>LR990970.1:9360099-10638000 GCA_905163465.1 Craniophora ligustri | reverse complement strand
TGTTGAACACCGTAGCGAGGGATCCTGCAGGCAGGCCACCGAGGTGCCTACGCCGCCACCGAGGCGTCAACAGCGCAACGAGAGTCGCGGCCAGCAGGAGCTGACAGCAGCTCCACCGCAACCAAAATCAAAAGAGAAGTTTTCAACCAGTAGACACGTCTATAGTGCAGAGCTGAGCGCAAAAGAGCTGAGCGAGCAAAGTGAAACCGGTTTTCGTTTAAACAGCTATGTCAAACGCTGGCCTAGCGCGAACTATGGTGCAATTAAACGGAGCCAAAAGATAGACTCAGGCGTTCAAAATAGCGCTTATATTGTGGAGGACTCAATAGTTTAACCTTACTTATTTTTGTTTTTATTATGCTTTTTAGATGTTTTTATACCATTTAAGTTCATTAGAAACACATTTACTTTTATAATTTCTCATTTAAATTGCTAGTTACACATTTCAGTCCGCATTTCTTCTCGTTCTTGGGAATATGTTCGAGTTTAAATCGAACACTCAGCGAAAATGCATAATTGCAACGCACGCGAGTATGCACGTTCGCTCGTTCACCAAAATGTGAGACAGTTCGCGTTCAAATCTCCTTGGAGGCTTCACGTACTCATAACCATTAACCATTACCATTTTACCATAAATTTACCATTTTTACTAGACCATTAAGTTATACCAGTTAGTTATACATAGTTATTAGTTTTACATGTTTTTACCAATTATTGTGAGTGATCGTGTTAACCAATAAATTATATTTCCTTAATTCAAGACTTTAACTTAACCATATCTTACCAAACTAAGAAATAGTGTTAGGTCCTATAGAACCGAACATTAATTTCTACACCTTCGTTTGGCAGAATTATGTGTTTGTTAAAAAAAAATTCACAGTAGCAGCTCTAAGTTTGAATAAGACCAGTTCGCCCTTATTACATGTTACTTCAAGCACATCTTGCGATTTTTGGTGTACTCCAGTAGACTTCTTCCAAAGTCAAGTGGGAAACAGTATCTTATTGAATTACTATACATTTACATATAGAAAATCTATAAAATATCTGTAAAAAAACCCGTAGGAAATCATAATAATAACCTGCGACTCTTCTTCTTCTTCGTGTCGATGGAACATGAATGACGTCAAATTGAATACCCATATTTACTTAGTAAACCTGCAACTGTTTCCATTAGACGTCAACATTGTTAAACATTTCATAAGAGCCAGTAAATACATAGATAGGGCACGAAAAGAATCGTTTATGCAATGAGGACTGTGTCCATTTCCTGAAGAGAAGTGTGTCACGAACAATGAGTTGGTTGCGACTTTATACGGTTGATTGGGGACAGTCCTTCGACAAGAGACGGAGCATTATATTGGGGGAACATATAAATAAGACTTCACCTACTTATTTGAAACACAAATAGTGGAATTTTATGTTTAGAGGAGCTTATAAAAATATTAAAAATGTTACGGCGTACTTTCTAATTTGAAGAGTATGGTTTGGTTTTACAGCAACCTGACTTTATAATTATAAGGGATTGAGACAGCATATAACTGGTACTTGTGGAAATCTATGCTATAGGTGTCCATTGGTTGGTGAACAACTTCAACAATGCAACTCTCTTAAATGATACCTAAGTTTATATTGACGAATAAATTGTATGGCAATTGTGCTATTCGTACTACTTTCCGAACGAAACTTAATTAAGAATAATCCAAATGGCAGTATTTCATAAAACGCAGATTGATTTATCAGCGGCACCATACTGCGAAGTTTCCGATATGCAAATAAAATCAGAACACAATGGAAGCGACGGAGCGAGACCGTACGATTCGATTGACAACATCAATGGTCAATCTGTATAATGCCCGCCATTCAAAGTCATCGGATAACCGTTACGCTACATTGGAGCTTTGTAAATTTGTTGTTTTAATTTTAAATACAATTTGGACGTTAATTGCGTGCTATGATCGCCTCGTCTTTGATCAACGTGATACTACAAAATATAACGACATTTGCATGATCAGAAACGATGGAATGAAAATGACAGTTCAGACTAACAGTTAGATGTGAGTATCAGGTTTTTATGGTGTTATTGTGTGATTTGATCCCAAGGTCAAAGATCTAGATGAAGCAATTCGTCGTTGTATTATTTTTTTCTGTGAAATAGTGACCTAGGGTAGGGGCAATGCGGAATACCATTCTCTTTATATGCATCTTTAAATACTGACCGCCAGAGAAAAATAACGAGTCAGCAGAAAGTTTTCTATCTTAGTCATGAGAAGAGATGTCAACGGTTTACATAATAGCTTTGCATAAATTCTGGTTTAAACATCTTATGTGTACTTATGCCCGTTATGCTCAATTGTCTCATCATGTTTTGCCTTATGACTTATAAGACTTGAGACTCTAAGGCTAACAGCATTTGCAGTTGCAATCGCATTTATTATATTAAAGAGCCTGGTACCCGATGGAGGGATGCTGAACCCTTAGGTGGGAGAGCAATTATCATATATAATTTTTCTGTTCCATACTCACTTTCGTTAGATACATGCTGTGCAATATTAAATAACTCTTGATCTACCGGCTGTGTGTTGTCTGTTAGTCGGTCAATGTTACTAACTATTATTAAATAGATGCGGATATAATTCGCATGATTTATTTTTTGAAGTCATATTCAAGAGGAAATCAAAACGACAGTTATATCAGGCTCACGTCTTACGCTACAAATCACGATCAAAGAAGTCAACGTATGTCTGGCTCCGATCTAAGTCCAGATAATTTAGTTTCCATTCCTGCAAATTAGGTGATTCTAAAATTATTTTGGTTTATGGCCAGCGAGTTGATCTAGTACTTTCGGCATTTACAAAAAAATAATTCTCTCGTTCTTTTCGAAGACGTACCATTTAATGGTACAAATTGGCAGACCTGTGACTACCTATGATTTAAGTTAAAATTTCCATTAAACTTTTTGCTAGTTTTGCTGTATCGATTTTCATGAGCATAGCTACAAAAACTAAGCTGAATTAACAGACAGTGTACTGCTTGAGTAGGAAGTTTGCGTAACGACAGTTTTTTAGGAATAAAAATAGATTTTATCGACACATTCCACACGCGTGGAAAAATCTTATCGAGTCACAATTTAATAATAAAACTAGGAAGTAAATCTACAATCGTTACATGATTGAATTGATAACGAGCGAAGTGTCGTCCAACAGTGGTGATGCTGATAACCAACTGTCATAGAAATATAACTAATATATGCGTCTCAAAAAATCGTCATCAACTCATTTACTGTCCCACTGCTGACCACGGGTCTCTTCTTATTTAGAGAAGAATTAGGCTGTAGCCAGCCACGCTAGCCTAATGCGGGTTGATAGACTTCATACGACACAAAATCTTTCAAGCATGCAGGTTTCCTCTCAATGTTTTCCTTCAGCGTTTGAGCATATGATAAATAAGCACAAATTGAACTAGAGACCTTCGTGTTCACAGTCCACTGGTCTCACCACGGAGCTATTAAAGCGTCTCAAACGATTGTCTATAATATGAGCCAGGCATTGACATAAAACAGGCGTGCCCAGTATTTATAGCATGGCATCAAGCAGATAAAATTTGGGCCAACGACTTTGCTAGTGAAAGTAGATCATGAATTAAGAAGGAGAGCAAATAGGAGTCAAAATGGGACATGACGCGATATACCAAATGTTGTTTTATGGACCCAAAACAAACTAATAAGTTAGAATGCGATTTGTAGTTCGTTCAACCATGATAGGTCTTGTAACTCAAACATATTCCGAGATTTTTACACATAAAGAATACTCAAATGTTCCCCAAACACTTGAAGAACTTCAACCGATTCTAAAAATGTTTCATGAAATATAATAAACCCAACATTTTCATATTTGTATGTAAAAATATGTAAATGAAAACGACTACGAATAGACGAGTAGCGATATGAATTCTATATTGAGCTGCTATGACTGAACCATAGATTTTTTCTGACGGTCACAATCAATATAAATATAGCTCGAAAGTTCTGAACGACACACCTGAGATAGATGCATTTAGAGATTTAATAATATCTCAAAGATTATATTATGACGCTATAAAGTTTAAAGAAAATAATATATATAATATTTACCATCGGTACGTTTGCCAGCAATAGGGTCGGCTTCCATCACCATCCCGACTTGCCTACCCTGAAACAAAATAAAATGTTCAAATCCAAATTGCTCTAAAAGACCCTTATGGCATTGTCACAAAATCTTAAAAGCTTGAAAATGAATCGATAATACCTCCTTTGCTAACCGGCCAACTGCGCCAAAATGCACATAAAAACCACAGTCAAATAATATTTCGTTATTTAATTAACAAAAAACAGTGTTTACAGTGAGACTTGCCAGCATCTAAAATGACGAATTATCGCCAAAAATATCGGTATGAGCAATAATGACACGTACCGCCACCTACTCAAAGTTTAAAATAGATTCAAGAGCCAGTTCTGATTGTCCAGTTAATTTTGATATGGGCACACACGCGACGCCTTTTACACAGCTTTGTTTTTAAGGCAACGACACGGAGGACGTAGGTCTTGATAAACTGGTGTCATACATGTTTACATCTGACGATATCGTACTTAATTAGAATATCTAATCGAACAGGTAAACGTGCAGTATAATGATTATCGAATATTTAATCGAAATGTGACAAGGCAAGGAAACACCGTGATTATTTTATTATAGTTCGCAGCATATCAAATCGTACAACTACATTAACATTTGCTAATGTAATAAGGATCAATTTGCACCTTGTTCGTAGCAGACTAGTAGAAGCCGCCAATAATAATAAAGATGGTGCTGGAAACGATTTATTTAAACCAGTTAATTGTCCAGGAGCCAGGAGAACAAGTACTAACACGCGATACCAAGTACAGGGTACCGTCACTTCTGTAGACGTGATCAGAACGTAATGTTTAAGATATTTTATTAGATGTCATTTGATTACAAAATAATCTCTAAACTAGCACCTGTGACAATGGATCTCTTATTTGAAATAGAAGTTAGAACATCATGATAAACACACTACTACCTACACTTCAAACACCTACACGATAGGAGTTCGCATGTGATTGCTCATAAAAGGACATCAAGATTTTATCTTAGTATTGTAACCTGAACTAATAGTTCTAGTGCCTGTTAAGGAGAGAACATTGTTAACGGTTGTTCTAACGAATAAATAAATAAGTTAAATAAGACGAAGAACTTAAAGCAACATTTTTCCTAAACACAAAATATTGATTTTCGCGGTTTTAATTCACGATTGTTCTATTTCTTTAAGTATAGCCAACGCACATCAATGTCACATTCCACGTTATAGATAAGAGACTAATAGCAATACCGCAGACTATCTGGCAATGACTCATGATTGTATTCGTTTTGACGTATCAAAACACGAGGAAATAAACCGGCATTGACTTCCTTGAAGAAAAAAAAACAATAACAAAGCTATAGAAGGAAAATGGAGGCCAGTTGAACTAATTGCTCCAACCGAAAGCGATATATTTCCCAAATTGAGTAATCTGGCAATCCTGACCACGCTTTTGTAGACTAATTATCACATAAGTGGTATGAAACGTGACTGTATTGATCATTATCACATTTTACACAACTTATGTAAGGAGCATAATAATGCAAACAAGCTCAATATGTTCACCAAATCTAGCAAATACGTCACAGATATAAAAATTATTTAAGGTACACGCTGAATTTAGTAATGAAATCATGTTTTGTTTTGCTAATTCGATTTATGTTGTACCAAACTAACAGGTCTTGTAGAACAAGGTGTTCTTTGTTTTCCATTAATTTGTGTACCTGCAGGTGAGGAATGTTACGGTCAACAAACACGATAGTAGTTTGATATTGCATTACGAAAATCTTATACTAATGAGAAAATTCTGATTCTGTAGTCGGAGCTACTTGACTGTGCAATATCGCACATTTCGCCCGATGACATATCCATGTACTGCCGTATACGTCATGGCCAGATTAATATACGGTCAACCCATGAATGAGGATGACATTGAATTCATACAGCGAGACACTGGTACTGGAATATTACTTTATATGGTGGCGCGTCTATTTGAATATTAAAGCCGTGCAGATGATATTGATGTTATGCTGACGCCATCCAACTTTGTGGGAACGGAAAGTTTTATTGAATATAATTTTATATTTAATTCTAGGCTGTATGCCACTTGTCTTTGCCTGTCTATTTTTATGTAAGGCCGGATGACGCCATTTTCTGTGCTGTTTTGTTTTCTAGTTGTAATACATAGTATGTGAACATTTTAATAAATATGTTTATTAAATAAAACACAAAAGAAATCTTGTTTATTAACCTAATCTCAATAGGTTATGGGCCCAGGTCCACGTTTATTAACAATTGGTGATAAACAAAGAGCAGAGAAAACAGAAACATTTTTGGTGATATTCGACAAAAGAATCGCGTGCTGTTTAAAAAAACTAAAATGGAGTTTGGTAAGACAAACTTAGAAAAATTCGATGGAACGAATTTTAAGCAGTGGAAATTTCAAATTAAATGTGCCCTGCGTGCAAAGGGGTTAGATATCAATATACCAAAACCAGATGGAAATGCGATTCAGTGGAATAAAGATGATGGGATGGCAATGTTTGTATTAACGTCTGCTATGGATTTAAATCAAATAGCACTCATTGAAAATTGTGAATCAGCGTTACAGGTGATGAACAAACTTGAGTCCATTTATGAACAAAAATCCGAGATGACCAAAATGATGATACATGAGCGTTTCTATCAATATAAAATGTCACCAGCAGACAGCATAGCTCAGCATATAGCTAGAGTAGAAAGTTTGGCTAAGCAACTTAAAGAAAGCGGAGAAGATATGAGTGAAACAGCAATCATTACTAAAATTTTGAGTACACTACCTCCCAAATTCAGATCTGTTCGCCAGGCTTGGATGTCGCTTGATCCAAAGAAACAAACAGTAATTAATCTAACAGCTCGTTTGTTAGATGAGGAGGCCAGCTTGAATGTAGAAGAAGATAATGAAACCGCTTTAGTAGTCGCAAAACAAAATATGAAGAAGAAAAGATTTCCATTAAAGAAAACAAACAAAGAAATTAATGAAAAATTAAATGAAGGGTCAAATGAAAAGTCACATCGCTTTAAATGTTACAATTGTGGGAAACACGGTCACTATGCAAGAGATTGCCGTGCTCCAAGACAAAAACAAAAACAACAGGGACAAAATAATATGTTAGCATTCACTGTAGCAAATACAGATTTTGATGATGGTTTAAAATGGATTTTAGACAGCGGTGCTTCAGCTCACATGTGTTTTAAACATGAAAATTTTGCTGAGTTGTATAAGTATACAGGATCTCCACTGAAACTTGGAAACCAAGAAGCTGTAGAAGTAGTTGGTCAAGGAAATGTTTTGATAGACAAGTGTGTCAATGGACAGTGGGAGACATGTATCCTGAAAAATGTTCTTTATGTGCCAAAATTGAGAAGAAACCTATTTTCTGAAGGAGTAGTAACAAGACAAGGTTATAACATTGTAAAGAAACATACAGATGCATTAATATACAAGGACAATAAAATAGTTTTGTGTGCATCTTTGCAAAGCAACAATCTATATGAGTTAAAGGTGAAAACCCTTCAAAATCCAATTTGTAATGTAGTGCAAAAATTGGATCTTAAAACATGGCATGAACGTCTAGGACATTTAAATGTCAAAGAAATACAGAATATGTGTAAAAACAATGTGATTACTGGTGTGAACTTATCAGACTGTGACAAGTTTGTATGTGAGGGTTGTGCTTATGGTAAGCATGCTCGACAACCATTCAAGAAATCAAGCAGAGGACCACAGCAACCAGGTGATGTTGTATACAGTGATGTATGTGGACCATTCAGTGTGTCTTCTGTACAAGGTATGAAATATGTTGTAATTTTTAAAGATGCTGCTACAAGTTTTAGGTATGTATACTTTTTAAAGAATAAATGTGATGTGTTAAACTGTTTTAAGAAATATAATTCAATGATTAAAAATAAGTTCTCACATAGTATACGCATATTGCACACTGACAATGGTGGAGAGTACATAAGTAAAGACTTTAAAGAATATCTTGACCATGAGGGTATTTCTCATGAGCTCACTGCCCCTTACACACCTGAACAAAATGGCCGGGCAGAAAGAGAAATTAGAACAATTGTTGAAAGTGCTCGATCCATGCTTTATGCCCGCAAGGTACCACTCTATCTTTGGGCAGAAGCGGTAAATTGTGCTGTTTATTTGTTAAACCGCATGTCTTCAAGTCAGACACCAAATATTACCCCTATGGAGTTGTGGAGTGGTATTAAACCTAGTCTAGATTATGTCAGGGTATTTGGATGTGAAGGATATGTTCATGTTCCAGATCAGTTGAGAAAGAAGCTTGATAGTAAGAGTTGTAAGATGATGTTAGTTGGATATGATAATTCTAACTACAAAATGTATGATCCAGTTACAAAAAGAATTACAATATCAAGGAATGTTATTTTCAATGAACAGAAAAGTCCTGAAATAAAACTGAATGAAGCTCAGATTTTTATATATGATGAAAATGAACAAAATGATGAAGAGGAGACAGGTAATGCTGAGTTGACTGAAAGTGATGACAGCTCACATACTGCCATTGATGAAAGTGATGAGACCTATGAACCTTCACAAGAAATTGACCTTACAGATATGGAGCGTTCAAATATTAATTTGCGACCACGTAGAAATAATGTTTTTGAGGCAAATTTAATGGAATTGGATGTACCTATGAGTTACAGTGAAGCAATTAATAGTAAAGAGAGTGAGTTATGGCTAGAGGCCATAAATGAAGAATTAGAAGCTCATCGTACCAATAACACTTGGAGTTTTGTAGATAATAAAAACCAGAGAACTATAACATCCAAATGGGTTTTTAATATTAAAAGAACCAAAGATGGTGAAGTAGAAAGATATAAAGCTCGACTGTGTGCCCGTGGTTTCACACAAATTCAAGGCATAGATTATAATGAAATTTTTTCACCTACTACAAGATATGAATCAATAAGAATATTGTTATCTATCTCTGCTGAATATAATTGGAAACTAAGACAGTTAGATGTCAAGACAGCTTTTTTATATGGAGAGTTAGAAGAAGATATATTTATGATAATTCCAGAAGGAGTGAAAGCACCAGCAAATAAAGTATGTAAATTGAATAAATCCCTATATGGCCTAAAACAGGCATCTCGTTGCTGGAATCAAAAGTTTACTAATTTTCTATTAAAATTTGGTTTTGTTCAGTCACAAGCGGACAATTGTGTATTTGTTGGTAACTTTAATGGTATTAAAGCCTTGTTAGTATTGTATGTTGATGATGCTCTTATAATGTCACAGTCAAATTCAATATTAGATCTAATTGTTAGTTATTTAAAGCAGGGATTTAATATCAAAGAGTTGATTTTCAACCGGTTTGTCGGTTTAGAAATCTTAAAAGATGATAATTCTGTTTGTATCAGTCAAAGACAGTATATTGAACAGTTAATAAGTAAATATAATATGAGTACTGCACACTCAAGCAGTACACCAATTGATGTAAATGTTCAATTAACTAAAAACATTGACAATAAGCAGATTGATTTTCCTTACAGAGAAGCGATAGGATCATTACTGTTTTTATCTACAGCAACTAGGCCCGATATTTCATATGGAGTAAATCTGTTAAGTAGATATATCAATAATCCTAGTATAGACCATGTTAATCAGCTTAAAAGGATTATTAGATATCTTATAAAAACTAAAAATGTATGTATAAAGTATCAAGGTCATGAAAGTTTAATTGGATATTCAGATTCAGATTTTGCTGGGGACTTAGATACAAGGAAATCAACCAGTGGCTATGTTTTTATGCTAAATGGTGGACCTATATCTTGGTCTAGTCAAAAACAACCTTGTATTGCCTTATCAACAACTGAAGCTGAATTTGTGGCTGGTTGTGAAGCAGCTAAGAATCTTTTATGGTTAAGACAGTTTTTCAAAGAAATTGATATCATTCAAGATTGTACAACTCTGTGTATTGATAATCAAAGTGCTATCAAATTAATAAATAATCCTGTTTATCATAAAAAGACAAAACATATTGATGTTAAATTCCATTTCATTAGAGAAAAAGTTAAAAGTAAGTTAATTGTTATTAAGTATGTGCAAAGTTCAGATCAACTGGCTGATATTTTTACGAAGGCTCTACCTATTGTTAAATTCGAACATATTAGAGATGAAATATTGTCAGTTATGTAAGTTAAGTTTATTAAAAGCAGGCAAATATAAGAGATATTAGTTTATAAAATTTAGTGGGAGTATTGAATATAATTTTATATTTAATTCTAGGCTGTATGCCACTTGTCTTTGCCTGTCTATTTTTATGTAAGGCCGGATGACGCCATTTTCTGTGCTGTTTTGTTTTCTAGTTGTAATACATAGTATGTGAACATTTTAATAAATATGTTTATTAAATAAAACACAAAAGAAATCTTGTTTATTAACCTAATCTCAATAAGTTTTCTCTCAAGTAATATCGTCACTACACATGGTCGGACATTATTTTTATCCTTTTGGATTTGTTACGTAGCGAGGATATTTTTATAACCCGCGTATAGCTTTTATGATTTATTTTTAGGAGCCTCCGTTGTTTCATTTGAATAATTCTTTATTCATTTTTTGGAGCGCGTAGCTTCCCATGTTTTATTTAAAACATATTGTATCAACGTATTGTTTAAGCGCGGAAACATTAGCACGTAAAGCAACTGGCCCCCAATCGATTAACAATCTTAGGATTTATTTAATTAGTTTAGCTCTATACTATATTGATTTTTGCGTGCGTAAGCAACCTTGCTTAATGAGCGGTTGAGGTCGACGAATTCGCCGTGAACGTAACTAATACCAGCAAGAGAATGCCTTCACGAAATAGCTAAAAAGTCAATGAAGTTACTTTTTTATTCGTTATAAGGAATCTAGGCGAAAGAAGGTAAAGTTCACATCTTATTGAATAGATCAGAAAGCTGGGAGAAGACTTTGACGATACTTCCCTCAATATATACCAGTAAGCCCTGGCACTGTGCCAGTTTTATGTCAAAGACACCATGACTTTCAGATGCGTTGAAGTCATCGCGTTTTTATAGTAATTTAATTGAATTCTTCAACGGTGTACTACACTTTCTCAATAATTTAGATTTATTGAAATCACACGCGTTTCTTCTGCTGAATAATGGTCTGCTTTTTATGTTGGTAACAATCATGCAACCGAGCATTTTCTTATATAAAGTATCCAATTAATCGACATCAATTATTATACTAAGGTTTGGTTCTTAAGTCTTCTGACTTGTTAATATGCTTATCGTCGCGGTTAGATGCTTAATAGGTCCACGTTGTATTTGAGAACAACTTAATGTCAGTAGAAGTATAATTATAAGATATTTATAATATCATACTGATATCTACAGCAAACGTCTACTGGGTTTAAGTAACCTTCACAGGAAATATAAAGTCTTCGAATTCATAAGATTCCATTAACACAAATGTATCAGACCTTCTGCATTTTTGCTCTTTCCGTCTTTGACGAGTCAGGGTTTCACGACTTTGACGAAGGTACCAGAAACGAATTAGCTTGTGTGAATTTACCCAAATATAACACAAAAAAGTAAGAGATTTTAGTTACATAAACATGTTGGCCATTACCTACGAAGGTACTACATCAAAAGCATCAATACGTTATCAATAACTAGCAACAACTTTCGCGTTAATTTCTTATACGCTAAGCGATGGTTATAGCGAACCGAATCGTGCCTCTACACATGTCATTGTAAGAGAAAGTATAGTACCTACCTAGCATTGTATTACACATTGGCATGCGGCAGTTATAACGTTGAGCCTTGTTTTTATTTCTTCTGAAAACCATGAAATTATGACAGGTTTAATATTTGCTGGAGAAGTTTATTTTTGGAACATTATTTTCTTTATTAAATTGTATGTCTCACAAAAACTGACTCCTCTTTTGATTTTTTGATTTGCAGTTGTTTCAAGTCGAGAACCGCGTTTTGAATACTAAAGAGCGTTTCAAGTTCGCATTAATTGTGCCCGAATTGTCTCTTTTGTTCTTTCTCTTTGAGTTATTTTTGCCCTACAGAGGGTTCTCAATACTCAGTGCCTACTGTACTCAGGGCTAGTTTTATTTCAGTACCTATCGAGAGGTCACTTAATGATACGATGGGCTTGCCCCTAGGTCGACACGGCTAAAAGGACTATTAGGTTGAAGTGGCAGTGGATGAGGCACATAGCTCATAGAACTTATGGCCACTGAAGCACAGGAGTTTTTGAGTAGACTACGTACCGGAAGAGGCAGCGTGGGAGGGGTTTCAACGAGATGGACGGACAACCTGGTAAAGGCCGCCGGAAATCTTTGGATGCGGGCGGCATGTAAACGGTCTGAGAAAATCTAAAATAGAAAGATATCTGGTCATTAATGGACTTTTTGTGGCTGCTATTCTGATAATGACCCCACCAATAAACAGAAAAGCGTTGAACGCGGTTATTTTTCGTCTGTGAAATTAAATTCGCACTGGCTGCTCTGATATTCTTTGTTTACAAAGTTTTACTATCTTGAATATAAAACTAATCTTCGAACCCTACGTGCTTGAGTTATCTGTAATAAATAAAAGCGAAGTGACAACACGGCTCACACCGCCTTTGTTTCAATTGAGAGACGTCTCGTGATGAAAAACGTGGATGAAGATAATGAGCGATCAGCAACACTTGCGATAGATCACTTTGCACCATGATTATTACAAGCATAAGGTTCAAAATAGGTCCATCACAAAGGTTACTGATTGTTCGTACTTATACAAGTGAGTAAAATTATTAGTAGCATAAAATTATCTAATCAAAGTATTTTAAAATGTTATAGCGTATTTATCGCACTGACTCATATGCTATCTCGTATGGTGGTCTCGTGGTTTTATGGTTTTCCAACATTTTGTACCATTCCTTTGAACTGAAATGCCAACAGTTCATCTGGACTGGTATTATGTTACAAAGAGGAGCATACTCCAAAAAGACTTAAGGAGTAGAGATGATAATATGTACCTATGTATTACTAGTACTATCCTTGCTAACATTTTTGTATTCTGGTTTGCCAAGGAGACTTTACAGCTGAAGTCTCAATAATGCAATGTGCGAGTATTACCTAATGTTCTTAAAATCCATTGGCTCTGTTGAGATGTTGAGACATATGTATATTTAATTTCCAGCTTATTGTTATAAAAATAATAGAATTTTAATTGCTACCTCATTACAACCTATAATACGAAACATTACATTATACACACCTCCACGTCTTCTAATTCAAGTATTTACGTAGACTTTTTAGTCTACCCATTACCATTAACTTCACTAAGATCTTTTGATCTTACCTTAATATCAAAGGTTATAATATCATGGAATAGATATGGATATCCATACACTCGGGGCGGGATCGGTGGCCCAGTTTTTTTTGGAATAGTTTAAAATCGAACAAGTTTTTTAGAGAGGACTTAGACATTTTCACCGTGATAAAAGCTAGTAATGGACTATCTTTTGGCATAATTAGAATTACAATAAATAACCAATAAAAAAACTACAGCGTTTAAAAAAATGATCCACTGTGTACTAGGTATGGTGTACAGTGGCTCACCATTAAGTACACGGTGGCTCAAATAGTACACATTGGCTCTTTTCTACTTATTTAAATAAAAGACGATAATATTTGTACAAAAGCTGTTGTATTTATTTGATAAGTAACTGGACAAAAAAAAACATTATTGAATCAAAATGTTATTATTATGGCCTCTTTGTCTATTCCAGACTATTCTTCATATATTGTCTGAGAGACAATCGTTTTAGTGGCTAAATAAAACTATGCAGAACGAAACATCCTAACACAGGTCTGTCTTTTGATATTGAGGGCCCAGGATTTTTCGCAACACTTCCAACCCTCCATTATATGCTTATGATCAATGACGCCAATCTTAAAGTAAAAGTTCTTGTGTCAACAAGCTTCTCCCAATTACGGTGGTCTTAGTGGATCTTGCACTAAGCTTCCCGTTCTGCTGATATGATGGTCGATTTGCGCGTTGAGTTTATTTGACACGATCGACTCTAAGTAACAAAACGGAATCGGAACACTGGTGGTGTGCCTTGTGCTAGCACAACTTATTTCCTTATTATCCTTCTGAGGGCAGTGAATGTCATTCCCTTGCATATCAATAATAGACGAATTGTTACATTTTCTTTAGTAGCTCTTCCCAATTTTTTGTCCAGTCGATGGTCGTTGCGGTATTCTGGAACAAAAATACGTATCTTACTAATTGCGTCAACTCTGGCTCAATAGCATACACACTGGCTCACTGAACCACTGTGTACTTTAGAAGATCGACCCACTGTACACTTTACGCCATTTTGATCACAAGATGGACCACAGGCCTAAAATTATATAATTCAAATTGAGATAAAACTTAATCCAAAATAGGCGTGAATATTCATAGATGGAAAAATCAAATCTATTGTTCTATTTTTTGAAGTAATAACAAGATAAACTTACCTTAAAAATTCAGTTTACACTCATTAAAACACAAAACACTCGTGATAACACCCGCATGGTGAAAGAATTGCCGACCGACTGGTTTGAACGCGTGCAGTTAGTTAGCATCCAATGAGTGAGCAGACAAATACTCCGATAGATAGGCCCTAACGTTTTGGTGGTAGTTTAGGTTATCCATTGTTCTTGACAAGCCATTGTTCCCTTTTTGACCCTACTGTAACGTAACAAAATTATTTTTGATGTACAAATAAGGTAAAAATATATGCGGGAAAATTGTCATATGACAAAAGCCATTGTCCAATAAATTTTACCTAAAATATACTGACTGACTGATTAACCGCACTTGACATCACTTGATAATACAATGACGTGTATTAAAATACCTATATGTTGTAAACAAATACAGGTAATTAAAAAAAATCATAAAAATATATTTTATTACAATATAAACGTATTTAAAGATCATTGTTATGAAAGCTGCCAACTCAAATTATCATTATTGCAATGCTTCTAATTCCACGGTTAATTTATTGCAATATTTGGTCAAAATAGAAAACTTCATTGATTATTTATTTGTTTTTGCGATAATGATGACAGTTTTTAGTTATCGTTAAATTACAAATAAACTAAAAATACTTTTTACGGATTTTATCGCTGCATATTGGTATATTCTTATTGGTATTATTTGATACGGACGTCTCGGCGAATTTGACCAAAACCATATGCCGCGATAATATCTGTTAAAAGTATGTAATTTTATTCTTTCAATGTCTTGTATACCTATATACATACACGTACATAAGTGTTAGAAATCATATATATTTATTAACACTTTCGATTAGTGTGAGGGTGTTTCATTGTTAGTAGTTGTATGACAATTTGACATGTAATCTATAATATCGATACAAATAAGAACTGTTCGCTAATTCGCTTGACATTTTAGCGGTAATACTTGGTGTAAATGATAAAACAAATGAGATTAAGTACATGTAAGCAGAAACAAACATATCGTAAATACAAATATTTATATTCAGGAACGGTGATATTTTTGTTTTTTTATAGTCCATACAATTTAATCGGACCTCTCAAAATTTAGATTTTACAGAGGACAACGCAGGTAATCAAAATTACGGAACGTACGAGACGATAAAATTGAATTTTCACAACTACGCTGCGATAGGTCTGCTCCAAACTCTCCGACCAATCGGAGACCAATTACAAACACGAAGATTGTGAAATTCACTACGTGCTTAAATATAGAATATTGTACGATACCTGTGGTCGTATATTTTTTTTTTACTAATCTCATTAGATCCTTTCAGAGGGATGGCGGTATTTAGCCTGTAAAACCCCATCCCTCTTTAGCAAAAAAATTAAATTGACTTTTGTAAAAACCAGAGTAGACTCGTAACATCAATATTGGTCATTAAGTAGGTACTTCATTAGGTAAACTTGCAACCCCATGGGGCTCAATGACCCGATAGACCAAATCACATATCACCATCAGGAAAACATTAGATAAGGCTGTATGAGCTTATTTAATATTTAACTAAGCTTATCACTTATCAGCGCTAAGAAAATGTGTACTACTTTCTTTTTACAATACTAGGTAGTGGACATGACTCATCAAACCATTGGCTGATAACAAAATTGTATCATTATAGCATTTATAGCCGAGTGTAGAATAAATAAAAGTGTGGTTATTAACTCTGTAATGATGTATTAATAAATTTCTGGAATAAGTAATAAATTATAAATTCTATTTATAGAATATCTGTTTGTTGTTAAGCATATAACATTGTCTCATTTAGATACTGCTTTGGTTGGGGTGTATGAGACTAATTAGATTATAGTCTGGCACATTAATTTAGTGAATGTTGGTACTCTTTAAATACCGTCAATACTACAGGCTCAATCACATTTTTTTAGTAGATAATATTTCATTCTATTTAGTCATTAATTTTCATAGTTTACTATGTAGGCATATACACTAGGTACAATCTTTGATTTAAACCAGTGGCGGATAGCGGGGGCTTATCAAAATTCGGCCAGCCGAGTTTACTTGACTAAGGCGAAGCCCAAATTGGTGTATGAATTAAAAAAATACCCACTGTATACATAATTATATCCTGTATATATGTATACAGTATGTATTTTTTATGTAAGGTGTCAAGCCGGTACGGGGTGTTAGGGGACTACATGAACTACATCGACTGCTGAACATACATCGAGTTCAATCGATAGGTATACCTATCGATTGGACTCGATGTATCAGCGATTTTTTGTAGTTTTCGAGTTAGAATTTTTTATTCATTTTTCCTAAAAATGTCCGATCAAGCGACTTTAAAAATGTATATCTTTTTTTGTATAAGCTTTTCTATTAAGTTTTTTTTGTAATATGATTCTCATGAATTGTAATATCATACATAAAATAATCATTGTCCACACATGCCACATAATTAGAAGTTACACAAATTTTGATGGAAAGTGAGTAATTTACGTATTACGGCCTTTAGCTCCCGTTATATACAACACCCGCATCAGTCGAAAGTTTCTAATCAGGTAGTCGGAGTATGATATACATAGATTGTCTGATTCATTCGATCTTCATCGTTTCGATTATCATAACTAATTATAGATTATGACATTTATTTATTAGTTTTCAAAGACGATGCATATTCAGAATTTAATTACCTAATTTTTTTGGAAATGTTTTAGTGTCTTTTGCCTTCACCTTTGTATCTATTTAAGCCACTTTAAAAATAACCATGACTCTATTTCTAGATTGAAATAAATGTGATTAAATTGGAATCATTTGCTTAGACATGGGAACTCCAATAGTGGCTGATGCATGTTGATGTTCCCCAAGACACTGGGGGAACTTGAGATGTCCAGTGTTTTCGACATGTAGGTGCTCGTTTAAATTAACAGTACAAAGGTTAGGTGGATGGATGAGATTCTGGATAATACTTTAATATGTTGGGCCCCTGTACTGAATCTTAAGGGCCCTGTATATAACATAAGCATACAATATGTAATAGTATTTGACAAAATTATAATAAAGGTAAGTACCTAATACCTATTAGAATACTATAATTCAGTTTTCAGCTTTTAATAAAAAACTAAGAACTTTTATCCTTTATTTTATTTAACAAAGGTGTTAAAATTTAAATTCCACAAATTGAACGAAGTAAAACCACAATGTATCAATATCATGTATTATGTTACTGGCTAGCAAGAGATTGTTAACTGCTAACATGGAGAAACTAGATATGGCAGATTAAATGCCTGGTTTTAAAACCTTATAATAAAATCAAGGGACCTACAAAAATACACTTTTATTGTTTTTCCTTTTTGGTTAAAAACGAACTGGCTTCCATCTGTAATTTCATCTGAATAATGTATGTAAATGTTGGTAATTTGTTAGTAATAACAGCTTAATGGTTTTAACTCTTCTGTAACTCTCATCTAGCACCTCTCTATTTCCCCACATATTTAATAGAAATGACCACGGGCTTTACTATAGCCTTCATTTGATTTCGCGAACATATATAAAATTAAATCAAAATAAATAAGTTAGTCTATAAAAGAAGAGGTTCATCAAAATAGTTTTCTAACTTTAAATAACTATGCAGTTTTTCAGGTACATTGCCATTTTACACTTTATGTGTTGCTTTATGTACCTACATAGATAAAATTAGTTATAAAATAACAACATATAACCACAATAAGTATGATTATATGAAGGCTATAGATCAACCTACAAAGTAATAGAGCCAAGTAGTTAGTTCTACAACACTGATTGTAGCAAAGAGGTGAAATAAAGTAGGTGCAACTACTTGTTTATGAGAGTATGAACTATTATGTCTGTAGTCTGTCTAATGAGGATTAACCTTCCATAGAGAATATCTTTAGTTTACTGAGAGTAAAATATGCAGAACCTTACTTTTATTCAAGATATTGTATTATGTTATTTATTGATGTTTTCATATCATTGACATTACTATCATAAAGCTGATTTAAGTTGTTTAGACTATACAAACCGTACACGTTATTTATGTGTGGCGATCCGCCCCTAAGACGACACTGACCCGATTATTAATAATAATTCGTTTCCAATTTATCAAGGTTTGTTTGTGTCTGAATGTTTTTGTTAAAACCTAAGTTTGGTTTTGTTATGAACAAAAAAGTCATTCGATAAAAACGTTTCATAACACGTGCGTGATATAAATCGCTTATTTTTTCTAAAGTACATATTCGAAGTATTTACGTTGCCATATATATATGTAGGTACTTGTAAGGTACAGTACATAAGGCCGAATTAGACGATGACACTCCGCATCGCTCGCTCAAGGTTACACGAAATAGCGCAACTGGCCGATGTTCCAGACAAAACAACAGATTTAAACTCATTACGAAATTATAATGACCCTACATAACAATGAATTGCATTTACATAAAATTATAATATGAACGATACAATACGACAGGTGTTTGATCAGCGTACGTAAATAACTCACCTTTTAATACGAAAAAACTCCTTTCAAATTTAATTTTATTTCCATAAAACACGTTCACTTCCAATAAAATCACAAATCAAACCATAGGAACAAAAAAAATATGATTATTTACAATTTTACAATATTTACAAATAAACACCACTTTCTACTGCGCGCAGCACTCATAGAAACCAAAAACAAAAGTAGACTGACTGTCACCGACCTAAGTGACAACATACTGACGTTGACAGCTCGCTCACTTGTCTCTAGTGTTGTACCATTATTAGGTTCTACTCGATGAATATCTGTTACTACATGCGCACGCGGATGATCGAACTATAATTATAATTCTCAAAATACATTACTTTGCGAAGTTACATATAACTACGATCCCTGTGAAATTTATAGACAGCAAATAGGTCTAAATGTTACTATATGACATAAACACAAATGTGACTACATAACAGACATGTTACAAATTTTAATATAGCCCAATCGTCATATTGCATATTAAATACAGTAGGTATGTTTAGTTATCGTAGCCTTAATCTTCAAATGTAATATACAAGGTGTTGTTTTGCATCCTCGTCAAATTTCAGGAGGTTGTCATAAAATACATAAATAATCAATTGAAAGTACGGTAGTGGGCAATAACTAAAAAGTGCTGCTTTTATTTGTTGTTGAATTTTAACAGTGTTTCAGAATTAAACCCTTAATTCAATACAAATAAAACAGAATCACCCGACTACGCACACAGCTACAATGCAGCTGTGTGCGTGAGTGTCGACGTCTTCCTACGAAATGCAAGCGCGGGCGAACGAATGATCGGTAGCAATAATTTACCTAATTTTATTTCGAAAATCACCTACATTATTGTCATAAATTTTGCTTGATAATGAACTCATTGTTGAGCATCATTGGAATGCGGAAATCTTACTAATGGCAGTAATACTAGTGCGCCAAAGAAAAGTTCATTGACCTGTTATCAGATGATTAATAAAATGTTAGTTTTGCTTTATCCTTCCACCTAAAGTTTTCGTAGTGATTTTGTTTTGATTTGTGGATTAAATTGATTGATTTGAAATTTTCCTTCCTACTTAACGGGCTTAGGACCGGCAATAATACCTACCTTAGTTGGTGTACCGATCTACTTATGATGGAAATGGAAAGACGTGCTAGTTAAATGTAAGTACGTGGTGATACTTTCGACTCTTAGGTATTATTAGCGTAGTTACAAATTTGAAATCAACTTATTTACACTAATCAAATTGATTAGGCTAACAACGTATTTACAAAATGTACAAATAAATAAATTACCTACTTAAGTTACCCGGAGGTATTGTTCAAAGTGGCCACCACACTCTTCGCACAATTGAGCACGACGTAGCTGGTTTTCCTTCAGCTTACGTAACACTAACACATTAGTTTTTACAGTGTCAAAAGCACTAATGATCCTTGCACGTAATTCTGTTACACTGGTCACTTCCTCCGTGTAAACTAACCTTTTAACGTCTCCCCGCACATAAAAGTCTAGAGGCGTCAGGTGCGGAGAACGCGGAGGCCAGGCCACAGGTCCTCCGCGACCGATCCAGTGGTCACCAAAACTTTCGGTCAAGTACTCGCGTACTTGCCGACCATAGTGAGGGGGGGCACCGTCCTGCTGGTAGTACAAGTTGCGATGGAGTGCCAGGGAACATCCTCCAACATCTCCTCGACAACGTGACGCAACAGCTCCAGTTTTTGGGTGTTGCAATTCACGCTTCAGTAGGCGAAACACTGTAGTGTGGTGCACTCCAAAGTGTTGACCAGCCTGCCGCGTGCTTGCCCGTGGGTCTCGCTGGAAGTCTCCACTAATGGCATACAGGCGGACCATCTCTCCATTCAACTCGACATTCGGATAGTTGTCCGTCATCTTGCACTTCGTACCTACGTCTCAACGATGTACCGAGAAGTGAAATTCGCAAAGCGCGCGCACGCGTCGGCGACATCAAACAGACTGTTAGTTCCGGGGTCGCGGCGGCGGGCTAGGGATTTGTACCTACGAATCGATCGATGAATGATCGTTGCGTATGCGTTGTGTATGTGTTGTTTGCGTTTGTTTGTGTGTGAAAGCGCGGTTATAGGGCTAGTAACAGACGGGCCGCGTTTAGATACGGCTGGTTCACACTTACGGATTTCCGTATACAAGCAAAATAAAAAAAAAAAACCTACTCATTTTATTGTTGCTTTGGGTCGAGAATCATTAGCATAATTACGTCCTTGAATTTGACGAGGATGCAAATCAACACCTTGTATTGCCCGACTGATCTTGGAAAGGCTACATTTTGCTCAATAACATCATCATCTGATTATGCTCATGAAGTTACAATTTTACAGCGCGATTTTTTACAAGCAAATGCACAATATCACAATCTTACTGCGTATGTGATAAATTATTGACCAATATAATGATTGACAATATGGGTTGCAGCCCTATTTTATATTTACTGCAAGACTAATAATATCTATGCTTGTATACTCAAAAAATAACTTCTGAACAGATTTTGTTTCTCCATAATTGATGAAAATTTTAAATTAACCATTATTTTTATTTTATGGATATCATAATCGATTGTTATCATACTTGAAATCGATTATTAAATACAACTTTTTAGACATTTGTGTCTATATGACAGCGTATTGTCTATGAGAAATAATGTTGCAAAGATATAGTTTTACCAGTAATTTGAGAAAAATCTGCAGTAGCTGTATGTTTTTTTAAGTTTAAAAGATTACAATGTTTTTTAATTAAAGAACCATTAAAATAATATATTACTAAAGTAATGGTAATGGTAAATTTAACAATTTATTTCGTTTCATAACTATACAACTTTACCGTGATAAGTAATTTGTAATAAATCTAATATGAATTTGTAACTCCCAACATTAACGACTTGGAAACTTTCTACATTCTAATTATTTTAATCGATTTAAAGGCAAAAAACTAAAATTTGATTTCAGCATTTTCAAGGTAATGTGATAAAGTAACTGGTAACACTGCCCTCAATTTCCGGGTTCCTGTCGGGCGGGCCGATATGGCTCGAAAGTCGAAGGTCCAATCAAATCATTCAGCTCGCGAGCTTATGTGGGTGATACCTATCAAAACAACAACCCGTATTGCCGACCGCGCGTGTTATTTACGAATTAAAAATCGAAAACATTGACTGAAAATATTTAGCTCTTTGCGTTTGGAGAGATGCAGTGAAATATTGACGTGGTATTTGTCATAATAACATCTGACTTTTAATATTTTATTGACTGTGCGAATATTAAATTGTGACGAAAATGACCGCTTCTACGATGATTGAATTGGAATCCTGGATAATTTACCAGTGTGTCCTGAATGAATGTCATGTGTCCAGTTGTAAGTATAGCAATTGAATCAATTAATATAATTAATTAATTCATTAGTGGCGCACGATACATAACGTGTTTACTCACGTCAAATACTTTGTAGTAATTTTATATTATGTAAAAAAGCAATTTCGTGAATAATCGACATAATTATATTAACTTTAATTTGGTTCGTTTTTCCCGATAGACCACGTTGCATGTTAAAATGCACCCACATAATCGGGTACCTATAAAATTTTTATGTAGTTAATTAGAATATATTCACATTCAAAATAATTTATTTCAAAAATGATTGATAGGTAATTTGTTTGAATATAAGATTCAAAACATAAAACTAACGATAAAATTACGTTTTTATTTATTCTAGTAAACGGTTCATTTTTACAACAACAATAAACATATATTTGTTGTTGTACATTTTTTTTATAAATGTACCAATAACCTAACCGGTTTCTCCGAGGTAATTTAGTTATATTGTGTTTAATGACTCACATGCAAATACCTAATCATTTAATAAGTATTTTACTACAAATACATTGTCATTTGGAAACATATTAGGTACCTTTTACCAACATTAAACAGGTTCAATTTATAGCTTCGTGATACTGATAATCGATGCACATATTTTTTTTACGATCAGAGAAATAGGGCTGATTTGCACAGACGACAAATCAATGGATCTTTCCGTTACTAAGCTCATTATTTTGGGCTTAGTAACATTGGTTTATACCCACTACCCAAGCTTTCAAAAAGACCAATGTTACAAAGAAATGTTACTTACTAACTGTTCTCTTTCTTTTTAAAATAAGAATCCGCGAACGTTAACCCGATTTCAATACTGGTATGATTTTTTAATGACGTTTTGTGTATATTTTTAGAAGAAGATTAATTCACATCACATATGAATGAGAAATGATGAATCGTTGTCCCGCGATTACTAAAAAAAAAAAAGGGGAGCGTTTATGTTTTAAATTTATTAGACTTCAAAAGACAATGCTATTAATTGAAAAAGTATCACCTTGTTTTGTTGCTACTTTTCTGTTTGAATTAAGTAAGTACAAAACATGTTCGCAACATTAAGTAAGGTCAAACAAACAAATCAATTAAGTTCTGTAATTAGGAAATGAACCATAAACATCTCTCCATTGAATTGTTCGGCAGATAAGAGATCCCTCTTAGAAACAAGTGAGTACAGTAACGATCACGGACAATCGTGAACGCTCGAACGGAACGCCTAATTAACGTTAATTGCGTACCATCTTCATAAATGAACACATGCCCTGTCCGACTCGGTGTCTGTTAATCCTCAATGGAACACAAGGGCATTTAAAAGCGCGCTGCTAATTATACTTGGAACAAAACTTCCAATATTGCCGTTTTCGTGGATCTGATGAACTTTCGCGAATTGTTCAGAGAAGATACAGTTCCAGCCAGAACAGCAACAATACAAGATCGTTAGCAAGCAAACAATTTCCCGGAAGAGGCTTTTACTCGGCACCAATCACGTGTGATCCCAATCGGAAACATGCTCTCAATTTCTATAACATGCGTGATTTCCTATTACGCAGTCGTCATGTCGATGAAAATTGAGATCAAAAATGTATTCAAATGAATAGAAATCTGTTGTTGGAGTGTGAGTGAGTTTTTGGGTTTGAATGTAGAGAGAAGAGAATGTTCTATTTCACTTTGAGTTCTAAAGATATAATTTAATCGTCGCTTAAAGATAGTTAAGAGCATTCCTAAGATACTAGATCAATGAATATCTTACTTTGCAACATAAAACATGTATTAGGGAGTTTGTTCCAACGTTTTTCTCGCCAGCAAAACTCAAAGAAGCACACATGTATATTTTTGGGAAAATGACCATCAAAAACTAGTAGTTTAACTTAATAGAATGCCTTTCAGTTTTCATCTTAGGACATTTTAGACAGGTTGCCTCTGTTAATAATGTTTTGAAGTTAATGGATCGATCGAGTATTTATGACACACAGAAGGTCCCGAAGGACACGGCCTTGGCGGCAAGGCGATTTTTACGATACCGAGAACATGAAACATGTAGAGTTTATTGCGTTTTACGTACACCTTGGCGTAATCAATAAATAGGTACGACACGTTGTTTGTTTTAGCACACACCCCTTTGTTTACAAGTGTTATCCATCAAATACACCAGTCTGAGTCACTATACATCAATACCAAGTATGCAGATACTAAGAACGCCATGTGGTGCTCCTTTTACCTCTCCCATATTAATTACCGTGCCTTTTACTTCTTCGGCATCCATTACCACGAAATATGGCCATTTGGGTTTCGCCTCATATATTTATATTACGCGTAAAAATGTTAAAAACAAATGTATTACCAATACGAATGTAGTCTTTAATGAGATCGATCATTTCCGTGGACGGCCACGCAGAAATGATCGATATTTAAAAGAAAGAATGTCGGAAATTGATCAAGTTTTGTCGTATAATTTATTTTGATACTTCAAACTAACGGCGAGCTTAATTAACTTGTAACATAATTAAGCACATTTTACAAAAGGAAGTTTCTCGTGAATCTAGTTCATTGCGTAACACGATGATGTTACAGAATTCATGCTGAGAGCTAATAACATCGTTCAATTTCGCTAACAAAATCTGGAACGGTTAGAAATCGGGACAATGTTAGACAGAAGTTAAATATTTACAGGTCATGAATTTTAAAAATTCACTAAATAGCAATATGAGTGCAAATAACAAGCTTTTCCATGAGTAGTCGAAGCTCAGAATAAAGTTGCGATTAGACGGAAAACCATATTTCAACGATATTTAATAATTGATAATTTGATTTTTAATTCTCGTCACGAAATGTAATATCGCTGATAATTGAAAACTTTTGATGCCTATCATTGCCTTATAAATTAAAATTAATTTGGTTAACTTTTAACAAGGTATAATTGGTGTAGCAACATTAATATAAGTCAACCAAGCGTGAACCAGTACTGATGTGATGCATGATAATACAAATATGTTGAGACAAGAGTGTGCCGCGACTAAAGTTGTATGACAATGTTAATTATAATTTTAATTAAACTCATCGTTATCAGTATGTAGTACTCTCACAGTCTGCGTTTCTTTTTTTTGTGTGAAGACTTAATTCTGCTTATAGGCTTTTTATCATAGTCACATATTTTATTATGTTAACTAAATATTTCGTACTTATTCATATAAAAAAACAAGGGAAAAGGTAGATTGACATGTGTCCTTTTTCCCTTTTTTGTTTTTATGGGATTGTATCTTTCACAATACCTTCTATTAATGTTGGTAAAACAAATTATTAACAGGAGCCTAAATAATCGTTATAATAATACATTTTGGCCGTTCAAAAATTATCTATAAAGTTTATTCTCTGTCTTTTCGGAACAGCGCATCACTTTTAACAGTTCAAAAATACCTGTTATATTATAAGTCTCTTTGTCAGGATATAAGTATTTGAAAATGAAGTGACCGAACCATGAACTACATATAAACATCAGAGATTTATTGGATCAATAATGCAATTCAGCGGCTTGACCGCAATTTGCTAAAGTGCTCTTGTACATGGATTATTCTGAATTCCACGTGTGGAATGTTGAAGGTCTTGAGCTTTTGTCAAAGTATTCGCACCGCAGAACATCGCCGTGTATAGCCGACCTGCATTCTCTTACAGACGATGTTATGTACCACTTCACGTGCGATCATGTTTGTTTAGGTACAAAAGGTCCCGAAATGTCTTTATTCCAGTAATTTTTGGGTCTTTTACAACCACTGTTTGCGTACATACAGACACTATTTGGAATATTTTTCCGTTGTCTAATGTTGTCATGGATTGTTTGGGTTTTAAACTAATGAAATATTCCTTTAAAAAACACAGGTCCTTAGAATAAGCCCCCTTAGTTTACAAAGGCGGTTATCGGGACCAAATTATGCATCGGTTCCTTGAGGCTCAGCTGTTGCCGGCAGGTGTGAAGCCAGCTGCTCTTCCAACGTCGTAACGGACGGCGTGTGCGACCCATTCTCATATTATTACATAACTAAGAAACTGTTGCCTTTAAATTCAACACAAAGGTAGAAAGTTATTTCTATTTTTACAAAGACTGGTTTTTTTTCCTTTGGCGACGGCACCACCACGACATGACTAAGCGGGTATGAATTTTAATTGGAATATGGCTGCCTTCGTAGGTACCTTTCGTAAACTATGGATTGTTTAGAATTCAAGCTGGAATCGGACTCACTTTAGAATACTTAAAATGATTAATGCCGATAACACAACAATTAACATTGCATATTTGGAATAGTGTAAAGTATACTTAGAATTTCTGTTAATTAGATTTATTTTAAAGAAAATGTAATCATGTGAGTAGGATTTTAATTCCGTATATAGAAATAATACAATCCTCACCTACAAACATTTAACGGATGTCCTGAAATAAAATTAACACTGGTTATTTACGAATATTATTATTGTTATAGTAGTCTTAGTAGGGACATAAGCATTGTTTTCCTCTTATGGGTCACGTGTTTATTATTTTCATTCTAATTTTTCCTTTAAATAATCATCATATAAGTAAGTTGTGTTTTAACTACAACGGTCCGTATTATGGAGTGTTTAATAGACATTGTTTTATTTTCGAGACAGGGACAGTGCCTATGTTCTGTCTAGCTCCGTCTCTCTCTTTCGCACTGGTACTGCATGCTGTAGTGATCATAGTACGACCTCTGGAATCTTCACTTCTAAGTTTCATTGTACCGACATTAACCTAAGTTGTCATTTCAGTTTAACTGTAGTACTTGTACCCTTTTAAGTAAATGCATTGAGCCCCGCGCGGCAGTTAGAGACAAAATTATACTGTTAGGAATGTTACTACACCTATGTAATAAATGTTTAACATCTTTTGGAAATGTTTTTACGGCTCAAAATGATGACGATTTTAGTGGTGTTTAAGATAGCTGAGACCTCCTATTATTTTGAAATTTGTACTAGTATTATGTTTGATGCCAGTTTCTGCGACAATCTACGTATTGATGTTTCGATGTATTTTTTAAGTCATTAGAAGTAATAATCTTTAAGCATTTGTGTTGTTAAGTGTTTAAATGAATATATTACCAGCTTATACAGTTATTCTAAGCTATACCTTATTCCAAACCAATTAAGTTACTTTAATGACGGAATGCTACTTTTAAAATATAGATATAAAGTTATTAATGTCTTTGTGAATACTGAATGTCTCAATCAGTAGCAGTTTAAAGAAATAATAGGTACCTAACTAATATTAATGCCAGGGTATTAGGAATTAAAATTCTCTAAAATTTTATGATTCATATTTCATAGTATTATAAAAAAACTACCTACATGAATCATAAAACGTTAATGTCTCTGGGGCTAGTTATTAATTTAAATAGAATTTCTGAGTCGCCAGACTGTGAGACCGAAATGAACCACCATAGTGAACTATATAACTTCTAGTTACAAATGTAACCTTTTTTTTTCGGATGACCTAATAATGGCCGGTATCGACTTAATAGTTTGGGTCAGGGTCGTCTCATATCGTTTATTGGTATTATAACAATCGATACACGAGACACGCTAATATACGCTGTATATGTGACAAAGATTCGGTCCTTATTGATGACTTCATGAGAAGAGTATCTAAAAGAATAAGGGCTAATATTAACAATAGTATTGATCTACTATATGTATAAATTATCTCTATATAAAAAATAATCCTTATTTCCCTTGTTCACGGCAATACGAGTGAACCAATGGACCCAATTTGGTCAATTTTGGTATTGATAAGGACGAAATCTTGGAGAAGAATATAAGCTAATTTTAATCAACCTACCATGCGGGTGGAGCCGTGGGGAAAACTAACAAATTGATTTCTTACACTTACGCGAATATTAGACATTGAAATAAAACAACTTTTTACGGATTTTATCGCGGTAAAACTAACAAATTTGAAATAGAATTTTGAATAGGCTATCAATATTAAATGTCTATAAAAAAAGTTGTATTTATGTTGCTGTTTGTTGCAACAGATACTTCGTCTATCTATAGTAGCTATCTTAATGTAGAATCAGGCCATATTAACCATACAAAATGAAGTCTGAAGTTCAAGTTCAAATTGAAAAATTGCCTAAAACTAACTGACAAACACTACAAGTTGTAAAAGCTTGTAGTCATAATAGTAGGTCGTTATTATTTCTTCTGGCAATTATGTTAAGTGGAACTTAGCCCAGATGAAACAGGCCCTAAGTGAGTTTTAGACTGTCGTTTTAAGTTTATTACGAAACTTTGTCGATGTCTTTCAAGCTTATTCAAGTGTGAAAAAGTGGAAAGAGCAGATACGTAGAGCCTTTGTTCGAAAGGTAGTCGAAGGATTGGCTTTTCATTTTATTTCTGTGGATAATACGACAGAGAAGAAAACAGTAAAGTAGACTGACAGCCAATTCAAATAAAATATAGGTGCCTACTGCTTGTCATAATATAAACGCTTCGTGTCAGTGCTCACAGACAAAGTAACATTTGAAATTACGACAAATCCACAAGGGAATGGCGGGTCGGCTATCATCAATATTAATAAAATTCCTGTGTCCGTCTGTATCGGAACATAATAAATTCATTGTCACGTGCCTGCGTGTGGAATATTTCGTAATGAATGATTAATAAAGAACTTACTGTGCATACTATGTACATATTGACGTACATTATATCATAATGTAACTGCGCGGCGTATAATAATTTTGCATAATATAGAATACCCCGTCGTTGTAATGTAAATAAGTTCTAAATTTCTACTGAAAACGGGCTATTTTCAATTGACAACTTTCATCAAAAGAATCTTAATGATACTTTTGATGAATGAACATTCATGGCTTGCCCGCAGTCTTCAGGATGGACTGGCTCAGAATAGATATCAAAGGAAAGAGATGGGTATACTTTTGCCCAGCAGCGGGATCAAGGCCACGAATATGAAATATCATATTTCATTATCCTCAATGAAGATTCCTCATTATATCTTTAGTCTAGCCTTATAGATTTTCGGCAATTATTTGCACCTTAGCACAATACGCTGTTCACATTATAAAAGATGATATAAAACATAGAGACAGATGCTATATCTGTCAAAGACATTATTTCAAGCCTAGACTCTTAAGAAGGCTGGTAAATACATTGTATGTTACTAGCTTATTAAGTTATTACAACACCATTTCTAGATTAGGTTAATAATACCTTAGTGAGTAAATCACCTACCCACCTGTCTCACATACCTGAGTCCCCCACCACTACTAAATTATTTAGATAAAGCATACCTACAATGTGGGCGATCCAGTTTCTATGAAAATTTCTTTGTCCTTCAGCCTCCAAGGCAATGACCGTTGGAAATATGTCAAGTACGAGCATGCTTGGTAGCCGAGGTATTCATTAATGGAAGGTATTTGCATATTTGCACAAGATCCCTCTCAAATTCTTAGAGTCTCAATGTAGACGTGAAATTTGAAATAAATTAGGACTTATATTGAAAGACCTGGCTATTGTTTTAGTTTAAGCTAGATGGATAAAGACAGTGGGCGTTACTGTTAAATCTTTTTATTGTGCAGGTCGATAGCGACTAAGCTGATCATAATGCGATAGACGATCAATATTGTGTCGCGAAGTCTCCTTTAATGCACCCCTATCATGTTCTTGTACATGCAAGTAAACTAGTTTATGATTCGTAAAATAGTTTATTTTCAGAGTTACTAGTTCTTCTCATATACCGCTAATTTCAACTTGAAGCACACTTTCTCTCCCAACACTCTTCTTCTATTCTGTATGTGTCCTGTATGCACCTGATACGTTGAAATTTATCAAAAGTAAAATATGTGTCTCTCGGAAAATTCATTGTGTTATCGAACGGAGTAAGGCAGGCCATATGATCAGGGAGGAGTGTCTTCAGATTGAAAAAGGGGCTCACTGAGTGGCCATGAGGGCTCAAACGTAGCATTAGTTGTATGAAGGCTTCACGAATTGATGAAATAACTCATATGCTGGTCGATCCTTGACGAGGCTGGCGTGGTAACGTAAAGAGAAAATTCTAGAGGTTCCTAATTATACCCAGCAGAGGGATCAGTCTTTCTGTGGCTATTGATGACATTAATCAGCAGATTATATTATCAGCCCAGCAAGCGCCTTTGGCGCGTCTACTGCACTCTTAACTACGCCATTGAGGAGAGATATTTTTATTTATACACCGATATAGTGATGATTAAATTCGCAAAGATAGCAGACTTTATTTTATGGTACAAAAATAAACAAAATGAAATAATTTTATTGCTCTTTACTAATGATAGCTGTAAGTGGCTATAGATAAATAAATAAATAAATATTGATTGATATATCCAGTATAATATTTATTTTATGTATTTGTTTTTATATTTATGTGCTTACATTCGATTAACATTGATGTTTATTCTTTAGAAAAAGGCGAACTCCTAACTAAATACAGCAAACATCGTTAAAATAATATCATGTCTGGAAATAGAGGATCTTTGAAAAAGATATTTCAAATCCAATCGTAGTTGGCAAACAAAAAGTTTGATTGGTTTTATAACTTCAGCAATCAGATCAGATGGCTTCCCGCGGCTTGGACGTTATTGAACAATCCTAAAATTAGGTATATGTATATAATCTACCAAAATGTGACTTTAACTAATCAACCATCACATAGCCGATGACTTTAATATTATAAAAGTCTGAGTATGAGAGATTGTTTTTAATTTTTGAGGAGTAATTGTAGGAAAGAAAACAGTCCAGGTGATGCGGTTCCGTATACTTTTACCGTTAATAGCTACAGATCAATACATCCAAAAACATAATATGGATATTCTCCAAATGAAGATTTTACGTTAGTGTGCGAAATTGATGTAAGTGTTAGGAAATAAAAACTAGAATCCAAATAAATCATTGTGTTACAAAATACCGGTTGTGCAAATATTTGTAATGAATCGTTGCGTTATATGCAATATTTTTAAAATATCAAAAGAGAATGTTAACCTAACAACGTCATTTGTTTTATTCGGTAGACTCTCGACGCTATTGTATCTTTCTAAAGGCACTTCAACAGATATTCTCGAAAAGTCTAAAGTTGCTTTGGAAGGTATGAAGTAAAGCATACAAATAGAGGTCTCTTTATTTAGATACGCTATTCTGTCAAATCGTACCTGAACTTGTAACGGATCTGCAACATTGAAACTAATTTCATACATTTTATCTTATTTTTACTAATATTATAGATACATATGAAAGTTTAAATTCCTATGTGAGGTTTGGTGCTAAAACTACGCAACGGATTTTGATAAGTCTCTACAGTAATATAGCTAGCCATATCAGAATAACCACGGGCTATATTTTATCAATATATCGCGCGGACAACTATGCGAACGGAATGTAGAACTTCATAAACAAACCATACCAATACATATGCAATATGACATATTGTGTCATAGGATTGTGTGTTATCAGCTTTAGTCATTAGTTAAAGCAACCGTTTATAATACAACGACGGTTCAGTATTGTTTTGCTTAGAAATAACATACTGAGTGTTAGAAATGTGTATCACAACTTATAACTGAAATAGACTCTATTATTTTCATCAGCCATAGAACTATTTACTCCAATATCCTTATTAAGCATAATTTAAAAAGCTTCTTCTTCCCAGCAAAGACACTGGGAAGAGGTGAAGCGAGAGTATTTTTCGGAGCTGTTTTAGTGTCGACGTCCAAAAAGAGCCAATTAAAATTGGCCTACTTTGAATAAATTATATTATGAGTTTTATTTTATAAGATATATATAGTAATATAGTAATAGTAGTATCTAGTAATAGTAATATGTTAACGTTTCAATGTTTTATAATATTAAGCACCCTTACCGGGTTTCATGTTGAACTTTATTATAAATGTAATAAAGAACTTGAACATGTACCTTAAGGCACTGAAACAGCCTATATATAGCCTAAAATTATAAGAACACAACATGTTCTGAGTATTATTGCAAATCTTGAATCAAATATTTTTTTATGGTAATGTTAGACTAGGATTGTCTAAACAGTCCTTTAAATCATACCATCAGACTTTCCAAAAAAGATCGAAACCACCTAGCCAGTTTCGTCGTCTTCTTGTCTTTATTTATTATTATAAAACAGTTCTTTTAATTTCCGTATGATCTAGTGTTACAGATAGATACAAGCAATTAAAAATATTATTTAAATAAAAATATCATTTGCCTATATTTATTGTAAAACGAACTTTATTCTGTACCGAAAAATCGAAATTAGTCACACATTCGTAGACGTTATGTTTTCGGCACCTTGACTTCGCGTTAATCCGTTGAACGAGTCCGGTTTCTAACCGTTTATTGATACTATTTTTTATGAACACTCGTTCACACATATTCCGTTAAACATAAACTTTGTAGAACCGATGGATTTTATACGCGCTGCTACTTAGATGGCCGTTGTTAACCTTTGTACTTACAATAAAAAATCAATTTCAGCTGTAAGTGAATTGGAAGTAAATCGAATCTCTCGATTCGGATGATCGCAGATTTGATAGGATGACAGACACTAGCGTCATAAAAAAGTTTATTTACGATGTATCGGTATTACTTATGGAAGTTTTGTTTGAGCATCAATTTCATGAAATTAAGTCGGCAATTCACAATTTTTTGATTTTGAAACAGGTCAGTAGGAGCCATTTAGATTTTTAAGTAACGCACCAGGTAACATGGTTGCATGCCACCTTGCTTAAATTTAAGCAAATTTAGAAAAGTAGCAGTTTACTATATTTATTAACATTTCTTCTGTATCCTGATATAGTAATGTTTAGTATATAAATATGAATAACGATGATACTAGATTCATTAACAAACAATGGTTGTAAATTCAAGGAAGCAAGTAATCCCTCTGAGTAATTGCATTGCTTCGTAATATCATTACGTTAGTACCTGTCTAGGATTCGAAAGTATCTAAATCATTTCTCCAATACACATGGCAACAATTGACATCATAATATAACATTTCTTATTCTCGACTGAGAGCGAACTTTACAATCCTGTCTTACAAAATACTAGGTCTATAATTGCTTGTCAATTATTTAAATGATAAATAGTCCTCACCTCCACTACAATACAGGCATTATTTTGTAATCTTTCAGACTATCTTTCGAGAAACTGTGGTCCTTATTTCTATTTACAAACGGGCCATTATTGTAACTACGTAGGCTGAGATGAGGTTAGGCCAACAAGGTCGTTGAGTCTAGCCTCCAGACAGCCTGTTTTGCTAGCTTGAATGGTAATGCATGCCTCAGTTGGAAATATAAGTAGGATTTATAACGGTCAGTCAAGTAAGGAGTTTGATAAAATTTATTGCTGCACAATTTTAAATGTAAACGATGTTATTATTATTTAGTATTCATATTAAATATAAGTAACTAGATTTTGCCCGCGACTTTGCGTTGAATTAATAACTTTATCTAATCTGCTTATTAACATTTTACCCTCTCCCCTTTTTTGAAATTATCGATTATCGACTCCGCATACGGATTCCATTTTCCTTTTCTCCCTTTTAAGGGATGATTTCCAGGATAAATGTCCTGTATATCCTGCCCTTTCTTCGGGACTCAAATTATCTCCAAATGAAATTCAATCTAAATCGGTTCAGTAAGTCCAGAGAGGTAAAAGATAGACAGGCAAACAAACAAACTTTCGCATTTGTAATATTAATATGGATTCTGCTTTTGAAGATGCTGATCGCGATGTTGCTTGTAAACAAGATTCTGTAACAGTAATGATAACGGTGGGTAATTTTTGGGCCGAGCTGCGTCCGCGCCGGTTTGCTTAATTGGTTATTCCGTTTCAGTTTGAACAGTTGCCATGCTTCTGTGAAATTGACCGCTGTATTGGAGTGTCATGTGTTTTTGTGTCGTTCAGTACAAACTCTTGTTCATTTTTAATTTGTTTTGTTTTATTGACTGGCGCCTGTCGCTTGCAAAATCTGGAGCAATCAGCTGAATTTGTTCCCAGTTTTGCAATTTATACCTTTTTGTTTTATACTGAACTTATATCCGAAATTAGTTAGATAAAAAATAGTAAGGATTTAAAAGGCAAAATTTCCGTTGGCGTTCTAATTGTTTAAAAACTAGTCGTATGCAAAGCCTAACATCCTTTCTGGAAAGCTTGAATCCATTCCAAAACTACCCATTGTTTGCGAGTTTGAACGAACCCTATGTCTACATAACATACTCGGACACTGGATAGCTCTATTGTCACCACAATGTTGGCCTTTGTTGTGTTTAAGATTGTATTACAATACTGTAAGACTATCCGACATGTTCCGGGTTGCCGATCCGTGACACACTTCCGAAATGAAAGATTAATCGTTGTTGAACGATGTTTAATGTCCCGTTAATTAGTTAAGTTCTAAATCATTTCCTCACCATAATGTTGAATTTTTCAGAAGTTGATAATCTCATGCAGTTTTATTGCAAGAGTTTTGCAAATCAATGACCCCATACTGGTTTCTCCGTTCATATAATTAGAATTAGTCCTGCAGGATGACGTCAACGACAAATTCAGACAATTCCACTTTGTTAGTCAGATAAATATATTTCGTAATATAAAAAAATATCCAGCAGACGTCAAGATTAAATTGCTCCAAAGCAAACGTTTTTATTATTTGCCTCAAAACAAATTGGGCCTAAATTGTTTTAGTCTTTTTAAGTGCCTATTCCATTTCCTCCTAGTAAGCCTCGTCTTATTTTTACAAAATGTCTTTGTATAATCAGGAAATCTTTTGTGAAAATAAAATAAATAAAAACTTCTTTCAAAATCGGCGGTTATTTATTTTCTCCAGATAGATTAGATGTTTACATTTTATCGCTGTAGGCTATAATAAGATAATTCATTAATGGTTCTGTCGATTCTTTGTGATACTAAAATTAGTACTAGCAGATGGAAGCAGGTAGGTAGGTACAATAGTGGACATCGTTTTTATTTGCCGTGAGACTGGATGGCTCTCGTACGTTTTTAACTTAGTGACAGGATGTCAAGGGAAATGTTTGCGTTGCGTTCGTGTCACGGTTCTCAGAATCACTAAAGCGATTTGCTCAAGTAATTCTGCTACATATATTACGTTAAGTGATTTCCGTTGGTACGTGACTCGCGAGTGTAGGTATATAGTCTGTCAGTCAACCTGTAGTGTTCCGAGAAATCCTATTGCTAGCTTGAGTAATACTGTAGTGAGACCAAACCAAAGGAAGTGACCAAACTGTGGATTTAGAGATAAGCACGTGCGTTATACCTACTGCATTCTATTATAACTAATACTACAATTGAATACTTTTTCATTCACTTGTATACATAGTGAGGTATTCTCTAATCTTATTTGTGTCACGACTAATTTGTTGACTTAAATGGTGCAATTATATATAAAATTTTGTTTAATTTCTAGCGTAACAACTTAATTAGACTATTAGTAAATCACATTTCGTTATGTTTAGGTTCACTCACTGTACAAAATATGTTCGTATAAACGAAAAGTAGAGAATATACTGTCTCGTTCTATTTAACATATGTTAGCAACAAGCATTTTAATGTCTGCTATAATTGCAACCGTGTTACTCTTATGAGACGTAATATGAGTGGCGTTGACTACTTATTGTTCATCATCTCTCACGATTTTACTTGTTTCTCGAAAGTCAGGGGAAATGATTCATTTATTTTGTTTGTGCTCAACAGTGTTTCCGTTGTTATTTAATTGAAAGACTGCGTCTTCGCTTTCGATACGATCTACTTGTAACCAACTAATTGACTAGATTGAGGTTTATTGTTAGACATAAAAGGCAATAAATGTTTATTTATTTTGACTTGGATTGCACTGAAATTGGTACCTTTGAAAGTCAATTAACTACTCTAATTTAGAACTTTTATCGATACTTTTCATAGCTTCGTTACATTCTTCTTCCAGACCCTTCTGGTGACCAAAATGTTACTGGTATTTTTATTTTAAGCCCAAACCAATTACCAAATAATAAAATATCTAATCTCATTTGCTTATAACCGGACTCTTACAAGAAACTTGTCAATGCACATTCATACAGCGAAACGAGTTTTCGCCCCACATCAGGCAACGACCGGGCGAACGATAATGTCGTAATTAAATATGCAGTCTTATCTTAAGGACGTAACATCTATATTTGCCGGGAATGGAACTGGAATTCCGGAACGGTGTGATCGAATGTTCTCACGCAACATTCCTCCTTCTTCTGCTGCTTTTATACCGAAAGAATATTATTATTGAAGGCTGGAATCCTAAATGTAAATCTGTTTATTAAGTCAATGCTTTTGGGGGAAGCAAGGACGCGTAAGCGAACCCTTCAGAAATTAAACGAGATTTGAGAGGTGAAAGAAATCTTACATGAATATATATTTCTAATTCTATTGAAATGTAATTTAGACCAGGATATTGTGTGATTTTTTTTCATACATACTGTTGCCCGCAATATTTATTCGTTCGTAATCCTTGTCATTTCTAAGATGGGTCTCGGAACTCCCATCTTCAAAAATAGTCCCTTTAAAGCCCCGTTTTTTGTTTCCGCTATTCCTTATTAGTCTAACCGTGTTGAATATTCTGTACATTAAAATAAGAACATTAAATTAAACTCAATTCACACCATGGATATATGCGGACTATAATATAATGAAGCTAATGAAGCTGTTCACAAGATAAGTAGCGGTCTAGTGATAATACTCGATCATCGTGCATGATGTGTCAAAAGGGACCGCTATGTTCTATGTGATCAAAGGAATGGGAATCCCTATGTAATTGGATGGGGCTCCCATTCAGCCATACCGTATGGCCGGTATTATGTGTCTAGGTATAGGCCGTTGGGATTTTCTCAGGTGCCTTATTGAAGTTTGTAGGTTCTGTTATTTCGTAGGTAGGTCGTTTTGTATGTAGTGTGAAGTTGTATTTGGGATTTTTCTTTTGTTTCGGTAATAAGCTACCAAGTATATATTTGCTTTGTTTATTTCTCTTACGATTATTATTAATCGTACTTGAAATTGTTTATTCGTATTCATTACTAGCTTTTTCCCACTCCTTTTTCCGCGTAGATTATTGACAGAATTTTCGTAGTAATCAGTATGTAGTCTATGTTTAGATAGCCGAGGGCTTAGGTGTTCTATCTCCGTAGTCCAATCTATAAAATTGACTAAAATTGGTCTAAACCAATTTACAAACACTGAGTTAAGTTTGTAATTATATTGTCTGCGACTTCGCCCGCTTGGTTTGCTGATAACGAGTGCCCTGTGTTAATTTGATGTATTTGCTATATTACTGTAAAACTTAATATAATATTTTAGTGTGAAAGAGTAACAAACAAACCAACTCACATATGTGAGTTGTGACTAGTACTTACTTTTTCCTTCTCCATGTATTTTTAAAACATACATCGCATGTATATGTTAGTGTATCGTTATGTGTCGATTTTCTAAGAAAGATCCTCAGTTAATAAAACAATAGCTGTAGTCGATAGAAAATGTATCTAAGTTGTATGAAAACGAAACCCGAGCTTGGTTTCAAGAATAAATAAAACAAACCGCAGAGCGACCGTGTTGTCGTCATGTTTTTAAACATTTATAACCACCATGATTCAGCCAGCTCTATACAATTACGTAAAGGAAAATTAATTGGAAATTGACGGTAAGACCTATTTTATGGTCTAATTATAACCGAGGTAGACTTTAAAAGGGTAATTTTTTTTATACATACGTTCATATCTCAGATTTCTTTACAGCAATCGTTTCTTTAAAGCAAGCGTCATACTCTTGATTTAAAGACGCCCAGAAAGTATCTATTATATCGTTTCTATTTAGTCGAAGCGTTGTTAAATAAAGCTCAACCGTGACTGCTTTAGATGTCTTTTCATTTGAAATTTGTTTATTCATCCTGTCAGTTAAAGTACCAACCTCTTTACGTATTTCTTAATGATATAAATATAAGCTGTGCGAAAATAACAACAAACCATAGAACGCAAAAAATGGTAGCTGGCAGATATCCTCAATTCAAGGATGGTGTAAACAATGATTAGGTCACCGCTACCCGATGTCTGTTCAACCGTGACTCACAAGTATTGTGCTCGTATGATCCGTTGGAGAATGGATTGTCGACCACAGAGACTTGAAATTTAAATTCAACGGTGACCAATTATAAACATTACTTCAATTATTAATATCGTGCCATCTAAATCCTAAAATAATTAAAACATGACTTGTAAAAAAAGTGTTCATGCTTCAAAACATCCATAGCTTATACGAAAACAACTACGGAAGTTTCTTTGCAGAAAAACATGGTTTCTTGCAAAAGAGTTCACTCAGCTAGGTTAAAAATACAGCAGTAAGCTTTGCTCGAAGTTCATTGAACGATAGACTAGCGATCAGTAGTCACCTGAGGAACTAAAATGGACATCCAAAAATAGAGGTACCTACTAAGACCTATCGTTCTGCAGATGACGGCACGATTCGAGTCACCGATTCTGAACGTACATATATTTAAATTTGCATGACCTACAATCTACAGTTAGGTCTACTCGTATTTGCGTATGCAAGAATTTATGTTTGTCATGCACTACAAGACAGGAGAAAATTCTGCTGAAAGGCATCGTTTTTTTACAAGAGAACGTATAGAAAAGTAACATATTACTGACTTGGCTGTTATAATAAATTCTAAATAAATAAATACTAATAATAAAGCGGAGAAGTTTGTTTGTATGAACGCGCTAATCTCAAGAACTACCAATCCCATTTGAAAAAAAATCTTTCACCATTAGATCCGTACTCAAACTATGTGACACAAGGTCACAAACTATGTCAAAAAAATCTGCCCGGCCGCTTGTACAAAATAAATGCCGTTTACTAAAGCTTAGCTTGCAAGTTTATCTGGCCTGCCGTTGTGAGTCAGATCATAATTATAGTTCACAATAATAATAATTGTCTGCTCATGTATGTGTCGAAATACAAAGACGTCTCAAATGAGTGTGTACTCATTTGAGACGTCTTTGTATTTCGACTTAACAAAGTCTGAAAATTTAACCAGCACGCTTGGCAAATTGTATTAAACGTTCTATTTCTGTCCCTCGAAACGGAAGGTAAAAGTCACTTAACCTTATCACTTGAACGCGTAATGAAATACGTGTGTGTGGGAATCGCAAGAAGAATACTATGTTTAAATATAATGTGGTATTTATTTTGTTTGTGTTATGGTGTGCCATGGTGCAAAGATTAGTTTATCAAAAGGCCTTCCTTGTCAAGCTCTTGACTGGTTAGCGCCAGCTACGCAGGACAATAACTTATATTGTTGTTACGCCAACAGCTACTTTAAGGCAACTTATATAGAAATTGACTGTCATCATTACACCTGCCAAAAACGTCCACTCTTGAACAAAGTCTGCCCTTATAGATTTCCATAAGAACCGGTTACACGACACCCGCATTCAACAACTGCTAACCAAAGCGACTTCCAGGTCATCTGTCCACTTCTGTCCATTTCGTTGGACGGACGCAGATAGATACTTTAATGTGGTAATTTACCTTGGTTTATAAGCAAAATTTAAAAGTTTTTTTATTAGTAATCGACTTTATAGTTTCTTTTGCTAGTACAGAACTAGTTGTTGGATTGGTTGGATTTTGTGTGTAATGTGTAGTAGTGCAGTCAGTGTGCGCTGCAGACACAGTTCGTGAAGACGTAAAGTATCAAATCAAATTCTATGAGAGACGCCACACAGTATGTCTGTACTCGATTGTATGTACTAGGTATGGATTTAGTGTGTGTGTAACACACACACACACTCGCACACAAGCAAGAAGGAAGAAACGAATAAAAAAAAACAATTTACTTTTTGTCTAAAAATATGTATGTACTATGCATTTATGTGGTGACACTTAACCTGAATGTTTCAAGCTATTTTAACTCCAACGCCTGTAGCATAACACGCGTTATTCTATGATATATATTAGTTAAAATTATCTTTGTAAGTATAACGGATGTAAAATTTTGAGCATAAATCTGTCAAAAGTGTTCTAATGGGTTTCAATATTCGTTAAACGAAATATTATACCAATATAAACATTCCGTACAAAGTATTTTAAATATTTTATAGTCTGAACTGTTTAGAAGTTTTTTATATTCTTCTGGAGAGTTTCTCTAAAATACTTTCCCTATGAACATATTATATATAAGCAAAGCTTGAAAATAGTTTAAAGTTTGCGTTTTAACATTAACAAAATTAAATGTTAAATCTTGTTAATGTTAATGTGTATGTTTACTACATACTTTTTGTAATAAAGTCTTACACGAAAATAGGACATAAATTATTCAAATTCAAGCCAAGGTCCTTAGGTTTACCTAAACGTGATCCTTTAACCAAGCAGGTGTTAGCGAAGGGTCTAGGTAAACATATACTAGACCTCTCTCGTAATATTCTACTAGATTTAGATCTCACACGTACTGTGCCAAATACGAGCGTATTTAATAACGTTTCTCATATTTACTCCACTTCCAACCCTTAACACCGGTCAAGTGTGAACCCTTATCTATATCGGAAGGGAGGAATTACGCGTGATTGGCAATTTTATTATTACTTCGCTGGGTCCTCTCAATCCAATAAACAATTCCAAATGGAAAATGAATCTGTATTTAACGATAAAGCGCTCTCCATTTTTAAGCTTATTTACTGAGAGCTTGTCACTCAAGAAATCACAATAAAACAAATTGACAACATTATCATTATCATTATCAGTAATACATAACAAAAAAACAGATGATTAAACGACCACAGATTGATAGATGAAAATTCAGTTCATAAACACTTACATGAAGCAATATACAACCACAATTTTAAAAGTCTAAACTATGAATATTTCGAAAACATTCGGTATATACGCTACTGAAAACTTTTCATTTTTCTCTGAAGAATTTGTATTTTATGTACTTATATACAGCGTTTACACGATATAGCGATTAAGCGGCTCTAGGCGTGTGACAGAAACTGCGTCGCATATGGCACATGGCATCGACCCCAGGGTGCATTTTCTTTTTTTATTTCGCTCCGTGACCACGGCATCCGGACGCAACGACATGCGAGATAAAAGGATTTTAAATATAGAACGGGGGAAATAACGTAACGGCTATTTTATTTCTCATCTCATGTGGCTTGTTAGTTAAAAAGAGTTTGTCTACCGCAATTTCCTCTTTGAAGTGGTGTAAACGAAACTACACTTAGTATATATCCATTCACGATGTTAATTATGTTTTTATAATGATATTTGTTTATGGCAACGTGAACGTAATTTATGAATCACGTTTGGCGTTTGTTTGTTCTCGTTCGAGTTGATTCAACTACGTTCGTACGTTCACATTCAAATGGAGACTGTCTGTGTGTTTAATTAAACGTTTTGTAAATGCATACAGACGAGAAATTAAAACGCAAAACGAATTTATTTACCTTTAATTATGCTGCCCTTTGAATAGAAAACTAGGCACCTATATACGAAAAAGCACTATGGAATCCTTTAATGTATATGTTTTATTTTTGTGTTTATCTTTTTTTTTTTTTTAATTATGTTTTTTTTATTTACAGGAGCTGGATGTGTAGCTGAATTTATTTTTTGCAACAAATTTATTTAAATTTTCCTCATGGTATCATGTAAGTTTTGTTTTTTATTTTATTTATGTTTTTAATTTAATTTTAATTATTTTTCCGTTTTTTTTTATAATTTGTGAGTGTAGATTTATAAAAATAGGTTACTTTAACTGACTACGTTTTTATAATAATAATGAACCTAAATGTGAAGCAGTATAAATATCAACCCAAGTGAAGTTGTGATATGTTAAATTTTCTTCCACTGTTGTAATATCAAATATTATATAAAAACAACTTTATCATTCAATTCAACATTTATATCATCGGACAGAAAATGTCATCAATTTTCGAAATCTGATCAATATCATACGGAATTTTTCCATTTCCGTAGAGGTACAGTCCTGCGAAAGACGGTCGGGACAATTCAATTTGACGTTATTTTCCGGATCCTTGACGTCGCGTCGGGCCTATCTTAACGATTCGCCGTAAAAATAATTCGGTGGACTGGATCCGGTATCTTAGCTATTCGAATCTATCTACAGGATTGGGATAACAGGTTTTCGGGAAACCCTAGACGTTGCGTCGGTGTAGATTTTAAGATAAGGCACAATAATTGGATTGTCAGCTTCGTGGAGTACCTCATATTTAGATAATAATTAAATATTACAAAGCATATTTTCGTAGCTCGTTTGGCTGGTAATAGGAACATGTAATATAGCAAGAAATATTCTGCACCTAAGTATTAAACACCTAAGTATTGGATTCCGGTTTTAATGCAGGAGGTACTGAATTAACTAGGGTGTGTGTTTCAAGGTAACGCCTTGAGACACAAACCCCCTTGAAGTTGCTACTATCCATAGGCGGTTATTGCAAACCAGCTGTCGGGTACATACGTGCTTGTACTCATAGTAATATAAATATTACATGCCATTGAGCATCGTCGAGAAGAGCAAAACAGCTGTGCTTTATAGATAAAAGAAGCATCTCAATTAAGCAAAAAGTACAACAATACAAAAAAATAAACCCGAAATACCACAAAGGTTCCCGACACAAGGACCACAATTCAAGTTCTTCGCATGACAAAAGCAATGAGGAAGCGTTCAGTAATTTGTGTACATTTTATTCGTCCATAAACCTCCCCAATAGCAAGGTGTCTCCTTGGCCGAGGCCTCGGAGGCGTACCCACGGCAACCGGCTTCCGCCCGGAAGGTTTCAAGGTCAGTGCAATATTGTGACGTATTTCCTCGTAAAAGGGCATATACTTATTTGTGCGATTTATTGGTCCTTCAATACAAGCTGTGAGTAATTGATATTTAAGAGCGGCATAATCGCGTCGCGATTATGCCATTTAGCATCTGAAATTATACCAAATGTGATGGTATTATACCATACTGCCCATTCTATGTCGGATGAGCTTTTTTTTTTTTTAGCTCAAATCCTTAAATTATTCGATTATCCTTTGCAGAATTAGCGGATGACTTCTTGGCATGACCTTTATTTTGTGAGCGTCTTGCTTTTGTATCGAATTATACCAAATGGTCATGGATACCACATGGATACAATACATCGTCCAATTATACCAATTTGGTATCAAACGATACAATCTGGCAGCCCTGCTTATTACCGATACGAACGAAAAAAGGTTACAAGGGAATAAGTACGCGCCTAGTAAATACTTAAATCTAAAATTAATAATATAATAGAAAAAATCATCTTTAATTGCTTTTTATTTCATGTTTGGTTACTTTATTGGTAGGATTGAGGATTGATTTCTGTACCTAAATGGCTTACTAAATAAATAATATAATAAAACGCCTAAAATTGTCTAAATCATGTAATATTTTAAAGTTCAGATATTTGAAAATATTTGAGTATATTGCGAGTCTAAAAACGTAAGACAACTCTAGAATTTTTTAATAAAATGCGATAATAATTTATGCATACGTCAGTCTTGTGTAGTCCAACTATAATTTAGACAGCTTATGACCTTTTACCACAATACACTTTTTTTAATTTGCGAAAAACCTTCAGTGTAAGGTTGGTAACATTCTTGAGCGCAAAATTCAACGTAAAATGCCCCTTGTTGCATACACAAATGGTTGTTAAATCACAATTCTACGTTGTTATCGCGGTCCTTGCGACCGAAGGCTATCTAAATTAATAACTGGAGCAACGCATCCTTGACACACCCGTGTGACCGCATCACATGTGCCAAGGAAACATATATCAAACATTGTTATAGTATTAAATGTGCTTTAAGGTTCATTTTAGACATCATCGTTATTTAACTGTGTTGTTGAAGAATATCCCTCATTCAAAACGGTATTTTAGACATATCTTACATGGTCACACACGGATATTAGATACAATGGCTTTTAAAGTCTAGATGACTTTAAACAGAAAAGACAATAGATCCTTTTCGTGCTACCTTCTTGATCCTTTTCTTTGTCTGCTACCATGCGCAGTAGCAAGCGCAGCTGAAGATGTAAGATCCTCGGGGATTGATACTCAGGTCGAGAAAAGTGTTTCGTTTTTTTAATGGAAATTCTGCTCAATTTTCCTCCACTTCAGATGGAACCAACAACACCGTGTCTGTAAATATATCTCTACCTATTCTCATCCTGACATACTGGCGTATAGTATGATAAGTATAACAAGTTTCTTCACACACTCGTCAGTTGAGAGACAACGCAATACATCATCATCACTGAAAATTAAACTTATGATCGAATTAGATATTTAGTTCCGGTACCGATCATATAGTAGATTAAATTGCTAGACTAGTTTTTTTTAACAGGACGTTACCTTGATTTCTTGTATTAGTAAATTCGGTATAGTATTTATTTGAAGGTTTCTTTATACATTATTCACTTACTTTCACTTCAGCAAGATAACTCGTACATTAATTTAAAGGTTATTGAATTCTTGAGAAGACGTTGAAACGCCTTATTAACTTGGTCTTGAACTCTTTCAAAGTTTTGAAACTTATCAACCTTTAAAATACTAGACAATTTAATTTGGAATTTCATGTTTTGAAATCATACTAGAGATGAACCTGGATTTGAAGGTTTTAAATATAAATATTGTATAGGTATATTGTATTTACATAAAAGTGACAGATGACAGATACAAATTAATCTTGGAAACCACACCCACGAAGCTGAAATTTGGCAGGTAGGTAAAAGTGGTAAAAATGGATTTCATGAAAATTCAAATTAAGAGAGAGGTCAGGGCGGGGGGAGTACAATACGGCGGACAATTTTATATACTTAAAAGTTAAGGGCACAGCAAAAATCGTTTATTTGTCTTTGCGACTGTATATATTTTTTTTCATACTTAACGACCGTCCCACACAGGCAGCATTATTTTCAGCATTAATTTAATTTAGCTACCATTTGCCGTGATAAAATTTCACAGACGGATGCTTTTAATATTCCTGTCGCACGTAGAAAAATGTGCGCGCTTTTTTTATATAAGGCGGGAAAAATAACGGCACCGTCTCCTTTTACGTATAATATAATCCGACAAAATTAAGTGTACATATAATATTCTCTCGTCTCGGTATAATATCGCCAGCCTGTAACGTGATAAGGCTTTGTTCGCAGGTCGTTAGGGTATCCTTGGAGATTCGGGTCCCCAGCTCGTGCAGGGTCGGTGATAACGCCTTTATGGCTAGAGATACAAGCAGATTCAATTAAATGTGGCATTTTTAGGGTTGAGACGAAGGTATCTGCCACTTATCTAAAATGGATCGTAAAATAAAGCAACATCTTATATCTTGTCTTCAGTTGAAATATCGCCTGTAAAATGAACGATACTGGGAAGATTTCTTAGGGCAATTTTCTTTATTATTATAACAAGAAAGCAAGCAGCTTAAAAAGCAAACGTGTGTCTAGAGGTTTAGAGAATTTGAAGTAATACTTCGAAGAAAATTGTTTTGCAACTTCATTAAGAAACATTTTAAAGGGTTTCCTTTTTATGACCGCGAGTTTGTTTGTTTTCACTCAAAACTTGAAAAAGTTTTTACTACAAAAAACATTGAAGAAATCGGTCAGTGTTTACATGCCTAAGAAACTGCTATTCATTCGCAACTTGGCTTTTGTGGCAAATAAAATATTAACATTGTGTAACTCAATCTTATCCAAAAATTACAACGTTATGACCGACTATAGGTATATTAAAATTTATTACTATCGTAAGTGATTAACTTACATGGACGAAACCTTTGACATGGATCACAGGCACACCCATACTTCATACACGAGCAGAGTTATATGAACTGTGGTCGATGTACACACAGCGTAGGAAAGTCGATCTTTGAACAATTAACCTTTCTTTAATATGTTTTTAACTACACTCCGTAGACGCAAACCGCTAATGAAGCTGTTATGCCTTTCTAAGCACCATGAGAATACAATTTGTTGTGTAAATTTTAATGTCATCTTGCATTATATTTCACCTTTCGCACGCGACTCAAATTCTTATTCTAAAAGTGTTTTTAAATTATTTCGACATGAGCAAAAACGCTTGAAACCGTAAACGATTTTTTTATTCCTTCAGCTTTAGTAAAGCAAAGTTTTACAGACCTCGAGATTGTAAGGATGTAAAAAGATCAGATTATTTACGAATGCGCTGTATTTAAATGGCATATTGAGAAGTTCAATTTAAAATACAATTTTCCATTTAATATTAGTATCATCAGTGTGATAAGATCGATATAGATAATATTCCAATTAGATCTGAACTATCGAACAAAATTGTAGCTTTGAAAATACCCAATTGCCGAACAACATATTACGTGGGTAACAAACTTGTAGACAAATCGATTCAATTTTTAATCGAATTGAAGACGTTTTATATGTACAAATATATAGCTTCCGATCGAACAATATACTTAAAAAAAAAGTCGCAAAAAACAGAAAGTAAAAACGAACAAGCTAAAAACAAAAGAAAATAAACAACAAAGTACAATCAATAAACAGAACATTTTGTTACTCGAAAGAAATTACATTGTTTTAATTTAACTCTGAGAATAGTTTTATTGAACTGTGTGCAAGAAAACGAATGATTAACTATGCAAATTGGACTCTAGGACATAAATGTGGGAAGAGTATTAAACAGGGTTAAAGCTTTATTTTAAATTCTGTAATATTCTATCAACATTTTACGATGAAAGACCAGTCATCGTAAAACGTTGATAGAATTATGCAGAATTCAAAATCAGTTTTGTTTTGAAGTATTTTGCTTTTATCAAACTTAATCGGCTTACAGTTATTATAGCCTGATGGTATTTTAATTTTATTATTACTATTCTATAAAAATAACTTAATTTTAGTGAAATATGTGTTTTATTGTACAATCATATAAAAAACATGATAATTAACAATACTTTTAAAGGGGTCACAAAGGAAAAGTGTACTAGTAATAAAGCAAATAATAATATAGAAATACTATAAGCATAATAATATGATGCAAGTGTAAGTGGTAATAATAAGACTTTTCAGTACTAGAATTCATCGTTATGTGATTTTATCTACAGTGAGAGCGAGTTGTATTTCGAAGTATCTAAAAAGTTACTTTCTTCGAACACAATTGATTTTTTTACGGGGATGTTAGGTCCACTTAAGAGCTTAGTTTCTGGAATCGATTTGTTTAAACGTATCGAAAGGAAAGTAGGTACATTTTGTTACATCGTCTAGAGCCAAGTTTATGTTACGCCTGAAGGGACTATCCAATACAATGGTTATTCATTAGTACCTTGTAATTAGTACCTTGATTAATTTTATAGAAATAGGGTACATTCTCTCTTGACAAAGATAGGTTGACTGTTAATATTTAAGTATATGATAAATTCTCTTCTCAACTCACTCAACACCTGTCTGCCCGTGAATGGATTATGTGTAGGATCCGACGAATGGCAGTTAAATAATATCTATAAATCGCGATAAAATCCGTCAACCCTATTTTATTTCAGGTAGTCCTAATTATTTCTAGGTAGATTTTAAAACTACTTTATTCGAATGTGCTTCACTACAATATTTGATGGTTAATTGTGAAACATATTTCAGGTGTATAATTTCATTTATAAGTAAGTTTTCTCATGATATTTTCCTTACCAACAGTGTACAATAGTATGTAATTTGATCTGATCGCTCTATAGAATAGAAGCGAATAGGTACTCATTGAGTAAATCAAGGATACTCCTTATTAGAGGTCGTTCACTCCGCATCACTCCCCAACCCCGCTTCTCCGAGTCCTATTACTTTTATGTACAAAATAAACGCAACGAGAAACCTTTAAATTCCATTACGCTTTTTATTTGTTTACGTAGGTATAATTTATACGTAGATGGGCGGGAGATTAAGAGACACCGGTACTTGGGCAATAATGGTACCGTTTTTTTTTTTGGTTTTAGAAGTAATGTATGATTTATAAGTATATTAGGGTTACATAAGGGTTATATTAGGGTATAAAGGTAAGGCCTCCCTTAGTAGTACTAGGACTAATTAGCACGTACCTATACAACAAAAATCTCGTTCCCCGGGCCAAATGCGAACAAAGGAGTAGACCACCATAAAACCATCAACCTATTTACTGGCCTACAACTAAGCAAGGGTCCTCCCAAGGTCAGGCTCGAATTGAGTTTCCATAAAATAAATTTCATCATCATCAACCCATTATTGTCTCACTGCTGGGCACCAGTCTCTTCTCATTGAGATGGACTAGGCAATAGTGCAACACGCTAGCCTACTGCAGGTTGGCAGACTTCATTGAAAGGAGTGAATCTTTCAAGCATGCGGGTTTTCTCACGATATTTTCCTTCACTGTTTGAGCATGTGATAAATACGCACATAACTTCCGAAAAGTCAGTGGTGCATGCATTGGGTTTGAACTCAAGAACGTAAAAAAATATTTGTTAATGTGGAAATTATATGAAATCTTAGCTGAATACCGCGACTTCGTCCACATGCAATTTAACGAAAAAAAAGTTGCATACTAACTTTGTACCCTCCTTTTACTGCCTTAAGGGTGAATATTTAAAAATCGTTTCTTAGTGCGCATCTGCGTTATAAAAGGAATCCCTGTGCAAAATTTCAAGTTTCTGACCCTTATAGTTTAGGCCCTGCGTTGATATGTCAGTCAGTCAGTCAGTCAGCTTCTCCTTTTATATATATAGAATATACTTAAAAAGCGGTTTTACAAGAGAACAGGTAAATGTTACCCGAAATTATACCTTACTTGCTTTTTACGGCACTCCAGAGAAATATATAAGGTCTATTTTTAAGCAAAATCACACGAACACAATACAGCAACTCAGTAATAAAAGAAACCTCATTCTGGAGCAAATTGTATCGGATTTAAGTATTACCCAAGCCTTAAGGAAGCGCCCGTTTGTTTGTTTACCAATCTCTTAACGTCCTTCTTTCATCAGATTGTAAGGAAAAGATTCATCGACACAGACACGGGTTCTTATATTGCAACCTTCAGACTGAAAAGGTGGATTTTGATGTACTTAATGTACTTTAAATTCGAAATAAATTGGTTTTAAAGGAGCTCATGATTGTCATGTCAGTCGTACTTAAGATTCGAGAATAAGTTCCGTTCTCTATGAGGCTAGTTAGTGTCTTTGTTTGTGGCTCTCTTTGCCACATAGCAAGTGAACTATCCATAAATCAGAATAAATTATTCACCTTTCCGTTAATACATAAATAGTATAAACATACGATTTTTTAGCCCACGATTACTATTTTAAAAACCAACGATACAGTTAACCTCTATGACATATTGCACTTGATAGCGTGACTTGTGTCATTTAGTACCTATGTGGTAGATTGTCCAGAGCGCGTGTTTCGCTTCCTTAATTCAAAAACATACATTAAATATGCGCTGCAAATAAAAGTCATCGTCCATACGGTAAATATAACGAAGTTAAATAACTTGATGAACACAAGCTCACCAAGTTTTGTTGTTTAGCAGGTGTCGTAAATGTCAGGTCGCTCGTTATACCAACTGTTGCGACGCTAGTAATGAGAACGGTTTGCGCTTGTTTACGCTTTTTGCGTCAATGGAGCGGTTTAATGAATGCCAGTGGAATCTTGCATGAATGTTTCAGTCTCAAATGTATGTCAGCTTATGTTAGGCTGTTAGATATGAAGATAAAAGTTTCGCGTAAACTTGACTTACATTGTAAGACATTGTTTTGCTTAAGATTAATTGGATAAATTATGAAGGACTTTCATCGTGTCCATACCTATTTACATATTAGTAATACTATATGTCACCAGAATTTTAGTATAAATAGAAATAAATACAGCATATTGTACTGTGGTTTCGTGGTAAAATGTTATGTAGGTCAAGTGTTGGATATATAATATGACAATGCGTGCGGTGTAGTGTTTTGGTTTCTCCAAATACAATAGAGTGAGGATGAAGGGCTCTCAGTTATGCTGGTATTGTCGACAGCAAACACTTATCGACAAACATACAATTCACAAACAGAAACATTAGAATAGAAAACATGTTTTAAAACATTCCCGTTACCTACGTGTCATATTCATTTAGCGTTTGCATGTCCAAAATACATGTGTTAGAGTAATTGAACTCACTCGTAATTAGGACATTTGCTAATTTCAGACAGCTACAATAAATTAAAGTTCCATTAGTGTTAAATGTTCCAAAATGACTGTCCATAAAAAGTTTAATAAAATGTTCATGTACTGTTTAGTCGGAGAGAGATCTCAAATAAATAGCACACATTTTTCTTTAAGCAAATAAAGAGTTTAGAAACAGCAATAAACGAAGCTGCAAAGGTGTCACATTTATCAGTCAGACTGCCTGACGACAAATGGGCTTAGACTAACAAATGAACAGACTACAACCTTACCTTTGAATATTTAAAATTACGTACGTAAAAGAGATAACAAACATGTTTCTAAACTTGTTTCCATTCTGTTTAGTCATACGATAGTTTTAATGTGTACCTGTTTTGAAATGCGATAGTTTTTCAATGTGTTTTTGCAAAGGAAATCGATAGGGAGACTGGAATTACAGTAAACTTCTTTGTTAAGGAGAGTCCTCTGTTGGTAGACTGTAGTATGTATCTAGCGTATCATATGTCATATGTTATAATTATGAGTAATATGAGAAGTATTGTTTATTTAGCTACTGGACCATCTTGTTTATTAAATATATATCAATAAACAATGGTCGTATTCATCAATTTATCAGTAAGAGGTACTGTAAGAATAACTGCATTTTTTATATTTGAATATAAGCATCCGTTTGCGTCTTCGCCCGCGTGGTTTTTCACTATTCTATTTTCTCTATTTATCCTCATTTTTTTTTCAAGTTTATAAAATGATACCCCTACTACTAAGATAACAAGTAATAGGGTTTAACTTCTGGTATAAATGTATGTATGATTGTTTTGTTATGAATTATGAACACCACAAGTGATATTAATAAGACTTTATTGCCTGTACTCGCATCAACTCGCTTGACAACTACGAATTGGTCGCTATACCCCATTTAATAAAAGCTTTTAAGGGGTCTCACCTAAAAGTACGTTAGTTGTACGTAAGTCTGATAACAGCTGTCGTTCTTACGAATGATGAGAGAACTGAGAAAAGACTTGCCAATTAAAATATGTTTTTTTATGGTAATAAGGGGGCAAACGAGCTGGCGGCTCACCTGATGGTGAGTGATGACCGCCGCCAATAGATATTTGCAACACCAGAGGCTTGCAAATGCGTTGCCAAACCCCTTAGAAACCGTTCAGGTTTCTTAAAATAGGGAGTTACTGAACTGATAGCAAATGGAATTCCCATGATGTCAGAATAGTCACTCCCCCAATGAGCTCTGGCAACCTTACTCACTCACAGAAAGACAACTACTGTTGATTCACTGCGGTGTTCTGTAAGGCGGAGGTACTTCCCCAGTCGGGCAGCTCAATTTGAGCGAGAAATCTCGCTATGCCCTACCTCCTACAAATGGTATTGTAATGCAACATTTTGTTCGTCGGAATCATCGTATGAATTGGACCTATTCGTATCACTCATTTGGGGCTATCCAAGTGAGTCAGTCAATATTGAGTCAAACTGTAGCTCAGTTAAGTCAACCGGTCAAAGCGCAAACATTGAACTGGCAAACAGCTGCAGTTGTTTCACGTTTACGGCTTTTGTGCTAACTTTACGACTGTTTACCATACAAAGTACAGCAGAGGAAGCGGTTCTGAAGTATAACACTACACACACACACATAGCATAGCATCACATAGCTACTATTGATGCCTAGAAACTACAGCAAATAATATTACGTTACCTACTTCATTTAAAAATGGATTTGACCATAAATAAGCTACTACGTAACAAATTACTAAGCTCAATATCAAACGTATTTACGTAGGTTTAATTTTAATTATACCAATAACAATTACGTTTTAAGTAATTGTTATTTAATTATTATTCTTGGTATAATTGAAGGTACATAGTTTGTTATATGTATACATAGTAATTAGTATATACTTGCAATATGTGTGATTATAACTTGTATAGTATAATTGGATATTGTCCGTGTTACAATATAAACTTTATGTAATGTATTCTCAGAGTTCTTTTTGTAAACAATAAATAATTTGTCGAAGGAAAAAGCTGTGTCCAAAAATATAGTTTTGAACCAGTTAGGTACAATTTGCGTACTTATTACCAAGTACTTTGCGTACTTTTATCAAGCCCTACCTCATGTCCCAGATATTTTCATTATCAATAACGGCACTTATAACTTTTTTCATTTTTACATTTTTACTCTGGAAGATTAATTGGTAGAACTGTAGCACGAGTCTTAACTAGCTTTCCAATTAAACATTTTCGTTGAGTTGAAATTGGATGCTGAATATGACTGAACAATTTAAACTTTTCTAAGAATAATAAATCATATTGTTTTTTTTTTTAACGTTAAAAATACATAATTAATTCAATTAATGTAACTTCGCGAGAGTTGATAAATTAATACTTGTTTAAGTAGTATAATTATTTTTAAAATATTTCTGTTTTGATTTACTTTCGGAACGAAATAGCATCGGGTTTTAGACACAAAATCATCATGAACACAATTATTGTCCCACTGGACTACTGGGCACGGGTCTCCTCTCCTTTGAGAGGGATAAGGCATTTGAGAGAGATTACGCTAGGCTTCGGATTTGTAGAGTTCACATGCCATCGAAAGATTCTCTCAGGCATGCAGGTTTCCTCACCATGTTTCCCTTTGTGTACATAATTGCATAACGTTTTTGGTGCGTGCTTTGGGATCAAGTACACGACTGGTCTTATTATTAGTCCTATAATAGATTAATGGTATGACCAGTCTTTCGCCTTCAACGTAAACACAAGAAAGTAATCGAAATATTGCGTTTCATAGGTACCTACTTAGAACGTTAGAAACTTAAGTAATGATTTGCCTCCCTAAAGGCTATATTAGAGGCTTTCGCGGTCATATATGAGGTCAATAACACCCACAAAAGATAATACACCTTTTTGCCACCAATCTATTAGCATAATGGATTACTCTTTTTTCTATATTCTCATTCTCTTAATAATATAAATAATCGCAACAATTTTGATAGAAACCATAGGATTACAACGAAAAAGGTTATGAGTATTACATTAACATTATATGACTTGCATATAGACCTGATCGGTGCTGAATGCGGTTCTTTTGACACTGAGCCAATAGCATGATCTATCAATTCGCAGAAACTACAAAGTCTAGATAGCTGAAATTTGTAACATACGTTTATTTCATAACGGAAGCACCTTTAAATTCTATTTAAACTTTGGAGGGACAACATGACATTGAAGCACATTGTTACATTAATAGTTAACCCATTAATCATAGAATATGTATTGGTTTATGTCCAGTTCATAGAAATTTCTATGACTAATACTTTTCTCATAACACAAACCCCTACCGGGATTCGAATCCTTGCCCAGGGTGATAACAACATTGGCTATTACCGGGGAACATACTAAAACCGTACACGTGTTGTTGGAACCATGTCGCTCAGGCTAAATGTCTCTTCAAACATGTTTTAATTAATGATGCCACGAATAGTGAATTGGCCGAATACCGAATACCGAATATTCGGCAACGCTGTCGGCCGAAGCGCCGAATATTCGGCCGCCGAATGCTTGGTGGGGGCGCGTTAGCGACCTGTATCCTTGTACATAACAGATCATGAAACTTTAATAAATCTGACACATGCTCAATGGGAACTATTGGAACAGTGTATCAAACTCCTCAAACCATTCGAAGAAATAACAAAAATAACTAGCTCAGGTATCTCTTGCATCTCTGAAGTGATTCCACATGCAGTAACTTTATTAAAATATCTGGGAAAAGCAGAGACAGCTGAGAAAGTACCTAATTTAATTTAACCTAAACCTAATTTAGTCACGATGAGATCTTCACTGCAGGCCGAGTTAGAAAGGTGATTCAGTTTCGATGATAAAAACAAATATCTGGTTGCTACTTTTCTGGATCCTCGATTTAAAACGAGTTTTCTAGGATTGGTTCAAGCAGAAAGAGCAAGACAAAATATTCTTCTAAAAACTCTAAAAAAAGTTGTGATGAACTAAGTGTAAGTAGTACCGATGACGATTCTTATCCAGCGCGTAAGAAAAGAAACTTGAATTAAAATGATAGGACTGTTGAAATACACGACAGTTTCTGGAACGGCTTTGAAGAAGTCGCTACAGATAATATGGGAAATGCTAATGATGAGGAGGACGTGAAGAAGAATGCTGTGGCAAACGAGTTGGATTCTTATTTGAAAACAGTTCGCCTAGATCGGAAGGCCGATCCTTACAAGTGGTGGTCAGCAAACGAAAAACAATACCCGAACTTTTCGAAATTTGCAAAAGTTTATCTTTATTCGCCTGGAAGTAGCGTTTATAGTGAGAGGTTATTTTCTGAGGCTGGTAACGTTTACGATGAAAAGCGCAATCGTTTGCTACCAAAAAATGCTGAATAGCTCGTTTTTATCCATCACAACTTACCACTGATTAATTTTAAGTACTAAAATGTTGTAATTTGGAAATAAATACATAATTTTGAGTAAAGTAAGTATCTTTTTTTACATGATTTGCTATACGGTATTCGGCCGAATAGTACACACTATTCGGCCGAATACCGAATAGCAAAAAAGTGGCCGAATAGGCCGAATACCGAATAGTTGCCGAATATTCGTGGCATCTTTAGTTTTAATGTTGTAAGAACATGTTTATATATACTATAAGTAGCATATAGGTATTTGTGGCTATTTTTAATTCAATTATCGTGATTAATACTGTGGAATGACGTTAACCTTAGTTTGATATTAAATTAATGCATGTGTGTAATACTTTGACTTTCCTAGGTACGGCTATTTTTATAAATATAGTAGCAATATGGTGGCAAGTTATTAGTCATCAAATGAAATGAGTTCTACAATACAGTTACATGTATAGAAATTTGTATGTAATACCTACAATAATAGCTTTAAAATATAAATAATGAACAGGGAAGATATATTTTTCATAAGAAGATTTACAAAGAAACCCACACATGGAAGAAAATGTGAATGGTCTCATAAGATTTTCTCATGTGTCATGGGCGTGGGTGTGTTTACAAACACAAATCCTTATGTACACAAACATCCAGACCGGAACAGCTACTACACCGTGCGTCATGGCACCGTCAAACATAAAAATATTTTGTTTAAATAAAATACATTTGATTTAAAGAAATAGTGCTGTTCTGGAAGCACGTGGATCGATATGGTGGCGTGTGTCACGCAACTATAGTGATGTGCCTACCATATATCCGTGTTCGTATCCCCACCTGCGGATATCCGATGAAAAATGATCCGTGTATCCGCTTTCTTATTAAGACATCCCTGATTGGATATTTTCTAATAAGTAAAGTAATTATATCTTGGGGTCGTTTGACGATTATAAATCGTGAACGTAACGCCACAAATGAGTTGGCTTCCTACTTTCAAAAAAAATCACACGTGAGTCGATTTATATGAGACATTGTGTAGGTATATGAGTACGAGTATATGACTCGATTTGGTCATAATAAGCCCGTGCTTATTATGAATGATACAAGAACTCCTTATTTAACCGTTTAAATACGGAGTTCTTGTATCATTTCTCACATCTTGTTGTTGTATTTTGTATGATGTAACAAGAGTGTTACTGATTGTACAGTTTGAAAATCTTTGTTTATTTACATCCCTTCGTGTCCTTTCGTGTATACGGCACATCACTATATGTAACAACGTTGGGCGACACCTAACCGTTACCTTTACTAATTTATGTTGTTCCCAAATATCTGTATATTTGCACAATTTATGGTTGAAATTGGCTGCGCTGTTTTGAATTTTTGACATAAATAATTTGTTTTGTTTAGCTTTTGTTAATCACGAAAAGTTATATAAGCTGGGTATTGTCGCATTCACGCCTACACGATATTAAGGACGGTTCAGTTAATGTTACTTATTGTGTTAGGTATAAATTCAAAGTAAAAAAAACTACGCATATTCGTCCAGACTTCGAATAATACGAAAAAATATAAATCATATTACATGAATAATATGAAAGAAACGAGGGACCTGATACGGTCAGACATAAAGACGTACAAGACCACGAAATAATATCTTTATGCTACGAACGCTAATAGAATACAAAACGAGAACAAAATAATACCACTATATTTGCCTGATGTTATATTATTCATGAAGAACGCTATTAGCGTATCACAAAAATGGTTTTCGTGTAGTATTTTCCATTATGAAAACGGAATGACTGTAATACATACGACACTGCAATACAAAGTAAAAATAAAAAACAAACTGCCGCTGTCAGAGACATTGTTAGTGAATCATTTATGCCCGACGAATTCCCTGTGCCTTGCAAACTTTTTTCCCGTTTCAATTTATAGATGAAAAATAAATTTCGTTGCGTGAATTGAGTTCCGTAAAGTTTTGAAACAAAGAGACTTAGGGCCTACCTCTATAGGGGTTTGTTGGTATTGTGGAGGTTGACGAAAATAGTTCTTAGTGAGCTGCTTCTGAGACAACTGTCTTTATAGTTTGAATTTAATGTCAAAGCGAAATATTATTAGGTAATAGGCATTATCGCACTAATGGTATCCTAGTGGACTGTGGTGTCAAAGATTTCTGATTCAATCCCAAAGCACGCATCGCTGTCTTTTCGAAATTACGTGCTCATTTATCACATGTAGAAACGGTGAAGAAAAACACCGTGAGAAAACCTGCTTGGTGTATAAGGCTCATCGCACAAGACTAGCTAGCATGGTGGATACATACATCATAATACCTCTTAAATAAGAGGTGTATGGGTCACCAAGGGTCTAGTCGTGGGACAATAAATGGGTTAATGATGAATAGATAGATGGATCTTGACTAGCGGGCCTAAAGAAAATATCTATGACAATCGTACGTAACGACAACGTATCGTGTATGTTGTATGATGAGCATTTGAGGTACTACAGTACAAAAATAAACTGCGTGTATTAGATTCACTCGATGGTTTTTCGTCATCTATTATTCAGAGTGAATCGTTCCAAAATTGTCAATACATCGATATCGTTTAAATAACAGTTTTGTAGGACATAATTATATGAAAATGTTATAATATTAATGAACCAAAAGTAACATTTATTGTACATACTATCCAAGTTTATATATTTTGGTAGAGGGGTTGTTTGTATATTTCAACGCACGCATTGGCACACCTGTTTGTGCTAACAAAGGCCAGGTTTTGTAAAGAAGTTATGACTCCAAAGTTGGACTAGAACTTTCTGGATGAATAACATTGTATCTACAATCTACATACTTTTTACAAATGATAGAATCGCCTAAATATCTATTCATATTGCATACTTCAATAAAATGTAAGGACTACAATGTTAGAAAGTTTTTAATTGTTGTAAAACGTAATGCCACAATGGGTATCATTAGTGTTTTATAGACGGACTGTACTAGATCATAATAAACATTAGTCTTATTGTTTAAAGTTATTTCATTTAACAAGTTATATAAGCAGTAACGTAACGCATTCTATAAATAATTGACGGTAACTAAAATTAAAATAACCAGACGATTATAATAACATCATATTGTAAGCGCTACAAAAACAAGAATGAATCAAAATTATTATTCAGACTTTGAAAATAAATAATAAATATTGTACATTATCTGTTCTTCATTTCTGAAGTAAATCAAATTCTAAAATAAACTTTAAACTAACTAACTAAATAACGAAATATCTTTTGTTAAACATCCCAGAATCAGCATGAATTTTGAATTCTTACTTCATCAATTCCTATACAAAACTATCCTTTATTTATTTTCTTGCTAAACTAGAAGTGTATGCAAATCACAGCAAGATTTATCTCTGAGCAAGTTATATCGGAAAACTAATTGATACTGAATAACCGTAAGAGGCTAGATATCTTTAAGATATCTATCTAGCACGCTATTTATTTAGTGTCTAGATTTCAAACTGTACTAACGAGTGTTGAATTAATTTCATCTACGAACTGTACATTATCAATAGATAAAATTCCAGTATTTCAAGTACACATTGCCATTGATTAAAAATCAATGCACACCATTTAAATATTTTTTCTGAAACGAAAACTAGTAAGCCAATAATTTTATGGAACTGTCTTCATCATCAACATCATCCCATTTACTGCCCCATAACTGGGCACGAAGTCTATAGTCTATAGTAGAGGTATAGTCCAATACGGTAGCCTAGTGCGGATTGGCAGATTCAAATATGGTATTTAAAAAAAAATACAGATATAAAATCAAGATGGAATTCAAAATCATTATGGAAAATGTGTTCCAACGTTGCAAAATTGTGTGTATTAAAGCAAAAAGATACAGACTAGTTAAATAAACAAACTAGTTAATAAACTTGTTCATTTTTGAAGCCGGTTATAATATAAACAACGGTTTGAAGTTATAGCATCAACAAGGACTTGTTTCACACCAGTTGACGAAAACTTCTCGGTTGGTAAGTTTTCGTTGTTAGAAACTTCGTCTTGTTCTATGGGAAAAAGGAGCGAAGAACTTTTACAAGTTATGGCGCAAAAGTTAGTCACTTGAAAAACTGTCTTGTATAATCATTTTGATATATGAACTTTTTTATATAATGCTATCGATATAAATGAGCTTCATCGGGAAAACTATATGGAAAATAAAACCAGATAAAACGGCATTCGTGAGGTGTTTACTAAACATTTTATTTTCTATAGCGTCTGTTGCTAAGTATTCACAATATTATCTTATCCGTAAAGGGTAGCTTCTTCACTGTCCACTGTAAAAGAATGGGAAAGAACATCTATGTGTTGGGAATTTGAAGTCCCGATTAGCTCAGAGGTTAAAAGGCTGCCTTCTGTTTTAAGTAAATTGTAATAATAAAGAATAATAATAATAATAAAATAAGGGCCCCGGGTCATATCCCGAATCCCGGCAAATGCCTGTGTGGATGAGAATGGATATTTACACAACAAAAAAATACTATCGCATGTATGTGAGGGCTTGAGCCCGAAAATGTGCTTACTTCAATGCGTACGAAACGTATTAATCTCAAGCCCATCTACAGTGCTTGACATTTCGTCTTTGTCAGCCGTCAGCTGACCACTTGAACCTCGAAGTCTCACTTACTCCAATTAACAAAACAATGTTCTTAATTGTCTTCTCCGAGCTAGGTCGTTGACCTCGGCCGGCAGCCCTCAGCTTCCTAGGGTTGCCCTAACGATCCATTGTTTCGAGTTGTTCCGACATGAGGGTGTACTCGAATATCTTTGTGGGTTCGTATCAAGATATCGATCGTTTATCGATAACTAGTTAGAATTGGAGTGCGTAACTTGTAAAAACTTCGTTCGAGTGGATTAGACTTTCAAACTTTTAATCATATCAATTAAGTTGTTAGAAAATATTTTTAGTTGGCCGATTATAATAATCGTACATCTTGTAAAATAATTTAGGTAGTTTATAAAGAATTTTCAATTTAATTTGAATCAGAAAGAATTGAGAAGAAATACAATTACATGTAATAGCGTTATATTACCGTTTATCATGTATTGTAAGATTTATAATAATTGCTGGGATCTATACGATGCGGACCCCACCGCATAGGAATAGCTACTTAAATTGATGAATCAATTCCATAAATTCAGATTTATTACCTAGAGTACGTTAACCCTTCACCGCTGTATTAATTTCCGTAATAATTAATCTTTGTACATTGTTAATGACGGTCCTGTCTGCTGGGAACTCAGGGTCTCTGGGAAGAAATGTCAGATTACACAGATTATACAGTATTGTGTTTTATGCGAAAGGTTTTCGGGTTAAGGGTTTCAGATTAAATGTGTGGCCTTTTTCAATTAATTCTTACTTTATACTTACGCGAATATTAATTATTGAAATGTCATGCTTGTTATAAGGCGATCCGAAACGTGATAAATACAGTTTTATAACTGATTCATTTGTGTTTCAAATGAAATGGATAGTACAATACAGTTAAAGAATGTACAGAGCAATCGTAATTGTAACGCATAAAGTAAACGAGTGCAAGAGGGTGTGGCTACTATAATTTACCTAATTTTAAGTTCATTGATATTTGTTTTCATTATTGCTTTATTGTTGAATGATGCATCTACATTATTATTGATGTTACTATTTAAATATCTAATAATATTCCTAGAAAAGCCACATGGGAAAACGTCCCGGAAATTACTGTAATTTCAACGACATAGCTTGTCATAAGCTTCTAACAAATGTTTGCTTCGGAGACATTAAATCATTACAACCGCGGTCATAAAAATACGCTCCAGCTAGTGGATTTAATAACTATAAGATTATGTTTAATATTTTCGGGGGATATAAATTTGCAGTATGCGTAGGGAACAGTAGTCAAATGACACAGTGATTACAACACGCGATGACTTGCTTAACATTTAGCTGCAAAACTTAAAGAGGAGACAGGAATTATGCAATATGTATTTGAGAGACCTCGAGTGGACTGCTCCTTCAGTTAGTTACCAAAGATCTCCAAGAAAAAATGGCACTTCTTTAATTTATTTTATATTAAAAGCAACCTATTTAACGATATCTCAGACTATTAGATGGACAAAATACGGATATACAGACAGACGGATGTGGCGAAACTGAAAGGGCCAGGGGTCCTTGTTTGTGTATATATTTTGTATCAAAGGATCCAAGGAAAATAGTTTTAAGTTGAAACGGAGATCCGTTTGAACTCCGTTTGAACAAAGATATGTATGAATGAATAAAACTTTAGTCTCTCTTTTTCTTTAGTGTTTTATATAAATGATTTATAGATATGATCATAAACTTCAATACACCCAAAAAGTATCAAACTAATAGATACTCGGCGAAGTATGAATTGATATTGTACAAGATAAAGTTTCAATATCAATTTCAGTTTCATAAGTTCAAAGTAACCCTGATTGCTCGCTTCGAGATGGAGTATCAAATTTAATTTTCCTTCTGGTTATAATGAAAGTACAGCTTCAAGTCATTTGCAAAATAATGTAAGTATTTAGCAAACTTAATTGCTTGTACCACGCTGCACTGGACTTCTAATTGAATTTTATAAATTTATTTCTATTGACGTAGATATACTTTAAAGTAACTACCTACCTACCTACTCCGAGTTATTACTGAGAATTTAATAGATATATTTAGCAACGAGACCTAAAGCGGTTACAAGATATTAGTTAGTTAGCCATTTGAGCCGAGTAATTGTATTATTTAGTTAATAGTACAATACTACAACCACGTAAAATAAGTTATTTCATTAAGGCTACCTGAACTAAAACACTATTCAATTTGTATGATCGTTCCATTTACAGAGCTGTAGATACATCAATATTCTCAGCACGAGTTTGGTATAGTCTGAATGCAGTCAATATTGTAAAGTCGCAGCGGTATCGCAGTAGACACAAAGCTATCTACTTTGTCCACTGGTGTAGTTGCCATGGTAACCGCCAACCGGCTGCTAGTACAAGTTACCTGAGCTGTGTTCTTGTATAATACAATACAACTGAAGCTTCTTGTTGTACGTGATAGTCGTATCAAGTGAAGTTTGAAATACTTTACGCCTTGCCGTATAATCTTGAATCGTTTTCACATTCTTATAAATTTTGTATACGATTTGCCTTTTAATATGTAAAAGTTTCTATATAATTTGAAGTACATATACCTATAATGGTACAAGTAGGTATTTTAAAGTATATATTGGTATGAGATAGGAATACAGGCAATATGCCGTAAAAAGCGTTAAGAAATCGAAGGTGGTACATAAAATATTCTCCAAAAAATTCTATGGGCTACAGTACCTTAACACTTCAATGAGTAATGTAAAAAAGGTTTTCGCCAACGCGAGTTATAAATTATAACAATAAATCCCTATTTTATCGTTTTTCTTTTTGAAGGTAAAAAGTGTTCAGACTTTTTACTACGGAATCCCCTTTTTGCCTAGAGCGGACCTTTTTAAGGATGTATAACCTTTCTTCATACTTTTTTATGACGTAACTTGGCTTTGTTTATGGAATTTTTGATGCCAGAGACATAGCTTAGATAAAAAAAATCTCCAAATCCGCAGCTAATGGTACCTGTATCCAGTTAAAAAAAATATTTTTGGCAAGAGACGCAATGAAAGTTATAAATAGCGAATAAAAAAAATGGCATTTCAAGGCAATTTAGTAGATAGTGGTGTTATTAAAGGGTTAACGACTACCCCAGGGAGCAATTTCCGCGAAGCTTGAATGCGTTTAATGGACTAACTTAATGTTGCTCGTGCTTCACATATTAATATTGACAGAGTTTTGAGGTGGGGGTGAAAGGGTGTACCTACCTTTGTTGAAAGGGGCGAATGTCAAAACGAATCTACATTATCCCTGTGTTTATTAAAAAAAAGCAGTGTGACCCCGCCGTCTCTAGAGGCTAAATAGGTACCTATAACAATTAATTTATGTACGTAAATTATTTTATGATTACCCATTAATTTTAATTATTCCACCCATTATTATTTTAATTTGGTGATGATGATTATTTAAAATATACCATTATTTATTATTGATATGATAATCCTTTTCCTATACATTGATATATTGGTTTTGCTTTTAGTCCAAATTTGGAATAAATTGAAGATCAATTTCAGCAAAATGCGGTCACCTGCTTACCAATTTTGATACTATATATACTAAATAATTTAACTGGTTTTAATTATAATTCTAATATTCCTGGTCTAATTATAATATTCCTTGAGCGGAAAATTAAATGAGGAAAACGTTACGATAAATAAGCCAATTTATTGTTTATATTTAAACGGTTTATTGGCAAAATAAGCATGTTGAACTAAATCTTAACAATGCATTTGGTTAAATATTGGCTAAATTGCGATACAGTGTAATAATAAAAGAAAAACAAAAACCCCTAAAATTCATATCATAGCAATGTTATCAATCCTTCGGTGTTGCAAACCACCATAGGCTACGATAACCACTTACCATCAACCTTGTGGTATAGGAGAAATAAAAAAAAACGAATGAAGACTTTATAGTGTTTTCCAAAAAGTTTAAATTACTTTAAAATGTACGGTTATATGTTAGCTGTCAACTCTTCACACGAAATTAATATCATTATGAAGTCGTGCGTTAGGGCTTAACGTATGATTAAGCTGATTAAAAACCAATCAAATTAGAAACGCAAGATTAGTTGGTATAAAAAGGCACTGAATATTTTTTATGTGCTGTGCATGACAGTCGAATTGAGGATTATGTTGAAAGGAGAATCCTTCTGTGTGTTAATATGACTAGTAGCTAATATTGTAACATGGCGTTTCGTTTCCTAGATTTTTTTTTCTTCCTTCGTCGTTGTTACTATACTCTATTTACAGTAATAAATGCAAAGTAATCGATACAAAGTTTTGCAGATTATACGGGAAACAGATTATAAAACTTATAACAAAAAAGAAAACGCTTCAAGACCCTATATGTTGCATTCTGCCAATATAATGTTTGTTGTGACAGCCCGTGATCGTGTAGTAAACTAGACGGATCCGAAACGAATCTTATTTGTATTGAAGGGCAACCTCACAGTTTATATAAGAACACATGTATTTAATTTTATCTGTGGTAACAACGACATATACTGAGTTATCATTTGTCACACGTTGACAAGTCATCAGTTCTGTTTATTTCTATAGCACTGACACTGATTACCTCATTAGTCGAGGAGAGAGTCTTAATGGAGTTTGCTTAAAAATTTATAAAAACAGACCTTTAAGTTTGTTAACCTGATTTCTTAACTAACCCCTCGGACTCTAAACGTCGGGATTAAAATAAAAATAAATATACAGCGATAAAAGCATAAAAAATAGTTTTATTGCAATGTTTAATTTTGTTGTTTATGATGTTAATATATAAGGAAAAGTTGACGATTTTTATTGTTAATGTTCGCAGGCTCGGTTAATTTTACATAATATTACGACATTACGAAGTTGAATGTTGACGTTTACTTGAGGACAGTTATTATTGTAAATAGAATCATAGATTTGTTTTAATTAAGTCCAAACATAACACAGAATTAGAGAACAATACCTACAGTAGAGAACTAGAGATATATCTGTAATGGTGTTTTGAAGAAATGTAAGTAGATCAAACATTGTCTTATATCACGTCTGGGATAATTTATATGAAAGCTATATAATATCTTATTTAATAAACACTAGCTCTCTTTAAAATGTTATATTGTCAATAAACAACCGTGCTTAAATAAATCGTCCATTTACCCTCTCGATTATTCAATTAAACCGTAGTAAACCGTAATGGAATAACATTAAAACTCAATAACAAACAGGAGTAATTACAAATTTGACCAACTTTTTATTTATTTGTGCCATGTTTGTTCTAAATAAAAGCACCGTTACGCTTTTATTTTATTTGCTTTTAACACAACCCCCGGCTATTACAGCTACGGAATACGGAATTTAAAAGCTTTTTGTTTTTAGCATGTGTGTAGTTGAATGTTGTTTTTAGCGAGTATGGGTCGAGCGGCTTCGGTGGATTCTTTTGTTCTTCAGGCGCGACTAAGCTTTAGGACCATTCGTGGTACTAACTACACAAAATTATTGTGCCAAATACTTTCTGGTATAATACAGATACCAGACCACGTACTGGAAGACGCAGCGTGGGCAGGCCCCCGGCAAGGTGGACCGACGACCTGGTTAAGGTCGCTGGAGTCCGCTGGATACGGGTGGCGCAGGACCGGTCGTCGTGGCGATCCTTGGGGGAGACCTATGTCCAGAAGTGGACGTCTAACGGTTGATATGATGATGATGATGATGATAATACAGATATTAAATTAAACCGACGGGTTGGAAGCCAATCACAATATAATTGAAAAGAAAAGGACTTACTTTTATTATAAACGATTATCGTCGTAATAGTTATCTATCAGTACCTATTACGCTTCACTAAATTAGCGTGTACAAAACTAGTCCTCTATTTGAGTTTTAATCATTTGCTCCAATAACATTAATGTACAAATGTATGATGCTGAAATTGTTATACATTTTCCTCTTAATACGAATCGTGATCGTAAGAAAACAAGGAATAACACGACCACATTTATCGTATCAACGTTCAACTTCGTAACACCAGACACCTCTGCAAACAACTACGAGTATGACAGCTTACTTCTTGACTAAAATTTGAGGATATATATCTAAGCAAATTCCAAAAAAATAACGAGTGGGACCTAATTATTACTATGTCTAACCTAAAAACCGCACCCGTTAACGTCACCAACCATATCCAACCCTTATTTTGTTATCAGCGAAAGGCCGTCTACTGCTGAACAAAGTCCCTCCCTTCCATATAGGTACTGCCATAAAGGGAGGACCTTTGGCTGAAAAAATATATATTTTCACATTGTGCAATGATGCCAATAATACTGTTAACACAGAACAATAACGTTTAACCTCTCTGAATATTTCCATACACAAAATATTTAAATGAAATACAGAAACCACATTTGTTCGCTCCCTGATCGGATCTGGATGATTTTGTATGTATCTGTACTTTCCTGTTTGTGCCTATTCGTGCGTAATGTGGGCGATTGTTATTCAAATACGTGTGTCATTACCGGGCACAATACGACGCGATCCAAGGAGCTATTGTATCAGTTGGCAAGGGGTTAAGAACTCTGTTATAAGAATAAACCTACGTAATATGTGGAGAAAATGCTGCACGTAGAGTGACGTTACCAAATCTTCAACAATCTTGAGGAAATACTTTGTGGTTTATCTATAAGGGCATTATATAGTATTATAAATAACGGTCACAGCTATGGTAGGGTAAGAGATAGCTCTTACCCTTACCCTCACACCATTAGTCTACCACAGGGAAGACTAGTGGTTTGACCAGTCAAAGGTTTCGAGTTCAAAACCAAGCCACGCAGCACTGACTTTTCGGAAGATATCGACACATGCTCAAACGGTCAAAGAAAACATCGCGAGGAAACCTCCCAGTTTTTCTCGATGGCGTGGGTGCATTTATAAAGACACGCCTAGTGCCACCCAAATTCGAAACTACTATCAGTGGGACGCACGAACATTCATTTGGGCTTTTTCTTCTTGTTTGTCCAAAGCTTGGAGTATTAGTTGCTGAATAACAGGGTAGCCAACATCAAACCAGTCATTGAGTTTCTACATATTTCATCACACTGGTCTAACGAGGTAAATCTCATATACGCGGTTTCCTTCCGATGTCTTTATTCACCATTTCTGATCAGTACTTGATTTGGAGAAGCCAGACGTTCTTGCTTTTCCTATAACTTCCCAAGTTATCATATAATAGTGATCATATTACTGCCTGTAGTTATTATAATTTACTGGCACTTATTATAATTTACATGAGACTAAATCATTAATTAAAATGGTCGTGATAAAATTGCGTTACCGTGAGCGTGAGCGCAAATCGCGTCAGCAAACATAATTATAACTTTGAGACAAATTTGATGATTAAATTATTACGTGCCTACGGTTATTGTAAATAAGATTAATGCCCCCTAGGTGTGTTACTGACTATTAACTAATTGAACTATATATTAACCTAATGTGGCATTTTTTACTTAATAAAAATTACAAGTAAATATTTTTATTGATCTCGTTTTCGCAAAACAAATTTCGCGTCTTTGTGAACAGCTGAAGAAAACTTTAAGGTTATAAAAAATAAAAGAATATGTTTTCCACGTGACCACACGCCACGTATGAAGCATATGTATTTATTTATTAGGTCTCTGTATAATTATCTGCATAATATTGAAAAGCAGTCAGGTGTGTGAATTTATTGATGATAAGGTACTATATTTATGTTTTTTTATATCTAGAAAATATAATGATTCTATTGATCCTTATAAACGCTGGTTGGAAGTAACTCATGTAAAGCATTTACATGAGTTACTTCCAACCAGCGTTTATAAGGATCTGGTTACAGCTGGTTGGAAGTAACTCATGTAAAGCATTTACATGAGTTACTTCCAACCAGCGTTTGACAGACAACCCTCTCCAGTTAGACCAGCAGTATAATGAGAGACGCAGGAAACCGTCGAAGCCATTTACTGGTCCTTTGGGAAATCTTTGCGAAAGGACCAAATTTACCTACCTAGCAACTAAATTAATGCAATGTCTTATAATTTACATCGAGTTTGGTTTGATTTTAGAAAGGTAAGGTTGAATATGTTTTGATTTTTATTGCATACTCGCTGTAGGCCGCGACTTCGTCTGCGTGGAATTTGAATTTTTATTCAATTAAAATATGTAATCTGCAGATTTCCGGGTAAAAATTTCCTTTTCTGGGCCTCAAACTATCTCTATACAAAAATTCTTCTAAATCGGTCCAGTAGTTTAAGCTTGAAGAGGTTACAGAGAGACGCACTTTCGTATTTATCATATTTAGTATGGAAGTATGAATATAGATTAGTAAACAAACTCTATTGGTTTGCGAGTAATTAAAATGAGAGAATGTCGGACTCGTTCTGACTATAAATCGTACTTGTTTACTGGAATTGAGCATACATTTAACACGGCGCCGACGAAAAAAACCATATCACCAATAACGTGTTATTTACAAAGCATCCAAAACTTTACTCACTAGAAATTGGATTAAAATATCACTCCACTGGTGAAATTATGTTTGCAAAACCTAGTTAGTCTATTCATCAACATAATATAAACTTGTATTCTGTTACATTTGAAACCATGTCACGTTCCGCGTGACAGATGTAAAATATATATATTTGCCTTTTCTGATTTTGTATCGACAGTTCGGCAAACGTGGTTGCGTGTAAAGCATTAATGAACAAATACAACTTTTTCATAGAATATGCTGAAAAAGCAAGTTTTGTTGAAATATTTTGTAACTTACTTTACTTTACTTCATACATATACATTAAAAGTTAAAGTTTTTAGAGTGTGAGCTAAATATTTTTTATGGTAGGTACCTAAATTATAATCTACGGGTATGTCGGACTCGTAGCATTCCAATCAACTTGACCCCCAAATGATTCCCTGCTGACTTAACCTTCATCTTTCTACTACAATACAATACCTTTCCCAATGCTGATTGTCACTTATCGAAGCCCGCCTCTATCTAGTCTCAAGGGTGATAAAAACTTAATGCTTCTTTTTATATCTTTTTAAAACCGATTCGAAACACATTTTTCTTCAACCCCTTAACCGGATCTCCAAAATCTTCCGCTAGGTACATAAATACTTACGTATATGGACCTATTACTAGATACTACCTATTTACTAGATGTATTGCAGAATATTTCGTTACACACTCAACCCGGTAATCCAAGCGAACCCATTTGGGATAGGGTTGCGTTGCGCTACACTGTAATCAAGATGACCGTAACAAGGTCTCGGCCACATCCATCAGAACATTGACATTGTGAGGTCGCCTTTAGAACTTGACATTGCGTCAAATATAGGGTAGAAAAACAGTGGGCTAACTTTGGTTAATCTCTGAAACGAATCCTGGTTGTTTGTTTCTCTCAAACAAAATTAAAATGCATGCACTTACTTACAGTATCTGAAAATATGTGAAGCTAAATTGAAATCATTCGAAGCTGAATAAATTTTACAATCCATTCGTTTTAACATGAAATTCATCAAATTCAACTTATATAAAAATCTAGGATAAAAATATTTTTCATGGTTTCCATATGCATCACAAATAAACAATGTGCTTAATCTATTCAATAGAATGAGCCATCTGTATGTGTATTATGTTACGAATTTATGTCTCAAAATGATATAAAAAAAACTTTCACTTACTTTAAAATTTGAGCTATTTTCGAATATTCAGAGTAAATTTAAAATTCTGCCATACTCTGAAATTTCCTTACTGTGTGGCGGGGTAAATTGGGGGCAAAACGCATCGGTATTTCCCTTGGTGACGCAAATGTAACATTTTTTATCAGATGACCTGTTTACGTAAAAGGACAATACTTAGTCATATAATATAAACAATAATAACTGATATCTTAATCAGGGTAGTGATAATCATTTTACTACAATTTATAATAAAATTCCAACTACGGAATATTTGAATTTTATTTTTATACCCTAGAAGGACGCTACTTTTTTAATTTCTTCATAAGTTTACTAAATGTTCGCAAATGTCTATTCGTTCATAAATGTTATTTGCTCTTAAATAGACGTTTGAAATCATTCAAATTTAAATTTTCAAAATTCAATCAATAAAACCCTTTCAGACTAATCTTTCTCTCCAAGTTACGAGATTGCAAAATTGATTGCAAAGTTTCTCATATTTGAGCAGCAACTCAAATAACGGCGCACGTGTTCCATCCTCTTTATTCCACTCCAAAACTACTGTAAACTGACTCCGCACTGGTATAGGCAACAAAGTTTGGCACCCCTCCAATCTTCAAGGCTACTGAAGCACGCTATATGGTAATATTCCCTTATCTGGTTCCGGCGGAAAATGCTTTGTGGGCGCGCCATTTTTATACATATATATACTGACTTTGAAAATTACACGCTTAGTCATCAGTTTACCTAAAGAACTTAAGCAAAGTAACTTCATAACCTGTAAAGTTTCAACCTTATACTGTTGTAATACGTTTCCAAGTTGTATGTTTGTTTGTAGCACTTAGTCACTGTTTCTAAGGTTAGTCATTGTTTGATTGACTGTCTAAGATGTTAATGTAGTAACTTTGTACTACATGACTCGAATCATGAGGCACAGGCAGGTGTGGAATAAGATTTTATCTTGACCCTTGGGTACGCTTAAGAAAAAGATGTTTATTTACTTTGTAACAATTATCAAAAGGATCATATTACAAAAGCTCACAAATCTATCTTACCTTTATCTAAAGCATTCCTATAATCCAGTCTTGCCGATTAATTGAACATTCTGCACGGGAACTTTTGTACGCGATCATTTCAATCAGGCGGATGCCCTCCACTCCTCGGATTTTATCGATAATTGTGATCCGACTTCATAGAATTGAAAAAAAGAGAACGTATTTTATTATACGACGATAAGTCCAAGGGGTTGGTGTAATCAGCTGTAACAGGAAAAAAGTTAAGGAAGAATATTGTAATGTAAGGGTTTATAATGAACACTTCAATTTAAAATTTTTTTTACAAATTATTTAGTTTAGGAAAAAATAAGAACAAGAAAATTATGAGGCTACGTTTTCCCTCTTTATTAAATAAGCTACGTTGATGTTTGGAGCTTTGGGACAAAATCAGGTTAATATACCTACATATAAAGAAGAATAAAAAAAATTGCCGTTATCATTTCTCTACTGAGAGATTTCTCAACTTCATCTCCCATTAGAGTAACATGATTCATGAATGATAATTATCTATCGTAAAACGAGCGAGTAATGTGTTAGGAACAAAATCGATACATTTGCGCGTCCTTGGTTTTGACAATGAACTTATGTAAAATACAGCTGTGGGCGAATGACTAGCTTAAACAGTTGTAACAACTAATAGACCTGCACATAGATCAATAAAACAATAGCGATATTCGTAATACACATATATTTTTCTCGTGACTTTAAAATAGGAAGAAAGAGATTCCTGTGATGGTCCGTTTTGATGCTGCTAGGATGAAAGGAGTTGACCTTATAGTCCATCACGTTATAGTCAATCCGTTGCCTACTGGCAGACTTCAAACACCCTTCAAGAAAATTGTTTGTTTATGCAAGTCTTTCAAGACTTTCTCCTGCACCGTTTAAGTGAGTAATTTTTTTAACATTAAGTGTGGTCACCATGTCTGAAAGTCAATATATTAATATTATAAAAGTAAAAAGGGAACGGAACATTATAAGGCATTGAACTAACTGTAAAGCAAGTCATGTCGGTTGAAGAACTCGCAATATTGACGTCACTCACCTAGGTGGCTTAAGTTTTCGAGTTACCAATCTAGCGAACGCTATTTGGTTTCTATCTATCTATCTATCCAGCCGGTGACACCCACTGCTGAGTAAAGGCCTCTTCTCTATAACGCCACTGTTGCCGATCTTGTGCAAGTCGCACAAGTTTGGTTTAGATATTTTTTATTTACATGTAAGTTAACTTAGTAATTATTATTTTTATGAATCAATTTGACACAGATAACATTATAAATTTAAATGGTTATGTTGGAAATCTAGGAGATTAGGAGATTACCTATTATTATTATTAGGAGATTATTAAATGTTTGATATAAAAATATTAGTTAATAGTTATCCAAGAATATGTTTAAAATTTTCTACCGTTTGCGGCTTCTTACTTGCCGTTGCCTCTTTCGTTGATTAAACACATTTAAGCCATCTCATGTTTACATCTAATACGTAGATTGTTTAATTCAATACAAATTTTATGATATGGTTATTACCTTTCGTCAAAATTAGACAATAATCGGGGAACCTAGAATAGTTCCACAATGATTAGTCTCAAATAAACCTAAATTACAGAAATTCTAAAGCCGATTCCATTTAAATGTTCTATTTGAACATTCAGCTGGCATTTTAAGGGTAGCCAGAGGTGCCGTGTCGGAGTCGTTATATCGGTTTTTGGCAACACTTCAAAGCACTGTTTGTCCGCCAACTCAGCCGTTAGGATTGTAGGGAGGTGAAGATTATGTTTGATAGGCAACAGGATTTTGTTCTGCACCTGTTACAATAAGGTTATTAGACAATTCCTTATAATACTCTTCATAAATTCATTATACATCGTATAATGAAAATTATCCTCTTATATAAAATGTTTAATTTTTCACACTTTTCGAGCATATTCACCTTACCTTAAGGTACAGCATTGACAAATTGAAAAATAAAACGTTTTAAAAATTCGGTCACGAATTAGGATCATATGGAGCTTTGAACATGAGCGCAATATCCGACAGTCATTTGTCTCGCTACAGTTGTCCTTGGCAACCGATGAAAGGGGATACAAGCGCTTTCATGTTTCACACACCTGGGTGTCACTTATGACCCTGCTCGTTATTTTCGTCCATAAGCTCTAATTTTAAATGAAATGTTGCCTCACATTTGGATTTATTGTTCTCATATTTATATATCTAGATCTGAAACTGAGTATATATACTATACTAGTTATGTATCGTCTAATATTTATGGGTTCGTTATCGGTCACATAGAGTTTCTTCTCATCTTGAGAACGGTTAAGCAATAGCATGCCACACTGTCTGCCTAGTGCGGGTTGGCAGATTTCATAGGCTTTCTAAAACTCTGCAGCATGCAAGTTTATTTACTGTTTCGGGTGAATTTCACAGTATAGTCACAGGTTTTTTTTTGAGCTTTTTTCTTCAATGTAATCCCTATCTACGAGTTGTAAGAAACAAAAGTATTATAGCAAATTAAAAAACTTAACTATTATAATATTTAACACGGCATCTGTTTAATCATATCATATCACATGTTGTGGATAAACAGATGAAATGAAAACTATTGGCCGAGAATACATTGTCCTAGTTAACAAAGATTCAATTGGGAGCGCAATTGTTCATTGTGCATACAGAATTGAAATGGATTCCTCTCAGGCCATTGTAAACAGTGGCGATGATAGATGTGGGCAGTTGCAGTAGTGTACAAATAATCTTTAATACTTATAAACTATCAACACAAACATTAGTTGAGTCCGGTTTGTAGACCACCTCGCGTCTAATGTTATCCATTTTGCTAGATTGTGCAGTTTCAAAAGTGAAGTTTGAAGTGTTGTGACATTACCATGGAACTATAAACTCTAGAATTCAAAATCAAGGCACGAAGATCCGACTGTTTGAAATTGAGTAGGTGTAATTCAATCACCCGGAGGTTTGCACTAATTAAAGTTTATTTACCTTAATCATTCTTTAGTTTGAGTTTAAGTCATTACAAATAATTATGAGCCATATCCATTCACCGGTGAAATTGAAAAAAAAGTCTCTGAACACGGAACGTCGGAATGCTCTAGTAATGCCGCGGTATTGGTTATCTCTAAATCGTTTACATTAAATGCTTTTCTTTTATCTTGGCCGTGTTAGAAATAGTGGTCATTAAATTTTCTCTTCTTTATATAGGTACACTCATAAAAGATAACATATTATAGATTCCCACGTACGATTGTGTTGATATTTATTTCGAATTGGCTTCAAGCAATGATCGGTTGACTGTCTGAAGTAAAGCAAAGCTGTATGAAATCTCTCTTCATGTAGAAGTTAAAATATAATAACTTTGGAAATATGGATACTTAATCATAAAATATATTTCAGATTAATGATCATGTTGATAAACGTAACATTTTGCGATAGAATTATGAGCAACGAAAGAATTGTTGTACAACGTTACTCCCTCGAATTACTCAACTTGATGCTTTGTCTATTGTGTTCAATTACTGCCGTGGTAACCAAGCGGTGTGACCAGTGGACTGAGATGTCAGAGGTCTCGAGTTTGAACCCAAGGCACGCACCACTGACTTCGGAAGTTATGTGCGTATTTATCACATGCTCAAACGGTGAAGGAAAACATCGTCAGGAAACCTGCATGCTTAAGAGAATTCTCGAGTGCATGGCAAGTCTGCCAACCCGTAGTAGGCTAGCGTGGTAGACTATAGCCTAATCCCTCTCAATTAAGAGGAGACCCGTGCCCAGCAGTGGGACATTAATGATGATGACTGTTACTAAGTAACAGTGACATGTCTATAAAAATTATATCTATATTATGAATGAAAAATAACGGTATCATTTTTGTATTGTCTTTAGCAATGGAGGGTGGCGCGTGGTGCGCCCGCGACATCTCTCTGCGCGCGCAGAAGAAGTTCTTATCGCGCGTTGGAGGTACTGCAAGCGCACGCGCACTAGTGCTCGACGAACATGCCGCCAAGTTGTTGGATCAGGTAAAAATATAAATATAGTAATTGCAACAGTTAAATGCCTCAGGCGGCCGTTTGTGTATGACGGCATGGGCATCCAGTTATACCAATTTGAATGTATAACATTCTTCTTGGATATCTATTGGTCTACAGAGCTACTCCAGTGATAAACAGGGTGAGTTATATACTAGTCACGTTATATAAATCCGTATACAGGGCTCTTGTAAATCAGTGAAGTGGTGCAACTAGAATCATAACGTTTTAAAAGTGCTTGAAAAAGTTTATTTGAAATAAAAACCTTTTTGATTTGATTTGAGTGCTTCGATATCTTAAAGATTTGGCATAATACCATCAAATTTATATCAGTGGGATAGTTTATATCATTGGCTGTCATTATTGATTATGTCTTCATGTCACTTCCAGTTCCTAACGGTTCTTCGCGGGCGCTTGGAGAAGCGAGAGGCGGAGAAGCTTGTGAAGCACGTGATCAAGTCGGCAGTGAAGTTGGGCGTACTGCGCCGACACGGCCAGCTGTCCGCCGCTGACGAGCGAGCACTGGCGGCCTTCCGCTCCAAGTTCCATGTAAGTGTGCTTATAACTATTTATAATGGCAATTGTAAAGCACGTGATCATGTTAGCACGGAATAGGTACCTACTTTCCTTTTTTCTAATTTACTTACTTAGTCATATTTAACATTCCAATTTTTGATGTTCATATTTCGAAAGACATTTTGAAATATTTACCACCTTATAAAAATATTGATTATTATTGCGGGTGCTATTCATATTTGATGATTCTACTTCTTATAATAAAATAATATAAAGTCGGTATTTACAAAATTACATTTATATCTATTTACTTAATTATGTAGGTACTTACATACAACCTTCTAATCTTCCAGACTGTACTGATGGCTGTGGTGTCTTTTTGCGAGGTAGACTTCTCATACGACCGCGGATTCTTACAGGACGCGCTCCGTGAATCTCACCAGTCGCTCAAGTAAGTAAACCCTTTGGTAGGCAGGCCTCTTGATGTTTTCCTTCATTGTTTAAGCCAGTGACATTGAGAAGTAGTGTCTAGAATTTCAGAAGTATTTGCCTGACAATTGTAATTTTATTGTATAAATAAATTTTATAGTATAATGGGGTTATATACTATGCGTTATATATATATATATTACAAATTATTATTGATAATTCAAGAAATTACAAATTGTAATATTTCTATTTTCATGTCCAGATCTGTAGTGGAACGGCATCTCACAGACAAATCGGTGTCCAGGCTCGCCGGTGTATTTGCGATTGCGTCCAGAGGTGAACTCCTCGACTCTTTATTCGCTGGCCAGGTCGACGAGGACGTGCTCAAGCTAACCAGGATGCTGCGCAAAGAACTGGACCGAGGCCTGCTATAATCTCGTACCATCTCACATCCTGTGCCGTCCTTAACCAAAGCTAGACGTACTTGGACGATTTTCCTCTTACGAGGCTTCAAGTCGCTATGGGACTCTGGACGAGTCCCCGAAACTCCGACTATGGGAACACTTACAATATCGTTATCTCCACAAATGGAGATTTGATTTTTTATTATAATCAATACATATTTTCTAGTTAGATTGTATGTAGTACATACAATTTGCACAGTCAGTGGTTCAGTTGCAGTGTTGGTTTTGAAGTACACTTAGGAAAAACTTCACAAATTGGAGTAATAAAGGTACGAAAACATATAAATCCAACCTTTTAGTATGATATTATGTATTAATTTCAGTGAGTTATAAAATGCGTATTGATAAGATATGACAAAAATAGCATCGGTTGAATCGAAACCGGCACTGCGATGTAGAGCACCATCGCTACAGCATTTGTTTCGCTAACAGCACCTGTTTCATAACGACGTCTTTGAAAAACTCTCTCAACTCTGTGATTTCAAGTATATCACGATAGCTCTATCGTCAAATCGACAAGACTTTTATGAATACTCAGTGAGTTTATGTTAGAACTGGATTTCATTAAATTATTATTTATAAATGTACATTTATCGTTATTATGTAATTTAAATTATTTTTATTGGCATTATGTTTGGATTTTATTGTGGACTATCATCAAATCAAATAGCATTGATTTCATTTTGATAATTATTTATATTCAACATCAACAAAAAACAAACATTCAACCTATAAAATAAAGAATGTTGAATGTCTGTGGTAAAACCAGTGATTAATTATAATTACCACAATTGAAACAGGTACATATTTAAGGGATCTTACTTATATAGACGACGTCATAGTATAGTATGACTTATGAGCCTTAACAAGTAAATCATTACTGCGACATTCCTTTAATCCGATTAACCTAATTCGTTAGGCGCACGCGCCGATGCGCAGTTTCAATATTGTGTACCTATTTATTTAGTTTTTCCTTGTCGGATCAATCGTATTAGGAATTATCTTTATTCATTTGCCAGTAAATTAACTATTGGACTGCTGTAATCTTTTTTTCCAGTATAAGCTTACCTGCCATGTAACTGCCAATATTATCCATTGATTTGAAGAATATATAGGAAATTATAACTAAACTTTACGTTGACTATGTCGATCCACATTATCTTGCCCTGTTTTATGCCTTTTAAGATGATTGCACAGCATTATTATTTTAGAATGCATTTAATAGTTTGTATAAAATATACACATTTTAACGTATACTCGTATTAGTGAATAAAAACTATAATTTGTAATAAGGTTTATTTTAGGTTAACTTCGCAATAAATGTTTAGAGAACAGTTACCAGTTAGGTAAGTCGTTCTTTTAATCTAAATAATTTGTATTTAAGTATACTTACTTCAGATCTAATGATATTATAAACAAAAATTAGTCATTTTTAATACGGATTAATTATAAGAATGAATTATTGTCGGCAGAAAGCACTTCACGTGTTTCTTATCTATCTAGAGCTGTAAAAGATGAACTCTTCAAATATCTACTCTTATGCAATGAAGGAAACGAAATAATAGACTTATACAACAATATTTAAGCCTACACGTCTACGATTTACCATACTAAGGCCCTATTGCATTACTTAATAAAAACCTATAAGCCATCCGTGAAAATAATTTGTGTTTAGTTTTGTACTCTTCTAAATATCGAGTCTATAATTATATTCGTTGGTATTATATTAAATGATAAATAATTTTGTACCGGTTACGTAAAAGTATGTATTTTAAATATTGTATTAATGAATTATAAAGAGCAAACTGTATTGAAAATATCTCAAGCTTTACACTAAATCAATAATGTAATCGTTTATTTAAATTCGTCATATTATTAAATGTATATGACAAAATTCTTTGTATCTGACAAAATAACTGCACATTTCGATTAGATACTTATCATTAACAAAATTTTATAAAATACTTTGGACCAAAAACTTTAATATCTACACAGTTCAAACATATCTGAACTAGAATTCATATCTTAATTATTTTATTAGCAATAAACTAACTTGGATAGTCATAGTTTGTAATTGTATTGTTTTGTATAACTATTTGTAGCATAGTGCGGTAATCTCACTCACTCTCTTGCCTAATTGTGTCACTGTTTAGTGTTTTTATACTATTTGTGTTGGTGTTATGGCGTTTTCCACTTAGAGAATTCACATACAATTAATATGCAATTGAAAAAAATAAGGCCTCTGTATTTTATAACTGCAATACCTCACAAGGCACAGTGTCGATGCTTAGGACTCAATGCGAGGCGTATGTTTTCAGAATTGTAATGATAAATTTACTTTTACAGACAAATACTAAAACGCTACTAAATTTAAGTAAGCGTCGATTTCTCTATCACTTTGTTAACGAGTGAAAGAGGCAGCACTATATTTGGGGGCTACTTAAAATTTATTAGCGTTTGACTTTATCGTAGTTTATGTATATCTAAGTGTCGATCATCTACTTTATCAATATGATCGTCGTTTGTGTCTAGTCTTTTCGCTTCATACTAAGCTGCTGTTAGAAAAAATCTTATTTGAATATGTCATGTCATTTATTTACTATCGTATAATATGTGTATCTCTATATGGAAAGCTCCAAATGACATAGCTAGATGAAATCAAAGAGACGTCCAAGTAGGGATTGTATTAAAAAAGACAATATCGATGTGTAATATAATAAATGTTGACTCCTAGGCGACTCTCTACGAGGTGTTACTGGATCGATGTGAAATGAATGTTTAAAGTTAGTTGTTTTTACAAAAAATAAAAACTGGTGTGATTTTATATGTTAGTGTAATTGTTAGGAGTTAGTTTTCTCAACTTTTAAATGTTTCAATGTATTCTTTGGGCCTGTTATTTATAAGGCAATTGACTTATGACAATTTTCAAAACTCTATATATCAAAAACAAAACCCTGAATAACATATCTAGACATCAGAAATATTTCTAGGTACAATAAATAGGTTATAATTAGCCTATAATTTCTGTTTTGACAAAATAGGTATTTGAAAATTGTTTGATTTGGTCATTTTAATGATACATGGCTCTGTGAGAAATGTGAATCTCCTAAAATACATGTCTTATGTTTTTATGTTACTACTCATCCTATGTAAATAATTAGGGAACGTTTTTGACAAAATGTAAAAAAAAAATACTATGTCGAACTTATAATTTACGCAATAATTATGATTTATTCGGGCTTAAGGAAAGATTCAGTTTTAAAATGTTTTTTGTTATAAAATATTTTTTTACGGTAGGAACTGTAGAGATGACACTTTTCAATGTTATTTTAAATCACATTTATATGCAAATATGACAAGCGTTTTATGACACTATTATGTGGCATTGAAATTGGTGTGAGAATTTTTTAATCACCTAAAAATAAAATAAAATCTATGACAGGCACTGATGTGTCTTAGTCGATTTCAGAGAGAAGTGATTGTTGAATGTTAAATGTATGCCCTCAATACTGTAAGGGTACAGTATTGTGGGTATAAAAAATCAATGCCAATTTCAATGCTAGCAAAGACTTTGGGCCTATTTCACGATGCACTATCCGCCAGATAAATTCATAAATGGAAAAGAATTTGTATGAATTTATCTGACAGAGAAGTTAACAGGAGCTTATTGGAGGGAAAGAGACCCATATATTTGTAAAGTACTGAGCACAATAAGGCACGTACATGACATTTTACTGATCGTAGGGCTGTCTCACCGTATTTTATCAATAACGTAGTCAAGGCGTTCAGGAGAAGCCGAAATCTTGTAATATTTTTTTGTTAAGCTGTGTTATATGCAATAAGATTTGAAAATTTGATATCAAATATACAATTGATAAAACTTTCTGAGTTATTCATTACAAAATAATTTCCCTTATACCATTTCATCATCATTGTAGATCATGTTAGCTCATCTTTGTTTTTAAGACCAGCCAAATTGTTAACGATGGTCGAATTTTCATTAAAAGACCTTTTACAAAATTCTAATAGAAAGTGAATCAAAGGCATTCGACATTCGAGTAAATAACAATGTAGCGCCACATTTAATTTAACTAGACTTTAATAACAAAACAAACCTAATGAATCTGCATTCACAAACGTTTTGCTTTCTTAAATAAGTGTCAAAATACAGGTGGGTCATTTTAACAAAAACTGTACATTCGTATTTCGGGTGTGTCCCACAACATTTGTATTTTTTTAACACGTTGGCTGCGGCCTAACATGGCGCGCGCTAACCTACGGTGCGGCTGTTTACGCGCCTGGCGTGAGCGCCCGCACGGCCGGAACACATTTTGTATTCCGAACAACAGTGCGGCCAAAACACACCTGGTGTGTTTTGGGTGGGGGAGCGCATATAGTAATAGTAATAATAATAATAGTAGCAATAGTAACCATTCATTGTCTTTTATTTTTGAGTGCATAAAACAATTCGGTACTTAGAATTATTTTACGATATATTTTGTGCAAAACAATCACCTACTAAGTTATTTATTCAACATTAAAACGCAGATGAGTATTTGTTAATACCGCAGAATTCTTTGTAGAATATTTTACTGTTTTCTTCGAATTTTATGAAGGCGTTTGTTATTAAATTTGTTAACACAACGACATTATGTCGATTTATTTTTCGTAAAAGCTGATTAGAATTAAATACCTACGAAAGGAAGATAAAAAAATATATGTAGAACAATATATTATATTGTAATAAAGATATAAAAATACGGTCGAATTGATAACTTCCTTCTTTTTTGAAGTCGGTTTAAAACACGCCTCTCGCGTAATCCGTACTGGCGTAGCGCTGCTAAAAACACGCAGGGCGTGTTTTGCCGCCCAGTCGTAGCACAAAATATGAAAACACGCCAGGCGTGTTGGCGCCGCACTCGCGTTATGTGAGTCAAAACACAGCGTGTGTGTTTTTCAGCAGCCAACGTGGGATAATATCTACTTTGGATATCTACACTAAAATTTTGGATCTGTGGTCAGTTTTTAACAACATTGTAGGTATATTGTTGCTGCTTAAAAACACCGTACTTAATATTACTTTATTATTCAAAAATAGAAGGTAGGTGATCTGTTTTAGTGCTGTCCCACTACCAGTGTCACTTAAGTAACGTAACCTTAATGTATTTTCTTGACTTATAATATAATAATGTGTTTGATATTTTGGAAAGTTATGTATTAGTTGTTGTACAGTAACACCAATAATCTAATGTTGCTCAAAATATTTAATTCCGTTCCGAAACCGCAATTTTTGCGAGATGAAGAAATTAAAACTACCATCTATGTGTTTTATCTTTCGACTGAGAACAGTGTTAATGCTGTGAATGGGTTCTATCAAGTATTTCGGCTATATCATGGCTATATCGACGACGGTCGGCAGACGAACAACACCTCAGTAGCGGTTGCTTTTCCAAAGCTGCGACCAATTTCATGGTATGTTTACAAATTTCATTAGTTGACTATGTACCTAACATGTATATTTTTCGGGTACTTTATTTAGCTAGTAAGCGTATTTTTTGTTGCACATATAATTCTCTACAACTTTGGCAATGTAACCTTTGTCGTAGAACCAAAAACTACAAAGATATAAGCGAAAATCTTAAAAAAATTGAGGGATAGAAATCTATTGGTAGCTATAACTTTTTTCTAATCATTTTAGGAAAAAAATATATCAGACTATTTTTATAGAGGGGTCCTTAAGGAATAACTTTCAATGTAAACTTTTTTTATTCTAATCATTAGTTAAGGTTATTAATTAGTTAAATTTATAACTTTACATACAAATATTATAGACGAGTGTCGGAAATTTTTTAAACCATAAAAAAATATACAAGTAGTAGGATGAAACCTATTGGAAAAGGGAGAGAATATAACAAAAATTACAGGAAAAATAGGCGATGAAGGGGGTACGTTAATTTTAATGGTAAAAACGGTTTATGTTTATTTCCGGCAAAACTATAAGTCCTATGGAAAAAAGTTAAATGGCAAAGTTGTAGGTAATAAAATGTTCTACAACTTTTTCTATTTATACGATTTTCACATATTTCGTGAATAATAAAATACATAAATATGTGTAAAAGATAAAAATTCAAAATTTGGTTCTTTTAATTTTTTAAACCAAATTTTTGAGGCTAATAACGTTTTCATACTTCATTGAATCCAAATGAGTTTGATTTTATTTCTATAACCGAAAGCCGTTTCCGTTTCGGAATAAATTTTGTTACCCAAGGCCAATAAATTAGTTATATTTTAGTAAATAATCCTGATTAATTAAGAGGTATTGTTACAATTTTAATATAGTGAAAAGCAGATCAATTGCAAATTTAATTGAAAAAAATAATTCCGAATTCACTTCCATTGAACGTATGCAAGCTATGATGTGGTCTACCCATTCAGTGCCCAGTACCCGTTTTTGGGTCGATATAGCAAGGCTCTGTGCCCAGAGCCTTTCAATATTTAACGTATATACTCACGCAGACTTTTTGACATAAATGAAAAGAATGTCAGTCTTCATAAATATAAAAAAAGTAATTAAATTCAATGCCCAGAGCCTCAATATAATATCGCCCCAGGAGCCGGATGCTGGGCAGTGATAGGGTACTTTTAGTAATAAACAACGGCGATCAGTTTTTATCAACTAGGTATATCATTTAAAGTTAATATTACTAAAATCTACTTAATTAGCAGAACAAGTAGTAATCATATTTTATTACCTTTATTTCATCAAAACGGGTAAAATAATACAAAAAAAGAAAATCTCGGAAATAATTTTAATTGAATTTAATTATTCACCAATTTCGTTGTCAGTGTACTCGAATTCACATTTAACAGGGTGTACCATCCGAGGCATGGCGTCCACTGCCTCACTCGCAACTCCTTCTGCTTGTAATTCATATCTAGAGAACAAAGTTGCTATATCTAATTTCAACATTATCTGCATTCGATTGGGTAGACTTTTGAATGATTGGGCGTAGCTTAAGAAAAAATGGTCTATTCCGTCTAGGGTAGGTTTATCCTCATTTCTCTTCACTTGAGCATATTCTTGAGCTTCTTCCCCTGTATCTGGTTTATATTTCATCGTTCTGCTTTGATTATCTATGGTTTGATGATCTGAGCTCTCTGGTACTGGATCTTGCATTTGGTCTATGGAGGCATTTAGATTAGGATCAACAAACAGCTGTACATTACAAAACTGTGGCTGTTCACAATTATTGGTCATTGTTAGGGGACTAAAAGGAGGCACACGTATCTTCTTGCCGCCCGCACCCGCGGTGTACTTATCTAGGAACCTTAAGTTTTCAGCCCAGGGCCAGTTCTTGTACTTCTTATAAAGTACGGCGCCGCCTGGTTCGGTTGTTTTCTTGTACTTGGCATAGTTGTCTCTTAAACCTTTCCATTTTGCACTCCAAGTGCACGCTGTAAACAAAAAATGTTTTATATTAATAATAATAATAAATATTCAGGGACATTTTACACAGCACCATCTAGTCCCAAACTACGCAGAGCTTGTACTATGGGTAGTAGACAATGGATATAATACTTATATACTTTCTTTTTTTGTAAATACATACTTATAATACATAGGAAACACCCAGACGAATACAAACACTTATAGTCATCACATAAATATTTGTGTCCCGTGGGAATCTAACCCACGTCTCCGTGATCAGCAGTCCGGTACTCGAACCACTAGACCACATAGGACGTTACAGATTCATTATTAGTTTGTAGTAATTATCCCCTTTTTATAATAATTAGAGTACATTGAAGTCGGTCTTCTGATGTGATTAGGTGTAGTCATATTTAAAGTACCAAGTTCGGAAAACAAGATAAGTTTTGTAATAATTATTTCTTGAATCTTACATATTTCATAAAATAATAAGTATATCCCGACATTATTAGCGCCAGCGCCATCTAGTGACACTACATTGCTATTTAATTATTGTTAATATACATACAAATACTCGGGTACAAAAGCAAATATCCAATTCGAACCTCAAGCTAGAACCTTTTCTGGGGCTAGGCAGTTTAGGTACATATCACTACGCTAAACGAGTCCTTATAAACATTGTCTTACTAATATTAAAAATATGCTTTTGACGTTAGTACATACACAACTGTGTGTATGAATGAAGAATCAGACAAAAAACTATCCTACGAATAGCGGGGTCTAGATATGTATATCTCTATAAATAAACCAGATCAGAACTGAATTGGGTCAAGGACGAGAAAAACAAAGAATGGATACAGTTACGGTCTAAAATGTCGCTTTAATTTTAATTTTCTATCTCAAGTTCTTCATTAGGCCATACGTAAGACAATTATCGTAAAAATGCACTGTTTGCACAAGAGTATGACAATAGGCTTGTATCCAAAAATTTAATTATCGATTAATTCGTTCTTTTCGTTATTAGATATTTAACAGAAATAACAGTTTTTTTCTTTAAAAATCGATTAGTAACATTATTATTTTATGTTTTTTATAAACTTGTGCGAATTTGCCGCGAAAACGCTCTAAACCTGTCATGGCGTATGAATGACGTCACACAGTGCAATACAAAACGCACCGTGAACAGCAATTGATACTTTTCTTTGCTTTACTTAACTTAAAAATGGATTCTACGTTTTATAAGTATTGTATAGTGCCTAAGTGTAAAAGCACAAGTATAATGACACCAAATAAATTGTTTGTAAGAGTTAAAAACAATGAACAAATACGGAGAAAGTGGTTGAAACTTGCACGGAGAGATGATGCGCATAGTTTGTCTTTAGATTCAAGAATGTACTTTTGTGAAGATCATTTTGATGTAAGTATTTAAAAGAATGATGAATTAGTGAAATAGACGGCAAAACTGGTTATCTATTAAGTCAAAATGCAAAAAAATGGGGATGAATACTTCGTTCACTACTGTGTTTTCTACTAAAATGTCAACAACAACAATGGCGGATGACGTAACGCTTTCTGATTGGTGTTTACTGTCACATGACTAAATCCTTTTTTTTTTAGTTTTAAAATCCTTAAAATAATATTAATCTTTCTATTTCATTGTAAATAATATACTTCATTGACATCTTTTAATAATAATAAAACTAGAAATACCACAATAAACCCGATTTAATATTAATGGACACAAGCCTATTATGCGATTTCATAGACCGTATTAGTTATGAATGTCTCACTCAAACAAGGATATAGAATCTGTTATCTGTATAGTTCGAGGCCGCGCGCACGTACATTTCATTTTAACAATAATACATAGATGGCGCTGTATTAACAAAATCGTTTTACTTACCATTGCCGTCGCCCATTTCTTGTGCGATTTCTTCCCAAGTTGCTATTCTTTTCGCGCGATTTTTGTTATGAGGGTGAGTAGTAGCATATAGGACAGGTCTTGCTTCAACCGCTTCAATCAACTTTGCAGTGTCTGACATTATGGCGAATTCATTAGAGAATAAGCGTTATCGTTAGAACGCGCACGACGTGCGTTCCTATTGACCGCCGCGGTCGGACTACTTGCTCGCGCGGAGTTTTTAGATAATGCATAACAGACAGAGAGCAAACTCTGAACGCGGAACGCGTCACAGTTTTCTCTTTCACGCACAGAAAGATTAGGTTGAAATGAATGTTTAATATGTGTACTTACTTAAATATGAGCTTCGGTAATTTATTATTGTTTTAAGCGTCAGCTCTAATATCCTCTTCAAAATCAAGAATCATTACCTTTATCGCTGTAATTATCGTTGCTATAAATAATTGACACCACATTCACTTTTCACTGCACTTGATACTCGATCAAAACATGTAAATGTACTATAGTATAGCAGCTGTCCACGCAGACTAGAGATGGGATTTTACCCGGTAAATACCCAAGTTTGGGTAAAAATAGGGTAAATACCCGGGAAAATTCCCGAATCGGGTAAATATTCGGGTTTTTTCGTATTTTGCTTAGGTATTATTATTATATTAGAAATATGTAAATACATGTACATTGTATATTATAAATAGAACATAGTATTTAAGTCAATTAATGAAAAATAAGACTCCTGGTTCTCCTCTAATAATCTTTAATGCCTCCAGCTGGTATTTGGTATTAGCCACCCTAAAGGTGAGAGCAGTAAGTACTCCTTGCAAGATCGGAGTTGTGCAACTATCCTAGCGTGAAGTACTGCCTCACTTCGCTAGAACGCCAAGCTTTCTGGAGGCTAGTTGGGCTTTGAAGAGCAGTGCAAAGTACCCTTTTTTCACTGCATTTGTTGTCAAAGATGAATAAACAATAAGAACCATGATGATTATAATAAATAATGAAAATACCCGTCTATTGGGTTTTTTCCCATATAAATACCCGGTATTTACCCAAATGGGAATAAACCTGGGTTTATTCCCATCGGGTTTTTACCCGCTGCCCATCTCTAACGCAGACGCATCGCTCACTCAAGTAGGAGAGAGACGGATGTCGAACGCTGCCGCTGCCGAACGCAAAGGCCGATTGTGCTTCTTTGTCGCTCGTTCCGCGCTCTCGCTTGCACTTCAAGCCTTACATGGAACGCCTCAGAGCGAGGTAACGCCGCATGAGTCATGTTTTTTCGTGCGTGTAGCCGGCTCTATCGAATAATAAGACGTTGTCACGTCAAAAAATAACACATTATTGTTATCACGTTGCAGTATAAAGTTAACAACGTCGCTATAGCTGTCATTTCAATACATATTAACTAAGTAACTAAGGGTTCAATAGTCTATAATATAAATAATAAAAAAACTGGCCAATTGAGAGTCGGACTCGCGCACTAAAGGTTCCGTACAAACTTCTAGTAGGTACCTAAAGTAAAAAGATAAACGTATTGAGGGAAAACTTAACTTTGCCGTTGGAAAATTCTTGTCTTCCTAGATCGACATAGGTTGCGGTTAGTTTACCTGCAAATTAGTTAGTACTCGCAAAAGTAATATTATTGTTTACGCAACTACAAATTTACGATTTTCGGATTTCTTCCTTTATTTCTGCTTAACATTGCTTTATGCTAGATCTCATGATTCTAGGTCAATGGGAAGTAGGTAAGTAACAAGGTTTTGATTCCCTTACGAGTGTCAAAATATTAGGCAAAAACGTAGCAAAAAAATAGTCTTCGTAGATCTATTGATCAAGTCGAATTAGAAGTTTGTTCACTACTGCAAAGGACTTAAGTATTTGATGGTACTTTTAACTTGATACCTCCACGTCCACGCGTTCCTGAGAAAAAGGGTATTGACAAATAACAAACAAGATTTTAAACAGTTTCGTGTGCTTTAAAGGCAGAGAAGAATTCAGCAGGGTATTATGTTAAATTTTAATAACTCTGTAAATGTTAATTCATATCTTGACAAAATAAACTCGTAATGAATTAAGAACATTATATGGAAACGGTATGGAAACTATTTAGTATCGAGCTAACTGGGTTTGTGTTTCGGATACTAGATGTTTGATAGACTATATTATTTTTTAATTATTCACAGACATCCTTATCTCTGGTACAAATTATCATGCTTATCATATCGCTGCACACTGGGCGTCGAACTCCTGCAATGTACCAATATTCAGTTGAAAATTAGTTTCGCCTGTTTCGTATATTGTATTTGTAACATATATTGTACATACTTATATTGAAACTCGATTTTTTTTAATATATTGTAGGATTTAATAGAAGATAGTAAGATTCTACAAAAAAACGTGAGTGTACAAGACTCAATTTTTTTAAGAGATTGTTGTTTAATTTGAAAAAAATATACTTATGTACAGTAGGTACTTAATTGTGGCTCGGAAAAGGGCGTGTTTTAATAGATAAAGGATACGAAATAAAACTAACGGTTATTGTGAAAGCACCAGTCAATAAATTTTATTCACTAAAATTCCCTTAGTATACAAATCTGATATTGGTGATGTGGATGACGTGGTTTATACACTACGAGTGCTGGTACATCTTGTTATCTCCGGTTGATCTGACCGAAACATTCATGAAATACTGCTTTTTATCCTTTCCTGTTAGTTGAATTAACATGACCCTTGTAACCAAAGTAGCTTAGATAACTAGCTAACTGATGTGGCCGCTTGAGCTACTAATTTCAAAACATATTTGGTTTTTCGCCAATAAAGAAAAAAAATACAGGTTCATGACAATATTTTCGCAATAACTAAGTAGATCTTATTCACAATTGACGGTAACACTGAATTGAAACTTACAAAGATGTGTGCGACTTAGGCAGACATTTTAATACAAAGTTTTAATATGGTATACTTAGTCAATGCCACGTTAGGAATCTATTTGTTATTTCGAAGAATACACCTATGTGGAAGACTTTTATACATAAGATCTAATAATTGAAAATATTATAAGGGTAGACTTTAAAAGTATTTTCCATTATTAAATTTAGACCTTATATTATATGTTGGATTGGACGAAAGTAACGTCTCTTTATTTATATAATGCAGTCGATAATACGCAACTGTCTATGCTTCAGACAACAGTGTCTCATAGATCAACAATTATTGGCGAAAAACCAAATAAAATATGTTTAAATTTAGCGATGTTCCAACCAGTCCACATCATGTTAACTTCATACATATGCATATCAGTATTATCCATATTGTGTACAGATTCTTTCCCTGAAAAGCTTCCATTGATGTTGATCTCAAAGTATGCAATAGTGTTGCTTTCATTAGTATTATAATATGCTATTGTTTGATTGATTCATCTACCAACTGTTTATTTTATGGAAAAGGTTAACATAGTTAACAGAAAAACCAAGTAATATTTCAAATTACAAAACTTCATAATGTTTTGGTCAGAAACAACCATTATTATATTTAATATCAGGATAAAGGTTTGTTTAATTACTTTCACAAATTCATATAAAAATTATACTTACTTCGTCAATCATTTAAATAATCTTTTAGCATATAGGTACTTTACCAGGAATTAAACAAACCATCAACCTTAAGCGATATGAGCCAGTTGCGGATGAGTATCTGTACTACACATGAACAATTATCCAAATTATACAAATGAAAACACATGAGATCTTAAAAACGGAAACATTTAGTGATAGTAAAGTACTTACGTCTAATTATAATTTCTTATTTTAACAATTAGAATGAAAAGCGATTTATCGATGATCAAAGCAATGAGTATATTTACAAGTTTAGTATTGGAATGTTGAAGTATGGAGTTACATGCCAACCAAAGGATAGTGACATTAACATACGGCTAGATACGATAAATTCCACAATTTCCACTACTACGACGAAGTTATAAACTATTTCAACAGCGTTGACTCCATTATCATTGTGACTGTACATATTATGGAAATAATACTTAATATATTTGTAATTCGTATATTGTCACTACGTTTTTTTGAGACATTATTAGTAGTTTACCAATTTCTAAACAATATATTCCCTACAATATCCGACAATTTAAAAAATACGTATCAATGAAATGAGATCATTAGTGAAAGCGCCATCTATGGTGACGCTGCGACACTATGAGAGTACATTACGTGACAAAAAGCTCGAAGCTCCGTCCTTACACATACCTAGACAACTATTAAAGTAATGTTAGGTATAAAATAGATTTTATTTCTCTAACCTATAAACTATACATGTCATGTTAAGTACTAGTCGACCGATGAGTATTATACCAGCCCAATTTCCTAGATCAAGCATATCAAGACTGAACTGAATATGTTTCTGCTGTAATGAATGAATAACATCGACATTATTTTACTTACAAAGCTGTTTGTGTGATTAAATTGATTAATGTACTTTGATGTAATGTTCTTAATCGATTTTCCTTGACAGATAAAATCGGATGGGTTAAACAAAGTAATGATGTTTTTTTGACGGGTTTTTTTTTGGATTAAAATACATTATTATACCCTATACTTTACTCTGCACGAAACTCCGTTTCAACACGTTATATTATTGAGGTGGGGACTATTTCTATGCATTGCATGATTTTAGCGGAATATGTACATTGAGAGCGTAGAGAACATATTCTAAATAGCTAGGTATATATAATAACACAGAATCTCCTGTAACTAAAAACTATGGTATGGATTACGAATCTTCGGGTTGAACATCAACTGATCCATAAATTCTGCTGCTATACCACTCTTTTGCTCAGAATGTTCAAGACAAGTTTTGGCGTATTGGTTAGTGCTTAGGTGCCTTGTTACACGACATTGATACTCCGCTATGTCTTTTGCGGATCAAATAAAAGCTATGGATCCACCTAAATGTTCAGTCGAAAATGGATCCGTTAAAATCGATCCCGTAAAGAGTTTGAAGGCAAATTGAGTGTAATAGATATTTAGAATATGTACTTGAATTTGACGACAGCAAACTGGTAGCAAAGAAATCTAGGTCTTTATGTGTAGACATACGAAAAAGAATGAGTGAATTGTATTACATCAAGTGGTCTTAAATTTAGATATGTAGAGAAAGAAGATATTGAAACGGGAGATTGATTTTTTTTTTCATGTCAAGTACTTACAAAGTTTAAAGTTATTTTATATAGTTCAAAATATATTTGTACTCGATAATATTGTTCAAATTATTTTGTTTCTTCGCTCCCGTTTCAAAACATTAAATTAATCTACATTTTGAATAAACACGAAATTTTATCGGGGTCATAAATTATGAGGGTTTTAATGAGACAACATAGATACGGGGAGAGGAGACAGGGGACGCTGTGCGCTTTCAAGGAATACAAAACATTACACACGAGTAAATTCCAAATAATTCGTCTATCTAATATACGATATCATTTTTAGTTTACAAATTAACGCTAAAAGAAACACTTCGTAATCTCCGCTGGACTTTGGCTTTGCCATCCTACCTCTTATCATATTCCGTGCAATAATAATAAGTGAGACCTCGAGGCCGCACCACTAGAGCGTTATTATTGGCCGATATTACAGCAATACGTATAATCCCTGCATCAACAATATCATCACCGGAGGGAGAGAAATACTGATGTACACCATCGGTTCGTTATGTTTATAAGTTTCATTTTTTGTCGTAATTCGAGCTGGTACTAGACAACTTCATAGAAACACCTAATAACTCTACTCGACTTAGAAATTTGATCCTTGCAGCTCATGTTGGCAGACCACTACGTTAGGTTTGGCCTGAGAACATATAGCTATCAGTTATTGTGATTTGGGATTTTGTTTTTGTGAGGATATTCCAGTTGGGGAGCTCATAGTTTTTTGCAAATCTTGCCACTTACACAACGCAATGTGTAGTTTTATCCGCTTTAAATTTAGCTATTGTACTGCAGTTATATGAACAAGTAATAAAATATCGACCAATAATAACGCGATTGTGTATTGTGAGCCCTAAACGAACCAAACCTCAACCAAAATAACTGGTCGATTTTTTTATGAGACATTACTTGAGTCTTTTTGGCATGAGAAAAAATATTGTAAAAATAACATCCTTAGTATACAGTGTCGACATAGAAATTTTGTTCCAGGTGTCTGTAATAGAATGATTTATTAATCACTACACAAAATTAGATGGAATACTTGTGAGCTTAAGATAAATTACATTGATACTAAAAATATATATAAGTTCAGCAAATTGAGTTATTCATTTCTCATTACGTTACGTTAGAGATGTTATTTAGGAGTGATACTATATAATACATATGAATCTAATTTAAAGTGAGAAAGAAACGAATGATGTACTGCATGACTAGAAACAACAATAGTTTTATCATTACAGTTTATAGAACGCTCCTAATACAATACAAATTTATTGACACTCAAAGATTCAGTAAGTACATTTTTCAGATTTTCTCTAGGTTTTATATGGGACCAATTCATATTTCTTTTAAATAACCTTTTAAATTCAGATATAGAACGAAATAAAATTTATTCTGTCAGTCACAACACAAAAGATTTGAATATATTGCTTGGCGTTTGGTGCTTTGCCTATCACAAAGCAATACATTCAAATCTTAAGCTGATTAAGTATGTATTTGTGCACTGGCAGAATAAACCGCGTTTTTTGGTTTAATAAAATCGATATTTAACACGAAATAGCAATGATTATTGGTTGTATGAGTATGAAAACTTTTAGCACACAGCTCACAACTCCAACTTGCCAACAGTCATTTTCAATAGATTCGGAATAATGTACTGAATCCTTAGCATCAGTTTCCTTACTCTTCATATCATCAAAATGATGTCAAATTTCAAACTCAATGTGCTGAACAGAAAATTCTCAATATAGTATGTCGTAATAATAAAAAATAATTGTATGATGACAGGGGAATACGCGCAATCCTTATTGGTAAGTACTGCACAACTGTACTGATCTTCTAAATTCTTTTATTCTCTTCAGTATTTATCGGATTTTTTTGTTTTATCCGAAGGTGTGGATTGTAGTTGGATCCTCGCGTCAGGATATTTATTGATAATTTTCTTACGTTGTCTGTCCAACATGTTGCTTAAATCTATTTCGTATGTATTTATTCAACATTTATGAGCCAGAACGACCCTCTGACGTTGATTCATTTAGAGACTTAGATATTTTATGGTGTGCCTTAATTTATTTTAACCGTTTTGTTGATAACGTTATTAATTTGTCTTATTTATTTCAGATGCTTGTAGAAAATAATAGAGTATACTTAAGAATATAAATTCTTCTATGAATTTTTGTTAAGTTAGTTTGAAGAAAATTGGAGCGAACTGCTTTCGTATAGGTTGGAAATTGAAATCAAATAAAGTAACAGAAAATATTACTGTATTATTTGGGATGCGTAATTTTATATACGAATATGTATTAGGAGCTGAAACTTCAAATAAACAACTCAAATTACGACATCAATGACAAAAACGGTTGAATTAAATTGAAGCACCACAATCGCAGCCCACCTTTTACAATTGGATTGTAAAAGGTGGGCTGCGATAGGCGGCTAAAAGTCCCAATTTTTTCTAAAATTGGGACTTTTAGAAAGACATTGCTTTCAGAAAACTGTGAGGCAGTAGGAGATAAGTTATTGTGTGCAGTACCTGTGAGGCGGGGTGAGGGGGAGGCGGGGAGGGGTGGGGTGGTGTGCTCACTCCTTGAGCTTGTGCCAGTCGGCGATCTGGCGGCGCGGCGCGGCCTGCACCTCGCGCCAGTGGTGGCGCGCGCTGCCCGCGCCGCCCGCGCCCAGCTCCAGCCGGCCGATCACCTGCACACACAAAAATTCTTACATCGGAAAAATATTGACACGTCTCTAATTTTACAGTCAACTTGAAATTTAGAACCAATAATCTGAACTTCTCACATAAACACTTTTGTATTAAACCAATATTTTTATATATTACTAGCTTTTGCCCGCGACCTCATCTGCGTTAAATAAGTATGTTACGGCTTTTTTTTGGTATTGAAAGCGTTGGTATTGTTGGCATCAGTATTAATGGCGTCGGTATTGTTGGCGTCGGTTTTGATGGCGTCGGTATTGATAGAGTCGGTATTGATGGCGTCGGTATTGTTGACGTCATTATTTGTGGCGTCGGTTTTGGAGGCGTCGGTAATGATAGCGACGGTACTAGAAGCGTCGGAATTGATGGTGTCGGTATAGGTAGCATCTGTATTTTTGGCGTCGGTATTGGTGGCGTCGTTATTGGTGGCGTCGGTATTGATGGCGTGGGTATTGTTAGCGTCGGTATAGATAGAGTCGATATTAATGGCGTCGGTATTATCGGCGTCGCTATTAATGGCGTCGGTATTATTTGCGTCGGTAGTGATGGCGCCTGTATTGTTGGCTTCGGTTTTAATGGCGTCGGTATTGATAGCGTCGGAATTGGTAGCGTCGGTATTGGTGGCGTCGGTATTGGTGGCGTCGGTATTGATGGCGACGGTATAAACGGCGTCGGTAATTATGGTGTAGGTAATGGTGGCGTCGGTATGGGTGGCGTCGGTAATGAAAACGTCGGTGTTGGTGGCGTCGGTATAGATAACGTGGGTATTGTTAGCGTCGTTATTGTTGGCGCCAGTATTGAAAGCAACGGTATTGTTGGCGTCGACATTGAGAAAACTGTCGTAAAAATGAAAAATAAATCAGTTTTCTTATTTTTCTTTAATGTAAACTGATAAGGTTAGATTAAAAGCATCAATATACCTAGTCGTTAAGTTTATTATATTTTTTTATATGCTGCGTAACTTTTTTAATATTTTTTCCGTAAAATCCTTCTACAAAGTATTAAAAAACGTTTAAAAAAAAGTTTAATGAATTTAGTGGAGAAGTTTTCAAGTTATGCCGTGACCAAGGGAAATAGGAATTCATTTTTATATAATAGATTCATATTAACATTGCTTATTGAAGAAAGATCTGCTTTAGCCTGTTTAATTTTAGTCCTGAAATTATACAAGTTGAAAATTAAATGAACTGACTCCAAAAGAAGTAAATTATATTTAATGAACACAAGCTTAGCAGCTTTACCTTCGGCTGATCTACATATATCTCAAGGGATTAAGATTAGACCTCCGATAATATAAATCGGAAGGAATTCTCATGCATACTCATCTATAAGTATATGTTTATAAAAGGAGAAGCTGAGTGACTGATATATTAACGTAGTGCCTAAACTATAAGGGTTAGACTTAAAATTTCGCAAAGGGGTCCTCTTTTATAACGTAGGGGGAGCACTAAGAAAGGAATTGACTTAAGGACTTAAGGGGGTAAAATTGGAGTAGAAGGTTAGCTGGAAACTGTTTTTTTTTTGTTAAATTGCACGCGGAGGAATCGCGTTATTCAGCTAGTTGGTTATGAGAACTCACCTCATTCTTGGTGACTCTGTCCCAGTCGAGCACGAGCAGTTCGAGCGACACGTGGTCCAGCGTGGCGTTGGGTGCGGCAGGGACTTCGAACACAAACGACTCGTTGAACACGGGGTTCAGGGTTCGCTTCTTCACGTGCGTCTTCTTCTTCGCAATACGCTGTCCGTTGTATAGCAGGTACATCTTCACGTAGCTGTGGAATAAAGGAGATTGTTTTTGCTCAAAACTTTTCATTAAAATGCCTAATTTAGTTATAACAGATTTCGTGTTCCGAGGCTTCCGAAATTATGTGCGAGTTGGCTGTCGCCGAGTTCTGATGAATTGTTTGGTATGGTGACACCAGCCACATTTTACCATCGTAACTATCATTGGCAGAAAATTTATTCCCACACTTAGGAAAAAATATCGTCGCGTACCGTGCTGTTCCTGAGGAACTTCATACCATGCACAATCAGGCTGTGGAATGAACTATTTGCCGAGGTTTTACCAAACGACGAGTAGGTAGTATAAAAAAGGAGATAATTAGCTTTCACATAAATAATGAAGGAAAGCGTCGTAAGGGCAAATGAATGTGCAGTGTATCAACCCAGCATACTCGACAAGAGCATTCTCCTATTGAGAATAGAGCATTCGCCTGCAACGTAGTAGAAGGTGTGTACTAACGGGTCGGCGAGGCCGGTGACGTCCATCTTGGGCAGGTTGCGCGCCTTCAGCAGCACCACGGTGAGGCGCGCCGCGGCCGGCTGCCAGCACAGCGACACCAGCACCTCGCCGCGGCCCACGCTGCGCATCTGACACAACACACACAGACTATAGCTTAGCTCACTTACTTGTATTTAGATATTAAATAGCTATTACTGCTACTATATTTTGTGGGTAATCGCAAAAAATATCATAACATAGCATTTTCTATACTGCCAAATTAAAATTTCCTGACAATTCCACTTTAATATTATAGTCAATAACAATGGTAATGGCGCCAATAATTGTTTTCAGAACATTCAGAGACTTTTCCTAAGATCGGAATAAGCTTCCACACACCGAAGAACATCAAGAAAGCAAATATTCAACTGCTTTTACTTCTGCTGTCAGCTTGTAGATGTGAGCGTGCCTACCTTGAGACTGCGCGGTTGTATCTCGCGGCACAGCGCCATGGCCTCGCCGCTCTGCAGCTGCAGGCTCGTCAGCGGAGACACCACCTCACCTATTATCTCGTCACGGGAGTATCTGGAACAAGAAACAAGCATCGTGAGTCCTGAACGACCAAGCACTGCGATTCATACTGCACAGGACATGTGCGGTATCACATGTTTAAGCAGTCTTATAATAAGAGAAGGACGTCGCTACACAGGTTGTATAGCTTCCTTCCTCTCTTACAACCGGAATAAAACCACTTCAGAACATTGTGATACTTTTCAAATAAATCTAGTGACGTGGCAGATGACACAAGATATACACACTTCGGTCGCCCACTGGTCAAAATTCGACCATAATTATTAAGTATAAGTTAAATTATAAGTTTTTTATGCATAATAAAAAAATAGCATTCGGCACTCATTTCCTATATTAAACTATAAGTGTGGGTTCATACTTCTCTGTCCACGCAATCTTCGTAAAAAGGGGTACAACGATTTTGCTTTACGTATTATTAATATATAGAAAATTATATTACGGACTTAAACGGTGAAGGTGCTTTTTCCCAAAGGCTTGCTTTGGTTTATAAGATATAACTAAGTATAACCTATTCTTTCTTACTTTCGAAGTTATAGAAAATCCTCTGTGTAATTGGACACAATTAATAGATAACGTACCTGTCAAAGCTGAGCACGACGAAGTGTAGAGTGATGGCAGCGATCTGGTGCGGGGCGATGCCGTAGAACGTGAAGTCCTCATCATATACTGGGCACCGGGTCTTGCGTACCACCCTGCAATCAACATTGATTTTGGATTTACAAATTTGGTATGGATTAACTTGGATGCTTTTCGACCTTAAAGGAATATTCAGTTTTCGTTGATTAAATTCAGGCGATCCACGTTTACCGATGTATTTTGGACAGAATCTAAATTCTAAGATTTTTGTCCGCATATCTTTAAGATTGAACTCATTTCAAAATTAACCTAGTAAGCCAAAAATTATGAGAAAGTAGCATAAGAAAGTACGAATTTAGAATACACATTAATTTTGTCGTTTATTCAATAAAATGTCCACTCCGATCGAGCATTCATTAGCATTTGGGTCTTTTAAATTAGAACAATAGTCTTAAAAGTTAGTAGGTAGTAAAACAATTTTTCTTCTGTTACGCAATTACTTCAATATTGTTCAGAGTTTCAGACTAATAGTCTGAACAATATTGTTTTGTTTGAAGGGTAATTTACCTAAAGCCGTAACGGCCTCTGTCTGTGCCTTAACAGCAGAAGCAACCTTATGGGTTGCTTCGACTTTAAGGCATTCGAATTAAGACTGTCGTGTTTGGAGCATCCATAGGGCTAAGCCTAAACGTTGATGACTACTAATTAAGGCTGACTAAGCCCAAAATTTTGAGCACTTATTCCTAGGTTGACTTAATAGGCTTATTCAAATTCCTGTCTCCGCCATGTTATACTGACCTGGTTTTAACCTTGTGCTGTTTGTCAGGCAGCAGCTGCAGCTTGACGTAGGGGTCGGGGCCGGCGGGCTCGCGACCCGGCAGACCCTGGCATGAGACCACCGACACCACCAGAGCGTTCTTCTCGTTCTCATAGCTATGGACAACAAATAAATAAGACCTTTATAGTTGTAGTATTATAAGAATAATCGATTTGATTTTCACACTAAATAAGTATATTTTCTTTTTTTATAGCACGAGGTTGGCAAACAAGCTCACAGCCCACGTAATGGTATTCGGTTACGGTTGCCTATTAGTCTAAGTTCTATTTAAGAACGACCTTCGCTTGTACCTGGACCTCACCTGGATCCTGTACTATATGGACGTTAGCAACACAAGAGGAGGCAAAAGAGGCAATGGCAGAATGTGTTTGTGTGGGACCATATCAAACAATTCCCACCATTGTTGGGAAAGTAGTTTAAATTTGTATTTGCACTCAAAATACAGAGCAAAATGTTTTTTGTTATTTTAAAAGCAAAAAAATTAACTACTATCAGATGGTAAGCACTTTCCATTAAGTATAAAAAATACGATTTCTCGAAGAAGTTGTTAACTTTAACGACTTGTGAAAATTCAATTTTATTACCACGGAAACCGCAAGATTAGCAAGTTAAAATTAAATTGCTTTTTCATAACTTTAAGTGTTTAAGAGGACGGACTTCATAGTGAGACCTGATAAGAAATAAAAACGTTCGGTTTCGTATAGACGTAGTTTATAAGTTAGCTGACGATCTTTAATAAAAATCCAGTATTTTGTTGCACACCATCATTACGTATATTGGTCAACTGAATAGTATTAATTATAATATAAAAAAATATGTATTTAATAAACAGACATAAATGTGTTGCTGGGGAGTTCACTGCGCCGCTTCTTCTTCCCATCAAAAACACAAGGAAGTGGTGAAAGGCGGGCGTTTTTGGGAACTGTTTTTGCTGTCGACATTCAAAAAGACCCAATTAAACTCCGCCTACTTTGAATATATGTATGTGGTTTTGACTTTGAATGTGCTGTTCAAAGTCAAAGTTTTGCATCTACATAAAAACTTTCAGCATAAACGTGCGATTCCCAAATCGATACACAAATTCCCATAAGTAGAAAGTAATTCCTTATCGTGTGCCAATACGACTAAGTTACACGGAAACCGATATACGTACAAATATTCGGTATGTACTTTCCGAATTACGTCTCCGATCTGATATCGATTACGTACCGTCGTGAACAAAGGCAATAACCCCTTACAGATATACGTTAGGCTTTAGGCATAAAGTAGGTCATATCTTGTAGTACATAGGCCGAAGTGAATGCATTGTAATGTAAGCAATATGATGGATTTGTAACCCAAATGGTTTATTTTAAGGATATCGGTATAATCCAGTAATCGGTTAGAGGGTTTTTAATGGCTGTCACTTCTTGGAAAACACCAGTGATGTTGAGGTAGACTTTACTCGTATTGTTTTTTATACGTCAGTCGTGTGATGTATTACATAAATTAATTACTTCATTATTTATACTTTCTGTATCTCAACTATTGTTATTTAATGTATGCTTAACTGTAGATTTTCCACTAAATAAATAAATGATTAGAACCTTCCCACAGTGCACTTTGTTCCAAGTTCTCAAAATTTAGAATCTTTAATAGGTATATGTATTAGAATCTTTAAGATCATAGATAAACTGAAGAAGCTTTAAGCCGGAGCAACATTACGAAACTAGTCATATGAAAGTACACCCAAATACACATAAAGATAAAGATACAAGTCAAGTTTTACATTGTTCAAGTAAATTGTTGGTCGTAGTGAAATAAATATTATTTTAGAAATTTTTAAATTATATTCAATGCAATAGTTTTTAGTATTAACTACAATAGTTTTATTTCTATACTTGTACCTAGGATTAGAGTAGTGATTATTTTATTTTAGACTTTTTAATTAATGTTATCTTTCCATCTCCCCTGAAACAAAGGTTTACCTAGTTCAGGGATATATGTTAATTATATACCCAAGTAAGAGGTTATATTTATAACTATATCATGTACTGAAGAAGTTTGAATAAATACATTTTAATTTGTTATAGTTATGGTTATGTTACGTGTTATAAATTTTAACCTACTGAAATTTTAGAAGCTCATAAATTCCAGTCCACTTTGACAAAATGTTGTCATCAATTATAGTGAAACCCAACCTTTATAATATGGAATCCTTAATAATAAGAGAAAGGGTTAAAGGAGTCTCATAAAATAGTAGGTATTACCTACTCTATTAATTATTCCTAAACAACCTTAACAAAAGATAAGAAAGGGCAATTACCGTCTTATTTTTCTTTTTGAAATGAGAAGTTAATAGAACAACAGAAGCAACAGTCGTCATTTATTATTATGTCTCAAGTTCTAAATTCAAACAGAAGTAATTTAGCCAGCCAGCCGCCAGCCACCTCCTTACGAGATAAATGGACCCCAAAAACCAATAAAGTTTCTATTTGGCCGCCACCAATAGATAGGAGATGTCCTGCAAGGGTACAAGGGTCGAAAGGACGCGTTACTTTATTTAGAGGTGAATGTTGGCGACACTTCCCCGATATTTTACGATTAAACCCCTAGGGAATGTTCTAGTTTACGTTTTATTAGTACATAAAAATATTTTTGGCTTGGGAAAACTGTAGAAACGGTATAAAGAGTTTGACGTCACAGACGTGACTTTAGTACAGTATTAATATACTGTTAACGACTTATTTTAATACTGAAGAAAATGGACTTCTAACCATATCCTACACTAAAAACTTTCAGTGCATAAGCATAGAAACAGCAGTTTTAATGAAACAACATCACGCTGCTTTACCAGTAATAAATCGATCACAATTCAAAGTAGGTACAAACTTGCTTTTAAAAAATACCAGTAAAGACTGTAACTGGTTGAATACAAATGAGTTAAGTACCTACTTACACAATTGTATTAAAGTAAACTGTACAATAACATCAAGATAGAGGCTCTACTACACAAAACAATAATCTTGAAACCAGTTGATTCGAAACTGATAAGGAGGCCATGTTTTAAGCGGCTGGATATCGTAAAACGAATGATATTCAAGTTTACGGCCTGTTCCAGACAAAATACGACGGCGTATTATTAAAACATAGTAAAAAGGGCTTAGATACCGTTAAAGGATTTTATATGTCGTGTAACAAAACACCCCCTAGGGTTTCCACAAATGGATTACTTTTCAGAAGTGAGAGTAATGTTGCGAAAGCTTGAAGGAGGGAAAACATTGTAATATGGAGTTAAATTATGAATATGTACGCTGTAGTAATGGCGGTAAAACATACAGATTTATTATGTAACATACGGGGATTTTGTTTAAGCGGTGTCGGCGTGGAATAATAAGTTCTTCTGATTAAAAATGTTTTATTTTGATCTGGGCCTAGTAATGGGTATCTGATCGGATTATATTACTAAGCTGTCTAGTTCTTTATTTACAGACATAACAGAAAGAACACAGCGTTTTATACAAAACATTTTGTTTTCTCATTTATCACAGATCATAATACTAGTAAAACCTATAATATACACAAATATTTGTAGGTACATCGCAGCCGATTGCTCAACCACAGCCTCTATTGTGACGTCAAGACTTATTGTGTGCTATATTATTATAACGCATATGTATTCATACTATTCATCTATTGAAAGTGGCAATCAAATCCTCGTCCCTGTAAGCTAAGAAGCGTGATAGCTTTTCAAATACGATTAAAACCTGAACGGAGCTTTGAACAACGTGACGATTATTATCAAAGATATCGTTGCAAATACAATTGTTACGCTACTTAATACTCAATAGTCTATAACATCTTTATTAGGGATTTTAATAATGCAACTAACAACTATTCGTTGTAGCAGTTTTGTTGGAGGAATTGTATTTGCGAATTATTATTTTGCGATAACTGTAACAGAATAATTGAATAATTTACAATGCAAACATAATTATTGTAAAAAGCCCGCGTCGTTACGTTTGGTACAGCAGCTATTTTAGCCAAATAAGGGATCCATAATGTAAATTTTCCACGTTTTAGGTCTTAGGGGACGCGTACGTCAGCTATTGCGGATACATTAGGTACATTCAGCGGACATCATTTAGTTCTAAGATAGTTACATATTACCTACAAGAATCAAGAGGTAAACTAGACATTTTAATTAGAACAACCACTTATTCTTTAACAATACGTATTTATAACTTTATCTAAACAAACAAACAAGAATGCATTTAGTGATTTTCTTTGCAGAAAATGTATCTCAAATAAAAATTCAACCGAGACTCATTAACGCTTTCAAAATATTAACGTAAAACCACAGAACAATTGAGTTCAAATTCAATGTTATCGTAGTGAGTCTTAGTAAAGTGATCCTTATAATGAGCAGGGAGGGGGTGCAGATTGCCGCCGGCAACACCCCCAGACAAACATTGTTAAAACTTTCGGAAATTGCCGGAGTGCCAGCCAAACAAAACGTTGCCGGTGCGTAAACACACAACTATTTAATGAGACAATTTAACTTTCGTGTAAAAAAGTTAACGGATTTCTGTACGAGTGTGCCGTATGTAACTACATCCCTAATCAAAAGTCGTAGAGTTTTCAAACTAGTAGGTAAATTGTTGAAAAGCTTGTCAATAAATTAACAATAAAAGCTGATTATAAATAACAGAAACAAATATCTTATCTTATTATTATAATGGTGAAAGTTGTTACGAAGTAAGGATGTGAACATGTTTATCACTCTTTCACACAGAAGCGATTTCGCAGAGTTTAATGAAACTGCGCAGTAATACAGATATAATAGCTACATCTGGTATAATTTATTTACATAGGACGCGGGCGACGCCGTGCGAACTAGTATTAAATTAAATAAATATAGAAATCGATTTGACGATGTACTGGTACACGAAAATTAGTGACTAAGGGATTTCTGCAGTAATTAAATGTAATTAATTGTAATGTTGTTATTACATAAAATATTGAAAATTTTAACAATTACCAAGCCATGTATAAAACAAACCATACAAAACCAAAACCAAACAAAGCATATCAGTCATTTTAAAATAAAAATATAACGATCGCACGCTTCCTATTTGATCTAGTAATTACGCAGTGTTATTGAGAGAAAATGTCATATTGTAGTCCGCTTTATTCAGCTCGTGACGTCCAATATTCCGTTTTCATTATGTCGTCCGCTATAATCATCTCGCAGATTATACGGGTCGCACTTCGATCCTTTCAGCGGTAATGAGGAAGAACGGGCATAGTGGGGATTCTCTTGTATAAGAGACACGTAATATACCTTTAATACGGGACTTCACTTCTGTCGTCTCGACATCGGCTATTCAGACAGATACTTTATAAACGTGGTGAAACGATTAAACAGCCAGATGTTTGTGACCGACTGTCCATTAGGGTGTACCAGGGAATCATATGTGTAAGGAGCCAATCTTATCGCGATCATCAACTATGTACATACATACACACACTCACGCCTTTTTCCCATGAGGATAGGCAGAAACTACAGAATGTCACGCGCTACTATCTTTTGGCTTTTAATCTTCCAAGATGCGGTTGAATATAAATGTTTACAAAAAAAACAGTACCTATTCAATCCTCCGCAAATACAGATAATTTTCCTTAGGAGAAATGTGTAAATAGGATTAGGAACTAACAGATTCCTAACCACCCCTGGCCATTTATCATACATATAATTATGAAAATCTTGATCAAGATGATTCACATACTTTTTGAGACACGTAGGGGTCTCGATATGGTAACAACATACCCATCTATAGACTTATCTTGGCAAGCGTAGGTGAACCTTACAAATAGTTTTATCAGCGTAGTTATTACTTGGCTAATAGCCCAGATTTGAATGGCAATGTACTCTACGTATATGATTAGTTGCATTTTATCCTGATAAGTTCTGACAGGTTTATTGGCAATATTTTTAACAAACTCAGTAGGTATAAATAAGTATTCAAAGTACTTATATTACATATAATCGTAAATACTTATGTTTTAACCTACACCACCTTGTAGAACAGTGAGAAATTATATGCTTTGATTGCATCTAATTACTTTATTCCACTTGTTACAATCTAGGTCAGCCATTGACCATGACTGAGGTCGAGAGGGTGCATGCTAGCCTAAGACCTTCAACGCATTAGGCCGCATGCATTCTTATAAAGTACTAGCTGCCTCCCGCGGCTTTGCCCGCATGGTATATATGTAGATAAAACGTAGCCTATGTGTTAATCCAGGTTATAAACTACATGTATGCTAAATTTCATTCAAATCTGACTAGCGGTTTTTGCGTGAAAGAGTAATAACCATCCATTCATACATCCATACTTACAAACTTTCGCGTTTATAATATTAGTAGGAAGTAGGATATAGGTACCTATGTATGTAAATGGAATCTCAACTATGCGTGCATGTTATGAATTCTTGCACTGCAGCATGACATATAATTCTTTTTAAACATATAATGTGTGTTTTATGTCCTATCCTAATCCTGTTCCAATTTTATTTTGTCAAACTGATCACTTTTATACAATTGGATAGATACTATCTTTAGTTAGGCTTTAGAAAACTGGAAGCAATTAGACATGACAGGCAAATACCTTTTATTTTCATCAAATGGAATGATGATTCATTTAACTGTTTGAGTAATTCGCCATTATTGCTGGCTAGATATTTAATAATGGTTATTATAAAGTGTACAACGGGGATCGTTTCTAAACAATCGACATGACGTAATCCTTTCATCAGTTTTCAAATACCCACTCCATTGTCACAATGCCTTAGCGTTCTCCCTGGAAAACCACGTCAAAAAAACCTCTAAATACATTGTCTGTTCCAGCGGAGAGCGTAAGTAGAATTTATTTATCGCAGACAAAGATGTATAAATAACAAAGGCATAGTTAATGGGTGTGCCGTATGACAAAGCCACATGCCACAATACAAAATCGTGTCGTGCGCCGTAATTGGTGGCGAGGTGGAGGGTAGTTATTGATTCCGAGACTTCCCCATTACGGGGAGTGCTGACGTGTCGATGTATCGAATGTGTAATGTACGGTTTTAATCATAGACTTACATAGAAATAGATAGCGCAAGTTTACCTACTTCGCGTTCCTACTCACGTGCGCCGTTTGGGGTGAAACGTATCTTATGTGTATGTACTTTTATGGATTCTCTGGCTATGAACTCGAATTATAATCGATTGTAAATTCGTTTAGTATCGATTTGGATTTATCGCGGAAGGGCTCATAAAAGAGCATTCCAAGATCTTTTTTTTTTTTCTTTTAGATGTAGTAAGTAGTCCCTTTTGGTACCACCAAATAGATAACTAAAGTAATTTCACAATCGTTACTTATTCATAGTAGTGAGTAACTTATATAATAGTTTTGAAAATAAACTAAACTAGCTCTTGTCTAATTGAAAAAATGTGACTTCAACATCGTACATATAAATAAATGAATCGAGGTTTCCATTCAAATCGTAGTAGGTACTTACGACATCTCTATTTCGATGTAGTTCTATGGTTGTGGAATGTGTAATGACAACATGAAAGGCTTTGTATGTACAACGCAAAATATTGTACCTAAGCATGTTTATGTATTCAATGAAAAGTTCGGCTTCAAATATTTATAAATATTAAATATTTGAAATAAATAATAAAATAAACTAACCGTAAACTTAAATATAAAAGGGAAGACGAAGTTACAAAAACAAAGAGGAGTAACTCTTCCAATTTCATCTTCTTTACTTTTAAGCAACAGATGCAGAGGATCGTAAGAAGAAAGATGATTTATAATACTACTTAGAAGGGTAGATAATAAAACTATAAATGTATTGTGGTCCCCACGGAACAGAAAAAAAGAGGTCGTCCCTATATTAGGAATATGCATTTAGAAAAAACGAATCTAATAGGAATGTTATTAATAAACAGTTCCGTGTTCCGTGCGAGACATTCAAAAAAGGTTTTATTTTAGAATCAATTCAATCTAAATGCAAATTTATAAACCAGAATAATCTTAAAATAAAACCCAGGTGCGGTAAAAGCTCACTCGTGTTATAATACACAGAAAAAAACTAAGTAATAATGATTGCACGACCTATTCCATTGCTTTATTCATCGTTCGTAGGTAATTAAGTATGGCGAAGTGTTTATTATGCGGCGCCTAGAGCCGAGAGTATAGTAATTAATTAATTAAGAAAACACTTTTATAATTACATCCCGACCCTAGCTAGTGGGGTATCAGACTACTGCTAATTACAACAATTACCGGCCACTAATCTAATTATATGGAACAGCCTTGGAAAATAATGCCGGGTACTATGTTTGTAGCATTTTAATTATAGTTCTAAAGTGCCTGGTCAGTCGTAACCATGGCCGCGGAGCTTGGAGGACCTGGTTTTTAAATTCGAGCTAAGAAATATTGAGTTTATAAAAAAACTCAGTAGAAAATCAGTTCGGAAATGAGCTCCGTTAGTGGAAATTAGACTGTCCCATATTACAGGACCCAAAAACATACCGACAAAATGTTGGAGAATATCTGCACTGTTCTGCGTGATAGTATGTAATTAAATTCTGACGATATTTCAGGAGTTTCCATGAAACAAGACTGAAGAATCGCTAACGCATTTGAGACAATACAACAAAAGAAGAATACACACAACATTGTAGCATTACATTACAATATTTTGGAATACAGTTATACAACTAACTGTTTCCGGTTTTAAATATGACGGTGGTAGTTGGCAGCCGGTCTACCTGGCAAGCCAAGCCAAGAAGATCATTAGATCTGTAGACCAAACTTTTTACAAAACAAAACGGACCATTTTCCTCAGTGTGCAGAAAACAAAGAATTAATAAACTTAGCAGTCTTTCCTTCTATGTACCTATTTTAAGAAAAGAATAGTAGGTACCTGCCCGTACCATACTGTTTGTGTTGAATTTCAATATTATATTTGTATGTAAAATGCGTATAAGGCCCTTCAAAATACAGTGTAAAATTACGAGACTTGATAGATTGCCAACCAGATTATATTATGAGGGACGAATTAATGCCACTCGATTGTTGACATTGAATGTCGAGATTGATCGGTTTAACTGGATTATACGTGCCCTTTTGGTATGGGCATGACTGAGTGGTGTAATATATATAGGCGTGTGTTGGTAATATAGTATTTTTTGAACTTTTACACCATCGCACCTAAATTTTTGATGGTTAGACAGAAGTACACATAAAATTGTAGCTCTAATGAAGCCAATAAAGCGATAAATCGACATCGAAGTGTTTTCAGCAGTGTCAGTATTACGTAACTAATCCCCTCACCATCGTCCATAAAAGTCCACTCAGCATCATCATCAACAATTATTGTCCCACTGCTGGGAACGGGTCTCCTCTCATTTGAGAGAGGGATTAGGCCACCACGCTAGCCTACTGCGGGTTGGCAGACTTCACACACCATCGAGAAAATCTCTTAAAGCATAATGTTTCCTCACGGTGTCTTCCTTCACCGTTTGAGCATGAGATAAATATGCACGTACGCGTTTGAACTCAAGACCTTTAACATATCAGTCCACTGGTCATACCACTAGTCTACCACGCCTACAGCTAAAGCCCACTCACCGTAGTTTAAAGTGCAGATCTCCGAGGCGTCCATCATTGTTCTCGGGCTCAACGGTCTTGGTCTTCTCGGTAGCGTTGGCATCGGCAAGCTCCTTGCTCAGCGGCGTCGGCTCAGTGGGCACGGTCGGCGAGTGCGGGCTATTGCCTCCAGATGGCTGCATACAGATATAGGGTTATTGAGAGACGAATACGAAGACGACTTATGCTGTCAGAACAGTAACTACTTGTAGTCTATTAGAGGTTGAAAAAGTTTCATATTACTTGCTTAAGTAAGTAGGTAGGGGGCCTGACCAATTGCCCGGAGCTTTGAGCAAAAGTTGTGAGGTCGACTCCTGCACTTTCCAGGTCTAGGTGTCCGTGTATGTGAGTGTTTGTACTTATCAACGCAGGCGAAAATGAAAGACTGGTCTAGGTCTAGACTGGCTTTTTGTCTAAGTACCACTAACGGTTGTAATTTGTATTCGTATGACAACGGCTAAACCTTAAAAGCTTATGTATAAGTATCTATATATATATATATATATATATATATATATATATATATATATATATATATATATATATATATATATATATATATATATATATATTAATTTATGAAAACATGCTCTCCCAGGCGCAGATAGGCGATCGTTCTATTAGCTTCAATCGGGCTTGTAGCTAATTAATAGTACATAATAAGCATATAATTCTGTGTGCTACTGACAATCTTGGGAATGAGCCCAAAATTGTCATGTATTAGATAATATTAAGTTTAATAACCGTGGTAGCAGGGTTGATGGTCGGCGGCTGCGGCGTCGCTTGCGGGGGCGAGGCGGCTGGCGGCGCGGGCGCGGTCGGCGACGGGGACTTCCGCAGGTAGTGGGTGGCCGAGCCCGGCGAGCGCACGGCGGTGGCGCGCCGCGGCGGCTGGAACACCAGCGCCTTGTCCGGACCACGCTTGCCACCTAAGTACACGGAGAGAAGCAAGAATGTTACCATTTATTATTTCTCATTTACCATTATCTTTTATCAGGTGTCAAAAATAATGATTATTTAATAATCATTACTTTTGTTGTCAGATTTTCGCCAACTGCCTCGATGGTCTAGTGTCGCATTGTATGACTACTGAGCTATGGTCTTTGTAGAGCAAAGTGTTAATAGATATTTCTATGAAATTTACAGTAGCAGCTGTCGACGCGCCTATCATCCCCGGTACCTACCTAGGTATCGCCCCCTATTATATATCTAAAACGTATAAACTATAATAAGGTATTATATTTACCTTTAATATAACAAAAAAATAAGATTCGTGTGTAGAAAAAGTACATTTTTCTCTAAGGTGAGAAAATGACATTTTACTAACAAATGTACATTTGAGCTTTCATAAACCACACGAGTTCGTTATCAGTAATTTCCCTCGAGAAGTATATTATGGTGTTTTTTACTTCATCTACAACGAAAACAAAATAAAGTAGAGTTATTTCACAAAATTGTTATAAATGACAAGACTTGTGGTACATTAGTACAATAAGGATATGTACGAGTAAAAGATAAAAAGAGTAAAATATATTTCAGAGTTGAAATTTTCAGTCAAAAACCTATAATTACCTACTTCAATTTGTGTCAATTGTGGAGACAGTAGCAATACCTTAACTCTCAAATTCCGTTTCATAAGTCTGGAAAGTATTTTTGTTAAACAAATTTACTCTGAAAGTCTGAATCTACCTAAGAAAATTGAATGAATAATAAATGAACTATGAGTAGATATAAACCACTTTTAAAATAACTTCAAACTTATCTCCGCAACTACTAAATCGTGAATATTGAAAAAAAAACACAGAAATAGTGGTTTACTTACAGATTACAAGAAAACCCATACGTAAGTACCTTGAAAGTATGTAGTGAGCATTACGGATTTTCATTTGCATATATGTAGGTACATATTCTGCATGCGAGAATATAATTTTCAATAACATTAATAAATGAACACAAAGTTATTATTATTCCACCCTCATATTACATACATATTTACCGCAGAAAATCACAACTTAGAACAATCACTTATGAATAACTTAGATAAACATAAACAAACACTTTTTATTTTACCGCCATAACGCGCGGCTTAAACACGCACATTTTAAATTCTATTTTTAAATTATTAACGATAGCAAAAATTATATTTATCTAATTATGTAGATACCTAGGTAATAATTTTACAAATAAAAATAATATATTCGAAATTCGAACTTCGTTTTCTACAAAAAAAATGATTTATCTGTACCTATTATAAAAAATACAATAGTGGCCAGTATCATTTTTTTATGTTTACAAAAATGCAATGCTTAATAATTATTTTATTAGCTAGCCCAAATACTGTAAATATTATTGTGTATGTATGTACATATAATACACGGACACAACACCTTGAGCTGAGCAAGTTTGTAAGGAGGTTGCATCAGTTCGTGTCGTCAGTCAAGTGTACGCCCCAATACAGCTGTGGTGAAGTGTATACAGTCTAACAATAGATAGAAACTCACCTAATTTGTGTGCCAGCGAGTTTCTTCGGCGTGCTATCCAACAGGCGAGCGCGGCGAGTGCGGCCGCGATTAGTATCGCCGCGCCGCATACCACCAGCCAAAGCGTAGCGCCATGCAGCTCGCCAGCTATACAACAAGAAATATATATTGTGTAAATTTTAAAATGTATTTTAAATTTAGAAGTAATGCGGTTTTACAGAGAAAGAGACAAAAGATACGATTTAAGTAAGCTACAGGCTATTAACATTTATATACGAAACATATATAAATGTTAATAATTGTAAGTATTGATACTCAGAAGGAAAGACGTAGGCCCCGGAAGGCGTAGGACGATGATCCGATACAGACGCTGTATAGAAGAAAACCTTGTCGGTTGTTTTAGCTCAGCCATCAGAATCAATATAAAAGCCTAAATAATATATGTGCCTTCTTTAACTGCCTCGTTGGTCTAGTAGTTGCTTACCCGGCGTGTGTTATTGGGTTTTTCTATGAAATTGTCAGTCGCAGCTCGGAGTTTGGATTTGTGCCCGGTTAATGGTAATAGGCTCGGCCGCTATTACATGGGAACTAAAACATACCGGCGAAACGTGGATGTACATTGTTACATCTTTGCCTAACCTTTCGGAAACGACCGGCGTGATGGTATGTGCTTTTTTCTGCTATCATCTCCGGCTGTCATGGACAAAAGGCTGCGTGGAACACTGCATTTTCTGTACTATATCTTACTTTGCTTCAAAATGTCTAGCAGAAAAAAATACGACAACATAAATAAAGTATATTGGATCTCTCTACATAGAGTCCGCAGCGCTTTCAGAAAAGGATGAAATAGTTTTTAGAGAAAAGCCGAGAGACGCGCGGCGCCCTACTTCTAAAGTATACATATTTTATACGGCTCTATGTAGTGGCTAGATCTACGTAGAGTTTGCTAATAAAATGTTCTCCGACCGTCCAGCGAGGTACGCCAATCGGCATCCCAAGTTCTATGTCCATTTAAGGTAAATAAACAAACAGGTTGAAAGTTTAAATTACGCTACGAAAGGTGAAGTGAGACTTTTAATGTGTTTATAATAATTGTATTCTAATAATTCTAATAATAATTGGTTTCGAATCATCATCATTAACCCAACGACCTCTGTGGTCTAGTGGTTCCAGTACCGGACTGCTGATTACGAGGTCGTGGGTTCGATTCCCACGGGGCACAAATATTTATGTGATGAATATAAGTGTTTGTGTTCGTCTGGGTGTTTCCTATGTATTATAAGTATGTATTTACAAAAAAAAAGTATATAAGTATTATATCCATTGTCTAGTACCCATAGTACAAGCTCTGCTTAGTTTGGGACTAGATGGTGCTGTGTCAAATGTCGCAGAATATTTATTTATTTATTTATTTAATAATTGTGTCCCACTACTGGGCACGGGTTTCCTATAATTTTGAGAGGGATCCGGTCATAGTCTCCACCACCTAGCATGGGTTAGCAGGCTACATATCATCATCATCATCAACCCATTAATGTCCCACTGCTGGGCACGGGTCTCCTCTAATTTGAGAGGGATTAGGCTATAGTCTACCACGCTAGCCTACTGCGGGTTGGCAGACTTCACATGCCATCGAGAATTCTCTCAAGCATGCAGGTTTCCTCACGATGTTTTCCTTCACCGTTTGAGCATGTGATAAATACGCACATAACTTCCGAAAAGTCAGTGGTGCGTGCCTTGGGTTCGAACTCGAGACCTTTGACATCTCAGTCCACTGGTCACACCACTAGGCTACCACGGCTCATATGCTATCGAGAAAATCTCTCAGGAATGCAGGTTTCTTTAGAATGTTTTCTTTCACCGTTTTAGCATGATATAATTATATTATGATAAATTCGTAATTTCAAAAAGTCAACAGTGTGAACGTCGGGATTAACCAAAAATCAAACTACAAAGTCGACAAAGTGCTTGTCGATTTACCTCCATACTTTATTTTCAGGAAATGTCTCCGGGTTACGTGATGTGATTCTTAAACCTAGGTATTTGATCGTGTAAATAACATTTTCTCTTGTCTATAATTCAGAAACTCACAAGGCCTATGATACCCTGGTAACGCGAAAAGTTATTCGGTGTTTATATTCTAAAAATCTAGTAGGACCTAAAAATATTGTAATAAAATAAATAAATATGATTATTTATTTTAATGCACTTAAAATATCTCTATACGTTATTACAAGCTAAACTTAAAACTATTATAACATTATAAACTATTATAAACTTGCAAATTAACACTACTGGCTGCCTCCCGCGACTTTGCCCGCATGGTATATAGATAAAAAGTAGCCTGTGTTAGTTAATCCAGGTAATAAACTATATGCATGCTAAATTTCATTCAAATCTGTTAAACGGTTTTTGCGTGAAAAAGTAACAAACATACATCCATCCATCCATCCATACATACAAACTTTCGCGTTTATAATATTTGTAGGATCATATTTCACAATTACAGGTGACTGACTTTTCTTCTGCTTCCGTGAATATATCTATGATGGCACCTACATACATGTCTTCGAATTTGAAATTCACCTCTATCTATCCTTTTAAGGAGCCAAGCGAGGTGGTATATAATGTATGTGTTGAATCTCTGCTCTTGAATAGGTAATATATGGCTGTATACTAAATATAACCTACCTATGATATGGATGATAGGCTAATATTATTTTACCGACGATCATAGTATGATAAACATTTTTAATATGCTTAAAGCAATATTATTTTGTAAACAACCGACATAATATGTATTTTGTTATACCATTTTTTTTTAATAATCTGTATAACATGAATATGCTGTGTATATATATCTACTAGAATCATATTACCTACTAAACTTCTTGAATATATCGTGCGAGCTTCAAAAAGACTGTATGATAATATAAAACATAAAGTATTCTGTCTGACGTGGATGGTTAAACAAAACATACTATTCTGTACTGTATTAAGATCTAGGTCATACATATTTCACAGCTTGTCTGTACTATTTATATAAATCGATTAAGAAATGCATAGGAAAAGAACGATGGCAGTATACTTGTCTCGTCTAAACATAGATAGATACATTATAATAGACTTTAATTAGGTTAAGGAATGCTTCCGATTCTCCTCACAATTTATCAGTATAAGTGACTTACGAGAGGAATTTACTGGTAAACTTTCAAGATTACTATACATGCACAGCACATGGGCTAGACAGAAAACTACGATTACCGCTTACCACTTTTTCTTCGTCAACATTCGTAAATTATATTATTGATAAATAATAATATAACTACATAATAACTAGCTGACCCAGCAAACGTTGTTTTGCCACATTATAGGGGTTGGTGGACTACCCCTAACTTTTAGGGGGATGAAAAATAGATGTTGGCCGATTCTCATAGATACCGGATAAGCACAAAAAAATTCACAAAATCGGTCAAGCCGTTTCGGAGGAGTATGGCAACGAAAACTGTGACACGAGAATTTTATATATTAGATATATATTTTTTCCACTTCTGTTGTGGTCCACTTTCGGTCAGTCTAGTTATAAATTCACGAATTCAAAACAGAACATAAAATGAAATAAAGAACAATGTATTCAACTTACTTTGCATACAGATTATAAACCAGATACGCTTTAACCGACATTGAGTTAATTCAAGGATCAAATTGCATTACCAGTGACACACGCCACGGCTATAACTCTACTAAGCGTAGGGTTGCCAACACTAAGACTTTGTTGACCCTCAATAATAGGTTGTAAACCTTATTTTTTATATTACGATTGGTGAAACCAGTATACCTACACCGTATATAATGTGGGTAAGAGCTATTATTGTGTAGCTCATTAACGGAAAATAGAATATGGTATAAACGCGAACATATAGGAAGACATTGTTCGGGCATGTTGCCCAACAGTGAAGAATGTTTGTTATTATGGTTAGTGATAATGTTTATGTTAAACCAACTTTTGTCTGCGTATAATTTGTAATTTAAATTAAATCCCCTTTTTCTCCTATTTAATATTTGATTACCGGGATGAAAACTATCCTATATCCATCCCCAGGACTCAAACTATCTCTATACCAAATTCCATCTTGTCAGTATAACGTGAAGAGGTAAGACAGGCAGACAGACACACTTTCACATTTATAATATTAAAAGTATATAAGTATGGATGAGTAAAAAACCGATATAGGAGAAAAGGTTAGATTGTCACTTAAAATGGTGTATAATAATTGCAATATGACAATGTTCAGTAAATGTTGACCTGATTACCCAAGTTCAATGCTCGAATGTGACGTACGTAAAAATCAATGTACAGCCCAGCTCGTACGTACATTTTACAGGTTTTATCGCGGTATATTATTTAATGCCGGCGTTTCGGATTCTTTACGCATCTATGGTCACGGGTAGACGGAGGTGTTAGTTGTTTTGACGTTATAGTTAATCACTAACAGCTAGAAAATATCATATTAATATACGACGATAAAATCCTTAAAACATACTTTATTTCGGTTAGTTAATACAGTCATTCAAATACGAAGGTCAAACTACAGCAACATCGAGAGAAACAGACGAGTGACAACCCTACATCTTCCTCTACCTAGTGGCACGAGCCTGGAACGAAGAGATTTCCAATAAGCCCCGTTCGACCCCGTTCCGTAAACATTGTCTGCGGTACCAAATACCTCGTTATATTGACAAATGTGTTAACTAGAGGAGAGTGGGGCGATTGCAATATACTTTTATGTACTCTATATATACGAATACGTGGTGTTATTGAAATTCACAGCTTTAGCTTCAGTTCTATATGACAGTATTTACCTTGCCTTTGTCCTTCGACTTCTTTTTAATTAAAACGCTTTGTTCACCCATTGACCCTATTCCTGTGGACAAGGTTATGTTGTAACAATATAAAATCGTTTCTTTAATATTATACCTATTGTGGAAATAATTTACGAACTGCTGGTAACTTGTTAGTAACACTAGAAATTACAACGATAAACAATTTAACGAACTCTCATTAACACTACCAATATAATAGGGTCACACCTATTGCCATTAACCAGACACAAATCAAAATCACGAGCTGCCCTACTAAGAATCTCAGTAATCGCACTGTGACTGTAAAATAAGTTAACTTACGAATTGTGTGCTGTTAAATGTAAGAGATTCCAGGAGAGCCTAATACCGGCACGTTGTAAGCGCAGTTTGCACGTCACACATCGCCGTTCCCCGTCTACTTACCGAGAACATTTCCTTAGGAAATTGTTATTATATCGTGGCGAAAAGACGTGAGAAAATTACAGGGAAAAGCTCTTTAATGTTTCTTTTACAGGTTAAGAGAAACAAGGGTGGGGTTTTTGCCAATGATATTTACGTGAAATGGTTTCTTTGTAACTAAAAGGTATAGATAATAATAACATTCTGAGAGTCAATTCTCGATTCCCGTGATAATATTTACAGTTATATGATGTTATCGTATTACTCCATATGTCTGTTACGTCGATTCTCATATCGATGACTGAATTTAGTCAATTTACTTAAACCTATATTTTGTAAGTTTTTAAAATAATTACTGTTACCATATGTATTGCAGTCACATAAACGTCACAATGACTTCTAATGTGGCAACTGAAGAACAATTGTTAGAAATGATTCAGTGTCCATTGTCATGATTCGGCAATTTGTTCAATTACCAAACGGAAGATTAAATCCGCTTATGTTCACGTAATCCATGTCTCATTGAAACGAACTTGAACTGATGAACTGATCCTTCATTAATTATGTTTATATAGTCTGAGAGAATTGAGCATCCGATCGTTTATTCTGTTATAGGCAAATTTTAACAGTCTACATAGTGTTATCAGACTATGAGGTAAGGTATTAAAGTAAATTATGATGCTTCCTCAAAAGTGTTCTCTCATGGTTTTTTTTAAAGAATCTTTACTAAGAAAAATTATCACTATATTACAAAAGACTAGATTATGTGAACCTAGATAAATATTTTTAAGAAATGTTAGAATAAATATAATAATCGATGTTAAATTAGTTTTTGTAATAGAAATTGTATAATTATTGTTATAATTGTTATATTATCAAAATATAACAATTTATATAACAAAAGATCCTCATACAATTCAGTTTAGTACCACAAAGTTTTAGTCCGATCATAGGAACATCTGGTTTTTTTAAATATAAGCGTTCCAGTGCAAGGTTCTCTTGACATAGCAAGAAGAAATGAGTATGAGTCGCAGTTGCTTTTTAGTCTGCCACTAATGTGATGTCAGTAATGTCACGAGCAGACTATAAAATGGATGCTGTCAAGAATCCGAAACGTTGGTATTATATATTTTAATATCAATATACATCTATAAAATCAGTAAATTGTAGTTTCATTTAAATGTTGATAATAAATGGTAATAAAGCTTAAGTTACATAAAGTTCAACACTAGTCTATAAAGTCATAAACGTGGTGGGAGGAAACCTTTAAGATAAATAAAATAAGGTAGTGACAGACATCTTGAAACGATAAATCTTAGGAAGCACCTATTTAAGTGCGCCCTTGTCCTTGAGAGCCCCGCCCTCCCCCGCACACTCAACGCCAGATCAGAAAATCTTCCAATACTCAATCTAAAGTGTTTTCTCAGTCACGCTTTCAAAAATGTTTTTCCAACGATTTCTTTTTACTACAGAAATATTCAAGGACAGTATTTTTTATTTTATTTCGCAACATTGATTTATTCATAAATTGAAATCAAAGCGATGAAGCCAATTCAAGTTCCTTTTAACTCAACACGTGTTTTATGAAAATGGTGGTAATAACAACAAAAAAAAGGTATAACCACTTTTGTATAGTATACATAAACTATTTGTGGAAACATTCAATGAAACTGATGGTTCCTTCCAATTCCGTGAAACAATAAAGTTAATTTCGTTTATTGAAAGCTTTCCACTTTGGCGTCATTTCCTCTCACAGGATGGGGAGATGCGGTCCAGTAAACCCCCGGCCCACTCATTTTTATTCCAGAGTAAAAAACCTTTTATTTGTATAAGCTTGTATAATTACGCAAAGGTAGTAATTAACAATCAAACATGTACATCTGTTTTATGTTAGGACAAATATAAAATGAATATTTGCTATTAAAAATGCTGAGCTAACATTATCAAATGTTTGTTTCGTCATACTCCAGCACGGCAGCCTAGAGCAGGTTGGCAGTCTTCTGACAGAATGTCTCAAGCATGCAGGTTTCCTCTCGATATTTTTCTTTACCGTTTGAGCATGCGATAAAACACACGTAACTTTGAAAAGTTAGTGTTACGGGCCTGGGGATCGAATTTAGGACCTCTGATTTCACAGTCGGTAACACCAGTAGGCTTTCGCAGCTTAGCATGTTTATTTAACATTTACCAAATACATATATGTATTATGTATGTATGTATGTATTAATGTATATGAGGAAAGTTTTGAGCACCTCCCGTTGCCGTATCCCGTTTTGTACTCACGTTTAATTAACTTGTGAGGCTGATATTATGTGAAATCTGTGAGTTCAGTTAAAAGTATTCATAAATCACAGCTGCGGTAAACATAATTTATAAAGTCTATGTTTACATATGGCAGATCCGTAGTAGATATACGTAGTAGTAGATATATATGTAGGTAGATATAATATTGCAAAGTTTCTACATATATTGCAGAGCACTCTGTGACAGGAAAGCGAATCTAGTGCCGTTAACTGGGCATAAATCCAAACATTGTTACTGAAAATTATTAAACTCTACGGAAAATGTCATAGGAAATTTCTACCAAGGCATCTCATTAATAGCTACAGCAAATTTTTCCACCTATCCTTCCTATCAATCCGATCCGATTATAGGCACTGATCCAGCCACTACGCTATTAAAATTGGGGATTAGCAGACTTCAGCTTCACAGAAAACCTCAAGCAGGTTATCTTACGATAATATTTCCTACACCGTGAAATTAAATTAATGCACATGATTTAAAAGTCAGATTATGTGTTTAAGATTCGATTTCGAAACGTTTGAGTCGCCGCCCACACGTCACTTCAATATACCCCAATGTCAACTCAACAAACGCCCATATCAATTAATTCTATGAACCAGAACATACAAATCGAGTTAACGATATTTGTTATCCATTACGTCATTGGAAACTGAACTTCAATTAAACGAAATGATCTACTTTAAACAAGGATATACGTCACAGAGTAATGGTGTGGCAATTGCGTCACTACCTACACAATGGCCGTCGGACCGATTAGTTAAAAAAGCTATAAATGAGTGATACGTCCCGTGTTTTGTTAGCTCATCAACTACAAAAAATACAGAAAAGTACTCGTATTTTTCAATTGCAGTTTTCCGAGATTTATTTAAAGTATAAAAGTTAATACTGCCTTATTAAAATGTAACTCAAATGCTTTTAAACCCTATTATATTAAAAGGTGGGGCGAACATTTGGTATCCCTATTAATCATATTGATAATACGGAAGAATGTGAGGTGTTTAAATTATAAGACAGTTAAAATTTATATACAGAAGGAGTAAAGAAACAAATAACTAACTTCGACTAATGAGGATCTCCATATGTACCATTCCAACAATCTTTAAATCGACGCTTGAAGCTCATTCTTGTTATTCACTATGTATTATATTCTATCAAATCAAATCAAATCATTTATTTCAATTAGACCAATACAGGTACTTTTGAATTGTCGAATTAAATTGAATTTAGTTGCACGGTTCTAAAAGGTAGGTCGAGATAGGTCTTATGGAGAAGAACCGGCAAGAAACTCCATAGATACTCTTTTTAAATTAAATAAAAAATTGTTGGTTTTGTTTTACAATTCTTTATGTATCAGCCTTAAACTTATTAATTATAACTAAACGTACTAATTTTAAGTTGACTTAAAATGTAAATAAAAACGTTCACTGTTACAATACATCGTAAAAATCTCTGAGAAAAAAAACATTTTTCTAGAATAGCTTTAAAAGGGTTTAGGGTGTTACGACGGCTTCAGAAGATTTTTTATTCATAGTTTCACATATGTAAGCTTTGTTATGAACAAGTGGATCCCTTCGAACGACCCGCCATGTATATTTGATGGGGTCTATTTAGAATTCATAGCCATCTTTCTGCCGTTACCTTAGCCATGAGAACACAGTGGTGACTTATAAAGCTAATGAATAAACGATGTCGCGGCTACAAATATTGGCGGTTACCCACTTACCTATTAACTCATAATATGTAAGACTGTATGTATTGACGATCTTAAGGTGACAGAAACTGGACAGAGACCAATCTTAAAAGTAATGATTAATAAATTTAACCATGACTAGTAAAAATAGAACTCCTGAACGAGTTCCTGTGACATAAATTACGAAATGAGATCACTTAAACACTTAACCTAGTTACTTATGTATAAAAATAAACTTTTGTTGATATAATTTTGCCTTCCACGCAGCGAAACCTTACCCAATAACTAGCTTATACCCTCGTCATAAGTGACATAATATATTCCAATATACCTAAACACAAAAAAATACAATGTTTGGGTTTTGCTAAAAATATCTTTCCAGCTAAAATATTCTACATCTGCGCAATCTTAACAAATTCAAAAGTCATTTGTAACAGAATAATATTTGTAGGTTACACTTACTATCAAACGTTTTATCACGTGAAGGGCTTCTAGGTTTTTATCGAAATTTCTTTTACCGCGGTGTTCTCTCGAAGATTCTAGATAGGATTATCAACAATCGTGAATGTCAAAGGTTAAGAGAGCGGAGATTAAGATTACTGCGCAAATTCTCAGCCTCAGCAAAATATGCACGAAACTATTAATATTTTATGACGTTGACATGACCTTTACCTGTAGAGTTATGAGGGGAGGTAAAGTGAAATAAGTTATGCTTTAAGGACAAAATCTGATTTAAGCTTTTCATGTCGTTGTATAATTCAATTTGACCAGCATTTCTATCTTATACTATGTTTATTGTTGACAGTAGATTATAACACTGATTCTATACAACTTACGGAAATACTAGTATTTTGATGCAAATTTTGTCAATAATTTACAGCATAATAGGATAGCATTTAGTAAATATAACATCAAGTCCACCTTAATCTGCTCATGACCATGGATGCTGAGAAGTATCCGAAACATTAGATCAATACACCGCGATAAAATTGGTTAAAATTATTAGATATACCTAATGATAAGAACAGCTTTACTTTTAAATAACATTGATGAACTTGATCTGAGAATATCGCTTGTCTATGCATAGCTAAACAATAGTGTTCAGTGATATGTCCACATCTTAGAATTTTCCAACCAATTCCAACCTGATATTAACCTTGATTGAAACTTGTTCAGTTCCTGAGATTAGCGCGTTCGAACAAACAAACAAACTTCAGCTTTATAATATTAGTATAGATATCAGTCCCTATAATTTATCAAACAACTAACAATTTTTACCAAAAAAAGTAGTAGCTACCACTAAGACCAATACCTTCCTTTAAAAAATAAAGTTCTGGATGAAATATAATTTCGGAGGATAAAACAAAAAAGGTGACATTGAAATAATGAGGCACGTAGGCGATACAATAACTACCGCCCTGAAGTGACAGAGGCTGAAAAAACTATTTTCACAAAAAAAGGTACTTGGGGGTCACATTTTCGTACTGTGACGTTTGTTTGTTGACGTCAGTTTGCGACCCACACATACACAGACGCATTTATTTGCTACCCGACTGACCACAAGGTTGAAAATTAGGTCCGCGTGGGATACTTTAGGTTAGCTATATAGACTTTGAAGGTCGTAGTTCAAGAATAGGTGAAGTCGAGGATTTAATAGTCACCCTATCCAACATCCCCAGATTTGATAGTAGTAGAGTTCGATTTTCTAAATTATCATAGCATATTGTCGGCTAAAAACAAAAATTACGATGTTAAACAAAAAACCACTTCAAACGCGATCAACTGTTTCCTAAAAAATCTAGAAACCAGCTTTGTTTACAAACTCTCTTACAACCAAAGTAACATTGCTTAAACAAGTTATGGTACGGCCACTAGGTTCAGTTTGCACTCAAGTTGGCATAATTATAGGGGTTTTTTTTTTGTATTTTTTAGCTTATTTCAAGCTAAGATTTTTAAATTTTTATTGAGAAAGAATTGTTGGGCAGAATTGTCCAATCGATGTTGCTATGTCACCGTAAAGACATAAGTAACATAAAGAAAGAAAAATTCAACACATCAGGCGGATACCTCGGTGGCTCAGTTGGCATCGCGTCTGGAGTACCAATCCAGAAGACGCGGGTTCGAGTCCCGCCTGAGGTTGAATTTTTCTTTCTCAATAAAAAAATAAATATAGGGGGTTTAATCCCTTAAACCCCCTATAATGTCAAAGGACTCCCTAAAGAGTATTTTATATAATGCTTTAATGATGACGACTGTACTTGAGATGAGTCTCTATCTAATTGTGATTTCACAAGCAGTGCCACTTGTATTTAAAAACCCTCCCTTCAAAACAGGGGTAGCAAAGTGGAGGGTATAACGAGATACGTACATAATTTTTGTAAAAATAAGGTTTAGTTATCTCTGTGAGACTTCATAATAATAAGTTTACTTTTTTTATAAGCTGTGAGTTTTTACATGATACCAGTAGACTTCGAAGTCAAAGGTGTCGACTTCAATCCCAAGTCATACACCAATAACTATTCGAAGTAACGTGCGTATTATACTTATAGTCTAAGATCCGGCTGCAGAATCACTGCGGCAAATTTTGATTGGCACGCTTTTATAAGCATATAAATCTACTGATGACTATTTTTGCTCTTAAAATATGAAATATAATTTAATATTAATCCTTTTTAGAGCTGTGTTAGCCTAGTGGCTAGTGACTTGTGGACTGAGACGTCAAAGGTCTCGAATTTTAACCCTAGGCACGCACCATTTTTTCGGAAGTTGTGTGCGTCTTTATCACATGCTCAAACGGTGAAGGAAAACATTGTGAGGAAACCTGGATGCTTGAGATTTTCTCGATGGCATGAGAAGTCTACCAACCCGCAGTAGGCAAGTGTTGTGGATATATAGCCTAATCCCTCTCAAAAAGAAAGGAGACCCGTCCCTAGCAGTGGGACATTAATCCATAATCCTTTATACACCCACTTTTGGTTTAAATTTCAGTCTATTCAGGGCTGGATATCAGTACTCAACACGAAACAATAGACATTAAACTCCCTCATCACACTACCGACTGACTACTACTGTGCAGTAAGTATTTACATTCTAAAGTTATGGTTATTATACTTTCAAATACAGAACTAGATAAAAGCCTGTATAACATATTTTATATCTCTGTACTACAATAATACAATATTATCTAATTTGTAACCGTGTAACTTTAAAACAAAAGGCATTCAGAAACAAGTTTGAAACATTTCAAAGATAACACACGTAGCAGCTACGCCGTAGCAATTGCTACGAGAAAACGACTCTATAACGCGTATGTTAAGCGTAGCAGCTACGATGTTCACAACATTTTCATATCCCGTAAAATATCATAAATAACATAATTTAATCTAATGTTCAATATCAGTTAATGTTTGCATATTTTTTCTTAATAAACAAATGTCTTGTTTGTTGTTCAAATATATTGTATATACAAATGAAATATAGCTGGCAAATATATTTTAGCCCAATATTAAGATAGCAGTAAGACGATCTTATTATTTCATGGACCTTTTCTTTACAGACCATAAAGACATTCATCAATATTTTTTATACCTACTTAGTTACATTTTGAAGATGCACACTTAACTATTATATGATCTTTGCCATATTATAAATACAATATAAATATATATCTGACTGATATTATAAATAGATGTCTCGTCAATATAAAAGTATATCCACAAACACTAATATAATTCAGGGACCTCGCCGGTTTGTAAGTAAAATGTAATCCTTATTCTGGTAGTAATATATTCAAGCAGCCGCTCAGATAATTGAGGCACAGATAACGTAACACTATTCCAATAGAAGTTATTCCATTTATTATAACATTCAGTACGTTCATTAATGACTTACATTTGGGATAATACCGTCCAAATATATTATACCTATTTTAATAAAACAATTTTCGAAGGCTTCTGAATTAAATAAATTGAAAGCATTGAAATAAATAAATAAATATTCCTGGACATTATGACACAGCGCCACCTAGTTCCGAGCTGAGCAACGAGGCTTGTGTTACGGACACTAGAAGGTTGATATACTACATTTTTTTTTTTGTAAATACATACATATTATACATAGATACATCCATGACCCGGATACAAATGTTTATGCTTATCACACAAACACTTGTCCCTACCGGGATTCGAACCCGGGACCCATAGCACAGAAAGCAGCGTTAACTAAATAGTGGTTCTTGCTCGTACGCGAAATAAAAGAAGAGTATACGGATTTTATCTCGACGTTTCGAATCCTTAGCAGCAGAGAGTCTACTTGTGACCACGGATGCTGTAAAGGATCCGTTTTATTTTAGTACTCATTATAATTTCCTTTATTAGGGATTCGAACATGTGGTACGTCGAACATAAACCAATGATTTAACTGTAGCTGCTCAAAATTAATGCATGCACACATACATATACATATATGGCCCTAATAATGTCATATATAAGATTTATTTTCGTCTGACATAACCCGAGCTCATAAATATGTTAGCATTTTTTGTTTTCCAGCGCGTGAAGTTATTACACAAAGGAATCCGAAAAATATATGTAAATAAATATTTTTGCACATCTGTTGAATAAGTTGAGAATGATTTACTACAAAAGGACCTTTTATTTTTTATTACGTAACAAAACATAACATCACGACTGTTTGCCCGCAGGGCTGGACAGGATAACACTGATTTAATCGTAATATTTCGCTGGCAGCAATTTGTTTTATCCTTAATATCCGGTTTGTACACGCCTGCCATCATCGAAATTTCGAACGCAATTATAAGACCGAAAATGAAGTCGACGAAATGGAAGTCAATTATGATAACGAGTCAATTTTCCCGACAACAAAATTGTAGCAAAAGAATATTACAGAAATACGATAAACAACAGGGATTTTTTTTAAAACTCCAACGAGGCGCTTCTTTGACTCCCTAGGAGAAATCACGGGATACCCTGACAGATGGCAACCCTAGGTTAATGGCAATGAGCATACATACCCTTTAATATGGGACCTTAAAAGATACGCTGATGTTCATCAGTTCCCATATTTCTACCTTTTTAGGGATGCAGGCGTGATGGTATATACTAAGTTACTTAACTTGAAATTGTTACAATACTCCGCCGATGTATTGTATTGATTGCTCGTTAATCTAAGTTCTAGACCGACTTATAGATTCCCTAATAATACTTGCCGACATCACGACCTAACCAGACACATAAAAACTTATTCTTCATTAGATTTATATAAGACATAAATGAAGGTATACATATCTACCTATTTATATTTTTACGTATACCTCTAGTCGACCTCTGTGAGGACACACGGTCTAATTCTATTAGACGCGGTGCTGCCATCTGTTGTCGGATCACGTAACTAAATTAGCTAACTAATTCTGAGACCAAAAGCTACGCATTACATGGTATTAGATCTTTTTGCTGATTCTATTAGCTTCGTAATCAATTTTGTTAGAGGAGATAGTGTGGCCAGTGTTGTTCTGGAATGTTACGTATATAAGGATACGGTTTTATATTTATTTAACAAACATATTAATTATGTTTAATAATACCTAGCTATCAGATTCTTAGAAGTATGTACCGTTCTTATCGAATCATTTTTTTCGCAAAGAATAACAAAAAGTAATCAAAGATGTTCTTCCATCTTGAATTATTATTAATGTCAAGGTCGAAATCTGAAAATCCGATATCCTACGTCTACAATATCATTCTACGAATACTATCGCAAGGACTAGGTCAGAAACATAAGTAGAAAATGTGTCACGTTGTTAATAAAACTTCAGGTGCTACGTGAATGTTTTACCTACAGGTATCTGTCATTTCTACTGGAGTTGGTAAATGACAGATACCTACGTACTGGGACCCTATTACGTTCAATATTTATTTCTTCTCTTCACAATATGCCCTACATTTCCCTTTAAATAGTTCCACAATAAAGGGCAACAAACAATGTGGGCAGTTTAAAACATGTGCTAGGAACACGTGACTCGAATAAAATGTTGTGCAATCAACTTAGTAGCCACTCGTTGTATCTTGTTAGTTTACGGTAATTTTTTCTGTTTAATTTTCATGTTTTAAGCTTGATTTTACAGCGGCGCGGCGAAGCGAAGCGTGTTTCTTTATTATTATAGGGATTATAATCCTACTAGTCTATTAGACTAACATCAAGTCATGGTTAGACTCGTGACCATGGATGCTGTAAAGGATCCAAAAGATCAGGATTAAATAACAGCAATACCGCGATAAAATCCGTATAAAGTAGTATTTCTCTGGCAACCGTTACCACTGACTCATCACCACAAGTGGTAAGAATAACAGAGTCCTAAGTAAAATCTCTTTATTTTATTTCCAGTCTTTTCTACATATTTGATGCTAAGACACCATCAATTTGGAAGTTTGAATTATTTTGACGTATCTACTGAACGTTTAAATGCAAAGCCAAAACTGACATAGTTCTAAAAAGGGTAAGATTTTCGTAAAATAATTGTGATTGCCTGATTTAATTTACGAATTTACACACACGCAGTGGAATTAAATTATAAACCTTCGCAAAGCGTATATAAGCTAGCTGATAGGATTACTTTAGCGATTCCCTTGCCTCGTACACAATATATTTACAAATAGATCATGCGAGTAACTGGTTATGTTTACTATTAACTTTAGCTAATCGATTATTTAATTCAAACAGTATCACTGCCTCAAAGTAAATAAATGGTTCCTGCAATACCCATGCGGATTCATACAGAATTTCCACACACAACGGTGTGTCGGTGCATGCAATCTGAATCAAATTAGTTTGACATTTAAAAGCGGGAATATCAGAGAAACCATTTGCAATCATGACATTTGCAATCCAATTAACAGAAGTGAAATGCATTCATCGACAGCTACATATTGTATATATGTTCGTAGATATAATCATATTCCTTGTTTCCAACAATTAAAGTCATTAACATATCTTTGAACTATCGGTCTGAGATAAATATAAATCTTCCATACCACTCTCATTATATCGGCGTAAAATTTAACTAACGTTATTATAAATCAAACTTTGGTACTAACTGAAAACAAAAGAAAATAACGAAATAACTTTAACATTTTCGAAAAGACTCTAGTTGCACGTTTCCAAGAAAATCCGAAGACACTTTTTTCATTAAAATGTTTTAAAGTAAGTAGGAAGGATAATGAATGTAAAAATAATTTAGAAAATAACTAAAAGATGATGTCTTAATTAAAACTTTACTCAAAGCAACATTATTATTTTTTTATTTTAAAAACGTTATCTGGCTATGAGTTTCTCCTGTGACGTGGGTGCACAAATTAAAAAAAAATCACATACAACGCCTAATCCCGGAACAACGTAAAAATATTTGACCCCTGCGGGGATCCAACCCGCAAGTCGTGGCGGATAAGCCGATCACTCAGCCATTGCGTCAACCGAGTCTTCAAATTGATAAAGTGTTAAATGTGCTTTAGTAATAGCCGAGTTCGACCACATGTCATCCAAAAAAAACCTAGGTAATGGTAATGGTAAAAATGCCTTAGACTTTTACATAGTGACATTTCATCAACCTATTTATTGCCACGCTACTGGGCACGGGTCACCTCTCGTTTTAGAAGGATTAGGCTGTAGTCGACCACAATGACTGGTAGTCACATTTACAGTATTAATCGAGAGACTGATGTTGATTTACGTAACGTTTACATCAAATATTATTAGCTACATAAAACTGTAAAAATGCTTGTCAGTATCAGGTTGTCATGCTCACTCCACTGTCCCGCTGATGGGGGCGTTGTGGCGTTGTGTCAGGTTGTCTAAAACATAGTTTAGTAGAGTGACGCCAATACACATGCCATGCTCGTGAATGGGACCTGTCAGTTAAAACTGGTCGGTTTATATATATTATGGCCCTCTGAAATTGTTTTTACTTTGGTATTCCACATTAAACTGCTTTATTCTCATATTGGTATAAAAATAATTGTTTAAGAAGCCAATTATAATTGTATTTATTTTCAACATTTGGTTGTAAGGATTGTAAACATTTAATTTCTCTAGAATTTATTTGCAACAAAACATATGGATACCAAGTTTAGGCCGTAGTACATTTCAGAAGGACCCCGTTTTCTTTCGATTTAACCGTTTTAGATAAATCTGATCTCATATTATACAGGAGAATATTAAAGTTCCAAAATAGAACCTTGTAGAACGCCCGTTTTAACAAAAGATAGCCTAACTTCAGGATAGATAAGAAGATGCAAGCTTTAAAGATAGTCCCCGTATTCCGTAATAATTTAATTTATAGATAAACGTGCAGCGGTATACGCAGTCGAAGGCTTTCGAAAGATCTAAGAAAATATCAATGGCACATCGCCTATACGCCTCCCTAGTCTCACCGACGGTAAAGCCAAAATGCAGGTTAGTACCGTTATAGTTCAAATCCGAAACACGTTATTTAAAAAAATCTTTGCTTTCTTTTATTTAGTCTGGATAAACTTCCGACTTGACGCTAAGATTAAATTTATTTGCCAGTATTGGGGCGAAATGGTAAAAAATTGTACATCAAAAATTTTGAGCCAATGTAAGGTAGTTAAACCATAAGTAAGTTAGATAAAACAAACTCAGTAAAATTGTTAAAGTACTTCAAAAACCTACTTAACTCCAGACCAGCAATTTTAATTAAACAGTAAATCTTATACCCATTCCTAATTAATCTGATAAAACTAATTTCGTTTTACATTTTATTTCCATGGAAAATACCAAGTAACTATTTATAGAACCTAAGTATGTATTTACAAAAAAAAGTATATTATGTAGTATATCAACCAACTAGTCCGTAACACAAGCCTCGGTGCTTATCACGGAACTAGATGGCGCTGTGTAATAATGTCCGGAAATATTATTATTATTAAAAGAACCTTTCAAAATACACGATTCCATCTTGGTTTGAAATGTTCAGACTTTGTTTAGATTGGAGGAAAATCAAATACGTATTTAGAGCCATCATTAATTGCGTAACAATTTATATGTAATTTGGATTTACTTCAATATGTTAATTACTGTTCGTTTTATAAAGATGGATATAAAAAAATTGGATACTTGCTGTTTACTGTTACTTTTAATGAAAATATAAACCAATGCTTTAAAAATTAAATTGAAACAAAGCCATTTAAAAAAATAAAAATGTTGTTATATAATTAAAAACAGTACCTCATACAAAGTAGACTATCCACGTAATTAAATGTGTCAGGGAGACAAAACACTCTCATTAGCCGATAGCCGGCGGGCCTCGATCCACTCAACCCACTCACTTTCTTACTCTGTGCTAATTGACTAATGACTCGCGAAGTTCATGAAAATTTATAGAAATATCCTTACAATGTTGGAGTTTCGTCTATATTTTTTGCTGTGTAATATCCTCGTAGTCCTTTTTAGGGTTCCGTACCCAAAGGGTAAAAACGCAATTGCTAGACCAGGCTATATCTCAAGAACCGCGATAGCTAGACAATTGAAATTTTCATAAATTATGTATTTATGTTGCCGCTATAACAACAAATACTAAAAACAAAATAAAATAAATACAGGGGTTGGCTGGTTTTTTCATGTCCAGCGAGGCGCCTGGTCGAATCGGAATCCCCCCAAAGTGGGATAACCAAAACCCGCCAACCCACAAAACCAGCACTATAACCTTGGCCATGGAATTCACGATGCATTCACCACGACCATGAAGAATTTTCACCCAGTCCCAACTCTGAATCTCTATCTAGGAATGAGGCCTTGCTAGCCTTGCGTCGATCTATCAAAGAATCTAGGAACAATTTTTTTTTCTTTTTTATGGTAATAAGGGGGCAAACGAGCAGGCGGCTCACCTGATGGTAAGTGATGACCGCCGCCCATGGATATTTGCAACACCAGAGGCTTGCAAATGCGTTGCCAAACCCCTTAAAAATAAGGAGTTACTGAACTGACAGCAAATGGAATTCCCATGCTGTCAGAATAGTCACTCCCCCAATGAGCTCTGGTAACCTTACTCACTCGCAGAAAGACGACTATTGTTGATTCACTGCGGTCTTCTGTAAGGCGGAGGTACTTCCCCAGTCGGCCAGCTCAATTTGAGCGAGAAATCTCGCTATGCCCTACCTCCTATAACTATGTATAGGTACTAAATAATAACACTAGAATAGAAAATCCAACTTAAAAGGCTACTAACCCTGACCTAACAGTCTAGTTCAGCAGGCAGTGCTCTATGTAATTACTGTGTAATTACTTTGTTTTCAATCAAGTATTATTATTATCACCCCGACCAAAAAGTGACAGCTGTTGCTAAAAATATACCTATATGATTGTATTATTGATAAATAATATTACATTCGAGCAAAAGCATCTCCAAATTGCGGTTAACCGAAATAAAACAACAATTTTATCAGTTTGATAAGGGCACTTCACTTAATCAAAACACAGAACATTACATTCTCATTACCTGGCCAGACGTGTTTTTTTCTCACTAATGGACCTCAGAAATAAATGACGATGACGATGAAGAATATATTTGTTGCAGGTACATTCAATGTACACCACAGCGCCATCTAGTTCCGTGGTAAGCAACGAGGCTTGTGTTAGGGATACTAGAAGGTTGATATACTACATACATATGTACTGTCTTTTTGTAAATACATACTTAATATACATGATACAAATCTTGATGCTCATCACACAAACATTTGACCCTACCGGGACGCAAACCCGACCTGTAGCACAAAAGGCAGCGTCTAAAATGTATAAAATAAATGTACACATGATACACAATTTTGTCGGCAGAAATGGAATTTGCTGAAGAGTTTGTGTTGATGCTCAAATTGTAATGTTAACTAAGAGGTATTAATAGATTTTTTTATATAATTATCTATCATTTACCTTTACCCTAATAACCTAGATTAATGTTCATCAAAGAACATTTTAGAAAAAAACAATTTTAGATTATCTCTCAAATACGAGGGGAATATATAAATCAAATTATCCTTATTGTAACCGATAGCTATTCTATGGATGTGGAATCCACTTTATATCTAATATATAAAATTCTCGTGTCACAGTTTTCGTTGCCATACTCCTCCGAAACGGCTTGACCGATTTTGATGAAATTTTTTGTGCTTATCCGGTATCTATGAGAATCGGCCAACATCTATTTTTCATCCCCCTAAAAGTTAGGGGTAGTCCACCAACCCCTATAATGTGGCGAAACAACGTTTGCAACGTCAGCTAGTAATTACTAAAATAACTATAGATGATCGAGATATAGATGATATCTACTATGTTTTGTACCAAATTTTTATTTTGATATAGTTGTATGGTTTTTGAACTACAGGTTTTCTTTACCGCTTACAAACAAAGTATAATTATGGAGGAGCAAAAGCATATACATTTTACATACGTACTTTTAATTAAGAGATTTAAATATTCGTATTTTTTAATACCTAACCCTGTTGGAATTGAATTACCTCCTTTATTATGGAATCTAAATAAATAACTAATATACGTTACTGTACATATATGAATTCCCAAAACAAACACATTATTCGCTATCTGTCAGATATGAGGATCGAATCAAGTTGAAACATTCTCGTTAGTAGATAGCTGAACTTAAGCTTCTATATATTTATATAAACGACCAAATAATTTGTCAATTTGTCAAGCTATACAATAAAGGATAATTAAATGTTCAAACACTTTTAAATACTGATTGTATTTTGAACTGGCAAAGTTAAGATAAAACACCCTCAATGATTTCGTATGCATTCATATTGAAAATAAAGTTATGTAGGCATAGTAGGTATTCTATTGTTAATTTTGCCAGTAATTAAGTAATTGTAAACGATTATATATTATTGACCTTTTGTAATTCATGTATTACACATACGCGAGACACCTTATTGCGTAATTGCTGGTATCCTATTAACATTATTAAGTACCCGTGTGTGAGACCGTACCCGTCAATATCAAATAATATTACTCCCAGATATAACAATTACTAAATACTGCACATATTACTATAACAAATTCCATTCGGCTTCTTCCCATCACACCACCATTAAAGAAGCAGTCTATTATGGACTACTAAAATCTGGTACTGCCGATCGTTAATTACGAAGCTGTTTTCTTGTTAACGTACTTACTTAAAGATAATACGAACCCAGACGGAGCTATAATAGTATTGGACAAATTATCGGTTTTAGCCTAATATTCTTATACGCCTACAGCATTACTTGAAGCAACCATTACATCTTGTTACGTAGGTACCACATTGGAAATCTAACACCACATTACACATTCGAGAATAAAAAGGCTAGATGCTGAGCCCGCTGAAGAAATCGCATCGATGCCGGTTGGACTTTACAGCGAATTCCAATTCAGGGAATTCCTGCATCTAGATTTTCCACCGAATGCCCCTTGTGAACATTTTCTCTCAGTCATTTACTATGTTATCTGGTGAATAGCTTATGAATATGTAATTAAGCTGCCAAACGTCTGCATAAAACTATCGTAGACTAACAGAATGCAGTCATCGCCACAGAGACGCCAAAACGATAACTTCATTGGCTATTGAAAAGCGTTTTAGTAGAATAAATATTTTGATAGCGAAAAAAGAAGTCTTGAAAAATGAATAAATTTGTGACGTAGGAATTAAAATGAACTTGAAACCTTACGTTAGCTATTTAAGGTTCAAAGTCAAGAGCTAATATACTAACAATACCATATTGATAATTTGATTTCTAATGCGTTTTGCACAGTCTTAACGCACGTCAACCATAGTTAGAACCAGTGGTCTGCTACATGACAGTTATTTAGGTATTTAATTTAAATATAAATAAAACTTTCAAAATACATATTCAAAGACAAAACAAAGAATATTATTAAAAAACAAGCCCGTTTGGCAGTGTTTCAATTGTTGGTATTTTATAAGTATAAACTTTTGTTTCACGAGTCTCGAAAATCAATACTTACTTAATATACAAGTTGTGAACTGATCAGAAAATTGAATGTACCCATAGTTTTTAACGTTGTAGAATTATTTTATACGATAATAAATTTACTAGAATATGTAAGTTTTATAATACCTTCTAAATCTTGACAAAAGATATTATAAACGTCCATAATACTGATTTCTTACGCGGGTATTAGATACCTATTAAATAAAACAGAATCACAGACTGATAAACAATCCGACTTTTCGGATCTTCGGATCCTTTACAGCATCCATGTTCTGCCCGTAACCATGGATGCTCAGGGTTAAAAATATCAATACCTACTAATCTATTTTTATTTATACATAATGGTTAATGGCAGTAAGCTCGCCCCTATTACATAGGACCTAAAACATACCGGCTTATTGTGGGTCTTGTGGGTGTAGATTAGTACACCTCTGCCCGAGCTTCGGGGACGACAGGCGTGATGGTATGTCATGTTTAGGCATGTGAGGTGAACTCATGAATTTCACTTGAGGTCACTTCTAGATGAATTAATAAATATCTCCGGATATTATTCATTGTCATCTAGTTCCGAACTAAACGAGATCTCTGTCACTGATATAAGATGGTTGGTATAGTACATAAGTATTTGTTTTTTTTTAAATAGGTACGATGTGTGTCGATCGTCAATTGTGTAGCGATAAATAATAATCAGACGATTCGTGTTATTTTACCTTTAAATCGGTTACATAAATAGCATATTAATAATATTGATTTGCGATTTTCCCTCTAGAACTGTTTTGTATTAATAATAAAATTAATAATGTGTGCTACCTAGATAAGTATTTATATATTTTAACGTTAGTTATTTAGTAACAATTATCCTGTTACTTGTACGTATTATAATTAAATTACGGAATATAAATCATAGAATATTTAATTGTAGTTCATTGTCAAACGAGCTAATAGACAATGGGGTTCTCAATTTAACTTTTTCCTTGCGAATGTCTAAACTATAAGTCCCTACATACGAGTTTTAAATAATATTATTAATGAAAAATACTGAATCAGTTATATTAACAGAAAATAAGTTTGGATAACAATTTAAGTTTAACAGGATAAAAATTACCTTTTATGAAAAAGTTGATTATCGACTCGTATGTATTTCAGATAAAAATACGCTTTTTTTACCAAGTAAATCGACTTTTGAGATAATTTCGTCAATATTACAAAAGGAGGTAGATTTCCATGTGTTCTTTAGGCCAAGTTAAAACATATGCCTTTACCGCATATTTTAAAACGAACGAATCTTCTTACGATATTTTTAATACGGAACAGATTCGGTTTAAGAAAAGTCTGTACGGTATTACCGTACAGACTTTTCTTAAGCTGAGTGGGATGCGCCTAATGACGATTTTTTTATACAAACCACCCTTTTATAATAGCGCAGTCATAACAAAAATAGGCCTCAAGCGGTTATTTAATCCTCTGATAAAAAAAAGGGGCTTCAATATCTTTATCTAATAATTATGATCATTACCCGTGTTGGTCTCGCTTTTGTCAACCCCGTGGGAATTTCTCGAAGTTCTTTTACAGTACGCCTCTCGAGTACTTAAGGAATATTTCCTCAAGATATTTAAGTCTACCGAGTGAAGATAGGTCAGATAAAAGGTCTACCCTATGGGTGCGATAGACTAGCGCCCCATCTAAGTGTAATTAATCTGTTGTAAGTAAAATGTTATTAAATTTTCAATTAAATACTCAATATTATCATTAGAAAACGACTTGTACCCGGTTAACGATAAAAGGCTCAACCCTTATTACGTGAGACTAAAACTGCAAGCAAACTGTGGATATCCTTTTGTCCACCGCTACTCAAGCCTCATTGGTTACATGCGTGAAGGTATTATGTGTTTATGTTGAAATAGAACATAATATTTCATATACATATAGAAATCTTTAAAAGTATCGTTGTTACAGCCGTACAATATCATTATGAAGCATAGATATTTTTAAACCAGCTTATTCAACTTTGACATAATTATGTAGAAGTTTATTTTATTGAATAAATAATCGGTCATTACTAAAGGGCGCACTCGTTAACATAGTACACGATAGGGTCACGTAAGATCATAATATCGATCTTATGTTTTACAATTTAATGGTGAAAATCAAAATACTGATCGCCTAAAAACTATTTTGAGTACAACAATTATTTTCATGGTTTAGCATAAGTCTGCGTAGGTACTTAGCATCGTCGATAAAAACAATGATTAGTCATCGTGAGAGGAAGAGAAATTATCTCAAGCTTTTTCAAGTCTTGTTTCTTTAATTTCGCACTTTGATTTAGTTAGTTAGTATATACTGATATACCTACTAGACTTCTCTCAGTCCAGACAAAATTAAGCCTAAAAAATGTTCGTAACATATTTATTTATAAGGTGTCGATATAACAAAGCCTATATGTGTTATGTATTGCGCATCAAATACCTTGTTAATTATTAATGTTCACAATAGCCGCAACAGCTATTTAATTCAAATCATGATGGATATTTGATAGGGTACTTTATATGCAATTATTATGTGACATGTAGTGATTGTTTTCCACTGACCTGAGTCGACTGGCGCTATATCGGGTCCGTCGTGAGGGGCTAGCATCTTCATAGTGATGGCACCAGGTAACACGCTACTTGACACCGACACCGTGACGAATTACTTCACAATTACACCGAAAAACGACGATTAATCGAGAAAACAAGTGAAAATAACTGGAGCCCAACAGGCTGTTTCGACACTGCACTATCGATTGAACTGAGAGGGTAGTCACGCATGCGTGCGGCGGTGCTCGTCGCGCATGCGCGTGTGACAGGCCGCCATGAGCCGGAAAGACGTCATGTGACAGTTGACAGTTTTAAGGTGAGTTTCCGCTGTCAATAATTTTATTGACGTCGATGCTAATTTCCCTATGACTAATGTGTTTACCCAGCTTTCAGGCAATATGGATTGATAGTCAAATTATTTTGTAATGGAATATGTTTGCTATATTTATTTAATTGTTTGGATGTACGGATTTGTCATAATATAAAGAATGCTTCTAACTTTAGAAGATCGGTTCTCCACTTAAAAGATTTTTGAATTCTTAGACTAATTTACTAATAACATTACTTTAACCTGAATGTATGATATGTAGGTAACTGTTAATTGTACATTTTTAAATGTAAAATTAACACGACGAAAAGGAACGTGGGGTTGATTAAAAACGGATTTCTACAATTCAGAAATCCATAAATAACTTGTTATAAATTAATTTTATTGAAAATCGTAAATAAATTTACATAAAATATTAATAAATATTACATCACGTGTACAAACGTATTTGTTTTCATGTAAAGTGTGTATGTGTCGGTGGCAGCGAGCTGCGTGTGTGTACGTGTGTTGTTGGTGTGTGTGAATGTGTGGAAGGAGTGGGTGTCTAGTATCCGGCCAGCTCGGCGAAGGTGGAGTCCATCTCGTCAGCCAAGCTCTTGTATCTGTCCTTGTTGATTCCGAGCTCATCTGTCAATGGACAACAACATTTAGTACACGGTATTTTACTTACTCAAATATTCTAGATCTAGGGTAGTCTACAAAACCGGTTCCATGCAGATAAATTGTATCTTCATTTTTGACCTAAGGGCCTTCCAACAAAAATATGATTAATTGAATATTTTCAATTGTGTCTGAAATTAATATCTTGCTTGACTAAAACTTGTAGGGTAAATAAACCACCATAACGTTGAAAGTCCTCTGTGAACTGCCTAGAAGGGACTACTTTTTAAAAATACTATCAGAAACGAAGGATTAGGATAACTTATGTAAAAGTTAAGGTATGGTAATATTAGAGGTAGCATAAAAATTATTGAGAATAATGGTTTGTGTTATGCAATTAGAACTTGCTTCCTCTTGTACATTCGTCAATAAATTTTAGTGATACAATCTTTAATTCATATTTATGCGCAAGCGGATAGCTTTAAAGATCATTTTAAATAGAGAAAATTAAGATATTAAAATAGAACCGATATTACCTTGGAAGCATTGGTCCGCGACGGTAGCAGCAAAGCGATAGACATGTTAATTACAAACATACAAAGCAGGGCTTAACACAAGATGTACGAGGGACTGTCACAAATGCTCGGTAAATATATATCTACACCGTAATATACAGTGTACGCTGACAATCCCCCAAACATCGAGCTTTTAGAGGTTAGGCGTTAGAAGAAACAGTTTAAGAATCTCTGAAAAAAATGGAGCTCGTTCTTGACAGCAAATCTATAGTCGGGCTAAACAATGAAATTTGAAAGGGACGAAGGCGATGCAAGGAAGCGTATCAAAATGGACTTTGGGGTGATGTGACACGGACGGTATTGACTTAAACTATATTTGTGCTGTAAGGGCTGTTAGTATCCTGTCAGCTCGGCGAATGTGCCGTCCAAGTCATCGCATATCGCCTTGTATTTCTCCTTCTCGTTGAATAATGCGTCTGTAAAATTTTGTCATTTGATAATAACTTAGCAAACGAACCAACTTCCATACTCGGCCTCTGGACTTAAAAATAAGTAAGAAAAATGAGTTTTTATTAGAAAAGTTTTGATTAAAAAGCTTTGGCAACATTGAGAGAAGTCATAGTATTCTCTTTTTGTTAGAATAGTTTCATGTTATAATTTTTAGAAGAATTCGTTACTTGATATTTAGATTTGTTTAGTTTAATCTCTGAGAAATCTTTCTTAGGGGTTTTTTCTTAGTGATGGTTTAAATTGATCTTATTTTATACAAGTTACGAATGATTGATTAAAGTCGTACCTTCGAGCCTGTCGACTTCCTTCTGCAGTTTCTTGACGGTCTTCTCGGCGTACTCAGCACGGGCCTCGGCCTCCTTCAATTTGCCGGTGAGGGTCTTCAGCTGTTTCTTGAACTCCTCTACACGCTGGTTAGCCTTCTCTTCGGATACTTCCAGAGATTTAAGGGAGTTACCTACGACCTGTGTACCAAGATATGTTAACGGTATACTCTCTTACTTATTTGAAATTATTCTTACTTATTTTAGTTTATTAATCTTTAGTAACATAGTGTTGTATTTTTTCTATTTTAGACGTTTGAAGGTATTTTTTTCTAAATGAATGTCTAAATATGAATGATTGTGATATTAAATAAATTAAGGACAATTTGTCTGACCGTTTCTCTCTCAACTTTGACAAATATTCTCAAATATTCTTTAATACTATTAAGACTGTTGGATCTATAATGTACCTTTAATTCCTCCTCAAGTTCTGAGATCTTAGCGTCTCCAGACTTGACACGGTCCTCAGCAACTTCAAGCTCGTCTTCAACGAACGCCAGCTTGCGGGAAACCTGTACATGACACAATATCATCTAACTCCTGTATGTTTTAGGTTTATAATAAATAAAATATAAATAAATATTTCTGGACATAATGACAAAGCGCCATCTAGTTCAGAGCTAAGCAACGAGACTTGTGTTACGGATACTACTTGGTTGATATACTACATATATACTTTTTTTTGTAAATACATACATATTATACATAGATACATCGTTAATGCTCATCACACAAACAATTGTCCCTACCGGGATTCGAACCCGGGACCCATAGCACAGAAGGCAGCGTTAACTACCGCTAGACTAATTGGGTCGTCAACTAACTAACTATGACTAGTATCAGAAAAATAGAAAGCTTCTATAGCCGTGTCATGTATCTTTTTGATATTTATTGTAACAGTACATACATACACTTCTGAAGTTGACAAAGTTATTGATTTTGAACTTTTGGCCATACAGAATAATTTTATTAAATTGATTACAATTGATATTTAAATCTGTCATAAGTTTTCACTGTCTAACGATGGAATATATTAATACTATACCAAAGATCATGATATTCGGCTTGCAAGATAGCACCGTGAAGAGTCTCACCTCATCGGATTTGCCGTCAGCGTCCTCAGCGAGCAGACGGGCCTCCTTCAGTTGGTTGGTGAGCTGGTCCATGCGCTCCTCATCCTGCTGTGCCCTGTTCTCCAACACTTTGCACATACTGGAACAAACAAAATATCACATTGATTTTACTGCTCGAATTATATTTTGGACTGAACTAATCTATCGCTTCATGGGGTCCTATTTAGGGACGGTTAAGAGAAACCAAGGCCTACGTTCAGCTGTGGGCGGCAAAAAGCTGATATATATACATTCGACGACCCAGTTAGTGCAGCGGTAGTTAACACTGCCTTCTGTGCTATGGGTCCCGGGTTCGAATCCCGGTAGGGACAAATGTTTGTGTGATGAGCATGAACATTTGTATCCGAGTCATGGATGTATCTATCTATAGTATGTATGTATTTACAAAAAAAAAAAGTATATATGTAGTATATCAACCAGCTAGTATCTGTAACACAAGCCTCGTTGCTTAGCACGGAACTAGATGGCGCTGTGTGCCATAATGTCCAGGAATATTTATTTATTATTTCATATATAAGAAAAACTAATGCACAAGGGCTGATCGTGTATATAACACATTTTGATAATACCTAACTTTAATGACAATAAAGAATAAAGGAAAAAATAGGTTTAAAAAAAATAAAGCTTTGAAGATTTTCGTAAAATTAAATAGGTACATAAATAACACATTAAGCTTATGTAAGTAACTTCTTGGAAATTATTATATTACAAACCAATCTCAAATTCGTATCGTGTTCCTAATTATAGTGAGGCAGGTAATCCAACTGTTGCTTTACTAATAAATCAAATGCTGCCGGAAAAAGGTATATATTATCCCCGGATTACAAAAATATAATTTTAAAATAGCTATGGCTGGAATTATTCTGTCGGTGAAAGATGTGTGTAAGAGGATGATCTCAACTTTCCGTTATAGCATATTCGATTGATGGTATTTTTACCGTACAGAATTTGTTGATTAAAATAATATTACATAATCTATATACTAAACCATTTACTGTCTCACTGCTGGACAAGGGATATGTATATGTAAAATAAAAAAATGAAAAATGTAAAATATAATGTCACTCACTAACTACATACCTACCTATGGTACCTATATATGAAATCTCCACAGTTATTTGACTTTTGAAACTGAAGATTATATTACTTTAATGGGGAGCGTAAGAGCCTTAAGTAATTTAGAACAATACGCTGATTTTTAGATTAAAAGGACAATTTCCGTTTCCGTTTTTCTGTCTTTCGTTCTGTTTTTCTGTCTCCGTGGTAATAATATATTATTATTTGACGACCCATTTAGTCCAGCGGTAGTTAACACAGGCAGTGTTAACTACCGCTGGACTAAATGGGTCGTCATCTGTGCTATGAGTCCCGGGTTCGAATCCCGGTTGGGACAAATGTTTGTGTGATAAGCATGAACATTTGTATCCGAGTCATGTATGTATCTATCTATAATATGTATGTATTTACAAAAAAAAAAGTATATATGTAGTATATCAACCAGCTAGTATCCGTAACACAAGCCTCGTTGCTTAGCACGGAACTAGATGGCGCTGTGTGCCATAATGTCCAGGAATATTTATAATATAATATTTATATTATATAAAATATAACTCACCGGTTGTTCTCGTCAGCAGACTGCTGTGCCTCAAGCAGTTTCTGCTGGGCGGTGCCTGACCTCTCCTCGGACTTCTCGAGGTCCTCCTCAATTTGCTGCACCTTCCTGTTGAGGGAGGCTACCTCGGCCTCGGTGGCGGCCAAGTTCTTTTCCTTCTCTTCCAAGTCCTTGTTGGCCTGTTCCAACTTGTTCTTGTTTAGGATAAGGTCCTCCTCCACCTGGGCGAGCTTCTTCTGGAGCTCACGGACTTCCTCGTTGACCTGGAAGGGTGAACATATTTTGTAGTTAGAATTAGTATGTATGGGCCTTAAATAGACCCTTGGGAATCCTTAGGTTTCGATTATTTAGTCCTTTAAATCTCTTAAAATTCATTAAGAACCTGTACTGCAACGTGTTAATGCTCATTTTAAAAAAAGTTCCTTAAAGCAAAACGATTAGATTAGGCATGTTGTATTACGTAGCATCTAAAACTTTTCTTAATACATTTCCTCTTCTGTAAGTATGTACGCAACGTACTGTGAGTCAAATAGGTGGTACGGCAGACACTTTTGCGCCTTATTTCTATAAAACTGAGAATGAAAATTGATCTACCGCTAAGTTGGCTGTTTGTACATTTTGTTATGTTTAGTTAGGTCCAAACTTTTAGAAACTTAGCTAGAAAATTCTAAGCCTCAACTAGTAGTTCGACTATAAATCTACAGACAAATTAAGAACCTCGAAGTCAGTTAATAAAACTCTACTGATTAAAGCAGCGAGAAATGTCTTTTTTTATGCCATAAATACCAACTAAAAATACATCGAGCGTGGGCTCAGATGGAACAAGACTCGTGGTATTAAAATAGATTTAACAATTGTGTAACTAAATTAAATATAAGATTTAGAATAAACTGTGTGTGAATATTCATGTTGTAATGATAGTGCTTTGTCCAGTGGACTGTCTAAACATTCTGTCTCGATTTTGGCCTCAGTAGCTATTATGTGCGTGTTTGTCACATACTCAAACGATAGAGAAATGTCTTGAGGAAATCAGACCTGAGAGATTTTCTCGATGCCGTGTGGTTTGACTACCCGCACTAAACTAGCATAGTGGTCTATACTCTTATCCATCTCAAATGAAAGGAAACCCATGTCCAGTGGGAAGTGAATCGGTTTTGTTGAGAGTACACCACTCTTTGGTGTACTCTCAACAAAATCTTGTCAGTAAGATGGTTTGCACATGTTAAAGGTCTAAACCTAAACCCTGTCACACCGGTTGGTGTACCCCTGTGGCGAAAACCTGCTCAAAGTGACAATCTCTACCTGGCCACGCCTAACTCCAACGAGGTGGCCTAATATTACTCGAACTTTGTGTAGCTATTGACGAGATAAGAACAAGTTAGGTCTATTTAACAGGGCCTGGTTGAAATTACCTTCTCGGCGCGGAGGTTGGCGTCCCTAGCCTGCTGTTCGCAGGTGTCGGCCTTGTCCATGGCGTTGTCCTTCTCCAGCTTCATCGCCTGCATCTTCTTCTTAATCGCGTCCATGGTGGTGGCTTTGTGTCTTTACGGTCCGGTCAAAAAAATACGCCAGTTACGGCCTGAAACAAAACGGAATATTTTCGAATCAAATCTTTTTTTCGGTATGAGAAATTCCAAGGGTCGATGAATTCTATACATTTTATAGCAATATTATATTATTAATATGGATATTTGCGGTTTATAGAGACTGTTATTCACAAATTACTTTTTATCCTTCTAGATGAGATGATGATAGAGTGACATTTTGTCAAAGCAATGAAAAGAATAATACGTGGGTATACACAAGTCGTCATATGTCTCGTTTAATCAAATTAAAACGAAACTAGTTCAGTTCGAGACCGGGAGAAATACTTTTATAAATTTAATTTAAACCAGTGCAAAATGTTCCCGTTTGAAAAGTTTGTGTATTCGATATGGCAGTACGCCAGCTCGCCAGATGTGGCAATGCATAATTATTGGGTCTACGCTCTTGATGCTGAATTATGTTCTAACCTAATAACACTGGGGCATAATTCCCGCCCGCGCCGTAAAATACTCTCAGAATCCAGGTTGCTAACGAGAATTTTACTAGCTACGAAACTGTCAATATTAGCTTTATGAAATAAATCAGTGCAACATTTGATTAGCTACCTAAAGTAACTTTTAATACTAAAAACTTTTAATACAAAAAAAAATATGCTTTAAATGAATGACTTAATATTAATTATTATTAATTAACTGCCTCGTTCGTCTAGTGGTCGTACAATGCGACTGCCGAGCAAGAGGTCCTGGGTTCGATTCCCAGGTCGAGCAAAGTGTTATTGGGTATTTCTTTGAAATTCTCAGTAGCAGCTCGGAGTTTGGATTCGAGCCCGGTTAATGGCAATAGGCACGCCCCCTAGTACATGGGACCTAAAACATACCGTCGAAGCGTGGGTGTACATTAGTAAACCTCTGCTTAACCTTCTGTTGTAACGTATGTTATGAATAATAATTGTTGTTTGTTTGAACTAACTTTGGAGCTAGGAGTTTGGAGCATTAGTAATTAATTAAAAAAAATATTTATCAGTCATTCGCTTAATCGATTAATCATTACTCAACATTCGATCATTCGATAACTTGGGTGTTCATGGGGACTCTAATCACTAAAGCAATCGACCTTATGTAGGAGTAACTTACTTAAATCACTTCCGTAAAGACGTTGTACATACCAATAATATTGAACAGCTTATATAATTATGTATTATAGACAATTGATTAACTGCCCACCGTAGAACCTCCCAAGCTCCCCTTAGAGGTCATAATTGAACAAATGTATCTAGTACTCTCTTTCAGTTATATTAAATATATTATGGGTAGGTGTGAAAGACGAGTGGGTGTGCAGTGACTATGTGACGTCAGTCGCCAACGGGTTCAGTGTTTACACATTTTATGTGAGAGTAATATGTTGGGAAATTTTTTTAAATAGATAACCGGCTCACATTGAGATCCGCCAAACAGAGTTTTCTGTGTTTTATTACAAAGATTTTGTCTGTCTGCTCCCGCCTCAAATTTCAGGAGTTTGAAACGTGTGAACGACTACTCTTTAAGACTTGGATAATTTAATATATTTACTATACAGTTGGTGATTTACGATGATAACGTTTAATACATATGCAAACCTCTATTATAATCAAATCACTCGTATTTCATCATATGATGTATTCCTTTTGTGTGAAATAAGTAATTAGTGAAATAAGTTTCACTAATTTATTTTTATTTAAATAGAATTATACAATGTAGTCAAGTGGATAGTTGTATGTGTACGCAATAGACATACTGCTTTATACTTTTGTATTGTGTCAATAATTTGTTTTTCATAGAATTCCTCTACAGGAATGATTTAGTTCATCATAGTTTCACAAATTTTAAATAACTTTAAACTCTTTACAGAAGTCTACAGAAGACTTTTAAAGCTTTATGTTTCTTGAATGTATGGTATAAATCTTGTATGCCGACCGTGGCCGATATTTTTTCTAGCTGCACATTATTTGTATCTATTGACTAGTTTACGAGATGAGAGCATCGACAGATTAGTTTGTTTATAATGTAAGATGGGAGAGATGGCGCTGTCTATGCACATCGCCGAAAATACTCCGGCTGGAGAGTTTTGAAGGGCACTCGCGAACATTACGTAAATTATGAAACATGAGCTTTTTGTAACGTTACTGAAGTTTTTTAGGAATTAAAAAAGGTATCCCTTTTTTAAAATTTACTACTGTGCGCCGACTTGAGGGTAAGGCCAAGGAAATATTTAGGTAGATTTACTATTTTACTTAATTATGATTAAATCATTTTAAAACAGAAACCCTTGTTTTCCTTTTTTTATAATATGGATCATCCACCACATAGAAAAGTGACGCTTGTCAACTGAACCATGGGAATCTACCTCAATACAATATAGACAGCAAAACAATTCTAGCTAGCAACAAAATTAACGATCATACGATAAATATTTTACAACCATTGCTGGCCGCTATAAAAGACTAGTAAAACACAACTGAACAAACTGCGCATGCGGTGGCGAAGTTGCGAAAATAACGCACTGACGCGTTGCTGGCGAACTGACAGCGCCACCAACACATTGTTCACAGAAATAACCGTGTTTTCACATCACTACAGCTGTACCACTGGGCTAAGACTAAATATAATTCAGGAATTTTTGAACGAACGATAATTTATGTATCGTTTACGTGTTCTCCTAACTTGGTTGGCGGAGATTTTGTAATTGATTATTTAGATATATAAGCTTACACGTTCATATTTACATAGCTATAGGGCTGTTTTTTACGAGTAATTCTTGTGATTCTGTTTTCACTTTAATTGGTTCTTTTTCATTAGTTCTGTAGTTCTGTTATTTCTGGATTAGGAACATATTAGGTCAAATTTGTTTCATTATAAATCAAAAATGAAAATACTTTTTGAACTTTGTATTATAAGATGTTTTTCAAGTTCTATCAGACTTTATCTTTATCTTACATTTCTAGATTAATCATTTTATTAAAACTATAGTTCATTTTCTAGCGGTTTTGAAGACGTCAAATGTTCAAGAAAACAGATTCTATAATTATATTGTTTTAAGTCCTACATTTTAGTTGCTTTGTTTTTTTTAATCATTGTTCATTCAATTCATTCTTACTTGAATATTTTATCTTGTATAAAAATTGTTACTTTTTAAATGTCTTCTAAATATTATGAAAGATGTTTTTAAAAGAAAAATTGATTCTGTGACATTCAAAAGTGAAATTGCTTGCATATTGCTTATTGCGTGTTTGATTTTTGTAAATGTTTGGGACAGTTATTATTACTAAGATTTATTTTTGTAAAATATGTAAAGAGACCTATTTAACTGGTACTGAATATGATTTAATTCAAGACTGGTGTTAATTTAAAACAATTCACAATTTTACTTTTTTTAGGATTACCTTAGTTAGGTAAACACCTCGTAACCATTCCACAAAAGATAGGCAAGTTCGAAAACAGTATAAAGTTGGAACAAGAAATATATATACCTACTTTAGTACTCTTATCCCATAAATTAATTGTGTTGGAACGCTATATAATTATATTTTTAATGACCTTCCTATTACGCAAGATAAGATTTAGATGAAAACTATTATTTGGTACCTATGTATTGAAACAATTTTATGATGTTACCGCATAAGCACACAATTTGTAAGTGACGACCCTTAATTCAGGGGCAGGGTATACATTTATCGTGTCAACAACTACGTTACGTCACTAATTATTGTCGTATTAACTCACTAAGACTTCTCTTTTAATTGGAAAAATCCTCATCAACCGCTACGAATTATAAGCCAGTGAATTTTGGTAAACAACATCTTATTTGCGTCTGAATTTAAATCAAATTTACTTTACGTAAGTTATTCCAAGTTTAAAATGAATCTTCGCCCTGAGGGAAATCCTGTTTATGATTATTGTAACCTTCCTCTGTTAAACTTGAAGATTTGAAGACGTCAGCGCCTAAAGTAGGCGGGATCTTACAAACAACAACTTGGATGTTGTATAACAAAGAAAAGACTAGCGTCCTTATTCTATATTCTACTAGATCAGTAGCTAGGAGACAGCCGAAGTGGTATCAACTTTATAATCATCTCACTTCATTCACATCAACATGAAATTGAATAAAATAATAATTAAATTAAAACATGGGTTTTATTAAAACAGGACGGGTATATATTTAAAGTTTCATTACCTAATAGAGGTTTACTAGGAGCTTCAGAATAAGGCCTTATGTAAATATCGAAGTTGTAACAAAAATGGTAAAGTAGGCAAATATTGGAAAAGTTTTGAGGAAAAATAAATTCTAAGAAGTTGGATAAAGGTAAACAGATAATACGAAGTTCTTTAAGTTATGGAATATGTTATGTCCAGTTGGATGGCTACTCGACCAGATGTTCCATAATTGATGACGTCAGCTCCTTGCGGCAATTAATCATTGTCTCATAATAGGTAAGCAGGTGTACGAGCGATGTATGTATAATATCAGAGAAGGGTTGAAACAGAGAAATTTTTGATAAGTATTGATTTATTCTTCGACAAAACATCAATAATCTTCAGTAAATTATGAACAATATGTCGAACTGAAAAATATTTTTTATAAAGTTTAAAATATTCAAATTGATTAAATAAATATTACCAAAGCATACAATTGCAATTGATGCAAACCGATGAAAAAAAATCATAAGTAATATAAAAATATGTTAATGTGAAAGTTATAACAGTAACCATCTCCGAATTTCAGAGACACTTCAGCATGTAATAGTACCTAGTCTCTTTGATATGGTGCCAACATTTTCGGGTTAGGCGCGCCGGTAACGGTGACGTGCCCAAATGACAACCCTCGTGTCTCATAATGTAATCCCTCGATGATTTATAGTCCATAAGTGTACGAGCTTTGTGTGGCAGATCATATTTATGTTGTAATTGTATAAATTGATCTAGGCTGTAGTAATGTACCCCCCTTTTCTTTTTCTGTAAAGAACTGAACTGCTTTATTTGGTATTGATTCAATTTTTTTTTTCAGGCTATCCCCAACTATATAAACTATCATTAACATCCATTAGGGCATGTGTCTTTCCAACAATGTCTAAATTTCTAGACAGTCAGAGTTGTAATCGGAAACCAAACATCAGTAAACAACAGAGTCGCGGCCGAACGTCCTAATTACACGATATATGGGCCACGACTGAGGCTAAATAAAAATTGAGACGAGTTTCCTCATCCCGCTAAATAAATACTGATGTTCGGGCATGCCGCAAATAGGTTACAAGCGGTGTGAGAGAGCGCGGCGTGGGCGGCGCGCGGGGACTCACTATTTTCAGCGAGGACGCGCGAGCGATGAAACCCGAGTCATATCCATTGAAAACGCGAGAAGCGCGCGCGCACCACCCGCCTCCGCCCGTTACAACTGACACTTGATATGCACTGACGTTCAGCCATACTCTCACCAGATATGCTAACCCAAGCCAGAAAACAGAACAACATATCACAGAACGAAAGCACTGAAACGCCAAAATCAAAGTCCAGGAGCTTGGATACTCCACACACAATGGCACTGAGGTGTTTCACTTTGGAACAGTCCTGGGCCGCGGCCGGGCGTGGTGGTGGTCAGGTCCAGGTGAAGTATCCAAGCTGCCGGCGTGGCGGAGAGCCGCTGCACTCACCTCACGAGCGGGCTATTCACACGGCGGAGCGACACGCACTGCGCCGCGCCCGCCCTCGCGGTTTCGCCGCGCTCCCACCCGACTATTTTCGGTGCCAAAAATCCAGGATTCCGATCCAGCATCGCAATCGCAACGAACATACCGACTGCCACCCGTCACGCTCCCACACACAGCTATACCACTATTTTTGCCACAACCGCTAACAGACGAACCTGTGATGACGACGGCGGATGTGAATATCGATCGGCTTGTTAGATCGATGATATAAAAACACCACTCGCTGTCAATGCCGGCTAAATCGATCAGGTGGCACTGTCCTGCTCGTGCGACGCTAACATTCGTGTTGCAGATTTTCCGAATTCCGTGAGCCATCCGGCTGGCCGCCCTACTATATTTAGCATAATGCCGAACTTCATTCAGATCGGCACGCGGCTTTCATCTACCGATAACTTATAACAGTAACCATTTGCATATTCAGGCACTCATTCTACCTTAACGTACCTGTTACCTTCGTTTTAGGTATCTTCTGATAAATCCTTAATAAGACATCACTGCCGATCCCCAAACAGATCAAACCATGTAATAGGATACCTTACGCGATGTCCTCCCGTTATTTCCAGATATTGGCGTGGCTTTTCTATAAAAATGCAGGGTACCTATTATAGATTAATTATAAACCTGACCGAGTAAACGTACCTAGTTGCTAAATATCCATTCCTCATTAAAGTTTTAGGGTTGAACACAATAAGTGGATCGAAGCACCTCCCTTGTCCAAGAAGAGGTTGGCAGTTCAGTAACCTTAGTTAACGTGATAAACAATCGAAATTCTATCCTAAATATCCCAGACAGTTCAAGGGCAGTAATGTCACTGATCCAAACGAACTGTCTCGAGCGCAGCAGGAGTTATTTTATTGCTATGTACATACATATGTTGGTCCAATCTTGCTAGGGAATTGTAACCGCACCTAGTACAACTAAACGAAATAATTTTTTTTACATGCTTATTCAGTTTTGCTGAAATTGAAGTAACTGCATGCTGCAGCCAAAGTTATCTCAATGCATAGGGCTTTCTTAATGGTTTTATTAGAAGCAGATATAGGTACGACATGTATGTTTGCATAATTAGATCTTCATCATGAACTGATAGGTACTGCAGCCAAGGTATTCTTGTGATACTAGTACCTAGGTACTACTACTACCCTGAACAGTTAGTAGCAGTGAGATTAAACTTTTCATGTATCATTTGTATACATCCACATGACTTTCCCCATGTGCCGATGCACAATTGTCTCCTAATGAGAGCATCTCTGTGCGTAAGTGTCCGCGGTAGTGGTAGTCTTAGGTTTGAACTCGATACCTTTCACTTCGCAGTCCAGTAGACCATCATACAATATAATTATACTACCAAGTATGAGAGCCTTATTGATTTCGTAGTCTCAAGCGCGTCCGTGGAACTCGAAGCTTTGAATCACTTTTCGAATAATATCAACTATTCTTAAAATTCTTCCAGCTTGGCGGCTGGACTTATTCAAAGTCAAATGTTTTATTTCAATCAGACCAAAATATTACGGGTAGGTACTTTTGTACAGGTGAATTGTCAAAAGTCTATGGAGAAGAGCCGACGAAAAACTGCAAAATTCTGATTATCCTAAAAATATATACCGTCCCGTTAATAACACCGGTAGGTACTACTTACTCTGCCTAACCCTGTGAGAATACCGTCGTGATATTATCATGTTTCTGTTAAAATTCAAGGAAATATGGGTAAATAACCATTTAAAAAGCTAATTACCAGCCACCCACGAGCTGCTTCTTTGAAATTCACAGAAAAATCCAATCGACCTGGAAATCAAACCCACGCCCAGCAGTATGTGGTCTAGTGGTCGCAACCGCTACACCACTGAGGCAGCTGGCTTAATCAAATTGCAGTCACATTTCATTCTCGATCTTCTTGTTTCAGTCGTCAATCCTAAAGATAAGGCCTGTAATAAATAAAGAATAAAAACATTTTTCGCCGGCGCTTTTATGACTTTAATTTATCAAGTCCAAATATCCTATTTTCTCTCTCTTTCATACTATTCATCTTTAAACTGGCATAGGTATCTAGTTAATTTATTGTTTAGCTTAATTATAACTTCAGGTTTTCAAGACCACGATCTTTATAGGTTACATTTATAATTAAGTTCAGCACGATATTCAGTCTTTAGAGGTACGTTACGTACATGTATATGTATGGGATAGGTATATCCTACTAATATTATAAACGCGAAAGTTTTTATGGTAATATTTGGATAGAATTTGGCATACAGATGTTTATTGCCTGGATGAACTCATATGCTACTTTTTATCTATAGATATACTATGCCGGCAAAGTCGCGGGTAAATATAATCTGTTAATCTGTTCGGCCCAGCACCCATTAGGCCCGGCGCTCACTGCCGGCAAGGCACGGCGTGTCATGGCAAAGGATTTTATTACTAATCAAGTTATTTTGAGTCTTATTTCAATGAGTTTAGAATTCATGTTACTTTATTTCGATACCACGATGACGCGACGTGCCGCGGGATGCTGCGGCATGACATGTCGTGCCGTTACATACTACGGGTCGCCTCGGCGCGCCATTGCTTCCCGCGAGCATGGGCCACTTAGAGTCGAGGAATTATGATTACTAAGCTAGTTGAAACTTGTGCAGCGGTCATTTCGATTAATAGGGTTTCATCAGAATGCCACGGGATGCCACGCCGTCAGTGAGCGCCGGCCCTTATACGCCAACATTAAAAGGGCGCCAAAAGAATCATCATTGTGACCAATAGTCTGTGATGTCAGAGGTTTCGCGTGCAATCACAAGACACGCACCGCTGACTTTCGGAAGTTATGTGCGTATTTAAAAAAAAGAAATTAATAAATTTAACACATGTTCAAACGGTCAAGGAAAACATCGGAGGAAACGTGCATGCCTGAGATTTTCTCAACGGCGTGTGAAGTCTGCCAACCCCCCACTTAGCTAGCGCTGTGGACTATAGTCACAGATAACCGTTATCTGTGACTACAGTTCCATGCCTCTCTAATGAGAGGAGACCCGTACGAATGCATAATGAATAATGGGATAGTCACAATCAAAAACCTCGGGATTTGACTGCCAAGTCTGAAGTGGATCAATTTATTAACATACCTACATCATCAGTTTCACTGCTAGGTATAACTCTCCCCAGCATAAGAATTCAGACTTTAGTCTATCAGGCTGCCCTCAGTCCACGGAGTGCAGATTAGCAGTCTTCGAATGCCGTCGAAAAAAACCATCTGCAGTTTTCGAAGTGATATTTTCCTCCGCCGTTTTGGCGTACGTTACAGCAAGCACACGATTTCCAAAAATGTTGAGATGCATGCCTGGAATTTGATCTCATGTCCTTTGACTTGGCAGTCCTTGATCATATTACTAGGCCATCACTGAGTCAAATGGGATATATAGTAATCCTACTACTTCATAACTACTGCGGCCAAATAAAACGCTAGAACGTATTTTTATATAAATTTATTTTACAAGAGTGAACAGTTTTAAAGCGCTGATAGGTAGATACTTCTCGAGAAGCTACTTCATAGAAACTCACTTAAGTCTAGAAGAATAGGGATTTACGGGAAGTATGAAGCACAAAGTAGGTACAATAATAGAAGGTACAATGATATTGTCGTACAAAATCTAAAAGCTAAATAAGTACAATTAGTTACAAAAGTCCTCAAATCTATATAATTGTAATAATGTATACATACGATGTCTCGGTTACACTTTGAACGTGGATGGATATTAAATTAATTTTCTATCTAGAAATTTTATCTTCAACCGACCGTTGTCACAAATTGCAGATCGTGAGCACGATAAGTATGGACAGTTTCTATTAAGGGCGACTTTGGTGTCAAACCCACATAATTGGATCGCTTGATTTTCATAGCTGAGCTTAGCTTAGCTCCAGAGCTAAAGCTTGGAAAGGTATTCAGCATACCTAGCTAATTTTTACCATACTAATTGAAACAAGGGATACGGGCTAAAGATGTGCGCTATGAAAATTATGGAGTACAACTGAAGGAACGATACATTTTTAACACATTTTTCTCGCTCCGTCTTAACTCTACGTAGCTTAGCTTTGAATAATTAGCCGTCCCACACATCTCCTGTGACAAAAGAGCACCTTTGCCGTCGTAATCCTGTCATTTTATGAACTTCTGCACATGTGGCGCTTGTGCTCAAATTATACTGACCACTATTATATAGGTCTCTCATTTTGCGTTAAAAATAAAGAAATCCCCCTGTAAGGCGTGCTAATTTTGAAAAAAGGTATATTTCTAAACTGTATACATGATATACGTAAGTACTTTTAGGTACTGTACAGTAGTACATAAAAAATTAGGTAGGTTCTTTTAATACATGTTTCACAAGGGGACTTCGTTTTTGCAATTTAGTTAGTAGATACCAAAACGGATTTCGAAGTAGAACCTACTTTGTAAATATAATTATATCTTCGATGTATTACAACATAGTGTGACCAAGACATCAAAATAGTGCTTTACACTCGAAACAAAAACTCGTTACACATTTTCATAAGATTATGTTTTACACATCATAAAAACTATTCTTGTAAAATATCGCGGCGTAAGTACACAAAACGTCGGCAGTGTTTATTAGGCGCATTCAATGCTAAATGAGCTTTGAAGTAAGAAAATAGCTGTATCTATCTATAATAATTTCTTTGCACAAATTCTTTACGACAACATAATAACGCAAGCGATCATTATAGGGTTTTATGTTTAGTAGGTATATTTTCACCAATTATCGTTCCATACCAAAAGTGAATGCCCTAACTTATCAATACTAATAATATTATTGTGTGCATCCAACGAGTATGTTTTATAGTCTTTGGGTGCACCCTAAAATACCATCAAGTTAGATTCGATAGCGTTAATAAGGTACAATTAGTGCTTCGTTTAGGGACTTATGCTTCATTTTCAGCTTGACAATGTAATGCACTATGTGTATTCTCATTTAAATGAAACATATTTTACAGTGAATAAATTAAAAAACCGTTATATTTGCTAATTGTATCAGTTGGAAATGAATTCATATTATTCTATGGGTAGGATGTAGATCTAAGTATTGACAAAATAATTTGAGTAATTTAGGTATGTAAGCAAATTATCCAATAAAATATTTCTATTATACAAATGATTTAGTATCATGGTTGTAAGGTAATGCGTTAAATAATTTTAGGATAGGTACTTTTTATCGCCACTACACTACACATTGTACAAGTCTCAAAAATATTTATACAAATAGACATCTTGATAACAACGATAATTTTGGACATCTTTTAATATGAATCATGGATTTTTTTTTACTATTTTCTGAAACAAGTTGGTGTTTTAGTTTTTAAAATTGAACATTTAATATTAAATTGATTTATAATTCACCTGAAATTTATTCAAGGTCCACAAAAGCTAGTAATGATAAGTCTTTAAAGAAAGAGTATTTCTCAGTAATTTGATTGTAAGACACTAATAGATTTATTACTCTTGCAAACGAAAACATTCAGGATCCCTTGGCATAACTTCCTAACTGCAGCTGAGACCTTTAATAAAAAGCTGCCAATGTTCTTTTATAAAACGATGATAGACATTACCTTCTAATTTCATAGCAAAAGATTAATTTTAGGTAAGTAGTAGTAGTTGGTACCTACAACGAATTTTCTTTACATAACTAACATCTCACGTTTCCTATAAAGCAGTCCTAAGAATTAATCAGGCACATACATCCACATGATGACAAAATCATTAAAAAGTAAATAATATGAGTATTTAGTTTGTCTATTTATCGAGTTGAGCTATGTGCAAAGAATATTTAATATATTATTATAAAGTACAATACATGAAAACTCCTTGGTTTTTTCATTATTCAATTTTCCAAATTACTTTATAAGGCTTCATGTATTGATAGGTACGTTTTCGAAGCAACATTCACAGTCACTGCGTGCGCCCGCAGCTTTCCCGCCTTTTTCCACAAGATGGCGGCCGTCTCCAAAATGGCCACTTACATATTAGTATCCTGATAAATCGGCGAATGTCTGGTCCACTTCCTCTGCAATAGCCTTGTATTTACTGCGCTCCTCGACCACCTCGTCTGTTAGTAATGTTAGTTGGTTAGTACAGACATCAAAACATTAATAGGGGTCATTATTGGAAAATTAGCAGCTAAATATAGGTAAAGAAACAGGGTCAATCCAGTGAAATTTGATACATTTCTCATTCTTTGACTTTTCTCACATACGCTGTAATTTTACGATAGTCAAACTTTCTGAGTCTGATTTTATTAAAATACTATGTCTGATATTGCGTGCAAAAATTTCTGGCTACTTACCTTACAAAAGCAGTTTTACAGGCTCTATCTACAGAAATATCTAGTCTACAAGGTACTAGTCTACAACACGATACTTATTTAAAACCTAAAAACAAATAAGTTTTAGGGTTTTCTTAGTAGTATAGTCTAGATTGGGATTTGTACAATACTTGTATAATATTTACCTACTGTGTAGATTTGTACATACATAATTTTTTGTTACCTATTTATGTCATCACCGTACACACATTCTATTGTCATGTATGTACGTATATGACAGTGGCGTTCAAAATGATAATGAAACTCATAAATAGGTAATATATAGTTTAGGTAAGTACCTACACCAACTTTGCTTTTCAACACTCAAAGCTTTATTGAACATAATTTGGACTATCTTAAATACGAAATCAATTACCATATGCTAGTAAAATGCAGCTGTCCAAAGCCTCTAAGTAACAGTTATTACGTTATCAGTGCATGTCTACTTGAGAAGCTGGGAATTTATTCTTTATGACAATTTCACCATTCCCTGTTTCAAATACAAACTACTTTAGATACTTTACCAAATTTACACATGCTTTTGGTAAGGATTTAAGGAATCGCGCAATTGTAATAGAGAATATGAAGCTTGTGTTTGCTAGTTACAGTAGCTCTACATACTACTTAGAATATCTTCGACTTCATTAAAATTGTTCGTTTGAAGCCGCTTCTACTCGGAACTATTTAATAATGCATCTAGGTAAGGGTATCAGCAGGGAGCCAAATTAAACAACTCATACGTAATAAATTAATTTATTATATTACTCGAAAATAAATACCGCCATAAAGCTATGGATTTTAATACTTTAAATTAGGAGTATAAAAGATAAAGCATTCGGCTATTTCAATGGCGGGTGCTGGTAAATGCCGCGTGGCGGACGGACCCTAGCCAATGCCGAACATGACTGAACGTGCCAGTTTATTCCTTGAGGATGAGCTCCACGAACGCGGTGTCCAGATCGTCTCCGATGTCCTTGTACTTCTCCTTCTCGGCGACAAGTTCGTCTGCGCATAGACACACATTTACATAATTTGTCCCAACATTAGAACATAACATATTTCAAAGTTTATATCATCCTGCTTCATAAATTCCATTGTTTCTTTCCGTATGTTTTTCCTAAGTCAAGTTGGAAGGAAAATTAGTTTCAGCATAATGGCGGTTACAGACGGTGCGTCATATCATGTGTATGAGCGTGTTTTTTTCATTCTTCAGAAACTGCGTGCTTGATTATTGTTAATCAATATTTAGATTTTAGTAATCTGAGTGGAAAACGATTGATAAATTATTGTATAATATGTATATGACTAGTTTCTGCAATTACTGCCTGCTGAGTTATCTGGTAGGCAATTTCGCTCAACCGTCTGTAAGCGCACTAATTCAGCAGCGGTAGTAATAAAGAATTAAATGCTTACATGTTTGTATCCTTGTTATTCTGAAGCCATGCGTCGATCTCGCTGGGTTATAAGCTCGTTTGTTTTTGCGCAGAAAATGATAGGTTCCGATACGTCGATGTTTAGCATGCAAACTCAGTTAGAAAGCATTTCAGTCGTAGTTTTTGTTATGGTTTAATGTTTGACTAGAATATCAATGGCGCCTTGGACATGTAACGTAAATGCATATGAACGTGGCGCGGCGGCGCGGCTTGTCAGTGGCAGCACGTGCAGCGCTCGCAGGCGCGCGCGGCGGCCGGCGCGCCCGAGCGCATGCCCAGGTCGTCGAACGCGCAGTCCAGCTCGCCGCCGATCTCATGGAACAGCTCCTTGCTCGTGATCAGATCATCTGCGGACACCGGCGCGGTCACTCGTAGTGGCACGGCTACCGTTAGTCGCCAAACTCACACGCATGCAAACGAGATGCCCCGACGAGGGCCGAAGCGGGGATAGAAATTCCATCAGCTATAGTTTCAGACGTTTATTGCCAACATAAAAAATAAACTCCGGAGGGACATCGCACTATAATTCCGCCGGGACCGCGCCCCGGAGCGCAGATACAAAGTATTTAAGAGTCCGTAAGTAACGAGCAATGGGTCAATCTTATTTAAGAGGGTGGCGCAGCTTCAGCCGGGGCGGCAGGAGCGGGTTCGGCCGGCGGGGCTGCGGGGGCCGGTGCAGCCTCCGCCGGAGCTGGCGCTGCAGCCGGCGCTGCCTCGGCGGCCGGCGCCGGCGCTGCAGCAGCATCAGCCGCTGGCGCAGCTGCTGGAGCCCCCTCCGCCGCGGGAGCAGGGGGGGCACCTTCTGCAGGGGGTGCTGCAGCCGGCGCACTTTCCGCGGGAGGTGCAGGAGCAGCACCCTCTGCAGGTGGGGCGGCTGGAGCAGCTCCATCAGCAGGAGGAGCTGCAGGAGCAGCACCCTCTGCAGGTGGAGCAGCAGGAGCGGTTCCCTCTGCAGGAGGTGCAGCAGGAGCAGCTCCCTCTGCAAGGGGTGCAGCCGCAGGGGCACCCTCTGCAGGAGAAGCGGCACCCTCTGCGGGAGGAGCGGCTCCTTCCGCCGGAGGAGCAGCACCATCAGCAGGAGGGGCGGCGGGTGCTCCCTCTGCTGGCGGTGCAGCACCCTCGGCTGTTGGCGCTGCGCCTTCAGCTGGTGGGACTGCACCTTCCACCGGCGGAGCTGCACCTTCAGCCGGAGGAGCGGCGCCGTCTGCTGGAGGAGCAGCGGGGGCTCCGTCGGCGGGAGGTGCGGCACCGTCGGCTGGCGGCGCGGCCTCGGGCGCGGGCTCCGGCGGGGGCGGCGTGGGCTCTTTGGGCGGCGGCGTGGGCAGCTTGGGGTGCAGGCGCTCGTACTCCTTGCGCGCGGCCTCGCGGGCGGCGGCCGCCTGGCGCTCGTTGGGGTCGACGCCGGGGATGAGCTCCACGAACGAGTCGTCGATGTCGTCGCCGATATCGTTGAACCTCTCGATCTCGTTGATGAGGTCATCTGCGTCAGGCACGCGGTGAGAGCGGTGTGTCATGCGTTCGTTACGGCGGCGCTACACTACGGGGACGTGCAGGGTCCTCGCATGCCCCGTGCCTCGGACCATGGTATGTACAATGCTTCGTGTGACCCCGCTCTGGTACGAGCTATTCTTCATTTTGTGGAAATAATTTTGGTTCACCCCGAACTTCCCGAAGTAATTTCCGGATTCGATATGATGATGAAGATGAATTTTTTACATTAATGATCGACGTTATAGCTGATAGAATTATCAGGGTTTTAGTCATAGGAAAACAAGGGAAACACACGAGTTAGTAAAAAAATACAACGGTTAAAAATAATAATATATATTCATAAACACTTTTATTAGAATACTCTTAAAAATCATTAAATTATTTTTCACGAACTTATCTATTAATTCATTAATCGATAACATTAAAAAAGACGGACTCCCTACGTTATGTGTATAGTACGCGGCGGCCGCGGGTGCGGCGAGTCCCGGTCGGGCCGGTGTGCACGCGACATCGTCTCACGACGAGGCATGCCGTACAGAGCACGCTGTACATTAGACAATCTGTGGCTGTACACCGCACGAGCGGTGTTGCCAGCACTCGATAATTACGACGGAGCGTCAAAAATTTACAACTTGGAATGGTCGCCATTTATTCATCGATTAATTTAAATAAATAACAACAAACTCAATTATGACACGAGAAAAATCATACTTCAAACATAATAGAATATCAATTATTTCCAATTTAGCAAGAATATTCCTATAAATATCATTATTTATTGTATTACCGTCACTCTTGAATAAAAATATCTAATCTCTTCACTAACATTAAGTAAATTAAGTTCATAATAAATTGCAAACAGTGCATATGAAAAATATAGCATACGACGTAGTGTATGCTCTATCCCCGTTGAGTGAATAAAAAAATATTATCGAAACAGAATACAGCGACTAATTTGTTCTACAATATATAGAAAAATTAAATATTGTACAAAACTATGTGCATTTTTATATATAATATGTATAATGTCTTTTAAATTGAGTGTAAAATGTATAACATTTTGGACCCCGTTTGGAATGTCGATATTATCATTTATTACCTTACACTAAAGGTGCTAGAGAAGCGACTACTGCATACGTCATTTATAAATATCGATCATTGACATAACAGGCACGCTTGTAAAGTAATGACTATAAAACAAATTACACGTTTAACTATACGGACATAAATATTAGTAATTTGTGGATAAAATTAAAAAATTGCACATGGCAGTGCCTTCGTAGCGAACACTCGATTTTTGAAGTTACATTAAAAAGCGGCTGGCAATTACTCTATAACTAATAACATCTAGGCGCCCGCTTTGCTCACTGTGCTGTCCTCCAATAATAATAATAAAAGAAGTTCAGAAATATGTCAATTAAATAAAAACTTCTTTCGATCTAGCTCACAGTGCACAACACGCATTTATTGCCAATTTAATATTTTTGCGATGGCAACTCCAGGCTGTGCGTGGTGTGTGTGTTGGCGATATGAAAGTGTGAGTGAGTGAAGCGGGCGCGGGAGGGCGAGGTGTTCACATGTTCTGTATGTCGTGCAGCGTGGCCTCCATCTCCTCCTGCAGGAGTTTGCTCTTTTCGCGCTCGGCCACCAGGTCGTCTGCAAGGGCCACGGCCGCGGTCAGTGGGGCACACAACAAACAACTGCTTGCTCCAAACGTTCAAACCCCCGGACACCGTTCAATTATATTATAATTATGTATTTTATATATATATTATAATTATTATTTAAAAATTTTGCAACTTTTCATAAAATGAAAGGAACGGATTTATGCCGATTTTGACGTTTGGATCAAACAGCACAGGCAAAAACAACATTGATATAAAACCATGCCAAAATCACATAAATAAAAACCACATCAAAGGTTCGAGCACTCTAAGTAGTAGGAGACACTTAAAAAGTCATGCTAACAAAAAATATTGCACAGAATTGAATTTGAGTCACGAACAGTTCAAATTATTTCAGAAATTATGACCATTAAATGTACGCAAAAAGGCGTCATACAAAATCAGTTCTGTGGTAATAAAAATAAAATCTAACACTGTTACTATGAAATTAAGATAAAAATAAGCTTAAGACTTTAGCAGAAATGAGAGAAAAAAAGCTTTCAAATCTATTGTACAGCATAATAACTCGTTAAGCCAGATCTAATGACGGCTGAGATGGTGTCAAAATAAGTGCGTAATGTTCAAAGCTTTTGTTATTTTCAAACATGTTATTTTAACTTGACTTGTGAAATATTTCAATTTGAACTTAACCAAACTGCTGTACGTTGTATATTCTGTAATAATTCTGGAGACCCTTGAAAACTCGGAAACTATGTATCAATAAATGTGATCAATAAAAACTTCTTTTGAAGTTAGACTTATTTTAAAATAGATACGGAAAAATATCCATTATAGTATGAACATTTTTGGTAAATAAATCTTGAACGGAATATATTATTATTATCCATCAAATATGTAATAGGATTGTTTCTTTTGTATATAAGAAGTGATAGATTACCTTCAAGCCTGTCGACCTCCTTCTGAAGTTTCTGCACGGAGCGCTCAGCGAATTCAGCGCGTGCCTCAGCCTGTAATCATTATAGGTTTGTTTTAATTTTTATTCTTAAGCAAACTGTCTATTTTCTGTTAATTTTCTTTAATTCATAATCCAAATTCAAAATCAATAAAAATAATACTTGTAGTTATTTTTTGTAAATCAGAAACTATAATTCTAAGTATGATTACTTAATTTTTATATTATATACTTCAGAAAATAGACAGTTTTTTTTTAATATTTTTCTGGCATGCAACCAATTAAAATTCTCGTTAATATTTTTTTTTGTTTTGAAATATTATTTTAGTTTTAGAGAACAAAATAAAACATTTTTATATCTACAATATGGTAGTAAAAAAACAAAACTTCGGTTACGGACAATAAAAGCTCCAATCACCATGCATTTACCTTTACCGAAAGCGGCTAAGTGCTGAGTGGTGAAACTACAACACTAAATACCAAACACCATTTTACCCAAAAGTATAGAACATAATGAATGTGAAAATATATAGGTAATACGATACACATGATCAACAAGTTACTCTGGCCATCTTTAAATGTTTCAAAAAGAACTAAGGTTAAAAAATCGTACTTACGAACGAGTAATCAAAACGAATTTCTAATTAGAATTGATAAATGATATAATTTGTCTTTGATATCAATCATCTTAATTATAACACATCGTATAGATATAATCTTTAACTGTCCTTCCATTTTAATTAAAATCAAATATTTCGGGTCGAAGTAACAGGTATATCTATTTTCCATTGTAATACATCCAGTTTTCTATTTACGTTTGCTTTAAGACGACCAGAGTTCTTGTAGTGAGCACAACTTACTTGCGATAGTTTCTGCGAGAGGCTGTGGATCTTATCCTCGACGTGATCGCGAGACGCCATTGCCTAGCCACACACACGTTGGATTACTAACGGCAAGCCACCAACATGCCGCCGCCATATTGTGACTGTACACTTTTTTAATATAATGGTCAGACAGTAACGTGATTGATAAAAAACGTAAGGAATTAATGGCTTTGTAATGCCAGAAAAAAACTGCTGTGAGCGCCTTAATTTTAGATGACTTAAACTAAATTGAAAAAAAATAGAAGATACTATGGTATAATTTTAAGTAACTACCAGAGAAAGTAATAAATTTATTCATCATTGCATCAGAAGTATAAATTGGTATGTAACTACGAAAGTAGATAGTCATACAATAGAGGTTATCTATATTTGTAAAGATGCTTTGCGAAATGGAATATATAAAACGTGTAATAAAGATTGCCATATAAAAGGCTGAAGTGATGGACTTAGTAATGAAGCACGTAAATATGAAGCCATTAAAAGCGAAAGTATTTCCATTGCAGATCTTCCAATACTTACGACTAATTAAGCGTACAATCACAATACAGGCAAGTACTTACAGCTAGATATAGAAGTAATATACACAGGGACAGAAATAGGAGATAGTCTTGTAAATAAATAAGTACATATAGATGAAGCACCAACCGCCGCCAGCCACTCGACACTAGGACCTACACCAACGATCGTAGCCTTTACGAAGTCGAACTTGTGAACACACAAAGATGTCAAGCCTTAGAGAGAAAAAAATGGAATGACGATCTTACTTGACATGTTTGTGTCCCACGGTACGACACACTTGTACTATCCCAAAACACTGAATGGCAATGAACATGAAACGAGTCTACAACCGAAACCACTTCTATCTACTAGTCCTCCGGTCCGTTGCTTCTTTTACCTCTTTCAGTTGAGCGTCCAGCACTTTTACTTGACCCTCGTATGTCTCTTCCCTTTGCGTAGCCTGCGATTATTATTTGTTAACGAAAAAACACAAAACAGCGAAAACTGAGTCATGCGGCATCGCGCAGTGTTGAGTTTTAGACAAACAACGCTGCGCAATGCTTAAATTAAAACTGATTTTTAAACTATGCTAAAACTATATTACAGCGACATAACCGTTAAAGAAAGAAAACATTCACAACAGCAAAAAGAGGGAAATATCAATATGGAGGAAAACTGAACACGAGTTACACGCACTACTCCAAGTCCCATTTACCATTACCAATGTTGCAATACTGGCAATTTGAATGGTAAATCAGACAGAGAGGCTACACTATAGTAATGTGCGGTAGAATGCAGTTAGGCAAGCTAACGAAAACATTCGCAAAATCTCGTTCGAATTCACACCTCCTTTAGGCGGGTGGTGAGGGTTTTGATCTGATTTTTGTATTCCTCCTCGCGTTGGTTGGCCTGTATAGAACGTTACTTGGTTATTCTTCGCTTACATCGAATTAGGTAGAACAGTCGGTAGTACTTAGTCCATACTTCTCACGCTCGTTCATTCGAACCTTGCACACAATTATCATCTACTTGGGGGACCAAATGCTTTGGCCTAGCCTTATTCATTTAATGGAATTCAAGACAATGTACAGAACTTACTGCGACACTTTAGGATTACAAAGGTTGGTGCATCATTTGGTGTAATGTCATTACCAATTATCAATAACGTCAGAGTATGTACCAAATTAATTTATAATTTTCGGGGGTTTGATATCATCCTTGAATTGGATGTCTAGCTGTTTTCTCCTAGCTTAGATTTAAGTTATAAAATCACAGATAAATACCTTCTCCTCGGAGACTTCCAGGGACTTCAGGTTGTTACCAACGACACGGAGTTCCTCCTCAAGCTCGACGATTTTGCTGCGAAATAGAAAGAGCACACAATCAACTTCTACTGTAATACAATTATGATAATGCTATCAAAATTTTATAGATCAACCTTTTGCAATTTACAGAGTCCGATTTTGGAAATGCAATTAAGTTCTATTTTACAAACACAAATGTAGTCGATATATACGTTGAACTATTTGCTCTATTTGACTAGAATTTCAACAGCACATAATCAATATCAATTAACTGACGGCCACTTGATCAGTGACCGACATATTTGACAATTTAAAACATGGTGCTTTACATCTATTTACATTTGGTACCAAATTTAATACGTTAAGCGTGCTTGTTATTTTTAGTACCATGAATAATCATTATTAATAGCGTATGTTTCCTTTTAATCCTATTATAAATACACTTTAGTATTAAATCAAGCAGTTAAATATAAATCATGCAATGTTGCAAAGACGATGACTGTGCTTTTGACCGTATCTTACTTTTTAATCACAAATTTTGAAGTGGACAAGCTTTGACTAGCGATACATTTATCATCGCCCAAGCAACATACGATATGTACAATTTATCAGCATGTATCAGTAAAAATAAAACGCATACAGATAAGATTTAATTTGCAATTTAATTACTTCGAGCTAAGACTTTCTCGGTTTCACTGAGACATACTGAGCAATATAATTATGTGGTGCATCGATATTTTCGACCAATTCATTAATATATTCAGTATCGTGTCGATTCATCTTAGCGTCAACAGAAAATCTATTGAGGCGGAGAGTAATTTTGCTGACTACAACACGAGTATCTACTCGTGTTTCATAACATTTCAAATTTAAGTTTTCTTAGAAAATCATCGTACGTCATGTACTTATAAAATACCTCAACTACTAAACATTCGAACAGAAACACGAGTAAATCTCAAGGTGCTACTGGATACTAGATGACGTGTACTTAAAGATTAGATCTGAGTTATAAAATTATAGATTTATAAAGGTTCAGTTCGTTCAGTAGACGTATGGAAGTTTCTAGTAGTTGTCACGTGATCTGTTGTCCAGTGTTGAAGCGGTACTCACCAGTCGCTCTGCTCGGCGCGCTCCTCGGCCCTCTCGAGGTCCTGCTCCATCAGCACGAGCTTGCGCGCCACCTACCAGCCGAGCGTTAGTACACGCCAACGCACACACACACACAATACTAAGCTACCGAGCCGGGCACCGCTCTCGACGCGCTTCTCAGTGCAGTGCTACGTACAACTATACAAGTTACCAACTTTGTGTCAATGTTTGTGTTTGAAATGCAAGTGTGGATGTGCAAATTAGGTTATACTGTTTCAACTAAACGATTTGGAAAATTACTAGGTGACAAATAGAAAGTACCGGAGAAAATGTAATCTTACTACCTTAGTGTTTACTGAGCTCTTCTGAGACTAGTACTTTATGTTAATGGACTTTCGTCCGTAGCAGGTGTGCACGTATTTATCAAGTGCGGACATTTGTAAGTTAAGTGCAGAAATAAGTATCCTGGTGATGTCCTGCTAAAACTAAAAAGCAAAGCAGTGTACTTGAGCAAAAACACAAACAACAAAGTCAGAAAGGATCACACAAAGCAGGGGGAATCGAGAGCGGTGTCAGAACTCACATAATTAAAAAATAAACGAGGGTTGTCCCAAAACATTTAGTTCTAAATATTACTTTTTTCAATAAAACATTATTAATTATCTAAGTGCTATCTAGTGCATTATCGTATTCGTTAGGTGATGTGTGCGCTTGCATATGTGCGGCACGCATACGGCCAGTAATTCTGGTGTAATGCGGTGCATATCTGAAAACGAAAATTGCCCTATACCACACATTTCCTGACAACCTAACCTATAGCCACGTTTAAGTGATACACACACTGAAGACAGAAGTTTAGTCGACACATGGACATGATAGTTAAACATTTGCATAAGAAATATCCATGAAATGGGGCAACCCTTGTTTTAGTCTGATAGAGAGCAGCGACGCTCGAGTGCGAGTCGAGGGTCGCTGATCTGCACCGTGTCCTTATAATTAAGCAGTGCTGCCGTTTCAATCAGCGTGAGCCGGCAGCACCGTATTAATGTCATGACAATGCAAATTAATTAAATGTCCTGTTGTCAGCATCCGTCTGGAACGCGACCTAGAATGGGACATGCAATAACAATAACAGTGAGAGCCGATGTTAGAAATACCTTAGTAGGTAAATCGGGTTACTGTGCATAATGTTAAGAATGCAAATGAACAACCATGCAGAACGTTGGCGAAAACTTGCAAAACAACGCGTCGGGACCACCGCGTTAACGACCAAAATCGCGTGACACGCCGAAATAGCAACGACCGAATAAGGCGCGCTAAGGAAACTACTTAAAGTCGTTTTTATTTCGGCGCAATGTCAGCGTCGCAACGCGGCAGTTGCCCGCCGGCGTATGGATTGGAAACCTACGATTCGCCGGACTCAGCACGCTCCTCCGCGCGCTCCAAGTCAGCCTCAACCATGGCCAGCTTACGAGCAACCTGGAGATACCACACTACGTTAAACAACCAATCAACACAGTTTTACTGACAGCAACTAACAAGTGGAATTCGTTAAGATTTAATGTCTGTCACGGCGCAGTCTTGAGCAAGTACGCCCTACATATATGGAAGTAATGCTTATGTAATACAACATGTGCGACGAAGGAGGCTAGTGCAGCCTTATAAGGTCATCCAGCCAAGATCAGACGCGATACGATTCCTTCTTGGGACACTGACTTTTATGACTGCCTTCACTTCACCGCGCAGGGTCATATGTCAGGGGAATTAGGACGTATATTACTTCGCTGGCCATCTGGCGTCGAAGCACGGTGACTTATTTTCAAAGGAAAACACATCATAGATAACTAGCAACAGTATCTAATCTTGATACGATAATGTGTTTCTTTCGGCAATTATCGCGTCACATTTTGTGACTATTTTCTCAATGACGAAGCAATCTCGAACTGAAGCTCACACGAGTTAATTTGCAGGGTTTTGTTAATATCATTTTGAAATTCACACCTTAACATTTAGTAGGAGTAGGAAGTATTTTCAATTCAAAAAGGGTTTATTGAGGGTTCATTTTATGTTCAAAAACAACAACGAAATTATTTTAGAAATCGGGGTCAGTAAAGGAATAATAAAACGGTAAACAAGGCACGTTCACAGATCAACTGAGAACAGACCTTTGATAAACACAACACATTGACTGAGAATGGAAAAATCGAGATGTAATTATTCAAGTCGATGCAACATATGGCATCTGTATGAAATATTCATGACATGCGTATTGCAAGCAAGACAAGCCAAACCAAACGACATCTAAACTCCCATATAAAGACCTCATCGTATTTCTTGTCGGCTTCCTCGGCGAGGAACCTGGCTTCCTTGAGCTGGTTCTCCAGGGCGTCCATACGCTCTTCATCGGCCAACGACCTGTTCTCGAGGACCTTACGGGCGCTGGACCACGGAACACAAATTTAGTAAATGATCGAGTGATACCTATTGATAAGTCTGTTTTCAAGGGTAACCCATTTGTTAGAAGACATGCAAGATACGAACACGCTAGAGAGAAACATATAAAGCTACAAACAATCTGGAACCGGACAGCTGAAATGTAATGTGAACCGAGCAATAGTGAGCTCATCGCAACATACACGATGGTTTAGTTTATTGCCCGTTTCGAACTTACAACCAAATTAAAACCCGTAAGTGGGTTTTAATTTGCTTGTAAATGCCAACATAAGTTTCTGTATTCCGAACATTACATATTACTCTGTCTTGACAACGAAAGATGCTTTCATCAAACTAGAAAGGCATATAAATATGCTTGGTAATCATTACGAATGCATTATAAATACATATTTACGACATTTCACCTTGTCCCAGACTTAAGTTTTCTGTAATATTCGGCATTCTAACATTTAAAACCTAATAATCAGTCTTACAAAACATTCTAATGAGAATATTACTAAAATAATATTATTAAATACGCGACTAGATTATTAGACTATAGAATGTCATCAATCTAATACAGTTTGTGTTATTACTAATATTCTTATCAACTTGACACCAAAACTCTTCAACTAATTTACCGAAGCTTATTACAAATCGATTGGGTATTCATTTTCTATTTCGTAAACCATTAATTATGCCACAGATTAGCTAATTAATAACTGCATTTTTTTATGCAACTTAACTTTTAATGGTTCTAAAGTTGTGGTGTCACAATACTTTGAACATGGAACACAACCCCCTATCCACTGACGACTTTTAATTTAATTATCACAGCACTACTGGGGTGCTCAAATATGATTCTTGGTGATATAGGGGTCAGTTCACATAATAACACGTCACTGATCTGATGTCAAACGAAGTTTCATTCGGTTTCGCATTCCATGGAACGTTTAGCGTGCGCTGTTTATGTGACATCACAGAAATACCGTAATGGAATGTGAACATTTCAAGGAGCTTCGATTGACCGTTTGTAAATACGAGTTGGGCGTCATGAACAAGCATTCACCTCTTCGTATTTCTTGTCGGACTCTTCGGCGATGAGCTTGGCCTGGGACAGCTGCGCTTCCAAGATGGCGACACGGTCATCCTCCATATTGGTCCGATTCTCCAACGCCTTCCGTATTCTGGTTAGTGCGGGGTCAAACACATGCGTGTTATAACATCGATAAAAACACTCGTTATGTGGCTATTTTCAAATTATATGTATGATAATATCGTTCCTTTTCATTGTATTATATGATGAAAATGAACGATCTCAAAATTATCGAAAATCGGATCATGAATTTGAACAGAAACAGATTAGAATAGACAGAACTCGTAGAAACAGTTTGTAATTATCAAGAATATGGTGGTTATGGGCATAAAATTAAAAACGATAGAAACAATCATGCACACAGGGTAAATTATTTACATCAAAATATAATAATAATAATAGGACTCCATTGTTAATCCAATTTGAATTTGAAGAAGCCATTTAACAGACTGTATACATAGGTCAATGACGTTGTTGGTGTTACCGAGGATAAAACTAAAAACAATCATAATATTTATCTTCCATTCAAATTAGAAACGTATTGTCATTTCGCAAACAACGTTTTATTTTAATTATCATATTCGCTGCTTACGTATCTGTATCATTAAAAAATTTAACCGTAATATTCAAAGTGGTTTCTTCAAATTTAGAAAATTATTATATTCATTTTATACTAATAAAATCGAACGAAAACAAGTTATTGTACTGTAAACCTCGTCTTCGTCAAGTTGTCTGAATTTTAATCGAATATTCAACTAATTTTCCACTATCTATGCATTAAAACGTAAATTCTTAATATGCAAAACACTTCTTTGAACAACTATTTTTAGGGTTCGAACCTAGAAATAGTTCTATGCAGATATACAGGGTCACCGATATTATGTTACTACTGATTAATTTAATTTTGTACATCTGCGACTTTTTGAAATACCAGCAAACGAAAATCTAAAGGTTAATTGTTCAATTTATACGCAAAGAAAAATATTTTTGATGGTATTTCTAAAAGTCGCAGAACTACAGTTATTTGTACTATGTATAAGCTGACCTTAGGAGGTTGTTACCATAGTACCAATGGCCTCGTATATCTGGGCTCGCAGTAAGTGAGAGTATTATTATTCTTTATTAAACTAGTAAGTTGTCGGTTAAGTGTCGAACTCACCGTTCCGACTCATCGGCAGCCTGGCTGGCCTCCGACAACTTGGCGGTGGCGGTGGCGAGACGCTCCTCGGACCTCTCAAGGTCCTCCTCCAACAGTTGGATGCGTCGGTTGAGGGCAGCCACTTCGGATTCAGCCTGCATCAAGAAAAAAAATCGGTTAGAATTGTAACTACAAATCATCATATCATATTTAATATGTGAACGTTTTTGTGTTAACAACATTAGACAACATGTAGGTTATATACCAAATATATCGATTACAAGAGTCAAATTTGTTATCCATCGACACAGAAGTTCTCGAAAGACAATTTTAAGTAGGTCCTGAATTCAAGTGTGTAGTTCAATATAAGGTTGATTGGAAGATCGTGATTCCCAAATTCCAAGAATTTGTAATGCGATTAACCTACGCAAGTAAGGTCAGTAAGATATGTAAACCTATGCTCACTGCTATTAATAACACTTGCATGTATTTGTACGGATTCCTGTGCGATTTCGATATCTGTTTTACAAAGCTTGATATGACTAAACCTCATGTCATTCTTATGCGCCGGATAAAACTATAGAAGTGTCATAGGTAGGTAGGTAGTTTCATTTGAAAACTATGACAGTTAAATATTAAAATCAATAACAACCTACTGCAAACCAACTGCCATCTACATGTTGGTTAAGTCAAATTCGATAATTTATATAATATGCACGCCCAAAAACGCCTGTGGAAGCATCGCAGTCACTTGGAATAATCTGGCATATTCGGTATCCAAAGTTGGCGACCCATACACAGGTACTTTTGGTCGTAAGAATGTCAATGTACAATAGACATTGTTTAACGTTGAAACACTATACGTGTCAAGAATTAACCATAAGACATGGAAACGTTCTGTGTTTCGTTATTTATATGCAGTGTACTGTATGCTCATGACATCACGCGTCCTTGCCGCGAGGAAGCACACCCGAGTCCTAGTTTCTCCTCCTTCTATCCTGTGTCGTCATAACTGCGTCGATGCTATTTATAAACGTGACGTTACTCTAACTAAATAATTATTATTCTATTTCTTCATACGTGATGTTACCAGCAATTAACAAAGCCAGCCAGTGTGTCTTGATAAAAAGGCAACCATTTCTAGCGAATCGGTCGACAAGAAAATTATAATTTCGATACATATTTTTTGTTGGGAGAACAAGACAAATAGGTCTCGAGTCGTAGCTATGACTTAAGAAATCAGTAGCCAAGCGACCTTGAACTTCGTCCATAACTCAAATAGACGTTTACTCGATTCTATTTTAAATTTGGTGAGTTAAACCTCTTATGGAAAGTTCGATGACCTTTATCTTTTGATCGTTGGAATTCAGATAGCATGGGACATCATTTTCGTGAATGTCAATTACTACTGGACAATGGACTTTGAACTCTACAGGTGGACATATTACCTGTATTCGATTTACTTTCACCAACAGTCAAATACATTGTTTAAATTTTGTGGGATCGGTTAGGGCGGTGGCATTGTGTCTATTCAAACGTCGAACACAAAAGACTAGCCCTTGCAAGCTCAATAAATTGTAACACAACACCATCACGCGAAGGGACCGTAATTTTGGATGCTATAGCATGTTGGGTGCGACGAAACGAATTCAATATCGATGTTAATTCCTGCTGCATTATCTGGCATCAAAAAGTAAAAAGCTCCAAATTACCTTAACCTTAATGTTTTATAAATCATATTTGTAACTATTACAGTTCTACAAGTACAAAATTCTTTGGACTAGTACTAATATTTTCAATGCTTTTTCAAAGTTACTGAGATTAAATTTGATAACTGATTAACACTTTATTCTGTTACAACAACTTCAATTCTATTTCTATTTTCCACATACTACCAAATTATTTTAAAACAGTTTTCTTCTTGTTGAATTAAGCTATATTGTTACTCATTCACTTGGCTGAGTACTTAGCATTATTTTAAAATTTGACCTCAACTATTAGACGGCATCATGTATGTCAGATCCCAATGTTAGTGTACGCCCACGCGTCGTGTTAAAAAAATATACATCTCAAGTTTGACTAAACGATTTCAAAGTAGAAAAAAATATTATAAGGTTAGTTTTTTCTTGATTAATAGTGCCTAATTACTCTTTCACGCTATCTCAATTCAACATTTCTTATCATCGTTTTGATACACTCAAGACGATAAGACGTGTAGATTTCAACAAAAAATTACTAACATGCCATAGCATAGATTATAGACCACTCATTAACGAGCGTGAATCAACCGTGTCATCAATTATACTGAATTTTATAAGGAAAAATAAATTCGATGGTCTAATCTCGGATCTGTTTACAGGTGTTTATGATCTGTAGGAGCATTACTGGATTGTCGGGTTACGTCATACGGCGATAACGGCGAACTAGTCGGACACGCCTTCACGGCGCCAGCAGTCCTTCGAGGACGTCCGAACAACAGGAATGTACTTAAGGGTGTTAAGCTTCACGAATCCAGCCGGCTCGCTCTACATGTGCCACAAAAGACCGGTATACGACCTCCAACGCAACCAAACCTGTTACGTGTAACAGAAACCGGCGCACAACTAAGTACCAACAAAAATATGAAGAGATTTCGAGAAAACCTATCCTCACATTATATCATAAAGAATTAAACTATTTGGGAACAATTGTAAGGTCGAAATGAATAAGTGTTCGATGGAAGAATTCAGTATTTTCTCTCTCTTTCTAAGAGATTAAACTGAGATGAATCCGAAAGAGAGGTCAATATGCGTACGTTGCCTGCACACCTAAGTATGGCCGGACATTACTCACTATAGGTAGATAGTACAACGCGACTACTGATAACTCTCATATTTTGAACCAATATGAATTTAACACAGGTGCACATTGCAATCAAAGATTCACAAAATTCACAACACAAATTTAAAACACGTTTCTTACTTCTTCTCTCCGCATTATTTCCACTTGCAATCGTTTGTGATACTCCTCGCACTCGTCCTTATATTTCTCCATTTCCTCTTTCGTCTGGCGCATTTTTCTTTTCAAAACGTCTAAAATCGTTCCTTGCTGCATGTTTGTCGTCATTTTTATGCACTTTTATGTTTAAATGGAATGCTTAAACGCTAAAAACTAGAGACACCTCCGCTCTACTTGCGAAAATGCCAACTGACTGGCCCCGCTCGTTAGTGCCCCGTATCGTCGAGATGGGCACGGCACGAATGAACACAGCCGGCGAGTAAAATGGCCGCCACCGAACCTAGACGCTGCAACTTTATCGGAACTGTGCTAATTAGCTAAGTTTCTAAGTTATAACAATGGCGAAATAATCAGTAATAACGACCACGGAATAATTAATTGAATTTTTACAAATATTTCACGCAATTAGACATTCTCAAAATGACTTTGACAGCGAAACATGGACAGAAACGTCACCCGCGCGGACACGACGATCGCGATAAGCACAATCGACCGAACTGCCTGCAGCAAAAGTAGCTCCACCTGTGTGTGTTCATCGGAAACTACATCCTGTAGGGTCACGAGCGGAGTTTGGGAAGAAAACCCAAAAAATACGGGATGGGTGACACGGTAGAGTGATCATATACAATAAATGTTACGGAAGTGGGATTTTTTAAATTTTGTGATGGGCTATTACCACCATTGTATTTGCATCATGGGAAATTGGTTGAAGGTTATTATAATGCATAGGATTAACTCTTTTGACGGAGTGAATTTGAAAGAAGGGGATAAGATATACGCAACGATTATGAATAAAGAAGTTTTTGTCAGTGTAAATAAAAAAAAATATAGCTTCAATAAAGTCTATAAAACTTATCTTGACAACGAATTTAGCGAGCGAAATAGCGCCATCTAGATTCAAACATCGAATTTAAAAGAAGTTGTTTGCTGCCACTGATAGAACAGACAAACATGAACAATTGCCGAAATTGTATGACGTCATTTGGAAAGTATGTGCCTGTTTTAAATTCCGTTAAGTAACTGAGCGATTGCAGCAAAAAATACAAGTTGCCGGTCGGTAAAACAGTTAAACTGTACTCCCTCGAGGCCAATGATAACTAAAGTGAAATTCAGGTAGTAAAACATGACCGAAATAACTTATTCACTGCACAGGTAGATACGATTTTAAACGTCTTTGGGACCTTTAAAACTATTTTAACTATGTGCAGTTTTTTTCTTTCATTTTAACAACCAATCATTCGTACCAGTCGTTGTAATGGTTATTGAATATAATGGTTATGAATAGATGATACTAATACTCGATTGTTATTTTAATTTTATGCGAGATCAACTGAGCAATAACCTCTGTATAGGTGAGTCATTTTACATAAGAGAACACTCACAGAATGTGTGCATAAATTTTTTTGACCTTGTTAGTTTTCAGCTACATGGTACACACTACTCTTGTAATGGAACTGACATCTTTGTGCTACACACCTAACAAAAAAAAAACTCGCATTTAGAGTTCTCAATATGCAAAAAAATATCACTGGCCACAGCAACCGTAGCTAATACAATAAAAAATAATGACACACTTGGGAGAATTATCATTCGATATTTTTAAATAAATTTTGGTTAAAGGTGTTGATTACTTCTGAACTGATTCAGACACTTCATTATAAAAGTCAAGGCTAGTTTTCCCAATATGAGATGTATCCATATTTATACTTGATAGAAAGTTGGTCATCTGTCTGTCACAGCCATATGGTCAGTAATGACTTATTGAAGTACCTGAAGGCTAAAACGTACATGGGCAGGGCTATACGCTCGAATGCAATGTAATAACATACTTCTGTTATGATACATGAACCAATAGAAATAGCTCAATATGTGACGTATATGGACATGTGTGAGCTAAAGATGGATTATATAAGGATAAAGGTATCTACAATAGTTTGATTACATTAGGTAATAAAGTCAAAGCATTTGTACATTGACGTATAAAATATTTTATTGGGAGAGAAGAGTGTTTAAGATATCAATTCTATGCAGTGAAAACTTAAAATCAACGTATATACTCTTTTGAATGAACTGACGGAGACACAGCTATGACAGCCGAAACAGAACTTTCTATATTTTATCAACTGTCTTTTAATATTCGTTCAATTTGCAAGTATTGCAAATACTTAATAGAGAAAAATTCTCACTGAATACAATTCGTGGGTAGAATACCAATTTGATGTTGGGAAGTTTTAAATATCCACATGTAATACCCACAAGGACATTTTATTCTCAACAATTTATAATTGCAGCACAACAGCAAATTCCAATATGCTCGGTAAACATTTTGGCAAATGATGCTCAAACAAAATATGCTTTATCATTTCATTTGGCAGCTTAAGCAATAGGTAATTGTAAAACGATGCACAGTAGGCGGAACATAATGAGCCGAACGCCTAATGCAATTTATAAATAGAGGATTGTCTATTTGTCGTTTTCGTTTAAGTAATTAGCACCTACTTGTGTCTAGACGACACTAACAATATTCAAAACTACCTATTCAAACGTACTGAGTTAGTTTATTGAAAACCAAATTTAAATCTCATTTGATTAAAGTGGACTACTGTGTTGTATGTTTCGGACTCAAATTTTCTACAGCCAGACTATTCTTCGCTCAGCGTTAGTGCCTAAGCGTCTGGGAAGTAGTGACGTAACTACCTCCGTACATAACATGCCTGTAGATTTTAGCTGGAGTGGAAGAAGACGAGGCCAAAACATATAGGATGATACAGTGGTTGGATATGTTTTGTTTCTCTCTTTATTAATTTTGGCTTAGGAAGAAATCTGTATATTATAGATTCTACCCAGCGTAATATGGTTGCCCTGTAAGTGTTGACTATACACAGCATTATTTACTGAAATTGTACTGTATTTACAATACCCGTTTATTGTTGTCATTAGCATCATCCCTGATCCCTATTTATTTGAGGTCCGCACACATTTCCCGTGAACCCTCACAGCATTATTATGAGTATATAAAAATATTGCCTATTGCAGACTATGAAATACTAAAATTTAGAATAAAATTCTTTGAAAATGCTCCTGGTCTGCGACCAAATTACAAAATCTGGTTTGTAAATAGTTTTTAGTTTTACCAATTTATCTATAAATGGACAGAATATTAACACAAAAACGAAGTGTGATAAACTACCAACACCAAATATGAATACCTACCGATGAATATGCTTATTGCTCATCCGTTACAGAGAAAAGCTGAATTAACAACCATACCAATGCGAATCGCGTCAGACACTTGAGGTTTCTAACTAGTGTAAACACGCAACAATACTCGTAACTAAGAAAATTGGCCAAATGCGCAATAAACATGAATACTTTTTTATGTTTTAATTGATAGACCTGCCTTAGACATTTCAATCATCAAGGAAACGCTTACATAATCTATTGAAACAACAACTTATGCGAAACGTACCACTAGATGTTGGAATTCAAGATTACAAAAATAAATTATTTTAAAAGTTTTTTTTATCTTAACACTGCAAATGATATTATAAATTAAAGGAAAATCTGCAATTTATCATTTTGCATGCGGTTTTTTAGAAAATGATCAGTGTATAATCGTTTAGTGTTACAATACGATAAAACACAATAGCATGAAACGAATGTTTTATAATGTGGTACAAAAAAAATGTAGTTAATAACCGACATGTGTCTGTCTGTACGTAGATTAGATATTAATTGCTTATGTTTATGTAGCAGTTATAAGTAGCTTGAAATTAAAATCTGCTTAATTTTCATAAACTTTCTATTTTCCAAAATTGCATTTGTAACGAACGTTCTTTAATGTACTGTGAAATGTAATTGCACATGCTAAATACATGCGGTTGATAAAAATGAAGTTGTCTATTCTACATGATAGGTACTGACAGTTTAAAAGAGAATGCAACTTGACTAATAGTCTATCATTAATTATATTTCCTCTATTGGCGAACTGACATATTAATTTATTCTTTTCCACTTAGTACGAATCGCATCGTGAAAAGCAATATATCAAAACCGTTTTCAAAATTTGTTCCAAGATGTTACAAAATTCAGACCACTTTGGTTCTTTTCTATAAAACATTCACTTGATATGTATCAATTGGAAATTTTACGCCTTGTAATTACAATTTCCCATCGCTAGCGTATTGTTCATGAATAATTTAGAAAGTCGTATAGAATAGAATGTAATATCACGCGGAATGTAGATACGTACAAACCATTTGTTAATTGAGTAAAAACTTACAAGTCTATTAAGTAATGACTGTCCTTATTGCTTTCTTAATGGGTTCAGATAGCGAGTTTAGTATGTAACCATAGTAATAATAATATTGTACATTTTGCTGTTAGATTAAATTCAGAATCATTTTCAAGCATTAACTTGAAACATGAACATACAAAAATAGGTGGAGAAAAAGAAGATAAATTAATTATCAAATTCATCTGTTTTTTTAATAAATCATTCAAAACCCTTTTTATACCACGAATCAATTTGACTATAAAAGAAGACCAATATAGATTTAAAAAAAAATGTGTAATAATATAGATGAAGTCAGATGTCCTATTGAAAATAAGGGCAAGGGCCGGCAGATAAAAGCCACGTGCGTCCATCAACGGCAACGACATCTAGCGGCGTCATGTGTAATCGTCCGAGTAAACATGTCAAATGGATTGTCAGCGGCTCAGCTGATCGCCACGCGCGAGATGTGCCTGCCTCTGCCTCGCTTCGTGGAGCAGATTCAACGCTTTCCCGACGATACGCGATTAAAAATAGTTCTGAGCGCATTTGGCCCACGCCTGCCACACACACACAACTAAACAGAAGCTTAAATAACATAGGACATTACCCTTTTCAATGCAGTGTTCTTGATGTTCTGCAACTCATTCTTTATGATGGAAAATTTCATCATAGTGTCTGAGGAGAATATGGAACTTCCGAAAGCCAGCCCCGGATAATCGGCACATCTTCTCCTCCGCCTGTTCTCCCTTTCTGCCAGAACCTCTGTACACTCACTAGTACACCTGAGCTTTGCGAGTTCTGCCGTCTCAGGGTCATCATCTGATATATCTGAGGCGACAGTCGTAACGAATTCAGCGCCGTCTCCCGCCGATCGCTCTTCCCGGAATGAAAATTCATCGTCCGAAGAAACAAGTGAATCTGGTTCCTTAATTCTATTATCAAATTCAATTTCATCATCGATAGTCGCGTAGTCTTCGTTTGTATTTTGATTCGAAAGTGCATCGTCACTATTCGTCCTTGTCACTTCTTGAGATTCACTAACACTATTGACACAAGGCACAACATCGTCTGTTTGACTGTCTAAGGTCACTTGTTTGGACGGATCAGTGTTTGCGGGGGCACTGGGGGCGGGTATGCGGTCGCCCCTCAGCCGCGGGTGGTGTTGATGCCCCCTACGCCGCACGGGGGTGCGCCCGTGGGCGTGGGGCGCGGACGCGGACATTACTACGCTCGGCGCGGTCCGTCCGGCCGCGCAGCGGCGGCGGCCATGTTGACTGACTGTCTATCCTAATGAACCACCGCGGCGCTGTCGTCGCACCTAACCAGCTGCCATCTTTTGTTTTCGTTGCACTGTTTTACCTACCGAGCGCCATTCATTTGTTTATCGTTAGGCGCGGGAATTTTAAATGTTTTCTTATTCTTTTCGATGTTTGAATTATTCGTCTTTTATCTCTATGCCTTTTATTTTTTTTTTAGATCAATTTCACAACAAAATTAATAACATGAAATTTAAAAAGGAAGTTAAATAACATAAAATAGTAAAACACCTATTCGAGGAAAATTCCAAAGTATGCAAATGTATTTGCTCTGACGTATCAAATGAGTCCAGCGTCTATTTTTACCGGAACACCGGGCAGCGGGCCCATATTAGGTGTCGAGCGCTGAAAATAGCACAGTGCGCTGAGCGCAGCCCCCTAGAGCGCGGGATTCCGGTATACAAGGCATCTGGTGTTACTTACACTACACGTGTTCAAGACAATTATCTAACGTAATGAATAATCAAGACACAAATCTAGAATTTAGATTGGAACGAAGCGGGTTAACAGATTCACTTTTATAATATCGCATTCTACTTTCAATAATATTTGATGAACACTTTCTAGATTTAATTAGAAATATCGACATACTTATACTTAATATTCTAATTAATATATTGATGGTGACCATAGAGTTTAAATAACGGAATCGATTATGCTTTTAATAAAATCATCATCATCATCTCTAAAAACGTTACAGGTTTACACAATGTCAAGGCCACATGTGGTGCAACAAAGCACATTTTACTCATTTATTGTTCTAGACAAACGACTGGTAGGTATATCTGTATTATGTATATTTTAAATACATATAATTTAAAATAGCTAGTTTTACCGGATTGTATATTGATATTAAAAATTACTTATGCTGGATATCAGATCTTCTGCAGCATCCATATTTACTGCTTATTAAAATGGAAATTGAAATAATATAAAATTATACGGCTATATTTAAATATCTAATAATTATACGCTTAAGTGTACGAAATCTGTATATGTATAATTCATTAGGTTTTAGTGTGCGAACAGTTCATACGGCCCACCTAATGGTAAGTATCAACAGTAAACTATAAACGATATGCGGAATATCATGGGGACCAAATCTGCCAAAGGACTATCGCATTTTCACCTAGAGACGACTGACCTAATTAATCTCACGTTTCTATTAATTTCATTATCTATATTCCTTATAAAAAAGAATAGTGTTAATCCCTAACCCTACTTAGCAGACCACTTCCCTTTAAAAAAAGTAAGGAGCCGAGTCTTATCTCTATAATAAAATATATTGTTATAATCTGTCAAATCTACATTTATAAAATGTAAATATTCTAAAATATAATATTTTGTTGCGATTATTCAATAATTAAATAACACCAATATAAAAAAAAACATCCGTAAGAAATTGTTTTATTTCAATGACTAGTAGGTATTCGCGTAAGTGTAAGTAAACAGTAGACAAAATGTATGGTTTCTGATAGGTACTTCAATCCATTTGTATTCAAGTATCTTCGTCTAACCGATGATTATATTCATCACTGCCGATTCAATTAATGTTCATCATTACTCAGATATTGGCTTGTGACTCTATTTGCCTGCCAATCGGCCAAGGTTTTTGGCTCGCCTGCTAGATGAATAACATCATTATTGACACATGCGTGATCTTATTTTATTTCAACACTCTCATTTATAATTATTACGATGAGATCATCAATTGTTTACAATGGACATAATAATTGAATTCTTAATTGAAATATTTTTCATTAACGTCCTGAATTTTGCGGTCATTAAATTGGATCGGAATGCATGCATGCATTTATGAGCTATTTACATGAATTTCCAGAGGATACAATAACATATTTTTTCCTTGATTGGTTAAAATTACCTTCAAATCATGACAAATTCAAGATATAGGTACCTATATTATTGGGTAAACAGATGACCTTAGGTAATTTTCTGTATTAACTATTAAAAAATAACGCAGATACAAATTATTGTAACAATAATCCTAGACAAATGCTTACCACTAAAATCAATTAACAAGTCGATATCATCCGATTGAAAGCAAAATTCAATACCGTGACTAACTACCACGTCACAATATCATTAGAATTCATCTCAGCTTTGAATATTCTTGGAGACCCAAATTTAAGAACTACAATGGATATTTTCAATGCACTCTTATTAATGTTTTTAACGGAACATCTTCATCAAAGCTGAATTCTCTGGTAAAGGCCAATAAAAGGTGTTGTAGTCTATTGTTGAGTATAAACCTCTACTAAGTACAGAACCTCCTTAGTTTGTACTAAATTATGATTTATGGTCAGCCAGCCTTCCGATATCCTAAACAGAAAGTGAATTTCTATGATGCAAAAAGTACTCACGTTCTGAAGAGCCTTCTCCTTCTCCTCAAGCTTGGCGTTGACCTGCATGAGACCTTCCTGGGTCTGGTCCAGATCGTTCTCAATGGTCTGGATCTTCTTCTGGAGCTGCCTAGCCTCTTCCTCGGCCTAAGATAAGAAAGAAAAAATTGAGCATCATAGGTCTAGATTTTAATAGTACTAGGGCATGATTGCGATTGATATTTTTACTCAAGACAATCTTTACTTTCATGATTACCTATTGAATATTTATGGATATTTTTTCACAAAATTACGTCTACATCATTGGAAAATTTGGAAATCTTGCAACGATATATCTAACTTTTCATATTCATTTTAAAACGATAAAATTGTTCCTTTTTATTATTATGACAATATCGGCAATTGTTTTTATTACATTCATATTTGGCAACTGCGTTTCCTGAGGTTTGTTTAATTGGTCTCGTAAACATTGCATTATTCTCACACATCCTACGTGGTACCTTATCCATGACAGAGGATATGAGAATATTCAGTACAATGTACAATATATCTTAACAAGAATGCGCATATTATGCATTATCAGCACGATACATATCCATACTAATATAATAAATGTATAAGTATGTCTGTCTGTCCGTTAACTTTTCACGCTTGAATCGATTTAGATGAAGTTTGATATGAGATAGTTTGAGTCCCGGAAATTTTATTCTTATAAGGCCAAAATTGGGGTGAAAGTTTGTATGCGGAATCGATAATTTCTTAAGAGTAAGAAACAAGTAAATTGACCAAAGAACATATTGGATAAAATTGCTGATTCTACGCAGACGAAGTTGCGAGCAAAAGCTAGTAATGTATGACTTTGTATTATTCAAGTTGTCGGCGTCCTCAGCCCTGACACGTCAGCCGTGGTCAAGGCTCCCGTCACACGGCAAAACGAAACGCATAAACATATCGCAGAATATATTTATGAAATTATCATTTTTACAAACAAATTACAATTGGCCTTATAATAAATTGTAAAATCGATTGATAATAACTTAATTTACATTTGTTTCCAATCTTAACAGTACTGTTAGTATATTTTCAACCAACTTCGCAAACCACTCAATTTGAAAATTTATTTCGCGAATTGGAAACCGATTTTAATTGTTCAATTATTGCGTTTAATTGCATTGATTCCATATGTATTATTTACATTGGTACATATTCAAAATTGTTTTACGCTCGCAACAAATCGATAAATAAATGTTATTAATTTATTAGTAATTGATAGATAACTACTATTTACTTTGAAATTAGATTCCAACCTGGCAATTACTTATGGACTGATATATAATATTTTTTATCGAGTTCAGTGTCCTGCATTGCACTTGTAAAAACAAAAGGTAGGTACTTCACGCTTGACACCAACTTACTATAAAAACATGTTCAACTTTCAATGACAAGAACTAGACACAATCTTGGTGAGTATTCTGTAATTAATATAAAAGTATAAAAAATCATTAGAATATTATGTTCGACGTTCTAATTCCACCTATACGTATCCAATTATGTTATAATTATGCATCCAGTCCGCAATATAATTTTCTGTCGAGATGGAGAAATTGTATCCTTAGTATCAAGATTTCGAAAGTGCGATATTTATTCCAAATATTCAAATTTAGAAAAGACTTTTATCTTTTTTATTTTAAATATCTCACATGGCAGTGATGTAAGTTTGTGTGTTGTGCCAATAATTGAGTTACCTAACTACACATGAGGTGCCCTTTGGTCCTTTAGCCATAAACGGTCAAGTGTGTCGCGTACCTTCTCGGCGCGGAGGTTGGCGTCCTTGGCCTGCTGCTCGCACATGGCGGCGCGGTCAAGCGCGTTGTCCTTCTCCAGCTTCATCGCCTGCATCTTCTTTTTGATCGCGTCCATTTTGGCGGTTTGGTTTTGTTTACTCCTCTAGATGCAAAAGCTGTAACATAAATCTATGGTCAGAAGCAATGTCAATAGTTCTCAGTAGGTAATTGAAATCTTGTTTCTATGTGCCAGGTTACGTTGAACTTTGCTTTTATTATATAATCGAATGCAAACAAGTGACATATATTATATTGCATTATTATGTAACTATATATTAACATTGGCTGTACTTCACTGAGTTTTGAAAGGCAGTAGAACTCCTCTTTCTAATAAAAAATGGTAGGTATTCTTTAATCTGCCTGACGAAAGCTTTTTAACAAAAAACCACATCCGAAGTGAATACGAACTGTCCAGCTGTCACAAAAATAAATAACCTTCGTTGGAACGTGGAAAAATCACGAATAAGTCATGTTCTGCGACCTGCCTGCCTTGTGGCTCTCATCTCAGAAAATTAAAAGGAGCAAGAAAGCATAAGTACTTTGTACGTATATGTCAATAAGTTTGTGGAACAGCGCCTAGCTATTTATGGAACCGAGGGTGCATTGATCTTGTGCAGTGCTGGGATTTAGTTTTGGTTTAGTTGCGTCGGTACCGTTTCAATATTACTTTGACGTTCATACTATTCACTCTTGGATAATTCAGTTCTGTATTTCTAGCATTAGACGTTACTTATTAAATTTATTAAGTAGAAAATATCAGTCTACTTCTACTTGGTAAACATAATCTATCTCGTTTTATTCTCAAAAATATCTAAGTAGATATTCCAGATAAAGTTTCTTCCCAATTAAATCCAGAAAAGAGAAAACAACACAACTGTGCCAAATACAACTATAAATAATGAAACTTACGGATTCGCAACAAAGACAAACAACAGTCTCAACTGAGCTATTCCTATAAAACTTAACAAGTCTTCTAATTATCGAAATGAGGTAACAAGTGATTAACTTTTTTCTCATTACAACACTCAGACAGAGGTTAAGAACCTCCACAAATGCCATCAATGAAACGGTAATGCTTTACGCCCATTAAAAAGAGACTTTAAAGCTAGCGGCGAAATTGCTTCTTGCTATGCCTTATAAGGTAAATGATATTGTTATCGGTATTGATGGCATCGTAATAATTGCATGTATACAGGTCATAGATGCCATCACGTTCCATTAGATGCAAAATTGCATTTTAAACGAAGACTAGAATGACAAAACGTGTCTAAACATATTATTAAGGCTTTACAAATTAATTTACGCCGCTGGTCATTCGAATTGATTAATAGAATTACTATTTAAGTGGAATTATAGCTTTGGGACAATTAAAATTCAAACAGCATCGTACACGCATGTTCCATGTTCACGTAAAAAAGTACCGATAGATCCCATTGTCTATGTGTTCCAAATCTTCAATTCCAGGTTATCGTTCTCCTTACATACAATATTCCTCCTTAAGGGATAATTCGGATTCAGTAAAACCTGCGGTTTACTAACATAATTAGTTTTTTACACTTGTGATACGTGTCTTGGCGGCTTTATTGTTAATAAAAATACTAAGAATATCGGGATTATAACCTTTCCAAAATGACAATGAACATTAATTGTATGTAAGGATAAATCAACAACACATAAATAAATAACTTTCCTCCTTTGTTTTACTCATTCACACACCTAAAGCTAAATCTCTCAGTCCTACATACGTGCTTCGTATGTGATTCAAAAGAAAAGCATTTGAGAGCGTGAGTCACATTTCGCGATAAATTTCAAAGGGTCCAGTCAACAGCGCGGTCAATGGACCAACGACATTAATGGAATTCTTAAAGCCACTATAATCTTGCAGAATGATGAACAATAATTTCTGAAACCGGTACATGCCCAGGATGTTGTGATAATAGTGAGCTGTGGCTATTGTTTGGCAAATTGTGTAATCTGCAATCAATATGATCTGTCTTTTGAATGAGCTTTAACAATGAATATATAATCTGTTTTATCATATTGCCAGTAGCTATTGGCACGACTACAGTTTGGGGGGTCAACATTGAAATTTATGTATTTAATAAATCACAAATTGAGTTTGACATATTGAGCAAATACATTCAATCTAGGTCCTGATTTCTAAATTACATATTTACTAGAGGATGGCATTCAACTCAAAGTTTTAACATAAATGAATGCAAGAGGTATAGAGATAATATAAAAGTATTGCGTTATTGCATCCACAAAACAAGTTGTCATGACCGGCGCACGCGCCGAACAAATAAACGCATTCTCGCCATATTTGCATTCTTGAGATAATGTAGACATTTATTTTGTTTCCTACGTTATAAAATGTAGTAATAGTTGGTATTGTTTATGTTCGTGTTCACATTCCAAGCAAGTTCCGTCGATGGCGCATACCTATTGAAGATTTGAACACATTAACAATATTGTTACAAAGGACAAGTAATAATCTTATAAAAAATAATCAGTAGGGAACTTAAGATGCAACACAGAATTTCGACGGAAAGATCCTAAGGGAGACGTACACAAAGAAAGAAATAGAAACTTTGTTCAAATTTATAGAAAAAAAGAGTTAAATCTTTGAGAGGAGTAGAAGGCACTATTTCTGAAAATATAGTTAAACAGCTTAACAAAGGAATTCAATCTATCTATCATTCCAAGACAAATCTAATTTATAGGCACCGACAACCTTACAAATGAATAAGTAGAGTATAAAATATAACGCATTGTTTGCAGTTTAATTAGAATATTAAGGTTATATGAGCCATTATTTAGATGTACCGATGACGTCAGAAAATAGTTTTTGGCGCCAGTCCAAAGCGGTTTATTGTATGGTGTTAGGACCACACACGGACCTACATGTTCATTCATTGACACTACAGTTCGATGAGTATAACATATGACCCCCAAAGTCGTATAAAAGTAGTTACGTTAAATACCGTGAAACTCCTATTATAAATATGAAAGTGTGTCTATCTGTCTGTCTGTTCATGTCGTGTCTCTTGACACTATAACCGCCGAACCGATTTAGATGAAATTTGGTATAGAGATAGTTTTAGTGTCGGGAAAGGACACAGGATAGTTTTCATCGAGGAAATCATCCCTTAAGAGGGGAAAATGGGGAAATATAATTACTAATGTTACGCAGACGAAGTCGCGGGCAAAAGCTAGCAGATATATAAATTAGATTCTCCTTGTAAACATAGCTAAGGACTTACTACACCTTAATTACATATTTATAACATTAAACTGGTTTTAGCTTCTTTAATACCTGGTACCTATTTTTGTAGATGAAGCAAAATATTTTAAGTGGATTAAAAATATATTCTCACTAAAGCTCTTGCAGATACCTACGGGATCAAATTCGGAGCGAAATGCCAAGTTTTCAGAGGAAGATTAAAATATCTGCTCATGAAGCTTACGCCCTTGTGGAGATACATATCAGGGAGAACCTTGACCAAATGGTTTTATGGTTGGATTTAATATGGCGTTTCGAATTACAGAGGAAGCATAAATTGATTACTTTCGATATTGAACAAATCTTCATTTTACTTTGCAATATGTGAAATTTGAACTAGATATCGCCCATTCAGCCGCCTGATATAGTGTATCGAATAAATCGATTACAATTAAAAGAATCGCTCAATTCTTAACTTATGGTGCCGATAATTATTACAATTAGTCATGACCTTGGCTTTCTTTACAATCGAGTTCTCAAGGCAGCCATCAATTTTCCGGTATTTCAAGTGTTTCAATGTTTATTAAGAAATTATTGTCTTTTTAAGTGTCTTGTTTTGACAACACAGGTTGGGAATTAAGGTAGAACGGACACCTCAAAAGAAGAACCTTTTCGATCAACAGATACTCAGATAGAGAAAATCAAAGGAAACGGAGACCGCTACACAGACAAAAAATTAAAGATTTAAAAAAAAACACCATCATCACCTATATCAATGAATGCTACAGAAAGGCACTGGAAAAAGAGTTTAAATTCGAACTAACAGGTAGATCGTAAACACTTGGACTACCTATCAAGTACTAAAATATTTTAAAGTATAAATGTATTGAAGACGGGTTTAGGTATGCGCTCAATTTCCCAAGGAATATGTAGAACAGCAGCTGCCTTTAATTTTTTCTAATCTAAATATAAAACTAGAATATTAGGAGAGTTAAGAAGTTTGACAGTTCATACAGCGTAACACACATGCGTATTAGCCGCCCCCACATCCCACGCTTCCACGCTATTGGTCAGCCACTGGCAATCTGCCAAAAGCGCGGGAAAACTTCAGCGTAGCCCGCTCCTATTGGTTAGCCGAAAATGAAACCGAGCACCGCGATATTCAAAAATAGAAATGGGACCTGATTACAAAACTGCTGGCATGTTAGGAGATGTATTATAGGTCGATTATTATTATACCGCATATTATTATATCGCAAAAATGCTGCAAAATTATCGGTCCAATAATCAAAAGCTTCGTGAAAAAAAGGTTGCGTCAAGCGTTCGGTATAAAACCGAACGCTTGACGCAAATAAAAGACGACGAAAGAATTTTACTTCGAAGAATACCGAGCACATAATTGTAAATTACCGATAAATGCACCATAAATAACATCGATAAGCACTGCACTACCACCCTACTTACCAGGACGGGCAATCGATTAAAGGATGAGCAAAGATCAATGCACCTTGGCTTTATAAAAAAAAACACTTGTATTTTTTTTTCACTTGTACACTATGGGGCACTGACAGAGCGTGGTCGTACTTACATGTCGAGTCGACGCGGGCTGTGGTGCGACTGGCGTGAGTCGCGGGAGTTCTCTCGGTGTCGCCTTACCGCCGCGAAAGGAGATGAGGCGACGCCGTCTCACCCCGCCCCGAGAGCTCAGCTCATGGGGAAAAGCCTTCGAAAACTTTAATTTTCGAACATGATAAAAGGATGCTACCAAGGCTGTGCCCGAATTTAGGTAACAGGGTCGCGCGATATGGAAAATCTGATTATTTAACTCATTTAAAAGATATGCAATATTTGAGAGGTAAGATTGTACGTCCGCTAAAAAGAAATAAAGGAGACAGGATTTCTATTAAAGAAAATTTTCTCTTGTTCAGTAATGAAACATTACTGCCTTTAAAATTTTTAGTAGAACAGACGTGCAGTGCAATGCAAATATTGACGTACCCATAGTAAGTATCATGTTTTTTCTCATTAAATTTGCTCTGGTGTTGATAAATAAGGTATCGTTTGGTGAGAAGCAAATTGTGTATAGCAACATACTTCAGCAGTTTTCACACAAATTCGTTTCAATTTGTGTAAAAAAATGTAAGAAGGTATTCATGGACGTACATCACGGAAATATTTGTAGGAAGCCTGAGATCAGCCAGATGGGCAAAACTCTATACTTAAGCATAATAACCAATGTCGCGCTGTCACGATCTTTGAGGTCGCGCTTGCCACGACCAGTCTCTGGATGGGAAATCATTCTTAACATACCACGAAAACTTGCCGTGCCCCAAGTAGTACGTAAAATGTGAAGTCTGACTTTTTCAGAGTTGTTTCAGTTCTTAAACATTCAACATTCGTTTCCGTAAGATAGAAACAGAATAAATAGGAGGTGCTACAGAAATCTAGAAGCTTCCGTCCAGCTACTAGTCAAGCATGATGATGTGGGCATCGTTACAAAACCCTTAAATATCACTCAAATAGTAGCTACGTCTACGTTTGACAAGACTAAAGAAAAACTAAATTCCGATTTTTCATTAAAATAATAAATACAAAAAACAATACAAAAGTAAAAGTTAACATAAGATCCATATAATAGTACAGTCATTATAGTATAACTAAAGGTGTATATATTAATTTATACCCACGTAGGTATAGTAAGTATAGTACGTAAGTATAGTAATTAAATTTGTATTTAAATATTTTCGGTCATTTTTACACAGTGTCATCTAGTTATGAACATCACACAAACATATGCCCGTATCCGGAATCGACCTTTACTTCGGAAAGCAGCGTTAATACCGCTACTCTAATTTTAACTATTTAAATTATTGAAGCCTAATAAGGTCGTGATTTACGTAATTGTAACATTAACAATTATTTTGCAACCACAACAGTACCTTGGTCCAAATTCGTCATTCCATGATAACAGGCTAACGCTTACTAATTAGTTGTACCCAGTGGAAACGCATTGATGAATCCGAAGCCTTGATTAAAAAAATATCTTGATTTATAGAGACTTTTTGAAAACAAAAAAACTAAGGATGGACTTACTCTAATTTTCCTGTTTTTGACTTCAGCGACCCATTATAACCATTTAAAAATATTCTAAAAACTTTAACAAGCCAAATAACACACATAAAGATATTAAATAACATAAAAAAATCAGCTTTGTTCAAATTTCGAACCTATATTTTTTTCTTTTTTTTAGCAAAAGGCTTGAGCAAAGAAGCCCTTTTCGAATCTTTGAAAAGTCTATGACTAAAGTATATTGCTCATAATTAAAACCAAATCAGTTCTAATATTATACAAAACTAATAAAAATAAATCCGAGTATTTTACTGACGTAAATTATAAAGAAACTTCGTTGATAATTAATTTCGAAATAATACACCGTGTTGTGTCGATGACTCAACGTGTGCGTGCCATTTTATGTAAACAGTTGACCCAGATGGCTCCAAAGGAGTGTTACATGCCTCACCATAGTTCACAGCAGCACAATTAGCTGGCCTTCACTATGGTCACAGGCGGTAACCGGCTTATCTGAACATCGGAGACCATTTAACTGTCCTATTTTTTTTGTTTATTTCGCAGTCAATGGGACGGTTTGATATCGGAGATTTTGAAGAATAGTTTGTTGTTAAAGTTAAATATAGAATAATGAAATAGTAACGAATATACCTATTAAACTACTTTCCTTACCATAAAATAGACCATCCAAACGACGAATAAATCACTGCGCAAAAATGGGACGAATCTTAAGGAATACTCTCATTTTTTCATTATGTTTATTGAACACTCACACCTTTTTCCCATGAGGGATATAGTTGATGAAAGATAGTCAACATTTTATTTGGACAAAAATTCACCTATTAGAGGAAACAAAAGAGGTTGATTGATTGGTCAAGCACTGACCCAGACTAGTTTTGTACCCAATGAACTGTCGTACTCTTGGGTACAGATCTTCCTCCATCTTTTCATTTCTCGCAGTGTTCCGTCTCTTTTAAAAAGACATCCAAGCCGTCGCCGTATACTGTCTCAGGGGACCAGTGTTGTGTAAAAAGGCCCGCAAATCATCCGGCATGCGACAGACATGATCTGGCCGGTCCCATTTGAGTTGGGCTTCATTTTTTGTGGAGTACCGTTTCCGCACCTGATAATGTACCTAACACCAATTATACTGAGACTTCGCATTGGTCAAACAAATACCAAGTCTATACATTATATTTTAGAATGGAGACAATAAAAATATACCTATCCATGAGTTACCTATTATTTTATAAGCCTACGTCAGTGCAGACTTCAGAGAAAAATTGGGTCATTTATTTATTTTAGAATAACAAATACATTCCGAGACCTGGTGTTACCATTTTATGTATGCCTACGTGATTCCCTTTGCACTTTGTTTAACTTAAAGTGTCACATTTATTATTATTGTCTCACAGTGTTAATTTTAAATTATTTGCAATAATTTCAGCCTTTTTGGTCGCCGTTTAAGGCTCTGTATTTTCTTCGATGAACTAATCTTGTGTTAAAGAAATAGGGATTTCGAACATCAACACTGTAATCGAATGTGTATATTTTGCTGCACTCATACTATTATATTGACGAGATACATTGAATAAGTATATGTTGTTTCAAAAAATAACAGGCTCGATTTTTTCCTTTAATTTCTATTCTTTATAAGCCAATATTTAGTCAACACGATATTAAGGTGTAGGTACTTGACACAATATTTCGACGATTTGACGAGACAATGTTTCCATTTGTATCTGCAACATCTTCCAAGCATTTTATTCCTCGTATCGGCAGAAATGAAGTAAAAACTATTAACTGCCGTTGCAATTCTAGTTATATTACGAAGTTGAACAAAACACTCTTTAAAATAACGTTCTTTGAAGTATTGTCGCTCAATTGAGTTCGAAACTAGGCTATCTGTCAAGTTTAACGCTACGCTGCCGATGAGGAGTAAGCAGTTGGCTCGGCTAGCGAGTGTGTACGCCAATGAGACCCGACACCAGGCGACAGTAGGTATTACTAGGTCTAGGTTGCTATTAGCGATACGCGACTTGTTCCTTTCAAGGGCCGCATACGATTATCCATCGGCATTAAAGATATCAATGCTTAAAACTTTTTGTTTTCATATAGCATCGTATGTTCAATCAGGGTTACCCGAATATAAATTTCAATCGAGTTATTTTCACTACGTTATAAGTTTCGGTTTTAAGGTTAGTCAATCTAGTAGGATTATAAACTGTACATAAAAACTGGTTCAAGCATAAGCTGCGTTTTTTTTTTGCTTATATTTAATAATATGTATTAGCTCATAATTTTAATTAGCCTCAGTCTCATTATTAAATCTTACTTTTTATATTTGGAACGTTTTTTTTTTAATTTCTTTTACAGTCCTCGACCTCAGTAAGTATTTATAAAAACTAAAGTTTGACTTTTTTCTTCTTTTTCAAACGTTTTCAACAACTGGTGCCAAGCCGCAGTGTCAGGAACACCTAATAATAAAAAGTGGAGACCAGTCATTAGTTTTGTAAAAGTATCAATTAAACGTCTAAACCTATTAATATTAATCTGCAATTAATGAAATTAATTTTGAACCGATACTTCAGTGTAGTGATGCCAACGCTGCAACTGATCAGTTCATTTCTTTAATAAGCAAGGCCATACAGAATAACTCTCACGTAATAAAAGTGTCTAATAGGAAAAGAATAAACAAACCATGGATTACTATTGGTTTATTACGATGCATGCGTAATAGAGACAACCTGTACAAAAAACTAAAAAAGAATCCCTCTGATGAAGCACTTGCGTTAACATACAAGAGATATAGGAACTTCTGCAATGCTTTACTAAAGAAGCAGAAGAGATTGTATGAAAAACAGGAAATTGAAAAATCAAAAAATAACACAAAAAAGTTGTGGGAAGTTATAAAAAATGTATGTAGCTCTAACAAAAAAGTAAACCATTTCTCAGCCCTGATCAAAACTGATAATCCCCAAAACAGTGTTGATGACGCTAATAAATTTTTTACTGGTGTGGGACAGAGGCTGGCGGAAAAAAATATTGGTAACGTCCATCAGCCTAATAACTACCAGACCTCTATTCCTTCAACACCTAACTCCCTTGTCTTACTCCATACTGATGAAGAAGAGGTGGAACGGCTCATATACGACCTGAGAGATGATGCGGCAGTGGGAGTGGATCAGATATCTGGCAAAATATTAAAGCGCTACGCTAAAACACTGACTGTTCCACTCACTCACATCTGCAACCTGTCTTTTTCTACTGGTATCTTTCCACTGGCGTTGAAAATAGCGCTTGTCAAACCTATACACAAGGGAGGAGATAAAGACTCCATTAATAATTACAGGCCAATTTCCATCCTTCCTACTTTGTCCAAGATTTTGGAACGACTGATCAACAAACGCCTCATGAACTTCCTTGAGACTAACAGTCTCCTCTCACCAGTTCAGTTTGGCTTTCGTTCAGGCAGGTCAACCGATGACGCTGTACATGAACTCACTAACCAGATTGTTATTAATCTTGACAATAAAAATAAGTGTCTTACAGTGTTCTTAGACTTGTCCAAGGCATTTGACACGGTTCCTATTCCATTGCTTGTACACAAACTAGAAAGAATAGGTGTCAGAGGTATTACGTTGCAATTGCTCGAGGACTACTTGAGGCATAGGAAGCAACGTGTTAAAATTGACAACTGGATTAGCGACGAACTCTTTGTTCATTACGGTGTACCTCAAGGCAGTGTCTTAGGTCCTAGCCTCTTCCTAGTCTATATTAATGACTTGTGTCAACTCCAACCTTTACATGGAAAGTTACTATCCTTTGCGGACGACACAGCGCTCTTCTTTAGTGGAAAAACTTGGGAACAGGTCTTTCAAAGTGCTCAACATGGTTTTGATCAGGTCTGCCTATGGCTGAAAAATAATGTGTTGACACTAAACGTATCAAAAACCAAATATATTGCCTTTGCGCCTAAGATAAATCTTCTTCCATCAACAACTCTCAACATTATTGCTCACACTTGCACCGACCAGGCCCTTTCGCCTTGCCTTTGCCCACCCCTACAAAGAACGGATACCATTAGATATCTGGGAGTGTATATGGATCAGACACTAACTTTCAAGCCACACATCGACATTCTCGTTACTAGGATTCGTAAACTTATATATATATTCAAGACATTAAGGCATGTAGCGAATCTTAAAACTATCAAAATGGTGTACTCTGCTCTCTGCCAGTCAATTATCAACTACTGCATAACCTCCTGGGGTGGGGCAGGAAAAGGGTACCTTATGGAGGTTGAAAGGGTACAAAGAGCCATTCTCAAAGTTGGAGCTGGACTGCCTTTTCGTTTTCCAACCTCGGATCTATATAAACGCTGGGATGTACTAACAGTTAGGCAGACCTTTATACTTACTATATTAATTAAAAAGCATACACAAATAAAATATGACCCAAATCTCATGAAGAATAAACGTAGAAAAGGAAATGTCTGTCCTACAAGCGTCTTTCACACCAGTCTCTCGCAAAGATTTTACTGTTTTCTAGGGGGATATCTGTATAACAAAGTTAATACAACACTATCATTATACTCTCTTCGTAAGTCAATGTGTAAAATAACTTTATCCAAATGGTTGAAAACCCTTGATTATCATGCAACTGAAAGTCTGCTGATTCCTATCCGCTAATTCACAGCTCTACCCATCCACAATACCACATATCCACCCCCATTCACACCCTTAAACATTCGTATACCTACACGTGGCAACACAAACTCACACACACCCTAATACACCTACTCACATACACCCACTCACATAAACCTGTACACACACATAAATCTTTTATAATATCCATTTTATATACAGTATTTTGTTAAAATCATATACTTATTAGCATAGTAAACTCCATCACACATCTAGTTCTGAATACTTGGTCTAATTACATAAATAATCTAGCTGTAAGACTCGGGGGGCCTGGTGACCCGTAACACAGGCTTTTCATGCCTTCTTCGGGCACTAGTCTCTCACAAATGTTTAAAATTTTCTATATTAGATTAAGCACTTTCTGTACTGTAATCAACATTTGTGATGAGAAATAAATTTATTATTATTATTATTATTATTATTATTAATTGAGGAAGGTAAATGTATACATACATGGATCGAATGTGTGACCGCTTATAGCCTAAAGCAACATCTGTATAAATATGTAAAATACTCCATAACATATAATTTAATTTTCTTGTAAAAGAATTATGCAACACATGCCTGCTCACAACTGATCGATCTGCTAAATTTGTTTAAACGGTAATGTAAATTGAGTAAGACGTACTACAATTTTCGTCTAACAAGTGTTCGACTGTTTGCAATAAAACTTCTGAAAATGGTTAAACATACTTCTAGGAAATGTTTACACAACATTCGTCACTGGCGGCCATATTTAGCGGACATGTGGCATCTTAAACCTCAATACATGACCAAAAGACAGTGATTCATATGGAGGCTAATGAGAGACATTTTGAGTCACAATAGGAAGCAAGTATAAGTTCGGAAGGAGTTGCCCAACTCGTCTCGAGACGCATCGGGTTGGTATTTCGAAATTTTAAATGTCGAACTGATAAATAACTGTTTTTTTTTTAATATATAATGTATGTACTAAGTGACGCTTCGACGCTACACTCCGAACTTACCTACCTTTCTTATGTAAAGAATTGCGTTTTATTTGCCGACAATCGATAAATAGTTTCAATGAATAATATAATAAGTAAATAGTATAACAAAATCTTAATATCTGAGCAGGCTAAACTTCTTAATTATGTCTACACGTATGGGAAACTCAATTATATATTCGAACAAATAAGATCTAGTTTGTATTGTTACAGAAATGACAGTAGTTTCCATTGTTTTCCCCACGCTTGCTTTGTAAAGTATTTAAAATGAATGTCGAGCAATACATGTACCTGTTTTCGGTCATCTTGGTCATTTAATAAAATATTTTAAAAAATATAACACCGCTTGTCATTTAAATCTAGAAATGCTCACATATTAATGAACTCGACTGTACACTAAAAGATTTACCATATCGTCAGCGTGATGACCATGTAATAACTTTACACCATACATACCTAATTACTGCTTTGTAATACTAAGAGTACCTGATCTAAGCCGCAAACATACAGATAAATGGACAGACAAGCCCACAGAAAAATGCGGAGAAACTGTAATAGTTCCTTGTTCACTATACCGAACCCTAAAAATATTACAGAAAGAATCCAAAACTGACGCCGCGACCAATATCTTTCTACCTACTTTCCATTTTTGCATGTTTACTGCATATAATGTCACATCATCTGCATATTGTGATATAGATCGGATTTTTTCACAATTATTGTTAGGCATTGATAAGATATTCTTTCAAGTAAAAAATGCTTTACAATATTTAAGATACTGTTGTTTAGTAAACTGATTTCTGCGCATGCGAAGAGGCGTGGCGTCGTCTATACATATTCAGGGACCAACATAATCTGGGTACCCCAACGACCCCAAGTAAATAAGAAAACTAAATAAATAAAACCTCAATCTAGCGTTGTGAACGCATACATTAGAGCCTGTGCTCTCAAAGTTCCAAAAAGAGAAAATGCAGGTGCTCTAATCTGTCTAAGGTTGAGACAGATAAGAGCACCTGCTTTTCACGAAAAGAAATAGAGTGATAATGTATGCAAGTAATGTAATGTTCAAAGTATCGACCTATAGATATTTCCAGCGTATAACCATCGACCGGAATACACATAGAGATAAATCCCACTTTGTTAGTATTCAAATAGTCGGCAATTTGCAATGTTTAGAATATTGACATCTTTCGGCCATATTAGTGATTTGTACTGTAGGAAATGAGATTAACAATAATAAGTAGATTTATAGGTAAACCTTTTTAATTAAAGTTGTTTCAGGCTGTGAGCAAACTTTAGACGAAACTTTTCTAAAAGTAAACTTAGGTATATGAATTTTAAACCTAGTCTAATCGAAATTGAAATGGAGGAAATACTTATGACCAAATAAAGTTGAGATGTTAATAATGAAATTAATAAATAATAAAATTAATAATACTCTTATTGTCTGGTAGGTAGAAGGTTCCAGGACTAAGACGCCTAGACTATCAGCTTTCAATTCCCTGAGGAAAGGTTTAATTTTCATAAAAATATCTGACATATTTAAAACATCATTTTTAAATCAAGGTTCTGATAGAGAAAGCAATGCAACACATGTAACATACGACTATTTCTGTCCGCCGACGTGCGCTGGCGCATGCCTGAAATAACTCGGTTTCATCATCACAACACACAATCGACTTGCCTACAGCTTTTTATTTTCATACTATACGTTATGTCGGTAGAAACGGGCAGGGCACGTCGCTGGCCAACCTGTTTTAAATTAAGTAATGTTTATCGTAAGAACAGCTGCTTCGTATTTTTTTAAGTAAGATATACTTACATGGCAATTTTAAAATTTGTCGAAAATTGAACACTTCATTTGATTTATAAAGCTCGTCATAATTATGACGTGTTTCATTTTACTTTGCAGTTCTTTTTCATTCTAGTGGTCTAACCTATCCTAAAACCGTACCAGAAGATTAAGCTTTAACCTAATAACCGGATAGATATTAAACGAATGGAAAAACAATAACGGCTTTTCACAAATAATCTGACAAACTTATTGTAAACATATTATTACTAAGTACACGAATTTAAAATGGTGATAAATGCAAACACCAAACACTTTTCTTACTTTTCGGCCTGTTTTATTGAACTGTCTAAGTTTAATAAATCTCTAAGTTTAATATCCTGTTAATCAGAACTGAAGCTACGCTGACCAGGTGTTTTCCATCACCATAGTATGATACTTATTTGAGTTGGCAAGTCGATCAGTCATTCCACTAATAGGGATGTCTTCACACGGCATGTTATGTTGGCAAAATGGGATGAATAAATAAATAGGTAGCTAATTACCTAATAAAAGCAACTTGCAGCAGAAGATATTATATTTAATAACAATATAATCTCCTTTCCGTTTACTGCCAGCAAAAGAAACAACTAGTCTAGTTTTCTCTATCAACTCTAAATATTGGTTAGCGAAGTTTACGTTATTAAAATATAGGTCGAGTTTGATCAATTCCAAAATACAGCAAAGTTTTATTCAGTATATTCACGAAATTTTCATGGCAAGAGGCTTGTTTAAGGAACAAGCCAATTACCTAACATAGGACCATAGGAGGGAGAATCTTTTAATAAAATGTACTTACTTAATTAGGCACTCCGGTTGTGCCTATTAACTACTACATAATTAAAGACAGTTCTTAATGAACAGAATGACCTAGTGTTAACATTCATTATTCCAATTATTATTATTTTCTAGTATCATATCGAGTTACGCACGGTTCCGGAATCATCTGAGAATCTAAAAATAAGTTCTATCATAAATAATTCATCCAGACCTTGCTATGTTACTGACAAGGTGCTATAAAAGTGCATTGGACAATACGTAATGTTGCAAGTGACAATTAATGGTCGGGCCGGCCGCCGCCGCGTCGCCGCCTGCGTCCGACCTCCGACCGACTGCTACCACCAGACTACATATTTCCTACCATTTATGGCACTCGCAGACCCTGATAACGTTTTCACAAGTACGTTGGTAACAACTGTTAACGCTTGATTGCCTGCAGTTTGCCTTTTAATCAAAATATCTTCCACAGCGCACATTTAATTTAATTTATATTTATTGAAAATTCGACATAAGCTGTTTTTTTTATTTATATGTTGTCCTAAATTACTTTTTTATATTCAACTATTTACAGTGCACCTATTACACCCCTTTTCTTCCAGTAAATGTGTCGCCACTAGACCATTTTTTTAAATATCTGAACTGAGTAATAGTTAATCATTAAGTAGACCAAAACCATAAATAGGTTGGTTCACCTAAGAACCAGATTGATAGGAGTGAAACTTACTATGTATTCCAGGACTAATATTGGATTATTTATGTAAATATGCTCAACATTAAAACGTAGGTAACCAATTTCTACGTTAAATTAGATTTTCTTATGGATCATCATTATTATGTTTATATTATTTAAGTATTCTAAGTATGTAGACAGTTCTTCCAAGTCTAATTCTAACATACGCATATGTTAGAATTCGTGTTCGTAAAAGTGCCCACGATATGTTCAATATTTTCACGTAAGTATCGTAGAGTAGGCTAGTATTTCCTCATGGACATATTCTTGCAACTACTGAATAGGTGTATTAATGCAAATACTTACTTCACAAATAGTGCCTACAATCCACCTTAGTAGGTACCTAAGATACCACCGACCTGCCCTACTTATACTATAAACGCGAATAAATTCCATCATAATTACCTTTGTTATCATTCCCACTTACATAATTACACAACATAAAACGTATCCTGTTGAGGTACTTGAGCATAAGATCGCCAAATACCTATAACATACCTCTGCAACATTTTAAATACGCCATATGTTCTAAAGCCTTGTAATACTGTATAAAGTTAAATTAGTATTATTGTTAGTACCTACTGGAATGGAGAGCTAGGCATGTGGCACGTCGTGTTGCCAATCATTCGCCTAGGCAGTGACTAAGCGAAGAAAATATTATCCGAGAGCAAGTTTTATCAGATAGGCGTACGATCTGTCATGTGACAACAACGTGTTTTATCTCCGGTAATCGTAACTACGGCGGTGCTTCATACGCATAGAATTATCTAACTTGAAAATATCCATATTAGGTATAAGTATTATGCATATGTATAAGCCAATTTAATGTAATGTTGTCTTTGATCTATATTATACTAGCTGACCCAGCAAACGTTATTTCATTATTTTATTGTTTTTATTTTAATATTGTTTAATTAACTGGTTTAATTATAATATAATTACATAATTAATAATCTTTATATGTAGTTGTCCTATTGTAAATGCTGTGCATACCTCAAGTGACTCACTTGCAGAGGATCATATTTATGTGAAAATTTTATTTTAACATCACTCGTAAATCAATTGTTGGTGTATCTTGTTTATAAATAACTAAATATACTATAATAGATATTAAATTATAAATGAAAAAGCATGTCTGTACGTCTGTCTGTTACCTCTTCACGCTTAAACCGCTAAATGGCGATATATAGATATTTTGAGTGCTAAAGAAGAATATAGGATAAAAAATCATCCTCAGAGAACGAAAAGGGTGATAGAAGTTTATACGCAGACGAAGTCGCGGGCAACAGCTAGTATTAAATAGTAGCAAAAAAAATATTCAAGAGCATCTAATGCTTTACACCATTAGATGCTCTTGAATATTTTTTAATAATTTGTTAATAATATAAAATAAAATTGGGACTTAAAATCTCATACACGACCTTATTTCAATTATTGATTTTATTTTGTCCCACATTAGTGGTTTTCTCTGAGCAATCGGATCCCACGTCTAATGTAGTCTGGACGAAAGATCAACGTAATTCTCAACACAAAAAATAACGATAATAATCTCCTACCGGATGCAAACGCAACTTGATCTACTATCCATACTTATTAATAGTAATGCCGCGCTGCCATTCTTAAGTCTTTAGCAACCGTTTAAACGAGGGTTCTGCTAAAAATATTTCGAATGTTGAAGTAAACGCTTTGAATAAAACAGCATTTAATGTTCATGACAAAGCACTAACAGAGTCTTGGATGAAGTCGATGGAATATGTAATTTAAGCAAATAGGTAAATAGCCAGGGTCTGATACTGTCATGACTCGACTAAGCATACTTTAGTGATGAGCGTCGCTTTGCTCATCGACTTAGTATGCTACCTAACCTGGTAAAAAATACCTAATAATAATTGACACTACGTGCAGAATGACTACCCTCCGATGCCTATATTGTCACATAATTATATATTAAACACTTGACCGTTATTTGAAGCTTACTTAATTGAGAGTGGCGCTAGGTAACTTCCGCTAAATTCTCTTTCTCTTTCGCTCTTTATACCAGGAATATATCTTTCTCGCTTGCTCAACCGTTATTTCGCCAGGTGGCCACGCCCCCCAAAAGTACTTGGATTGTGGCAGTGTTCTGAAAATCATTGGCGTCTTAAAATCCGCTGAGAGCAGTCGTTGTCGGAACAACGCAGTATTCTAGTGTAACAGCTGGTCTACAGTGAATTTAACATTACATTTAGTAAGTTCGAATTATTAATTGTGACAAGATTTCGCATCAAGAAAATTGTAAGTACTTTAAACGTTTTAATAACTTTATATAAAAAGTGTCGGGTGAAGTATTATTAAACGGTATTACCGTTCGGCTTTGCCCTTTGCATACCTTCGTATTATACTGTAATAATGTAGTATGCTAATTTTATTGTAATTTTTTTTTATGTACCCTCGTTTGCTCGGTTATTATTTATCATGTGTTCCTGTTATACTTGTTAGTGAGGTAAGTATAGTATGTAAGATATTTGAAATGCCGGTAGATTATCATGGAGAATAATGATATCGTGGAGGAAGTTCCGGGGCCGTCAGGATGTCAGGCAAACAAGACGGTATCACGAAGAAATTCGGAATCGTCGTCTAGTTCTTCTAACTCAGATTCTTCTTCATCCTCGGAATCTCCTCGTAAAAAGAGGCGTCACCGCCGCCGTTATCATAAAGAAAGAAGGGAGCGTAAAAGTAAAACTGATTTATTACAAAAGTTAAGTCGTGAGGTAGATGAACTACGCAAAGTATTTCATGATAATACGAGACAATACAGTCAGCCTGCTAGCTCCCAGCGCCTTGATGAAATATCTGTAATGGATCATCAGGACAGATATTTAAGCGATTTTGAGGAAACAGATGCACAACCGCAATTTAAGTTCGATTTAAAAACAAAACTAAAAGAACCATCTGTTCCTAGGGCCCCTCAAAATTATGTGAACTCTTTGAACAGCATTCAGCATTTCGATCAAAGTGAATGGTGTGAGGTTAGATACTCTGAGGTACAGAAAATATATAATTATTCGCCAGGGTTTACTAATTTGGAGGTCAATGAAGAGATCAAACCTTATGATTCACTTAAACACTTAGCTTACGCTGACAAAGCATATGGAGCCCTGACCTTTTGCGCACTTAAACAGCGCGAGGCTTTACAAAGCAGTATGACTGATCTTTTAAATTGGGTACGCGTAAAAGGCGGTATAACGCCAGATCAGTTGCACGAGAAAATCAATGGCTTATTGTCAGATGGAGAATACTACAAGGTGTCTTCTGATCTCCTTCAACTCATTTGTGGTCATCGTGCTGAGACTATTCAAATGCGTAGAGACGGTATAACAAAGTTTGTTCGTGATCCTTTGGTTAAGGCTACACTTCGTAAAATTCCACCATCCAATGAACATATTTTTAATGCCGAGTTATTTTCATCGGCATTGGAAAAGACGGGTGGCGTTAAAAAGGCCTTTCTCCCTTTCAATAAGCATAGTGGATATAATATGGTTTCGCAGACAGGAAATAAAGTATGTAATCGCTACCCCTCACAGGATTCAGCCCATATTGGTGCACCCTCGCAGGGTACTTATGAGAACTGTTGCACTATGCAAGGCTTTCCGCGGCCCTCGCAGGGCAGTGGACATAAATATACATCAAGAATGTATAGTACCAACCGTCCCTCGCAGGGATATGGTTATAATAATAATGATTTACGAGCGGCTAATCATAATTTTCGTGGAACCTCGCGTTCACGAGGAGGTCCTCAGCGATCTAGCAAGCAGGACACGAATCGATATAATAGGAAACGGACTTCAGCATCCGAATACCATGCAGGGGGGAAAAGAGGTAAGTTCTGACTGGCAGAATTTCAAGGCGGGGCAGTTGGCGAACCATGTCGATCGATGGCAGAAACTGGGAGCACCAACATCTCTACTTCGTCTCATAAAAGGTTATCGCATTCCTTTTGTCAAGAAACCACCGCTCATGCTACCGGGGCGTCAGAGTCCGTTAGAAACAAAAGAATCAGAACTGATGTCAACTATCATTTCGCAAATGATAGATCAAAACGTTCTAGAAGTAGCTCCTTACACCCCGAGCTTTTTGTCATCAATGTTTCTGATTCCCAAAGCCGACGGAGCCAACAGGCCTATTTTCAATCTCAAGAATCTGAACGACTATGTCAACACAAAATCTTTCAGGCTCGTAAATGTGTTACGCGTTCCAGATTTTCTTCAACCAAGGGACTGGCTTTGCAAAGTCGACCTTTCTCAGGCTTACTTCAATCTACCGATTGCCCAGCCTCACAGGCGTTTTTTAAGAATGATCTACAAAGGCAGATTGCTGCAGATGACTTGCCTTCCCTTTGGCCTCAGCACGGCACCCAGGGTGTTTGCATCTCTCACAAACTGGATTGCCCAAACATTAAGGCAGGAAGGTGTCCGTATACTGGTATACTTAGACGACTTTCTACTGGCAAACCAAGATTGTCACATGTTGCAAGTACACGTCCAAAAAGTATTGGAACGTCTAGTATTTTTGGGTTGGCAGATAAACTACCAGAAGTCAGTCACGACTCCATGCAAGAGCCTTGTATTTCTAGGAGTTCTATGGAACCCATGGCTAAACGTCAGATCCCTACCTTCGGAGAAAATTTTAAAAATAAAAGACAAGGTACTAGACCTATTTCACAAGCCCGTAGTGCCAACAAAAACATTACAAAGCCTGGTGGGCCAATTAAACTTTGCCAGCTTCGCAGTACCGAGGGGCAGGCTACATTTTCGGGACACACTTGCTTGGCTAAACAAAATGCTAAAGGAGGGGTCGGTCAACACCAGCCTGAACACAAAAGTAAAGAAGGACCTAAAATGCTGGCTGCTAAATTGCCATCTACCATCCCCAATACACAATCCACCGCCGTCACATTACTTGACCACGGACGCATCAGATGTGGCATGGGGAGCACAGCTAGATGGATACACCCTGTCGGGCCCATGGTCACAGGAGGAGCAAAATCTTCATTGCAACCAGAAGGAAATGTTGGCAATTCTAAAGGCCTTAGAACAACACTCTTCACGGTTGCGTCGATCAACTGTGCTAGTACAGTGCGACAACAAGACCGTAGTCGCCTTTCTGCGGAACGAGGGGGGAACCAGGTCTGTCCCGTTAATGGAATTAACGAAAAAAGTATATCAAGCCCTAGACAACTGTCAGATCAGCTTGAAAGTTCAGTACATTCCGGGGCGTTACAACAGTCAGGCAGATCACCTTTCTCGTCTCCGTCGCCCTCCGGAGTGGTATCTGTTACCCAAGTGTACAGAAAAAATATTCAAGAAGTTCGGAATACCTATGATGGATTTGTTCGCGTCGGAACGAGCGAAAGTGGTGATAAATTACGTATCCTTAGACCAGAACGATACACAAGCAATGTACCACGATGCCTTCTCCCGGATATGGAATTACCCCCTAGCCTGGGTGTTTCCACCGCCCTACCTAATCCCCAGAGTTTTAGCTCACCTCAATGCAGCGTCAGGAGTATACCTATTAGTAGTCCCGCGATGGAAACGGGTATTTTGGAGAGCAGACCTGAAACACCGGGCGTTAGCACCTCCCTTCACAATCCAGAATTTGGACCTAAATTTAATAGATATAGTGACGGGACTTCCGCCTCCCAAAATCCAGGAAATGACGTTGGAGGTTTGGAAATGTGGGGGTGGGGTCCGAATCTAGTAGGTTGGAATGAGGCCCAATTAAAGCTGCTAAAGTCATCCTGGCGACCATCTACTAAAAAGACTTATAGTGTGGCATGGAATAGGTGGTTAAAATGGAACCAAATACATAAATTAAACCCTCTACAGCCTACAGGTCAGAGCTTGGCTAAGTTTTTAGCAGATCTGTATCTTATAGATGGTCTAGCTTATAACACGATCTTATTACATAAATCTGTAGTTTGTACATTATGCAATTTTGATGACTCTGGCAAACTAACGGGCAACGTTTTGGTTAATCACATATTAAAATCTATCGCATTAAAGAAACCAGTTTCTCAAAATCAATTAGTTTGGAATGTAGATAAACTAACGACATATCTAGGAAGTTATTCGGTAAATGAAGACAACGTCTTTGCCACCTGTAGACATACAGCAACTCTTTTACTTATTTGTTCTGGCAGAAGAGTTCATGATTTGACTCTGCTAGCGGTAGATGCAAAACATCTGTATGAAAATGAGAATAATTTGATTTTATGGCCGTTGTTTGGATCCAAAACTGACACTGCTGACTACAGGCAGTCTGGCTGGAGGTTAATATCTAATACTACCAACAAAAATCTAGACCCGGTTTACTGGGTTAAGCGTTCTATATCAATTTTAAATGATAAACGTCAGTCTGGAGGATTTGTTAATCTTTTTCTTAATATTAGAGGTCATCCAAAGGCAGCATCTCGTACGGTAATCGCAGGTTGGGTTAAAAGCCTACTGTTAGAAGCAAATAATCACATTTATGATTTATTTAATTGTATTACAATAATAAATATTTGTTTTGGTACATAAATAGTATTAATTTATTCTTTAATTCTTATCACATTGGCGTCGTTATTCCACCAGGTGATAACAGACACGTCTCAATTAAGTAAGCTTCAAATAACGGTCAAGTGTTTAATAGCAGTGTTTTACCTGAAAATAAAACACATATTAAATACTTACCTTATTTGAAGCTTACATTTTAAACCTACCTGGTGAACAATTGCAGACTCAATGATTTTCAGAACACTGCCACAATCCAAGTACTTTTGGGGGGCGTGGCCACCTGGCGAAATAACGGTTGAGCAAGCGAGAAAGATATATTCCTGGTATAAAGAGCGAAAGAGAGAGAATTTAGCGGAAGTTACCTAGCGCCACTCTCAATTAAGTAAGCTTCAAATAAGGTAAGTATTTAATATGTGTTTTATTTTCAGGTAAAACACTGCTATTAATATGCTCGCTTTTGATGTGTCCAGAATATGCTCGCTTACTGTACGTACACAATTACGCGTGAACAAATTTCTGTGTCATCAATGTCTAACTTTCCTGTTACTTAATCGGGATATGCTAAAACAGTAGTTCTACGAGGCGAGTGCAGGCTCGATTCTTCTTTTCTTAGAAGCTTAGGCAAAGTTTAGCATTTCTAGTCGACGTCACCTCATAGTTGTCTTATGGGTCACTATACTAACTAGTGGTCTAGGGTAGGGACAGTAATTTCATGACTCATCTCGTCCAAGTTTATATACTCATAAATAATACTCATAATATGAAAAATACGTATATTATTCGCTGAATTCAAATAAATACATTTGCATCAAGAACTCTCCATACCCGGTTACCATAATATCTTCATTAGCCATATACGTATTCGAAATATCAGCATAACAACTTAATAATACAATTCACATTGTTTTTATTTCAATTATGTGGTTAAGATAATCATCGAAACTATAATATAAACGGTAAAGAGTCGAGCGGCCATGTTCGGTAATATCAAGTTTTCCCGCGTTGACTCACTCAGCTACCGGTTTTATGTGACATTTAAGTACATTTAGCAAGGTGATTTTTGCATTAAAACATTAATATTAAACTGATCTCGTTAAAATCGAAACAAGGATTGTTTTCACGTAACTTGTCGTTTTATACAACTTTTATCTGTTGTTATCAACCTTAAAACGAATACCAGTTTGAGTAACATTATACAACTTAATCTAATAAATTCTTAATAGCAGCACGGAGTTTAGATTTGTTCCCGGTTCAAGGAAATAGGCTCATCTCTATTACGTAGGACCTAAAAACACACTGGGGTATCCTAATGTCCATCAGTACTTATCTGCCTTGCTCTTCGATGAGAGTAGGTATAATGGTATGTTATATAAAATGGAGTTAAAGTTGCCCGAAATTACATTACAACGTGAGATTCTAGCATAAAATAAGGAAAACAAAATAAAGGGTCAAGGTCATTTAATCAAATAGTCAACTTAAAACTAAAACTACTGAATCTTTCTGTGATATTCAGGCGTCGCATTCCCATAGTCTTGTAAATTGAATAACGTAGATCTATTAGTGACCATATACTTTAGGAAGTCTTGTATATGCGTCAAGACATGTTGCAAAGATTTCTCGTCCAAGGCTGTGTAGGCCAACATTGGCCCCATCTTGGCAAACAGCCTTAGTAAATGTATGGACCCATATATTTGGGCCATTGGTGTATCAGGATACTCCTGCAGTATCTCGCTGTACTGAGGCCGTTCAAACTTATACAAAAGTTGCGACCCCAATGTGGCATTGAAGTACTCTTTAATACCTTCTGTGATGTCGAGTAATACTGTCTCTTTAGCTTGGTTGTGCGATTTGCTGCTTTTCTTGAAGGCGAGGTAGTTGTCCACGATCTGCGAGACCGTGAGCTTCGCTGGCAGAATGGCCAGTTTCTGTTGCCTCGTGATGACATCCCAGTCGTCGACGAGCCACACTTTCAGTTCTTCCGGTATTTTGATCTTCACTTCCACCTTCGCCAAATATTGCTCCTCAGATTCGATGGATAGGTCTAAGCGACCGCGCTTTTTCCTGAAAAATACATAAGACGTCTTTACATACTAAAACAAACAATTTACACAGCCACATCAAAATATTATATAAACACATAATTATTTAACGCTGATGTTTTCGCTTACACCGCCGAATTAAAATTCAATTTTATCCATTATAGATCTAGGTACATCCAAATATAATTGCAAAAATTAATCTTTCATATTCATAATTCTGTACTAAAATATTGCTAATAGTTATAGTTATCTTGAGCTGCTAAACTATTTGTAGACATTAATTTGCAATCAAATGAAATTTCAATTTGGCGGGCTTAACGATAACAACGACCTTCACTTATTTAATAAGCCACATGTAGCGCCATCTATTATTAATCGCAGCGAACTAACTACACATGCTTTATATATTTTTTACAATAAAGTACTGACCCAGTTTCCCGCTCGGTTACTGTTTGGTTAGTAATATGATGTGTGAGAGGCGTTATGAAGAGCTCAAGATGATTGATTATTACTAAGTGAAAATAACAATAAAAAAAAAAACTAGCCAATAATTGGCTAGTTTTTTTTTTATTGTTATTTTACTGCAGGCAGGTTAGAAATCGCTTAGCCGTTAAAGGAATTAAATTACAATAGCTAAAGGATGCACTAGCTATTGATCGTGTTTTCACTCGCGTGCCAAAAATTGGATGGTTAGCTAAATAAAAAAATAATGCCGATGATATCACTTGCGTGATAGATGTCGAGTTCTAGTCCAAAGTACGTACCGCTAACTTATATAAATAAATACATTTTCACTTTGTTCGTTCTGAACTGAGACCTGACGCCAGTGTGCAAGTAAATGGGATCATGAGATTGACAAGTATGAATGGTCATAACATCGGTATAAAAGCCGCATAGAGTACTTCTTGCGAATTGGTTGTCAGAAACTGTCTCGTTGGTCTAGTCGTCGTAAGTTAGTGCGATTGCTGAGAAAGAGGTCTTGGCTTATTGGTAATTCTCAGTAGAAACTCTCAGTTTGGATTCGTGCCTGTTTGATAGCAATTGGCTCGCCCCCTAGGAGATTACATGGGACTCATGGGAGCTAAAACATTAAGACAAAATGTGGGTGTACATTAGTACACCTCTGCCTAACCGTTCGGAGACGACAGGTGTAATGGTAATTGAAGAACTGGACATACTGTACTGACCCTAAATAAAAAAATGATTTATCAATCAATAATAATCTCTACACTTAAATGAAGAGCTGAAGATCATATGGATGTACTATCCTTGTTAAACGAAGCAAATAGATAGAAATAATACCAAAACATAAACATACTACAAGCCTTTCCATAGTGGGGTTGGCTTTCAGATGCGAATGTATATCAGTCTTTTCATAGTCGGTTGGCTCCCAGTTGCGACTGAGCGACAGTCATTTCAACAAAGCTATCAGATCTCATACATCCACTCACGGGGTTTTTCCCATAGGGTAGGCCGAAACTACAGAGTGCCACGCGCTATGCTCCCTGCATAACACTTTTGCCTCGTCCACATTCATACAACTCGTCATGCACGCCCATATCTCCATAACAATCATCAGTTACCTAATTCCCTAACAAGTAACGATTGTCATAAAAATACGTATATGTAACCGGGATTAATAGATTAACATGCTACGCAAAGCATGGAGAATCTTAATGAGTCAAAAATTATCGCGCATTCTTTGTTTGACAAATACAGTTTAACCTTACAGATAAATTAATCAGCTAGGTTATAACTTAAGTCACAAGCACCTCAAAGTCAAATTCACACGTTTTATAAATAGATAATAGTGAAATATCAACTTACTTGGGCTGATCAGAGCCGGAGTCGGCAGGTGTGTCTTTACTCTGAGTCTTGGTAGCTTTTGCCGGTGCAGGAGTTGTTTCCACTTCTTTACCTGTAATTTATAATTATATTGTGAGTAGAGATACAGCATTTTATGTGGGTTGGGTATTCTTACATAGTAAAGGATACAGCTTATTAGCAGATTTTTTGCAAGAATGTGTAGCAACACAAACCACACTATCTTATGAGTTTATTTGATCTTGCCACATCAAATCTGTTTTATTTAATGTAAGTTACAACTTACATGTGTACTTTAAATAATCATAATATATCCAGACTTATATTCACAACTATATCTAGTTCCAAGCTAAGCCACTAGGCTTGGGCTAGTGTCAAGGATACATAAATATAAACTATATAAATGTATAGTTTAAAAGAGGTATAATAAACATTTCCTCTACCATTACCAACGAAGATAATATTAATACTGTTGAACTAATTGGGTTTGATGACCCAAGAAGCAGAAAATATATTTAAAATAATTAATTCACTCAACCCATGGCCAATGTGGCATACTTACATACTCAGTTGATAATATAAAAACACATTTGAATATACAAACTGGTAGGTGGCAGTATCAATATGTTTCACTTCATTTCAAGTTAACATTAAATAAAACAAAAAAATTCTGCAGTAAAATTTACAAAAAATCTTCTAAATAAATAATAATCTCACTGTTTAACATCGTAACTTCACTCATAGGTCACAGAAGATTTTATATTTTGTTGTAAGAACATATTATTTCATATGTTTAACTGATATAAATACATATAATCATAAACCGCATTGCATTTAAAATATGACTGGTGATAAAAATTAACCAATAGCCAAAATAGAGTTACACCGCCATCCCGGTACCCTTAATGGAGCTATGTTAGAATCCAGATGGTGTTTAGTGATTGTATATAATTTTATTCATATATTTTTTTTTTACTCTTATAACCTTCTAACTCTAACAAGAGTTAGAAGGTTATAAGAGTAAAATATAACTATGGATGCTTACCAGCTGGTGTAGAAGCCCTGGATTCTTCTCTTGCTGGAGTAGCACTGGCTGCCGCTTCAGACTTGCGGCCTTTAGCAGGAGCTGGAAATGATTTAAACAAATACATTCGTTATTATATTTCTTTAACCATACATGTCTATCTCAAATGATTTTAAAACTTACATAAACTCTGTGGTTAATTACCTCAAGTGTCATTCTAATACCTGATAACAAATAAATTTCTAGTGTTTGTAATTAGCTGCTTGAAGGTCAATAGATAAATAGTAATTGCTGTGCTATTAAGAGGCCACTGAAGAAACTGAATTCCACATACAAACATTACAATGGAATAAAATGCAAAATTAATGTTTTTTATAACTTTTTTAAGAATTACATTTATATTGGATTCAAATATTATTTTGTGGAAATTAACTTATCCATTAAATCTTGATAAAAAGGCTCTCATTCTAGGCATGTACAATGTTAATACTAAAAACATATTGACTTCTATAAAAATATGAATAAAGAAAAGAAAGGTTAATCATAGTGCATCAATAGAAATATATTTTTAGATATAGGTTAAGATGTCTACATAACTCTCAGACGTAAGAGTTATGATTCTTCATGTGTCAGAACCAGAAGTGATTGGGTAATGAGTAAGGTATGATTATGTAAAACAAACACATACTTTTTTTCGTCTTGGTTGGTTGTGCAGAGTGTGCTCTCTGAACTTCCTTCTGCCGTTGAACATTGGCCTCATTATACTTTAATACACGGCTTTCAGGAACCCACTCGTCCCAACTGGAATTCAGTTAAAAAGAAACAAGGTTTAAGACATGAAGGTTAGATGACGAAAAAATCGTTAGGTTTATGATAGTTAGATGAATAATTGATAAGCCAACTTACTTCTTATTCCAACCCGCATAGTGTATCAAATACCTGACATGTTTATCCTTCGTTACAGAACTTTTGAGACATTTCGCCTCGTAAATCAAGGGCCCATGAAAACACAACACTTTTTCACCTGTAATTTTAGGAACCCATTATATATCATCATCTATAAATGCTAGAAAACAATAATAATGGCACACTATCATACATTCCAGTTATAATTACCATCAGCAAATTTTAATTTTGGTGCCATGTTTATTTATTTACAATATCAAACTCCACAACACATGAAATGGCGACCATTGGCTTTAAATTCAATTCGATTTTGACATGACAGTTGAGGTTGACAGTTTTAGATTGGTTTGGAAAGCGTCGCTCCGGCGCTGTGCCAACGAATCTAGCAACTTGCCTTTTAAGTTCTGTGTATGTCTCTTAAGATATTTCTCTCTAAATAAAACTTAACTCTTTTAGCAGGGTTTTTATGAGTGAAATACACGGCGTTTCCATATTGCGCCTTTACACTTTCAACGTAGGTCTTTTAAACATACTGACGTGCGTCTCATTTCTACGACATTTTTACGAGTTCATTTTTCAAATTTAATTAAATATGTGTAATAAGGATTTTCATTGAATGAGATTGGTTTTAGTAGCGATTGTAGTTAGTGAGAATAGGCTCGCCTCAATAAACTATAAACTTACCAACGAAACGTAACAGTACGTCCATTGTTACGACCAATTTCACAGGCCAAACGGACTTATGAAAATTATAAATATGAAAAACACCAACAGAAAATTCCGTTATCAAATATTCAGTAGAGAAAAGGCGGGAAGCTTAAAATATTTTATTATTTGTAGATAAGCAAAAGTTTAGTATAATATTAACATAGTCATTACATAATACCATTAAAAGTACCTAACTATAAGGTGCAAGTATTTTCTACAGAATTATTATAGAGGGCAAACTCTAGTTCTTTAACTTTCAAAAATCGCAAACCCTAAACAAAGAATACTAATGAAAAGGTATAAATATCCCAAGATAAGATCTTGGGTTTTTTTAATATTTACACGTACTTAGATATTTTTTATTTTCTGAGTTTATTAATGTTATGAGATCTCATATAGGTACTGTTAGGTGCACGGAACCCTTAGGTATACTTATAGGTGATGAAAATTTAAATATCACTACCATCTATCAATTGCCACCATTGCACACCTATTCCTAAGATAACTGGATGAATTGATAGTTATTTCATATTTGAATCGTATTCTCTTTTTCTTTGCACATACACTTTACACAAGATGACTTGCAGTCCTGGAAAACATCTATCGTTCGGGCTATGTCGTCAAGTAATTACCTACTTACGTAGGTACCTACATAGGTACCTACATAGGCCCATTTCTGCTCCTGATAAAAAATCGTAAACAAACGTATCATCATTGACACTCTGTACATTACATCATTTTTCCGTCAAAAATTCCGTACCATGAAAGCAACAAGTAGGTAAATAAAGTTAATTGGAGAAGCACGGTCAAAGTCGGCCACTCCGCAGTTGGTCGGCGTCAGCTGGCAGTGCTACACGTATATCTTGCTGTCCTACTTAGTCATACCACGCTACAATGTCGCAACAAGGCCCCGCGTTTGACGTCAACGCGATGACGTTGACCCGATGGGTCCTCGCCAAGCAGAGGACCGCACCATCGGCGACAGGCGACTTGACTCAACTTCTAAACTCAATTCAGACTGCTGTCAAGGCTATACAGTCGGCCGTGAGGAAAGCCGGCATCGCTAAACTGTTAGTATATATTACTGTTACTGTTTAAGTATATTGTTTTAAAACAAAAAAAAATATTACTTATTTGTGTGAATAATCATGATGTAGCTAGGCTAACTCGTATTAATTTAGTAGGTAGGTACTATATCCATGCTATACTTGTTCCAACAAAAAATATACTAATGTTATCGCCTAATCATTCGAGCTATGGGACTCGTATACATATTTAAAATTATCACATAGAACAAAAACAATTAAGCATAGATCCTTACCTAATACACCTACCTACATCGCCAGACAACTATCTATCTTATCTTTCACTATATCCGCTTGTTAACTTTCTAGCTGGTAAAGCCCGTTCTATACACTATTGCCTTATAAGTAAATAATAGTAATAATTACCTACTTACTTATGAAAAACCTTGGCTCTTTCTTACAATTAAAAGATTTAAAAGAAAATTAATTTACTATGTTGCATAGTGCGATAACATGTAAATAATGAGATTTTAACCTTCGAATACTCATTACACTTCAATTTGTATAAATTAAAGTTTTTACGTAACTATGTAACTGTTTAATAATATTTTTAAAAAAAATTAAGTGTTAGGTACAACGTCATTAGTTTTGCCACACCTCCAGTCGAACCAATAGGCAATACGTAATAGACACACCTCCGACCGGTCGAACAAGTTATTACCAAATCTTGTTGTGCATATCAAACGTTGTTATCACAAGACAAGAAAAAAGGCAAGATATCTGTGTTCTATACATTTATATTGTCATCAAATGGACAATGTATAGAGTATACGTAGTATAAGAACATATATCAAATTATATTTGAAACACATTCTACATCAATTCAATAGTATGTCTAAATGCCAGCAACCATTATTCTGAATTACTTTTACATTTATTTTCATTCATTACTTAATATACCTACCGCTCCGCTTTTGAGAATTCATATAAATAAGAGAATAAAAAAAAATGTAGATAAAAGCACACTACACCGGATAAAAAAACTTTAAACAAAAAAATTTGGTAGATTCTTCATCCACCGGCACTAAAGATAATTTGGAAAAAGGATTTAGGAATATATTTTACCTACTACCTGTTTTACTACCTTAGGCTTTTGCAGACCCAAATTAACGTTAAATCTTTTCACACTACACACATAATTATACATAAATTTTACTAAATTTTACATATTATATAAAGACTCTTAATAAGGAAAGGTTTTTGGTCATTATTTGGTCATCATGAGACAGGTGAGGCTTGTGTAGATTGTAATGGCAACTGCTTTTAATGTTGTCACCAGGCACGGCATTTCCGGCGACACCAACGTCCAGGGCGAGCAGGTGAAGAAGTTGGACGTACTCTCCAATGACCTGTTCATCAACATGCTGAAGTCTTCGTTTACGACGTGCTTGCTGGTCTCTGAGGAAAATCCTACTGTTATCGAGGTCAGTAGATACAGTTCACAGTAGATATTACAGGCTATGGGGAGAGGTTTAATTGTTTTATTGCCACTGATTGCTTTGCCGGTGATCTCCGAGGCACGGAATGGTATCAATGTTCCCATAGGAAACTAGGCAGGGGCATCCTAAGCTCACAGATCGATTGATCAGCTTACTTATTACTTGGGTACGAGCCCCTCAGCTCACCACTCGGCGGCGGTGATGATATTCCATCAGGTGAGCCTACTGCCCGTTTACACCCTTTTATATAACGGTTCGCCCTCTGCTCAGCTGTGTTTTACACAAGTACGAAGAATGTTAGCTTAATTGAACTCCATTCAACCAGATTTAAAAGCTATGAATATCAAGCGATCCTATACCATTTGGTTGGTTGGCCACTCATTCGTAACTCAGCAACGTAGCCTCATTCCGGAAGAATAGCAGCGTAAAGAACGTACAATCACATATGCGTAGATGCTCTAGATCTAGGTATTTGTATTTACGCGTAATCATACCACTAAAACATACTTTCTCGTTAATTTAAAAATATGGGGCGAATAAATTCACGGTGAAAGTTTATTAAAATAAAAATCCAAAATTAAATATACTTTGGCAAGCGATGCACCCACAGAGAAAGTTCTGAGACATATCCGTACATTTTGTTTATGAAAAATAAACAGGTTATTGCCCTTTCGCTTATAGAAGTTCTCAGGGTTACACATTATGTATCTATATTGAACACATAAAAGTCATACGTCACTCACTCATTGATTGAACACGAAATTTTAAAAACCGCTTGAACTATGAAGCTGAATGTTGACGTGTTGAAATTAGGTAGTTTATAGGTACTAGACGTATTTTAGAAATATAATTTTGAAAGGGGAAAGAGAGACAAACGCGTGTAAGGACTCAGTAAGTTAGTATTTAATATTGAACTACTTTGAGCGTTACAATAATTATGTTAGCAATAAAAAAAAAACAATAATTTAACTCTGTCTTTTCTTATTAAACCAAACCGTAAGTTATCCGTTAAATGAAATTAGGTACTTACCTACTAACTTACTGAAGTTGAAATTTATTAAATGTATCTTCAAAGTTTTCCATTTTAAAGAGCTTTGCCGACCAATTTTCAGAAAATGATCACAATAAATAACTTATGTGTAAAATTATGTTCCCTAGGTAGAGAAAGAAAGACGCGGTAAATACGTGGTGTGCTTTGATCCGCTTGATGGGTCATCCAACATCGACTGCCTAGTCTCCGTCGGATCCATTTTCTCAATTTACAAGTAAGTTAACGATATTGATTTCCGACACTTTACATAACATTGAAAAAAAAAACTACTTTTTCCGGATTTTATCGCGGTAAGTAGGTACCTTAATAATGTTTCGGATCGGAATGGCACGTGAAAATTAGAGTGACCATGCAAGATGGATCCGCAACAACATTTGAACCATTAATATCGACCCAGGAGCCAGGTACTAGGCACTGAATGGGTTCAGGGATACATATATATATAGGTACATAGCGCTATAAAGTTTGTGCATTTTAAACAGATGTGTTCTTTAATGGAACTGCAAAAAAACTGCAACTAAAAAAGTATATACTTATGTATTTATAATGTAAGCATATGGGTATTTCTGCAAAGTTTGCCGTTTAAAAGGACAATACGATGAAACTAGAATTTATAAATAGATTGCTCTCAATTGAAGTAATGAGGTACTTATAGTTGATATGAGGTATGCTATAAACAATTAGGTATGGGCGCACAATGTTATCGTTATCAGTATATTTTTGACGCATTACGACCTGAGTCCTGACTAATTCTCACACAACCGCAACTACTGTCCGTGAGATCAGGACCTCACCCCAGTTTGATATTTTTTGAGGTTTTGTTTGAGGTTTTTATATGAAATTCTCAGTGGTATCTCAGAGTTTGGATTTGTGCCCGACTAGGCTTGGCCTAAATAAATAAAAAGAAAAATAAATAAAAAAAGTAAATTTATGTTAACAGGTAATTACAATTAGTTTACTACTATTTATAGTAGGTACCTAAACGAAATAATACCTAGATATTTATGGCGCACAATGTTATCAATATTATATTGAATAAATACAAAAGAATGTAAATATTTATAAACAAATGAAGGGAAAAAACACAATAAAATAAAAATACGGACTACATTTTACACCGTAAATAGGTTTTCAGTACGTGTCTAATTCGTATTGTTTGTCCGACCGAAGACCCAAATATATGAAAATAGTTACTTAAGAAGAAAGACAAAGGGAGGATAATATGATTTAACTTACGAACTAAATTCTATTATTTCCAGGAAGAAAACTGTAGGTGAACCGGTAGAGGCAGATGCCTTAAGACCCGGTAACGAGTTGGTAGCAGCTGGCTACGCCCTATACGGCTCCGCGACCATGCTGGTGCTCTCACTGGGGAAGGGCAAGGGGGTCCACGGGTTCATGTACGACCCCTCTATCGGGGAGTTCATACTTACAGACCCCAACATGAAGATACCTGAGAAGGGGAATATCTATTCTATTAATGAAGGTAACTTATCGTTTCACGACCTGTTTAGTCCAGCGGTAGTTAACGCTGCTTTCTGTGCTACGGTAGAAACTAATGTTTGTGTGATTAGCATCAACATTTGTATCCGAGTCATGGATGTATCCATGTGTAATAAGTATGTATTTACAAAAAAAAAGTATATATGTAGTATATCAACCTTCTAGTATCCGTAACACAAGCCTCGCTGCTTACCACGGAACTAGATGGCACTGTGCCATAATTTCCAGGTATTTATTTATTTAAACATTAAAAATTAAAAGTACTTTTCGTTCCGTAGTGTTTAAAAAGACAGATGAAAAGTCACGGAGTTTTAGTTTTTAAATGAATATTTGAAAACTGGTAGGTCTACTGAATATAGTATTGTATAGTACTTAGGTTCTTTCCTTTCATAAATATGTTATCATTAATCTATGAAAAAGGTGTTAGAAATACAATGACTACTTTTAATTAGGTAGTACTTACATCATCAACTGAACAGTCCTAATGAGCTAATTAAAATAAATGGCGATAAGAAAATAGTTCCATCTCATAGTTGCGCTTTTAAAGAACAGATTGCCATAAAAATAGCTGCGGTTTTGACCTTTTCCGTTATCAATCGACCAATATTTTTGGTACATTTTGTCCATTCATTTCTTGCCAATAATTAATTCGCCATATTTTAGAAATATGAATTACACGAGAGATGAAGAGGCAGAATACAACATTTTGGCATGTCTTACAAAAACACGTTTACAATAAGGTTGTAAGTCACAATGTATTTACATGTGGTTACTTAATTACTTACATCGCAAAACCCAGTCACCACTTGAAAGTACACATTTATGAATTACAGATCAATATTAATAATTAATTCCCTTTACTTTCTAACGTATTTTCAACCTTTAAGTAGGTATCTTTACTATGTGGTGCATTGATAAGTAAAAATTCACGTATTGACAATATAACATGATTGGCAAAGTACTTATTCTTAGTTTTAGGACAAAAATACTTCAAATGTTCTGTAGTTCAGTGTGCCAAAGATAGCTACGTAAATTAAAAAGGATTAAATCGAATATTTCAGGAATCAGATCACTTATCGCCTCATACCCCTATTAACGGACACAATACTTAATAAACCTCTGTGAATAAATATTCTGATACTTCGGATTGAGATAATAAATCATTTCAAACTTAAAACTAGAGATCAACAACTGACCTTTGAGTTTATATTTAAACGAATTCGGAATAATAAGTAAACACTGACGTTGTTGATATGTTACAACAATAATATTTTTATCAAATAGGTATGTTGTAATCATAACAACAGTAGTTTTGACGAAAATATGACAACGGGTTCATAAGCTGCAGAACATTGATTTTAAAACAGCAGTTCAAATATTCTACAAAATATAACTGCCACGTCAGCCTAGTAGTCGTTAGTGCGACTGCTTCGCAAGAGGTCTTAGATTCGATTCCCAGGTCGGGCAGTGTTATTGTTTTTTTATGAAATTCTCAGTAGCTGCTCAGAGTTTGGATTCGTGCCTGGTTGACGACAATAGGGTCATTCTCTAAATTATATAGAATCTAAAAGATACCGCCGAAATGTGGGTGTACATTAGTATACCTCTGCCTACCCTTTTTTTTTTTTTTTTTTAAGTGCGGAAAAATCCTTTACGGACCTTCCCGTCGCCTGGGGAGGCGACAGGGTGTGTCGGACTCCGCATGAGCGTTTACCGACTAAAAAACCGCACCCGTCAACGCCACCAACCCAATTGCCGGGGCCATGGGATTCGCAAAAGCATGCACCACAACCCCGGCGGGCTTCGGTCCAGCTCTGGTCGCTGGACCCCGGCTAGGAGCGAGGCATCGCTCGCCTCGCATCCCCCGCGCGGGCGCACGTGTGACGAACACGCGCGCCGCCTACTTGGGGCCATTTTCAGGTCGGGCGGCGGACTCCCCTAGTCGCGCCCACCCGCTGGCCACAGCTCATGGAGGCCGGAGGTCTGTTTGCGCCCTCCGGCGCCCGGTGCGTCTACTGCGGATCGGGAGAGAGGTTGTGATTTCTCTCTCCCTTTCCGCCGCCTCTTTTGCGCGCATAACTTGCTCGCAGTAAGAGGCGGCGGCATCCCACGCGTTCCCGCTCCCGACCATGGATAGGATCACGGCCGGAAGCGAGAGGTCACCGCCGACTGCCGCTATGAGATCACGGCGCACCTCTGCCTACCCTGCCATTAGGGACAACAGGCGTAATGGTACTTATATTTACAGTATGTACTTATATTTACAGTATGTACTTATATTTATATAATTTGAAATTTTTCTCTCAAGGTTACGCAGCGGAATGGGAGGAAGGTTTAAAAACATACATAGAACAGAAAAAGAATCCCACTTCGGCGAAGGCCTACGGTGCGCGGTACGTGGGGTCCATGGTGGCTGACGTGCACCGCACCATCAAGTACGGCGGTATCTTCATATACCCGGCCACCAAGTCCGCGCCCAATGGAAAGGTCAGTTCATAAATCCATTATCATATTACTGAAGTAAGTCTTGTTGTTACCTCTTCACTAACTAACCGCTGAATTGATTGAGGTAAAATTTGGTATCTCGGATGGTTTTTTCCCCGTTTTCCGAAGTTTCGAGGCAGTCGAAGTAGGGGGTATTTTATAATTCGTAAACGACTTTCAGTTCATTAGCAACTCAAAACGTGCTGTCAATTTTTTATTTAAAAAACACGTTTAGCTGGACTTAAAACGTTAGCTTATCACTAGGATAAGTTAACGTTTCAGGAAATCATAGTCCCAAGGTAAATCAATTTGGAAGCCTTTCTCATCGGCAATGAGGCTAAAAATGGTTAACTATCCGATCACCGATTGAATAACTTTTTAATATAAGTGATTGTTTCATTCGCTTTATAAGGCAAAGCAGCAGACAATTTTACTTGAAACACAATCAAGTCAGTCGTGACCCTATATCAGCGAGTTATCGTTAATTAGGTCGAAGGGCACATTTCATTTGTAGATACTTACCCGGTAAACAATGATGTCAAGCTATTAATATATCGACCTCCAGCTGTGGAATGTTCTTTTAAGAGAACTTATTTCTTTGGAAATTAATAGAACTCTCTTCAAAGGATTGAGAACGTTGTGACAAAGTCCAATAACCGCAGTCCCCTTTATCTTTCACAAATGAGACACATTAAAATAACGTAGGTATAATTTAGTGTATTATCAGATTCCTAAATAAAAAAAAGCCTTCTGAAAGTTTATTTCTTAATATAAACTTCATATATAAAACATTTTTCTTCTGTATGCATTTTTTTTTGTTGTTGTTATGTATTTAAAACCAGACGTTTTACATCTCATGCATTGCTCATGGGCAGGCCGCTTAATCTTTTCAACGCATTTTTTATGCTAACCTGTTTGTTTCCCTTCGCTTTTCAAGGCTCTTATATTTTGAAACACATCCAAAACCACGTAATTGTAATAATTCTTTTCATTTTTTATATATTTTCATAATTATTCTTAAACTCTAAATTTAAATATTTCGCCAACGAATTCCAAATCAAACAACGTACCGTAGTATTTTTAACGACCTACCCAAGAACTCCAGAATACAGACAAAAAAAACATTACTTCCACTTTTATTTTTTTGTGATTATTAAGTATAATGATTCCTTGTTGACAACGAGATCCTAATAGAATAATCAACTCATACGCCCCATACCTACTATAGAAAACATAATTTTAAACTATCCAATACCATTTTCAGTTACGTCTCCTTTACGAATGCAACCCGATGGCGTTCATCGTGACGGAAGCCGGTGGAGTGGCTAGTAATGGTGCCATCCCTATCCTGGACATAGTTCCTGCAGCCATACACCAGCGTGCACCCTGCTATCTCGGCTCCAAGAAAGACGTCGAGGAACTACTCAGTTACATCAAAAAATAGATCTCTGTAATTTATTATTTCGTACCATCCTCACTAATGTTTGTAACAATTCTAAAGCTGAATATTTCATATGACTAAGGTGCCTATATTTTTTCAGTGGTAGAGCAATTATAAAGACTGATGAGAAAAATAAAAACAATGTTAAATTTATTATTATTAAAAATAATATAATTATAATAAAGACTGATATGGTGTGGTTTTCTTTCGTCTATTTTTCCTGGAGTAACAGTAGTGGATATCAGAAATTATCAAAATCGCTTGACACAGTTTTTATACGCTGTCATAACGCTACTCCCTCGATAAAAAAAGGTATTGCGATTGCTTCTTGTGACGACTGACGACCCTTAACTTAATCCACTGTTATTGACGTCAAAGCAAATAACACGTCGAATTTTATAGTTACATAATTGGAAACTAATCAAAGTTTTTAAGGAAACTGTGTTTGGAATTGGTTAATAGTGTCAACTACCCAATTCAAGCTACTGCGACGGAGTTTGGGGTATAAGTATTAGCAATTAGCAAACACGATAATAAAACACTGAAGCTATGAAACTTAACTATAATTTATTTACATGAAACATATTAATATAATTATTACACAAACACTTAGCAATTACACTGTCTCGAACGGTTGCACAAACAGTCTTTACTTTATTCTTAGTATAACAGACATATAGGTTTCATTATACATCTCATAGTCTTACTAATAAATTAAGTGATAATAATGTGTTTATACTCGGTTAATATTGGGAGGCAAGCTATGATAGCCTAGTGGTGTGACCAGTGGACTGTCATGTCAATGGTCTCGAGATCAATCCCAAGGCACGGACTTTTTGAAGTTATATATTTAATTATCACATGCTCAAACGGTGAGGGAAAACTTGTGTGCCTGATACTAGGCTAGTGTAGTGGACAATATTGTAATACTTCTCAAGGTATAGGAGACCCGTGCCCGACAGTGGAACACAGTAAATAGGTTGATGAATTAATATGAGATTAATCAATTCTAGTCTTAAGCTTTTGAACGCCAACGTCCATTATACTGTGCGCCGAAATCAACACAGAAAAATACAAAATGTTAAACAACATATTGAATCAATACTTTTATGTGTTTCATTGATACAACTTAAAAACTGAATCTCCAATTATTACTTAATTGTACACAACAATTCGATTTTGAATTATTTTATTATAAAAAATATCTTTTGCATTTATTTTGTAAGCTTATGGGTTTAACACACAGGACACAGAGATGCTGTTATGTCGTGGCGTTCAAAAGATTAAAGGTTACCGTTTTCGAGCCGAAACGAATAAGTAACATTTAGGGTCGTACATCAATACAATAAAACTGAAGCAAATACATTTGTGGGTTAAATAACACTTTAGGATTAAAAAGGCTTAATACTCTATTCAAACCTAGAAACTCTTCCAGTGCCCTAATCGTACATACAATCTGTTTTACTTCAGGTATCTCTAAAAACAATTTCCAAACATCATTAATTTGTGAAACCCCTGTCAAATTTGATGTAATTTTAATAAATATATTGCATTATTCAAAATCTTAAACAGAATACTCAATTTGCTTTCCGAAATGCTTTACTTATTTACCTATTTTTATTAAAGATATAGGTAATAAGAAATATACTCGGTCAAACCACAAAACACTTATCACATAAACCGCTAACGCACCATTACTCTTTGTCGAGTTCTTAAATATATAAATCGCACACACCTTAATAATTATGTTTAACTACATATTATTTTAGTCAATAGATCTAAATACGTTTAAATAGTGCTACGGTAACAGGAATGCCAATACCGTAGTACTTGGTTTGTCAATAATTTCCACACTTTTGGATTACGAAGACTACATCCCATACATTTTTCGTAAATGTTTTTCTGTTACAAATTCATAAAACCTCTGAATAAATTTTTATTAAACTTGGGAAAGAGGCAGTTATTATCTTTGCATGAACGTCTAGATTAGTTTTTGTCTACGCGGATTTAGTTTTATTTCGCGGATTAGTTTCAAGTAGTTTGTAGGAATATAATAAATGGTAAATCAAACATATACATATATTTCCTTTATATTGTGATATAATTTGGATACAGGTAGGTTCATCTAGGTTTACACTAGGTATATTCAGGTAGGTAGTATTCATCTAGGCTAATTTTTTTCTTAAATACTACTAGAACTTAATAATGAAGTAATGTCTCATTTACCATGTACTCACTCCATTATAACGTCTGTAGTTGGGAGGTTTGTCTCATCACAAGCATTTCAAAAATCCTGGTCTCGTATCATCTCTAAACAACTTATACAGAATCATGCGCACACGCAGATACTCCGAATGATACGTGTCGAGAAGAGCTATGATATACGTATGAAACACGGCGTTTGTGCCCACGAAATGGCATTCTACCCTGTGCTAAACTACTTGACAACTGCTTGCGAAAATGCCCAGTTTGGCACAAATCGTGCGCGTGCGCAGGTGTTAACCCTTTACACACTTAGTCATAATAAGGGCCACAGATCTCATGGAAACGGTAGTCTGGCTCTTTCTAAAGTTGTGTCTATAATTTCAGTTTACCGAGGGCGTAGACAGGATTCTATATAGGACGAAGCAGATAAATAAAAAAATATGCGGTAGAGAATTTCGTCACATATCGATCAAAAGTAAAATACAGTTTACCAGCAGACCACACTTCTCAGTTTACTTAGACAATTATTTTTCATACGTCACCCTGATATCTATCGCCGGTGTAATATGCGCTAACCTTCAAACGCTAAACAGCTAGTATTATACACTTACACCAATAATTAAACTCGTTTATTTAAATCTAAGCCGTAAGCGCGATGAACTGATGGAACACGTCCAAGATATGAGGATCTAGATCCTGGGTGAAGAGCAACGTCTCCAGGGTGCTGCTGTACTTCTGCACTTGCTCGTGATGCTAAAGAAATAAAAATGTTTATTAATAATAATGATCTGGCATTTCTGATATGATGATGAACTGTAACTTGAAAGTTCAGTAGTGTTTAGACTCAGTCATATTTATTTTACGTTTTTTAATAATCTATTAACGATCTTTTTGTATTTTTTTAGCTTATTTCAAGCTAAGATTTTTAAATTTTTTATTAAGAAAGAAAAATTCAACCTCAGGCGGGACTCGAACCCGCGTCTTCTGGATTGGTACCTCGGTGGCTCAGTTGGTAGAGCGTCTGGAGTACCAATCCAGAAGACGCGGGTTCGAGTCCCGCCTGAGGTTGAATTTTTCTTTCTTAATAAAAAAAAATTAAAAATCTATTAACGAATTCATAAAATTTGTGAATTATACTGATATACCTATGTATATCAGTATAGTATTTCTATAAATAACTGTGTGTGCAACTAAATTCAATAAAATTCGACAATTCAAGAGCACCTGTTTTGGTCTAATTGAAATTAATTATTTGATTTGATTTGAATATTCCATTATTGCTGTAGTAAAGACATATATAATGTATCTGTTTTATCCTCCGACGCGAAAACATGTTATAAGTTTGACGTGTCTGTGTATCTGTCTGTGGCACCGTAGCTTCCGAACCGATGAACCGATTTTGATTGTTATTTTTTTTGTTTGAAACGTAATTAGTTCGGATTGTTCTTAGCTATGTTAGATGAAAAAGTTTCGGGGCTCTTTAATGTTTGAATACTCACAATGAGAAAGACTTGCCGCAGGCGGCCGATGGTGCTGCGGTACCAGTGGGTGTCGGGGTCCCGCGCGTCCGTGTCGCAGCGGACGAGGTGCTCCGACAGGATCATGATGAAGCGCTGGAACACGATCAGGAACAGACGCTTCTGGTCCATGTGGGCGGCCTCCAAGCGCTCCTCCATACGCTCCACCGCCTACGAAAATGTAATTATACAGGGTTACTTTTTTGTTGCCGGCTACAGTGTGGGATGTAAGTGCAGTTTTAATTAATAAGTATCGATATATTTTGTAACTTTATGAAATTTAAATCACGGTACATTATTGCACAAGAACAATTCTAGTTTCTGAAAATTTTATGAAAAATGAAACACTCAATACGAAATTTAGGAGTATTTTGTAATCACATACCTCCTCAGTGGGTTTGTCTTGATCCTTCTTCTTTTTGCTACTGTTCTCGTCTTCAGAATCTGAACTGCTAGAATCAGCTCTAGCTAAGGCTTCTCTTGCTTCTTGAAGCTCACCACCTACACACAAACAAAAAATAATGTTGTCACCACCTACACACAAACAAAAAATAATGTTGTCATATTTGTTTTAAACTTGCGAATAAATGAATGAATTAAATATAATACTTATACTTTATCCTATGTTTAAACATAAAATATAGAACATGTCTTCTGTAAGGAAAATAACTATATTATATGTACCTCTGATTACGATTTATATGTTAATATTTTAACATGGAGATACAATAGTTGTCTCAATATCTATTTTTACGGACTTGACAAAAAACTTAACAAAAACTGAATTAACCGGCTAAACGACCACATCAAATTAAATTAATGAAGATATAAAAAAAAAGATTCCCTAAATTTCAAGACACCAATTAAATGGTAGTTGGACGATAAAAAAATGAACTAACTCAATTTAGAGACGTGCTTATTCATCTTGTCGATGGTAAGATGCAGTATTTCCCAGAGGTAGTTGTGCGTGAAGAACGGCGCCATCTCCTTGGAGAAGAGCCACGTGGCCACGGCGTTGCACTCCACGATCTGTGTCTTGAGCATCTTGTCCACCAACACGCACACCATCTGCGTGTGCCGCTGCCACAGCTCCCACACGTTACGCAGGATGCAAATCTGCGCCTCCTCGGATTCCGCTAAGATCTGAAACATGGTACAACTCACATATTAGATTCGAAAATTTCAAATTATATTTTGGTTCACCGAAACTTTACAATCGGAAGTTTTTAAAAAATCCCTTTAGATTTTTAGTCTTGAATGTCATTGAACGGTTTAAAATTTCAGATATGAAACCCAAAAAATTACATACACACATGGGCGTAAATAGAGAAGGGATATAAAAATCCAAGTTAGTTATATTCAAAAGACCTATTTATATGTATGATTATCGTTTTACCTTGAAAACGTAATGGAACTTGGATATGGCGGCAAAGCTATGCGATATGCTCTTGCTGCCGAGATTGAGTAAGGTCTGCACGAACACGTCGATCTTCAGCGGGTTGTAGGGCGCTGCCTGGGCGGCCGCCGGCTGGTCTCCTTCGCGGAGAGGGTTGGGGAGCTCGCGGAGAACGTTCAGAGCCTCTTCAGGACTACATTTATTGCGAACGCAAACCACTAACTGGTGGGCAGCTTCCGTGCCCGGCAGAGCCGCTGCAAGTACGACAAAATAAAATGATTATATTAATGAATTATGAGTGTATTTATGACATCTTATTTTTTTACTAAATTTAAAATTAATGAATTAATGTACTCGTAACCGGCGCGCGTGCATGACAAGATGTATAAATATGGACGAGGCAAAAGTGGTATGCAGGGACCTTAGCACGTGGCATTCTGTAGTTTCTGCCTACCCCCATGGGAAAAAGACGTGAGTGTCTGTATGTATGTTTAAAATTAACACAAATTTTAACAAAGGAAAATCTTTAAATTTTAGTAGGTTCTTCCAGATAACTATTGAAACTCTGTTGGGGACACTAGTAAACCAATGCGAAAAAATAAATCTAATTATAACAATGAAGCAAAATAGACACATCAAACATACGCGAATCAAGCGTACCGTATACCTACTAATTCGGTTAGTGTACGTCTCTTATTGAGCAAGTACAATAGTAATTGTTCGTCAAATCTTAATTACGAGACACCAAATATAAACATATTAAATGTTGAATGGTAAAGAATGCCATGCCAATAAATAAATAGTACATTAAGTACATAAAATTCAATAACATAGTTTCAGTAGGTATTTTTAATTATGCTATAAGCCGTAAGATAACGGGAAATTCTTCAATACTTAAAAACAAAATTGCCATTAAATGACGTGGTCAAAAATGTAGTGTTTCCAGATTTACATAACGTATCATAACCCTAAAGATGCTCAGTCGAAAAGAGGTAAACACATCACGGTTTAAATGTGTATTGTTAATTGTTGCTGCATGCATACAATATTTAATGCGAGCGGGATGGCGCGGCGGTGCAGCCTGCCGTCCATGATGACATATGATGTTATACTGAGTTTGTAGTAAACACTAGATCAATTTTTTAAATGTCATTAATATCTGTATAATTAATTACATTATTTAGTTAAATAATCTAAAAACGTCACAATTTCGACTAATTAAAGACCATGTCATTCTTAAAAATGGCTGAGTCACTTCCAATATTTCCCAACTGCACTGTGCAATTTTTACTAGTTCAAGCCATAGAATAAGAGGGCGAGTAAAGAGCAATATGGCGATAATTAACGTAGATACGGTGCGAGATAGCGTACGAACAATACCGGAGTAACTTGCGCAAACGGATCGTTATCGCGCGCTGAGAGATCATGAGAACTGGATGGGTTAAGGTAGTAATGTGTAGACGCAGCGATTATTAAAAGTATTCATAGTAAATTTGCCTTCAAAGGACCTTTGGACGAAGGAAGATATCTAGTACCTACTTACTGAAAGGATTTTGTTATAGAATCTTTCTGATTAAATATCCGTCATACTTAAATTTGTTCGCATATTTCGTTTCAAATGTGTGTAAGCGCATAACCATTATCAGACACACAAAATAAAACACTTTTTAAGAACCAATCTTTCTTCAAAATATTTGTTGAACCTTGATAATAATACTGACAACCACCTCCCTATTAAGGTTTTTGCAAAAAAAAACCTTATTCAATCATAGTAATAACGATTTCGAAGCGCCTCTATCTTACATTCGAACCTATACCCGATACCGGATATTTCGAAGTACGCGTACATTTATTTCGTCACTGACCGACTATTTTTTTAACCTAACACTAGCAAAAGATTCTTCAAACAAATCACACAAATATAAATTAAGCAAAATAAATTACATTTCGTTAAATAATCATAAATTACACAGTCAACAAGGAAAGCAGTCGGATTCCCTATTCGTTCATGCATAACATCTCATGTTCGTCGTTTATTCAACACAAACCAATAATGAGAATGATAGACAAACTAATGTATGCGTTTGATTGCACTAAATTTACGGACAAATGTCCACCTTATTCGTAGATAAATAAAGATGCAATTATTTTAGTGTTTCGAATTGAGAGAACAATTTGTATGAGCATACATAGGAGCGTACCGCGTGCTAGTATAGCTTGTGTTGGAAAAAAATGGCGAAATGTCCACGAGATGGAAAGTGCGCACGCGATGCAGGAATTTCACTCGATCACCCCTCGCGTGAAAGATACGAGTTTTCAACGGACACCGGCCAATAAAAAATGCCTCGAGATATTGTTGGAAAAGTCATCACTTATTTTGAAGAGATGTAAGGATGCAATAATTAGTGCAGTGTTGAATTTAATTTGTAAGTGTATTTAGAACATTTGTAACTTTACAGTTGTTTTCGGAACAGTAATAAAGTCAGTAACACTAATACAGTAATAAGCCCTTTAACGTATTTCTTCACACATCACTGTGGTGATTATCACAACAAGTATGAAAATAGCATTTTTAAAATGTCATTAACGCAACGGACGTTGAGTTGATGTTACAACACTGCCTACGAGATAAGTTCAAGTTTCCTTTGAAATTGTTAAAAGGAATCCTACCTTTGCTAATGTCACTGTTCTAATAAATCTTATAATACATCCTTCTCACCCGCTGAATACATTGGAAAATAAATAATAATAATAAACTAATATGAGTAAATAAGTCCCTTTGATTAAACGTCTGTCTGTTGAACGTGTCAATGTCTGAACCAATTGCGATGTTATTTTTTAGAGATAGATTGAACTTTAAAGGGGACTTAAGGCTTAATGTTTCGGTGACACAAGCGTGATGATGGTATATAAAAGACATTTTTATATAAATTTAAAACAGTATTTTGTATTCTTGAAATAAAAAAAATCTATAATATCACATATACATATAGCGTCTGAGATTTTTTGTTATGAAGCCTATGGCAGTCATGCCCCTAATGATTGTGTATGTTAAGAAAACATCTAATCCTTACACTGTTAAGGCTTTTAATCTTTAGACTATAAAAGGTGCAATTTTTTATTGAATACCTGTTTCAATTTACTGTATGAAACGAATTGAAATCAGTGGCGTAGCGTGGGTATTAGCCGCCCGGGGCCGTCTGGAAATTTGCCTCCCCCTTTTCAAGTAGTATAAAAACGACATGGCACTTGATGCCACCCCATTTCATATGCCGCCCGGGGCCATGGCCCCATTTGCCCCCGCCACGCTACGCTACTGATTGAAATAATAATTTCTTCAATGCTACACTTTCGCGGTAATTACTGCCGGTTAGTAATTATTATTTATCGTGTAATAAACACGTAATTTTACGTGTTACTGGATAATATTATTACGCTAAAACGCACTTGACTTTACACTGTGACGTGATGTGTATTTAACGAGCAAAATAAATTGCGCTAGCAGACAGAGCTTCTAATTAGATTTGATTGATACGATGTAATATACCTACTATAAAAAAACCTTTCAAATAAGTAAGTCGCAAATAAGTAACGGACGATTAGAAAATCTTTTCCTCAAATGCCATAAGTGAACGCTTTTGAGAAAATAAACTCGATCAGACATGGAAACCTGTTTAATATATGAAATGATGAGCCTATATATTTAGTCGTCGTCCTCATTTATGTAGTCCTAAAATCGTGTATCTTACTAGAAGACAACAAATTATTTAACTAAGCGAACCAAACAATTCACCATAACTGAACAAAAATTTTAACGTGACACATCAACTGCGTCACTTTCGCAAAAACAGACGATTCGAATCAATATACAATTAAAATAATGACTACAATATGTCATATTATATTAAAATGAAGCTAATAACGATGTGTTATACGTGAAAGAGATGTGTCGTGGTAAGGGTGGGTGGTGTGTGGAGTGTCTGTGTGTTTAGCCGGCAGTCAGCGCGTTCAGTGCGCACGCGCCGCGCAACCAGCAGTCAAGTCACAGTGTGGAAACTAAACGTGCAGTGCCGTGACACAGTGAAACATGAGATCCGCATTGATATGCGTTTTCTTGACGCTTTTTGTGAGTATTGACACCAACAATTGTATACAAAAAAAAATAATAGTGAACTAATATTCCGTTAATCAAAATACCGCAATAGAGATTTGATGACTTTATAGCCAAGTGAAACCTTGAAAAGAACCGGTATTCAGTATTTAGTTCCTTAAATATTTTCTATGATATTATTTTACAATATTTTAGAAATAAAATCAGTTCAGTGACACTTATATATTACCTATTATAAATTGGAAACCGGCCGGAGATCCTAGTGAATTAGTTGATCAAGATGTGCGATGATGTGACTGATTTTCGCTTAGATGCAATATTACATTAATAAATAGCGTAATATGTTGGAAAGATGAAGTATTGTTAATTACATTGTTAAAAACTGACGTTTGATCTTGTGGTCTAACTCAATATATATCTAATTATAATTTTTGTGTATGTATAACGAGATCCGTTATAATTTACCAATAAATATTTTTTATCGACTTCCTATAATGTAGACAATAACAAACAAATGTATTCCGTATTATGCGACACTAATAAAATTGTTATAAGTTATAACAATATTGTTTAAATGTATTATACAACAGTAACAGACAATGACCTTACGCGTTACCCCATTGTTAGGAGATGAGATTTTCCCATGTAAGTGGAGCGATCAACCATATCTAGCATAACGAGTGATTTCTGCGTGGAAAACTATATTAGTACGCGCCATAATGTATAATTAAAATAGACAAAATAGCGACATAAACAACGATAACGGCCTGGGAATGTTAATGGGAATTTTTGAACACTTTTGTTCTTTTAGTGTGAAATAAATAGCGTTGCAAGTGTTGATATTGACGTAGAGGTGACATACATGATACAATATTTACTGGTTTATTTAATAATATTTTACTTTTTATATACCACCTTCATATTTTTTGCGGTTTCGTCCTTTTTCGTAAGTCTTTTGTGCAAACAAATAGTGTTACATTGATATTCTGAACTAATGAATCGATTTTTACGAAACTTTCCACACTGTAGTTTAATCCAACTTGAGAGACAGAATAGTTTGAATTTTAGGCTCTATGGAGACAAAGTTGCGAGAACAGCTAGTAATAGGAACAGTGAAAATAATCTAATATATAAAATTCTCGTGTCACAGTTTTCGTTGCCATACTCCTCCGAAACGGCTTGACCGATTTTGATGAATTTTTTTGTGCTTATCCGGTATCTATGAGAATCGGCCAACATCTATTTTTCATCCCCCTAAAAGTTAGGGGTAGTCCACCAACCCCTATAATGTGGCAAAACAACGTTTGCTGGGTCGGCTAGTAGCATATAAATTTGAATGCGATCTATGGGAATATTATAAGTAGAATGTACCTTCTCAAAATTTTATTTAGATACTGACATGCTAATACTTTTCAAAGCTCGACTCTCGTCTCTGTAAGCATATACACCCGACTGAATGTTGACTTTCTTCTCCGTATTACCATAGAATTAGTTGTAAATTATGTATACAACATAATATTAGGTAATAATCAATAAAAACAACAGTTTCATAAGATATCAGAAACGTTACACTGACAACAATATAGACTATTTGTATGTTAATCTTTTAATGCCTTTCCTTTTTTAAAGCGTCTCCTTCCTGAGTCCAAGCACTATGTAAATCATTAATATCATCAAGCCATTTAATGTCTCACGATTAAGCATGGGTCTGCTGTCAGTATAGTCAGTGTAAACTAAGTAAACTCTCGCCTAGTGGAGTGTTGGTAAACTTCACATTCCTTAAATAAATCTCGATGTATGAAGGTTTCATCACGGTTTTCTTCTTCGCTGTTTCAGCGAGCGATTTTTTTTTATACCACAATGTTGGTACACCATCTTACAGCCCGCCAAATGGTAAGAGGTTACCATGGCCTATGGGTGTTTGCAACAGCAAATGCGTCGCTCGCGCGTTGCAGAACCTATAGAAACCTTTTTACTAATTTTTTGAGGAATCACAGACTGATGATTATTACTCCGATAATGAATAAACATACCTATATAATTTCTAAAGTAATATCTTAGATTAGAACGACACTTGTCAGTTCAAGACCATTGCAGCAAGATCAAAAAACTGAAATTAAAGAACTGGGCTTTAATTTCAGTTATTTAAACTAGAATTTATTCAACAAAATTCTAAACTTGATCAAAACACAGACATCGCCTGCAAGCGTCTATTAACGTTAATGATAAGCCACCAAGCCGAGTCCCACACTATCAGCAGTCAAATCGTCTCACTGGCCAGTCATGTGAATCAAACCAAGTTTCTAAGCATCAACCACGTAATTTTATATCTGTATTGTTTTCAAACTTTATTGTTTTTCGTTATTCAAATAAGATGTGATTAAAGTTTAATAATAATTTTAAGAATATATTATAAAAAGGTGATAAAAAGTAAATTTATTAAGAGACCCTAAATATTTAATTACTTGACTGTAATTAAACTTAGTAATTATCCTTCCAAGAAACTTAGGATCTAAACTAATGATTTTTTCATAGGTGAAACTAAGTTAAATTCATAAGTTTTTAAATTAATACTACAAATCAAAACTTTGACTTTTAAACCGTTGAGTAACTTCATTAAAATACCACTTCGCATGTGTCTTTAAAGGTTAGGATGGGATATTTGACGACCCGATTAGCCCAGCGGTAGTTAAGGGGATTACCTTGCTCAAATAGCAGAAACATGCTCAGTTTAAAGCATTTTCCTGACGTATGCTTTCGTGTGTTAGACGTATAAAAAATGTTATGTTACCCGTAAGGTCATCATAAACACATTTACTTGTTTAAATTTTTATTAAATTCACTACAATTTCGTAAAAAAGAAAAAGTATGAAGCCCTTTTCTTGACAGAAATTGTATTTTCTCTCTATAACGGCTCAATGCTTACTCATGAATTTTATACTAAAAAAAATGTAAAAACGTAATAAAAATTTTACTTGTTTGATTTTTCGGATTTGTTTTACATTTTTAAATAATCAATAAATAACTAAATCTTCACTTACACCCCCCAAGAAGCACCCCCGCAACTGCCCGCAAGCCATCTGTCAATCAGTCAAATCAGTGCCTTGACGGCTCCCGTAAAGAGTGGATGTACGTGCGATTTTTTTGGAAATAAAATACAAAAGTCAACAATTGTCAGCGTCTTCTGAATTAAAACAAATTGTCAATATTTCAGATATACATATTCCGTAAAATAAATATTAAAATTAAATGTGTAAATAAATATTAAATTAGTTTTCAATTTAATATTGTTGTCAAACTTGTCATAGATTAGTTAGCCTAACTATGCCTAAATATAAAAATGTAAAGGGCAGCATAGCCAAGCTCTCCAACATTATTAATAAGTATCAATAACAATTTACATTTACATTAAGTACTTACAACCTGCTTAGTAGGCTACATAATTTCTTTGCTATTATTTTATCGCTATCAACCAAAACTCGAAATAGCTATTATTTCGAGTTTTGGTTGATGAAGGAGGATGAGACCACGGTGACTACGATAATCTTCCCTCCCCGAAGCTAAACTTAGAAGGTATGTATAGGATCTCAGAGACGGCGCCACGTAGAACTATCCAGTTAGGACTCATTCGAAAGGGCTGCTGAAGATCTAGGTAACTGTAAAGATCTTCCCTACCTATCAAAGTCAAAATATCATTTATTTAAAGTAGGCCAAATTATCATGGTTCTTTTTGAACGTCGACAATAACGACAGCCCCCAAAATCGCCTGTTTTTATAATAGGAATGTATATTTTGCCTTATATGTATTATGTTGCCATAAATATACTGCGATGCAACAGTCAAAATACTCGAGCCCCTAGCTCCTATATGGAACGAACAGATCGCTTTTGTAAAATTAAAATACTTTCTATATCAGCAGCTCTGCCCCACAAAAGAATTCCATAGGACATAATGCTATGAAAGTAACTAAAATAAACAAGTCGAGCAGTGTCTACATCAGTCTATCTGAAGGTCGACTTTGAAGGTGTGTATTCCTATACACACCTTCAAAGTCTACCTTCAGATCATCATGGCTATTTCCGTTAGCCAGAATATACCAGGCCACTCAAAGTACTGGGACAAAAAGATTTTATGCATAAGACACCGGCCACTTGTAATTATTTTGAAAACTTCGATTATTTAAAAGTAAAAATACCACTGTTCGATTTTCAAATTTCCCTCCACATTTTTTTGTGAGCCAATTCAAATTTTCTTATCTCATAAAAAAATGGATCTGCATCGAGAACATTTTCGTGCAATTATTTTTCATGATTTCAAACGTGGCTTAAAACCGGATGAGTCATTTGATCGACTTCGAATTGCTTTTATGGATGAAGGACCTTCCAAAGCAACCATTTACTGCCACAACCTCACCGAAGCTCAGAAGCAGGCCCGTGTGGATTGGTGCCGTGATATGATACAAAAATTTTATGCAGGCTCGTCACGGCGCGCATTTACGTCATTGTGACAGGTGACGAATCCTGGATTTATCAAGACCAGAAAAAAAGCGTCAGTCGACAGTTTGGCCGTTTCAAAATGAACTAACCTACGAAAGTGAAGCGATCGAGGAGCGCAGGAAAAATTTTGATCGCTAGTTTCTTCACTTTGATGGAGTACCTAATTTTAATTCCACTTCGAGACCAAAGCAGCATCAACGCCGAATGGTATAGCACAAAATACCTGCCAGAAGATTTTTCTGCAATGAGCAACAAGCGACCGAACACTGGGCCCCGCAGGGTCCTTCTTCACCACGACAACGCGCCCGCGCACTCTGCGATCATAACGAGGGACTTCCTGGACTCCACACCGGTTAAAGTCTTGGGACACCTCCTTACAGTCCTGATTTGGCTCCGTGTGACTTCTTTTTATTCCCTAAAATTAAAAATCAGCTCAAAGGGATACAGATTTCATCGCCGGATGACGCGCTAGCAGCGTTTGAGAAGGCCGTGGAAGAGCTTTCTGCGGAGGACAGGAAAAATGTTTTGAAAATTGGTTCAGACGCATGAACCGTTGTATAGAGGCTGGTGGAGAGTTCTTTGAAAAGATTTAATAAAAATATTTTTTTTATAGGAGTTAGTTTTTAGTTTCTCAAAACTTTCTGAGTGTACGTATAAGTATCTAATTACCTGGTCATTACCAGACCTGTTTCTGTTAGAGAGAATCGATAGTTACATAAATGGTTTTTTTGAAGTGAGTACATACTCTTTCTTTCAAGACTTTAATGTATGAAGTATCTCTCAGAGCGAATGAAATAGGTAAAAACGATGACAACAATACCTATGACACATCTGTTTTGTTTAATCGGCAGTTCCTATTATTGTAGTACAGCTTTCTGTCGGTAGTTAGCGCCAAAAAAACAAATATTAGTACAGCGGTCAAATCCTCAAGGTCATCGGGCCATGTAATCCCCTTAACGCTGCCTTCTGTGCTAGGGGTCCCGGGTTCGAATTCCGGTAGGGACAAATGTTTGTGTGATGAGCATAAACATTTGTATCAGAGTCATGGATGTATTTATGTATGTATTTACAAAAAAAAGTATATATGTAGTATATAACTTACCACGGAACTAGAAGGCGGTGTGTCACAATGTCCAGAGATATTTATTATTATTATTATTATATGGATTTACCCCCTAATTATTAAAAGCGAAATTCTTGAACACTAAATTACTCTGAATAAAAAGACAAAGCGAATTATTCACCGCGATAAAATCCGTGGAAAAACGTTTTATTTCAATGTCTATATACGCGTATTTTAAAGAAATCCGTGGAAGGCAAGGAAATTATCTTACACGTACACTGGACAAATTACTCTGTGCAAACTTGATAGACCTTATTCTACGGAGAATACCTACTTAAATATTTGACTATACTTATTAGGTACAATCGGTAAACTTATAAATAGCAATAAGCACCTTTGGAACTCATATTTATAATCATTATATTTATATAATTGACCAATTACTCCTGTCATTTGAAAGGGGGCTAGGGCTTATAATCCACCAGGCTAAACTACTGCGAGTTTGCAGACTTCACATGCCATCGAGACAAATCTCGCAAGAATGTACTGAATGCGTTTCCTCACGATGTTTTCCTTCACCGTTTGAACATGTGATAAATACGCACAACACTTCCGAAAAGTCAGTGGTGCGTGCCTTGAGTTCGAACTCGAGACCTTTGACATCTCAGTCCACTAGTACCACAGCACTAGGCTCCCACAGATTGTTTTGTATTTATGATAATAAGACTGAAACACTTCTACTGCAAAGTTGCTGTTTAAAGTAACATAAAAGTGAAAACTTCTTTCAGCAAATAAACTCATAGATCAATAACGTCACTCTTTAAGCCCCTCTATTATATTATGGTAAGTCAGTTAAGTGTAATAACATATCGCCACGGTGAGTGGGTATATAGGACTGGAACACACAGAAAACCTATTTATAATCCGTCCGGCCGTTGTTCGAAGATACAAAGAAATTGCTAAACTCTAGATTATGATCAACGTCTGTAACGTTATGAAATCTCATACGCACAATATGATTCTAGTTGTGATAAGCGATTGTTTAACTAAAATGCTCACAATTGATGCATACGGAATCGGTCTTCTTTTACTAATTGATTGTTCTATTGTGAAACCAGTTAGCGATATTATTATAAGAACTATTATTTTCACGCTTTGTATTTTCTATTCATTACTTAATGAAAATAAAATGTTTGCATGGATATGACCAGTTGGTTGTTGATCTTTGTAAAGCTACATTTATAGATGCTGACTCAGACATTGTTCGAAATAATAATACGAATATCTAGCAATTATTCGAGCCAAATAAGTTGAATTGTACAGAAATTATTCAATTGGAAACTCGTCGTAGAGGGGTTGGATCGTCCGGCACGCAACCGATTTGTAACACGCCAACGTCTCCGGCGCACTTTCCCGCCCACCACCATTTTACTTTCAAACGCATACTGAAATATCCACATATTTTTTTTTCATGAAATACAATTCTAATGGTAATCATCGCCAACCAGTTAATTAACGTGCGTGTGATTTGTTGTTCCATGTTTATTGAAAGATCAACGTTCGCTTTACAGGTGCAGAAGGACGGAAGTTGTGCCGAAAATGAGGAAGATTTTAAACCCACACCGATACCGCTTAGCGACTGGCCTCGCGATGGACAAGAACCTGCTGGAACGCTACAAGAGATTATCAAGACTGAAGCCCCTCCAACTGTCGCTGCAGTGCCTGCGCATTACTGGGAGGACGCGTTAAGGCATAGCGTATATCTTACTCTCGTCAGGGACAAAATAGATCAGTTAATAGCAAAAGGAGACGTCATATCCCCCGAAAGCAAACCAGACAATAATTTAGGAAAAGAAGTTGACGATCACGATCTTTGGGAAAAAATTAAAACGGCTCACTTCGACAGATTAAAGGAGGAACCTATTCCACCCAGCGATGTGACTATATTAGCAAGAGGAAGACTGATCGAAGAAAACGCAGGATACCGATTCGCAGAGGACAATGTTTCGAGTAATAACTGCAGTGATGATAATTGCACAAAGGGTGTGAAAGCGTTCTGGTCAGTAAAACGGATAAGACAGGGCGAAACGTCGCCTGGGAAATATCATTATGAGCTGACATTTTCAGTGACATCACAAACAAAAATGAAGTTAAAAAGACCATATGAAAACCCAGTCAGAACATTCACTATTAAGGAGAACGCACCCACCGACCGCCCTGAAGCACGTAACCACGATCGCCACGTCGAAAGACCTCAACGAGCGATATGGTTTCATAAGAATATAAATCCTTCTCACATCTACCATAAGCGTCGAACATACTCACGTGGCTTAGATAGAATATTCTCGTCTTTATTTTCTAATGAAGATAGCTACGAAGAACCTTCATTGAGACATACACCTAAAAGTTATGTACCACAAGTGTATCCGCAACATGCGAAAGTAGGATACGTTGAAGACAGAGAGCCTTATCACAATAAGAAACTGCCTTACCCCATACCTAAACCCCAACCATTTAGATATAATCACCCTCCTATTCCCCCGCCACCTCTGTCCTATACACAGCATCCTTACTTAAATTTGGATCCTTTAGGAAATAGTCCATATGTACAATCATACACAGATAATAGACATATGCCGTCGAACGTAGTAAAGACAACAAGACCAGCTGTTTTGCCGACACCCATCACTAATTATCCACTTCGAAAAGAATCAACAGTTGAAGTACCTGTCAAGACTAAGCCTAATGCCTCTGAATACACAACTAAGGAGCCGGATGTAACCACTTATAAATATCATTACCAGCCTAAACAGTCACCAATGAAGGTTAATTACTTTCCGGATCACATCAGACCTCCAGTTTATAACGCTCCACCGGGAGTGTTCATTACTATGGACAAGAAACCTTTCAAGCCGATGCCACCGCTTAAGTTTGCTCATTCAAACAAACCGCAAAAAATGATACTACCAGATTTCCGTCCAAGTCCGCAGATTCTTGACACTCAATTCTCTGAACAGGATTCCTCAGCTGACACTGCATTTAGACCCATTACTATGGATTATACAGAAGGGACTGTTTCTCAAGAAACTAATGATAAAGGTAGAAAAGGTAATAAAAATGTCCGAAAGCCAAGTGCAGCCAAAAAACCGACGAAAAAGCATGAACACATCAAAACTTATCGTCTTACTACAATATCGCCTGACATAATTACGGCCCAAAGCCAATCAATTGAAGATTCTATGGAATGGGCAAATGTTTTAGGAGCTTTTACTAAAACTACACCGATGGCATCACACAGAGAACGCAGCACTACTGGAAACAGTGATCTTATTACGACAACAACGCCTTTATCAACAACATTTACAGAAGACAGTTCTGAAGTTATTAATAATTCTTCGGAAACATTCAGCCAATCTACGAGTACTAGTACTACTACAACGACAACAGCTCCAAAACCTAAAAAACGGACACGTCCCCCACCAAAGTTCAACAAACAAGAGAAAATAAAAAAACATAAGCAGGTGACGTCTACAACAACAACAACAACTACAACGACAGCGAAACCTACAACGACAGCAAAACCTACACGAAAGTACCCTATAAAGAAACCATCGGATGACTTGACGCCTCAAGCGAGCTCTGCTGCAACAAGTGCAACTAACTCCGTATGGGAAACAAAAACACCAAAGGCGACTGCTAGTACAACGAACAGTAGTACCACCCCAAGACCTACGACGACCATTAAACTAACAACAACCAGTACCGCTGCCACTACTACTTCTACATCGAGCACCACCGTGGACGCCGAACAACCGGTTGCAACCACGCAATCGAAGAGTAAAAATCGTTTCAGACAATCCACATTGATGCACAAAGGAACATCGGTAAATCATGACAAATGGTCAATAAACCCATCCGACAAGAACCGAACGAATTCGGCATTATCAAGTACATCGGCAAGAAGAAAAGCATCTAAATTCCAAGGATACATACCTTCCAGTACACCTAGAAGTCCAGAAGTAGAAAAACACAAAGAAGATCATAGAGATCACGCTTATGATTCACATAAAGATATTAATGTCGTAACCACCACTGAACAAAGCGACGATATTCTAGTAAAAAGGCTACAAACTACTCGACCAACTTACGAAGAACAAGAATTAATCAATGAGCAATCGGCTGAATGGTCACATGCTGATGAAATGGAAGAAGAACCTGATAATGAGGAAGAACACAAAGCAATTGTAAGTGAAGTTCAGGAATCAAAAGATGACAATGAATACATCTTTCCGACTGCATCTTCGACTCACGAAGTTAAATCAGAATATATCAGTTTAGAAAAACAACCAACAACTACTGAGGAAACTGTTTTTACATCACCACATTCAGCTACAAATAAAACGAAATGTAAAAAAAAGAAACATAACAATCTTACAACTACTGAAAGGGCGATGAAATCAATAAATGAGTCAGAAATGATTGTGAAAGCTATTACTTCAAGTACAACTACAGCAAGTGCAGTCACATCAGATATATTTGCAGATTTATTTGGAGGCTTTACAATGGATGATATTACAGAAAAACCCAAAACAGAAACTTCAACGCCACCACCTGAACCAAATCAAAGTGAAAGCGGGAAACACGAACGTTATGTTCACATTGACGATGACCTAGAAGATTTCCTTCACTCCCTTGACCAAAAAAGTAACCATCACCCGGAAGAAGACAAATCAGAAGAAGAAGAATATGACGATGAAGAAGAGAACGACGATGAAGACTCACCATTTAATAACGATGAAGAAAATTTAGACAGCAGAAACTTAAATGATGAGTATTACGACGAAAGTCATGAGAGCCAAGAGCGGCAGTTTAGCATACTAGAATTAATGGCTATGGAATAGACTGAATGTTGTCCTAATGTAAATACTCAAGGTTGTAGCTTTAAAATATCACCTGCTGGCTGGCACCGACCAATGAAAGCTAATTATTTAAATTTCGAGTGTTACGATACAAATATTACAGAAGCATTTAGCGCCGAAACATAGGGAAACTTTTGGCAACAATTTCACCTTTTATATATCAAAGGGTTGTCTTTAACCTAACTACAATGCCATTATTATTAGCTATTGTATAAGAAATATAAACTGTTAGGCTGAATTGAAGACAAGATACTATGTACTTAAATAATGCACATATCCTATTTTCATGTGTTACCGGAATGTAAATAATTAAGTTCAATTATTTAAGTTTAGATTAAGGTTAATAATATTTTTGTATTATAACAATAAGTCATTATTAAAGAGTTCTTTCTTACCCGCTCCTTCCATTGAATACTTGTAGATAGGTTCTGGCTTCAGAGGGACGAATATTGCAAATGATTCTGGTACCATATCTTTTATCCTTTGTTGATATGATAATCTACAGAGAAATAAATGGTATACATAAAAATTACACCTTTCGACATTTAAACTTACGCTAATAAGATAACCTTTTTTATGGTTTCAATAAACTAAATAGAAATCTGTATGGAACTTTGTTTGATAGGTTATTGATTCTGGATGTACATATTGGATAGACTGCATTAAAAATGTAATGTATTACATTATCATTTTATCGGTCTCTTGTAAGTCAATCACAATTCCCCAATGGCGCAGTATAACTATGTTGGTATAGAATCAAACTAAACTAACTAAACAGCATCCAAAGTCAAACTGTATACTTAAGAGATTTAAAATTATATCAAGTAGTCTATTGCTATAAATATCAAAATTCAGTTAAATATAAGTATGTTGATACCTGAGACATTTTCCGAGCACCTCCCTAACAAATCGTGGTTTGGGATGATCAATATCAATCTGTGTGCATGCTTCCCAATCTTCCCAGGACCAGCGGTACTGGAAGTTGCTTAGATGGTATGAGAACCAATTAACAAACCTGTAATAACAAAATACATAATAAAGCAACAGAACAGATCTAAAGGACTTACTAGGTGGATTTAGAGTTTTGGTAGCCTTGTGGTGTGACCAGTGGACTGACATAAAGTCAAAGGTCTCGAGTTCAAACCTGGGCATGCACCACTGACTTTTCGGAAGTTATGTGCGTTTTTATCACATGCTCAAAGGAATTCTTTGATGGAATGTGAAGTCTACCAACCCGCAATAGGATAGCATGGTGGGCTATAGCCTAATCCCTCTCAAATGAGAGGAGACCTGGAAGCTGGAGGCCCAGCAGTGGGACAATAATGTTGATGGCTAACTAAACAAAATTATATAAAACAATTTTCACTAGTGAAATGAGGCAGCATCTGCTCCACAGGATGCTATTTTAATTCCTGTTTGGAAGCAGTATTTGTATGGAAGGTAGTTTTTTTAGTCAGATGAAGTGCAATATAACTTACCTATCAAAACAGGCAACATTCATAGTATCAATTCTCATGAACAAAATCTCTGTGGCCTGTGCCAACACTTGAGGCATTGTCGAAGGTTGGAGCTTACACAGCTCAATCAAAATCGACCCATAACATATTTCTAAATATCTTGGCCTGGGCAAGTTGAACAGTTCAGCAAATATTATTTCTACTATACAATATTCTAAAGGAATCTTTGCTTTGTATGGAAAACAGAGCAGCTGTGCGGCACATTCTTTTCGTTCTAAGTGATATGCTTCAAAGATGTTATGTAGATGTTCTTCAATGAGAAACCTCTCAATTGAGTGAGCCCCTGGCAGTACCGGCCCATCAGGACAGTCTGTATAGTCAAACATGCGAAATATAACCCTTGGCATTGGGTAAACATCGGTGTCATTGTGAGGTGGCGGCTGAAAAAAAATTAAAAATTGATTAATTTCAACATCTCTGGTATGCTGAAAATTTACATCATATCAGTATCAAGAAACTAGTTGTGATGTAACATCAATGCAGAAAATGATGTGCCTTTAATTAAATAATATATTATGTATAACTAGTATATCAGAGTCTTCACTGTTAGATATGAAATAGAGTTTAATGTTTCAATAACATTTATCATTTATTAGACTTCATTATTTTCATAATATTAATATAATCCATTGATAATCCATTGTTGTTCATGCTTTCAACAATATTTTTTAAACAAAGCATATTGTGTAATCTAAGACTATTTTCATTTCAAATCAACAAATTATAAAGAGCTAAGTAAAGAAAATGTTACATCGGTATATTTTTTTACTTTACCTGTATTGCAGGAAGTGTATGTTGCAAAGCTTCACACAAAATTGAATCAAAAGCTAGATAAGGCCTTGGGATATGCTTCTCTGACCAGTTGTCCTGTTTTAGCTTTTTTATTTGAGCCCATAGACAATCCAAATATTCTTCTTGAAGATGAGGGCTGTCTGTTGACCATACTTTCAGAGCAGGCCAATGTTTTTTACTACGCTTGTTTAAAAATATATCGATGGTAGTTAACAAGTGTTCTAGTTGAGATTCCTTTTTTTCGTACAGTTCTCTGCCCACCCAAGGCAACGCTGATAGTACGGAAAACACAAACCAATCCCTCCTAACTTGTGGAACTCCATCTTCATTTGCACAGTCCACTAATGTCTCCAACAATGTCAGCAGAGATGAGGCAGCCAGCACATGGCAGTTCACCAAGTCAGCAATGAATCTGAGGCAATACCTAGCCGCGTTCCATTTACCAACCTTCAAATTTTCTTTGAAAGTCTTCACAATATAGTCAACAAATTCACCGCCAAAGTTATAATTCTTAGCATTGAGAAGACCCACTAAAGTTGCATAAATTGTGCATTTTTCAGGCATACGAATAGCACAGTCAGTAAGAATGCGTAGAATTTTTACACGGAACGTACTCAAATCAGCTTCCAATACGCTCGCCAAACCTTCCAAGTTACTCTCTAAACTGGAACTGCTTTTTTCGCCGACCCTGAGTATCAGAGATTCCAACCTATCCTCAATCTCCTGATTCTCTGATACACGACGCCTTTTGCGATTGAGACGCTCTAAAACAAAAGTAAACCAAGGGTCATCAAACCAACATAGTTTCTAACCTACAAAACACTAAGTATATCTTTACTTACCGTAACCTTCTTCATCATCATGGGCCCTTCTGCGATTCATTTTTAAGTTAGATACACAAAGAATATATTAATCACAATAATACTATCGTAATTTAATTATTTTTTAGTAATAAAACGCCAACAAACACAGTCACCGTACGAAAACGAAAATGACATTAGTTTGGTGTTGCCCAAGTGATTAATGATTATATTTGATTTGACCAATGTGTTATAATGAAATTCTAAAAAAGAGTTGAATTCCAATAGGGTATCGGATGAAATCACACCACATACGACCACCGAAATACCAACTTCGCCGGCGAGGACCGTCGCAACGTCCAAAAAACGTTCCCTCAAGTCCCTTTCTCGAGCCGGCCCGCGCCGAATATAGCTTTAAATTCGCCCCATAATCTAAATCATGATCCAGCCATCTCTAGCTGTCCTCCCACCAACGCCCCAAAACCGAGGTGTGAGCCCCATTCGGGGGTGCCTAGATAAGTTAAGCCTTGGCTGGAGGCACTGTTTGGTGCTTCGCCAAAAATTCCAGTTAATTAGATAAACTAAACTACTACCGTTTTTGCTATTGCTGACTAATTTCAAGTTTCATGATGATTCGTTATCGTTGACAACTTTTTTAATACTCCAATTAATGCCGCTAAATGTTTACATTTACATTACATTTAAAAGTATATAAAATAAAATCTTTCAATAAATAATTAAATAATCATTATCATCTTAGCAAATTATAAAAATGTATGGGCCATAGTAATAAAGTCAGTGGACTACTTACTCAAGTTAGTAGTTTCCTTTGTCTTATTCTCAAAGGACAAAAAAAAACCAACAAAAATACTAATGAAGTTGAATTTTGCTTCAATCTTCATTCAAGTTCATTCTTCACTCTTCAGTTTGTTTGTTTGAGATGGTTTGAGATTTGAGATGAAGTTTAGAGTTTAGTAGAAGAACTCAAATTTTCATTCTAGATTCTAATAAATATGCGAATGGATTTTTTTTTTCTAGTTTAATATAATTGCTATAATCAAAGTTTTATTTATAATGTCTTGCAATTATGCTGAGGGGCTATCTCCTTATGAAAATAAAGGAGTATTGGGACTACCAGAGGTATTATTTTCAAACTAAAACTTGTAACAAATCAATAAAATTACATGTTTGAATTTTGTAATCAGTTATTTGTTTTTTTAGAAATTTGATTCGTTAGAGAAGTTTAACAAAAAGTGTGAGCTGTTGGCTCAATATATAAGTCAAGCCAAGCATGTTGTGGTGCACACTGGGGCAGGCATAAGTACTTCAGCAGGAATACCAGACTTCAGGTAAATATATTGCTTTCTAAATTTGAAGTATAGTTTAATTCAGAAAAATGTGGCATATGTATATTTACCATAAAATATTATGTTATAACATACACCTACATTGTTTAATTGGTAAAACTTAAGGTAAATTATTTGCATCATGTTGTTACATACAATTTACTATTATTCACAATCCAGGTGGCATGGTGAGTTCAGTTATTCAAATGTTATAATTTATTCTAATCATAGCTATGTAAATCATGGCTAAACCAAATATGTAAGTTAGCTTACAACTTACAACCAGTATTATCATTATGCTAAATTTATTATTCATTCCAGAGGACCCAATGGTGTGTGGACATTGGAAAAACAAGGCAAAACACCAGCAACAAATATATCTTTTGCTGATGCTGTTCCTACTAAAACACACATGATCCTGAAGAAATTAGTAGAATGTAATAAAATACAGTATATAATCAGTCAGAACATTGATGGTCTGCACTTGAAGTCTGGTCTTCAGAGAAAGTACTTAGCTGAGCTACATGGCAACATGTTCATTGATATTTGTAATTTGTGTAAGAGGTAAGTAATTTTCCGAAATATCATGTGGGTATTATAGTATAATAAGCCTGAGATTACTTAGCATAAGGAAAAGCTAAGATAGTATCTAAAACATAATTTTCTTAATTTTTTAACATTTTTATGATTTAATATTTCGTTATTTCTTAATAGCATGGTCACTGTGAAAGTTTATTTCTGAAATAAAAATGGTTTTATCCGATTTTATTGCAATATCTTGATATGATATAATCTCACTTAGATTTTTTTTAAATCCTATACAAAGAAAGTAGGCAGTCTTCAAAATTCAGTAAAACCAAAACTGATAATTTTTTTTTTTATTCCAGGCAGTTTGTGAGAAGTTTCCCTGTAGAAACAGTGGGCAAGAAGTGCAGTGGAATACCCTGTGCTGCTGAGCATGTAACTGGCAGGCCCTGCCGGGGCAAGCTGTATGATGGAGTCCTGGACTGGGAACATGACCTACCAGAGAATGATCTGACCATGGCTGAGATGCATTCTAGGTAACATCTTATTTATTTATTTATTTATATTTATTTCAGGACAAACATCCCATAATTATTACAACTGTTTTATGAATTAAGGTTCTAAGATACAAGAGAAATTATAAGAACGCATAATGTCCCAAGGTATACCATTTACCGTGCATGACGAGATGTATGAATGTGGACGAGGCAAAAGTGGTATGCAGGGACCGTAGCGCGTGGCATTCTGTAGTTTCTGCCTACCCCCATGGGAAAAAGGCGTGAGTGTATGTATGTATGTATGTATACCATTGCTTTAGTATTCTTATATTTTATTTTATTTTTTTACCTTACAGTATGGCAGATTTAAGTATATGTTTAGGAACAACCCTTCAAATAGTCCCAAGTGGTAATTTACCTCTAGAGACAGTCAAATATGGTGGAAAACTAATCATATGCAACCTGCAACCTACACAACATGTAAGAAATATCCTTATTATATTATTTTATTTTTATAATACTTCATTGACTCTGTGATTATTTTCCTGTTTATTCATACATCATCTATAGATATAGCCCAATCACAACTAACTGAAAGTATGTCTTTTTAGGACAACAAAGCAGATCTAATAATAAATTACTATGTAGATGACATATTAGAGAAAGTTATGAATATACTGCAAATAGATATACCAACATGTTCTGAAGACGACAATCTGACTAAACAAGCTGAGGCCGCTATCATTGACTGGACCATAGACCGGCGCGACGTACTTCTATTAGAGAAGGCATTCAAAGCCAAATGCAAAGACGTTAAGAAAAAAAGAATTTTAATTAAGAGTAAACGAAATATCACTGAAGTTACATCAAATGGTAAAGATAGTGATGATAAATCAAAAATAATAAAATTAGATGTTAAAGAGGAGCACGATTGTGTAGAAATTAAGCCTGAAACTGTACAAAATATAAGAGTAAGTCAATCTAATGACACATAGACCTTTTTCATGCTTGACACAGGTCAAGCATGAAAAAGGTCTATGTGTCTGTTGTAGACTGTTGACTTATTACCATCAATCCCAGTATTGTATCTAAACTAGTGAAATATTGAAAGTGATGATGAAAAATGGATATAACAGTCCACAAAAGTCATATGTATGCCTAACTTAGTAAACAAATACAATATACAAATCATTCCACAAAAAAATTATAGTATGTATTTGTATTTTTTTTAATTTTCTAATGATCAAATACGAATGTATGAACAATGTTACTTTAATCAAAATAAAACGACCGGAATAGTAAAATAAATAATTTATTTATAAAAATATCTTCTTATTTACAAAATAGTATTACTCTTTGGTTAACATTAGGAATGTTTATAAATGTCAATGAGATACAATAAATATGTAATGTCTTAACCACAATTTACAATATTTAAATACTTAGAGCAATTATTACGCTATAATGGAAGACCAACCATTGTTGTATAAATCTTGTACAAAAGTATAAACTTACGCAATTTTCTACCAACTTTATAAGTACATAATATAGTGACCTAACTAAAAGGATAATAAATAATTTATATGAAAATAACTGATAGGGATGGCACAATAATTATTTAAACAGGATAGAACTTTCTTTTACTACACTTCACTTCAGTCACTTTTGTTCTTTTTAAGTTATCCATTTATCATAAATCATCAGCAGTTGAAATAAAACCACTTTTACTGGATTTTGTTACGGTATATCGGATGGCACTCTTTGACGTAGACCTCCCTACGTTCAGCGGTGGACGGTAATAGGCTGATATACATATTATTATTATATATTATTTAATGTTGACATTATTTGGATGGATGTTGATTATATAACGTCAATTTACTGTAATAAAATCCGTATAAAGTAGTTCTATTACAAGTCAATGTCTAAAATTGGCATTAAGAAATCAGTATTACACCAACAATTTCTAACAAAACATGTAAGTGAATTGAAATCCAATAACGCTAACTAATGGTAATACCAAATTGTCAACTTGATCAGTTTTTGCTTCAACTAGACCCGATATTGCTGCTGCCACCCCAACTCGGATCAAAGCGTTATTCACCTTCAATAAACCTGCAAGAGTACATAAAATATAATGAATTATTGTAGACTGAATGTAAGTATAAAATAAGAGTTTATATGTTTACAAACCAAACATTTCTAAAGCATACACAACTGCCACTTGTGATAAAATGTTGAATGTCGTGCCTTCCAATGATTTGCGTCCATCTGCAAACAAGACAAATGTAACATTTTATTTAATGTTAAATATATAATAATGCACACACACAGCATATTGTCAAATACGTTTCAGTTTATTGGTAGCTGTTTTAAATATGTATTCTATGGAATAATTAGCCAATAATGCATTTGGCATCAAATTTATAAATTAAACAATAAAGTCATTTAAAATTGCACATTTCTTACACCTGATGCATATATATACACACGTGATTAATTAATGATTATAAAAAAATAGGAACTAGGAATTCCAAAGAATTAAATATTACAATGAACATGCTGCATTTACTGCAGGTTTTACGACGTGTTCTTAATGTTTTAAATGAGTCTGTTTCCACTTTTAACGTACGCTTTTTTGCCTTTTATAGTTAATCAAAATTTACCTTTTATGGATAATTAATAAATAACTCACCTGCCCACTTATTGAATCCATATTTGGAACCGAACCAACTAGCCGCAGTGTCGCCCACCCCTATCGACAGTATTCCACTTAGCAGTTCTAACTCGTAGCCTTGGTGTACTGGCACCAGAATTAGAGGGCATGCCAGCCCTACATAGAGATACATCGGTGTCATCGCGAAATGACCCACATCCTGCATAGAACACAACGATATGGTGAATTTATGACGACACAAAGAGTAGAGCTGGTTGGGGCGTCAATTTTGAAGGTGGGTAGTTTCAAATCCCAGTAGAGACATTTGTAACCGAGTCTTGCCATTTCTATGTATAATATTTATGTATGTACATATTTGCAAAAACTAATATATTATTTACATTTTGCAAAAAAAAACAATTGCTATGAAAATAAACTATAATCTCTCCGTAGCAATATATGTAAATAATATGAATAGTTATGGTAGCTGTTGCCCAAACAGCCGGAAATTATATGCAGCCAGATTCACACAGGTAATAAGTAATTTGTAGCATCGTTGAAACATCAGTATCATAGTCTGAAAATATTTATAGCTCCAAATAGCTTTCTAATTGCAGTGAAATAAACTTATACTTTAATCTTTTTAAGGATACTATTATAAGTCAAAGTGTTTATTTGTAGTTGGTGCGGGTATTCCTTGAGTATTATAGTAAACATTTTACACTAATGTTTTCACCTTCATGTGTGTTATTTCAACATGTGACATTTAATGTTATTTTAACTACTTCCAGGCTGCTCCCAGATATCTTTCTATATTGCTAGTGTAAAGGAAAGAAGGTTTAAATCCAGCCATTGTATTGAACTAGGATCATTTGTTGATTAAGTAAGGTTTAGTTATACATACCTTTTCATCACTATAGACATCAAATGCGGCCTGTAGTGCTGGTGATATTGGCTCTATTCCTGATTTCCTAAGTGCCTGAAAAAAACAATTTATTATTGTCTGAAAAATAAAAATAACTAACGAAACGGTTGGTGCAGTATCGGCGGGTTCGATAGCCGCACGGAACAAGGCAATGTTTTTATTAAATAATAATCTATTAACTATTTTAATTTTAAGGGTTATAATATGATCAATATAGGTACCGCGATAAAATCTTGTAATTTTTTTTACATAAATTGCTTAATTAGGTTTTTATTTACCAACCTCAATTAAAATCATAAGACCCAAACCAAATCCAGCTGCAAGGGTCATCAAGCGGACGTCATATAAGATACCCGAGAGGAATACAATTGAAGCAAGTATGTGAAAAGTCTTGCGCGTGACTGTGCTTGCTTTGACTGCGAGTTGGGTGCGGATCAATATCACAAGAGCTGCTACACCGGCTAGGCAGAGCCAGAAGAAAAATAATTTAACCTGGAAATAATTACATATAATTATATGATTTTTTAATTAATTTAATGAAAGTAAAATTTTATCTAAGACAGGACCTGTACCTATTGATTTTATAAAACACTGCTTAAACTAATCTACCAGAATCTTTGTCAGTTTAAATGTATTAACACTTTACCAAATCACCAAATTGTTGTACAGTGATAAGATTTAGGGCTATGTTAAATAACAACTAAAGCACTTGTTTTATAATGTCTTACTCCTAAAAAAGGGGCCTTATCACATGTTGAGTGATTACAGGATAATGCACCACACTGGTCTAGTGCAGGTTAGTAAACTTCATAATCTCTCAAGTACTTTTTATATTCTAAATTAAGTGCACAGTAATATAAAAATTTAATACAATTACCAGACTACTTACTTTATTAGGATCCAGGAGGATATATTCTGCAAGTCTACCTATGCAATCAACTCCAACCTTTACATGTAATATCATTAGTGCATATGTCCCAGCTACACTTAATATGTATGCAAAAGTCCCGATAGTTTTTTGGGAGTCATCCAAAATACATAATGCTGTAACAATAATTCCCACTGATGATAATATGGTCTGAAAATAGGGAATATTTTTTGTGACAGATAAAAAATAAAGAGAAAAGGTAAGGATTAAGGATTAACAGTGTTGTTGTTCCCAAATAAAAAAATATAATTTTGGTATAATAAAAAGGATATATTATATTATCTCACTCACTGACTAAATATAAAACCTACTTCAGCTATCCAGAGATGAAACTTAGTAGGTAGATTCTTTATACTACAGTTACAGAACAGTTAACCCTTTCACTGCTAAATCTGGGCACACAAAATTACCACACAGTTATTGTTTGGCACAAGAGCCAATTCAATTTTGAATGAAGGTGTGAAAGCGGCTTATACAAAGCCTATAAAGCTGAAATTTCAATATTAAGGAGTGAAATGGTCAGGATGGATTTGTGGGTAGCGGAAGTGGATACTTTCAAATAATCATTCTATGCACTTTATAAAAATACATGATGTATAAATTATTAACATTGAGTTAATAATTTAAACTTACTTTATGACATGAAATAGAAAACTTTACATGTACTTTAGACATACTATTTATGATACTTACAAAGTTAACAGAGTTTATGAATTTCATTTCCTCATCTACTGGATCACCCATGTCATATAGAATCCTTGTAATAACCATGATAGTGAATAAGACAATACTCTGCGTCACTATCATAGCTTCCCCAATCGTAAATGTTTTGGGGAATGAAATTATAGAGACTCTTAGTAGTGCACTGAATGAGTATACAGCCACCATTGAGTATATTAGTGAGAATATTAAGCCTGTAAAAAGGAAAAGCAATACATGAGGACTTTTCATCAAGGAAAGAAAAAAATACATTTTTAATAAGTTTCAAATTCTTTAGTTTGTCTCTGTGAAATTATCAGTATCAGCTCAGTTTTTGGATTTGTGCCTGGTTGATGGCATAAGGCTCGCTTTCTATTACATGGCATCTAAAAAATACCAGCAAAATGTTTGTAGGTACATTAGTTCATCTCTGCCTAACCCTTTTCGGTTTATCATGTATGTATGTAAAAAATAATAAACAAAAGTTTTTAAATGAGTGTTATGCACCTTAACGGTCTGCTTATTACCTTGTTCTAGAATGGAATACAATAACAATGCAGTTGTGAGACTTGAGGCTACACATCCTCCATAAATATTATCTTTGAAAGTTGAGGATGATACAGACACAAATATGATAAAAAGGAAGGAATAAGCCATCAATCCAACAGATATGTATGCTAATAGACTGTATAATTGTGATACATTATACAGTGAGGAGTATAACATTAGAACAGTAGGAAGAAGTGCACAACACCACAGCCCATTTGAGTTACAGGGTCTGAAAAAAAGATTGACATGTTCATAATAATTAATTAATATCAAATTAATCAAAAGAGTTCAAAGTTCATTGTACCTTGTTGTAATTTTACCGTATCTCATATTTTTCGTTACTTGAATATCAACAGACTTAAGAATTCGAAGAAATTTTGAATCGATTTCTGTGTATACGTCCTGATATAGAGAGTTTTTTTTAGGTTTATCCATTTTCCATAAGTTTTTAATTTTTTATTCAGTAAAATAAATAAGAAATTAAGAATAACCAAACAGTAAGTAATGTTTTGAGTTTTGACTTTTGAATTGCACAGATTGCACTGCGTGTAGAGATGTGACAGTGACGTTGCACAGACACAGATTAGGTGTGTGTAACACTGAACCTTTACTGAACACCAAAAATATTGGTGAACCGAGTCACTGTTCCGAATCATTTTGGATCAAACAGTGACTCGGTTCACCAACATTTTTGGTGTTCCAAAATATTGGAACGCCTAATAATATTTCAAATGCATTATTTGGAACTGGAACATCTTTGCTCTTTATTTTGCGCGCATTGTGTGGCTTACGTGTGAGAGAGATCGACAAGTCACTGAACTACTAGCTGACGTAACGGGAGAGCGGGAAAACAATAAAATATAAGGGAGTAAGAATGAGATCGCAAATGAGACTGTGCACGTAATAATGACCACTATAAAGGAGACAGTTTTTTGCGGGCCCACTACGAATAGTATTTTTAGCCATTGGCATTATATTCTAAAATAATAACTTATTTTTTAAGACTGTTATACGAAATATGAAGAAAAATGAAAAAGGGATCATTAAATCTAAATAAACAGTATTGTATTGACTTTAAATACATCGTTGTTCCCTTGATAACGATAAATAGAACAATACGTGTAAAGGAACGTAAACCTAGCACACACTATCACATTCAAATACAAATACGATAAATAAATAAAGCTAGTTTTATTATTCTCTAATATTATTTATATAAATATATTGGAATATAAAATATTTTGGCATCTACAATAATATTTATCAATGTGTTCAATCACCTTTGAACGGAATGCTCATGTTATTGCTTTGACATTGACAGTTTGACACTTATTGTTATTTACCGTCCGGTCGATTCTTTAAAATAAGAAACGATTTTATTAAAATGGCATCAATTACAGCTCCTTTTCTAATGAACCGTTGTGTCAACTGTGCAGTAAGGTTTCAACGTAATGTACTAAAACAGTTTTTCCAAAACAACTGATAATGTGCGCCAACAAGATTTAACGCGAGGTAAGTAACCTTTTAATAAACATTATAACCCTAATTCTGCTACGCAAAAACTGTCTGGTTCTTTGAAATTAAAATCTACCTTCTTTTACAGTGAAACCCACTTGATGTTTGCAAAAACTGCTGTGTGTTATTACAACAAAGTACTCAAACTTCTCACACAATAAGAAGATTCGGGTACAGGAGTAAATACGGTAGAGAAGAAGAAGAATGCATTCCATGAAGTTATTCCATTTTAAGAACACATCAAACACATTTTTAATGGCTCTGCAGAAAGAAACATTATTATGCAGTGGATACCTACACAGAAGGTGAAAAAAAAAACTTGATTAGTAAAGAATAGCGTTATTTATTAATAATTACAAACTGTGCAATAGGAAATAAGTATATTTCATGTTAATAATTTTAAGTACCAAGGTTTAATTAGTTATAATAGTATAGTCAACTATTTATTTTCAGGTTGTTTGCTGAGAATCACTTTGTATGTAGGTGAGCAAACATAGATAATTGCATGATAATAGACCTGAACTACCAGTGGGTCCATTGGAGATAGCAAGCAGCAGTAATATCCCACAACCACCACCTGTGTCGGCATTCGCTGAACCTATTATCTCCAGTTATTAAATGAGATTCCACCCATCAGTGAAGAATTAAATCTAATAAAAGCAGTCTTGCTATGTTGTGTCTTGTTGTACCACTTGCATCTTTCTTAAATGAAATATTATTACTAAGAGTGACAATTTTGAAAATTAACATAATAAAAGTTATTGTTAAGTTTGTTTTTTTTATTTTTCCATGATTTCAATAATAATAATCATTAGATAACTATATATATATATGTCGGAGAAACATTATTTCTGTTGACATCGTCATTAGTGGTTAAGAATTTCGTGGGCATCATCAGGGTTAATTACAAGCACAAACATAATGATCATGGTTTTGCACTACATATTATTTTAATTCGGATTAAATAACAATTTATCACTTCACAATAATATCGAGAGAAAATGCACAGTTAAGACCGAGCAGCGAGTTCAGGGCACCGGTCTTACTTTTACCAACAATTAATACTCTTTCAGTCTCTCAGACTCTCAATCTCAATGATCCAACTCGATCAGTCGCTATTTCTCAATAATGTCCAATACTGTCCGCGTCCCTCCAAAAGTAAAGATGGCGCCTCGACCACGCTCAAGCTAAATGCTCTGCTCTGATTGGTCTATAACTGATAACAATATTTTTTACTTTTTATTAGACTAAGGAGGTTTTAAGCTATGGAAAAATGTAATAAATCATTATTTGCGTTATTCTTGCAAACAATAATCAAACCGACTTATAGCTTCCTCCGACATATATATATATATCCAATGACATATATACATATATGTCAATGATATAATATATTATATCATTGGATATATCTATATTTGTGTACTTAAAAATGTTATTCACCGACCAACTGAATCTAAGTCATTTCTACTTTATTACTGTGTATCAAATATATTTATTATGAAATATATTTGATACACAGTATTTACTCCATAAGATTACAAATAGATGACAGGTTAAGAACTATTACTTCTGAAACAGTTATGGAACTTGTCGGGCACAGTAGGTACATTTTTATTGGAGAAAGGAAGATTTACACCAAATAGTATAAATTATTTTATTTTGGGATTAGAGATCATAAGGTAAGCAAAATCGGTTATTATTTATCTAAGAAATTGTAAATTGTGTAAAAGCAATGAGTTTGAAGGTCATTTTTTCTATTAGGTTTTTATAGGTTATTTTTTCTCCTATTTTTAAGAATTTCTCAATATTCCGTTTATATATTGAGAAACAAATATTACCACCGTTATCTACGGAATTTTAGGAAAAAAATGATACATATTTCATTACTAAAGATTACAAATAGTGCTGGGCCTGATCCCCATACAAAAAAAAACTGTCTCCTTTGTATATTGAATACTAAGGACGTTTTATGTATGCATTATTTTACTTAGAAGCGCAAGGTTGTTGTTTTCGCGCTAATATCCATTTGAAAAAACTAAATAGTAGCCTTTTATATATAAATTTTAAAACATAAAGAATTTAGTTTTTACTAAAACTACAACAAATAAATCTGGGAAGATTTTTTTACAAACTTAAAAAAAACTAAATTAAACTAATAATCTCTTTTATATATGACAATATCATCAAATAATCATTTATAAGAAAATATTACTATTAATAAAAAAATCAGCTTTCATGCTCCTTTGCTACCGCGTACCTCAGTACGCCGGTAATATTCTTTGGTTGGTTACGTCTGTTAGTGATTGATTTGATTAGTTCAGTAATCAGTTCACTCGTCATTTATGTCATTCCGTTGTTCAGTCACTGATCAGTCAGTCTCAGTCAGTCCGAGACCGGTGTCTGAAGCGAAAGAATTTACCTAGACGTGGTTACGCAAAATGTTACGACAAATAAGTAAAGTGCTTCAGCAAAATGCTAGGTTTGGAACAGCAGCTCCTCCAACACCTCAAACAAACCCAGAGATTCTATACACCGGGGTATGTGTTCATAAAAGTTTTTTTTATTAAATCTAGGGGGCACATTTGTTATAAACCCTGGTATTAATAGATATACGAGAGTAATTCATTATATTTTTGGTGTCGTATGGTTCTTCTGTCCAATATATACATACTGTTCACACTGATAAATTTTCAAGGTCAAAGCCGGTAGTCGGCAACATAGATTAGAATACCTTTAGTTTAGTCGGCTATTCGGCAAGCGACACACGGCAACTGAAATCGTTGAAAACAACATTGTGTATAATTTGCCCGTATCAGCTTGTTATTCAAACGTTGAAAGAGCCTTGAAATTATTCTAATTAAATAACACTCCAAATAATGTGATATATACCTATCTATAAAAAAATCTGATACAAAGCGCGTGATACAACCGATCAGACTATTTGTTTTACTTAAGCATTGCATTGTGTTTGAAATATTAATAATAATCAATTTAATGTTTTTACGTGCAAGAACATATTAGTGGTCATTATGTACTTTGAAATAAAATCCCAAGTTTAAAAAAAAACGTTGTACACTGCCCTTATTTTAAGGGTAACAATACTTTAAAATAAGCTTATAATTAAAATAATGTATGTTAATATAATATGTTTACATTTGAATCTTAAATGTAGTTTTCGCGTCCTTAAAATATTATTTTAATATTCTTTTTTAATTATATCCTACTAATATTATAAACGTGAAAGTTTGTAAGTATGGATGGTGTGTGTTACTCTTTCACGCAAAAACCGCTTAATAGATTTGAATGAAATTTATTAGTAGTTTATTAGCTGGACTAACACATAAGCTACTTTTTATCTATATACCATGCGGGCTGTGGTACCCTAGCGGTGTGACCAGTGGACTGAGACATCAAAGGTCTCGAGTCCGAACACAAGGCCACCACTGACTTTTCGGAAGTTAGGTGCGTATTTATCACAAGCTCAAACGTTGAAGAAAAACATCGTGAGGAAACCTGCATGCTTGAGAGATTTGTCTTGATGGCATGTGATGTCTGCCAATCCGCAGTAGGCGTGGTGGACTATTATAGCCTATCACTGAATCACTGATGTTCCGATCAATGTGGGATAATTTTTACGAACCCAAGATCCTGGGGTGGGCACTAGATACGCCTATGAGAATTTCTAATTTGTAGCCTAGCATCCCATCTCATCGCCCAATAGGGCGGGCACTAGACCATTCTGTGGTGGACACGCCAATACGCCAATGATTGAGGGCCGAGGAATATTGACGTACTGTAAATTAAATATATAGATTGTTTACGCCACAATACAAATTACTCAGGCACATATTCTTATATTCACACTTGTCTATCGTTCAGCTCTTCATCAACAACGAATGGGTGAAGTCATCAGATGGCAAGACATTCAAGACAGAAAACCCTACTAATGGCCAAGTCATCGCTGAAGTTCAGCAAGCCGGCAAGACTGATGTGGACAAGGCTGTCAAAGCTGCCAAAGAAGCCTTTAGGTATGTAAAACGCTCCACAATGCCAACATCTCTGATAACTTAGGGTCATTTTAAACCTAGGTCAGGGTCAGGGTGCACCGATTGTTTTACGAAAACATTTCCGAATTTCCGATTAGCTTATAAAAATGGAAAACGCAAATACCATAATCGTACCAAGATTTGAATGTTTACCTCTGACTAGCTTCCGCTCGTGGCTTCGCCCACGCGTGAACGACTGAGCCGAAATTGATCAATTTTGGTATTGTCAAAACGTGGTAGGTTCATAAAAAGTAGCCTATATCCTTCTCCAAGATTTTGTCTTTATCAATACCAAAATTGATCAATTTCGGTTCAGTCGTTCACGCGTGATGTCGAGACTAAGGGAAATAGGGATTCATTTTTATATAGGATAAAAGTACATGGTAGCTGTCACAATCCGATTAAAAAAATAGTTTTAGTTCAGCTCCTACTCTTACAAATGGTATTTATGTGCCTTTCAAGGCTTTACTTTCGCAATTAGTAACAGACGTTTGCATTTTATGTTCTTAGGCTAGGTTCACCATGGAGGAAAATGGACGCCTCGCAGCGTGGATACCTCATCAACAGACTGGCTGATCTCATCGAGCGGGACAGGACCTACTTAGCCGTAAGTATCTACCTACTAAGTACATGCTAAAAACAACAATAAAATTATCCAAAATGTTTTTCAGCCATTTTGAATGATGCGGTACCCATGGCATATCTTGTACCACATGTGTATTCTGTATTCAAATTTAAAACATCTGCAGACTTGAAATGTGCACTGACAGACTGCATATTTTTTATGATATTCATCAAATAGACTAGACTAAGAAGTCACGAACTTATTTATTTGCATCGACATAATGATGCAAATAATTATAATATAATGCTAATAATAATATAAATTTATATCAATCCAATTTAGTATAAATCTAGTAGTAGATCGCAGGGTGTGCCGTTTAATCTATTAGCCATCTTTTATGGCTGATGGATGTTTAATGTTTATTGTTTATTCAGTTAATTAAGTACCTAATCCATTTGTGCTTACGAAGTGTCCTACCCACCTATACATAAATATTGCACATTCTTAGAACACAATTTTATGCAACATGTTTGTGGTTCACTAGAAGGCCAACGCTTTCCTTAATTTATTAATATAAATACATATACGTCGTGAATCATTACAGGACGACTCCTGTGTTATGTTGTAAATTATATTCAGCGACGGAGCGATTAAAACAACTTGCTAACATATTGGTGCTGTCTATCTTTATTAATGTTTCCTATTTATATAAGTGAAAACTGATATTAACTTAAATTCTTCTACTAATATAAACATGTTCAAAAACGAAGGTGAAATTAGTATTCGCAATTTTTAGTCAATTCCAGACTTACTGATACATAAGTAATTTTTCAATTTTCTTAATGCTGAGTTATTAACTTCGAGCTTCTATTGTGAATATCAAATAACCCGCACCCTTCGTAGCTACGTTTACAGGTCCTTTTTACGGTTCCGTACCCAAAGGGAAAAAACGGACCCCTATTACTAAGACTTTGCTGTCTGTCCGTCTTTCTGTCACCAGGCTGTATCTCAAAACCGCGATAACTAGACTGTTGAAATTTTCACAAATTATGTATTTCTGTTGCCGCTATAACAACAAAATTACTAAAAACAATAAAACAAATATCACCTTAAATATTTGCTATACAAAAAACGCAGTATTTTCGCCGTTTTTTGGTATGTATTGATAACGGTGAGTCCGACTCCCACTTGGCAAGTTTTTGTATGATTCAGTTCCTTAGTTGTTATTTTCCTGAATCTTTGCGCGTAATTATGACTTTACCAATAGAGGTCATATTAACACTACATAAAATGGTTTTGTCAATAAAATTATTCACAGTTATGACACAAAGTGGCTCTCGGATAAGGTCATGTAATTCGTCAAGAAGAAAATCAAAGATCAAATGACGATTTGTTTTAAAAAAAAGAGAATAAAAAGATGCATGCCTCGATGTGTATACCTATATATCATATGAATATAATAACATGTATATTTGTATAATCATATGCAAATCTTCGGGACCCAGACCTCGTAATATAGATACCATAACATTTTATAAAATAATTACCTATGTGTCTCTTCTTATCGTGTCAATGCCTAAAAAATGTTTGAGTAATAAGAGGCCACTTCAATGGCATTAGGCGTGGCCAGACTGAGATCGTCCCTGGTGCAGGGCACAAGGGAGACACCAGAAAGTGTGACATAGTTTGCTCTGGATCGCCGCAGTCACATTGAGTCCTATGTATTAAATACAAACGAACGTGAGAAACATAAAATCAAATTATGTAAGCCGTGTACTACAAAGATATGTATCTATTCATATCGTTATTTATCTTAACCCCCGATAAAGAGTGACCTTAATTCCAATTCTATAATGTGAAGACCATTATATTGCAGTTATTTATCTGTACAAACAGTTCTCACTCACTCCCTTAGGGGGCTGTTCTTGTTGATTAAACCATTTTTGTATAAGTATTTTTACTGTCAAATCTCTTTCATAAGATTAGATTTTGTTGTAATGATTAGACTTACGGTGTCATGTTCTAGTTACTTATACTACACATGAATAAAAGATTAACCATAAATAGAGGAAGCTTAAAAGATATTTTCTTGGTTTGCGGCGTTTAGAATCAGCCAACTGCACTGGGCCGTTATGGACTACAGCTAAATCCTTCGATTTTAAGTCCTCTCGTTCGGAGAGTTCGGTGCTCATTAAGGAGACGGTTGACAAATATTATGTTGGTGACGGCAAACATTTTTAATGGATCCTTTTTAAAAATTCCACATTCCAAAAGTTGTATCATAGTACATTTTTAAAGAATCTGTTGTACAGGATCCAAGATATCGCGATTACACAATATTAATATACCGCGATAAATCCGTACAAAGTAATTTTATATCATCGTAAATTCGCGTAAGCGCAATAAAAGTTATGTATGGACGGGTAATATTTCAGATTATTATGTTCATTAGGTATAGTACGTGTAAGGATGCGTATCTGTTTACTGTGCCTTCATAGTAACAGAGAAGCCTCCTACAATATCTTCTTGTATTTATAATGCACTGGCAAAAATAACCTGTCAGCGTCTTGCGTTCATTCAACCCTAAGTTTATGCAATGTAGAAATTCTACTCGTATGTTCTACCTACTTACGTAGATAAGTACGACATGCACACAGTATGTAAGTACTACTTAGCAACGTCCTAACCACATGGTACCTTTATAACAAGGTACATTTTAAACAACTTTATATTTATTGCAAAAGCACTGACTTATACTACATATACTTAATAATTTAAAAATCTTTCAACGTTGCTGTTTATTTAATACGAAAAATACTGTCAGGCAAAACATCGGCGAAATATCACGACGAGTAAAGCATTGTGTTTATTTACCGTCAGCGCATTTGTTTTTCACTAAAAACTACGCATTAAGCTTAGGTACTCTTAATGCGCGGTGTCTCTATATAGCCTAATCCCTCATGAGAAGAGATCCGTGCCCAGCCGTGGGACATTAAATTGTAGATTGGTAATGAAAATACACTCTTATCATTTTACCCCAGAGCTTGGAGACGCTGGACAACGGCAAGCCTTACACTGCCTCTTACTATGGCGATTTGAATGCGGTGATCGGAAACCTTCGCTACTACGCCGGCTGGGCTGACAAGAGCCATGGCATGGTGGTACCCGCTGATGGCAATTACCTTGCGTACACCCGTCACGAGCCCGTCGGTAAGTACATTCGAAGTTAGAACAATAACACTTAGAAAAGTAGAGCGTGAGCGCGAGGGTAGTTGGGCTGATTCTAATTTCAAAATGTGATTTCTTTTTAATTTCTTTTGTTGAATTGTTATACCGGTTTATACCGTGTACAGATAAAAAACAATACTACTAACAATACTACTGGATATTGACGTCATATTAAGTAATCTTTTTTTGAGATATTCTGTCCCCTGTCTGTATTCCTGGCCAAAGAAAGAAAATATCCCATTCAAAGTCTTCTTGTAACGTCGATTTAATTTATGATTTAACACTTTTGTATAGGTTTACATTTGATTTGAGCCGTTTAATCTAATCGCACCCCATTAGTGCTTTATCGCATTGTCGTGAGAATGCAAAAAATAATAAATCGTATCATGTTTACACGCTGCTCTAATTTATCTGGAAAAATATTGTAAAAAAATAACAACTTTACATATTGTCATATGTGCAATTTGATATCACAAATACGTAGTAAGTTTATTACTACTAAAATTTCATAACAACTGTCTCTTTACATTTTTTGTCAATTAAATATCAACTTAAACTACATTATTCTAAAGTAATCATTTGAATAATTAGCATTTATATAAATTTATCTTAGATTCCGAGTGTATGTATATGTATAATTATATGATATTTATATTAGCATATAATATGTGACTCGTAATCAATGTCATTGCAGTAAACTATATTCTGCGATATCATGCAAGATAAAAATGTTTCTGCCGCCTCACGTCAGATAAAACTGTTTTGCATTATGTACAAATGTTTTATGTTTATACAGATGATTTACTATTTACGGATATTGAGCATGTAAACTCGGTATTGTTTATTGAAAACTACTCGTAAATCAATAAGTTTATGGTCGAGAATAGATTATAATAATACTACATACCATCACGCACGCCTGAATCACCTAAGAAATATTTAAATATAGAATAGAAGTGTATTGATGTACATCTACAGTTCGCCAGTATGTTTTAGGATTAATGTCCATGAAATGCAAATTATAGTGAATTAGTGCTGGACCCTAGAATCGAGTCCAGGACCTCTAACACTGCAGGCACACTTAAGACTACTAATGAAAAAAATTTACAATAGTATAATTAATAATAACAATACCTACAATACAAAACAGCTTGAGCATGTACTCATGCGTGTGTCGACTGCTTATGGAATGTAAAATAAATAAATAACATAATATTACGCCTACCGTTCCGAAGGGTTAGGCAGAAATGTACCAGAGGTATTTAAAGGTCAGAGGCACAATCGAAGCCAACATTTCGTGTGAAAAATGTTGGAAAAACGGACAAAATTTGCTCTACTCATTCTAATCCTCTCTCTCGCTGTGTAATACAGATGAAGTTGCGCGGGTCAGCTAGTCTCATATTAAACTCAAGTAAGGTCAGGTCGTTTTAGTATTGACATTGACTCTGACGTTGTTTTTCATATAACTATTGATTTATGCGACGTATGCCATCTAACCTCCTAGACATTGCATGTTTATTTCCGACATCTTAAACAATTGTTGTAATTTTTCAGCTAATATGTAGGTGGATATGCTACAAAATCTTAATGATACACCTAAAATTCTGCCTCATTAATCACCTCGGCTATTCGAAAGCGTATGAAAATTTGTTCGATTGTTTTTGAGTTTATCTTGTTCTAACTAACAGACAGTTTTCTAAGTAGTTCGCCAAATCTTTTCTCTTACTCCAAATCTTAAGACCTATCCTGTGTTCAGATAGTATTAACAAACAATGATAAATCAAATCAGACTCATCGATCGCTCTTGTAAGAAGATGAATTTTGATTTAATCTGGATGTTTGAAATGATACCCACGAACAGTAACAATGATGAATTTAAATGTAAGTAGGTACTAGGTACCCACGACGGCGACGTCCCTTATCTACAAGGAGTGGCAATGATCTGTGTGTGTTGTCAAGCAGTTCATACAGATAACACGATAGATGATTAGATATATTTTTTATTGCACTCGAAAACTAAAAACAATTAGTTTTGTTTGCTAAATTTTTAGTTTGATTGTTAGGAAGTTAAAAACTGTAATTTGGTTTCCTATTTGGATTTTGGAATTATCTCAATTATGCACGTGGGCAGTTAGGTACTCCTGAGGGATTAAGCAAACCCCTTTTTTTTTGTCCGTGCGGGAATGCATTTACACACTTGACGACGACGAGGGTGTGTCGGACTCCACCCAGTGTGGGTGACTACCGACTAAACTCACACGGGGTCTTTCCGCCTCACCACCGAACGCCTGGTATTATTTACCTAATAGTAAACTCACGCGCCCTAGTTATCACGCTACTCGCAAGGATTGGGGCTTGTAACATTTCTATCAACAGTCAACCGCTCATGTTATTAAGCATACAACCATTTACTTATTCAATATTTTCATGAATGAGGAGAGTGGTGTAATAACTAGTGCCTAGAGACCTACCATCCTTATCTTCCTTTTTAATTGAACTTTAATAAAACCTATTTTATTTTTATACATGTAATCCTTTTCTCTGGCTATCTACATTATCTCCTAGTAGCTCCTATTCTCCTACATTTAGCCCTTTATTCAACAATTTATCATCATCATCTAATTAACAATCCCATAGATAGCCACTTATGTCCTCTCATTGAAGGAGCCGAAGCTACTCTATCAAGCTTGCCGAAAACGGTTAGCCAAATATTAGGATTTGGCTTGGCTTATAACCGTGGTTTCTATCGTAAACTGTACCTACGGATTGTCCCAACCGTTATTAAGTTTTTGTTTCGTAGGAGTGTGCGGTCAGATCATCCCATGGAACTTCCCTCTGCTGATGGCTGCGTGGAAGCTGGGACCAGCGCTGGCTGCTGGTTGTACCGTGGTCATGAAGCCTGCGGAACAGACGCCGCTCACCGCGCTCTACATCGCTCAGCTCATTAAGGTAATTACTTACATATAATCACACAACTAAACAGTTACACCCTTTTTAGTGCAAAAGTAACGATTGATATGTCTAACGACACGATTGGCGCCGCGCAACGTGGCTAACTTCTTCCCAACGACTCGTGGGCTTGAATTCCCGCTAGAAATTGTCTTGTGTGGCCTTTAGGTTGTATGATAGTATGTATGAGAGAATTTGTCATTACAAACGCACCCACAACACAATACAGGAGAAATTTCTAACGACGACAGCGTTTTGTTTATAAATAAAGTAAGAAAGACAGTACTATAATCGTACTGTATGTACTTGCGCAGGAAGCCGGTTTCCCTCCTGGCGTAGTGAATATGCTGTCTGGTTTCGGAGACGCCGGCGCCGCCATGGTCGACCATCCCGACGTCGACAAGATTGCCTTCACCGGTAAATATTATATTATTACTAGTCCATAGTAATTTTAGCCATGCGAAAGTATGTCTGTCTGTTGTAAAAAAAAATTATTAATTGTACGCAGACGAAGCGGCGGGCTAAAGCTAGTTTTGTATATATTAGCTTTTAGCATATATGTAAATGTTTACTTATATAATGTATTTTTTGTACTAAGTTGTTTTTTAATAGGTTAACAACTTATATGACTAGATTTGGGAACTTCTAGGTTTGATAACTAGGTACTTATACAAAAAAAATAACCTTGTTGTATACATACAATATTTAAATTTTTTTTTGCTTCCATTGCAGTTTTATTTATTTTTTATTATCTTTTATTTTATTCCAATCTGTAAATCTGTTCTTATGAGTCCTATAATTAGTAATTATCGTATTAATTATATAAGTACCTAACAGATATGTGACTGTGAATCTTCTATCCATTCCATATATATATATATATATATATTATTCCTTATCTTATATCCATTAATCTACCTGTTACAAATAATACAATAACGACTCATCCTGCAAACAATAAATAAAATTAATAGATATATACATATTATTACATTTTAAAAACACTTGAGTTGGTTACTTTGTCCCATAGACTAATATATACTATCGGAAACTTTGTCCTTTCTCAACACAATAACTGCCTAATATGGATTTCTTACACTTACGCGAATATTAGATATTGAAATAAAACTACTGTTTACGGATTTTATCGCGGTATATTCGAAGGATCCACGACATGCAAACATCCGCGACCGGTTAAAATAATAACAATATACCACAGTAAAATCAAGATAAAAGAGTTTTTTATTCAACAACCGCGTAGTGTTTGCTATCGTCATACTGTGTGTTTATAAGATGTATAAATGTGGACGAAGCAAAAAACTAGTCTTGGCACGTGTGGCGTGAAGCATTAACAACCCGGAAAACGACCCGATCGAGACATTTATATTCACAAATAGATAAAATGTTGTTATAAAAGAAAGACAAAATAATTTGTGTATTTCGTTGCTTCTATTTGATAAATGTATTTCTGTAATATTATCTTTATAGCGCAAATAAGTATCCATTATATTTAGTAAGTATAGGTACTTAGATACATTTATTATGGATTTCTAGTATAATATAGGTATTCTTACACTAACGCGAATATTAAACATTGATATAAAATTATCTTTTACGACTTTTCCGGTATTATAATATTACTAGCTTTTGCTCGCGACTTCGTCTGTGAAGAATTAGAAATTGTATCTGCGTATTTATTTATAAATACCCTCTTTAAAAAAATACTGATTCCACATACAAACTTGCGCCCCTTTTTCGCCCTTTAAGGGGATGATTTCCGGAACAAAAACTAACCTATGTTCTTCTTTGGGATTCAACTTATCTCCACACAAAATTTCATTTATATCAGCTCCGCGGTTTAAGCGTGAAGAGGTAAAAGACTGACAGACAAAGACGGGCAGACAGACATACACACTTTCGCATTTATAATATTAAGTAAGTAAGTATAGTAAGGATTAAGTATGTTTTATTTCAAGTACAAATACAATGTACCTAAATTACTTTTACCAAAAGATATTATTAGGTAATACATAGATCTGCAGATGGAATATTTATCGTTAATCACCACCTAGTTAAGTGCTTAGTTGAATACAGTTTCATTTACATGATCGAGACGTAAATACATATTGTGTGAAGGTTAATGTAGTCTATACTTACTAATACGAGTATCCATTAACAAATAAAATTTGTCCGATGGGTTTTATTATTCTAAAGTACTTCATACATAAAATTCCTTGTTATATGTATATCTGCCTTAATTAAAACAAATTGGTGTAGTATCTAGTCAACTCAAGAATTTGTCTGGCAAAAATGTTTAAATAATGCGAATAGCCAACTGCGAGCACATTTTATCAATTAGCTGATTTAATTGTCAATAGCAGAAATAATCTAGCAGTATTTTTTTTATTAAAAACACCACTACTATGTCCTATGATCTTCCCTATGCCCTGACCTATGTCCACTGCTCTCCTCCAAGGATCGCTACGACGACCGGTCCAGATTCCAGCGATCTTCACCAGGTCGAAAAAGTACTTATTCAATCATAATTTGCCTGTGTGTGATATCACACAGATCATACGATAAGTAGTATTCCTGAGATCCTGTGGAATAGAAATCTAAACGGTTTTTTTTTCTCTTAGGTTCGACTGACGTGGGCAAGTTGATCCAGCGGAACTCGGCCGGCACGGTGAAGCGTATCACCCTGGAGTTGGGCGGCAAATCTCCCAACATTATCTTCGCTGACACCGACTTGGAAAGAGCAGTGGAGGCTGCCCACTTCGGACTCTTCTTCAACATGGGACAGTGCTGCTGTGCTGGTAAGATATACTTCTAGTATTGATAATATATCTGGACTTAATGACACAGCGCCATCTAGTTCAGAGCTCTGCAACAAGGCTTTTGTTACAAATACCTACTAGATTTTTGATACACTATTAAATGATAAATCTTATCATGCTTATCACACAAACATTTACCCCTACTGGGATTCGAGCCCAGGACCCTTAACACAGAAAGCAGTTTTAAATACCGGGTATAATCTTATCGGGTCCTCAAATTGACAAAAGCACTCAAGCATTATAACTTACTTATATTTGTAAGTATGCATACATTGTATTTTTATGTATAGTACGCTTACTCCGACGTCAAATACCTCACTGCCCCTGCAGTTTGTTGTCTCGTAAACAAGCGATGGTACTCACTTATTAACCTCACGCACATAAATGCGTTTTCGGGATGTCACAATAATCAAGGTAGTTGAGAATAGCAACCAATCGCTTTAGAAAGGCTTTAGCTTGCTCTTAACTTTAGCACTACCTATGAAAAGCGATATAATTATACAATTTTAATGTGTAAACGCACTAACGATTCGACTAAGTAGTATGACTTTTATCGTCATATAAGACTTGGATATTAGCCTCCAAGGATTTCCACAAGAACCGATCTTGGGCCACCCGCATCCTTTCCGCTAAGTACTCAGTAGTTTCTGATTCATTAATGTATGTGCAGGTTCCCGCACCTTCGTGGAAGACAAGATCTACGACAAGTTTGTGGAGATGTCCGCGGCGCGTGCCAAGAGACGTGTTGTTGGAGACCCCTTCAAGCCTGACACTGAGCAGGGACCACAGGTACAGATCGACCGGGTCTATTGTAAAAATAGTAATAAACTGTACATCTGTCCCGTGCTCGTGCGTTGTGGATCACTTAAACATCGTATGTATTCACTAATCCACGGGTTAGTTGGACGTTTGCAACATCAGAGGTGGCGCTCGCGGGTTGCCGATCTTGTAAAAACCGTTTAGGTTTCTTAAAATAGAGGACTAACTAAACTGACGGCAAACGGAATTCCCATGCTGTCAGAATAGTCACTCCCCCAACGAGCTCCGGTAACCTTACGCAGAATCACAACTGATGTTGTTTCACTGCGGTCTTTTGTAACCGGGTTACCGGGCAGTTCAATTTGTGCAAGGAATCTCACTATGCCCTATCTCTTTAAGCATGATGGTATGATACTATTTTTCAGATTGACGCAGAGCAAAAAGCGCGCATCCTGAGCCTGATCAACAGCGGTAAGCAGCAGGGAGCCAAGCTGGTGGCGGGAGGCAGTTCCGCATCCGATGTGGGGTACTTCGTAGAGCCCACCGTGTTCAGCGATGTCAAGGACAACATGGACATCGCCACCACCGAGGTATGACCGTCGTCATGACTTATTTACCGTTTTATTGCTGGGCAAGTCTTCTCAAATAAGAATTAGGCCACTTACCGGAACCCTAACTCATTGGCCCCAGTGCGGGTGAGCACGGTTCTCCTATGAGAATTTCTAATCGGTAGCCCAACATCCTAGGGCCCACCCTAGGATGTTCTGGAAAGGGCACGGCCCAAAAGATACGCCCATGCCATAGCTGCTACCAGGTACTACGTGTTAGTTGTGTATGCAGACAAAAAGATCTCTTATTTCCTTCACTGTTTAAGCGATAGATAAATGTAATTACATTATTAAATAGGCACATGTTTTGATCCGGAATTGATCTGGGATTTACCAGCTCCATTCCTACATAGTGTTTTATGCTATACTTAGCTAAGATCCTTTTTTGAACATCAAGAATTCTAATTTGTCTTTGTGTCATGGTTAATTTGAATTATATATTTTTTTCTTTTCTTGTCTCCATGAAATACTTAAACCCATTTTGTATATAATGTTGTGTTAAGCCGAATATTTACGTTTATATTTTCTTTGGTAAGTAGAACGGGAAAAATCTTTGTATTCAGCAGTAGGCTTATCCATGGCTTACAATTTGCAGATCTTCGGCCCCGTGCAGCAGATCCTGAAGTTCTCTCAGGTGGACGAGGTCATCGACCGCGCCAACAACTCCGAGTACGGCCTGGCGGCTGCTGTGTTCACTCAGGACATCGACAGAGCTAACTACGTCGTACAGGTAAAATATACCTTTTTTTTTATAATCTTTATTTATTTAGGGGCATTTATCTACATGGACATGAGAGCCCCAACGTTACCTAAACTAAATTACATTCTTAATCAATTATAAAGAAAGGGAAAGAATCATTGGTGCGAAATAATATTTTCAACAATTGATTTTGCTGCAACAGATGTTGGTTCTGCTAATATGCTTAGGAATGCACCTTGATCGTATTTGTTTATATTAAATTTTTGCATCAGTGCCTCCCTCCCATTCCGGTACTTATCACACTCTACAAGAATGTGTTGTACATCATCAAGCTTGTCACACAAATCACAATTTGGGGAATCGACCTTTTTCATTAAAAAAGCAAATTTTTTGGAAGGATAATGACCAGAGCGTAATCTATCCAATGTAACAATGTTCAATTTCTAAAAATATACCTACTTCTCACTTTCAACTGTCTACCTCTTTGGTGGACGTAAGTGCGATTGCTGAACCAGGTCTTGTATTCAATTCAGGTCGAGCAGTGTTACTCAGTTTTTAGTATGCAATTCTCAATAGATAGAGAATTATAAAAATAATAAGATATAATTTTAAAACAATGATAATGCATATTTTAGTTTTTGGAACGAAGTTTCATAGCGCGCGTTGCGAAAGGGGGCTAGACGGAAAAAATTAAGACGAAAAGTTGTAACGCTATTGTAAAAAGAAATACAATTTTATTACCATTCCTTCACTAATTAATCGAAAGGAACTTCGTTCCGTCCGGGTGTCCCTTGACACCTCTCAAGTTTTTTTTTACCCATTTGCTCCGCAGAATACATTACTAATTCGACTTTGTTCAATTTGTAGTGCCGATTACAGATCAATTAATTAATTGAATGATTCAGATTAGTTTAATCAATTGATGAGTAATGGCCGTAGCGACGATAGGTTTTGTGAACGGAAAATACGTACACAAGCTTCAAGCCGGCAAGCATGTTTAGGTTACTATTGATTATATTTAATAAATTGATAATATTTTAAAGCGCGATTATATTTTCCAGAATGTTCGGGCATTTTCCTTGCCAAGACTAAACACTTTATCCCGTTACCAAGTCAACAGAAATAAATACACCTGTTTTACAATTTCTCAAGTTAATGGTTACGGATAAATTTAACTAAGATTTTGTAGAAGTTATAAATACGAAAGAAATATTTCACAGGGACGTCTATCCCGAGGTGGAATGTTTCTTTCACAGAAATTAATTCTAATTATAATATTAATGATAATAGTCATCGTTTAGTTACCTACCGAAAAAAATATTTAATTTGTCTAAATTATACTACTGAACTCCACAGTAGGTCAAGCTTGTTTCGTGGAGTCCTGAAGTGGTATTACTTTATCATATCTATAATATTTGATACACAGAGGCTTCGCGCCGGCACAGTGTGGGTGAACGACTACAACGTGTTGAGCAGCCAAGTGCCGTTCGGCGGGTACAAGCAGTCCGGTATCGGCCGCGAGAACGGGCCCTACGGCATCAAGAACTACACCGAAGTGAAGGCCGTCGTCACCAGGCTCACCAGCAAGACTTCCTAAACGCCAGATTCCTTGTAGAGTAATGTAGAGTAAGAAATGGAGTGAGAAGTATATTATAAAGCATTATTCATGACACAGTGGTGTAGCGTGGGGGCAGAGCGGGTCATGGTCCCGGCTCCCGGGCGGCATATGAAAGTGGGCGGCATCAAGTGCCACGTTTTGGTTTTTACCACTAGGATTATTAAAATAGGGGACAAGTTTTCGGGCGGCCCCGGGCTGCCAAAACCACGCTACGCCATTGCCATGACATGATATAGAAGATCTGACAAGTAAATGGGACCAGGGCAAGACAAAATATTTGAATTTGAAATGATAAAGATCAAAACGACAATCAATATATTTAACGGTCTGCCATCCATCAGTTGATTGTTTTGTTTGTAAAACGAATAATTATTTTAGAAAATGGTAATCTTTGTACGATTTTTTTTCAAGCAAATACTATTGCATTAAAATTGGTAGTTACTTTTGCTTAAAAGGACTATTAAAAAAAAATCAGACATTGAAAAAAAATCACTCCACTTCTTAATGTTTACGTTTGTGTACTCTGTAGGTTATTTGAGTCGTATAGAATCAAAAACAGCAATCTGACTTTTGACTTATTAACGGTAATTAGGAAAAGAAGATTCATTATTACAAACGGCATCGCATTTTTATGTGTATTTATAATTACGTATGCTTTAGATTTTTGAATTCATTATTTTAAGATTTAAATATTATTAATTTGAATTAAATTAATAGTCACTAACTAAAATTATTAGATTGCTGTTTTTGATATTGAATTACAAACATTGCTGAGTATGATACTTATCAATGATTAGATTGCTGTCTTTGATTCTTGTCAAAATGAAACACACATAGGGTTGTCAATAAATAAAACTTCATAATTTACAACATTATTTTTATTTGGTTCCCTATCATTAAAGTAATTAACAAGATTTCAATATCAAAAAAATTACACACGTAAAATTTCGGAGTCTTCGACAGTCTCACTACAGTAAATCTCGTCTGTAGCAGTTGTTTCCTGAAAAGCCTCCTGGCTTGCCAAAGTTTCTCTGTAAAACGTCAAATCTGGTAAACGTTCCCATTCTGTTCCAAAATGTTTTCCTAGTAATTTTTTCACGTCATTCAATTTTGCCTTGTTAACTGCGACTGTATTCGGTATAGTGGCTTGATTAATCATTTTGACATTTTTTCTTGGCTTACAAATATTTTGAGGCTTGGCAATGTCACTCTTGTAAAAAACTTCGCCCCTCACAAGTACATTGTCTCGTTGCTTAGAACGACGTAAAATAAAGCGTTTACACTGATTGAATTGTATACTCCAACTTGTAGTTGGTTTCAATACGTCTTTGACAGCTGTTTTCCAGTCATAGACTGGGCAATCTGTACCGATTTGGCTTAATGTTGCGTTTTCAGATATTATGTCTGAAATTTCTTTTGGGTCAAGTATGACTTCCTTCCTGCGCAACTTTTTTTCAATTATGCCAAAAACACGGTCGGCGGGCATAAAAGAATGACCGGTAATGGGAAATATGATTTCTATAACCTTGACGTCAATATTTTCTACCAACCATTTGCAACACATGCCAATTAAGATACTGTTTTTATTCTGTCCGCCGCATCCGTCTGCAACTAACCGTATTCTTGTAATGCCTGTTCTGTCAGTTTCATTAAGGCGGTCATACACGCAAGATGCCACCAAGTTAGCATTTTTACCGAATTCATTTTCAGTACAATAGTACGCAAAAACACGATCTTTGTTTAAAGGTAAATCAGATGATCCTTCCACAATGGCTAGATTATAAAAGTATAGTTGACGGCTGTAATAACAGGACTGATCAGGTACCTTAGGCAAAGGGAGGTTTTTTTGAAAATCAAAAGATATAATTTTTAGACCAGATGTTGTTTCTCGTAAGTTTTCAAAAAATGATTTAGCCCGTAATGTGTGAACTCTCTTCTCTGCTATCAATGTAGCTTTTTTAGATTCGTCTTGCTCTCTTTTTACCTTTTCTCTTAATTCCAAACATTTGGAGCAAACGTCTGTTTGCGGTGTGCCAAATCCTAAATTATATTCGGTATTGAAAATGTGTCGAAAATATGATAGCTTTACCCCCATTTGTGAATTCTGCTGGTCCATATTATACATGAGAAATAATTTTTTTATGTTTAATTCGCAAGGAAGGTATTTTCTTTCAGCATGTTTGTTTTTGCGGCAATAATGTGCCTCAATGCAATTAAGACTTTGAATAAAGCGGTGAACAGAGTTTCTTTTATCCGCATATTTTATAGCCTTGCGATCTCCCCCACGAGCTTCGCGGGGAAACTCTCCGGTATCATAATATTTTTTCATTAAATACTGTACTCTATACTTCTTTATTCCAAAAATATTAAGGAAGAATTTTTGACAAATTGGTACTTTTTTTTTGTTAACAAATACAGAATAGTAAGTTGTAAACTTTTTCTTGCCTTTAAATTCCGGCCTATTCTTTGTTTGTTGTATTGAACATAATTTGAACAGCATAATATCTTGATCAAGTTTTGTAGGTATCTTGTAAAACTTCTGATGTATTAATTGTATATCACGCATCGTGAGAGTTGTACATTTTAACGCTTTTGTATTATGTTCACATACTCGATCTGGTAAACTTTTCGATGAATATCTGAAAAAAAAAATGAATCTTTAGAACTATTAAAAATATGTAGATATGGTTATTTCACTTACTAAACGTATTATACTAGTAGGTCATTTAAAACTTCGATCTGACTGCCAGCTAACACCTGATATGACGCACCCTTATTATTTTTTAATGGTGTCGTAAACCATTGACACCGTAAACCAAACTCATGAATCGTTTAGTACCTATTTTGTGGGAATCAATCAACTAGCTTAGAATTTACAAAGGAATACCCCGCTGCTAATATCAATACGCTTATTTTTCTTCGTGCAGTCGGGTTAACAAACTGTAGTAGGAATATTAATAATAATGTAATCAAATCTATAACTTGTATAATCTAAAACAGAATGCATAGCGTAAATTAAAAACTAATTTCGATTTTCTTACCAAAATATCAATCAATATAATATTCAACAAGTTACGAGTAATTTTATTGTCATTTGACAACCCTCGAGTTAAAAAGGGCATAAACTTACCTTGCACGTTTGGCAACATTTGCTTTCCAATTTACAGGATCTCTTTTCTTTTTTCTCGCATATCCTGTGTTAACTCGTGTGGGATGTACATCCATGCTAAGTTTTTTAACTTCAAAACGAATTATTTACCACTATTTTATCAATAAAATAACAAAATACGCACACGGATCTTATGATGAAATCAATGCAACCGCCATCTTGACGTCATGATCAATGAACACCTGTGATTGGTAGAAGCTATCAGATTGCTGTTTTTGAATCTCATCGTATGCAGATTGCTGTATTTGATACCAATGTGCGTTTTACATTCACGTTTATTGTGGAATATTGCTGTTTTTGATACGATGTGACTAAATAAGTAAAAAATATTTTAAAAAGACAGTGTTACGATAGTCATAACTCTAATTGCGTAAAACTGTCAGATTGCTGTTTTTGATTCTATACGACTCATTTCATAATTGAATGTAAATTAGAATAACGCTATTTTCTAACAATGAGAAATAATTTACATTAGATTAAGTAATCAACGAATTTAGTCATTTCGCCATGAAATTAAATAGTTTCTTATAGTCTGTACGACAGAAGTTAGGTATAAGTTAATAAGACATGGTATTGCTTAGGCGGCTGATAGAAAAAATACACATATTAAATTGTGATAAAGACAGAACTGCAATCGTCGTGCTGTCAAAGTGTACTAATCTTTCTGTAAGTTTTATTTTTAACTATGTACTACAGTAATATAAAATACTCTATCAGACTTGATATTTTGTGCATTGTAATGTTGGAGACTGAATGTATAAACAAGATATATTCCAAACTGTCTTCCATTGTACGTAACAGGATTGTAATTAAGCACAATGTTTTTGTTATTGCTTGTTTATGTACGTCTTATATTTTTGAAATAAAAACTGCATGTAAGTACAAAGTTTTATTTTTAACAGTTATATCTAAAATCAATCGCACATCCGAGTAACAATAGCAGATCAAATAGAATGTTTAGAAAATCACAATACTCATTTTATAAATCTACCTTATAGTTTTAGAAAATCAAATGATCATAGAAAAATACCGAACAAGGCAACTAATTAACCTTTGGTGTATCTAATACAATTTAAAAATATTGAAACGAAGATATAAAATATTCAGGTATATTTAAAAGTGCAAATAATTGTCTAGAAGGCATAACCTTTTTATGGTGCAACTATTCTATAAATCACAACAGTGGAATGTATCTGTGCCGCTTATTCTAAAATCACATAGCCTTGCACTGTAAAAACGATAAAAATTAAAATACAAGAAAACCTATGAAAATATCTTTGGGTTTTCTAAATGCGAGTACAAATAGGACGGATTGGTAACATAATTCGGATAATAAATATTTAGCAATATAATTTGCGATTTACCGATTAAAATTGGAATACAAAAAAGAACGACTTTGTACTTGTCAAAACAGGACATTTCGAATACAATATGTGGACAAAAATACGTATTCATCATGTGTTATTGTAATTTGTACTTATGGCTTCAACATTACTGTTTACAACTAAGTCTTAATTCTGGATCAACAGAATTAATCAGTCCTTTTCCTCGGTTAGATTAGCAAGATTCTCTTCCGATATCTTCTCTAAGCAACCGCAAGTCATGGTGGATTTGTTACTGTTCGCTAGATCTTCTTCAATCTTTCTCTCGATGAGCTCAAAGTCATCGTTTTCCACCTGACATTTAATACATTCGTCGGACGAAGAGTCTTGATAACACAATACATTCTCAATATTGACCTCGACCTCATCAGATTTGTCGCATGTAGGCAGAGACGGGCTACTATTGCTAAGAACTCGAGATTCCATGTTGAGTTTTGGTACAAATATTTCAGATTTTGGTCTTATTCTGATGTTTTCGGGTGGTCTAGGTTTTCTGATAAGGCACGGGGTCGGGCCGCGTTTTTCTTTGGGGAATATGCGCTGGATTCTTTCTTCGACGAGTGATATGCTTCGTTTGAACACGACGGTGTCCTGCGGCCGCACGTCTCGCGCGCTGCCGTCGATGGCGTCGCGGGACTCCGTGTCGGAGTTGTCGCAGCGGAAGTAGATGGTGTCGCAGCCGTTCTCCTGCTTCACCTTGATGAGGCAGCAGTCCTCCTCCTTCTCGCACAGTATCTCGTGCAAGGAGCCGTGCAGCGGTATCAGTTTCACTTTACCGCCGAAGTTGTCTTGCATCGTTGACAAGTCGTCGTCTATGTACAAGTCTTCGGTACTTTTAGCTTCCTGTAAGACGATTGTTACATGAGTTTATATTGTAAACGAACACAATTTTGAGCCTCATAAGGTTAACATTTAAATACCAAAACTCACCTGTAAAGCATTGAAAGCCTGGCACCTCTTCAAAGCGTTAATATGAACTTCATCGGTGAGCGTGTCTTCCAGAGACTGATTCATTTTGTCCTTAACGTTTACATTGGTATTGCCACCATCGCAGATAGTGACATTAACACAGTTGTCTAGAACCTGCAGACTGTTTTCTCCTGTGCGGCTGAAGGTAATCTGGAGTAGCGGTTTATTGTTTCCGTTAATTTTCACCCGAGAGAAAGATTTGACTGGTTCCTTCTTCAGAGCTTTTGTGTCTTCGTTGGTAGTTAAAGACTCCAAGATGTTAGCAACTCCTTTGTTAACGATATCTTCGTTCTTGGTGGGTACGGAGGCGTTTGAAGCCTCGTCAGATATTTCTTGCAATAGCTGTTGGAACTCAGTTCGGATCATTTCTCTAATATATTCTTCAATACTTTTTGTGTCGGTAGCTTGGTCAATCTTTGGCGTTACTTGGTGATTAAACTCAGAATTATGGTCAGTTAATGTCCTTGAAAAAAAAAAACCAATTCAATATGGTTATTCGAACCCTCACTTATTTTTATTAAATGACGAAAAGTTAGTTGTGAATGTTATTCATGCCGTCGACGATGATAATTATTTACATGTGACGTCATGATAATTATTAAGATGGCACATGTCCTAGACATGAAAACATAAAATGATGACATAAAAAAAACAATATACCATTTCTCCGAATCACTTTTTCGGTGGGGTAATCCAGGGGTATGTGAGAAGTTGACGCATTTAGCAATTGCGTCTCGCGCTTGACAAAATTGGTCCCACTGGTGTCCTGCAAAATATTTTACAGAGTAAATAACTAAAAAAAGAACAATATGCAATACAATAAAATAAGTTATTACATACATACATACACTCATGCCTTTATCCAAATCAGTTATTATTAATATTAACAGAAGGCTGCGATGGATGTTTTACTTAATGGAACAACAGTTCGAGCAGTGTTATTGGGTTACACTATGAAGTTTTTAGTAGTAGCTTGGAGTGGTTCCTCTTTTAATACTGCCCCCCTAACACACAAGACCCAAAAATATTTCGGAATGCCGTTCTCTATACTTAATCCGTTACGTTACGTTTACATACGTTACATTGCTTTAATTGCGTTATTGCTTAAAGATCGAGACGCCATGGGGAAAGATAAAATTACGAGATTGAATTATACTTACTGTTTCGTGCAATTTATTTTTTCTGTTCAGCATGCAGGTTATTGAGTGAGTTTTGTTAGTAGCAATTTAGGTGGAAATCGATATATAAAGCTATAACTTACTCAATCGAACATTGTTTGATGACAAGTATCTTGATTCTTGCCTTAAATTTATCAAAATATTGAACCAATGTAAAACATTTCTTATTTCAATAATAATATATCAAAATCGCTCAATCCATGTCAGCCTCAGAAATGAAAGCCAAATTATGGGAAATTAATTTTATTAATATGTCACTAGATCATGCACGTGAATAGTTGTTAGATAATAATTATAATAATTAATTAATTGTGAGAGGAATAAAGATTTTAAACTTGAATTATCATTAATTTCGTTTGAACTTCTATTGTGAAATCTCTTACAAGAAATAATTATTAATAGCATTTAGGTATTTAGCATAGTGCTAGTGCCTGGAGTGAATGGTTTAGGTAAAATAGATAATGGACATATTATTTGAATATGCAATTCTACTTTATATTTTTTGAAATTGCATATTTATTTAATGTTTATTATTCAATAGAAGAGAATCATAATGATAGATATTCAATAAACAAAACTAAAAATCTTTTGTTCTCAGACAAAGTGGTCTACCGCAAAGGTCCACTTTTCACCATTATTATTATGAGCTAAGATCCAAAAGCAATCACCAAATGTATACCCACACTAACACACATGTTACTACGTTGTTGCATTTTTTAAAATGCTTGTTAGGTACTCAGTTTAAAATAAAATCAAATATTATTTTTTGAAGATAAGTATAACAATAAAACACTGTTTTACATTATTAGAAGCTAGAATTAGCTAGCGACTGACCATTTTTTCCACTGTTCGGTGAGATGGGGCACGTGCGATAAATTTTAGTTCCAGGTTTTTTCATATTCAACTGAGGCAAGGATTTCTGTAGTGTATCGACGCAGTGTGAGGCTGGCTTCACCGCTGCAATCTGGCTTCTAAACACAAAAACAAAAAAGTCAACGGCACGCGGTGTTCCCAGGCGGTCACCCATCCAAGTACTGACCACGCCCGATGTTGCTTAACTTCGGTGATCAGACGAGAACCGGTGTAGTCAACATGGTATGGACGTTGACGACATGACTATCAAAATAGTTGGCTTATATACCCAACTATTTTGGATTTAGATTTATATTAATTTCAATGTCAAATGAAATTTAATTTACACGAAATTATATTTCCTGGCAGAAAGATTTTCTGCAATTGTTTGGACAACTAAGACGCCAACAGAAAGTTTTAAAAATATAAGAGTACCTATTTTATAGGCATGATATCTAGAGTCATAAATTCATACATAACTAACCTGTTATCTTCAGGCAAGGACATGGACCGGCAGGTTTTTCGGTTGGCTTCGTATATCCAGCGCTCGTGAATGGCGACTAGAGGCTTCACATTGACGTTGGCGAGAATATCCTCTTCTATTTTGTATTTGGGATTGTTTTTGTCTTGATTTGATTTCAGAGAGCATGAGCTCATGCGGTCTCGCACATCGTCGCCCTCAGGTGATAAGGAATCTTGATGTGGATGTGTCCTGTAATATAACATTTATAAAATACTAGGCTAACCCTGCCACGCTTTGCGGCGGCACAATATCGTTGCTTTGACGTGAAAAATAAATAAAAACAATTAAACATTCTTTAAAGTGGGTCGTTTGTCGTGTCAAAATTTGAACCCAATCACAAACCAATTCTTCAGTTACGAACTTTGTGAGTTTTTGGCGAATGCACAAACCAATTTAATTTGTTTTAATACATGTAGTTTTTTTATCTGGTTTAAATTGGTTAAAGTAACTGAAAATGGTTGGAGGCGGGCGGCTTATAACTGAAGTCTATGCGAGGAGGCTTTTTTCTGCCGTGGACGTCTTTTAGATGCTGGGATGTTTGTTTAAATTAATTAAAAAACTGGCAAGACTCCCATAAGCTCCAGCCGTAACTTGACTTTAGACTTAATCGAGCAGCTAAGGGCACTCTCTAACAGGGCTCGGACCTCGGCCTAAGGCGTCCCTACGCACATCTAGCGGGGCCTGGTTTTCGACTTAAGTACATTATTTATGGACGAATATTTGAAACGGGTTGGTGTCAGCAAGTAACAAATTTATTGAAAATAAACTTTCAACAAAAGGTTTCGAAACTCTGATCGAGTACTATTCAAACGTGCTTACGTAACAAGTGATCGCTCCGTACCGATGTCCGTGTTATCCATACTAATTCTATAAACGTGAAAGTAAATCTGTTTCATTGTTACCATTTCACAACTAAAGCGCTGAACAGATATTGATAAAAAATTGGCAAGGTGAAGGATATAGGATTTTTGTTAACGCGAACAAAGTCGCGGGGAATAGCTAGTCACTATTTCATAAATACAAATATGTAAGTAAGCGCCATCTATGCGAAACACGCGGAATTAAAATTATCACTGGTTCTTAGTTTCAGATTCGTGACCGCGCCAAAATAATTTAATCGCGTTCAAAGCCACGAGGGACACCGGATTCCTATAACAATAACTCTATTTGGACTAGGCAGGGGGGGGGGTCACCAGTGAGGGACATTTAGTGTTTGTTATTTTCTGTCAAATGCTGTGTAAATAAAACAATATTCTTAATTTTACCGGAATATAAAATTTCGTGTGGTCCATGAGTAAAGTTAACTGTCGGAACACTATGTATAAATAATGGCGTTTAAGGTGTTAAACCTACTTGATTTGTTCGGTGTGCAACGATGCACAAAAATAAAACAAGTAGGTTTTTACATAAAACTATAAATCTGATTTTTTAATAGGAATAAAAAGTCAACGGCACGCGGTGTTCCCAGGCGGTCACCCATCCAAGTACTGACCGCGCCCGATGTTGCTTAACTTCGGTGATCGGACGAGAACCGGTGTATTCAACATGGTATGGACGTTGACAATGAATGGGCAAAATTTTGTGTTTGGTATGTACATACATATATACAAACATTCGTTTTATTTACTAATGACGCGACAATATGCATAAATTGATGAATAATCTTTATATACCTATCTGGGATACCTAAATAGGATAACCTCACCTCTGAAGTCCAGTGACGCTGTCTCTGACAGTATCAACGCTCGCTGGCGACTCATGAATGGGATTGCCTTCTTGACGTGGCGAATTACTTTCCAAATTATTGGCATTGTTATCACAGGATGTGTTGACTGGTGTCGTGGGTGTCTCAAGAGATGAGTCGGTTAAGTTTTTACAGTCTGAAAGAAAACTAACTAGTATGAGTACGGCGGCGGCAATGGGTAGTATTTTTGCTTCCCCAAAATGATGAAGTGGTTTTATAAAATTACATGTTGGATTTTGAGATTACATAAGCTAGCGGCAATCTAGACACCTCAGGTATTGGATTATTGTCATGCAAATAATACCCATATGCAATACTAGAATCGAATTGGTGTACATTTATTTCTAATATACTCATTTCTTATAATTTTATATAGGCACTAGGATGTTTTATACCATCTATAGTCCGAAAAATATGGTCGAAATTTAATATCAACGTGTACCGCTATATATTCCGAAAAGTTGTAGTTTTCTATTCGAATATAATACAACTGGAGAGTTTATTGGTTTGAACGCACTACTAGGAACACGGCTAAGGTGTAAATATACAACACAAGCTTAGGTGAGTATAGTTTTAGTTTATACGACTGCCCACAGTACGTGAGGCGCATGTTTATATATAACACATGGAAGCGCCTTAAATCTACTATGTCTACTTATTTAATCTTACCTTCTTTGCGTGGCGTTACAAGTAATTTTCTAGTATTTTCTATACTCCGTTCCATGGCACTCAAATCTCCAGACAGCCAAGCATTCTTCCTAAGTTTATTGCTGCGAGCAATAGGCGTGCTCGGCAAACTGTAGTTTGTAATATCAAAATTGTATGACGAACATTCAGCACTGTTCCTATCCTTCAGCAAAGGTTTGATGGAGTCCAAGTTGTAATCAGGAACTTTTATATGAAGAGATTTGTATGATTTTGGGGTGAAACTTCGGCTGAGTTTAGTATGTGGGCGTTCCACGCTTAGGTCTTTAGAAGTGTCGTCTTTTGTAAAGTTTACAGTACGATTTGGGCTTAAGATGCTGCAGTACTCTGTAGAATCACTCCTTTGAAATCTGCCTGGTGTTTCCATATCTTTAATCCTTGCCTTTATTTTAGCTATAGGGGTTGAACACGCGCTAGAAAAGTCTTTTTCTGGCAAGTGTTCATATCGCACGAGCGGAGTCCGACCGCTCAACTCATCGTCCGATACGAAGCACTTTTCAGCAATCGACATACGTTTAGTGTGTGATTTTGTTATCGTTTCATATTGAGGGCTCGCATCGCTTTTGCTGCATTCTTTCTCGCTTTCGGTAGAACTTTCTCGAAGAGTGTTATGTATTACGGCTGTGTGTTGCACGTTTTGTGGGCTGAACCCTTCAGAATCCGTTGGGGATAAATTGTCCCAAGCAGTAGAACTGAATGTTGATATTTTTGACGGTAGACGTGCAGGTATTATGATATAACCGATATCGTTGAGGTTCCTCTGTAAAATAAATTGATTCACACATCACAAGACAATAGAAAATAAATAACAGATTATGGATATAAATTTTATTTAAGAATACGTTTTTCTACAAAAAGCTAACGTCACGCAGTGTTCCCAGGCGGTCACCCATCCAAGTACTGACTGCGCCCGATGTTACTTAACTTCGGTGATCGGACGAGAACCGGTGTTTTCAACATGGTATGGACGTTGGCATATGTGAAGTTGAAAATTACATTCATAACAAAATGTATGACGTCATTCTATACAAATAATAATTACGTGTGTATTCAAATTCTAACATTGTCTGACAAACAACGCAGAGTATGAATAGAATGAAACTGATGGAGAACCCCTCCAATAACGTACATGAGCCATTGGACCCTAAGATTGGGTTTGTTTTCCCCTATGCGAGTTAAATATGTATATTAAAATCACAAATCGCATTTGTTTCTTATACGAGTAGACGTTACCTACCATTTTTATAATAAAGCAAATACTTAATAAAATATAAAAAAGTCAAAGCGGCACGTGGTCACCCATCCAAGTACTGACCGCACCCGATGTTGCTTAACTTCGGTGATCGGACGAGAACCGGTGTTATCAAGATGGTATGGACTTTGACGAATGTAAAATTTAAAATCAGGGTATAAAAAAAATATTTTCGCATAGTAATAAAAATATAGTGCAGGTATTTAAAAAAAATAACAGTGTTAGTTAAAGCACATACGAAAAAAAAGAATGCATAAATTTTGTTGTTGAGTATTATCTATATAAATATAAAAGGAGAAGCTGACTGACTGACTGACTGACTGACATTTCAACGCAGGGCCTAAACTATAAGGGTTAGAAACTTGAAATTTTGCACAGGGATTCCTTTTATAACGTAGGGGAGCACTAAGAAAGGAATTTTGAAAATACACCCCCTAAGGGGGTAAAACGGGGGTGTAAGGTTAGTATATAACTTTGCTGTTTTTGAAGTTATTCAATTGAAATTCGGTTTGAAGGTTTTTCATTGAAAGTTATGAAACACGAGTAAAATATTTTTTCAAAAATCATCCTTTAAAGGGGTAAAATGGGGGTGCAAAGTTAATATGAAATTTCTTTGATTTTCAATGAAACTTGGCGAGTGTAGTCTTTGTATGACGTAGGCATCCAATAAGAATGGATTTTCCGAGATTTGCCCATAAGGGGGGGGGGATAGGTGGACCAAGTTTGTACGAGACAACGTGATTCCTTGGTCCAATCTACTTCAAATTTTGCATAAACATTCTTTAACAGAATTGATGGAAGACGTATTTCGCATTTTATCGAAATTCAATCCCTGACGGGATTAATATTAATTTGGTAGTAGTATAATGGTATTGATATCACCTCCAACATAATTAGAGAATTATGTTGGAGGTGATATCAATACCCACTCCTTAGTGCTTTTGATTTAAATTACTTTTTATTTTGACACATGCTTGAAAACTCAATCCGATTTTATTCAAAAGAGGTTGAACTCACTAAAAAACTTGATGCAATGAAAATATTTTATACTCCTTAAAATTGGAACTTCTGTTTGTGGGGACTTTCACCAACGTTATAAGGAGTAACTTAGGCTACTTTAATTTAAGAACAAGAAACGAATTAGAGTTCCGTATGACTTAAAAACGCGGAAGCTGACCAATGCATAAATATGAACACTAAATGTTTCGTTAAATTTCACGCGTACGAAGTCGCGGGTAACAGCTAGTGTTGTATATTAGCGATTCATGAATGAAATGAAAGAGGGGGTCATGGCCCCGGGCGGCATCAAGTGCCACTTTTTTTTATTCTACTAGAATAGGGGGCGGCAAATTTTCGGCTCACGGGTTTTACACGCTACGCCACCGGTCTCGACTTGGTCTTGCCTTAGATAGCCCGGAACAGAGATCGGTTGAAATAGGAATACCATCGCTCACCAGTGGAATTACTTTTTTTTATTCCACAATGGTGGGAAACAAGGCACTATCATGTATCGTAATAGAGCTTTCATATAGGTTTGTAAATATAGGCGAAATTAATAGAGGGATGTAGTCTTCGTTTAACACCGGATCGAAAAAGGTCATCTACTTTTAAAGTTGAAACTTGTCGGGAATTTCCCTGTATTTTTTTATGACTTGCCAGGATTAAAGTCGTTTTGCAACGGGATATTTTTTACAAATTCAATAAGAAGTTTGCTAACAAAGGTTGACCTGCCGCCATATTCTACCGACTAGGGCGGCAGATTTATCAGGCTGAGTAAGCTTGATGGAAAATCTGCCAGTGTTTACAATGGTGTACTAAGCTCGCAGCGGCGAAACTAAATACGAAATCGGAACCACCACAGAACAAGGCCTAAATTCGAATTGACAGTGTCATAGTAATCAAATCAGAGATATAATAATAATTGAAGAACGTATTGTACGTATTAAGACGTTAAGGACGCTGTTACATTTTCGACGAACTCAAATTTAGGTATTTAGAGTCGCACACAGCAACATTACGGACACGCACACATTGAAACCACTGAGCGCTCGATTTTATACATCGCTTAAATAATCTTGATTCTTGTTATTATTTCTTATTTTTATTTAAATTGATTCAGAAAGTTTAGTGGTCGTATATATTACTACCACTATTATTATCGTGATAATTAAGTTATTTGCTACCTGGTGACCTATTGTACATTCGATACGAATTACTTTACGTTTGGTCTGCAGATATCCCTAAGTAAAATATCTTAAAGATTAATTTATTTCGTTATATGTGAATTCTATGCGCTGTAATGCATTCACAATAGACCGAGTCATTCATGACACGGTCTATTTTGCTATATCTCATTAATTATGATTAATTTGTATTTATGTTTTTAAAAGTCAAAAAAAAAACATAGTAAAAACTTTATTAGTGAAAACTAGAACTACGCATACAAGAAATAAAATAACAATAAGAAAACTAAATTTAGTTAAAAAGACGCGAAAAATGTAGTCCGCCATAATATTGGATTTAGAGTGATGTTACAATATTTTTAGAGTTATTCACAGCAAGCCTATAATTTGATATCCATATTGTAGGAAAGCATAAAAATGTAGAAATTGTATTTAGAGAGACGTCATTTTATTTTTTGAGTTATTTTTAGTAAGTTTTTGATCCCCATGTTGTAGAGTGCATCACAAATAACTAGTCCGCCATGGGCGTTCCGGAATGACGTCACACAACTAAACATCCAAACATGTCTATACAAAATTTCAATTCAATCGGTTGAAGATTCAAAATTGACTTGCAAGAATCCACCCGAACAAACATAATTAAGTAGTAAAATATATACATTGCAAATTAATAAAAAGATTGTCAAAAGTTTATGGTCAGAGATAGGCTTGTATAGTTCACGTACTAAGTACTAATAAGAATTAATACCGACACTGACCAGCACAAACTATTCCTTTTCCTTATGATTACATCATTCTTTTAGTACTACGTCGTTCGTTCGAGATGTCAGTATTCTTAGTCTCTGGTTCTGAACGAGTAGTCGCACGCTACAAGCTAGTAAATTTAAAACTTTAAACTACAGTCTGCGGTAAAAACTACACATACTTATACCAAAAAATATTTAACAATAAAATTTACAATAACATGATACCTATATTTCATTTTAAATTTAACTCAGAATATATTTTAATATAATAATAATAACATTCTACAAGGCTTAATAAAATTGAAAATATCGAGATTATTATAATTTATAGTTAAAAAAAATGAAAAACATGCAATAAATAAATTTAAAATAAAAATACATAAACATATCTAAAACAAATATAGAAATACTTATTATAAAATAATTATATTATACGATACTATAATGATACATATTTTAATGATACAATTTTATTTAATATACCTATATAGTTTTTATCTTATTTGACAAAGAGCGCCTTCATCCTCTCTCCTATTAAAAATATCTTTTGCTGTGCCCGACAGGGTCCATAATTGATCCAATGTTTAACATGCCTACCAACTAATGTACACATTATGGAATGCAATAAAGAATTGAGTAATTGAGTAACTGTAGGACTGTAGATACTTGAAATACTCGAAACGCGACTAAACGAGCGGGAGCAATATAAAATCAGTGTATGAATAAGTGTTAATATTTCATTTAAAGAATAATCGGGTATTGTTAGAATTATAGGCAAAACCTGCAAAGTATGAAGGAATATAAAATGTAATTCACTATATACTGTACTATGGTACTGTTGTAGGTGGTACTAATAGTACCAGAAGACAGAACTAGTACATCTGAAAGTTTTACCTACTAGTACAGTCATTTAGTGGCCGAGTAAGAACAAGCCTAGTCAGGGAATACCCGTCAGGAACGGAGTTGACATCTTAACCCCACCCATCAAGTCTCGACCTCACTAACAAATGCTTAACCCTACCCATCCTTTTCTTGAACTCACCTACAGACTCTTAATCCCAATTATTCTCGCCTTGTTTTAGTAAAATTTGATCTCACCCATCCATTTCTTCACCTGCCCAACAGTTGCTTAATCTCACCCATCTATTTGTTAACTTGCCCAACAGCACCTTAACCCTGCCCATCTACTTTCAGGCCTAATCTAAATCACAGGTTTAATATGACTTAACCCCACCCATCCATTTCTCAACCTTGTCAACGACTGCTTAGCCATTAGTATCCAAATCCCGATCTTATTCATCAATCCCTAAATAACATTCTGATAATAAATTTAATAATATTATTAAAGTCGTATTTATTTTTATTTAGGTTTGATAAAGTATCAACATCTTCCGGTCACGATAAACGACTATATGAGTGTATGACACAGACTTTTTCGTAATTTATTTTTTGCGACAGAGCGATACGCACATGCTTCCACAAGCGCGTCTGAGCGCGGAATGAAAGTCCGCGAGTGAAAAATGTATGAAGAAATTTGCAAGCGTTCATATTTTTGCTGTTTATTGAAAAATGTAATGATTTAGGTACAAAATAATTAGTCGAACGTATAGAGGACTATATATGCCGTAATTTTATATAATTTTGATGATAAAATATGCTCTAAGTTTACTTTAAAATGGTACGTAATCAGACCCTATTTTTATACATTTTCTGTGATTATTGTGATGGTGAAAACGGATTTATGGGAAAAATTTGTATGATGTTATACAATTTTTGTGATGCCAATCTGAAGATGAATAGATTACCTTTAAATTGAGACCATAATATCTTCACATATATGATTGCTTATACATTAAAATTGTACTTGAAAAACACCGTTATTTGTAGAAAAATGTAATAGCGTCCTTAAAAACACAAATTATTTCGATAGTAGGTGAAAATTTATAAACTAAATATACCTCTTTAGCAACCTCAACTTCAATCAGTCGTCTCATACATGGAACGACCATTCCACAAAAGCGAATCCTTCGTTGGCTCCAGTGCATTAATAGTATGTCATATACTTTGGTTACAAATAAATGGGTGGAAATAATATTTTGTTTAATTTGTCACCAGTATTTAAATAATTTTGTGTATATTTTATTACTAAACTATAATTTTGGTCAGTGATTGACACTAAAGACATTAAGTCTGTCACATTGCAATGTGAAAATGATTTTCAGTTAGTCAAGTTCTGTGATCTAACCTACTTTGATGTGATAAAATAAAAAGTTTTGCATTTATATTCTTCAGAAATGTAAAAACTTCTTTGAAAACCAGATACTAGAAAAAAAATAGAAACAGTAATAAGTAATATTAAAAAATATAATCCCTGTTTTTTGTATCTTTTAAATATTAATTTCGAAAGTATGCAGATCCGTTTGAGTTTCAAACCAATTGGGTACAATTTAGCCGAAATACTTTTTCTTTCTTTTTGACATAACATTATTTTTGGATTTTTTTATGATTTGGCAATAATACCCCCAAATTTTCACTCTTCTACCACAAACCCCTATAATGTGGCGAAACAATATTTGCTGGGTCAGCTAGTTATATTAGGCCCCCGGCAAAGTGGACTGACGACCTGGTGAAGGTCGCTGGAATCCATTGGATGCGGGCGGCATATGACCGGTCATTGTGGCGATCCTTGGGGGAGACCTATGTCCAGCAGTGGACGTCTAACGGTTGAAATGATGAAAGAAGTTTAAGTAATGAAGTTTTTAACATGGTATGGACGATGACGGTCGTAACCTTGACTTAGTTGATCATATTTAAAAGGGATATATTTATAAAACCGGTTGTTATGGAAATCTTTGGCTTATATCCAGCAGTGGACGTGCTCTAGCTGACATGATGATGATGATGAAAAGGGATATTATATATTATTTCATTATATTTACCTTAACATTTTGTAATGTATTCTGCAAGATATCCAGGTCGATTCGCTCGTGTCGTTGAAGCATCAGCCCCGACTGCAGTAGAGAAAGTAAACATCCCGGGTATGTGCCGTCTTTTGGCAATGATACGCCCGTTTTCCATAGTGTGTACTGTTCCTTCAACTTTTCGTAAGTGAGATTCTTCCACGGAATAGCGGCTAGGGAAGAATAAAATATTCTGAGTAAGTTATTTATTATTGTTACTTTTACATGTCCTTCAAAGAATTCACAGCCAATTTTCTGTGTATCTACTGGATCGATTCTGTTGCATCTGATATGATGGCTATGATATTATTTGAACTATGATATCGAATGACTATAATATCGGAATCTGGCCATGTCTGTGTTGGGTCCGTACCCAAAAGGTAAAAACGGGACCCTATTACTAAGACTTCGCTGTCCGTCCGTCCGTCTGTCTGTCTATCACCAGGCTGTATCTCAAGAACCGCGATAGCTAGACAGTTAAAATGTTCACAAAATATGTATTTTCTGTTGCCGCTATAACAACAAATATTAAAAATAAAATAAACGATGAAGGTGGGACTCTCTTAAAAAATGCAATTTTTTACCTAATTTTGTACGGAACCCTCGTGCGCGAGTCCGACTCGCACTTGACCGGATTTTACATATCCTATACATTGCTTACCCACGCTAAATCACAGCATTTCAGTGCTAACAAAAACTGAGCTAAGCCGCGGACAGACCGTCAGACAGCCGGACGGACAGACGTGTTGAAACTAAAAGGGTTGCTTGTTAGCTACGAAATTAAGAAAAAGGCTTACCATTGCAACTCTCCCACAGGATCAAACATAGAGAATACACGTCACTTTTAGAGCACGGGTATACTAATCCGTCGTCGGAAGGCATGAACATCTCCGGCGGCTGCCATCGATATCGTTCAGAATTACGGTATTTCATATAATCCTTCGCTACAGCATTTGTGGAGATGTAAGTCTCAGACGGATGAGTCGATAGGAGAGGCTCGAATTCCGCCACTTCGGACGCGCGGGTATCTGTAAAGAAAATATAAATCGAGTCTCATCAATAACATAACTCCGCCTTAGGTTAGGTTTGTTAATGTAATAAAAACATGTACTCCACAATCTATCGATATATTATTTCAGGGGGAAAGCCTTTTGCCATTAATCATTCAAGTCTAAAAGATAATATAACCAACCATCACGCATTCATTCTCGAAGGGTTAGGTAGTGAGTATCACCTACAGAAACATTGCTAACGCCACAAGTTTATCATAAAAAAGGTTCAAAAAGTCAACGGCACGCGGTGTTCCCAGGCGGTCACCCATCCAAGTACTGAACGCGCCCGATGTTGCTTAACTTCGGTGATCGGACGAGAACCGGTGTTTTCAACATGGTATGGACGTTAACATTCGTAAAGCAGAAAATTACGTTCATTACAAACAGTTTAATAGTTCTTACACATGGGCGGTACGCTGCCAACCGCGGCCGTTGACACGCGTTGGCGGGGTAGGCTCTTAGGCGTGATACGTTAAATTATTGAGGAAGTTATTGGATGCTGGCGACATATAACCGCTCCTTAAAATCTATCATCTTATGGCATTCATTTTCATATGTAGACAAAGCTTTTATTTACAAAATATTTTCTTACTCAAACTATGACGAGTGTTATATTGAATTTTCTGACTGCCAAGAGTAATTAAGCTCATAGCTTTATTACGCTGAGTGCTGTATGACGTCATGCAACTCAAAACAATCCAAATACATTGTCACGATTAAAGTTATGTTTACCTTGAGATTGACATAATGGACACAGAGTACTTCCTTGATAATGTTGTGTCTCTAATATTCGAGAAACAATCGTTCTAGATAGAGACACTGTGGTCATTGCTAAAGTATCAAGTAGTGAAGAATAAATACGTATATATCTGGCTTATTCTTGACCAACTATAACGTATGTCGTAATATCAGTCCTGGATTAATAGCTTATAAGCTATTTAAGCATCCAGTCTAGAGGGGGACACGACCGAAAATTAATAACGCGATCAAGGGTGCTGGGTTAAAAAAAAATTATCATCCCACTGTTTTGGTACGAGAAGGGGATGACCTTTTTTAGACCACACCCTCGATTTTAAGAAGAGTGCTTAGGAATCCAGTTACCTTAACCCAGCACTACGTAATATCTTTATTTAAGTTAGTAATTAACTGTATACTTTTTGCTAAAAAAATTGTCTCGTTGTCGTATGACTAGGTTGACACTTCTCTCGGATATATAAATTTGTCCGCTTTTTAATTACGGTACGTTACCTAAGATAGTTTAGCGAATGTAAGGCAATCAAATCGCGGACGTCCTCACGTCGATGAGGTTAACAAATTTACATAAAGCGAAAGAATTGTGCAAGGATTGTACGTGCTACCTGAAAATTACACTGGTTCCAATAAAAACTGCGTTAAAAAAAACCGACTTCAAAACTAAAAAGTTAAAAATAACTTAATAAAGTTTTAACTTCTTTTTAGTTTTAAAGGTATGAAGACGGTGCCAAGCCAAATGTAAAGGTATGTACACCCATCGCGCAGTGTACAACCAGGCACTGGCACCGATGATAATAATAATAATAAATAAATATTCTGCTACATTTTACACAACACCATTTAGTCCCAAACTAAGCAGAGCTTGTACTATGGGTACTAGACAATGGATATAATACTTAAATACTTTTTTTGGTAAATAAATACTTATAATATATAAGAAACACCCAGACGAACACAAACACTTATATTCATCACATAAATATTTGCAATCTGTGGGAATCGAACCCACGACTTTGTTCAGCAGTCCGGTACTCGAACCACTTAATCACAGAGATAGTCGCTATAAATAAATCGCTACAAATAATAGTACATACAACGTACGCCTTCCCCTCTCTTTCAGATACCTCAGCCCACCCGCATTTGCCCTAAGCGTCCGAGGTGATGTATATGCGTATAAATTGTACGAATAAGTTAGGACTTGTGCAAGAAGCAAATTTTTAAGTAGCTTTTAGTGTAAGTAATCATGACTACTGCATCTAATTGTTAAGCACTAAGAAAACACACAACAAACAAAAAACAAATTGTTCTATAGGTATGTTCTCTATTACTAGAGAGTCCGTTTCTACACAGGGAAGTAGTTCCGTGGTAGATTGCGCTAATCTGCCCGCAATTGTAACCAAACGCAAGCAGACTACAAGGAACCTATTCCTTTTTGAAGTCGGTTAAAAAGATTAGAACTGTTAGCTCTGAATTTGGAGTTAAAACCAACCTTCAATGTTGACATACTGAGGTTCAGGCGAATACACATCATATCCCTTAGGCAGTTTCTTCTCCGGTCGGGCCAATATGGCACAGGAGCCGACGTCAGCGAGCTTCGCGGCATCATGGTGCGTTATCATTATACTGGTGCTGCAGAGCTCCGTGTGTAGAAAGCCTTGCATACGCAGGAACACTAGAGCGTTCGCTATGTCAAGGGCATATTGAACCGCCGTTTGCGCACTCAGAATGCGGCCCTGTAAACGTTATCTTTGTTTTAACATCGTGGTAAAAGAATGTGTTGTTATAGTAACGAGTAAACAAAGGCCAACTTACCCAATAGCTATCCTATGTAAACTGCATTAAAAAAAATTGTTCAATAGTAGAATTAGCATGTATGTATGGATAATAAGTATTATCGTTTAAAAAGTTATCGAATACAAACTGTACATGACGCTCGCGTTAATCAACATAAAAAGTTAAGAACACTAGAAGTAAAGGACAGTTACAGTATAATAGTCAAGGCTTGACTTTACGGCCATAATTGTCTGAACTCTTTAACTATTGAACCTGATAATCATTGCAAATGTTTTTAACACTTACGATCGACAGAGAATAAAGTAGGTATTATTAAAATGTTACCTGTACGTGAAGTACACCGTAGAGGGAGTCAATGCATCGTTCACAAATCAAGTGCACATTGCCATGTATGTCTGGATAAATTCCCATTAGAAGTATTATATTAGGGTGGCGACACTTTCTGGAATAGGGCAGAAAAGTAACTTGGATAACTCTCAATAATTTCTCCCCCAACGAGGAGTGCACGCACCGGACGATGACATAGACCTTGTACATATAATAATAAGAGTGATAATGGTCTGCCTCAGAGTGTTGATTGTACATAACGTATCTATATAAATATCTATCATAAGTATTTTTAACCGTTGATATAACTTACAGAAAGAAGTCAAGGCATAATTTTGTAGACAGATTAATTGTGACAACATATTATTTATTAATAGTTAGAATAAGAACCGCTGATAGTTTTCTTTTGATTATTTTCATAGGGCCTTATGAAAATGGGTTCAACTATCCAATGTTGATATTTTTGGTCCCACATTTTCTTTAAGTAGGAATTTAAGAATGCGTGTACTCTTTAAAAAAAATAGCGACTACTCTTTTCTCTCGGCCAACGACAATGTAAAAAAAAATATTATAATGTGAGCAATCGTCAACTATTATACGTATCGTGTTCATAATTTACACACATTTTTAATGGCCTGCGGAAAGATAGTTTCTCGGATCCGGGTCTTAAATGTGACACAAACCACAACGTAGCGTAATGGCGTAGCATTTAGAGACAATTAATTAAAAAATAACGAGCAAGTCTTACCTTAATATATTTATCTCCGTGTTCCGTTTCTTCTTAACGTGCTCAACGGTGACCCCCTTTAAATTCTTTATCTGAACAGGCACCACGCCCCATTTACCAAAGTTCCATGTTTTATTTCTATCTACCGACACATCCAGGTTGCTTGTACTTGCTATCGGCAAACCATACGCACTTGTATCGCTCTAAAATGAAGCACCAAAGTAGAAATCAAAAGAAAATAATTATGATCTTATTTCCGACACTAACTATTCAACTTAGACGAAAGACATTAAAAGAATGAGCTCACTGCGGGCTTAACGTTTTACAAAAACTAAATAAACCGCGATCAATCAACTGCATCGGATTCAGTATCAGAATTCGTTGCTAGTCAAATTGATTCCGTTTTGTTAATTGCACTGGGTTCAATCATGCAGACAAGACAATGCTAAGAAAGGGATGTGGCCGGGCAATGGCCTGGTAAACGTACTTTACTGTCGTCGGACTTGGTCGGCGACCGCAGCTGCAGTTGCTCGTCGGCCCACTGATCCAAGCTTTTCAACTCACTCAACGCTTCCCAAAGCTTATAATCAGTATCATCTTTCATAGGACTTATGGAAGTATCCTGACTAGAATTTTTTATGTCCCCTGCTCCTTTAGATCCATCGACATCATCTTTGTCACTCTTTTGACTATTCATTTCAAAAGGTAGAGAGCTATTCCTTAAAAACGGAGGCGGAGAGCCCGTAGGCTCGTCGTCTTTAAAATCTATGTGTTTTTGAACTAAGAAGTCCATATCTGGAGATCTCGTTATTGTGTGACGTGAGACACGTTTAAATTTTTGTGGTTCAGAAAACGACGCCGTCGGTGGATACAGATTTCCAGGCATGAACACCTGATTTTGGAATAAAAATTGTATGTTCGGAACGCCTCCATAAACTGTTCTCTCAGGGGTCATACTTCGAGCGCGTTTTTGAGTTTTCTTTTTGTATTTAACGGCCGATTTCTTCTCATAATTAAAAGTGTTATCGTGATCCGCAGTGCAGTCGGTGCAAGAGACGGGTAAGGAATGTCTCCCGCATTTTTTCTTTACGGGGGTTTCTCGCTGTTCCTTGTTTCCCGTAGATCTTCTCGCTTGAAATTCGGCTAAATCTCGTTTGTACTCCTCGGTGCGAATAGTGCCTATCTGTGCGGCGCTATGAGGTACTTCAGGTGTAGTGTGACCGGGGCTCACGTTGTGATGAGTCGTTACAGTCACGCGCTCCCTGACAACAAGCATTAATTATACATATTAAGTCTCCAGACCTCAAACTATCCTAACAATAACGTAAAGAGGGATGCGGGACCCATCCTTTGACATTAGCACTTTCTATCATAACTCATACATAATGTTTAATTTACGGTCTTGGATCAAATATTTTAGAGTATTATTTATATTATATCGAAAATAAAAGGTTCATCATAATTCATTCTATAATAGGAAAGATCCATTTTTAGTCTAACTCAATACTTCGTCTCCAATATTTTTTAGATGAATGCGTTACCTAGCTACTACTCTACAATAGTCTGAGAAAAACCGGACAATATATAAGTACAAATAGCAGCAACTAATGGTGGTTTGGACGGCATTCAGTCAGCTAAAGCGTGGGACTGTCGCGGGTCACCGACGACGATGAGATCTCTACTTGAAATAAGTGGAATTTAGTGCAAAAACCAAATAAAACATTGACATTTTGTATCATTCATTTTAAAGCTTTCGAAACACTAAACATCTGGACAGATTTATTTTACATTAACGGCATATTATTCGTAGCTAGTTATTTATAGCTAACATGACTAATAAAGGCTTTATCTAATATCTGCGAACACACGGGTTAGTAACAAAGATTGGATTGAATAATAGCAAGTAGCAAAAAAATATGAACTCGGCAGATAAGACAGCAAAGTAAGAGGCGATCATAATCACGAGTACCACAACGACGGGACGCTCGATACACTTTTACCGATTAACAATTTGATCAGGCTCGCAAATTTGTTCCCAGGCATTGTACTCGGACATCTGACATCAATTTGATCCCTCGTAAAATAGCTCTTAGATCCAAAACATTGATTGATCGTGTCCAACAAAGCGTAGTTATATCACTGAAGTGTCTAGTACTAAAATGCTGAAAGAGAAAATCCGGACAATTTAGATACTGGCACTTTGATATTCTTTTTTGTTACGCTTGAAGTTTTTGTCAAGCGAATGGAGAAAGGAATTTTATCTCATTTATATTTAGAGGCTATTTCAAAAATCATTAAAATATGAAATGGAATATTAAATATCGCTTTAAGTAGTTACAATACCAATAGCAAACGGCGTTACATTTCTAACAACCAAAATATATATTAGTTTCCCATGGAAAACGGTCTCCACGGTACTTAGTCAATTTGGGATCAGCGTCAAATTCTATTTAAAGTAATTTATTCACACTTTAAGGCTACATTTTAAATAAAGTCGTGTATGACCTATTCGACACCACTTAACAGCACTTTCAAATTAAAATCGTAGTCTTTGTTATACAAAATATACATATTTTGCAACGCTTCTGCTTAGTTAACAAAGTTGTTTGTTATACATCAGAAAACTTTTAAGTCACTCATTGTAATCTTCAACACGCCGGAAGTTATAACAAAGCTTTATTTTATAATCTCGATACAAACAATAAATTGCGTAATATTGTAATTCTAATTAAACTAGAAAGCACGTCGTACCAGCCCATATCCAGTGACACGATGATAATTCTTACATAAACAAGAAGCTGTCCAACCAACAATTTTGGTTATTTGTAAAGCAATAAGAGAACCACGTCGCTTGGCAATCCACAAATAAGTTTGGTGAAAGTGAAATTTCAATAATACTGTTTTAGAGCCATTGAAAGGCTTCAGATTGAATTGAACCAGTAATTAATGGAAGCATCAATCACGACCAAGAGGTATGCTTTTGTAGTTACTTTTTCGAAATTACTTGCTCGTGCGCAATGAATGGAGCTATGAAAAAATGTGGACATCACTTTTTTATAGTTGTTGAGTGGTCAAATATCTTACGTATATTTCACTGTCTGCTTTTTAAATTAATTCTTAAAGAAAGTATGTTTCTAGGAATGTACAATAGAATATGCAGTCTGTCTGTACGGCACAAAGGGAAGCAGTTACCATTGTCCATGAATGAATGTGTAGACAGTAAAACTGTGTCGTGAATTAGTGCTAGAGCGCAATGGACTTCGTTTTTAATTTCAGAATCAGTAATCTCTATGGAAAATAAACGATAAAATCTTAATGTAACGATCTTATTGCAACCACATTCAGGATTGCAGGAAAGTGATGCACTTTCGCTTTCGCGCTTTCAATCAATCATATCTCTGACCCATGAGGTCGAATGGCGTCATTTATAAACATAAGACCTCTCCTTTTCTATTTATAATATCATAATAACAAAGAGATGTTATTCTCTATATTTCTAGTAACTAAATTAGTAGTAGTCTAGTAAAACAATTAAAGTTTTAGGCACATAGGTTTTTTTATGATTATATATATTCTAATAATAAAGCGGAAAAGTTTGCTTGTATGAACGCAACTCAAGAACTACTAGAACGATTTGAAAAATTCTTTCACCATTAGAATGATACATTATCCCTGAGTAACATAGGCTATATTTAATACTAGTAAGTTGATCCCAAAAAGATTAAAAATAAATGTCCACCCGTGCGAAGCTAGGACCGGTCTCTAGATATCAATAAACAAAGAGGGACAATGGATAGAATTTAACGTTGAAATTCCACACTTAGATTTTCAGATTTTAACATAATTGATTAAAAAAGAAATTACGTCAAAGTCAGTACCTGCCTGCTAAAAACTCTTATACCGGAATGTAGGTCGTAGAACTGACAACCTGCAGTTGTAGAGAGGAAATTCCCACTAGGACAGGACATTAGATAATGTCATACAACAAGAGAGACAATAAGAGAGGACTGGATTTTTTTCGGGAGTAATTTGAATAATAAGTTGTTACGTATTTGACAGAGGAAATAAACTGGACTGGCAAGTCTGAGCTTCCTTCCAGATCGAGAAAGTATCGCTAACTTCGCCTCAATACTTAAATTTGTCGATCTTCAAGGTATGGTCGAGCTTCAGGTGTGATCACGGTGTACTCCTTCACTGTTAAAACAAAAGATGATACGACATTTTTGAGCCTCTAGTAATTATGTCCACACAAGAAGTTCAATTCAAAGGTCAATTTGAATCTCAAGACGCGCCGTCGAGCTTCAAATTTGATAAAAACGAAGACAAAACTATTGGCCAGCGCTTTAATATAATAACATAAGGCTATCTGTGAATTGTTTTACGGTTCTGTTTATAGAAAAGAGAAAGAACGTAACTTACCAACACGTCTGAAACTAGTTATATGATTTTTTTTACTGACACGATCAAAAATACTACTATTTCAAGATTCGCGTAAGATATACTATCCTAATATAGGTCCCGTCACGAGTTTAGAGCTCTGGCCTTGAATGCGCAGATATCATTTTTTGGGTCCGTTTGGCGGGGTGTGCGGTGTGCGGCGGGTAAGCGGCCAGTGCCGGCGCCGTATTGGTGTATCGCCCAAAGTACATTCACGCACATATTGCTTTCGTATTTTTTCATCGTCTTGACCTTTTACCTTTCAACAAGTAGTTCCAGTCGCATCCATCTACTAACTTCAACTTCCTTAATTAACGACGATTTGATGAAAGGAATAGGATTATTGCCAAATGTTTACAAATTAAAATTGTTTGTTAATATAATTGATTATAGATAGATAGATAGAATATACTTTATTGTACACCAATAATTAAAAAACACATTACATTAATTTTATTATTGATTATGTAATATTGATTCTACAGGTATCTACAAAAATAATAAATTATTATTTTTATAAAATAAATCGTGGTTATATTTTATGTTTCTCTTTTAAAATACCTATATAAAACTTCTATTTCTTTTCCATTAAAAGTAACAAGTCAAGTTAATCTTACTTTTCTAAAAACTCTTCGTAATATATGTGAGCACGAGTGTACGACATGCGCAAGTCTCCCCACTATTTTCGTCGAGCGCTCTAAACTCGTGACGGCACCTATACCCACCTTTAAGTAGAAATTTCCAAGAATCCGTTTCTAGTCCTGCCAAGTTTCAGCTCTCATAGGTCAAGTAGATATACGATTTTTTTTTAATCAAATTATCAGTGACATTGATTTACTGACCTGTCGCTTTTATATTATTACACATCTACATACATAGATTATAGCTAGACTTGAGGAAGGTCATGAACAAATTAAAACTAGTACAACAGGTGGTTATACCAATGTAAAGTACAAATATCTTATAGCTATGTATAAATTATTTACGAATGCCGTGTGAGATTAGAAAAAAATCTTAGCAGAATCTTATTTGAATAAATGCTAGTACCGTAACTATTTTCATTCATAAATAATAACGATGATAATCATTATCATTTTTATTTACGTGCTTATTAGTATTTTACGTACTACACTAAGTAAATATATTTATTAATAAAGATAAAAATGTCTTAATGTGAACGAACTTATTTCGAAAAGGCCAATGAACTCTGAACCTTTCGACCTAATTTAGGCAACGATATTGGTGTATGGATCTATCATTTCTTTTAAAGAAAACAATAGGAAAAACATATTTACCGAGGAAGTTCCTAGATACACCTGTCTTGGAGTACAGAAAATGACTAAACTGAGCATGATGGCTGAACTAAATTTAGTTGCAATAATTATCTGCATTCACCTGTGATTTGTATTGGGCAATGGTATACAAAGCCTCTATTGGAATGAAATCAAACCTATTGTAGGTACCGTGTACAATTCCGATGATTCAACGTTAGGTGGTCCACTTACATCATCCTGGGTACAATGTGCATACCTGTTCTATTGTTATCAACATTTTGAGTCCAGTTCTACAGCCTAAAAGTAACCGTTTGTAGGTAAACTATGCAGTAGACCGGTACGAAAAAATTCGTAGAATTGAAATTTGGTTCTAGAATAGGTTTACATAGTAGATATAAGGATTAGTCATCGTAATATCACCTTATTGGTTTATAAAAGCGCCTTCTTCAAATCAGTTTGTTGAAACATTTAAAAAGAAGCTGAATAATTCTAGCTAGTGGCTAAGTTTCCGGATAATATCATACACAATCGCGCAAGTAGGTATATAGAAAAAAAGAATAATATTTACGTACTTACCGTCGCAACCACTTAAAAACTCCCATGTCCTGCGAAGACTCCACTTTTTGATCGAATTATGTCGCACAGTAAACAAGCAGAATTTATTAGCAACTAAATAACATTTACATCGATTAAAAACAACTTTATAAACTATAACGGAAACTCAGGCGCTGCAAGAATCACGCTGAACATTACCGGCGCATTAGAAGTCCGATCGTTATAAAAAACGACTAGCAACAATGACCGCCGATATATTGTGCGGTCAGACAAAACATCACGAACAACGCGGCATTCGCAATGAGTTGAATTTGGTTTTTTGTACAAATTACTTTTCGTTGCGCTCCGGTGATCCACTTCATGCGCGCCGGTTGTTGAGCGTCGGCTCTCGTCAGCTATAGGTAGTCTGTAAGTCTGCTGCGGCCAGCCGGTCACAGGCGGCTCGTCAACCGTACAATGTCCATCTACCGCCGTACATAACTTGCTTCTAATTTACATATCACTTCTGGGGTAGTTACGAATAAAGATAAATAAATAGTCACAGAACGATTGTTTACCTTATCGAAGCATCAGTCTCAGATTGACTTAAAAATCGTGCCGTTTTAGATTTGTATTCATATAAAAACTTCTTCATTGCGAATTATATAGAATTGTTAACTTTATATCGTAAAAAAATATGCAAAAATTAACGACACATATTTAGCAGGTTTAGAAACTTAATCTTTGACATTCAACAAATTCCTGATGCTATTTTAATTATATTTCCTGTCATTTTCATTTTCATTCGGTGAACTGAATTGACTGAACGGGACGCGAAGGAAACAAAAATTTTAATGAACTATAATAAATTAGGAGACATATGGGTATTCTATCTTAATTAGCTTTTACATTATCGTTTTAAATCATTAAATATTTTTTTTAAATACATTCTGTTACAATTAAAGTACAACAAAGAACTTTAAAACTTTATAATTTGATTTTTACATATAATTACATACGTACTTCCGGTTTTCTCACATGTAATACACACAATCTCACACATACAATAACGTATACAATGTTGCAATCTATATTTTTTTACTATTTTCAACTGATTGGTCTTCTATCTTTAATGTTTATCTATTTTATAAATTTCAGTGATATTAAAAAATGCTGCAAAGAACATGAAGCTAAAAAAACCCTTGACTGTCACCGGGGCAATTCTTTCTAAAAATATAGTGTTTATAACAGGTTTTTTTCATAAAATTATAATATCTAAATACATAACACTTAACTTTTTTAATTTATGAAATTAATTGAGGTCCTAGAGCCTTAGCGCTTTTTATAGAAATATTTAAATGCTTGGTCGACGTTTCACGTGATCCAAAGGCTGGCCTATATTTCGGCCAAAGAATTTGCATTGCCATTCAACGTGGCAATGTCGCCAGTCTTCTAGCCCCCTGACAGCGACGGGGACGAGTTCTTTGACGACCTCTAGCATTTTTAATTTTTTAATTTTTTTAAGTACATGTACAGTAGTTTTTAATTAACAATTTGCAACACTATTTTTGATACCTGATTTATACTTGACATCTCATGTCAACTGTCACTGTCATTCATTCTTTGATTTTAGAAGGCAATGTTTACAGTTGCGTTTGATTTGATTTTTATTTTGTTACAATTTGCGATAAAAAATATTAGATGGACGAGTTACGAGGACCCAATATTCAAATTGTCCTACATGTGAAAGAAGGTACACATTTTATAATGATGGGAAATGATAAAATCCTGCTATTCGTAGAAACATCTCACCGATAGTAATGTTTTATCTCTTTTAGGTCTAGGATTTGGATTTTTACGGTCGTCATTTATAGTAAGTGGATCTCTTAATGGATATATGTTGGAAACGGATCCTGTGGTACCTTCGCACGCACCAATATTTGATGCCGAACTTGTTTGGGAAGCAGACAAAAGAAGGTTTCGTAGGTACGAACTTTTGTTTTTCCTATAAAATATCATCAATAAAAATTATATACCAATCACAAGCTGGACTTGGATCGTGCGATGTCCTTCCGTAAATAATGACTACATTTTCACTATATATTTTACTGTATTTAAATAATTTTAAAATAAATATATCCCAAAAATCATTTTTTTTAAATCATCATTTGTAATTGTATTTACAAGTATTTATATTCTTATATTACAGTTTACGGGTGCAGAATGTCCCGGTTAAAGTGGAAGTGTTCACAATGGGCACTCAGGGACGTAAAGACAAAGTCGGATATCTTCTAATGAGTTTACTAGGAGCTCAGCCATGTCCTTCCAATAAGATTGTTGAAGCAAGTATTAATATTATATACATTAAGATTGCAATTTTTTCTTGTTAAAATATTTAATTAGCGACAGTGTTGCATGTGCCAAAAGTACTGTTTGGTAGCATATTTAAACTACCTAAATCTGTTTATATTTTCTTATATAATTTTTAAAGTAATATTATACTGATATGGATACATATACATAATAAATAACTAATTACATTCTGTTCTTGTGGAAACGTATTTGAGCAGGTTCTCTTGCTGATATGCTGATGAAGATTATGGATATTTTCTGCTGTCCCTGGCATTTAATTATTCATGAGAATGTGATCACAATCATTGAATCATTATTTATTAGTAACATATCTATCTACTTCCTCTGTAACATATAATCTAAAAAACATGTTATTGCTAATTACAGATAAAACACTCTTGGCACAGGCTGCTTGGAGTGAAGTCTGAAGGCAAATGTTGCCATCCACAGTTGCTGATGAGCCTCTCCATTCAAGACAGGGTTAACACACCAACACCTGTAAGCTGCTTAAATAGTAGTAGTTAAATAAATAAAAATAGTTATGATTTTTTAGTTATGGTTGACCTTCCAATGTTGTGTTTTCAGAGGAATGAACTGCGATTGTTTCACAGTAATGAGATTGCGTACCCTGCCGCACATCTAGCCACAAATACCCCCACCATGAAGTCTATGTTGATGAGTTTTAGTAAGTAATGATTCAACAGTCAGATATAAAACTACTTTTTTGCATTTGTGTTTATAGGACCCTCAGGTACACAATATAAGTTGTGGCTCTACAATACTCTAAACAATCTCTGAACTATTCTGTAGACAGTTTTTGGTTATTGTTCTTGAATATATATAATAATACACTTAGTTTGCTGTTTGTATTTGTACATAGTAAATAATAGCCAGGTATTTAGAATATAAGAGCTAGTATCTAGTAATAACCAATAGTTATTACTAAGCTAATCAATAATTCTGTAAATTACTGGCTTGTCCAAACTTCATATTGTTGCATTGTACTAATATGGAGTCGCTTTCGTGTCACCTTCGCAAAATATAGACATTTTTCTTCTCTTTCCAGATTATACAAGTAGTTCAAAATCTTATTCTTCCGTTTGCGATCATCATCATCATCATCCCTTTGCGATAAGACTTGTAAATTAAAAACGTTACATAAAGTGAACATCATGAATTTCAGAAGAGTACATGGCAGAGAGCAAGAAGACTGTGTCCTCGCCAGACCTACAACCTAGTCTCTTATGTGATGAGGGCCTCATACAAATAGGCAGTGGGAAACAGCTGTTTGTTCTCAGTTTCGTCGTTGGTGCAGTCGAGAATTTGGACCTGGTAAGTTTTAAAATTCCGTATTGGGCTGCACTTGAAAACAAGACGATATAATAGTAAACTATTAAAAATACCAGTAAATCTTGAGATAACTAGATTTAGACAGGTAGGGCATTGCTCAAATTGAGCTGCCCGACTGGGGAAGTATCTCCCTTAACTGACTGGGGAAGTATAAGTCTTACAGTAGACCGCAGTGAAACAATAGTAGCTGCGTTAAAAAAAAATTGCTTAATTTATTTATTTTACATAGTAATGATAAATTATGTTTTTCAGATATTACCAGACAGAGGTTCAAATAAGGAAGTAGAATGCTACGTCACCTATTCCGTGTTTACACACGACATTATGACGGACAGGTGAGTACCCGACCATAGAGCAGAAACCGTAATATTATGTATTTCCCCTGTGCCTCTCGGAAAGTTACACTACTAATCATGTTTTAAAGAACCTAATAAAGTGTATGGGAAAGTTGAAAAGCCTACGGATATGCCCCATTAACAAGGCAATGCGTGCGACGTGTGTATGGTGTTGATACCTGATGTATGTGTGCTATCTCAGAGGTTGCCATTGGTTGCCTCTGACTAGTCTCAGCTCATTAATCCATTTACTTTCTTTACTGGGTATTTGTCTCTTGTTATCTGAGGGGGATGTGTTTACTATGCGAGCCAAGTACTAGTTGGCAGGTTTCATACGCTCCACTAGATTGGCATAATATACCGAAACGTATGATTTTAAAATACAGTGCTTTTGAGTTGAAAAACTAAACATTTTATAGAATCGTTACGAGATTTTGTAAATTATTTTTAGTATGGTTATGGATTGTTTAATCCATACTAATATTATAAATGTGAAAATATGTCTATCTATCTGTATCTGTTACCTCTTTACACTTAAATAGTTCAACCGGTTTAGATGAATTTGGTGTGGAGATAGTTGTGAGTCCCGAGAAAGGACATAGGATACTTTTTATCCTCGACATCATGTTTTAGGCCCGGTTACCACCAAAGCGGAGATATCCTGAAAATAACGAAATGTGATTGGTTATTCATAACACATCTCCACACATCTCTCCTCTTCGCTTTGGTTGAAACTGGGCCTTAAGGGGATAGAAAATTAAAACTAGTGTCCAATATAATAATAAATAACGTCCGGATATTTTGTTTAATTATTTACAGAAACAAATAACATTTATTAATTGATCCGTTGTTCTGTTAGGGTGTGCTCAGCGCCGAGCAGTACTGGCGGCAGTAGCGTTCACTTCAACCAACGCACCTCGCTGCGACTGGTGTCCGACCTGGCCACGTTGGGCCGGTACTTCACCGAGTGCCCGCACCTCGTCACCAAGGTGTGTGCCGGCGAGACGGACGCAGGTAATAACTTAAAACAGAGTTTACTTATGTTAATAATGGCTGCTTAATTAGGGCTGATATTGTGCTTTCTTTTTTTGCAAAGTTTTAGTTTCATATATTGAGTTGGTTCATAACAACAGCAATCCTAGTATTCAGTATGCCAGTTATTGATGATATTCTAGCGACAATAATCCCGCTACATACAAAATGTCTACACGATGGGGAACTGTAAACTGACATGACACATCGAACGCACAAACGCTCGTCGTTTGTGCTCACGTATAATAATAATAACCCGCCAGGCAAAACACCTCGGCTGGTCGGAGGATCCTCCTTTTCCATTGGAGGGACTAACATTAAGGGTATAATGTAAAGAATTCGTAATTTTTTTTAATTTAATTAATTACCGTTTAAATTTAGTATATTTCTATATCGATACAGACCCTAACATTTATTTAATATGTACTTCTGTGAGTAACTTAGTTAGTTACTGGTTACTGAGTTAATCGTAACTACGCAAACAAACAAAATATATGTATTACAAATGTCGTATAGTGAATTAACAAATGGTACATTATGGCGGCAAGCGTTATAGGCAATAGAGAAGAGCTTTTACATAAACCATTTTGCTATAAAAATTTCAAAATATAATATGTACTCATAATTTGCGTATTTGAAAATTCTACTTTATACAAATTAATTATATTATTTCTTTAACCACCATGGAAATATATTGATCTATATTTCATTCTTATGCACATATCGCAGGCATTTGCAGCATGAATCTCCGCAAGTTAATCCCTACTGAGAGCACGCGCCATTTTGTGGACGACTTCTGTAATTCTGAGGGAGCGTTCACGATCCACGAGCGATGCTTCATACTGCGGTGTGATGATGCACCGGCTCTAGACAAGGGTAGAAGGCCATTCGTGGACGTCGAAATGAGTCTCAAGTATGTTGGAGTGAAGCAAAATACACAGGTAACGGGCCAATAGCATAAACTGATATTTAATAAAATATTAAAAGTTTTAGTATACATAATGTTATAAAGTAAGTAAACTAGAGAAAAGCCTTTCAATTCTGGTGGTGGTGTGTATTCTCAATGGATATGACGTCACCGTTGTTAAAATGTGGGTGTGTGAGTGATAATTATATCAAATTATTGAATTTTGCACACTGTCACTATTTCTTATCATCATCATAATTTAAGAAATTATGCTTAAATTATGATGATACTGCTGGACATAACTTATATGACCTTTAAGCGCAATAAAATAGGGACACATGACGATTTCCTTCAATTAGTGTAATGTCTACCCCCATATAAGGAAATTGTTAGGAGCAACTATCTCCTTTTTTTTTTAAAATGTTATTTCTATAATTTTCCAGAAGCCTAAACACCTGACAGCCCGCAGCGCGACCCATATGGACAGCAGTCGGTCGCGAGAGCCTGTGCCCCAGGAGAACATCCTGGACTTTCGCAGCGGCAGCTGTACCAACCTCGACCAGGATGTGGGCGAGGTGGCCTACACTAACATGGCGGCTAGGAATACTGCAAGGTAATGCTTACTACTAACTAAACACTAGATCATGTTTTCAGCTGCATACATAATACATAGAATGTGATATCTTAATAATATATAGTAAATAATCTTACTACTGTAAGATTATTTACAAAGAAAAAGAAAAGTAAAATTTTTATAAGTAACAATATATTTATTTTTACAATGTTACTCAAATTGTACTATATTTAAATTATACTTAAAATTAAAGTAATCAGTAACAAATATTGAATGATAGATTGATGAATGATGTGATAAGAAAATGTTGTGGTTTGAAAGACGACGTGACAAAAGTTCAGAAGAATGTACTGAGATGGTTTGGGCATGTTGAAAGAATGAATGATAGGCAATTGACGAAAGGAATTTATAAGGCGTATGTTAGTGGTAACGCCGGGAGAGGGCGCCCTAGAAGGACATACACCGACCTAATTGGTGAACTCCTTCAAAAAGGTCAGGTACGCAGTACTCATCATAACCGGTGCGCGTGCATGACGAGATGTATGAATGTGGACGAGGCAAAAGTGGTATGCAGGGACCGTAGCGCATGGCATTCTGTAGTTTCTGCCTACCCCCATGAGAAAAAGGCGTGAGTGTATGTATGTATGTAGTAACAAATATCAACCTTACCGTATTTACTTGTCATAAAATAACTTCCCTCTGCAGATACAAAACAGCATCAGGCGACACAGTCCTGCAAACCAACGAAATAGCAGATTTAATAAAGAAGATGTGCGACTCGTTCGCTGTGAGTAAGGAGAAGCTCCTCGCTCCTCGCTCGCGGCCCGACACCGCCGACATGCAGGTGCAGTGCGGCCACGTGCCCGTGGAGCCGGGGGACAGCGCCAGCGAGCCCGTGCTGATGGATGACAGGGGGGCAGGGTGAGTACAAAGAACAAATAAAAAAATTACGCGAAGTATCAGTAACTAACACGGATCCTAATGCTAACATAATTAACCAAAGTTTTTAAGAACTTTAAATGAAGATGACGTTTTCAGTAGCGTAGCGTGGGGGGGGGGGGAGAGAAAGGGGCCATGGCCCCGGGCGGCATATGAAAGGGGGCGGCATCAAGTGCCACGTGGTTTTTATACTACTAGAAAAGGGGGCGGCAAATACCCACGCTACGCTACTGGACGTTTTTAAAGTAATTTATTAGTTAGGTAAATTATTACCGTACATAACTAGTAAGTATTTCCTAGCCGATAATTTACCCAGCGCTGTCAGCTCTTAGAAGCGCTTGTGTCCGCTGAACATACCCATTGTTTATTTTTTCAGGGAACCAGTTAAGCTGGAGACAAGTAAAAGCGATACGTGTATTCCTCATAACGCAAGAGGTGAATATTTATTTTACGATATATCGATTTTATTGCTTTGTAGCTACACTATCATACTTTCTGTTTTGAGAGTAGGTCAGTGGCGTAGCATGGGTTTTTGCCGCCCGGGGCAGTCTGGAAATTTTCTGCCCCCTATTCTAGTAGTATAAAAAAACATGGCACTTGATGCCGCCCACTTTCATATGCCGCCCGGGGCCACGGCCATGGCCCCCTCTGCCCCCCTTACGCTACGCCACTGGAATAGGTGTTCAAATACAATGCGTACCTATTTATTTAAATTATAATAGCTACATTATTATGACCTTAGTCTATTCGTAGCAGCATTATGAAACAGCTATTTTATTTATAGATTTGGTAAAAGATGTGATTCCGGCAACAGAACGCGACTACATAATGCAGAAGTTTGTCGATGAACTGGAAGACTGGAAGGAGAAACAACAAGAATTATTTAAATGTCAAGTGAGTTATGTATTTGTTATTGTTTTCATCAACGACGGTTCAAAATCGGTATGCCATATTTTGAAATTTTCTAATGCTTCTTGCACCCACGTATAAGTAAGATAGCATTAGAATTAGTACACGCGCTTATTAGGTATATGTATAAATATGTAGTATTACTACTAGTAGTGTGTAGTACTATTAAATAAATAATACTACGTACAGCAAAATAATATAAAATAGAATAAAAGTCAAAGTCAAAATATCATTTATTCAAAGTAGGCCAAATTTAATTGGCTCTTTTTGGACGCCGACAATAAAGACAGCCCTAAAAAACGTCCGCCCTTCACTAGAGTTACAGCAACCAAATATACACGTATAAATAGAAATAGACTGATAGAAGTAATCAGTCAGAAGTATTAGAGGACAGTAACGGGCGCGAAAAATGTAGCTATTGTTTACGGTGATTCCCGTTGCTTTAAATATAATAATAATAAATCTTTATTTAAATTCTTTTACAAAAAATGTTTAATAGTAAGGTAGGGTATAATAGTGTCTTCATCATCATCATCATATCAACCGTCAGACATCCACTGCTGGACATAGGTCTCCCCCAAGGATCGCCACGACGACCGGTCCTGCGCCACCCGCATATTAGTGTCTTAATATTAACAAAAACTAAATTATTTATTTTAAAGGTGCTTAGAAGATAACAATATTCGTTACTCTAGATATATGTAGCGACCTGCCTGAATATACCCACTCTTAACGTTAAAGTTTACAAATGGTACCTACTTAGGGTATGCTTAAACATAATTATGTTATAAATAAACCTATGTTTTAAATTTCAGCTTTCTAGGCTTATTAGTTTTTGCTGTGCGTTGATATATTATATTATGAGTCTTATATTATGACTGATATATTATCAGTCTGTAGAATCGATTTTATAAGTATAGAAGATTGGCAATGTATTGACCTCGCTGTTCACTGCATATATTTCTTAATCAATGTTTCTGAAATAAATAAATCTTCAATACTTAGCATATATTTTTTCCCTATTTCCAGTTAAAACGCAAGGAGGAATACCATTTAGAACTCTTAGCGAAAGAATGGGCGAAAAAGCGCGTGGACTTGGAATGCAAGCTGAGTAAAGGTATTGAGCAGTGTCGCAACCTAGCGGCCGACCTGAGTCGCGCCACCGAAGACTTTAGACTGAGGGGGTACCGAAATACGGAGAGAGAGAAAAAGGTATGCTAAACTTAAAAAAAAAACAAAACCGCACTAAATTCACTATCGCTATTGAACACTGCTAAGGGCGTTTAATCGGGCAGGCTTTACGGTATTTTTTATGTACTTAATTATTTCTCCCAAAAGATTATCATTTTAGATTTCCTGTCAAAACCACATGCACCAATTTTTTTTGTCGTAGGAAAATGACTTATTTTGATGTAATTTATTTTATAATAATAATAGCACCTAATTCCTTTTCGGATCTATAATGTTGTTATATTGAAGTTGTAAATGTGAAAAAACTATTTATAAAATTTGATAATAACTTTACCACCTTGTTTGTGCTTTTCGCACAACTCTGGTTCTACCAACAACCATTGTCTAGATGAATCGCCAGTGTTGACGTAGATTCTTTTGAAAATTGACACGCGTTGATAATGCGGCAGGGGCCAAGTTTTATCTACCAACCTTCTTTATTCCAGCTACTAGATGCCAAAAAAGGTCTAGAAGCGCACTACACTGCCAAATACCAGGAGTTACGGGAAGCCTCGCAGAAGATGGAGGACGATATGAATCACCAGCTCAAACTCAAAGACATGAGAAATGAGGAGCTTGAGCTTAAAATCCAGCAATTGGAGAAACAAATAGACTTGCTGAAGGTATAATTATAAATTATCATTATTATTATTATCCTGTTTGGTGCAATTGGGCACACTCACTTAACTATGTATTTTTTCTTCTTTTGTGTGTGTGTATTTCTTATGCATCAAATAAATGATTTTTCTTTCTTTCAAATTATTTGTGATACCTGAGAGCTCGCCAAATGAACCTATGTATATTGAATTACAGAGTATTGTATCTTTACACTTTACCTCTATAGTGACGTCAATTGTTGATTAATGTTAAGGTCCAAATGTTCTCTGCGTGGGTTTGGCTCTGTAAATAATTAGAGTAACAAAAATAAGTAGTAAGTAGAAAAATATAGCTCCACAATAATAGTTTATAGTTTAAAATAGTAAAAAGAGGTCTATAGGTTGCTAACGTGAGTCGAGGAGAGCATAAAAAAATAAAGATTGAAAGGAAATTTTAATTGTATACATATGTATTATTATTACATAGTCATATCAATATTTCTTGTTTTCAGAATAATATAAAAAATACGGAAAAGGAAGCTGAGACTCGATACTCTGGTCTGACGAAAGATCAAACTGCAAGTCTTATACAGGAATTGGTAAGTATTGAAGATATCAATTTATTTGTTACGTATTGTGTTACAGGCGTTAAATAGGCGTTACCAATTTGAGTGTAAGGGTACAATCGTCAACATTTGTCAGTCTTACCAATAAGTTAATAGATTCAGCTATTGCGCCAATTATGGTGATCATTTCCACATTTTAATATAATGTCTGTTTTTTTTTATATTCCTGGACATGACACAGCGCCATCTAGTTCCGAGCTAAGCAACGAGGCTTGTGTTACGGATACTAGTCGGTTGATATACTACATATATACTTTTTTTTGTAAATACATACATATTATACATAGGTACATCCATGACTCGGATACAAATGTTTATGCTCATCACACAAACATTTGTCCCTACCGGGATTCGAACCCGGGACCCATAGCACAGCAGGCAGTGTTAACTACCGTTGGACTAATTGGAACGTCTTGAATTAATTATATTTAAAAAAAACCCTAATTGAGTTGCTGAGGCTGATACGTCTGCACAAATTTCTATGAAACACGCTAAGAACACTTTCGACCAAGACACCAATCAAATAAAGGAAGATCGAAATCATTATCGAAAGCTGTGAAAACGATGCGACAGCCAGATAAACAAATTCACGGATATAAATACACTTGTTACACTTTTCTGGGTCAAAATTTTTTTTTTGTTCATCGATTATGATTTACTTTACCTAAGGGTATTTTATCATAATCTCATTATAAGTAAATAAAGAAATTAAAAACCATCTGTGCATTTAGTAACAATCTACTCCTGTATTACAGCGTTATTTGGAAGAAAAGTTAGACAGCGCGGTGCAGTCGAAGGCTTTCTTCAAGGAGCAGTGGGGACGCGCAGTCCGGGAGCTACACCTCGTTAAGCTAAGCACCCGCAAGCAGATGCTCACGCAGCTGCAGCAGGACAGGAAACAACTCGGGGAGATGGGGTATGTATCTATCACCGTCAAACTTACAGAAGACCGCAGTGAAATAACAATAGTTGTATAACTGCGAGTGAGTAAAGTTGCCAGAGTCTGTTAGGGGAGTGACTATTCTGACAGCATGGGACTTCCGTTTGCAGTCAGTTTAGTAAATTTAAGAAACCTATGTGGCTTTTACAAGGTTTGGTAACGGATTTGCGAACCTTCTGGCGTTGCAAATGTCCATGGGCGGTGGTGATCACTTACCATCAGGTGACGCACGTACTCGCTTGCCCCCTTATCTCCAAAAAAAAAACCAGTTACATATTATAGGCCATCTATAGGGCCCTGCCTGCCCTCACAACTTGTTTTTATTTAGAATTTAAAGCGAGTTATACATTTTATAGAGAAATTAGTTAAACTGCTTCATTCGTTATTATATGGAACTGCAACCGGCGAACTGCGGATATTTTGCACGCCTCTGCCTAGCTCATTGCGGATATAGAAGTGCCACCGTAACAAATAGTGACAATTTATTATATTATGTCCAAACTATTTATCAACAAATTGTTTCAGCCTAGACACAATGGAAGAACAAGACGAAGACAACGTGAATCAAAATCTTGTTGACTTGAAGAAGTTGAAGGATGATTTCTATGTAGACATACTAGCGAACACGCCCGCACTCGATTCACATTCTTTGATGAGTAAGTAACGTGCGCTTTGGGGTTCGTTTGATGCTGGGATTAAACCGCAAACTGGCGGACGACGGGAGAAGGGATTGAAGATTTGCGTCATACACACACTGATAATTTGCCCCAGAGACTTGACTTTGCTTCGCTCTTGTTACCAAAGTCAAAGTCAACGTTTTGTTGCATGCTAAGTGTACAATAAGAGCTGTGGTAGCCTAACGGTGCGACCAGTGGACTGAGACGTCAAAAGTCTCGAGTTCGAACCCAAGGCACGCACCACTGACTTTTCGGAAGTTATGTGCGTATTTATTACAAGCTTCAAACGGTGAAGGAAAACATCGTGAGGAAACCTGCATGCTTGAGAGATATTTCTCGATGGCATGCAGGATGGTGGACTATAGCCTAATCCCTCTCAAATGAGAGGAGACCCGTGCCCAGCAGTGGGACGTTAATGGGTTGATGACAAGTGTACAATTGGTGTTACATGATATGACGAGTACTTATGACTTAGCGACCTTTTGCAAGCATTGCAACATTGAGGGCTATCTTAACTAATATTTTACCATTAGATACGTTTGAATTTAAGTTGCTAAATGTATAATATCCTGCGTTGCCGATCGCCGGTGTGCACTGGTCATAAAGGGATAAAATGATATACATATAAATGATAAATAAATCTTTTGAAGACACTTATAAGTCATGTATAAAATTATTTTAGGATCTAGGTGACATCGGCATTTCCTAACTGAATATAAGATCAGACACTAGACACAAAGTCGATAAAGCGAAATATGATGCCGATTTATATTAATAATAATAACAATCTTTATGTAATAAAAGAGATTGCAGACATACTAAGTAAAATTATTACACTGCCCTCCTAGCTGGTTATACAATAATCTGTATTTAGGAGTAGCAGGTAATTATCTAGTTAATAAGCTACTTAAATAAATTCGGTGGTTGTAGATAAAGCACATTTCTGTTGTGTTCTCAGATGCAGCTGGCCCCGACGAACTAGAAATGTTTAACGACCTAAAGTAAGCTTGCATTTTTCATTTTTTAAGCAATCTTGATATTTCTTTTTAATTTAGTCTACTTTTATTTTAAATGCGTAGTTATGCCTATAAATGTAATTATTTTAATAGTTTATATACTAAGATAAGACACTGACATACTTTGGAAGAAACTTACTCTAAATGTGATTAACAGGAATATGCCAAAAAATCCGATGAACGAAAGAATCAACGAGTTGATAGCTCAACGCGACAGACTAGTGCAGCAAGAAAACCCAGATGAAGACATACTCAAACAGCTCAACCATGAAATACGAAGCTTATTGCTCAACTGTGGCACATGACTTCACAGCGAATATACCAACTACTGCCTGCAACCATACTCTTTCTTGTCTGAAATTAGACTAGAGCCGAAATTTAAATAAAAAAGTCTTACTGGGCCCTTTATTTAGGAATGCTTGTCCCAATAATATTCTTCTGGAAGAGAGGTACCGATGTATACATGATGATAACACCATTCTATTCAAGAAATACATACAGATTAATCTAGTGGTCGCAATTTCCTTGAGGATATTGGAGAAAGCTCACTAAGGCTATCTTCCTACTTTACATATAATTTAAAATAGACGTAAAGGAAGTTACCTGTTTTTAAAATACATTTTTCCTTTGGACGATAATATCATGAAGATATTTTTAGTTTTAACATGGTAGAAAAATATACCCTGCTACTCAAGTTCGCAGCTAATAACATTGATGAGACGTTGGTAGTTTAAGTGTGTAGATAAAGTTTAAAATTGCATATTTCTCACAAAGAACCGCATCACTGCTAGCGGCTCCCAATGTGAATTGTTTAATGTATATACGCACCATGCGGATAGCGGCCAGCCAAACTCGTTGCCTACAGGATCAACCACAACAACCGGTTGAGAAACGGTAGCCAGTAGCGTAATTTAGTCAATCCAGCGATGAACGTAGAATTAATTCCCAGTTATGCGACTAAACGCATCTCTTCGAGCGACGGTATCGATATGGGAATATCCATGCGCGTCTTCAGCATTTTTATGTTATAGGGCTGTAAATAAACTAAGCAGTAGGAAATTAAAAATGTCGTATTCACCGACTGTAACGTTTATTTACTGTACTACAACTTATTTCAATAATAAGCTGCGATGGTTCTGGCTAAATCTAGCAAAAATTTCGTTTTGAAATTTATTCCGTGAACCCTTTGTCGGACAAGACTGTTTTCATTAATTCTTAACCCTAACCTTTGTTACCGTCGCTATATTAATTTTGCTTACCTAAATATCTTTAGTTCCGGGTCAAACAGCAGGGTGGGGCAAATGTCCTACCTTGCCCCACCGTGAGTACGCCCATGGGAATATATGCATCGCAGTGCGATTATAATTAGGTTTGAATTCATTTTTGTCTACTGTATAGTGCGTATTTGCATCTAGATGTAGTGGTATATGTTATTATTTATTAATGTGTTTCTTTGACTCAGATATTGTTTCTGGTTTTTAAATTCATTTGTGTTTTTTTTTTATATAAAACAAGGAGATTTGTTAAAATATTTAATAAAATTTTAGAACTTGTTACTATTTGGCTTTTAACCTAACATACCATCACGCCGGTCGTCCCCGAAAGGTTAGGCAGAGGTGTACTAATATACACATACATTTCGCCGGTATGTTTTAGGTCCTATGTAATAGGGGGCGAGCCTATTACATAGGCTCCAAATCCAAACTCCGAGCTGCTACTGAGAATTTCATAGAAGAGCTCAATAACACTGCTCGACCTGGGAATCGAATCCAAGACCTCTTGCAGTCACACTGTACCTACGACCACTAGACCAACGAGGTAGTTTTTGTGAATATTTGGCTTTTGTTTGTGAACATTTGAAGGTCAAAGTTCGAAAGTATCAGCTATCTGTATTAATAATTCTAACAGTAACTCTCCATCTATCTGACTGTATATTAATTCAACTTTGAGATGACCATTCATTATAGTTATATACCTACTGTGATTTATAAACCTATATACGACCCGATTATCCCAGCGGTAGTTAATGCTACACTCTGTTCTATAATTTCCGAGTTTGAATCCCGGTAGGGACAAATGTTAACAGAGTTATGGATGTATAATATGTATATATTTACAAAACGGTGTATATTTAGTATCAACCATCTAGTTTCCGTAACACAAGCTTCGTTGCTTAGCTCGAAACTAAATCGCTGTGTCTTATTGTCCTCGTATATTTATTTATAATTAAATTGATTTCACTGTGGTTAGTTCCCTCCTAAGTTTTTGTTTACAATCATAAAAGATAAGAAAAATATTTAAAATTACTATTTCGCATTTTGATTGAAAACCGCGTGCCACCATTAAAAGTGGTACCTAAACATAAAAACTATAAGCAATAGTTACATACACAATCATGCCTTTTTCCCATGACCCCCATGGCAGAAACTACAGGATGCCATACGCTACGGTTCCTGCATAGTTAAACGATAAATTTAATAAAATAAGGAAAACAAAAGTTTCCAGTTAAATAAATAAATGATTAACATGAGCATCATCATTTATTTTACGAATATTAATCAATATTTCTCGATCCCTGACTATAAAATATAATATTTTTAACACCGGTTTTTTGTGTGAAATAACCGCACTCTGTACAATTCGACTTTGACACAACATAGATGGAACATCCCTACCCAGTTCGATTTGAATGACGTAAAGTGTGATTGCAAATCATTTGACGTCTTATTTTATTTATTCGCGATTGATTCCGATCAACCAAAAATAATTCTCACATACTTTAACGAAGAAGTAATAGTGTATGATTGCAGTGTAACTCATATTATTTATCAACAAATATTATATGATTGCTGGTTTGTGCTAAGTCATGGCAAAAACCAAAGTTACAGGAGCTACGAGCAGACTAAAGCAAGATTACCTTAGGCTTAAAAACGACCCCGTTCCATATGTGACGGCTGAACCTGTGCCTTCAAATATTTTAGAATGGCATTACGTAGTCAAAGGACCGGAGAAAAGTCCTTATGAAGGCGGATACTATCACGGAAAAATCATGTTTCCAAGGGAATTCCCTTTCAAACCTCCATCGATTTACATGATTACACCGAATGGTAGATTCAAGACAAATACGCGTTTGTGTCTCAGCATTACTGATTTCCATCCTGATACTTGGAATCCGGCTTGGTCAATATCCACAATCCTCACTGGTTTACTAAGTTTTATGTTAGAGAAGACACCAACATTGGGCTCTGTTGAGACTTCGGATTACCAGAAACGTTGCTTGGCGGCAGAATCTTTGGAGACAAATATTAAGAACAAGATGTTTTGTGAGTTGTTCCCGGAGTATGTACAGGAGATTGAGCAGCAGTTGAAGTTGCGACAGGAGGCTATGTTGCATGCAGACAACTCTAACACAAGTGATGGTGAAGTGATAACTGAACAGCAGTCAAACATGTACTATATTTTGACAAATCTATTTGTGTTGGTGGGCTTTGTATTTCTTGCATATATGGTCAAATATGTTTTACTTTCCATATCTAATGATTAGGCTATAATTGTGCTGTATTTTAAATGTAAATATTGTAATTTATTTTGTAAATACATTTATTCCATTAGAGGCAAATTTTAAAGTTTTTATGACATTGTGCTAAGCATATTATTGTAGTATTGATGCAGTATAAAAGATTAAATTTCAGTGGAAGGAATTATTTTTATTGTTATAACATTCTCAGGTATCAGAAGTAACAAGGTCACTCTCTCAGATGAAGGAATTAACATGAAATTGTATTCTAGAATGGTTTCTGCTAATTTTATTGTAATTACACTACAGTATTTTTTATATTGCATCTGCATAGTTACCAATTCCAAGAATATCTTAGTTTCACCATTCTTTAAATCTCTTAGTTCATTCAGTGTTATTCTAGATTTATTGCTCTCTTGAAAAGGCACAGTTAAATAGTATAAAAAAGCAACATTACATTATGCGACTTTGTTAAGTGATTAAAAACAAAGGTTAACCTTAGGAAAAAAAAAACAATAGGTCTAAGTGTTTATGCATTCACACATAGTTTTAAATACCTTGTTTGAAGTATAGCTAGTTTCAGTGTTTAAAATTATACAAAATATGTAGTCTATTGTGATAAATTATATACTTGAAGCTCACTTCAGCCATATAAATATTCTATTATTATAAGATTGCAAACAGCTTTTATTGTAATTTTGTGATAAATTTGGCAAGTTTTATATAATGGTAAATAAATGAATGTAATAATCTCAATAAATATTACTGTACCACTGCTTATTGTGTTACTAAATAATTCCAATGTGGTCACATCATTATTAAATATTTTTATCTTCATCACACAATTTCAATCTATATTTTTATCATGTAATGATTGTGTATCATCATAATTAATCTCACTCAAATTTGAGTCTTTAAATTATGAATATTGAGCCTATTTCTGCATTTAATTTGTGTTGTCCCTGTAGTTGTTTAAAATAACTATCACCCAAAATGTTTGCCCTTGAACTCTGTTCATTAGTAAGCTTTTAGAATTAGGCTTCATGCAGCTACTGTTCTTTATAGATTGCAGTCTAACATTGTGGTAATCAAATTGTATTAAATAGGTACAGTTAATGTAACAACCCAGTAAAATGTTAGCATGAAAAGATGTTTTATGTATTTATAACATCTTTATTTTCACTAATTTCTTGATTATGATTTGTTTGTGAACAATGCAAATGTACTTAAATATTCTATGAATAGTTCTTTTACTTGTCATCTCTTGTTTGAACTACAGCTGTCTTTGTTCTCTAGTGAAATTTCTAATATTTACCCATGCTTATAAAAAGTGACGATTTTAAGCAACATGTATAAAGCACAATTTTTTATTGTGCATCTTTGGCCACTGCACACATTAATATGCTAATGATATCATTGTTCTGTTGATTTTAGCAACTGCAAATTGTTTAAAATCGAATATAATGTTATTTTTATATGAAATTTTGTTTTATTTGAAAGACATTTTAATGAAAATACGAAATATCAACCCATTTATTTTATTTACTTAATTTACTAACGTATTTCAGTATCGTTTCCATAATTTTTCATTATTAACGGTACATAAATATGAAATACAATATTACCTATATAGATAGAAGACAGAATTATTTAATTTTTAATGTTATTGCTGATAACCAAGTATATTATTTTTAGTTAGAATATAGGAAAAAGGCAGGCAAATGCTACTAAATAACATTTTCACTAGACTGCATATCCCTTTTCTACATAATACATTAAAGTTACATTATTGAGATTAACAGTATATAAATGGTGTTATCAATTTGCTTCAACATTGAATTATCACAAAACATTGTTGTTACGATAAACATAGAATACACCACCAAGTACATAAACACATTGCTTTTATACATGATAATATAATAATAATAATAATAATAATAAAACGTTTATTTTCAGGCTACTGTGGCCCATAGATATATACCTTACAGACTAACATATATATATCAAAAATACAAATCGTGTTAGTAATAAAAGCTTAGGCCTATGTTAGTAAAAACACTGCACTACGTATTCGTGCGTTCTTGTGGCACTTGTCCGCGGAAGCGACGGAACACCACGTCTTGCGGCCAAAACTCCTCTTCCAAGACGAGGTGCAGCAAACACGTGGGTATTCGCACCACAAACGCCTTAAAGTTGACATTCCGGCGCGACTCCAACAACTGCACTCTCGGCGAATATATAAACTATATATACTTAAAATCTAAGTGTAAATAGTACTTATGTCTAAGTATAATAATCCAACTATACATATAATCTATTCAAATATTAGTTGGAAGAATAAACATACACTTTTAAGGCAAAATATTTTGTGAAAATAAAGATTACACTTATGTACCTGTCACCAGCTCAAAAACCTAATTAAAAGGTAACAATATTTATTATACATTCGTGATATTGATCATTTACATAATTCATTTCTTAGTTTCCTCATCATCATCATCCCAGTCACTGACTAAGCTTTTGATATTGTCGTCTTTGGGGAGTGCCACTATTTCTTCACCAGCATTATTAGACAGACAATTATTACAGTCGTTTTCTGTAACCTGCGGTTGTGTTTTTGTGATTGATACTTCAGGTAATATTATATTTTCATTAATAGTAATGTTTTCTTCTTGAGAGTCATTATCATCCCAATCATTGAGCAGAGATGAAATTTTTTCCTGTGCTTCTGGGTTTTGCATATTATCAACTGGCGATTCATTCAAATTCAGTTGCATATCTTGACTTGAGTCTTCTTCTTCTTGTGAAGAAATAGCAGTTTCTTCTGTTTCATGTTCTGGTAGAGCCAGAAATTGTTTCTTCATTTCTTCTTGAATATTCTCTATTGATTCCTCCACATCCTTTTCTGGAAGTTCTGCAACCACAGTTTGATTCTGTGATTGATTAATTTGGGTATCATTTTCAGCATTTTTAATACTGTCCTCTGCAACGTCATATTCATCCTCCGACCATTCTGATGTTAAATTTTGGATTTTTTCTTCAGCTTTTTTAACATAAACAGTTTCTACATTATTGACATGGGTAACTTCTACAATATCATCATATGCTTGTGATTCCATTGCATCGTTTAAATGATCTTCTGTGTCTAGATTATTATTTTTTGTATCTTCAGGGTATTCTGTTATAGTTGCTGAATCTACAGTTGATTCTTGTTCAGTAATAATATCGTTTTGGAGAATAGTAGATGCAGCAGGTAAACTAACTGGTTCTATAGGCTGTTCTTGTTCTGTAACATTAGTTAAATGTGGTTGTTCCATGGCATTTTCAATTTCTGTTGGTTGTTCCATGGCATTTGCAATTTCTGTTGGATGTTCCACTGCATTTTCAATTTCTGTTGGTTGTTCAACAATATTTTCAATTTCTGTTGGTTGTTCAACAATATTTTCAATTTCTGTTGGTTGTTCAACAATATTTTCAATTTCTGTTGGGTGTTCAACAATATTTTCAATTTCTGTTAGTTGTTTCATTACTTCTGTTACGGCTGGTTGACATATTGCATTTTCTGTTTCTGTTGATTGTTCTATTAAATTTTCTGATTCAATTGGTTGATCTACAAAATTTTGAGTTTCTATCTGCTGCTCTATTATATTGTCTGTTTCCACTTGTTGGTTCATTACTGTTTGCTCAATACTAGTCGGTTGCACTTTTTGAAGTGGTTCTTGTTCTTGCACATCTTCTATTTCCATTGATTCTTCACCCATGTGTGGCATTGATAGAGATTGAGGATGAGTTTCAGTAAGCTCATTAGTAATAGTTTCAGTAGTTATTTCTTTTTCAATCACTGGTGACACATTACTTAACTCTTCTGCCATGTCATGTTCAACATGTTGATTTACATGTTTAATATTTAAATCTGATTGAATAAGAGTCACAACTGATTCATTACCTTCTATTGATTTTTGTGTTTTAGGGGCTAAATTTACTTCAGGAAACTCATCTAAGTTATTTTTGCCAGTATCACAATGAGCTGGCTTAATTTGTACCTGATTAGTAGCAAGTATGTTTTGTGTTACAGAATTTGGAGGTAACTGTATTTGCTGTTCTTCTAAGCCTTGGACATCATTTTCCCAAGTTTGATCCATCTGTGGATCCACAATGCAATGCATATTCATTGCTGGTGAAGAGGTAGTCACAGTTTCAAAATTTTGTGTTATGATTGCAGAGGACTGGACAAATTGAGCTCCAATACCTGTTGTAATGATCTGGAATTGTTTATTTTGGTCATCAACAGGATGACTGTACACCACTACAATATTAGAATTATCAGTAGGTACAGTTTCTGAGTCATTCAATGGATATTCATGAGGAAGGATCATCATATCACTTGACTGTGTATTGTCGAGGTCTGTGGCAGTTGTCTCTAATGTTGTGTTATGATGTGCTGCAGTTAATACTGTCAATGTTTTATTTGCATCACTATTATCAAAAATAATGGGATGGTTTGAAGCCATCAAAGCTTTATATTCCTCTTCATTTGATACTACTATTTGTATCGGTTGATTTAAGTTAGCAGACTTTTTTATAATCATACTAGGCTGTTGTAAATTTTCTTCCATACTTGTATTTTGTACATTACTGTAATCCATGGATGTAGAAGGTTGCTGAACTGGCTGTAATGAGACTGGTTCCACTATGTCTGCTATTGTATAGTCTCTACTACTAGACTTTCGTTTTCTGGGAATCAACTGGTTATCTCTCATAATATATTCATTATTGTCTATTAAAACAATTTCTTCTTCTTGATTGTTTGAAGATTGTTGATTATTTGATATTTTGATCTCTTGGAAAAAATCATCATTAATGGATTGATTATGAATGAGACTTTTTCGAGGCTTAGGCTTTTGTGCAGATCTTGGAGTACCAAAGCCAGGATTTAAAATCTTTTGTTTTGAGTTAGCTATATGTTGCTTTTTAGGGACAACTTGTATCTCTCCTATGGGTCTTTGCTGAATTTGATACTGTACATCTACTTCTTCATAATCATTGTCATAGCTTGTACTTGGTTCAAATTTAATAATATTTTTTGCTCTTGGTCTTACTTCTACAGTTTTTTCTTCATCTGAATCTTCAATTATACAGTCATTCTTTGCTTCTTTTTTATGGTGAGTTTTAATGTGTGCATAAAGGTTTGTTTCTCGCAAAAACACCTTCAAACAATAAATGCATTGCAAGTTTGATTTCTTTTCAGCACTGTATTTATGCCCAGTGTTCTGGATGTGTACTAATAATTGACTAGAAGATGCAAATGCTGCAGAGCAAACATTACAGCGGAAGTTTTTGATATCTTTATGAGTCAATTTATGTTTGACAAGTAGGCCTTCAGTTAAGGCAATATAACTGCACAAGTTACACTTTGGGAAGTGATATTGAGGTGGTGGTTGTACACCATGCTGAGCATAGAGATGATGCAGCAAGTAGTTTCTTTTTAGAGATCTTAATCCACAGTATTCACAAATATTAGACACTGGTTTCTCATTGTGCACTTCTACTAAATGTCTTCGGAACTTGTAATAAGAGTTGAAGTGCAAAGCCTTTCCAGGGGTGCCACAGATTAAACATATCCAGGGTCCTTTAGTATTCTCTGCACCCAAAGCAATAAGTTTTGCTGCCTGCTTAGAATCAATAACATCAGTTTCATATGTAAAATCATCTTCTTCACTTTTTAACTTTAATGGTTTTTCATCAATATATGTGGGGGATGACTTTTGTTGCTTTCGGCCTTTAGTAGGAGGCACTGAATCAAGAATCTTTAATTTAATGTTTTTATTGCTTTTAACCAGATGAGGATACTTTTTTAATACTTCACTTATTATTCTGGCATGGTCGAGGTTAGAAGCAGCCTTGCTGTCTTTAGTTTCTATTGTAACTTTAGGGCCATCAGTAGGGTCCAAAATCTGGTCAAATAGCTGATTGGCATCTTTAGTTTGCTCTATATATGATGTATGAAACAAATCAGCATCATCATTCAAATTATGATCAGGAATGCCATCATCAAATAAACTTTCTTCCTTGGATATTCTTTTGCACTCCACAATATCAACTGTTGACATTCCGGATGGTTTTTTGGAACATGATGCTTCACCAAATATTCCAGTGCGTTTAGCTTTATAGCGTTTAACTGTATCAGGATGGACCATTAATGGTTGGGAGGTATATGATATACTGCAAAACGAGTTGTCAAAAACATTGTCTGTGTCTAACTCTTCAGGTATTTCATATCTTGTAGGACGAGGATCACCTACAACTAATTTTTGTGGAGTTAGAGAGTCTACTGATACTGGTGATGGTGGACAATATGCAGTTTTATTAATATTCTCAGTTCTATTGACAGTTTGGTATGTCCTTTTCTCCTTAAATGTTGCACTATTCACAAATGCTTTGCTATAGGAGCGTTTATTGCTAGTACTAGCAGCCGGTGTTGACGTCTTAATAATAGGTGGTTTAGGATCATTCGGTTTTGGGAATCTTTTGATGCCACTATAACTGTGTGTAGCTCTGGGCGCAATGTTGCGATGCGATTCCAGGAGTTTACTTAATACTGGCATATTGAGGATCTGAGATGTTTGGTACAACCTCTCTAGTATGTCCATTTTGAATTCTAGATGCCCTGTGTACATGAAGTTCACTATTGGGACAACAACATCAGCTTGCAGATCGTCCGGCATCACGAGGCAGTCTTCGTACATTTCACATGTTCGTTCCAGTAGTTCGAAGTACTCAGTGCACGCATTGAGTACTAGTCGATGCACTTTCAGCTGAGCATTATCTTGAAACTGAAGCGTCAGGTCGCAATAGTCAGTTCTATTGAAAAAGTGCTTTAGCCTTTGGAGGAAATATATCCCCCAATTGTCAACTTTCACTTGCTTCACTTCAGACATTGTTGAGATTTCAACAAGTCATAACATCGACTATTTACACATCATACCACGCGCTGAAACAGAAGTTTATCACTATTACACATGAGCAATGAGCACCAACAGATTTGCACGCGATTATTTACAAAAGCGGCAACTATTGATCCAGGGGACTATGACATTATAACTTAGATTTTGTTGGTAGCTAGTTGGACCGGGCTGATGCTTACGCGTTTTCATTTATCATTTCACTTAAATTTTCCGCCACAAATATACAGTGTTTTATTCACGGAACTTACCAATATCGGCCAAACGGAATAGTTTGTATTTCGTTAACTTGTTCTCACACAATCAACACAAAATTACTGCACCAAATTCAACACAAGTTGACACGGCGGACGTAAGATGGCGGTGTATAGCGGCGCCCTCATTATAGAACATTGGAACCTGAAGTTTGTCTTTGACGCTTGGCGAGATGCTGCTATGTAGTCATAACTGATACTATTAAATTGTAGTTGACTCTAAAATTTTAAACTGATATATTTTGCAAGTAACGAAGAACTAATGGCTAAAATTATGTGATTATAGTATAAATTTTAATTGACTTATTTTATTTTGTGGTTAATGTAGTTGTCATGATTGCGCACAACTATAATATAGTGTCGCCATCTGCGACGTTATTTCTACGAACTTATTGATTGCGCGCGTTCTAATTTTACATAGCGGGAAGTGAACATGACGCATCGAAACGGAACCCACTTTTGCAGTCTGTTCTATTATTACATAAGGTAACTATAATAGGGCAATAGAGGGCTCTGTTCACAGTGATTTAATATTAATCCACCATTGTATAATGCAGTGTGATAAAAAAATATAAAAACTGAATTAGAATTTTGGTAAATGATTTTTATGGCAAAACAAACTGGCTGCTATGGTTATTATTATAATGCAACTCAAGTTATGGCAAGGCGTAGGGTTTAAAGATATAGCTTTCCGATAGTATATATTAGTCTATGGATATAGTGTAGCCCGCTAATATAAAACTTTTTATGTACCTTCTTTTCCTATAATGTTGACCAAATTAAAATGGTCTCTATCACATTATAAGTTCATGACAATAAGTAGGTATAGAAATCGTGTAAACAACCACAAATAAAGCCTTGCATAATTATAATAATGACTTATGACAGAAATCCCTATATCTCTATATAAAATCCTTTGTCCTGAATGACTGTAGGATCATCGCACAGCCTAAACCATTGATCGTAGAGACCTGAAAGTTGGAGGGTGTGTTCTTCGAATGTTCTTCTATTTCCTTTCTGCATAAAACATACGTTTCACATCGAACTGCACCAGTCTCATATCAATATTACATACATAAATCATTGTAAAACAAAACCAAGAATTTTGTAATTTTGTTTTTTATTTAAAAAGAGTATTTATGGAGTTTCTTGCCGGTTCTTCTCCTTAGGACCTACCTTTTGGAATCGTGCAACTAACTCAATTTAATTCGACGTAATGGTCTAATTGAAATAAATGATATGATTTGATTTGATTGATTTGATTTGAATGACGATAAGAAGGGATTTTTCGAAATTCTATCACTAACGGGGTGAAAAAGGGGGGTAAAGTTTGTATGGGACAACGTGATTCCTTGATTCAATCTACTTCAAAGGGGTTTGGGTAAACTTGGCGTAGTTATGAAGTGTGGTAGCCACAAATGAAACTTGAATATTATGGAAGAATATAATAAAGCGATCAAGAGCTATTATTGACATATTTCTTTAAACTATAAGGGGGGGGGGGGGAGATATGTGGTTTTGTATTGCTAATTAAAATAGACGATATTACAACATTCTTTTGCACTCTTTTAAGATTGTGCCGTATTTTTTTAAGAATTCGAAATAAAGTAAGTCAAATAAAACAATTTAAATAAACGGACTAGATATTAAAATAATAATAATAATCATGAAAAAATAATAATAACGGATAACGGATGAAGTGGTGGGAATTCTACAAGAAGAAGGGTCGAAACTCTTTCTGCTGCAGCGTACAGGTACAAATTCCAAGCTCTCGGTCGTTACTCTTCGCCTTATGGACGAGAGGAGGAATGTTGGCCAGGCCACTTCGTCAGAGATGCGGGCCCTTAATCGAAAGATTAGCAAGCTGGTGCGGCGAGACCTCCGTCACCCGAATACACTCCGCATAATGGAGGCCATAGAGAAAAATCGGGGGTCAAAAGTCTTCGCCCAGAAATTGAGAAGGCCCCATCTGACGAAGCTGAAAACATCCTCTGGCAACACCGTCTCACCAGGGCAAGAGATCCTCGCCGAGATAGAGGACTTCTATGGCCGATTGTACGACTCGCATGCTCCACGACCTCGACCCAATAGAGAGGATTCCCGGGCCACTTTAATCCGCCACTACACTGATGAGCTGCCAGACATCAGCCTCGACGAGATCGGGATTGCTCTCAGGCAGCTTGAAAATGGAAAAGCCCCGGGGAAGGATGGAGTTACTTCGGAGCTCTTGAAAGCAGCAGACCCGTGCTTCAAGAGCTCCAGAATCTGTTTGATTCTGCTCAAACTTTGAACTTTTGAACTCCAAAGGCGTGGAACTGAAGCAACGGTACTGTTTTCTAAGAAAAGATAAATCTCTACGTAGAAAATACAGGCCCACGCTTCTGAGTCACGATGATAAGTTGTTTTCGAGGGTAATCTCGAATAGTCTAGCAAGAAGACTTGACGAGTATCAGCCTCCGGAATAGGCTGGGTTCCGATGGGGTTATAAGACCATAGACCACATACACATAGTGCGGCAGGTTATACAGAAGACAAAGGAGTATAATCAGCCCCTGTGTCTTGCTTTCGTGGACTATGAGAAAGCCTTTGACTCAATTGAAACCTGGGCTGTTCTGGAGAGTCTGCAGCGTTGCCAAGTGGACTAGCAGTACATCGAAGTGTTGAGGTGTCTATATAACGCCGCGTCTATGTCTGTCCAAGTACAGAATCAGCAATCTAGACATATCCCGCTACGCAGGGGAGTGAGACAGGGGGATGTCGTATCTCCGAAACTGTTCACCAACGCGCTAGAGGATTAAGATGCTGAACTGGAAAAGATTAGGCATAAAGGCAAACGGTGAGTACATCTCACACTTAAGGTTTGCCAACGATGTTGTCCTTTTGTCGGAGTCACTGCAGGATTTCGAACGAATGCTGACTGACCTAGATGACGCCTCTTGACTAGGTAGGTTATACTCCTCGGTCTTCTGTATAACCTACCGTAGCGTATGTATGTGGTCTATGGTACTAAAGCCTTTTCGGAAACCGGCTTGTTTGCGAGGCTGGAAGTCGTCAAACCTGCGTGCGATACTATTTGTGATGACTCTCGAAAACAACTTATAGACATGGCTCAGGAGCGATATAGGAAGATAGTTCTTCAAAAGAGAGATAATGCTTCTGCTCCATGCCTGCGACGTTTTCCCATCGAGGATGACAGAATTAAAGAGCTTTTGAAGGGCCATAAGGACCGGTTTTCCGGTTTACGGTTTGCCTTTAGCAACTCTGTAATTCCGTCACCACCCGGTGCCCAATTGTTCTTAAGTTGTTTGAGAGCCATATGAATCTCATACAGGCTGACGTCCAGGATATCTTCGATATCTTCGGTATAGTGTCGGGTAAATCTAGATCCTTTTTCGGAAAATCCTTTCTTACCGGATGTAGGCATCCGGTCATACAAAGAACACACCCAGAAAGTTTCAGATAGCTACGATTAGCAGTTTAGTCTGCGATGATCCATCATCAGTCAGTCATTCAGGACAAAGCATTTTATATCTATAGAATAGCTGATTCCCGCGAGTTCGTCCGCGTGCAATTTCACTAAAAACATATTTTCATATTTGTTCAGTTTTCGCGGTTTTAGTCCGTGGAACCCTAATTCGTATGAAATCACAAACAGACACAACAATTTAATATTTTGTATGATAAATGTCGCTTCATTTGATTGAGATACCTCTGAGACAATTTACAATTTTAAAGAGTTGCACTGCACCAACCTTTTTGGTGAGCTCCACCTTGGATTAAAATCGGATTCAGTTTTCAAACATCTGTCAAAATAAAATATGATTTTAACCGAAAGCACCAAGGAGTATTGATATCAATTTCGAAGCAAATCACCGCCAAAATATTTTGCTATCCCTTTTTAACCCCGTTGGGGGATGAATTTCAATAAAATACGAAAAACGTCTACCATAAATTTTGTTAAGAATGTTTATGCAAAATTTGAAGTAGATTGAACCGGAAACACGTAGTTCCATACGAAATTTGCCCCCCCTTTTCACCCCCTTAGGTATAGAATTTCGAAAAATCCCTTCTTATCGGATCTACGTCATTCGAAGAACATACCCTCCAAGTTTCAGGTCTCTACGTTCAGTGGTTTAGGCTGTGGGATGATCCTACAGTCATTCAGGACAAATTTTATATATAGGTACCTATATAGATTATACGTCCATGATTAACATGCTCACTTCAAAAACACATTTTTATATTCCTCATCAAATATTGTTTGGATATCGCATCGTAATATTTTATAAAATGAAATCTGGTAGGTATACGGTAAAAGGTCATTTATATAATAATATTGCCAATAAAATAAACATGTCATTGATTTTTTTATATATTTCCTTTATAGCATTTTTTTTTTATTCAAACCTGTAAACAAACCCCTGGATGCGTTGGTGTATGTACCTAGTCAGGTCATAAGTATTGTCACATAGTAAAAACTTTTCTTTTAGAATGCTGGCCATAAAAAAGTTTATTGAATTCGAATTTTGAATTGTTCATGAAAATAAAAATGTATGCTTTTAGAATTTTACTCATTTTTAAATATGGAGTGGACGCTTAAAGAAGACCGTGTTGCAGTTATTGCGTTGCATCTTTGCGGTTACGCGCCAATTAAAATTTTTGACATACTGAAAAATTTGAATATAACCAAAAGATTCGTTTATCGTACCATCTAACGATACAATGAAGACTCTAGTGTAGATGACAGGTCAAGAAGTGGTCGCCCTCGGTCTGTTAGGACTCCAGCTGTGAAGGCGCGAATTCAAAGAAATCCCAAACGTAAGCAGAAACTGTTGGTCCTTCAGATGGGGTTAAGCAGAACCACGGTGAAAAGGGTGTTAAATGAAGACTTAGGGCTTCGGGCATATCGAAAAAAAAAACAGGACATCGTTTAAATGCTCGTCTAATGGACCTGAGGCTGAAGAGATCCGCTTTGTTAAAGCGGTATGCGGGAAAAAAATATCGGGAAATTAAAAAAAAAAAATTTACTGTAGAAGTGAGCTACAACAAACAAAATGATAAGGTTTACGCACACAGTAGTGAAGAAGCGAGCAACCGTATTCCGCGTGTCCAACGAGGTCATTTTCCATCCTCGCTCATGGTATGGTTGGGAGTTTCTTATTGGGGCTTAGCAGAGGTTCATTTTTGTGAAAAAGGTGTAAAAACGAATGCAGTTGTGTATCAAAATACAGTCCTGACGAACCTTGTGGAACCTGTTTCTCATACCATGTTCAATAACAGGCACTGGGTATTCCAACAAGATTCGGCGCCAGCTCATAGAGCGAAGAGCACACAAGACTGGCTGGCGGCGCGTGAAATCGACTTCATCCGGCACGAAGACTGGCCCTCCTCCAAAGTCGAACTTAATTTGTTTCAGGTACGAAATATTTTTGAACGGGAGTAAATGGGAATAAATAGAAGTTTATTGCCATACCGGTAATTTTCCGGTATGGCGCCCAACTTTAGTCATGATGCGTTGGGGCGTCGAGAATAGTAGTAGCTAGGAATTCCTTAATTTTCTATGTTCAGTAAATTAAGAGCCGGCAGATAATGTATTTCTCCCATCTTATTTTATCCGTTAGCTGCAAGAAAATATTTTCAACAAAATAAAATAGAAATTGAAAAAAAAAACTACTTTTAATGAATTTTGTCTCGATATTATTCAATATGGATCCTTTCTAGAATCCATAGTCCCGGGCAGACAGAGGTGTGGTCTTGATGTTATATTACTAACATTTCAGTATTGTAAAAAATATGTAAACCCTCTTTCGTACTTAATCCTATAACTAGCTCAACATAATCTGTCACACCCATTCAACAAATCTACATCCGAAGTATAAACGTACCAAGCAGCATCAACGTGGTCTACAACTTGAGAATGTGGTAACTACCATCTGTATTGCCCACTTAGAGTTGACCAGCGCTTCTTGGCGTGGGAAGAAAAGAAGTTGGAACGAAGCTGATTTGTGGATCCCCTGTCCCGCCCAGCCTTGGCTCCGCCTACACTGCTGGGCGGCCGTCGCGAGATCCCGGGTTTATTACCAGTATGCACGCCGCAGTCGATGAGAACGGACTGCTAAAATTGTCAGTTACTGTGTTCAGATTTACGAGTGTACGCGCTGGTGATCGAAACAGGTGCGTAATGTTAGTATCTGATTGTTATTATTTTTATTTTGATGCGGCTGGGATCTTTAGAGAAAACTTTGATTTTATTGTAATCTTATAAATTCTTAGTTACTTTGCGGGATTTTCATTATGAATAAGTGCATAAAGTTTTTAATAAAGAAGATATGTATTTGAACTCTCTATTACCAGTCATTGGTTTTTGAAAATATTACCTGCGGGTAGTAATCTAATTGTATGTACTTACCTATAATATATACATTATATAAACATCTGCAATATTACGCGTGGACTACAAGTTAATTTATAAATCAATGTACCTACCTACATAACTAACTTACTTAGTTATAAATATAGTCAGGCGTGAATTGAAAATATGGTATTTAAAAAAATATCTATCTTTATCTGTGCGTGTTTCCAAATCTTTTTCAATGTGACCTTTTTCGTTTTATACTGCTACGAAATCCTAAATTATTTATTTATTGATAACTTAACAAACTTGCCTTATCGATATTAAATACTTAAGTAATGTCAATTGCGAACAACACTGTAGGTAAGTACTTGGCGAATATTGACGTCATACTTATACTTAATTAAATAATATTTAGTTTTGTTTATTAAGTTTAAATTAATGTCACTCACTACGTCGAAGGAAAACAAAAAAGGAAAACATTGCGATAAAACCTTATAAAAACCTGCAATTCTGAGATTTGAAGTCTGTAACAAACTCTCACTTGCGTCTAAACGTTTAAGAGATACGGAAACACACTTCTAACACACTAATTTCATGTAAGCATACCTACTCTATAATTGAAAACTCTCGTTATAGTCTAATTCGTTTGAGTACTATTTTTTTTCTTAAGTCCAAAGGGGGAACAATGTGTCATTGCGATACCGTTCTCCTTGCGAACACTGTTTTTTGACGACTGTCTTAAGACTGTTGGATAAACACTCGTATTCGTATCACCACTGCGTAACTCAATATACTTATTATAACATCAAAGAGCAGTTAGGTGACAGTTTCTGCATATCTACAAAGATTATTTGGGAAGAAATCGTAGACAGTGAGTGAAGAACGTCTTAAAGCCAAATTCCTGTCTCCCAAACTTCGTTACACATGACGTCAAAGTTTATAATAGACCATACTCGCGGGTTTTGATGGTTTCAATCGGGATGGGGTCCCTTCCTTGGCTTTTCCACTTTCCGTTTAATAGCGGCTCCAACTTTGTCATTAAGAATGATTGGGTCTCGTCTCGGTCTGTGCGGGTCTTCGAACAGTACCTACTAGGCACAATATTTTTTGCCAAGTCTTGGATATTGCGGTTGTCAGTTCGTAATTCATCTTGTGAGCTTTGTGTAGCTCAGTTTTCGTATGTATGTCTCTTCCATAATTTTCTACATGAATTTGAATTTCAGCACGCACATATGATGGTGGGTGTTGTGATTTTACGGACATGTTTCTTGAATACGCGTAGATATCTTATTCCCGTTCTTAATGTTTATTACTTTAGACTCTTAATTTCATTGGGGTAGTAAATAGGTCCCAAAAATAGGCTCTGAGAGAACTAGTATAACAGTACGAACCGATAACAGAGCAATAGTAATAATAATCCAATGCTTAGTAAGTAGATAGTAATAACGGCGCTGGGTTCTTTTCCCGGTAGTGGCAAATCATTATGTGACGAACATGGATATTTTTACGTGTTTTTGTATAGAAGTACTTATGTAATCATATCGTACAAAATAATATGGAGGCTTATGTAGTGTATAGTTCTTCAAGTAAGTATTTAGGTATCAGTAACACAACGCGTTACTGTTGAGCTAAGAACTAAAGGACTAAGTTATTTAATGTAACGCGGTGACATTACAATAAAAGATTACATCTTCTTAGAAAGCCTTAGTGACAACTTAGTGATTAAACATAATATACAAAGCTGGTTAAAACCAACAAAATCTGGATGTAAAATAAAAAATCAATACTAGGCTTATAATATACGTGATTTATTAAATAATAAATATTCACACTGAAAAATACACCCTATTTACGATAAAAACGCTTTGTCCTAGCGGCTAGCGGTGTAGCGCGTAGTATAGCGAAGTATTATTGCTTGTTCACACAGAAACTTGACAAGACTATTTTTCTTGTAATTTTTCTTTTTCTTGTATTTGCAGTCTACATACACCTAGAATTTAGGATACAGGAGAAGGTAACGATTTGACTAAACGTGCAGCCGAAAGTATGTATTTATTAAAAAGTCTACTTCTACCTGCACGTTTTAGTAAGTCAAGTTTCATTTCAGTCAAGGTTCTGCGGCGTTAAATGGGAGAGGCCTACCTTTGTCTAGGGGTTGAAGAATACGTACTGATGATGAATGCAATAGTCATGTCAATCTGTTATAAAAAAAATGGCTGTTATTTATTTTAAGCTTAGATGTCACTCCACGGATAACTTTAGTAGCTATTTTTATGTACCCAATACATATAATTTGTCTTTGTTGTTTATGGTGTTCGACTGCTCCATTGGTGCAGTGGTCGAGCGATCGGTTTCAGCGCCGCGTATAGCGAAATTGATCTTATACGGAACAAATATGTGTCTGGCCTCTGTGCTTGTGTATTGTCAATGTTTGTAAACGTCATTTTCAAGACGTGCATATGTAGGAGGGCGTAGTTTAGTAGTAGCGAGATTCTTGGTTGAAATTATGTTGCCTGATTGTGGAAGTACCTCCGCCTTACAGAAGATTGCAGTAAAACAACAATAGTTGTGTTTCTGCGAGTAAGGTTACGCGACCTCGTTGGGGGAGTGACTAATCTGACAGCATGAGAATTCCGTTAACATGGCAATTAAATAATAAATAAATATTTTTGGACATTATGACACAGCGCCATCTAGTGTCGAGCTAAGCGACGAGGCTTGTGTTACGGATACTAATTGGTTGATATACTACATATATACTTTTTTTTTGTAAATATATATATATTATACATAGATACATCCATGACTCGGATACAAATGTTTATGCTCATCACACAAACATTTGTCCCTACCGGGATTCGAACCCGGGACCCAGAGCACAGAATGCAGTGTCAACTACCGCTGGACTAATTGGGTCGTAAATCACTAGTAGGTGACATTTAACTTGACAATGTTATAGAATGTGTATAACTAAAGAAAAACACAAGAGGTATACACACAAGTTACATACTTATAAGCTACACGCAACACGTTGTATGAAACGTTTGTACCAACAAAGATAGCATTTCAAAAGCAAACGCAACGCTTTCCCCATCTAGGACGAAAGTACCACCACAGCGCTCAAAAAACACCCGCTCCGTGAAAAAGGGGGGAAGTACACAATTAAATTATTAAGTGACAGCTGTGGTAGTCTCCGCGGTGTCGCGGTTAGTACTGGCGAATGGTTGCGGTTCAATTACAGAGTTAATGTACGACAATTTTAACGTATATAGTTATTTTGTAATTAATGATAATAATCGATAATTAGTAAGCTTAATTTGGTGAGCTTTAGCACAAAAAAATAAACACGATGTTGAAATAAATATTCATATTTTTTATTTTATTTTTTAATATAAATTGGTGCCATACGCAAAATTGTTTCCAATATCGAGTGGAATATTAATAACACTAGGTAACTACTTGCTAAGTGGATATATTTTTAACACACATAAAACACTCCATAATTTTTAATACTGGATTTGCCTAGCAAGTTTCATATATTTTATTGAAAATTCTTGGCAATAATAAAGTGAAGTTACTTTTGAAATGAAGCATCACTTTTCTTCTTTTATTTCCCGAAGTCCCTGGGGAACTTTTTCCATATTTTTTGTCCTCGTCGACAATGGTTCCGACGTTGCTTCTCATTTTACAATTAGGCTTTTCAATTTTTCCTGCATAATGTATCAGCTATTGAAAAGCCTTTGAAATTTTAGAAAGAAGAAAAATGTTACCTAAGTTTATGTACCTATGCCTTCTACTTATTGAAGAGCTGTAATATCCCTGGTGATCATAGACAAACACTCTAGGGTAGGTTCTTGATCACTTAGTAGTTTTTAATTAATGAAACTGAAGTAAATATCAACACCAATTATTGAAGTACTTCACATACACAATCCCGTCGGTATTAATAATAACAGAAGATAAAAATTAGATTGGACACTATGCAAATGAAGCCCACGGACAAAATGCTAATTTCCGTGGGAGAGCCCGTCAAACTTTTTAATCTCATGTGACGTCATCCCCCTTGCCTCCACGCGACACTGTTGTCGGAGGGATGATTGAAAGCACCTCATTTGTGTTTTTATTACTTTTTAATTTTTCCCATTTTCTCGAGTGGTCGACGATCGGAACTTCGCTTTTTGATTCACTTTTTTTGTACAATTTATTTTCGCTAGCTTTTTGTACTAATTTTATCAATTTATTAAAGCTAAGTGTGGCCTTTTTTAAATATTGACTTCACATTAAATAACCATCCATATTCAAATTCTTGCTGTACACGCAACGACGTTGCATTTGTAGCATTCGAAAAAGGATTTGTGGAATAAAGGAGGAGGAACATTTTACTACTTAAGTAAAATGTTTCCTCTTTCTTGTCCTCCTACCTAATTGTCCAAAATAACTTGCTTATAAAAAAAACAATAATCCTGTTATTCTCAAACGAGCGGAATGAATGCACTGAATCAGCGAATGCACTTCCCCCCACACGCATCGTTGAGACCCTGTCAATGTTGTTATTACCAAATAATAATTGACTTGAGACATTGTAAATCCACCCTTATACTGATAATTTTAAGGGTTGTATCGGCGGTTAATATGGTTTTATTATGAGTTGCGTATCGTATGTCCATTATCTGATACAGATGTCAGTGACGGGTATTGTGTGATGGGTATTGTCCCCAGTTGTGACCTGTCTTGTGATACAATGGATAGTGCATATGTATACAAGTATGTATGTCGCAGATTTCATTTATATTGTGCGTTATTTTGCGATGTTACATGCTTTTTTTCCATAATTCCGCCGGACTTTCCTAACTCTAATTCTCTCATACATAAACTTTCAGCTTTAGAGCAACTGTAACTATGTAAACTATATTACATAATACTGCTCCTTATTGCAGAAGTCATTCGGCCATTTAGCTTCACTATCATTATCATCACATCAACCGTTAAACTTCTTGGACATAGGTTTCTCCCAAGGATCGCCACGACGATCGGTCATGCGCCGCCGCCCGCATCCAGCGGATTCCAGCGACCTTTACCAGCTTTAGAGTAGCTAAATGCTTAGCTTCTTATCGTCGAAAACGTCACAAACCTAGTTTAATGCAATACTAACCAATTGCAAATGTGTTTGGTGAAACAAATTCATACTATAATATTATAATTTGTATGTTACTTCTTCACGCTTAAACCGATATAGAGATAAAATGTTGTATCAAGATAGTTTGAGCCCCAGGAAAGGATAAAGACCGGAAAGGGGGGTATACGTTTCTATATAGAAGAAGTCACGGGCAAAAGCTAATATTCAACATTGTTATTCAGTTACATAAATATCCAAAAGATTAGTCGGCTGTCGGTCGGTATATAAATAGGGTGAACGTGCAAATTATCGCTCGTGTGACATTTTGTCGCCTACGCAACACACCGCGACGAATCGCGCTCGTTACGCCAATTATTACGACAGTGCTGACATTTTTGTGGCTTGGGGACATATTAACCAAACCACTCCCGATGTATTTAGCATTTTTAGCAAATAGCCGACGAAAACAATGATAAAAATATTTTGAAATCAGATACATATTCCCAAGAATATTTTTTGCATGCTCAAACGGTGAAGATAAGTTTTGGATGTCTGAGATATTTTAAGTCTGCCAACCTGCACTGGGCTAGCGTGGTCATAGCCTATTTCCTCTCAAATGAGAAACTTGTACATAAAAGTAGAAAAAAAAAGGGAACAAACTAACAGAATTTGGTCCTAAGGATAAAAGAAATAAAACCTCCATACACATACCTAAACAAAAGCTTGTTACGTTAAACGTTATACGTGATTCGGTAATTCTATATTCAAATTACTATAGGTACAGTGACCACATGGCTAAAAGCACACACTCGCTAGTTCCCAATAAAATTCCCGGAGTCTACCACACTGCACCCCGCACTAAATACGGGGTTACAACTAATATAATTATTACTGTGGGGTTGGAATCATTCACCGTTCACCCTCGTATTTTATTAGGACTAGTTCACATAGACAAGGAGAATAACACATTACATCTACAAAACAATGGTCATTAGAACAAAGTTACTTAGCCACATAACATGCTGCCGAATTTGTAATAGTAGGTACCTAGTGTAGTGACTGAATTAAGAACCATAAATAACAGTTCCGTTGAAACTGAGATAAAATGTACTTAGTGTCACAATAAAACATATCGGTTTTGTTTGTAGGGTCTGTCTGGTACTCGGGTACTGTCCAGAAAAGGCGTCTGATAACCACTAGACTTCTATTATCATATCTTTTCCTCTTCTCGTGATTCCATCATATGAATATGTAGGTCTATGGTACATCTTAGGATTCAATGGAGGAGCACTTAGAGATTGGATCATAAACAAAACACGATCAGCTCTTTAATTCTTGTTCTGTTTTTAAAAAGGTGGATAAAAAATATCGCTCTTTATTGCGGTTGTGGCCGGCGGGGACCGTGATATGTGAAGGGGCCTTTAAGCACTTCTATGCAACCCAATAATTTTCGTTCGACAAATGCTGACGTTTTGACGAATATAATCACTGTGCTCGTATGACATATGTAAGAGTCGTGTTATTCTAATATGCGCAGGCTAGTGACAAAAAGAGATAGAAAATACAAAATTTCACTAGATGTGAAATAAACCCGTATTTCTTAGGTTTTATAGTGCTATTATCTCTGCGTCCAATTGATTTTATTGTTTCATTTAGATAAGTCTACGATGTTAACGAGTATTAGAATTGTTTGGTAAATTATAAAATATCGTTAAGTTTTTTGAAGAAATTTATAATATTTTATATTGACACAGTCTCTCTGCACGCACCGAAGGGCATACATGTTTCAATTATTTTTGTAACGTCTGAAAATAATCTAAGTACCTACCTACCTATCTAAAAACTCTACAGGAATGTATGTGTATACCTTTTGCTTAACATTTAATATTCCTAGCCAGGATCTTTAACACAATCTGTCCAATTACGTCAGATATCTTTTTAAAAAACAATTATAATAAAATGAAAGGGATCCGGTGGATTGTTAGTCAGTTATTAATTTTTATTAGCATTGTGCGCGCCGTCGCGGTGACGGGGATATTAAATCCTTTCGTCTTTGATTACCTCGGCGGCTCAGCATCGCGGTATAATGTTCTTTTGAACAAATAAAACTTACCAAGTGGCTCGATTCGGTTTTACGAATGTTTTAAACCAAGATATCTTAATATTTAGTGTGATTTTGTTTGTTAAACATGGTGATTACATCGATATTTCGATTCTTGTAAGTTTTGTTACTTGAATGAGTGTATTTCTAACTTGCTGATTATTTAATACAGGTCATTTTTTGCAAGTTCTGGAACAAGAGCAGATTGCACGATTGAAAACTTGGTACACTATGCTTTATTTACCAAGTACATACTTTTTTTCGGTCACAAATAAGAAGATAATGTTGTGGACATTAAATATAATGTCACAAGTCAACGTAATAACGTAAACGACAATAATCCTAAATACAATGTGAGGAACGATAGAAATAAGTTGATGATTAATACAAAAACATGAAATTTCAGCATTGCTATATATTTTACATTAACAATATGCAGAATTACAGTCTACTCGGTAGGTACCTATGTTCAAACAGTTTTACAATAAATGTTTTACGACAACCAAGACACGTAAAAACAGACAGAATAAAATACAATTTAATAACAAATGAAAAGTTTATAAGCCAATAAGAAACCCCTTTCAATTTTACAGCCAATGGAACAACTTCTTGCAACAGGATATGTCGCAATAAGGCAGCCATATTGTTTTCCCCGGATTAATGGCAGGAGTCCGCGGCGCGTCTCGGCGAAAAGAATACCGCTAATTAATCAAAAGTCGCCTTCCCTTGATTTCCATAGAGAGTTTTTCCATAGACTTATTACCTCCCGCAAAGTTTATCCTCTAATGGTCTCCTTTGTTAAGCAGTTTTGGATTGAATTTTTGTTTTTCGTCTCGACAATTCCATTGTGGTGCTCCCTTACTGTTTTTAATCCGTTGTTTATTATATTTAGTTTGTTCTCAACATGGATTTCAGGGGTTGGAAGATGTTTGATCTGTAGATTTGGTAATAGTCTTTGATGTCTGCCTAGATTACTTACGATAGTTACTTAGATCATAGTCTTGGGTATTTTGCAAATAATCCTAATATCACTTCATTACCTGGATTGGAGTTTTGTTTTCACGAGTTTTAGCGACTTAACTTTATAGTAATTTTATCCTTTTTCCTACACTAGGATTTTCTTCTGGATTCTGATTTACACGTCGACTCGTAACATTTACTTGTTTAGATACTGTGTGCGGGAATCGAAATCGCAGTGCCTAGCATTGTATGTTAGCAACTCCTATTAAAATAAACCAAAAATATTTTTTTCTTCTTCAACATACGGTTTCGTAAAGTAATAAATATTAAGTACAAACCAAAGAAATCATTCAAAAACTTTCATAACACCTGCAAACCGCCAATTTATGAAATGTTTGATTTATTACTAAGTAAGATGGCGGCAAGAAACCAAGAATATTGCCGCAGCATACGTCACCGCAAACTTACCTCTTTGCTCAGCCTTTATTAATAAAACCAGAGATTTATGCGCCAACTTTTTAATATTTATGGCTCAGCAATAAATTGTTGGCGACGAGTTTTCGAGGGATAGGGTTGATTATTTTCTCGCTTGGGGTGGATCAACAAGTAAAGATTTTCGAATTTCTTGTACAAGGTTTCGTTGCTATAAAGAAAATCTATACCATATTTTTTTACCAGGTACCTAAGGTTGTCACTCTTCTATAAGTTACATACGTAAAGTTGACTATATTTTAAATAATTTATGTTACGTTTTGTCATTACATATTTTTTTGTTTAACTGTGAAAGATTAATATTATTTATTAAAAAAAATCATAGAAAATCACAATGACAGCCCTCGAACTGGGATTGGAACGTAGAATGTAACATTCAGCAACTGCACATATTATAACCACCAGAAGCAATGAGGCAGTTATCGTTAATAATTATAGTTGTCTAACTCAACTGACAAACTAATATATCAAAGCATTCAAAACTGGTACAAGCTGGGTAGTTCTCTTTGGACAATAGTGTTATGGATATAAATCACATAGCATACGTCACGGAGCCGCCGGCACTTGTCTTAAGAAGGGCCGGCTGTGGTGACATTACATTAAATTAATATCTGAGAGATGTCGCACAAATGTATAGCAGAAAATATCTAGCGGTAGGTTCAGTTTGTACGGCGTTCAGAATAATGTGGAACGAAATAAAAGGGAATTATGTTTCAAATTTAAGGTAGATCATAATGTTTATTAAAGGATTATTGTATCTGATACTGCATTTTATCCTCCGACTACAAATGAATATATAATCACGACGTTTCGGCCCCTTAAAGCATTTATGATCACGGACAGATAAGTTTAAGGAATAATAGTAGAAGACTGCCCTATTTAAATGTCAAATATCCACGAACTTGAGGAAAATACATTTGTAATGGTCTTAAAACACTAGTCATTTTTCTATTGAAGGTATGTTAATAAACGTGAATATTAATTCTAACAAAAGTTATTTATTTATATTATAAAGTCGTCAGTATCCAACTGTAGGCAAATGTCTTCAACCCTCCTGGCCGTTCTTCACAGTTAATAACTGTTTCCCAGTTTCTACTGTAAGAGCTGACATCTCTCGCGTCGCCTAGCGGCTTTTTGCAAGTATATCAAGCCCACACATCAACTGAGGCCTGAACTGGGGCCAGACCTATGTACATAGATATAACTATATACGTTAAAGGTTAAAAAATGGTTGTCTATTTAATTCCCTCAAGTAAACGCTTATCAAATCGCTTCAGTCAGACGTCACCAAATACTGACTTACCTACTGCTATTCACCTGCACTGTGGTTAAAATCACGTTATTAACGGGAGACAAAAGCCAGGAGCGGTGGTGGGGGGAGGAAAGGGGTGCGGATTAAGATTTACTCCAGATATTTGCAGATGAGATTTGAAGGTATTCAGAATTGTCATCGCTTTCATCCCATCTCTATTGTCTCGCAGCGATGCTAATTTCGTTAAAATACTTATTGGTATTTTATAGATGTAATGTAGGTGCATATTGAATTATTCTTGTGTATTCTTTTAATTATGAAATTATTCGTTCTTTATAACTATAGTTATAATTATAACCAAAGATGATTTTATTGTGGTACGTATACCTTATTAATCTTTATATAATTTATCAGAATTTTCGTTCGTACACTCTAATGTAATTAATTAATCAAGTAATTTTGCAGGAATCATTTCTTTTATTTACCAAAAATATGTTTATGCCTTGAGAAATAAATAATCAAATCGTTTTATACTCACAGACTACCTTACCGTAGACTCGTAGCCCATTGGTTGCGTAGCATCGTCGTCGTAGTACTTGCGTAGCCGTAGTACAGGAAACGTATGTATTTATCATTGTAAAGTTACAATGTTTGGATAAATTTCTACATAATTTTTTTCGCCAATATTATGTAAGATTTTTGTTCAATCACGAAGAAATAAATTTTTGATTACCAAGTTACTTATTTTTTTAATATCTTAATATAGGTTAAAATTTAAAAATCCGAAATATTTTTTCAGTCCAAGACATTAATATCTTTTTAATTCGACTCCTTTTTTGGCATTGTTCGTTTAAAAACGGAACACAATTGGATCCGTTTTTTGTTTTAACGCCTGTCACTAATGTCTTTTCTATCAATGTGCGAATAAAAAGCACGCGTTGCTCTATGCTTTCAAAGATGAAATTGTTTTTGAATTTAATTTTAGAACGGCACCACGGATAAGTATGTTGGTGGTATTACGATGATCTTTTTCATTTCTTGTGTATATGGCGCCCCCTGGCGTATAACGGGGGCTTCCCTCTGTCAATATTATGTTTTTGAACGTGGGGAGGCAATATTGACTGGCAATAAAACACATTTTTGATATATTTAAAATACAAAAATGTTGCTTATGTTCCAAATATGTGGATTTATATTAGTAGTGGTTTTTAAACAGCAGAAGTCTGCTCCAATTTGCCTTAGCATATCGTGGTGCACCATAACCTTAAATAACCTAGCTTTCTTTCATTCTAAGGGGAGACCTGCGCCCATGTGCCTGACTGAACAGCTTGCCCAGCAGATAGTCAAGTGGGTTGATGATGATGATAATTATTTTGTGCTCATGAAAATGGATGTATCGTACCCATAACCCAGAGGTCGCAAATCATTGATTATGCAGGAATGCTGCAGTAACACCACAACAAAAAATGGGCAAACTGACCTATGTATTTTGTATTTAAAAAGGGGACTAAAGCGCCTATACCGTAAGCTTTGCGTCAAATTAAAGCTGGAGCCAGGTAACAATACATACGTCATGAATAAAGGCCTGTCCACACGCGTCATCGCGCGGCAAACAATGCTTCTACCGCTTCCCGGAACGTTGCCGCACCTTTCATTGTCGCTGTAGTCGAGCGGAATCCAATGCACGCTGAGGTTTGACGGATACGGATAGAAAAAATGATTTCTTTTTAAATGTAGCATAGAACGAAAATTGATATAAAATAATAAAAATGCCATGAAGTTAAATTAAAGAGATTTTTTACTTAGGTAGGCAATAATCTATATCTTTACTAATATAAAAAAGAGGAAAGATTAGTATTTTGTATATTTGTAACGAATAAACACAAAAACTACTGGACTGATTTAAAAAAATCTTTCACCATTAGAATACCAATTACATTATTCCCGAGTAACATAGGCTATATTTATTACTATAAAAAAAAACAAATGCAGCACCCACGACGTACTGGTAGTAACTGATAAATACGAACTTAGAAGTTCTAGGAACTTTGAAATATGAGGATTAAAGTTAAGATTTTTATGTGGTCTTTCGGTTTTGATAGCTAGTATAAGCGTAGGCAGTCGATTGCTGTGCACCAAGTTATCAATACCTATGAACTTTTTGGTCACATTTTAAGTACCTACATAATCAGTTTGTACTGTTAGGAAATAAGTTGGTTGTGCTATATTTACATTTTAATTTACCTGTGCCTAGACGAGGATAAATGTTGGGAAAACCTGTATTCTTTTCTAATAGCACAGAATGCGTATCTGTTTCAACTGGCATCGCGTTAAACAATGCGTGCTTCAACCGTTTCCCGCGTCGCCGCCGCTATTGTCGCGCCGCGTCCTCTGCCCGCGTCGGCTACCGTGTGTTTTAGGGATGCGTGCCCACGCTATTAGGGACAGGATAATATAGGGATAAAATAGTCTTATCTATCTAGTAGGATAAGTTAGGTCTTCCTTGTCTCAACATGTCACTGTCAAATAGTAAATTTTCTGAAAGAATGCTACAGAATTTATTAATATATATTAATATATTAAAACTAACTGCCTCCGCGGTGCCATGCCTATGTGTTATTCCAGGTATAAACTATATTTACGCTAAATTTCACCCAAATCTGTTAAGCGGTATTTGCATGAAGAAGTTGCAAACATCCATACAAACTTTTACATTTATAATACTAGCAGGATAAGTATTGTGGAACATTATACGGAACCATTAAATCCATTTAGTTAAGTAGATACGTATCGTTTGCGTAGTGACGCGGGTATCTCTCACAGGAATCCCTCAGTATTTAAATGAGAACTGTGAATAGGTGTTGAAACACGTACCTGCACAATAACTGTTTGAAAATAGGACAGCCCTATTTTTTTCTTTCATTAAGCGGCAGAAGACTATTGTTTAGCCATACGGTAGATCGAACATGATCAAAAGACAGTAAATTTCCAAGAGAACTGATGATCTTTAGATGGCTGAATATATTATCTTATAAAACTCTGGTTGAACGTCATAGTCAAGCTAGTCAAGCTTGCTAGAAACAGTCAAGAGTTAGTTTCCTTCCAAGCAAAAAGAGCTTAATCAAAATCGGTAGGTCTGTTTAGGAGTTCTCATTTACTCACTTTAATGTAAGTTTAAAGTAAGTAAATGAGAACTATCTATATCTCTTTTTTCGTTCGTTGGGGGTATAAAGTAAAATAACATACTCTCACTCTTTATAACTGATAGAAAACTTAGTAAGTAAAGCTTAAAATCTCAAATAAATTTACCTCTTCACTGACATAAAAAATAAATTATGAGGTAAAGCGATATAGATAAGAATATATCATAAATTCGTCATACACAGAACGGGTTTTAATTAAGTCAAATATCCGTAGAGACGCAGGTAAGTCCCCCTAAGTAAACCAAGTTGCAATTTCGTTCTCCCAATGTTTGTTCATTAGATTTACTGGATCTGACGCAGACTTTGCGTTCAACTGTTTAGAATAAGCGCATGTTTTTTTTGTGACTGTTAATATAGAAATAAAACTACTCTTTATAGATTCGATCGCGGTATATTGAAATGATTTTAAACCTGACGATTCGGATCCTTTATGGACATCGGTCTATACAATCGTCTATTCAATCGGATATACAATTGTTCAATCACAGGCAAATCAAATGATTATATTATATGTACTTCTAGATAAAATAATCATTATTGCAACAATAAAATGTACACAGAAATTGATTAGTCCTGGGTAGGTCGGATCCCGGTAGGGTCAAATGTTTGTATGATGAGCATCAACATTTGTATCCGAGTCATGGATGTATCTATGTATACAAAATATGTATTTACAAAAAAAGTATATACATATATATGTAGTATATCAACCTTCTAGTATCTTTAACATAAGCCTCGCTGCTTACCACGGTACAAGATGGCGCTGTGTCATAATGTCCGGGTATATTTATTATATTTATTTATCTACACCCATGCTATAAATCCTCTATAAAATTTCTTGAAACAGTTAGCTGCCAACATTAAAACAGACAGAAAAAAAATACTTACTTAAATACTTTATACTCATCGAGCAGCCACATTCTCATGCCATCTTTATGATTCTCAAGCCATCTTTATTTCAAAAAAAGAACATTGTCATGCACGCCCGATTCACTATCACAGCGCCGTAATTTAAAAAAAAACTTATTCGAATTTGTGAATTGATGTCGTATCCCGCCATTCGTGTTTTAATACCCCTTATTATACAAGAGTTGCATATATAACTATTATTTAATTTAAGGTGTTAGTTCTTAGAGAGAGAAGGTTTATGAGATAGGATTAGACATTATTAGATATTAATTTATTATTGTATGTAAACAGGCATTGACACAGTCTATGATTGAAAAAAATTTAAATAGAACATTTCACGTCTATAATGTTTCGTCAGAGATTTAATTTTTCACTTCAGTTGACTGTAAGTACTAGATACTTTATCTCTTCATCTTATTTAGACCGTGTTACAATCGATTTTGATGTATGATAAAACTCGAATAAATGTTTCACGAAGCAATACACTTAAGTATCTGTCAATAATGATTCGTCTTGCGTAACATTATTAGTTAATCTGTGGTGAAATTACATACATATTTATTATACGCTCAAACGGTGTAAGAAAACACCGTGAACAAACCGAAATTTCTGAGCGATGATGATAACAAATTAAGCCTAGTGAGTACATGCTCTCTCTATTATGAGAAATAAGAAATAAATTTGTATGTTTGAGGTACTGAATCGTTCATTCGATCATATTCGTAGGATTGCATATCGAAATACGACGTGCCAAATCACGATACGCTGTCAATAATCGGGAACGCGAATACGATACGTGTATAGAATGACACGAGGCGTGATATTTAAATACGGGAGTGGGTTTGCGTGTAACGTGTTCCATCTATCGGAATTCAGTGACACGCCGTCGGAACACGATACTCCCGGCGCGACAAACACGCTTTGTCCCGTTCCAAATTTGGAAACGTTGATAGGTACCTATCAAAGTTTTGTTATCAATATAGGTTCAGATTTTTGTTATCAATATCAGTTGAGATTTTTTTAGAGATAATAAGTTTGGCAGGTTTTTTAATCGTATTAATGGTATCTTTCTTTGTACATAAACATGTTGAGTTAGTTTGTGCAACCGATATAGCTGAATTTTTCACAATAGAAAACTAGATACAATTATTGTTTTTATTTTTAACCACAATGTGCCACAGCAAAGCGTGGCAAATGTTTAAGAAATTGTTATTTTATTAATTTCTTTCACTGCACACTTTAAATCACAATCATCCGTGATTGAATGCTGTAAATGATTCGATATACCAGTTATTAAATAAAATATTAATAATCTGCTATTAAATCAGCAAAAGGTTTTATTTCGAAAAGTTATTGCTTATATTTTTGTCCGAATACTGCTTGCAATATGAATATGCATGATTTATTAAGTAGCTATATTTATCAGTTTCTTTTACGAATATAAAGCTATAAGTTCTATGAAAACTCCAGGAACATTGTGTGCTACGTAAATGTATCTTGTATATACCGTAGCAGCGTAGCGCTGTAGCGTCGTAGCGTTGTAGCATGTACCTTTATTGCCTACGACACAAAGAAACCGCGCTACGCGGCAGTGAATAGCAAACAGAGACGTAGGAAATACATATTTAAATAATGGATACGGTGAATTTTGTAACAGGCTTCAAAATAGTTTATAGAATATTTGTCTTATTTTAACAGGACTTTTTACATGAAATAGAGAGAAACGTTTCTTCCAAAGCACAACACAGTTTTAATTACATTATATTTAAATGGCCTGTATGAAATTCAGAAAGCAGAAGAGTGTACTGATGATCTATACTTTCCTTTGACATGTCGCATGAGACCTGAAAATATAACGTAAATATAAGTTTAGGTTTAGACTCATCATTCTTAATTCAAAATTCGAGCTGTTGCTGACTTTAATAAAATACCCAAAATTACACACAAGATATATAATAATAAATGATAATAGGTATAATATACATATTAACACAAATATCATCTTTCTTATTCTTCTATTACAAATTCTTATTATATCAATAAAATTTCGCAGAGCATTATGATATTTTGTTCACACTTACAAAAAATATAATTTTTAAATATTGACAGGTATTACGATTTATAAAATAGTTTAACCAAATCAACCTCTTCTTGGCTCCGTGTGGCTCCGTATCTTATGGTTTGACGGAATGTAAGCGTCGTGGTGGCATTGTGTTGCGATACGATAACACTTTTATTATTATTAGCTCGAGAGAAGGCACATCATAAAAATATAACGTAGAATAAATAAAATTTCCTAAAATGTACTGCTTGATGAATAAAAATTACATTTATTCGTCTTCAAACTTTCAAAGTCAATGTATTATTTCAAATGATCAACATTACAGGTACTTTTGAAGTATCAGCTAGTTGCACGGTTCCAAAAGGTATGTCTTATGGAGAACAGCCGTCAAGAACCTCCATAGATCCTTTAAATTGAATGAAACATTACGAAATAGACGGTTTTGTTTTGCAAAGTAGACTTCTTCGTAGGTACTTCGATATATTCTATTCTACTTCGCTAATTTCATGATGTTATTTTATCCCGATGCTGCTTATCAAGATTCGAACTCGGGACACTGACCACATAAGGCAGTATTTGATACCGCTTTGCCAATCGGGTCATCTGTCAATAGTAGCCACTAGCCAGTCGTCATCATTTAATAATTCCTTAATATATTTATTTATTTATAATAAGTACACCAACAGCAAATGCATACAACACTTATAGACTAATTAGTAAGGTACATTTTGTTATGCATATGCCAATTATAGGAGAAACAACATTACATTTTCCTGAAACAAAAAAATTTAAAAAGCTAAAGCTAATTTTTATATTTGGTTTCAACTATATTCTCCAATCACAATTTACAAGATACAAAAAACAGGCCTTATTATTCTAGTCATTACGTGTTAAGTAAATTAATTTGCGGTACAATAACAAGTCGCATGTTGTTATAGTCTTTGATTAAGCGAGGGAAGACGGAAGATGTGATCTCATTAATAATTACACACTAAGTACACACAATTAACGGCTGGTATAAGCATGTGTTTGTGGTATCTTAATTAATAAGGACTTTAAGAACACATCGCGCTGTTGCTTCTTACTTAACTGAACTCATAAAGACAGAATGGGGGCTTTTGTTTATAAACTCAAACTCAATCTTTTATTAAAATTCGTAAGATATAGATTTGTTCACCACCGAAAGTTGTTTGAATTCTAACGTTTTTTATTTCATATGAACCTGCTTCCGAAACTATAAAAAGATTGTGAGTTCATAAACAAAAATAAATAAAAATAGTGGGGAATCTCCCAATTTTCACTAGCATTGACCCTAATCCCTCTAAAAATAAGAGGAGACCCGTGCCCAGCAGTGGGATAATAATTGAGTTAACGATAAGAAAAAATATTGCTGCTAAGCGAAAGTATGTATTATGACAAAAAAAGCTCCGTAAATTCAATTTGCACCGCCTAATATGTACATACATACATTGTCACTACCAAAAAAGTTCCAAAACGAGCCGCGATCGTTCATTCAAGCGTCATTACATTCACTCGTTCATAATACAGTCGTTATCTGGCGATGGATCTGGTTAGGAAATTGGGTACATTCAGATTTCTGGTCGGCTGGGTTGCTTTATTAGTGTGCCGTGGTTCCGGGTTCGATGGGAGAGCGGGTGACGTAATGGATTTTTTTGGTCCTCATTGCCATTTTTTACACGATAAAGTGTCATAGGTAATGGGAAAATTTACAGTACAGTAATACACATAGATTGGCATATAATAGTTATTGATTTATATATTTCACAACATGACATTCCTATAAATCGTATTTTCCGAGTCTCGGTGTATGTGTGAGCGTGATTTTTAGTTTGTTATTTGGATGGGATTTGTGTTTATTGACGGTAATAGTCATTTTTCCACGTATTTTAGCGCAAGGACTAATTAATTCAAAGTTATTCCAATAAACTCAACATTATTTAGGCAATCAAAAAAAATACCATATTTCCTTCATCTCTATTTTGCGCAGTTCGGTAATCCTCTCAACTATATGTACCTATACTGCCTAAAAGCTTATTTTCGTAAATGCAAATCTGTGGCTTATAAAAGTGCTTTGTCAAAAAAATATTAATTATATTTTACGTTGTGTTTTTGTTCAAGTTCAAGTTTTTGATTCATACAATTCTGCCAAATATGTATATATAAAATGTATATAAAAACATATTTAACTATAGCTCAACCACAATCAGAACTGATGTCAACCGTCGATTAATTACTTGTGCAAAACTCAAACATGTCCAAGGTTCCAATAATTTCGTCATAAAGAAATTAATCCGCGCACAATGAGGCTGCAATAAATCATACCTCTTCCAGAGCACACTCGTCGGGATAATCTGCGCGTTTTAAAGCCGTCATCGGCTTAGCACCTCCCTATCTCCCCCCCACCTCACCCCCCTTCCGTCAGAGGCACTTCACGTGCGTTTTGACGCGATTATCATACCCCGACGGTATCTGCGCGCAATATTGTTTGTGTTGCTGAGTTGCGAAAGGTTTGGATGTGGCTTTGTGCAGTTCTGTCTGTTTAAACTTTATTCTGTTATAAATTTTACAGTACAAAATTAATAAGCCTAATATTACAATATTAGGCTTTTATGACATACATGTTATAAACCTATTTCCATGTTTCTCGCAAGTACGTATAAGACATTGCTTTCTTCGCTACTGTTCTATTTTTGCGTAACAGTTAATTTGGAATTATCATTGTTTGCAGCAATCAAACTTTTATATTATTTTGACCTGCACGTATCTCAATTTCATTTATTCGTTTGGTGTTTGATCATTATACTAACTATTTCTATGCTAACAGCAATCCAAGATGAAAATAATTTCCCGCAGTAATATTACCACATCCATTTCCTGCCATGTTCTCTGCATACATCGGCGCGCCCCTTGCACCGCCCGCGGAGCGGTTTTTGAATCTGCTTCCTTTGTGACGGTTTTAATATGGAAATTAACGTTCGCTGCCGTGTGACGAAACACCTCTACAACCATATTATTTACCACCCCTTACACAATTTTACGAATCTTATTTCAATGCTATAAAGTCCTTTTTCGGATGAATTTTGTTTCTTAAAAATTGTGGTTTTACCGTTCAACGCTCGGTGAATTTGTCGCTAAAATCCACGCTTTGCTGTGAGCCGCCTAATTGAATTTTTTATGTACTTTTACAATGGCTTTAAATTTTTTTTCACGTGAATTCGCGTTTATTTCGATGCCGTCTATTTTAAACAACGGCTTTATATTTGTCCAAGTACTTAGGTACTATATACAGTTTTAATTAATTTTGTAAAGAAACAATAAACTTTTTGCTTATCTTTATCAATAAATATTGTCCAAATTACATTATAAGTTAAGATTCCTTACGTCAAGAATGGGAAACGAAACCATATTCTTCTGTGTCTGTCTGCCGTAGCCAGCTCGGCCCGAAATTATTGGCACGAAAAGTAAAGTAATGTTACTCTGTAGGCACTTCTACTGCTGCCGCGGAGTCGCAATTAGTTTTATTGTACAGTCGCCTAGTCGCCAGCAGGTCAACTTATCCAAAACTGTCAAATTTTCTCAATTGAGCATGAACCTTATTAGTTTCTCATGAAGTTGCAAATCTATCAAAGAAATTTGACAGATTGTGGCAGCTTGATCTGCTGGCCACCGTACCATCTATTCAGTATTAGTATTGTTTTAATTTCAATCTTTAACACTAAAAGCGCTCGCTGTTTTTTATATTTCACGGTACACCGACCAACGTCTGCCCCAAAATAGCCCCACCCATTTTTTAACCTATGTGGACCATATTATTTAGTAAAATAATTCAAAACAAACAATATTATGTAGGTATCTACTTTTATTCAGTTTTATCTATGTATTCATTCTATTTAACATTTTCTATTAACAAATATCTAAAAACAAATTCAGATTTTATTCCAGTCTACATTCATTCGACGTATCATGTAACTGTATTTTACGTGTTCGTTTTGTATGGAATCCTTTGAATTTGTACTAAATAATAGCAGCGATGATGAAAAAAAGAATCCAGCGAACGTAGTGTGTTCATGCAAACATAGCGTGAAATATTGCGACTATTGTATATAACTGTTGGTTTGTTCATGTTCAATTTTATTATATAAGAGCTAGGTAGGTTATATAGGTACACGCCTCTTTGCGAAAAGTGTTACTATGTGGTAGTAGTAGGGATCAATATCTTTAAGCTTTTAAGGCAGTGTTTGGACGAGTTTTTTAATGTTACAATGCTGTAAGCTCTCATGGATTACCAAACCGCCTAGGCGAGCAATGTGTATGTCGGATTCCGGAGAATACTAAATCCAATTTAGTTTTCATAAATAATTTAAACCGGGCACAAAGCTTGAGTCGAAAGTTTAAAAGACCGCTATAAATTCTCCATGTATAGTAATTTAATCCCTGATTGGCAAACAGAACATGTCAAAAAAAGTCTAAATACCGTTTCCCTGTATATTAAAAATGTAACGAACATTTAAATGCAGACTTGGGGCTGTACCCCGTCATGTTTGCTCATCGTCGCGTACGTAAGATTCCATCCCGCTTCACGCTCCGTATCAACTGTTTGAATAGAGATACACCACTCTGAATTTATTGTGAACATCCCCCTACAAACCCCCACCCACCCTTTATTGTGGTAAATCCGATATATCGCTTTCACTTCAAACCCAGTGATATGGTAATGTGACATTTAATTCCTATACCACCCTTATTAGAGGAGTCCTTTGTTGTAGATTCAATAGTGCGGAGCCACGATTAACGGATTGAAAATTAATAAACTGACTTCATAGACCGAATAAATCTCAAAGACAGATAATCAAAGAAAGATATATCTTTGTATACACTTAATGAAACCTCAAAATTAAGTTCAATGAGTTGAGTTTAAATTGAAAGAAATATTTAAGCGTTCCGTTTAAAAGAGACTGAAAATTATATTCTTTTAGGCATGCCGCATCGCAAAAGGAAACCAAAGCAAATCCGCAGCGAGCTATCGGAATGCGGATGTAGTCATTCGAATATTGCCAATAAAACACCGATGAGCTGAAAAATCGATGTGGACAGACGAACCGACACCGCGAATGTAGAACGTCACTATATCACTCGCAACGGTAGAGGCAGTTTGAATTTGGAATTTTTTGTATTTATTTGTGTGCGCGTTGTGGACGACACATGAAAAATATCTACATTTCATTTTCATAGCTGCGGAAGCACTGATTTATTAAATTAATATAAAGGTACACATTATCTAAGATCTAAGTAATTGCAAATGATAGGTATCTCTACTAGAATCAAATATATGCATGAAGTACCTACTTATTAATCAGTTAACATTACACTAAATAGTCATAGTATATTTGATAAGTAAACCATTATCTAGTCTTTTTTGTGTGAATGCTGCACGAGATCAAATTTCGGTTCTATATATCTGAACACAGTATCCGTACATAGAAAATTTAAACTTAAATTTCCATTTCTCTACAGAACAGACAAAGCGTAGATCCTCAACTTGCAAGTACGTACTCGCAGTGGGTATCTCATCAACACAAATGCAGTACTTAGACATAATAGCGTCGGACGCATTGTTCGTGGACGAGAAGAGCTGCGATAATCACCGGCCGACTGTCTCGCACAGTCGTTCCGCACTCATGCTTAGCTGAGATTGGCGCGTTTACACCGTGCGATTTCATCTTTATTTGCTATGAACATTGATGTTTTTGTTCCGTTTTGGAAAAGATTGATTGTACTGACTTGGACTAGATATAGAGACTAAAGACAGAACTGTTCATAGTAGCGAAGAAGTAAAATTTTTATCGTACCCTACATATTTAACATTTTTCTTGTGTGCACCAAAAACGTGTACTTTCAAGATAAAAAGCAAATAATATTTTTTGTACATATCGTAAACACAAAAATCGTATTGCTCACTTCATATGTCGTAAACTATAAAATGCTCCAACCACCCCTCATTCAAGTGCATCATATAGATCTCATTCATATCACGATTCCCGGTAGGGTTCACTCGCTCATTTACGAATTGATTTAAATTGACATGATTCTTTGTTGACAGAATGAGTTCCATAGAAGAAAAGGGTCCCAGCGAGGCGCCGCCCAAGACTCATGTACGTGAACTGAGGAATACTGAACTGGTGTCTCGCCTACTCGCAGCTACACCACCGTATCTTTACAGCGCATTACCGCTTCAGCCACATGCGTTCTTCTTCAGCGAGATGCTCCGATCTTTTGTGAGCGCTCGCCATGGCTGCAGACCTCCCCATTACCATCGTCGCTTCAAGCGCCGCACACAAAAATACTTTGCTGAAAATGAAAACGATTGGCGACGTGAATGGCCAAAACAAGAAGAAGAAAAAAAAGAGCCTGAGGCACGACCAGAAGTGCCTTTGGAGCTGACTGTGGATAAACATACGAGACTTCGCGAGCCGTCGCCGAGGAGATTATCACCTAAGCCAGAACATTCGAAGCCGAGTGGTAGTCCTGGTCCGCCAGGCAGACAGTCTTCCTACGTCGATGTTGGAACCGAAGAACTGCCAAAACCTTCCCCTTGCTTTGGACGTAGCCCTGAGGCAACAGCTGTATCACAATCAAATTTAATTCTTCCACCTCCACCACCGATGTGGTATCCACCACTCTACAATCCCGGAGGTTTCGGAGTAGATCCTTTAAATTTCTTCATAGATTTGCGCGTGTCCGGACATATATATGACAGAAAGCGAGCTCTGACTGAAGGTGTGGAAAATGTTCAAGAGGCACGTGAAGAGACTGGAATAGATAAGAGGCTTGGTCGTGATATCGGGCAGCGGCCTCGACATTTGTCGGCTTTTTCCGTGCCCGTTCGTTCAGCTAACATGATTTGTGAAACTGAAAAGTATTTCGACCATACAAGTTCTACGCCCGCCGGCAAAGTGAATGGGACTTCTCATATAATGAGAAATCTAAAACGAGTTTATGAGGATCTGCATAATTTGCAAGAGGTAAAGGAAAACTGTAAATTAAGCAGAAGCGATGACGCAAAAACTGAGTCATCCGATATTGATGACGATATCATAGATTAAAAGGAATATACCTACTCATAGATTTTTTTTTAATAAATTCCTAAGTAATACGTGTATAACTATGGTTGCAATTAAAAGAACCTTATCATAAATACTTATTGAATGTTTATAAAAGCTTATTTAACTAATTGATCTCAACGTCTAGTCGTACGAATAATAATTCACTTAGTTATTAGGTATACCTGTAATCTGTAATATATTTTTAAGATTTAAATTCTAAATATAAAATGTACTATTTGAATAGACCCTTGCATTGTATTAAACTATGATTCCTATAAGAATAAAATATTATACTAAACTCAAAAAAAAAAACAGCTGTGTTCCAGAGTTTTATTTTCTTTTATAACCCCAAAAGTTTACTGGCAGAGAGGTGCATTCTATATGTATAAGAAAGATTTCATGTGGAACGAAGTACCTATTCAGACACACAACCTGCAGCTTGATGGAGTCGAAGAACACAATAACAGCTTTGTTAGTTGGCAAGCGACTTAGCAGAGTAAAAACCCAAGAAACGCAAAGTTATTGTAGTTACGAAATTAGACTCAAACTCAAACGCGTTTTACGTGTTTTTTACCTACTCTATCGTTTGTATAGAAACGGTAGAAAAACGCATTCACGCACAGCGCTGCAGATCTCGCGCCGACATGCACCTTCGCGCCGCCTCGCGCGTGGTTGCGGGGCAAGACTCAAGGTAAGGCACACCGAGATCTGCAGTATCATGCGTGATTTTGTAAGAGCTAGGCTTGGATAGGCACTAATCCTATATGAATCGTATTTTGCTTAAAAAATAATCAAAATATGCAGTTGATATGCGTGTGTAGTTGAAAAAAATTTCTTCATATTTCCTTAACTCTAAGTAATTCTGAACAGATGACCCATTTATCGATCTCGTTCCTAAAAAGAGAAGTACCCAATATCTTCCTTAGGCACGGTTTTTTCTAATTTGATTATACAAAAACCAAGCATTTAATATAATTGCAGCATCCTGAATGAGTTCCCTCTGTCCCACTGTCTAGGGCCATCGCAAGACTATACTCCAGCCCCGTGCGTTTGTACGGAGAAATCTGCACGATGATGCAGATCTGCACCCGCATGCATAGCACCGTCTCCACATACCCCGCAGCGTAGTGCGGGGCAGTGTGTAGATTACCCGTAGACTTATTATACTCTTTGGTGTAGATCACCTAAATTAGAAATGGGTGGGTAAATAAAGAGCTTGTGACTTAAACGGGGTATGTTTTTTTTTAAATGTTACCCATTCTAATCTATGATGTTACCATCTCTAATGTATCTTTATGCTTAAGTTAGTTACACAAAGCGTTAGTGGGTAGCGTCGCGCATTATTAGGATTCGTCGTTGTGTAAGTGACAATATATTTGCGATAATCAAATCATGGTAGTAAGGTTGAGTTTCCCAATATATTACTATACTCTTTGGGTTGAGTTCGGAATAAGGATCAGTAATCCAAGGCATTTATTTTAATGAAATCCAAGAACTTGAGTAATGATTACCTACTAGCAGAATATAATAAATATATTATGTTTATAATTCACTATGAAACAATGTTTACTAAAAGTTAAAAGCAGTCCATATTCATATGTATTAGGTACCGCTACACCCACGCCATCTTTCAATCATAACGTATTTTAATTATGTTTGCAAGCTGATGTGTGTTTGCGTCGCACTTTGAAACTTTTGGAACGAAGTTCTTTATCTAGGGGGCTAGACGGAGAAAATTACGACGAAAAGTTGTAACGACACTTTTTGCTATAGTAAGATAATGTAAAAAAAATACAATCACACACAAGACACCTCTCAAGTTTTTGTTTTATACATTTCCTTTTATAATTTTATTAAAATATTTTACTTTTTGTTAATAAATACACCAGCTTATTTCTTGTTTTAATTTGAGTATGAAAATGAAGAGAATTTAATATTTGGTATTGGCAATGTTTTATTTGACATTGAATGCACAAAGTTACCATTTATTGCTAAGCATTTATTGTATTTGTTTCATGAAATATATTTTATATATTTTTCTAATGAGAAAAAAATACAATATAATAATAATGGAATGTATGAACGCCGTAAACTTATTTAATCAGTTTTTGAAATAAGAGACAAAAACATAAACCAATTTCTTGCTTGTCATTTCAAGCCTGGCAACATTTTAGTCACCACGCGATTTTAGTGAATCTCTTGAAGTTCTTAGATTTTCTGAAAGAAATAAGTAGATTCACGAATTTTAATTTCTTTAAAGTGTTATCAAAATGTACGGCCAACAACCTATTTTAGTGCTTAGTAAGTATCCAGACTGATTTATTGTTTTTCTGGCGTTGTAATTCGGATTTTCATACAATAGTGGTTTAATATTGCAGGCCAAAACACAAAACGTGACTCCGGCCGGAAGGTTCAACTAGAGAATATTAATGCTGGAAAGGTGAATTGATGCAAATATGATAATTAACGCAATTTTTTACCTAAAACTGTAATGTGGAATACTAAAATATGTAATGTCATGTATATTTTAGACAATAGCCGACGTTATTCGAACATGCCTCGGCCCACGGGCTATGTTGAAAATGTTGATGGACCCAATGGGTGGGATCGTGATGACCAACGACGGCAACGCAATCCTCCGTGAGATCACCGTGCAGCATCCGGCCGCCAAATCAATGATAGAAATCGCAAGAACCCAAGATGAAGAGGTTAGAAAACTATCGAAATAATAATTGAGTCGTTTCGTCTCTCTTTGTCTTTTCAGACAACATAACATGTATTTTTTTAGCCAAAAACGTTATCTGATATTGAGTGAAATGTAGGTAACTAAAAACATAATTTATTTACAATTTTTATATACTTGGATGTATATACTGTATAACTGTTGAATTAGTACATAGAGAAATTTATGGAGCACTAGCTGCCTCCCGCGGCTTTGCCCGCATGGTATATAGATAAAACATAGCCTATGTGTTAATCCAGGTAATAAACTATATGTACCTATGCTAAATTTCATCAAATCTGTTAGGCGGTTTTTGTGTGAAAGAGTAACAAACATCCATCCATACATCCATACAACTTACAAGCTTTTGCGTTTATAATATTAGTATGATGAGGATAAGCAAATCCGTAATCATCTATGTGTTGATAACTACTTGGAGCAATTAATACACTCTGTATTAGTCTTATTATGCATCATGTTACTAATTTACTCTCAAGAAACACACATTTATTAGAAGTGTTACACGCTAAAGTAAGATGCGAAAGTAAGGTATGGTCCAAGCAATATTCTTACTTTCTTTTAAATAACATACAGCTAAACACTTTTAAAGGAATCTTGTCCTGTATATTATGTAGCTTTTATGAATTGATAAAGTAATTTGGGAGTCATCAAGTCATGAGTGAATAGGTATCTTTATGAGTGTGCTTCATCATTATACCACATCGTCACTTACCATCAGGTGAGATTGTGGCCAAGCACTTGCCATAGAAAGATAAGTATACTTTAATACTATGAATACTTCTTTATATCACACTCTATATTGATGATGATTACTTGATGCTTTATACCTATTTGTATTGGTGTCAACTATCACAGAAATGCTAAACATAAACACTATTTAATAATTGTTTAGTAATTACATTAGGACAATTTAGTTATTAACATAATAGCAACAATAGTTATTTTCATTTTGTGTGATGATTAGACTTTACTGTGTTTGTGATTAATAACATTGACTATTAACTTGAACTAATGACAAGTTATTGTCAGAATGATTGCTAGACTGATACAATAAATAAGAATGTGTTGTAGCCACATTTTAATTTGCAACTCTGTGTCTTCATTATCTAATCAGATAGGTTTTAAAAGATCATTTTGTTAAATTTATATTTTCTTTTAAATTTAGGTTGGTGACGGCACAACATCAGTCATTGTTCTTGCCGGGGAGATGATGGCAGTGGCAGAAACATTCTTGACCCAGAACATCCACCCGACAGTGATCATCAGGGGGTACAGGCAGGCACTTGAAGATGCTGTCAAACTGCTGCAAGATAAAATCTCCATACCCATTGACTTGAATGATAGAGACAAGTTGAAGGAAGTTGTGAGTATTTGTAAAATTTATATAACCCTTTACTACTGACATATAATATACATACTTAAGCATGCAATTATCTTTGACAAATCTAGCGCTCATCATTACTTGTTTGGCGGAATGCAACTGACAGCGATGTAATAACATTATTTTATACATTTTATTGTGGTTTATTCATATTATTTAAAGCCCAATGTTTTGGTCAAGGGTTGACCAAGACCACACTGAGACAAGGATGCTGTAAGGGATCTGAAATAATATACAGAAAGTTTTTTCAATGTCTATATTTTTATCTCAGATCCGTTCTTGTGTGGGCACTAAGTACATTGGACGCTGGGCTGACCTTGCTGTGGACATTGCACTGGATGCCGTCAACACTGTCACAGTCAACGAAAATGGCCGCGTAGAAGTTGATATCAAAAAGTAAGATAAAAAAAATTGTCTCACCATTTTATCCCATTCAAACACGATCTTTACATATTATAGTTTATACTTAGACTGCTATTTGTGCATACAAATTTGTAGCCATTGAAAATGTGCCACAAAATTGTAAGATTACTACATAAAATATACAACATAAATACATAGGCCAATCAATGTCCAGCAGTGGACTGGGATATGCTAAGTTGATTGAAATACATCAGACAGTAACATAAGAGCAGTCTTGTCATCTTAATATGAATAAAGTCTTTTTAAATTCAATCCAATTTAGCCCAGTACAACAATTCATATTTTAAAAGAATGAAATTAACTATTAGTATCCCCTAGAGGCTTTTGACAGATTTAGTTCAATTCTTCGAGTGGTAGAATAATCCAATGTCTAAAGCTTAAAAGCTAATAATTTCTTACTAATTCCAGCTACGCCAAAGTGGAGAAGATTCCCGGTGGTACTATCGAGGAGTCGCGTGTGCTGAATGGTGTGATGTTCAACAAGGATGTGACACACGCCAAGATGCGGCGCTACATCGAGAACCCGCGCATCATCCAGCTCGACTGCCCTCTCGAGTACAAGAAGGGAGAGAGCCAGACCAACATCGAGATTTTGGGTGAACAGGTGTGTGGAATTTTATTACAATGACATTGCTACGGTTACCGAGGGCCCAATGAGCTGAACTTGGATCACAAGTTGTGGGTATAATCTCTGCACCACTTAAATATTTGGAATTATACTTAATTTTCTCACACATTACTCAACCTATGCTGTGTTGAGTTATGCAATTAATAATGAACGCAATACGTATTTAGCACGATTATAAACGATTTTATAGTAGTTCATCATCATTATCATCAACATCATCAGCCCATATTCGTCCACTGCTTGATGTAGGCCTTGTACTAGTTGCTGCATAGTAATTGCAACCTCATAGTCATACATGATGATTAATGAGTAATCTATTTTATTTTTGTATTGACTTTCTCCTTCCCTTATCTAAATGGTTAAGACTCTAAAGTCCTTCTTATTAGCTATAAGTCATCAGTCACTCATGAGAGTTCTAATTAATTATCCCTTACCATTTTCATCATATTTTCTTTATGTGCTGGGGAGTTTGTTGCGCCGCTTCTTCTTCCCAGCAAAAACACTAGGAAGCGGTGAAGGGCGGGCGTTTTTGGGGGCTGTCTTTATTGTCGACGTTCAAAAAGAGCCATTTAAATTTGGCCTACTTTGAATAAATGATATTTTGACTTTGACTTTGACTTTGACTTTATATCTGTTCAGGACTTCACAAGGCTTCTGCAGTTGGAAGAAGAGCACGTGCAGCGTCAGTGCGAGGAGATCATTGCGCTGAAGCCCGACGTGGTGTTCACAGAGAAGGGAGTGTCCGATCTCGCACAGCACTACCTCGTCAAGGCTGGCATCACCGCTATCCGCAGGTGAGCTTGTATACAGAAGTGGCAATTTTTGATTTTTGTACCATGAAAATATATATATACCAGCTTACTGTCTACACTCTTCAAATAAATATAACAAAAAAACAAAAAAAACTGTCTGCCTATGTTGTCAATAACGAAAATTTTAGTTAAAAGTTGTTGTTAGTTGTTTGCTTAGCCAACTTTACTATGATTTAGATTGCAGTATAACATTTATATTCATCTCAATATTATTCATCAATCCAAAATATAACATTTATTTAGAAAAAAAATACATGTAAAATTGTAACACAGCGCCATCTTTCGGCTTTATCCGAAAACAGTTCGATGTATGAGACCCTACATGTTCAAACTTGTATTCCCATAGACTGCGTAAAACAGACAACAACCGTTTGGCACGCGCGTGTGGCGCCACCATCGTGAACCGCACCGAGGAGCTGAAGGAGTCTGACGTGGGTACGGCCGCCGGCAAATTCGAGATTAAGAAGATCGGCGACGAATACTTCACATTCGTCACCGAGTGCAAGAACCCTAAGGTAACCGGCTCCATTCCTTTGGGAATCAGGGTCCTGTACCTCCAGATAGTTCTCTCTATAAATTTCATTTAGATCATTATCATTATTGTATCCTAGCTTTTGCCCGCAACTCGTCTGCGTGAATTCAGTAAATTTATCCCCATACAACCTTCCACTCCCCTTTTCTCCCTTTTAAGGGAAGCTTTTCGGGATGGAAACTATCCTATGTCCATTCTCGGGACTTCAAGTATCTCTACACCAAATTTAATCTAAATCGGATTAGCGGTTTATTTATTTATTTAGCGTGAAGAGGTAACAGACAGACAGATAGACACACTTTTGCATTTATAATATTATAGTAAGGATTAATAAGGATATTACCTCCCCAAGGACATCCCATCCCATAATTCCATAACAAAGGCGCTGTTTGCGTTCATATCGACATAATTTATCTCTTTGTGGACTAAAATTATATTTAATCGTAAATAATTCGTATAGTAAATTTCGTTCTAAAATAAGTCTGTTTGCTCAAAATAAATGAAATATGTGCTTTATATTCTGTGTATTTTCAATAATTAATAATAATGGTGTTTTTCAGGCGTGTACCATTTTACTGCGTGGTGCTTCCAAGGACATCCTTAACGAGATTGAGAGGAATCTTCAGGATGCCCTTCACGTCGCCAAGAATCTGGTAAGCATTTCAATACATTATTTATGGGCTATCTTTATGCAAAAAAATATAGTCGATTGGTTGTGGTTTCTTATTAGACTTTTTTTACTTAGATTTAGAAACAGTAGTGAATTCTTTAACTAAAGAATTCGGCTCGAATTATTAAGTATTAAGTATGATGACAAGCATCATACTTAATACTTAATAATAAATAAATATTTCTGGACATTATGATACAGCGCCATCTAGTTTCGAGCTAGCGTCGAGGCTTGCGTTACGAATACTAGATGGTTGATATACTACATATAGGTATACATTTTTTTTGTTGTAAATACATACATATTATACATAGACACATCCATGACTCCGAAACAAATGTTAATGCTCATCACACAAACATTTGTCCTTACCGGGATTCGAACCTGGGATCCATAGCACAGCAGGCAGCGTTAACTACCGCTGAGCTAAACGGGTCGTCAACTTTCTTTCTTTCTTTAAATAATTGTTCCCTCCATATTCGACTTACCAAAGTCAACGAGTCATATCAAAGTAACCCAACATCTTTCTCCTATTTTTTATGGTTGTTAGCAAATATGTTTAGATGAAGTAGTAATGGTGTTCTAAAATTCCAGGTGCTGAACCCTCGCCTGGTGGCGGGCGGCGGTGCAGTGGAGATGGCCGTGTCGCAGGCGCTGTCGGCCAACGCCGCACACAACACGCCCTACCGCGCGGTCGCACAGGCGCTAGGTACAATCTAATTACTAACGTACTGCTAGAGGAAACCCACCTGCCCACTGCTGGGCACGCTGGAACAACTGACAACGACCGCTGGACAACGACCGTTGGACAAGGACCGGTCGTTGTGGAAATCTATCTAGCTGATCTTATGATGATGATGATGAGAGATAAACATATCTAAAAAACACTTACACTACTTACAGAGATCATCCCCCGCACGCTGGCACAGAACTGCGGCGCCAACACGATCCGCACGCTGACGGCGCTGCGCGCGCGCCACGCGGCCGGCAGCAGCACGGCCGGCATCGACGGCGAGAGCGGGCAGATCGTCGACATGGCCGTCAAGGGCATCTGGGAGCCGCTAGCCGTCAAACTGCAGGTATGTGGACCTCCTTCTTACAATATTTGAGTAAAAAGAAGCCAAGTTAGTGGCGTTAGGCGTGGCTAAATTTATTAAAAAAATATATATACGCGTTCCTCCGTTTTTTTTTCGTCGATTAAAAAGAGACCACCTATATGGCATTAGGCGAGGCCAGACAGAGATCGTCTTTCGTGTAGGTTTTGGGTTATAAGGGTTATATATATATAAATTAATGCCACTTTTCGTTGTAATTTTTTAACTCATGAACGACACACACCTATCCATACCAAATGTTTAGGCTATGTTCGGACTATTTAGCAGATGGTTTATGTGAAGATTGCACAAAATCGGTCGAGTGGTTCTTCATTTATCACATTTTTTGTAACAAAAAAAAAACACTTCTAACCGTAATTTTTCACTCTTATACTACCAATCCCTATAATGTGGCAAAACAACGTTTGCTGGGACAGCTAGTAGTTTATGCAGAGCTAGAGGAGACAGTGGGCCTACTCGTGTATTCCACAAACGAGTCTAAGAGACAGGTGTGCGGCGTGATGGACGGCAGTCCTTCAGGGTCGTGGTGAATGTGTTCAGGACAACGAGTATCTAAGTATCTATATTTTGATTGTAGCACTTTATCACCGTTTTCGAAAAAATAAAAATAAACGGTGTCTATTTTTTAAAGATTCAAAGCAATCAGTTGTTGGATTACATTTTATCGATATTATAATCGATATCTACAAGAAAAAGTTGTTACTGAACATGTGTAAAGAAAGAGACGAAAGTATAGCCAAATATCTCAAGATAGAAAGAGAGGCATGTTGCATGTTTACGTTTATCAACCAGTTTAACTTGAGCTCTACATTAGAAATAATATTTATTAAAACTGTACTTTACGATGAAAAGTAATGCCATTTTTTTTATAATTAGATATCTTAGATAATTTACCACACCACCTACTGGAGCAAGAAGGCATAATGTCGTATTTTTGGACGGATATGTTTTTAAAAATCTATCACGTGCGCACGGATCTAACATTTGGTCGATACTAAAATGGCCGCCCGTACCGCGTACTAACATTGGCGCTACAATGGATATGGTTCGTGAGCAGGGGTCACCCTGTATGAGCAGTCAAGTGGTTTTATAGTCTTTGGTTCAGGAGTACCATGGGGATTTTCTGCGCTATATAAAAAGTAACAGACTGCTTACACTTTTCTAGTTTTATTATTTATTATATGTAGTAATAGTATGTATGTCATATTATGCGGTACACCTTTCATCCTGATTTGTAGTTTGTTATTATATTATTTTCCTTATGCATTTATGCATGTACACGTTCATAGTATAACGGGTTAGAGGTATTCGTTAGTTACACTTTGTTGATGTCTAATTATTTAAATTCTACTTTTCCAATGTCAAGTTTATTTAACTATACTTACTGATGAAAATTTTATGTAATGTAACCCTTCTAAAATATTCTTTTTAATGTTCTACATTCTAAAATGTAATTTTCAACCTTTACAGGTGTACAAAACAGCAGTGGAGACAGCGATCCTCCTCCTCAGAATCGACGACATTGTGTCTGGCTCAAAGAAGAGGGACGGCAACGAGCCGGCGGCGCCCGCTCAGATGGCCGGCATGGAGTAGATACACTAGATATTACATTCTAATTTACACGTTCAAGGACTTAATCTGTAGCTCGCCAAAGTAACAAATAGATGATTGTTTTATTTGCACAATGCAGGCCTAAAATCGTACTTATATTATGTAAAAATACATGTACTTCCTGACAAATAAAGGTTAATAAATATAATTACTTGGACATAATCAGTATGTTGTCAGGGCCGCCTCGAATGTTTAGATAGTTAAAGTATAATGCAGTCGTCTATTAGGCAAGATTTTTCCAAAGATTCGTTCAGTGTACAAGCTTGGAAGTTAGTTCATGTCGTTGATACTCGCATTCTTATGAATAATGTAGGCATCGCTAGCTAGTTGAAATGACATCACATTTTTAATAAGGCCAGTTTAGAGGTGCTTAGAACGCTAGTCCACCCAAGAGCACCTTAGTAAACCACTCATTTCTCCATCCAGAATAAAATAATCGTAAGTGAGAAAATGACTGAACGACAAATTCAAAAAGCCAGGCCTACAAAGGCATTTTCAAAAGTATTACTATATTGAGTGAGTCCTTGAATGTGTCGGAACCGTATTAAAAATAACTAGCATATAGTAATTGTGGTACTTGATGATGTTTTAAAAATATCAGTTCCAGAATCGATTAGATAGCTTTCGCATAATCTAGTGCTAACGATGCCTTATTTATAGCGTTCCAACACTTTAATTAAATAATATCTAATGTAATAACACCCTCGACTTATTTCTTTGTTATTTATCATATGTTTTGTCTGTACAAGAGTGCATTTAAGTTCATAACAATGCTATTTTAAAACTGAACAATTACTATAGTATTAAAGTTTTATATATCTAACTTTTGTTTTTTTATTTGTATTTATAAATAAATCAAGCATATTTTAGACATCATTAAGGGAACGTTTCATATAGTTAACAGATACAAAAATAAGACATTTTTCTTATATTTTGAATACTACAAAATTTCAACTTTGAAAAGGTGAACGCTTATAAATGCTCGAATATAAAATTAAATACAATATAATTTGTTATAAGTAGTTTCATTTGAATTGCAAAGTTGTCACAGAACGGCGGTTGTCTGGGTCTAGAACAACATAAATACCTAGTATAAATCTAAGAGCAAGACATAGCGCCGTGAACCTCTCCGTTCTCTCTCTCACGTATATTTTACCATTTTGTCTTTTCAAACTGCTTGGATTGTATTATACTTGTGTCTAGCTGTCTAAAACCTGTTAAAACTCGAACCAAAGTCGGGTTTTCAGCCACTGCTATAATATAATATATGTGTGACCTAAGAGCTGTAGGTAAAATATATTTTTATCTAGTATTCTATATTGTGCCTGAACAATAAAAATACTGATTACAACATTTTGATTATTAAAGTATAAAGTATCTACATTATTATGCGAACACTTCCGCAATATAGGTAGGTAGTACGAATGTTTTACCAAAAGTGAGATAATCTCGCCATCACCGATGTGGTCGGTCTGCAGCGAGTGAGGTGGACAGGCGACACGCTTGCACGTACACATTGTTATACAAACGACATTTCAAACGTATCTACAGTTATTTGTATACGTTTCCATTGACCAAAAATGGGGAACATTAATTTTAGGCATTTCCACCAATGTGTTTTTTTTTAAACTGAGTTTTCCTTTCGAGGTTTTGTGTACGTCCACATTTTAAGGTCCTAGTGCAGTTACGAATTATAGCCGAATGCTGTGACTTGCCGGGTTTTGTGAATTGCCTATTTGAGTTAGATACTTACCTCCTTGAAAATTTGGAATATTTTTACTGCATCCAAATATAAAGGGATTGAACACATACCCGTCTGATACTGTCCTTAATTCACGTATCAAAAAATTTTTTTTTGATTTAGACAGTTTGTCAAATTTTCACATCGTCTTGACCAACGCAAAAACGACGGAGTGTTATTAGGCTGTTGGATTGGGTTCTATAGAATTGTTTTGCTGACTGAGTGTACAAAAACTTCTTATATTAATACTAGCCTTTGATTTCGTCTGCGAAAAATTAGTAATTTTATCAGCATACAATCTTCCAACTCCTTTTTCTCCCTTTTTAAGGGATGATTCCTTCCCCGCAAATTTCATCTGTATCAGTTCAGCGTTATAGCATGAAGAGGTAACAGACAGACAGACACACTTTCGCATTTATAAAACAATAATTAAGTATGGTTAGACTTAGTGCCTTTTTCAGACGCTGCAAAGATAATAAGGCTATAATAATATAAGTATTATGTAATTCACATTGTTAAAGTTACTTAGTAATATGTTTTAACAGAAATTTTCTCTATAATATCGTCAATATCATAACCATTGCTTTTGGAATGGTGTTCGCTACACGACATCATAGCTATTCACATTGAGGTAACAAGCTCAATGGTCAACATTTTCCCGTCAACCGTATCACTGATTTTTGGTCCACAATGGAAACGGTGTTCGATTGTGTGGACAAACAATATGGTCGCGTGGCGTGACCGGTGATTGGTCGGGCCCTGCCGTCATTGCGGTGCTGAACTTCGGCCGAGCTGGACCCTGCTGCCTGGATTATGATAAGGTAAGGTCCGAATTAATATTATACTACTTTGAATAGTATAATCCTGCTTCTATCTACCCCGCGAAAAAAGTCTAAGTCAAACAAAACAAACAAAAAATGCAGGGACTTTTCATCGTTCGACCCATTCCTTTGTAAAAATAACTGATTAATATTAAAATGCATATGAAGTGAATTAGTACTTTGTTTACACAACAATTCAAATTTCGTTTTAATTTCGAATTCAGCTTGATAGTGCTTATCCGAAGATGATCAAACTGACTCAAAACTGGAATTTAGAGAAGAATATTTGCGGGAATTAAACCTGCATCAGACGCGCTGCCCCGCGCTGCCTGACCATTTGGCAATTTATTTGTTGTTGTAAGTAGTTCATGATATTTCTATATCAGGAACTACTTATATAGTTTGTGATTAGTTTAAAATTTGTGAGTGGTTTAGCGATGAGCCACTGTGCTGCACAGTGCACAAAGCATACCCACATTTCTCATGGAATAGGTTCGATGGTTGACCGGGCTTACAAAATAAGAATTGTATAACAGAAAATCGAATGTGCCAGTGTTTTTGTACATCTATATCGAATTCACTCGGTCCCATACCACGCTTCGGGTTTAAACAGCATTCCAGGCGATGTGTAGGTAAAGCTTCTCTATTAATAGGAATATCAGTGTAATTTCACTACATAAAGGCCTATTCAGACATAGTCGGCTTTCAATAACGTGTTATTATTGATGTTCAGACCTGAGCGGATTTTACGCTATCTTTGTGGGTAGAATACCGCGCGGTATGCACTTCTACCCATATAGCGGCAGCAAATATCACTCAGGTTGCTATAGCCGCGGAACTTCATAAATACCTGGTACCTAAATATATATCTGAGCGAAACCCGCGCGGTATGTACCTCTACCCACAGTGACAGTAAATACCGCTCAGGTTTAAATAGGCCTTCATGTGTGATAGACTAGTGGTATGGACTTTGAAGCCGAAGGTCGCGACTTCAATACCAAGGCACGCACCACTAACTTCTTTAGAGTTACGTGCGTATGCATCACATGCTCAAACGGTGAGCGAAAACATCTGAGGAAACCTGCTTGACTGGGAGATTTTTTCAATGGAGTATAAAGTCCGCCAACACGTACCTACTTGGCTATCGTGGTATATAGCTATAGAGACCTGTGAATAGTAACATTAGGATAGTAAATGGGTTGATGATGATGATGAATTTCACGTTATAGTAAAAAATGCTATAATACTATACTTCCGAAGAACCGCGAAAGCTAGACAGTTGAAATTTTCACAGATTATGTATTTCTTTTGCCGCTATAACAACAAACACTAAAAACAAAATAAAAAAAAATATTTAAGGGGGCTCCCATAAAACGTTTTTTTTTTGCCAAATTTTGTACGGAACCCTTCGTGCGCGAGTCCGACTCGCACTTGGCCGGTTTTTGTGTATGAACTCGATCTGTAAAACTGCAATCATTGGACAATTTTTCAGAAATTGTAATTGCTATCTTATTGTTGGCTCCTGAAATTTAAATGTCAATCTATCAGCTCGAAATGCCTGGTTATCAGCGAACCTCGCACCTATGGATTGTTTCTGACAAATTCAAAGCTATCAAGATTGCATTGGATGACCTAACTATTGCTAAGCTTCCGTTTACATTTTTATTGGCAAGTTGTCAAAAAGTAATCAATGAATGAATCTTTTTTGAAGCTGAAGGAAAGTACCACAGTATTTTCCAGCACATCAAGCTATAACACTCTGTAAAATTTCTTTGTGTTATTTTCAACTTTATTACAAACTGATAAGGTTCATGTTCAGTTGGGAAAATTTGTCAGTTTTGGTTAGGTTGACCTGCTGGCGACTGTACATAGAGATCGAGAAGGAAATTAAGCACCAACCGTTCCCAATTAGGATGAATAGTGTTTGTAGGTAAAGGGCTAATGACCAAACCTTTATCTAGGTCAGCGCCTTCAATGGGCAGGATAACGGCATCGATACTATTGTGGAGACCCGTGGAGCGGAACATGTATCTGTCACACGGTATCACCAAATTGTCGTGTCGTGGGATCCCTCGCAGTATTGTTGACACTATTGTGACGATTTTCTTTAGTGTTTTTGTGGGCTAGTCAAATTTGTGTGACAATTGTTTAGCTGTTAGATTCGATTTTGAGATTAGATGCTATTTATTAACGTGTAGGTGGGTACACCTACGTGTAGATAGAATTTAAGTTTAACATGAATAAAAGATTTTTAGATATCGTTGATCATACTGTCCTTTTGACTATTTATACCTAAAGCGAGCCATTTGGTCCTGTGTTTCGCTATTTGCAGACAGTGGTTTTCAGCCGCATTCCGTAGAATCATCGGTCCACCTTCATGGGAGTGTCCTTCGCTGGGCTAACGCACTCCCTTCATATCAGAACGCTTGCTACATTCTTGGTTGTAAAATTTATAGAACTAAGTATAACTTACTCTTAAGAATTAACAAAAAAATATATAAGATTTTATACAAAGTGTATTGTAAATGTAATTTATTTTAAGTAAAGGGATCGATTTTATTTAGCGATATTTTTAAATGCGTTGTTTGTGCGTGTGTGTTGTTACTGCTTTTATTTATCACATAAACAAAGGCGGACACCTGTAGACAATACAAATATATTTTGTTCCATAAGGGGATGAAATCCGCGGGTCGATTGACAGACACTGCCAACATTGCCAATCGTGTCATCATAATATAGCGAGGTGAATTGTAGTCATCACGAATTGACATGGAATCAAAATATATGTACGATATTGTCATTACCTTCCAATTACGCCGCTTGTAACCTTTGTTACATTACCTAGTAATAATAATAGTTACACTATTTTTCATTGGTATGTCCTTGATGTGAAATGATAGTCATTATTTTTCTATAGTATTTTTTCTAGTTTACGTTCATAAACAATATGAAATATGATATAGATATCATCACGGCTGTACCCCCTTAGAAGAAAGAGGTGTAGGTAAATACTTTAAGTAAAACTTAAACGTATTTATTTATGAATTCATTCGAGGGGATTGTAATTACATTTATAAACAAATCAAATGTGACATTTATATCAGGGAGCAACAGGAATAGCTCTCCATTCTGATACATAGTTCACCCTTCTTGCCAAAGAAATAGTCTTTACCAATATAGACAATTTTATCCAACTTTGCAGACAATGATGGAAGAGTATATTGTTTTTAGTGTAACTTTTTAACGCGGCGTTTATTTTAATTTAGATATTACAGATCCTTTACCACGGATTTAAAGTCAGATATTTTTTCTACTCCTTAAACGGTAACGAATAATGGTCACTTGGTTAAAAAGCTTGATATGTCTATCAGAGTCAAGTTTAAAGAATAGGATGGTTTTAATTCACTAATATTTCGTTATCTAGAGTAGGGATTGCAACCCGGTATGTTTCTCAACCCGGCCGGGTCCGGTAACATGGCGACGAATAGCAAATCAACACTAGTCTGTCTTAATCAGTCTCAAAATCACGAGTTTTTAATTAGTTACTAATTTTAATTAGTTTTTTAGTTAGTTACTACGTAATACTATACAGAGTAAAGAGAAATACCTGCTTGCTTAAAGTTAATTACTAATACTAATGTAACTAGTTGAAAACCTCTATTATATTAGAATAAGAAACTAATAACGCAGCCTAATGTGCTAAACTTGTCTTATCAACTTCGATAGATAAACTTTGGTAGCTTTAGTTTTAACTATATCCACAAATTTAAAAGAGGTATGGACTTTAGCGCGACGAAGTTGTGGCTTCATTAATTTTGACTTATATCTAGTATTATAATTATACAGTTCGCATTTTTTCGTATGATGTGATATATTTTTCCTAATGTACATTATATTTTCAAAGATATACTGACAGGGCACTGTCATAATATTTATTTCTTTAAAGAGTTCCCTGAGTGAATCACGAGTACTTAGGTTATAAATGGCTCTTATTGCTCTTTTCTGCAGTAGAAGACTGATTCTATGTCTCCACCACGGCCCCACAGCAATATTCCGTCAGACATGATGCTATGAAAGTAGCTATAATAAACTAGTCTTGCTGTGCTTACGGCGGCGACGGAATGCCAGAGCAACACACATACTTCGTCAACCAAGGATAAACGTCGACTAAGTCACAGTAGAAATTATACTGTGACTAAGAGAAGAAAAGAAAACACGCATACAGCGAGCAGGGGTGAGAGGTGCGCGAGTGAACGGCAACTTGCCATGCCAATTTTCTACAAGTTGGGTCTTCCGTGCTGCAGTTCTCGTACCTACCGGGCCCGGTATAAATGGCCGGGCCCGGTCGATGTCAAAAAGGGCACCGGGCCCGGCCGCGGCCGGGCCGGACCCGGCCGGGCCCGGTTTGCAATCTCTAATCTAGAGTAAGACAAAGGGAAAAACAAAATATGGAGACAACCTTGCATGACTGTGTGTGTATTGTTTGTTTATATTTATCTTGCATTTAGTATTTATGGGGATGGATGTTTACGTTATTATAACGTGTTGGTTATTCGATTTCAGAGCCGATCTCAATTCATCATCATCAACCCATTATTGTCCCACTGCTGAGCACGCGGTTCCTCTCATTTATGCACGCTAACCTACCGCGGGTTGGCGGACTTCACATGCCATCAAGAAAATTTCATAGATCTAATTTTCCTTCACCGTTTGAGCATGTGATAAATAAGCACATAACTGCCGAAAAGTCAGTGGTGCGTGCTCTGGGTCCGCACTCAAGACCTTTGACGTCACAGTCCACAGTTTACCTACGCCTACTCACACACATAGGGAATACCTACTCACACTTATTCAGCTCTTAACTCTCTACTTACACATCTCCATATAAATTATAATGTAACTTTCTATGGATATAAGGTGAATAGAGCTGAATAAGTGTGAGTAGTCCCTTATGGCTAGCACAGCTCCTAAGCGCCTACCGCCACGATTTCAATTATCATCATCACATAAACTATTAGACGACTGATGGACATAGGTCTCCCCCAAGGATCGCCACGACGACCGGTCATGCGCCGCCCGCATCCAGCGGATTCCAGTGACCTGCACCAGGTCGTCAGTATACCTTGCCGGGGGCCTGCCCACGTTGCGACTTCCAGTACGTGATCGCCACTCTAGAACCTTCAAGCCTCATCGGCCGTCCGTTTTTCGAGCGATGTGCCCTGCCCACTGCCACTTGAGTTTGGCGATTTCAATTATAATAATTATAAAATAAAACTAAAGTGAAATGCCGAATGCCGAGGTCGTACAACTAGCTCGTGTGGCGCACAACAGATAAGCTTCACGCTCGGCCGCCGCCGCGCTTCCGTTTGATTTCATCACATTTCCGACTGCCACCGGTCACTGGGCGAATTGTAGTTAAATAGTTTTATTATAATATATCTTCATGTATTTGTTAACATCATTTGGTTACTATGTAGTTCCCATCCATCGTTTTCACAAGTAGCCATGTACCTATGTGATCTACTGAAAGCATTTTACCATTTTATTATCATCTACTATCAACCCACTTACTGTCCCAATACGGGATACGAGTGTCTTTCAGAATGCATGCCATTAGTCTGAAGTTTACTAATTATGTTGGGTGCCCACCATAAAGAGGCCAACGCTGAGAAAATCTTTCAGTCATAAAGATTTCCTTACGATGTTTTTCTTCATTGTTCAAGCGAGTAAAAAATAAGGACGAAATGTTGAAAAAGAAAACATATAAGGAGTATGACGTTTGCACACAATTTAATGTGTGCGTAATAAATCGAAAGTTTATATACAACACTATGTGTCTTTAATGAACGATGAGAATGTATAAAAATACATTTTGTAAACTAGTTTTTTTCAAAAACATCTGAATCGATTTCGATTAGGTATATTCATATGGGACCATCTCTGAAGTACGACGTACCAAAGAAAAAAATAATCATCAAAATCAGTTTATAATTGGCGGAGTAATCGCGTAAAAAACGTATAGTCGAATTGAGATTTTTTCCTTTTTTGAATTTGGTTAAATAACTGACTATGTGCAGGTACTTAAATAGTACTATTGATTATTCTATAGTTTTGTTTCGTATGTTTCAGGTAACATCGCCGCCATTAACGATGAGGTACTGTGCAACGATGTTACTGTGGTGCGGCGTGCTCATACGCACAGCCTGCCCTATGGAGGTCCAACACGAGTACGAGACGCATACCGATGTAAGTTCTAAAGTGGTTGAATGCTCTGTAATTTACAAACTAGTTTAAATCCACATTACAAAATATCATTGCTACGAATATTCTTCCTAATCCTAGATAGTGTTGACTGTAGGACGGCTTTCAGGCACCTTACTTTCGCAAAAACACGTCATGCAAAGTACCTAAATTAAAAAATTCCAGATTTTTCTGTGGTACGATCTAATGGTCCACTTAACTACCTCACTGGTAAGACTGCCACTATACAATTTTAATCTATTTTGAGGAAGAAAAAGAAGATGTGCGGTCTAGAGCCTGTCTGGGCGAAGAATCTACGTCTTTCACTAAAATCCTATAACTTTACTAAATAAAATTCTACAAAGTCTTAATTAACATGTGAACATGTGCGTAAAACTATTATTAAATCTTTTAGCAATAAATAAACTGTTTGTCCTAACATCGTGTCTAACTCCTGTAGATATCTTGTTTCTATCAGTCGCGACCGTATAACCTACCTCAGTTTAAAATAATAAACGAAATGTTCTGGCTTATTGAACAAATGACTAAATGTTTATTAATTGATGGATAGGTCCACCTGATTTCGCAAACCCCAACATATAGTATCTACAACTGAAATGAAATTTCGTATTTAAACACTAATTTGTTTGCAACATGCAGAAAATTCACAGCACGAGGCAACATAAATTCTTGAAAAGTTATTTTTAGTAAATGTTCTGTGTTAAAAGTAAACTTAGTACGAAAATAGGGTTTGATAACGAAAAATGTGATTGGAATGAAATGTTAAGCTGCTAAGAATTTAGACAAAATGTACAATTTATCTTTTACCGCCATTATCAATCTGTTTAATAAACAGCATGGTTTAAAAAATCCAGACAACATTTTTAATTCTGTAAATTACACAGTGTGATAAGTCTACGCGGTACATTTAAATTTATTCCTATTTTTATAATTTCAGATCAACGTGGAATCGGATTCTGTGAGGGGCCGACGTGGCGTGATTGAAGAAGAAAAATATTACAACATGCAATCCCATCGACAGGAAACTAATATGAACCAACCCTGGATACCTGGTCCCTTACCACCTGAAGAAGATCCGACGACCAAAATATCGATCACAAATGAGGTCAAGGAAGTCTTACCTCTGTACCAAACGACAGAGAGGGTGACTGATAAGCCAACTGGTCGAGGAGCAAGAGCTTCCAATGAAAACTGGATTAAACTACCTTTACCTGGACGTGATGATATCCAAAGGGATCAGCGAGACCAGAGAGATCAGAGAGACCAAAGAGATCAAAGAGATAACATTCTAACGCCGCCCCAACCCTCAGGTGATCTAATCAATTCAAGAATGCCAAGAGTCAATTTTGTCACACAAAACAAGGCTTTAGAGGCGTCTGAATCTCGTAATGATAAAGAGTCTATCCAAAGAGCAACAAGGACAGACGAACTGCGAACGGAATTTGTGAGACCAGATGAGGATAGAGACAGAGCGAAATATAAGCCAGTGTTTCCCCGCCAAGCTGTGTATAACGCACCGATGCCTGAAGAATCTAGAAGATATTTCTACGATGATAGATTGTACCCAGTTCCAGATGACCTGTACAGAAGGGATCCTTATTACGACATGATTGACCGAAGGCGTTACTTCCCTTACTATGGTTCTAGAGTAGATAGGTATGATGAAAACTATGACAATATGGTACCTAGAAAACCAAAAAGAATTATTTACTACGCTCATTTGCCAGAAGTTGTGCGAACTCCTCCAAGTGTGGACCTTAGGTACAGATACTCCGCTGACCCATACAGGCGTTTTGATGAAGATTTGTATCCTAATGCGAGGAATGGAAGGTACGACTATAGATTTAGAAGCAGATACCCTTATTCTCCCTTAAGAAAAGATGACAGGAACTACAGAGATCTGGCTGGAGCAGGCACAGTGGTTAAGGATAAGAAAGTGGAAGATAAAGTAACCCCTATTCCGATTTTACCACAAAAAGAGGACAAGTTTAAGACTGCGATGAATGCTAATAGAAATCTTATTAACAGTCACCAATATCATGAAAGTGCTGATACTTACAATGATCCCATCACACACAAAGGGTTCCCAGATACCATTCGACCAGACGATGGCTCTCTGAGATTTGATGAGCCACTATTTCAAGGAGCTGTCATAGACCCGTACCAAAGAACATATTGATCATGGATTAAATCGTTAATTTCTGGCTCGATTTTCAAATGAACTAATTTGAAAAAATAGCCACAAACGCGTTTAAATCATGTATCTGAACTATTAATATTTTGAAGGCATTTAATATCTACTTAGTATTTATTTTTAGTGTCAGCTGTAATATTAAATGGAGATTTTACAACTATTCTGTGTCGCTAATAAATGTAATAACTGATGGTCGTGTTTTAATTACGAGGGCGTTGTTCGCGACAAATTGTACAAGTAATAAATCGAGCGTTTAATTTAAAACACGCCGACCGAGGGTGAAGATGAATTTCATTAAGAATTAATTAATGTCATTCTTAAACCGTTTTTGTTTTTCCACGGCGAATAAAAAACATCTGTCGGGGATGTTGAGCGCGACGCGTTTTCTTGAGGTAATTAAGCAATAAATTTTGTGGCTGGCAACATCGCGAGGTGGGGGCAATTACAGTAGTTAAGAAAATGGATGTTCTCCACTCGAGAACGCGTACAAAACCGACGTGACTAATTAAAACGAGGGCTTAGGAAAAATCCTACGACGTGACAGCTTGTAATCAAGGGGATAGATTTTTTCTATCTTTTTTTTGTTGCTTGTTTGCCAGAAGTTCGCGGATTAGTGTCAGCGATAAATTACGGGTTATTAAATGTCTTGTCGGGGTTTTAACTGACGGCTTGAGGTTTTGAAAGGCGCTCATTTTGTATGTATAAATCATTTTACATTACACTTTTTCGTCTTAGGTAAATACAATAAACTTATTATTTACATTTTTTCCCTTAAAACTAGCAATCCATCTCAGTTTTGACTTCCTAATTGTAAACATAAACCATCCATAAAACTCACTCAAACACATACAGGAAAAAACATCAATATCAGTCCAGCCGTTTAGGAGTGTATTTATTCTTTTGTATACACTACTAGAGAACTATCTAGATTGATATCCTACAACTACTTTTCATTATATTTATTTTAGCTACACTAAAAATATGGTGTTTGGATAAACAAACTAGCCGGGAATCAACGTGTGGCCACAATTGGCTCTTGATGAACTGAATTATTTATATAGAGTCGTCATGGTGACCACACGATACCACAAGTACATATGTCCAAATGTGAGTATAATAAAGTTGAATAATATTGTGTGATTTGAAATAGTATTGTGCATATCATATTAATAGACATTAAAAAGACAGTGGCATTGTATTGTAAAAAAATCTCATATATAAAACAAATTACAACAAAAAATCGAAGTGTGCCTTTCTACATACTTTATATTAAGATTTACGAAGCAAAACAGTGTAATATGTTTGGCTTTTCAGTGACTGCTGAAAATCACTGAAATAAGTTATAACTTTATCTTATAAAGTTCTCTTTCAGCTTTATATAATTTAAAACCAAATGTAAGTATATACATACTTTTATTTTGAAGTCATAAATTCGTATCACGACCTTTTATTGCAGATTCACGACCAAGAGTGAAAAAAATTATACACATATAGTATATAAAATCCGTAAATCTGCGTCGACTCCGATGCTGTATATAAATCGAAGCATCCCAAGGAATCGAAATAACAAAACTGTCCATTCTTCTCCGTTAACCATACCCACCCTACACTAAAGGGTTATGACAGATGGCACGTAGTACAAATAGCAGCGATGTCCTCAGGCAAAATTCATTATCTTCAACTTCACTATGAAAATTGTGTAACATCGCCCGTATCCTGACATTGCGGAAGAATTAAGGAAGGTAGAGGAAGGACGGAGAATGGAAGATATCGTGGATTGCGCTAATTGGAAGCTTGTTACGTAAACGGATAAAGGGTTACGTAATTTGATTCTGTGTTATAAAATGTATTCGATATTGCCAATTTGTGCAGCCCCTAGCTGTTATTCGGGGAATTTATTTTTCGTTGTCGATATTTAAAATAATAATTAAGAATATTAATGAACTATGTTAGGTTAGTAAAATATACAATTATTAATTGACGTTTTCTATTCGGTTCTTGGGGAATTACTTCACGAAATTAAACGTTATAAATGTAATGTAAACGAAAAGTATCTTCAAAATCGTCCTATGGTTTAGAAATACTACCTAACTGCCTAAAAACAGCTACAGCAATTTCCGCTCCTAAAACACAACACAAACAACATTTTAACATCACACAATTCAATTAAAATAATTACTAACAACTTAACCTTAAGTTCAGCAGTGTTGCCATATCTTATTACCCCTTACACGGGACATATCATAATATTTAAGCTGGCAACTCCCCAAACAATCCGGTGGTAGCGTCGGCAGCGACATCACGACGTTCAAACTATTAACATGTCAATAACAATTTGCTGAATTGCTTTTATGTTGTACTTGATATGAGGTCCAAAGGGAAGGGGTGAACTCAGGGCTGGCACAAGACACTTTAGAAATGTAATATATAGACATATGGTATTCAATTCCATATATCTTAGCGTCTGTATTCACATATTTGGTATTGTTTTTAACCTGCTTCTATTTGAGAACAAAAAAATTGTGAAACTGACTATAACTATCTTTTAGTGTAACATACATAATATGTCCTTTGCGCATCAACTTTGTCTGATCATCGGGGATTGAGTAAAATTTGTAGATATATTTTTTTTGTTTTAAAACTATCTTCATTTATTTATAAATTATTTAAATTTTAATTATATGGTATTGTTAGCTTCAATTGAACAACTGCCCAAGTAATCAAAAATATTTTATAGAATGATTGTGTGCAGAATCTCCTCCAAACCAAACCAAAGTAGAAGTAACCAAAAAATTTTTTGATTAGTTCAAAGCACAACCCTATAAAGTCAAACAGTTCCAAAGTTAAGGGTTGTCTGGCCGGATCCCGGGACGACGCGGGACTCGCCGGGAAATTGATAATTTTCACTATACGCTAGCGGTCATACAATTATTTATTCATGTCCAAGATATGATGCCTGACCGAAATTAATATTTATAAGCCATTGTCCCTCTAAGTCCCATCAGATAAATTAATTCACAAGTAGTTTAGATTGTACTAAATATGTGAATAGCGTAATGTGTAGTTTGGGATTATAAGCGTAGTTGTGGACTTGGGATCTGTTTGTTTAATTAGTTTTGGAAATTGACTTATGTTTAAGGTCGTTTAGGATTACGGGATTAGTGGCGTGTACGACGTTTTTGACTTAGGGGTTTCATGACAAGAGCGGAATTCTAGCCTGGGGACTGCTATGTTTCGGTCCGATGCACTAACGGGTTATAAACTTATGCCATTAGCCAGATTAAAATCTAGACTCACAGCTACTAACTTTATTTATAAAAAATTGTGGATATGTAATGTGCAGTTGTGATTTCTGTCGCTAGACCAATAGGGCAGTCAGTAATCAATAAGCTTGATATTTGCCAATTTTATATAGTATGTAGATGTTAATCTTCTTTTGTGTCCGTGGTCTCAGACAGATCAGTTTGCGCGTGATGGTGGATGCCGTACAAGATCCGAAATATCGAGACAATACAGTACCAATATACCACGATAAAATCTGTTAAAGTAGTTTAATTTCTTGTCTGTAATATAGGTAAGATACTAGGTCCGAGGCGTGAGACCTCGCTCACGATGATCACGTGCCATTAAATAAAAAATATATTACAGCTGTAAAACGGTCATAGCCTCGTAGTAACACCACGAGGCGTCCACCACCAGTGGACTGTTAAGTCACAGATCTTGAATTGGATCCCAAGGCCACTGATATTCGAAGTTACGTGCTTACACGGTGAAGGAAAACATCGTGAGGAGAGATTATCTTGATGGCGTGTAAAGTCTGCCAACCCGCATCAGGCTAATGCTTCTGAAATTAGAAGCCCTATGATAGTGGTACAATAAATGGATCGATGATGATGACACTTAGTGACGTCACGGCATACGTCATTACTGACGGTCACGATGACGTGTCACTATACTAAATCGCCTTAAACACATACAAAACAATACAAAGTATGCAAATAATACTGTACACATAACTCGGCGACAGAGATTCTTCTTAGAAACCGAATATTCCCATTGTGAAGCATCCTTAAGGTTCTAATAAAGTGTCACATAAAGTAGTATGAGTAAGTTGGCTGGCGAGGAGATAGCGGTAGGGTTGTTCAAGATCGTTCATAATTTATTTAACAAAAAGTTTTTTTTCTTTTTAAGTTGAGGAAGGTTATTATTAAAGGTATTTAAGGAATGTACCTATTTAAGTAGTTATTGTTAGTAAACATAACATAACATACTATCATGCCGGTCGTCCCCGAAGGGTTAGGCAGAGGTGTATCTATTAATGTAAAACCACAGTTAGTCGGTATATTTTAGGTACCATATAATGTTCTTTATAGGGGGCGAGTCTATTAGCTAGTAAAAGTATTTTAGAAATAAAATTACTCGGTACATTGATATTATTTTTAATTGCTTTTGTTCGACAGTTTGTCCTTGACCATGAGACCAAATCCGAAAAAGTAGTTTTATTTCAATGTCTAAATATTCGCGTAAATGTAAGAAAGCAAAAATATTTCTTTATATTTATGTACGAAACTTAGCACTGGATTAAAATAGAACATTCCTGATTCCAGGATTTCCTGTTCATACAGGAAGATTTGGAATGTGTTTTAGTATAGGTACAAAGAACTTGTATAATAATACGTAATGTATTTATAAAACTCTAGAATGTTATGAGAACATTGCTTTTACATGATTTGTTGTGTGTTGTATCGGCCAGGTCTTATTCAAGGAATATTATTAGCTCTTAATAAACGGGAATAGATAAGATTCATCTTTTTGTTTTTTTTTTAAAAAAATAAAGTATGAGATTTATTAACACATTTTCTATATGATGAACTTTAACATAATATTACGCATGTATTCCTATAGGATGAGGCAGAAACGTGCCACTTGCTGATGTATAGTATGATATTTATTTAGCCCCATGTAATGAAAAGGGGTCAGAGGGTGTATTAAGAGGTCAACGATCCACACTTCTTCGAGAATTTCGTAACAAAACCTATAATACGTACTTTGCACGAACAGAACCTATTACCTTACACTCAGTAGTCAATGATGCGATCACAATGGCTATAAGGGTGATGATGATAAATATATAAAATTATATTATTTAAAACCGTTAAATGGCAACCCTAATTCCAGTCGACTCCGGTTCTAAGAACACGGTCTTACATTGTCGCGAATGTCGCACTTAATTTACTGGGTGACACCCCTGTTTATTGCTTTTTATTATTAATTTTAGTGTTTTATGGCGTACCTGGACAAAAAATATAATATTATTACTTTGATTTACTATACCTGCTTGAATGAATTTCAAATTATTGACTTAAGTGACCAATTTAAATTTTATTATCGAGATAATAATATGGTAACTTTAAATTATTTATTTATTTAACAATGTATCAAATTAATTGATTAATGTTGCAATGTTGTAGAACCAGCTACAATTTACTTACTACTATAAAAACGCGTATATCATATCTGTGTTATGTTAAATTTAAATACCTAATAAATAAATTAAAAAAATATTTCACTTTAAAGAACTCATAAGTTACATAACTAAGTAAACTAAATGACAAAAAAAAAACTTTTTATACAAAACATTATTTCGCACGTCGCGTCGGTCTGTTAAAAAAATAGAATTAAGAGAACATAGTAATTACTACAATTGACGAAACAAAGATATTGTTGAAGAAGTAAATGAAAGACGACCCAATTAGTCCAGCGGTAGTTAACGCTGCCTTCTGTGCTATGGATCCCGGGTTCGAATCCCGGTAGGGACAAATGTTTGTGTGATGAGCATAAACATTTGTATCCGAGTCATGGATGTATCTATGTATATGTATATATTTACAAAAAAAAATATTTATGTAGTATATCAACCAGCTAGTATCCGTAACACAAGCCTCGTTGCTTACCACGGAACTAGATGGCGTCGTGTCATACCGTCCAGCAAAGACCTATATTGGTACTACTTCTTCAAAGACTTACAATATCTTTTACCTCATCACTCTTAAACTTTTCTATATCTGTTATGTATTGTCATTATTAGATATTTGTATAATTATGTCGGGTAGATTAATAAATCAGTTCTTGTCTCGCACTCGATGCGTTTCGTTGGTACATAACATGGTGACAGCGGTGTGATCATTATTTGCGGTTTATAGTTAAAAAACTAGGGTGGACTTTCGAGAAAAATACAATAGTAGTGTTAAATGGTATTTAGGAGTGTTGATAAAGTGATAGTGCGTGTATTTTCACAATTTATAATGGAACACGTGCAGCCTCCATCAGATTTAAATATGGACGGCGCTGGACGGCTGGTCTGCGTGACGGGCCGATGCTTGGAATAAAGAAAAATTTTCACTCCTTCCATCTTTGAGTCCCTACGTGAGTATAAATCAATATTTTTCTGTACATTATGACACGACACAACGCCATCTAGTTCCGTGGTAAGCAACAAAGCTTGTGTTTCGGATACTAGAAGGTTGATATACCTTCTACATATATACTTACTATACATAGTCACATCCATGACTCGGATACAAATGTTGATGTTCAATCACAACTAAATTTGTCCCTGTCTGGATTCGAACCCGGGACCGGGGATTCTGAAAATCACTAAGATCTAAAAACTATCCTGAACATACATACTTTGAGTATTTATGTAGGTACTTTTTACAATGTATTTATTTAATTAAGATGGACTTTATTATATAGATTCTCAAAGCTTAACACATTTCGTACAAAACAAGTGTCAAAAATGACATGCGATACTCCATTGAACCTCATTTAATTTTACAGACTCAGTCCCCTGTCCTTTCAGCCTTTGATAATCGTTTAATGTTTTAACTACATCCATTACCAACCAGCATATATTTCCCACCATTTATATTCATGTTCCAAATTCAAAAATTGCAAATAAAATAAAGCAACCAACACGAATGTTGCTCTACTCGGTTTTCCGTGTCGTCCGATGTCGCGGCGATACGGCTGATGTACGCGACCGGCAGCCGGCGGCGCTACGACAAAGGCGCGCGCCATTAACTGATATGACATGACTATAAAGTAACCTCACCGTGGGACGATGACGGCAAGTGTATGAGAAGTGGCTCTGCTTAGTTCTATATTTTAGCTTTAGTTAATACCCTTGTTGAAAAATAAAAGGCTGATTTTGTTGTATCTTTTTAAACGTCGTATCTAATAAGTAGTTATTGCATTTTCGTTTCGTTGTCGATCTTCATCAACAGACAAGGGAAATATTTGTTGTAGAACCGTCGTGTCGAACTACTACAAAATTAACCTTACTAACACTAATAATTCTGTAAGAGTTCTTTGATATTAATAATTTATTGCAACAATACAATATCAAGTACACAAAACCAGTAAAAAAGTCCAGCAGTAAAAATATAAATAGACGTTATCATAAGTATCTAATATAATTTGGGGAAGTTTCTAAGAAAGTTTATCTCGTAGTAAAATGTACCTAAAGTAGAGCCAATTATCCACCATATCAGCTGCACCACAATATTTTGCACCGTACACACATTACGAACGATCATTTCACATTATATTACGCGCGCGATGTGTTGAACGCGTTTTTGCGCGAACCGGGTATCGAACCCGTGTCGATGAGCCCCACTAACCATAAATATGTGTCGTGCCAACACGGCTCCACTCATAACGTATCAATTGTCTTTACGATCGCAATTTTTATTATTTATGTGGTACATTTAAAGTGTGAAGATTTTATCGATCAACTCGGCTGTGGTTTTTTTAAAGATGGCTCCGATTTTTTGTGTAGGTATATGTTATGAACTATATGTGTAATAATAAAGGATAGTTTGAAACTAGAAAAAAATATGAGATTGACAATCGCCTTTGGTCTCTAATGAACCTAAATGCGTCCGCTGAGCGTGAGGTTTTGGGTTCGATTCGCAGTTTGAGCAATGTTTTTTTTGTACATAAATTTCTCAGTATAAGCTTATTTTGGTCCATGGCCGGTTAATGGCAACAGGCTCATCCATATTACAAACCATGCGATCTTAAACAACGACGACCTGAGACTTCTGCCAAAACTTTTGGGATTTAGTCATGATATAATGTTATATTGATAATAAACTTACCGTGGTAAGCCATTGGATGGGTGACCACAACATACATAATTGCTCAAGACAAGCGGTACTCGAGTGCATTATAAGTATGATGATCATGGCCTACAACTGAGTTGATTATTTGATTGTAATGAATTTAAACTACTGTTTACTAATTTTATCTTGGTACACTGATACACTAGTTTTGTGGTTTTTCTATTAATTTAAATTTTGGACATCATTTCTATGTATTTCAATTATCTGGAAGTTGGAACTTAACATAAAGCTGTGATTAGCCCTGTAATTAGTCCAAGTGTACTATGAAGACAAAAAAGCAGGTTACGTGGGTATTTATCACATGCTCAAACGGTGAAGGAAGCCTGGAAGCTTGAGAGAGCCTCTCGATGACCTTTACTAAGCTAGCGCGGTGGACTATACACTAGTCTCTCTCCAACGAGAGGAGATTCATGCCCAGTAGCAGGACAATAATTGGGTTCATGATGATGGCATGGAACATAGCTAATATACTATCACGCCTGTTGTCCCCGCAGGGTTAGACAGAGGTGTACTTAGAACACCCACATTTCGAGCCTATTGCTATCTACCGGGCACGTATCCAAACTCCGAGCTGCTACTGAGAATTTCATAGAAAATACCAATAACACGTTTCTCGACCTGGGAATTGAACCCTAGACATCTTGCTCAGGAGTCGTTTACGTCTACTCGACCACCGAAGCATTGTGATGACATGGAATTTATCAGCATATGGGGATCATGACTAGGAAAATAACAAAAACTCATGTAATTCCTTAATTTTCATTTGTGCTGACCGTGTGTCACATGAAGCCATTGGTTTGCTTAAAATCTAGGGCTTCCAGCGCTTTCTATATCACCGTTATCTTTAAGATACAACGGCTATAATAACTTCTTAGATAGTCTACTATAGATAGGGGCTGATCCCTTCATGATTACAGTCTTAAAAGTAAATCAGGTGTTTCATTTATACTGTAGGTATAATAAGTAGATATCAATCAATATTAAAGTAGTATTCTTTAAAAAAGTAAACAAAATAAATATTATACTGGTATCACATATACAAAGAAAAAATATTATTTGTATTTTTTTTAATAGGAATAACGCCCATAAACCACGGGTGATAATTTAAAAAAAATATACGTCTGTGTACTAGGATTGTAAAAAAAATGTAATAATAAACCCATAATCTATGACGTAGAATCAGGCACTATACAACCTGTATGATCAAAATAATATTCCCAGGTTGCATCCAAAATTGTTTGTAGGCATAAATCAAAGAAACATCGCAAGTTAGTTGGCGTGTCATAGCAACTCCGAGTCGGTAGGCAAAGTTTTCAGGTGTTCGGAAAAAGTTGTTGATATATGCCAGCTCCCTAGCGTACCATGCATCATATATTGCTGCTCTATATTCTACTGGAGTACCTTCAAGTATTGGAAAGGTGTGTGTGTTATATTTGTGTGTATTTGTGTGTGGTAGCCGAGCGGTGTGACCAGTGGACTGAGATGTCAGAGGTCTCGAGTTCCAACCCAAGGCACGCACCACTAACTTTTCGTAAGTTATGTGCGTATTTATCACATGCTCAACGGTGAAGGAAAACATCGTGAGGAAACCTGCATGCTTGAGAGAATTCTCGATGGCATGTGAAGACTGCCAACCCGCAGTAGGCTAGCGTGGTAGACTATAGCCTAATCCCTCTCAATTGAGAGGAGACCCGTGCCCAGCAGTGGGACATTAATGGGTTGATGATAATTTGTGTGTGTCGATAAAACCCGTAGAAAATATTTAAAAAAAAATGTTAGGTACAGTTAAATAATACATTTCTGCCATTCAACTTTCTGAATTTAGGCACATAAGACTACAAAAAAAAGATCAACATTTATAAGTAGGATAATATACTTTTAATGTACGTAACTCGGCGCGTTTTATCTGACCCTCCCAGATATTGGTTGATTCACAGAATAACACACTCAGCTCACAAAACTGATCTCAAACCGAGTGTTAAAAAAATAATCAATCACTGATCAAATTAAACCATTTATCTTACCTATTTTGCCGATGAAAAATGGCTTATTTGTCAATTACTTTTCACCTAAACCAAGGGTCACTTTTAGCAAACACTACAAACAAACAGTCACAGTAATTCCTTCCTTAATACACTAAGAATAAGTAATATTTCGGTGCAAAAGCACTTGGTGAATTTTTCTGCAAAGTTAAACAAGCATGTATGCAAGCGAAATCCAATCTTATTATCAATGAATACGAATGTTTCATATGTACGAATACAGTGGTGTTGTGTAGGGTGGCAATAAATAAATTGTAGGAATCTAGGAGTATTAGTATCGGTCGCGACTGATAAAAGTCCTCTTTCGCACGACCGACTTGTGATCTTTTGTTAGTGATGAGCCAATTTGAGCTGTTTTTATCGATAGTGCCTCGAGGTTGCAAATTTTACACCCAATGGGACAATCTTGATTCCTCTCGGAACTTGGGACGCGAGCTATCCGGCAAATTATGGGGTGTATTACTTTTAATAATTAATAAAATTATTACATGAAATAGTAGGAGGTGCCTACTATTAAGCCGAAGCTTCGAAAAAGAGACTACTGAATAGGTTCAGTAGTCTCTTTTTCGAAGCTTCGGCTAAGAATGTCCTAAAATGAAAAAGGAAGTTGGTTCTCCAATTTATCGTACAACAGTCAGTTTTAAAATTTAAACTCGCAAATTCAAACAAAAATGTCAGGTAAGTCATCCGTTACGATTCTTCGCTCTTACGATTCTGCTTTTTAATATTTTCCAACAGTATTTAAATCAGTCCATTATAAAATATTTTAATGTTTTCGATTAAGTATACAAAATTTCGCTTTTAAATGTCAACAGAAAATTTACGTTATTAACATAATTTTAAGGCGACCTAAAATCTAATCGATTAATTATCGATTACCAAATATCGATTTGACGATTCGATAAACAATCCCAGCACTATTACTTAGTGTTCTCGGCACGTTCCGGTCAGCTGCGGGCCTTTTGTCTGTTTTCTTTTTAATTACCTCCAATAAATAGCCACTCGGCAACCCGCCGCCTCTATTTAAGATAGGGAGAGACACCACTGTGTCTTCGACATTGTACCTCGATTTACAATGATAGCGAACTCTGGGAAAATGTACAAGGGAAACATACTTTCAAACGACTATACGTAATTCATAGTGGATTCTTTTGTTAATGTCCCCGACTAGATAATTTCGCGATAACGCCTTATACCTATAACAACAATTTACGTAATAGGCTATTATTAAAAAAATTGCCTCTTCGCTAGGTGGCTGTGTAGTGGTTGTTTATATAAATGCAATGCACTTATAGGTCCTACAATAAGTAATAGAATCCTGTGATCCATTGCAACAATCATATCGTCAACAAGTCAAGTAAACGTTTATTTTAAGAAGCTCACTGGTGAACTTGATTACTGACAGTTCCGATTTACATGCGTATTTATCTCATGATCAAACAGTGAAGGAAAAACGTCGAGAGAAAACCTGCATACCGCACTAACGTAGTATGAACAGAACTAAAGCATACTCCTTTTCAAATGAGCGGAGACCCATGCCCAACGGCGGGACAATGAGGGACTACTCACACTTATTCAGCTTATATCCATAGAAAATAGTAATTTTGTATGGACATAAGCTGAATGTGAGTGTCCCTAAATGGACTGATAAGACTTTGATATCTCGTATAACGTATTAATAAAACTAACTTAACCTTATCAGATCTAATCGCAATAAAACCATAGTAAATTCTGAAACCACTTTCTGAATATTTCACACGGCCAAAGTGATTTTCCATTCCCCACCATAATGTTATGGCAATAAAAAGACACGGGTAAATGTAACTCCCGAATGTGGTCGTAATGGTCGTTACCAAAAATAAAGTGTCCCTTTTATGGGGCAGGGCTGTATTTGAAGGTGTTTGACATTTGGGAAAACTTGGGAAAAATTGACTTAAAAAGTACCCACTACGTACTAGATATTGATATACTTTTTTTAGGTAGTTTTTTTCTCGCTGGTCTGGTCAACTCGGGCTTAAGATTAGGAAACTACTTTTTACGGGTTTTAGTGCTATGACTCAGTTAGGGAGAGGCCTATGTCCAGCAGAGGACATCGATACGCTCAATTGATTGCGGTATATTATTGAATCGCGAGATATTTTACAGCATCCATGGTCACGGGCAGACTGTTCGTATAAAATCTTACTTTATATCTATGTCCAGTATTCTTGTACATATTACAACATGAGTCCATTATTTCATGTTAAAAATATAAGTTTCCCATCCGATTATTTGATATAAAAAATGTAGAACCACCAAACATTCGATGTTTTTCAGGATTTCTCACACGCACAACCTTTTCCTCTGCCATAAAAATAACATATAACGTGTAGACTGTAGAGGGCCGTAAACTCAAAACGCACCAGTATGACCATTACAAAAAAATAAAGTGTCCTACTAAAGGCCAGGGCCGCATTTGTAACTCGGGAGCAGTTCCCAATGACTCCCTGGCGTAGTGCTCGGCGTTTCTTTTTTATTGATATTTTAGCGTCGGAATGATTTTTCGTTGCGACTACGAGTCTCCTGGGATGGTGCCGTTAGTATTGATGGCCGGTGTTGGTGACGGACTTGGGTCTGTAGTAAAATCATGTTGTAATTTTATTTTTAAACGTCATATCTAAATTATTTGTGAAAAGAGTATCTTACGTCACATCTTAGGTACTTGTTTAATGAGTTTCTTAACCGTAGTTGTAATTTTATTTTTATTGTAAATGGGAGCCCAGTGTATTGCAGTAATGATTACTTAACTATTGACAATTTAAGACAAACTAACATTGATATCTTGTACTGTAATGGAAACTATAATTTCTTTTATTGTTCTTTTGTTATTATATGGAATTTCTATAAGATCAACTTCTTGAAACAGTGCAACTAGAATCTTAACATTTGATAAATGCGTGAATCAGTTTATATGAAATCAAAACTGTATAAATATGTATGTCTCATATTACATAACATTCATATCCCACCTACTGATCGCTTTATAATTTCTTTCAACATACCTAAGCTGCGACTACTGACATAAAATGACTATACATATTGAGCGTACTAAAGTGACCAAGAATTATGTTCCCCCAAATCCTCTCCCTCTCTGAAGGACATACCAGTATCTCTGCGTGTATCACAACAAGATCGACATATATCCTGGCACTGAAACATTTACGCTAACGACACGCTGAATGAAACACGGTTATGATTGGATCGGCTTTTACCGGCCGGCATTACGGGTAAGCCGTGGCGGATGTTTGGAGGTTTGAGTGATATCGATAAGGACGAGTGATAGGTTATTTATGTTAAATTTCAATTTTTATTTGGCTGAATTCAATTATATGTTATTGCAATAAAGTAATATTTTGATTGTTCTTTGTACAAAAAAAAAGAAATTTGCAATAAAAACGTATCCTTAAGTCAATAAAAAAAACCTGCAAAGAAAAACAAAAAATCTGACGATCATTATGTATGTATGATAAACGATTTTCCCAATTTTCAGTAAATATGTGGTTACTGAAAACCTTAAATGGACTTCTTGAGATAATCCGAATAATCATGTTAATACTGTCTTACTTAAGGTTTAATAATCCACTATTATTTTACATTAAAATTAAGATATTCACAAATATAGAAAACAAGCGGCCTGTAGATTTATGTAGGTATTTAATATAGTTTATGTCTATTACGAATAAAGCGGCATACTTATCGTGAAATAATTATTCTATTCGGTCCAATAGTTTTGGAGCCTATTCAATAAATAAATAAATATTTCTGGACGTTTTGACACAGCGCTATCTAGTTCCGAGCTAAGCCACGAGGCTTGTGTTACGGGTACTAGTTGGTTGGTATACTACATAATTATAAACTTTTTTTTTGTAAATACATATTTAATATACATAGACACATCCATGGCTCGGATACATAATGTTTATGTTAATTACACAAACATTTGTCCCTACCGGGATTCAAACCCAGGACCCATAGCATAGAAAGCAGTGTTAACTACTGCTGGACTAATTGGGCCGTCAAATGCAAACAAACAAAACATGAATTCTTTCGTCTTGATAAAACTGTGCAATATGACGTTTTCCTCAATCAATCATTCATTCCATTTTTAAATGATGATATCTTCCAATAGAATAGTTCAATATCCTAAACTAGTATAGTACCACTACCAACATTGATTTTATATCCAAAACAAGAACTAAAGTCCAGTGAATATTAAATTATCCAAGAGTTATAAACCGTAAATATGTCAACTAAACATCTTAAATAAGCTTGTAACAAAACCTCAGGGTGTCCACTCGTATATTCCAAAGCAGATATTTCGCAAAACAATGTGAGAACAAAAGATAAAAATACGAGAAGGCGACATGAGCTTCAACAGATATTGTCAACATCGTAAATCGTAATTCGATAACACCAGACTGTACCGAGCAACGCGGACAATATTGTCACCCTACAATGATTTTATGGTTTTCTTTTACATTGACGCGTGTTTTGTGTTCAAGTTTACATTACATAAGAAAACGAGCAATGTATTTTGTAGCGCATTATTTTTGACATAATCCATCTTCCTAAATTGTGATAATTCAGACGTGCTAGATGACTTGAATCTTGAAGGCCCTTTACAATGCATTTCAAAGTCATCGATGATTGGGGAAATTTTGGACCACTTTTTATAAGTGTAAGATCTAAAAGTGGTTTTCTGCAAATGTTGCAAATTGACCTTTTGGTGTGATCATCACTATACCGTACGACGTATAGTCTCTGATTCTCAGCAAACGTATTGGAGACACCCAAATCTGCCCTGTTCAAACCATCTATCCCTGTAAATGTTTAGTTTGAACAGTGACGATCTTTATGTAATGGATATTTTATGTGCAAAACTAAAGCGCGTACAAACCATTGCACCGCACCCTTACATTAACTCTTACAACAATGCACAACTTGCAGTATTGTCACCTCGGAGATAAGGGCTCGGGCAGCTATCGCCGCTGAGTGGGCATCCTTGTAGGACAAGCGGGTTACTTTACGCGGCGCCCGCCAACGGATTTATGTGCCCGGTGCCGCAAGCTACGTAGATTAGGCTGATAGATGCGATTCCTGCGCCTCGATAATTTCGATGGTGGTTCGATTGTGAATTTTAAAAGGTTGGAGACTCTTTGTGTATGTTTTTACTGTATACTTGTCATGGGATAGATGAATTATGGTACTATAAAAACTGATGATCATGAAGTGATGGATCGTCAATGGAATCATTTAAGAATTCTAAATGTATTTAAAGTCATTAGTAATTAAATTTTTACGTGAATTTCTGTGATCACGTTACTTTGTAGGAGTAACAATGAAATACACATTTTTAATTTGAGTATTTTGATTCCATCAGAAATATCAACATTAAAGTTACGTAAAAATTTAGACGTCTGATTCTTCTGTTCTTAGTAAAAGTTATAAGATCCTGAAAAGAGCCAAGTTTGAAACTATTAAGTTAATGAAGCCTGTCAGGTCTGAATTCGCCGCTAACTAATCGTAACGGGAAATTCGTGTATAGACAGCACTACGCTGTATAGTTCTTATTGTTCTTTGCACTTTTACGTTATTAAAAGAAATTTAAACTCAGCTTTTGTGACAGAAATAGTAACTTTTGATATAATTACCATAATGAACTTACATGTCAATTTGGTGATTTAAAAACAGTAGCTCTCATTATAATGTTCACAGCTTTAATTCAAGAGCATTTTTTGACTTAGCAACTTCACCTGTAGCTTAAATTATTTGCTTAAATTACCAAATCATCATCCAATTAAAGCAAATAAACAATCAATTTTAACTTTATAGCAAAGTATTTACGAATTCGTCAGCTGTGAGAAGTTCAGCGAGTAATTTCCTTTGGCAACACTGGCTTGTAACAAAGTGTCGTAATTAGTCAATAGGGGAGACAGGGCAACTCCTAACAAGTTATTTGGCGCGGCCATTTCGTAGCAGTGTTTATTATCCTGGGTGTCCCCAACTAATTTATTGGACCCTTAGCGCCCTTGCCCTTAGATGGATCACCTAATTTAACATTAAGGCTACCTACAGGTGCTTTACGGGTATTGATGGCCATAATTTTTGTTTTAGGAGGTGCTGTTATGTCCATTGTACGTCCCACGGTAGGACTAGCTCGAATTATGGCGATTCTAATGTTTTTAAAAGTGCACCTACTTAATTTTCTTTTGACGAACGAAGTGTATTTTGCAAAATCAAATTCGCAAGTGACCTGTTTTATTAATAAAGTCAGTTTTATTAAATACTTTTAATCATAACATTTGTTTTCCTTGTTGTTCTATGTTGCAGTAATAAATATATGGCAACATATTTCATATTCATAATAATGAAACGTCGATATTAAAATAATATCAACATACCGCGATAAAATAAAAAATACCCTTGCCAAAACAAAAACACACAAGAGTTGCCACTCGCAAATAATTTTGTCACAGACTACAGTCCCTAAAATAAATATGGCGGTTATTTATCGGTCACGCAAGACAATCGCACGTGTAATTACTGGAAGGACAGACGGACTCCCTGCTGCGGGATCCCACGTACACGCAGAGGGTAGGCAGGCGTGTAGGTCGAGCGTGATCTTTTTGCGTTTAGCTAGCAATATCTAATGACGTTGGTAGACTTGGTAGTATTTTTTACAATTACAACATTTATTAGTTTTACTCTTCAATGAATTGATGATGCATTCAGGCATTGAACAACCTATATACTATTTATTATTAATGAAATTTTCAAGTCTGAAGAATAATCTAGTGTTGCCAGGTTTGATCGTTAGGTGTTCTATTTTCAAAACGTATTAATGCAAAACCTCAGTTCAGAATAAGGATTTTGTATTAAAAAACAGATCAGTATTCTTTGAAATTAGTTCTAGATACTGCAGTCGATGTCATGAGTTCCTAGTTCAAGATGTTGCGGTTTCCCAGGGGGCAGGGTGAGTGAACGGAGAGAGAGAGAGGAGGGGAGGGGGAGGAGAGTGGTAGTCCACAAGACACGGAACGACGTCTTCACATTAATTATCTCGGCAAGCCGCGCAGTGATTCGGACATGGCAATCTTTAGTTGTTTTGTTTCGTTTTCGCAACTATGATAATGTACCAAGTTCTACATAGAAGCAATTAGTAGATGTAATTAGTCTTAGAATCCTAGAATTGTTGCCAAAGTATCATTTGAATCGTTTTCAATTTAATATGTTTTTTTGGAATATTTACGTAGCAAGATCTATTTATGTTATTCCTATTTTCATCATCATCATATCAACCGTTACACGTCCATTGCTAGATATTCCTATTTTACCGGAGTTAATTTAATTTTAATTTTAAATTGATTTACTTGTTACTTTTATAAAATATTCGTAGATATCTTTATATAACAATGTACACCTTGTCTGATGGTAGCCTCCGAAGCCTATAGACGCTAGCAACACTAGGGGAGTCTATCACCATCACAACAATGATTACTATAGCATATATTTCCAGTAATTTTAATGGCTGAATATAGCCATTATTACTAGTAAAAAAATTAAATCCTAACTTCCATCGGAAGTAGTAAAACTATAATTATACTATAATTTTAGATAATATTAAAATATAATTTCATAATTCGCTTTGAACAATAGTAAAACTTTGTGTTCCCTTAACGGAGCACTAAAATGGCACACATTAAGGAACTCCCAAAAAGGGATAAATTAAGTGATTGTATTTTTTCCATTCCTACTCGTGTTACGTATTTTTTTGTGTGTAAAAATTCCATGTAGCATGTTAAAGGGGAATTATTTAAATTCAACCTTAACGAGTCTTATGAGCGGAAATTATAGGTATTATCAGATTATGGCGGTCACATAATGTAGCACAACTTGTATGTAGCTATTATTTTTTTGACTTTAGTTAGGCGATTTAAAATTCCACTGTGCAGGGGAAACACAGAAGTCTCAGAGGACATAAAGCAAAAAGTACATTATAAATTATTATAATAACTACACAGTAACATTACATCGAAGATGGGCGGAATATGAAGAACTAATGCGAAAGAATGTGTGTGAAACAAAAAAGCAAAAGTAGAGAAGATTTCCATACCGAATACAATTTCATAACTGATTGGCGCATTAGGTAACTATGCTATTGACACTGCCCCTACGGATCGTTAGTTCTATTTCCTCATGAAGATAAACTTGAATGCTCTACACCTACAGTTAATAGTTTTGCCACTAGTTCACCAGTGAGAACAATGATTTTTAAAATGTAAGATCAAATTATATTTGCTTACATTTATTTACCCGTAAATTTTTGAGTTCTTTCGTCGAGATAACAGGGCAGAGAGTCACCGTTATATAATAATAGGTAGGTACTATTACTTATTCTGACATTTCACGTTGGTTTGTGCTTTTACGTCCCCAGCTCTCTATGAACGTCGGGCATAGCCTAATGAATTAACGTTTTGCGGACTTGACTTACTGTTGTATATATTTTATATTCTTACTGTGGACGGGATGCTGTGACGAGGTCCCCATCAATAATGAGCGCAGCCGGCCCACGTTCGCGGGACACACACCAAATTATTCATCGACTACGTAGGGTTGATACTGGAAACATGTCGTTCATTTAAATAATAACAACAATTTACATGTCTGATGTGTATAATACTCAAAATTTTACATTTCAGTATACGTTTGTTTGTAATGTAGTACATAATATATGACATGAGCGTCGTCTACGTAAGTGGTTTACGATTATCAATTTGTGGTATAAAATAATGTAATAAAACTTAAATTTATTCCGAAAACGTCCTTAACTGAAAATGTCCTGGCTGCACATAAATATTACATTGCTAATTAAATTATGAAGTGACCCTGCCAGCCCTATCTTCAGCGGAGTCAAGAGTGTCCGTTCGTAAATTATTTGTTCAAATTTAGAACGGGATCGGTTAAACGTTTCGGGGCACCAATAAGTAATATGAACACCGAATTGTGATGAACTACCCACCCTCCCTTCGTAACATAAAACATCGTATAAAGTGGGGTTGGTTGGTGTGTGTTCAGGGGTCTTGTAATTCTGGTGGGTGTATAGCTGGATCGCAATTACTCGGACAGTCCATTCAGTGACAAATGTTTATGAGTTTGTCACTTGTTCGCTTGCACCGAGGGTACACCTCGTTCTCCGTACCTGCCCGAGGGAGACATACGAGTTTAGGTAGAATTCAGTTTAATGATCTTTTAGATTGATGTACGAATATTTTGTTCGAGTTAATTGTTGGATGTTATTAATGGTCGGCTTGTCCGTTTAATTTAATTTTGACATACATTTTATTTCGTACTTATCAGGGAGTGCGTAATACCTATATGAATTTGTTACTTCACCTACGTAGGTATGGGATTTTTTTTAAAATTTTATAACAAGTAATTAGCATAGGTATGTTTTGCTGTTGACAAAGTTGACAGCTGTGCTAGCCTAGCGATTAGTGGGCTGAAAACTTTTAAGTTCAAATCCAAAGCAAACACCACTGAATATTTTTGTTTGCTTCTATATATATTTTATCGTAAGATTTTTTGAATGGCGAGTGTAATCTGCCATCCTGTAACAAATATGTATTATATTTTCTAAGACTCCATATTTTTTTTCTATCGCAAGATTGTTTGAATGGCGTGTGGAAACTGCTTATTCAACTAATATGTATTATTTTCCAAGACTCTTCATATCTTTCTCTCTTTTTATGTTAGTAGAGAAGGCGATAACAAGATAATGATGAGCTAGTGTAGTTTTCTATGTACCTATATGTGGGAATACAATGTGGTGTGAGATGTTGTGCGGACAACAAAATGCCTCCATAAACTAGTTGTTGTGCCGACTGCCGAATGACATTACCGAGTACGTGCTTACATGGTGCGGCCAGGAGAACAGCGGGGAAGAGAAACCAGTGATTGACAATAGAATGCAGAACTGTGACATCCATTTTAGACATATGGAAGTTTTCTCTTGCACTGCCAAAATAAAGCTTTGAACCGGTATAACTACTTACGCGGAGTCACAATTATACGTATTTTTTATGCCAAATCATAAAAAAAATACAGAAAAATATTATATCAAAAAAAGAAAAAACATCTGGCGAAGAACATCCTTAGTGTGAAAAATAGCCTACAACCGATTCTCAGACCTACCAACATACATACATACAACATTTCATAATATTCCTTAAAGTCATTTCGGAGGAGTTCAGCGACAAACATCGTGACACGAGATTTTTATATATAAAGTTTATATCGCACTCAGTTTTAGAGAAAATGTTGCTGAAGACGACGACAACGACAAACTGTTTTCGTTTCATTCGCTTGTAGAAAGTATCGCTGTTTTGATGGCTTACCAAGTGTTGGTCTATGCGAGGAGCGTCGTTACAGACCGACAATCATTCTCTCGTGAGGAGCCGCCGACTATCGCACGTAATTAACCAATGTCCGACCGTCCCCGCATCCACAGATGTTGTGAGGACTAGATGTACTTCAGTATTGAAAATATCTTCCAAATATATAATGGGCAATGGCACTTAGGTATACTTTGGTTTCTTCTGCTTCTGTTGTAGTCTTTAGTATTTTGAGCATTTCATAATTTATTTCACTGTTGTGGCCACTGTGACTTCAAATGACTCTGTCCCATTGCTGGGCATGAGTCACCTGTCCGTGCCAGTAGGACAGTAAATGGGGTTTATGGCGTACTTATTCATACTGCAGACAAATTTGCCTTTGATAAAAATGACTTCCATGAAGAAAACTATAATAGACATGAAGGTCATATGATTTCAAGACATTTTGTAATTACTCAATACTATGAAAGCGGACTTTTACTTCAGTTAACCGTATCTAGCAACTCTAGATCTATTACTCCAAGTTGGTCGCGCCCTGCCAATACGGTTGCTTCATTAGCCAGGCTGCCAAACGACCTCCTTGGGTCACCGAGGTCTCGGGGACAAGGAAACTACACTTATTGTATTTTTGCCGCACCCCGTGATGGAATGGTCTGTCATTTTGTACAGTAAACGAGGAAATAAAGTGCGTCGTAGGAAAGTTGGGAGAATTCGTTTTGGTTGATTAGCTGGTGTTGTGTTCGATGTAGATGTATGATGGAACTTTGTTCGTGAGTCTAGTTTGTTTTGATACAGATGTTTGGCTACTTGGTATTCAGAAGTTAATCAGAATAGAGAGAGCAGTTTACTTTGCTCGTTCAGATAACCTATGTAACATAACATACCATCACGCCTGTCGTCCCCGAAGGGTTAGGCTGAGGTGTACTAATGTACACCCACATTTCGCTTATGTTTTAGGTCCCAAGTAATAGGGGGCGAGCCTATTGCCATTAACCGAGCACGAATCCAAACTCCGAGCTGCAACTGAGAATTTCATAGAAAAACCCAATAACACTTCGCTCGACCTTGGAATCGAACTCACCACTCGACCACTCGACCAACAAGGCAGTTATACAACCTATGTATCACTAGGATAACTGTTCTACTGTCATAGGAGATACAGACGCTCACTGCAGCATTTCCTTACAAGTGATAGGACTAAGTGGTACCCATCTTAACGACACCGCGATGACACTACCAATAATATATATGTGTATGTGTAACAATTGATCAGCCTGAAAATAGTGTGACAAAAGAAAATCTATACTAAATTGTATAGATTTTCTTTTGTCGTCACTTTTTTAGCGGTCACTTTACACAGCAAAGATTTTAGGCAAAGTTTCCTTACTTGCAAAATAGAACTTCAATACCCTTGATAAATTATTATTATGTTTAGATTCAAGTACCAAAAAGGAGACTGAATATTAAACAACGCTAAGTACGTCTTCAATTTCTTTAATAGTAAGGAGAGTAGGTACAGACACAAATCGAGAAGTCTAAACCGAGCGTTTTGTGTTTTCATCGTCAGAAATAAAGTTGTGCAGAAACAAAAGACAAATAAATCGCGTCACATATTAACCAGGCGATTGATTTCACGCAAAGTGTGATACACGCTCCGTTTATTTATATCCTCCCTGCGAGCGGAAGCGGAAATGACGCGAGCGGTCGCCATCCCCGCCGGATGTCGCGACGATAGCGCCACATACGGATTAGTTTGTGTAGCTGGATTATTTGTCAAAATATAAACAATACATATATTTTTATTTGCTTAATATAAAAACGGTACCTATATATATAATATGATATGTAAATTCATTGAATACTTCTTATTAGGGAACATATTTTAAGTGCATTAAAGGCTTTTAGGCATACTATCAATAATATGGGTCCTAAGATACAATCTCGGGGTACGCCATTGTTAATAAAAATAATTCACGTTTGGTTGAGAAGAAGCGTGTTTCTAATGATAGTTGTGACTTTCGATTTAAAAGCCAGTACATCTTTCTAAGGTGAAAAAGAAATGTAGGAAGTTCTATATGAGAATTTAGACGTTTATTAAATATTATGCCAATCGAAGTCAAAATTAAACTTATTCAGATAATTATAAAAATTCTTATTTATTCTGAGTCCCCCGCAATAAAAACCAAGCATCACAAACATTTACATCTAAGGAATGCAAAATAACAATCCAAAAGATTACAATCCCAAGTTGACAAAACATTCTTCATCAAAGAAGCTACACAAAAAACAAAATGGCTGCTGCAACAGAGATGTAAAATTAAAATTAATTTATGCGCGCAACGCGGGCAAAGAATTCCACAAACAAAAGACTGGCAAAGTTCTGTTATTTTAATGTTATGCTACACTTCCATAGTGAGAGTAAATGGAGCTATAAGTTAGCGATAAAAAGCTTTTTCGTATTGTTACATTGATGAGGTCATACATTTTTGACGATAGAAGAATTATAACAGAATAGTTAGAAACCACGTTAGAAATATGGTAATTAGCAGGTCTTTATCATATTATTTACAATGATTTTTATAATTATTCTTTAGCTTAACAGAGCTATTGATAATAACATACTATAAACTGTTGTTTTTAGTAGAGATGGCAAAAATTGTCTTCACTATAATGGCTGTTATAATATCGTGTAGAAAAAAATCATTTTTTTAAATCTCTTGCTATTAGATTATGCTATTTTAACGTATAGTTCAATAACCACACTGGCATACAATCCTTATGAAGTATGAAATATTATCTGTGTAAAAGTTTTTGTGGTGAAAATTTCAAAATTTGGGAGTTAAGCCACGACATTTGCGGGATGCCAGACAAACGTTCGACAGGGGAAAGAAGTCCTTTAATGTCTCGCTTGTTACTCCGAACGAGAACAGGAAATTGTATTTCGTTACATAACTTTCTTTTGAGATTTGAATGCAGAATTCACGGAAAATTAAAAGGTACCTACCAGTGAAACATTAATATCATCATCATATCAACCGTTAGACGTCCACTGCTGGACATAGGTCTCCCCCAAGGATCGCCACGATGACCGGTCCCGCGCCACCCGCATCCAGCGGATTCCAGCGACCTTAACCAGGTCGCCGGTCCATCTTGCCGGGGCCCTACCCACGCTGCGTATTCCAAGTACGTAGTCGTCACATTAATATATAGTACAATATTTAAACTGCAGTATAAGGTGACGTTGCAAGATTTTCCCGTTATTTTCAAGACATGTCGCTCTAGGAACAGTACATATAAGTATACTTATTAATTGTATATTTGGTTTGAAACTAAAATCGTAATGTCATTTTGTCAAAGTATGTTACAGATTTTCCAGTTTTCTAAAATATTATTTCTGAAAACCTGAATATGGGAAACCGTTTGATGAAATCAATTTACCAGAAAACAATTGTTTTTTTATTTACATCCATAAGTCATATTTTTTTGTCTATATGTGAATGTAAAAAAAATTCTTTTCCATTTGTACCTACAGGAGAAAATCTTCTTTAGGTGGGTGTTCTTTTGTCTATTAAGAAATTGTTTTAATCAATTTAATACCCAAGACTTACTAGGTTTTATTGTATTAAATATATTTTTTACATTTCATATTATTTACAAATAAGCCGTCTGTCTAAGGTGGGTGCACCCAATATTAGCTGTATGCTCCCATGGGTGCGGAAAACTCGACCTCCCGTCGCGAAGACGAAACCCGCGTGACTACAACTGGGAGATTCACCCTAAAACGTTACTAATTTTGTTCATGTCGTTGAAAAAAAATATTAAGTACCTTATCCCCATATAATAAGACTGATATTAGTTAAGTAAAAGGTTTTTCAATGGCAATGGTAACGTTGTAAATATGCTTATACTGGTGTTTTTTTAATATCGGTGGCAGACACAAAGTCCTGTTTATGGAAATTTGTACCCGTCTGTGACGTCACCATACTAATAAATTTATGGACAATTTTTTGGGTTAACTCGAAATTAATGGTATATTTTGAATTTTTCATTTCATTAGCTATCGTCGTTAGGGTAAGGTATATTAAAGAAATATTATAGGCGGTATAGACCGAAAAAAAGAAAGTGGCAAGTAAATTGTAAATCCGTAATTGGCTGTAAGAACTACTATATGCTTATTTGTTATTATTAAGAACTGTGGATTTTGTGATACATTAAATAAATAAATAAAAGTTAGGAAAATGGAAAAAAAATGTGGAATTCAGTAGTAAATAAACCGTGTCGACTTTTAATGATGAACTATTAGGAAGTTCCTAGTAGTTCATCATTAAAAGTCGTTTTAAGTCGTTTTATTAAAAGTCGTTTTAAAATATTGTTCCTAGTAGGAACAATATTTTAAAACGACTTTAATATTAAATATTGTTCCTAGTAGGAACAATATTTTAAAATACCAAATCAAATAGTCTATAATTTGTTAAAATAAAATTTTAAAAATAAACTTGATCTCGACTGAATCGTAATTTAACATTCCCCCATTCTCAAAATACTTGCAGCTTCTCAATTTCGACGTTTGGCCTCTGTCCCCTATCAGCTTACACACGATTTACGTTCGCCACACAAGTGTATCGGCATCGGTCCGCCGCTAATCTACCGTGTGCGACGTACCAACAGAAATTCAATTGAAAATTTCCGGATTTTTCCCGAACACGGAATTCCTATAAGTGATGTTTTCGGAATGGTTTCCGATACATTACACACGATGTTGACTTGGTCAATACTGGCTGGTAGAGTAGTCAGTTTAAATAAAAAGGTTTGTTTGTGTTCCATTTTCAAAAATATGCTGGCATTTAAAATTTTTATACTGGCTATCTTTAACTCATTTACTATCCGACTCCTGGGTAAGGGTCATTCGTCATTCATTATTTGAGCCTTCTATGGGTTGGCAGAGTTCACACGCCACGGAGAAATTTTCTCAGGCATGCAGGTTTTCACGATATTGTCCTACAGGGTTTAAGTTTAAGCTTGTTAGTTTAAGCTTGTGATAACTTCCAAAACGAAATCGAAACTTTTGATTTTTCAGTCCCCTACTAAATTATCACTTATCACGGTGTAAGCCCTTAATTAATAACGGCTAACAACCTCCACTTGCCAGTGTGGTGGACTAACCTAACCTAACCTGACTTCTTTCTGACAGGACATTAGTTCCTTAATAAATGTTTAATTTACAAATAGTTCTTTCATACAAATTAAAAAACCTAACTGTCCTTACTTTTACTCATTGAATTACATTTCCGAAACGTACCTACCTAAAAAAAACTTTACAGCTTACAGTGTTCGTGTGAGTTTTCCAAAATGGGGTTCTTTCAATAAAACCATTTGAATGTATGTCACGGCGGTCAACGAGCCACATTTCACACTGAGAACGAGGGAGATGGGGGGGGGGGGGAGAAGGAAGGGACCTGAATCACATCGAATGGATTTTTAAGTGTTTTTTACCGATACGACCATCTTGAGGAAGGGGGCATCAAATCAAACGCTCTGAGAATTGAAAACCACTGAAGTCTATCACAAAATAAAGAAAAAAATGTATTTCACATTTACCGTATGATTTTATATCCCAGAACTTGTAAGTAAAACTTGTTCACTGGTTGTTTTCAAAAAACCAGTGAAACAGTTTTAGTTTTCATCAAAATAGGATTCTCCCCTTTGAATAATATTCTTGAGTAGACTCTTCGAGAGCTTGTAAATTTCATCTGGTATATTTTTAATCTACCTATAATAAAATATATTGGATAGTAAATAAACTTTAACGAGCGACTAGCAAGTGCAACACAGAAATAGAACACATACTGTAAAAATACAAATCCAACCAACGTTGAACTTGTAATTTAAAATGAAGCATAGTATTTACAGTACAACGGCCAGGGACACTAGGACACAGGAAAAGCAATTTCGATCTCGCAAAAAGGTCAAAAATAGCCCTCTCCAATTTCACAGAGAGCCCCTACAAAAGATCACTCACGTTAACTATGAATGAACCAAAACAACCCACGGGTCTGAATGCGAAAAATTAAAAAGTAAAACATTTCCGAAACGGAAATAGGAATTGAATTTAAGTACATTTAAAACGAACCCCTGGCTTTGACTGGCCCAAATAATAGAATCCTGGTTCGAATGTGAATGCTTTTTTTTGATCTTTTTAGTGTTGCATCCCCTTAACGGTGGAGGCATTTGCACCGTGCGACTAAATGGATTATTTTCTTCGTGTGTTCTTTTTTCAAAAACAATTTCAACCATTTTCGAGCGTTCCTTTATTTCAACGACCATTTTGTCAAGAGCTACCTTGTCTCGCTCCGATTAAAATAAATGTTTAGCAGTGGGGGTTTCTTTGGTGTGTTTGTGGTTCTTGTTACGATGGTGGGTTATCAAAAAGAGGAAACAAAACGTTGACAAGGACTGGGTGTGATTGGATTAAGGAGGGTTGACTTTATAGTCGCGACTCGCGGTGCAATTTGGAAATTGACTTTCGGAATCTGTTTATGTTGCGGTTCGATTCTTTTTGTTTGTGGCATTTGGTGTCAATTTTTTAACTCTATCGAATTTGCATTGCAATATCACCGAATGTTTTTAGTGCGTGCTTTTTATTTGGTTTTATCAGCATCTGGATGTTATTATGAGGCTATATTTGCAATATTATTTTGTATTGTGTCTGCCAACTTTTCATTGATGGTTACTGCGTAGGGCAGAAGATAATTTCATATGATGAAAAAGATGAACTTATTTATTTATTTATTTATTTATAGATCAACTAAGGAAAAAAATGGTATTTAGGTATCGTTTTTTATTAAAAGTTTTTATTTTTAGTATAAAAGTGAGACCTAGCTTAGCACTAAACAATGTAAAAACGAAAATCATTATTCATTAATAAAAAAAAAGATATACTGAAAACAAAATTAAGAAATTGCTGTGAAATTAAAGAAATCTACTACCTATTCCAAATTCAAAATCTTCGGAAACAAGGCTTGTCATTGCATTCCCGCCATCTAGTCTCGTCAGTAACGAGGCGTGAGGGAGAACATTAATTTCGTACAATCTTTGCAACACGAACTCCCTCGTGGTGACAGGTCATTTGTCATAGACAATCGTGACGTGACAAAGATGGCAGCTTTAATTGTAATGCACTGATAGAACAGGGGGTATTGTTTTGTGTTGATTCTGAGGCAGTATTGTGAAAAGAATTATTGGGGAAACTATACTTCTACGTACGTACTATTAATTACGTGAAAACTTAACTGATGCAAATACGTGTATTTTGAAATGTAGGTACCTACTCTTCTGTGATTGATTGGGTCGTGCCAAGTGGCACATCTCTTGGTAACGCTATTTATATATTATATTGTATTAAATTAATTTTTCTCTCACTTCCTGAAGACGGTTCGTAATTTTAAAAATCTTGTTTTGAATATTCCGTCTATGTTTCGGTTCAGTTTTTAGTCTGTTCAGATGCGGCTAATTACCAGTACATATCTTACGCGAAACAACTACAATCAGATGTCTGCAACCCGCATACTAGTCAATACCGATATCGTAAGGGTAAAATATTTGTCAGACATTTTGAGTTTCTGACTACATTAATTACTGTCAAAGATTACAATTAGGACCAAAGGCTTGCTTTGCGAGACACAAATCTCACAGTGCTATGACTGGTGACACATTAACAGATAAACTTAGATAGGCGCAACTAAAATTTTAACCACGATCCTCTCAACATAAATAAAATATTTTCATGTTATTTTTCTTGAACATTATCCTCAACCTTATAAGTACATGTTTTGATCACATACTAGGAATTCTCACTGGTCCTTGGGTACATACATAGCTGATACATTAAAAACTTTATGTTCATATATTCGGCCGGCAACATGGCAACACTGAGGCAACATTAGCACAACAAAGCGTGCCGATCCGTCATACCATGACTACTGATATATTTTAATGGAGATGTACTTTTGATCAAGCTGCTTCCCGTTCGGGATAGCGGATTTGATACTGGTTATATTATGGGGATGTTTTGAAGTAGTTTTAGGAAGATAAATAAAATAGAGGATTGTAATTATTATTGTTAATTTTTACGCTTTTTGTCAACGTAGTGAGAGATACTAACCAAACTGAGTGTGTTAACTTATTTTGATAACAAGATAATCCTAGGTTAGACTATTTAAGAAAAATGATTCAGGCAAAGTTTCCGATATCCGAAAAAAAAACACGAGGTCATCATTTCGTATGTGCAAAATTGAACTGAAGCACACCTTTATCACATATAACCAGGAACAGTGGCTGATATAAAATTGTCATTTTCACGCTTTTGTGTTGACATTTCTATACTTTTAACGAACTCTGTAATCATATCGTGAGCAATTACTTAAAATATCAAAATAATTACATCTATATGAAAAAACCAAGGACATCTGCTATTCACTAAACTCCTGGTAAATTTATTGGTCCTTTTGTACGAATTTTAAACTACGGTCTAAATCACCCGCAAAAACAAGAATCCAGTCAACGACGGACTCTATCAATCACTTACGGAAACCTATCAGGGCATATCCATTATGCAAGAGATAAGTTTGTACAATAACTTGTGGAAAACTTGCAGACCCTTGGAGAGCAAGAATTATACTTATTATATGACGACATTACATAATAATCTTGGTTTTTCCGCAAGGAAATGGAAAAGGAATGTGTAAACTACTAAAAGACTTTAGTGATTAAAAGAATACAGTGTAGTAACCTGACCTATCTGAATCTGAAGACCCAGTCCTAGGAGACTACATATGAATTAGGTAAATATCTAAAAATTAAAATGTAACATGACACGACTGTACTGAATAATTAAATTGCATTCAATATAATAATAATAATTGCGTATTTTAAGGATGACAGGTGACACTTATCTTTTTAAAGATTGTGTGTCAGTTTAATAAATTAACAAATAAGAAAACAATAGTTTAAAAATGGTTCTTATTTATCAAGTCAGGAAATCATACTTTAACTATACTATACTACAAATATAACCTTTGAACGAACACATACAACCACAGAATCAACTATTTGACACTACCCGCATCAAATCTCTAGGATAGTTCAGCAATTTCTATTCACGACATGTCCTTTAAATCGCAATCTTAAGGTCGAGCTAACTGTGAAACGGCTCTAAACATCTGTTGTACACGACTTCTCAACCCTAGCCCGTAACCCCATCCAAATGGCATTACCATAACCTTTATGGGAAGGAAAAAATAATGGGCACTTGGAACAAAATGCCACTACTAAGGGTCAATATGGATTCTGAGAGTCCCCTTTGGCGTGTGATGAAAAGCGACAATCTAAATGACGGGCGACACATACGTGTGCTTTGTGGGTGATGTTCTAGTGGTGGGCCGTTTGGATAACCTTTTAGTGGGAGACAAAATGTTGGCCAAGCTTGTCTTACTGCTTGTAGGTGATAGAATGGCGAGACATTCTCTGAGGTGGATGGTTTTTTAGTAAATAGTTTCTTTGGCGACCTTAATATCGCTACGGGTTGCAATAATAATTGCAATATTTTCAACAAAAACCTTATTATTTCAGAAGGTTTGATAAATTATTTGGTAATAACAAAATGATGACGTTATCTATCTATGTAGGTACGTTTTAAAACGATGTCTCTCGCTAACTTGGGGGCTGCGATCTTCTTAGATCTACCTCGACAAGTTGATCAATTATTTTCTATAGGAACGCCTTTTTTATGGTTGGAGCATTTATCATGTCATATCTGTTTTTCGTATATTAAAAAACTGCATATGAGTTTCTCGAGATAATGTCGATTTAACCCATGTAGTTGTTAAAAAAAAATTAAACTTTTTTTGTTAAGATGTTTGTAATAAATGTTAGTCAATCTTTCCGATTGTATGTCACATATAAGATGAAGGGTCTCAAGGCCCTCTCTGAGGGATCTCGGACACGTTCGGGCGTTTTGGGAATTCTCCGGACAAAGCTAGCTGAATGGGGAAGATTGGGAACGGTGGGAAAAATGCACGGTTGAACGCTCGCCGTAAAAATATGTGAGGTATCTCAAGCATGTAAAATTGTGAAGTCGATTATTTGCTTCCCGTTTAAATTCTTAGAGCCACTACAAAATAACAAATAAAAACTTTTTTTTTAACTTCTGCAAACTACACGTAATACATTTTTTAATAAAACTGGTTATTATTTCGGTATCATGTTATAGCAGCGCATAGTATAAAAAAGGATTAACAGGGTGTCACGTGAAACGTCTGGAAACACATCATCATAATTGCAACACATAATTATGTATTGATTAAAGTACGTTAGATATCGACGATTTTTAACTTAACAGAATGATTAACGGATGAGTTTGTACTAAAGCGATTTTTTTATGTCAAAAGGGTGTCAAGCAAATATGCGGCTCGTCTGATGGTAAGCGGTTACCGTAGCCTATAGAAGTTTGCAACACAAGAGGTGTCACTCCCGCTATTCCCTAAATGATGATTCGTAACTGTACCTGTAGGTAAAATTTATTATACAATTTGTTGATGTCTGGTCTTACCTAAATGAACTGAATACCAGTGAAGGAACTTAATAATTACGTTAAGCATTTCTTCCACATTCGTTTTATATTCACGAACTATACCGACAGTTTTAATGTCCGCAAAACAATACCTTTGTTTCCTCCCCTAATTAACAAATGTGCGTATCGCACATCCACCTGTGCATTAGCATACGAGATTAGAGTACAAAACATCCAATTTATTAATTATAAACCAAAATCAAAGCCGAGATTTCACAAAACCTGTTATTATTCTAATACAGAAGATTTTGCCTGTTTTCTGTGTATTGCCGTTAATGCATGATCTCTACGCATCGCGTTTTAACCGGATGTCCTATTAAAATAATCACCGAATTTCAATAAACAACCATTTGTTGGTTGCTGACGTTATTTTTGTTGAGAAAATGCGAACGTGGTTGATACTTGCTGCTATTGATAAAGAAAGTGGTGTTTGTAACTGCATTTCGTTGTAAATGAAGCCGGTATTTAGTTCAGTAAAATACTGTTGATAACAACCCAATCAAAGTTTAAAAAAAAACAATAATTATTTTTAAAGAGCATTTCACTATCTGTTAACGGAAATAAGCATAGGTATTGTGTTTACACGTACATTTTAAAGCGAAAGGAAATCTTAAATAGTTCTAAAATATGTGTTCGTGCAAGTACCAAGAGTCATCAATCCTTGTAGTGGCGACCAAATTAAATGATTGTTGGCTACCTGTTTTACGCCCAAGGATATGTTTTATTTTGTCTGCCCGGGGATGCGTATCGCATGCTAAACCGCACTAAGCATCCCGACGCATCCTAAATCGTACTGAACATTATATTTAAGAGTTATTAGCCAGTATTTTTTGGGCTCGTCCGTGAATAAGTGAAAGTATTGATTTATTTTCAGGCACATTTGCCTTTGCATGGGACGGCTATTGTTTAGTTTTATTTAGATGTATTTATTATTTAATTAAAATCCAGTGAATAGTTATAATATCAACATAGTATATTATTTGTATATTACTTGGATAATTATTATAGTATAGATAGAGTTATTAGTAACTATATCATTGGATAATTACTTGTAATTCTAGCTATCATTTTCTTTATCTATTTGTTCTAATAATAGTATTAAAAACACCATTCTCACCTAAGTACTTACTATAAAGCTATAAGTAGCACCTGACGAAAGGAAAGACTTAAATTTAAATTTATTATAAAATCATCGTTGCTATATAAACATTCTTTTGTTTTTTGTATTACTAGCTTGACTGGATTGGTCTAATTGTGAATCAAAACCATCCAGGTAGTCACACAAACACACGAAGAAAATTATCAATATCGTTTTAGCCGTTTATGAAGAATTCAGAGCTCTGTAGCTAACTGTATAATATAAAAAAAAAACATTATTGGACTCTTTACGGAATAAAGACTGTTCTTTTCTCTCATTGTTACTTTAAGTTAAATACTTACATACCTTGCCTTGGTAATCAACTAGAGACGTTTAACTTCTCAGTGCACATTTTATGATTAATTAATCAGATTTTCGTTTTGCATTTTATTCACACGTGATTCTTTCACTCAACGAGCTCTACAAAGCTTTTAACCCTTTTATACAACAAATCACAAAAGCAGTTCGTAAATTCGTTCGCCTTTCATTTCCCACATCTAAAGAAATCGCCTAAAACCACAAACCCTATTTAGTTAATTGAAAAAATACTAAAGCGTTGCTATCGAACGTGTATTTTATCTCACCCCTTTCTGAGGAGGCTGGGCCCTCCCTAGGGACCTCCCGATTGGTATTCTTTATTACGGGACTCGAACCCCATAGCTGTTTGGCACTCGCCCCGAGTAATTGGCGAAATATTACCAAATATTTGTTTCTGAACATTTACCGTTTGGAAGTAAATTAGGGAGTGTCTTCTGATTTTTTTCGGTAAATTCGACTCTTAATTCTATAAGTAGTATTAAATTATCTTCCTTTTAGATACCTAGGTATTATATACATACATATAAATATTTAAATATGACAAAAATATGTGTATAAATTCTAATAATCCAAAACTAGTTTCTTTTATAAACGATTCAATAAGACCTCATTGAATACAAACATTGTATAATACGTCCTTTTGTAATAATAGAACTTGAACACCATAATTATATGAGATACGATTTCTTTTGCAACGTTTAGGTAATCACATAAGGTCAACCGAGAAATATACAATTTTTCAGTAGGTATATACCTATATATGTATCTCGAAAGACCGAAATAAAAAAAATATTTTAGCTTTTTATATTAAATCTACTATTTGTCTGTAGGTACTTATTGTACGTTTACCTGACAAATGACATAATACAATAAAACAATAATTCTAAATTCAAACTTAACTTTCTAAAAAAGAACACCTGTATCCATAGACAATTGAAAAAGCCGCGTAAAAAGTAATGGCGAGCACAATGTAGCTGGCGTGTTACAGTTGTACTCGTAAAAACAGAGACAAGCCCCATCGAATAATAAAGCGCGCGGCATCTAGAGTTCGCTTTTCAAATATTAAAATTTAATCGCCCGGTTGTCGCGAGTCAAATTAGCCTCTCTTGAGGCAGCGCCATAGAGTAAGAATTTACATTAGCAATTGTGTAGAAGGGATTGTTAGAAGAAGGTTAGACGTTAAGCATTCAATTTTGTGTAGAAAAGATAAGGGCCTACGTTTCGTAATTTTAATTCCGTGTAAATAAAATACTGTAATATTTTCGCGTCCTGAGAATCCAATCTAAGATATTATACCTTTTTATTGAAGATTGTGCTAGCTAAAACCAACTAATTGTATCTATTTAAATCGAAATCTGCAAAGTTAAATTGAATAAACCTATTTTGTGCGGATGACGTAGTGGTATACTATTTTTTTGGTCGGATTGTGAGCATCGACATTGTAATGAAACCGAAACGTCGGGAATAAAATAATATGACCAGGTCAATGAAAAAAAAACCTGTAATTATTAGAACATCACTTATAATTGCCAATTCATTGTAATTTATTTGGCAAAATAGTTAATCAACCCGCTAGTCTTACAAATCAACCTACATACATATTGTCACATCTATTCGTTCTACAATATTAATCTTTGCACAATCGCACCAGCAGTGATACGGACAACAATGTAATTGCTCGGAGACGAAGAAAACAGTTATTAATATCATTCGCAAACAAAATGGGAGCCCTGAATGATTTAGAAGACACCGTCGTGTCCTGTATTAGCTATTCCAAGTTAATATTCCCTTTGATCCCCCTTGGTGTCGTTGGATTTTATTTTGCGGAGTGACAGCCTCTTTTGTCTATGCTTTGAATGAATTAACGCCTGTTCTTTGTTTGGGGAACTGGAAGAGTTTTTGCTGATTGTTGACTTGTAGATTTGATGATAAGCATACATACCATCGTGTCTGTCAATACTGAAGAGTTAGGCAGAGGTGTAATGTACACCCACATTTCACCGGTATGTTTTTAGGTCCCAGGCAGTAGGGATCGAGCCGTCAACATTTCTCGTTGAGGTAGTCCTGCCCTATTCCTCCCCCATATATTTACAAAAAGGCGGGCTATCTATTGGTATCTGTCCTACACTTCTAACCACTTTAACCACTTCTAACATTCTTTACCAGGTCATTCATCTATTCACTTTGAAGTCTTCCCTTTTCCCACTAGATCTTTCATATTATCAAAATTATTATTATTACAAGAAATCTTTTTTTTCTAAGTAGGTGTAAAATCTATATCCTTAAAAGGTAAAGTGGGGCAGTGAATGGGTTGACGATGAAATAATGAATATCCTAGGTTAAGCTTTTGGTGTCATACAGTACAATAAGTGTTGCGAGATTTTATACATTTTATAATAATCGATAGTTAATCTAAAATATTTGTTACGAAAATATTTCAAAGTTTTCTCAAAATAAAGCCTGGCAAAGAACTCGTTTTTTTGTGTAAATAGTATTAGAAAAACATTAGACTAACATTAGAATAACTTTATAGACCCAAACGTAATTTATACAAGAAAGAAAGAAACTTCTCTTTGTCTGAAACAAAAGACGCTACTATCTAGAATTTATATATCTGACTATCTACTTAGTACCTTTTTGTATTGTAGTATCAAGGTTAGTAAAATTACCTAAATGTCATAAAAGAAGCTAAATTGTAATTAAATCAGCTACAATGGATACTCTTTTTTGATATATTCATATCAAGTATCAAAGTCATCATCTTGATATTTGCAATGGAATGGAATCAGCTGGGTTATTTTATAGGTTAACGTTGCTCATCAGGTGAGATTATGGTCGAACGCACACACCCGCCCTCGCTTGTCGCACCCGCTCCGCTTATCACTAAATGGTGATGGCATCGATGTGACCCGGCCATGTCGCCGGTCGCCATCCGTGGATCGATACAGCCTCCTGCACTTGAGCTTTTTGCTACCTCCCCGCCCGCCCATCGCACCCCCGCCCGCCCTGCCACCCCGCCCGTTCTTGGGCGGTGATATTATGTTGCTATTTTTATGTTTATTTTACTTTTATTTAGGCCGAAAGCCAGATTATCTTGGGTTTTAGCTGAAATTTAGTCACGGATCTATATTTCTCCATAATAGATTACTAGTAGCCGAGTTCGAAGTTTCAATAGTTTGTTCTAATGAACGGTTAGTTTGGAAGTATTTAGCAATAGATACCTACTGTTTATTGACCTATATAGATTGCTATATAGGTTAATAGTTTAATAAAGTTTCTGTTTTGTAACTTGCAATAAACAAGCAATTGGTACAATAAGTATGTTTTCATTATTCTTTTGTTTAAGTATTGACAAATCATATGCTGCATGTATTCATGTGATATCTAACTATTGATTAACAATATAAATTGGTCCTTCTGTACGTACCGTATGTAAAATGTTCCACATATTAACGTGAGATGGTCCTCCCTCAAAGGTCTTATGGCAACCATATAAGATTAGGTATATAATCCTATACCCTCCTCTGTGTGGAGGCTTTTTAAAGGCACCGCAGTGACAACGCGACGTTGTCTCGCTCTGCCACGCCCATTGGCGACAAAACCTTCGGCCACGCCCATGGCGACACTTTCCACCAATCACGATTCAGTTAAAAAGGCTTTTTTATGACTGCATTGCGTAAGTGGGAGGCTTTAGTGGACATAAAAAGTTTAAGGCGTGGTGGCTTGGCAACTTAATAGACAATTCGAATGCGATAGATAGCTAGCTGTGTGGTTATATAGGTTTAGGATCTGAAAGAACGTTACCTAAAGGAATATAGAGTATGTCTTGCATATAATAATTACTGTCCCTTCGGTCTATGGTTCGTAAGTACATGCTGAGGTAGGTCGTTGGTTAGACTAGCAGTGTTGTGGGTTCCTTCCATAATTTTTTTGGAATCAGAATGGAGTATGGATTTGCTTTCAAACCGTCAGTGCATCCCCACCTAATTCATCGAAGATACAGTCCAAATAGTGGCATGTAACGTTATTATATTATTGTAAATAAATTAGAATATCTAAGTACCTACTGTTACAGTCAGTCTTTGAAACAACAGTAAAGTATTTTTGTTATAATTCTGTTTAATAAAATGTAGTAAAGGAACACTGTGTATCTAGAAGAGCTTAGTTTAGATAACATGTAAAGACTACCAACTAGCTTAGTAATTAGATTAGTCTAATTACAGTTCAAAAATATTCTTGCCATACAATATATTTTGCAGCACATTTCAGTGTACCTCCCTAAGCGGTATAAAATCGTAATGACGTATAAACGACAGGGCACAGCGCATCTCTGCTCCCCCCCCTAGGGGGGGAGGGATGGGTGCCCGCTGCCTTCCTAACTACCCTCGCCTTTGTTCACTTCCCTGAAAAAGTATTGAAGCAAAGCCTTTTCGGGTCAGGTTTTTATGTGAAGGCGATTTTTGTGTTTAAAGTAAGTAATAACATTTGAAATTTATTCTGTTTTGGCTTTGAGAAAGGTACATACTACCTTGTATAGATGCTGGTTCTTTTGGAAATAGATCTTACCTAATTTTAATAAGATCGAAAAATATTGATATCTCTTTTACTTATGTGAATTTAAGACATTGAAATAAAATTACCTACTTTTTAACGAATTTTATTGTGATAAATTAATGTTATTCGGTATTCAACCGACGTCTACTTACTCGTGATCAGAGGCGCTGATTTAATTTAGTTCTATGGTATATTTCGATGTCAAGGCAAGCACTTATTTTTGAAGTTATGTGCGTATTTATCACATGTTCAACTGGTGAAGGAAAATATCGAGAAGAAACCTGCGGGTTTAAGTAATTACTGTTGAAGATGTTTAAAGTCTGTTATCCCACACTGGGCTAATGTCCTCAAGGGTAATGTCTCCAAGGGCCCTCAATTGGGCACATTGGGCATCAGCCCAATGTGCCCAATTGAGGGATAGTAAATGTCTTGTTGAAATGAATCAAGTATCGTAGTCATTTTCTCTTTTTTATTTTTCTGATGTGAATAATACTTTAAGAAATATTTCTTAATTTGATGATTTTAAATCAACATCCTTCGACCAAAAATACTTAAAGATAAAACAATTTAGTCTATCAATATAACATATCTGCAAAAAGCTTTTTTGGAAATACTTGACTTTTACTAGTAGTTACTTATCCATTGCTAAAAATATTTCAACGCCGCTATACATAACATTGAAAAGGAATTTTTTTTTAAATATATTGGGGTATATTGATATTAAAATAAAAACCCCAAAGGTCGGGATTTAAATAATATCAATATAACTCCGATACAGTTAGCAAAGTTTTTTTTTCCAATGCTCTACCTATTCAGCGTTGTTGAAATATTTAATACATAGTTATGATTTGGGTATTTTGTTATAAGTATGATATTGTTATTCTTAGATAGCCCAAATGTATTATCTTGCGTTAGTATAAACAATCAGTTTCACCCCTAAAAACAATGTTAATTTTATTTGTACTGTTCACACCCGTGTAACTACATAACTAACTATGTCTTGTTACAAAAAGCTGTTTAAAATATCAAAGTTTACCAGTAACCAGAATTTACGAGCCGCTAAATAAGACCGATAACCGTAATTATGAAGTCCCAAAAATTAAAATTTGAAACCTCTTTACTTGCAGCACTTACAGTGTTATTATGTAACATCTCAATTCAATGCGCCAATATTGTATACTTAACCCTCGGACTGCGCGAGCTCACAACCATTCATTTATTTTCGCTCGGGGCCCATTCAACCACCTACACTTAATTTGTATATTTTTTACAGTATGTAAGCAAGCTCCTTTTTGATAAAAGCATCCATTCACTGGCGATACATTTATTAAAATGTATACGTGTTGTATCTTGAATAGCGTCTGAGTGGGTCGTTCGTAGACAGTTCTCAATTAGAGTGCTGGGTCAAAAGGGTTCTTTCAGTATCTTTTCGAATGGAGCTTTTTGTGCATGCAATGTCTCGCGTTGTTACTTACGTCTAGTTACCCTAAGTAGCTGTGAGTTGAAAAAATATAGATGCCTGTATTGCAGCTGTGATGTATATGAAATACCCTTGTGATGTGACTACTAGACTGTGTTCGAAGTTTCCCTGATTGAAGGAAAATATAGTGAGAAAACCTGTAAGACTTTCTTGATGACATGTGAAGTTTGCCTACCCACACCTAAGGCTGAGCCAGTGCTGTTTGTATTGCAGTAGTTTTTTCCTAATAAATAAAATGTTAAAAATAAATAAAATATTGAAAAAGAAGAATATCAAAAATTATATTAATTTTAAATTTAACCACAAACATATCGATTTAATTTATTTTATATTACACTCATATTACAACTAAATGTTAACCTTACATTAATACATTAATCACTAATCTTATTAATAGCCATTACCTTATCAACCTTATTTTTTATGCTGACTGAAACGTGTTTCAATAGATTAAACCACTGAAATAAGATGAGACAAATGATGACAATATTTTTGTAAGTAATATACATATTATGTTGTCGTAGTACTTGTGTATGGACTTAGTTGTGAATAGCGCAGCTGAGTATTTTAACACCACAAACTGTCTTCCAGGTAACAAGCATAAGTTCCATCCCAATTAACTTTCATTTTCAATCCAGCGTGGAAATGAAGCACCTACTTAGAATGATTTCGGTCATAAGTAAGACATTATCCATGGCTATAAAATGTGGTGCTATGGCCCATGATAGCTACACACTGGTCGCAATTGGCTGTTCTGGGAAGACGTTGTGACCTAGCTTGGGGCGCGTGCCTACATTAAAATGATTGGGTGTGACAAATCGAGACACACTGTAATTTATAAAACTATAGTTATTTGAGTATGTAAAGTTGGTTGTATGAGGGTTCGGAAATCTCTGTTATAAATATTAACTACTATAAGTTACTCAGTACTCACTATTGTAAAATATTTGGTAACAAGATTTATTGGTCGTATGTGGTCCTTTCCAAGATTCACTCTATGAAGTCAAGGACCTTATAAGTTATTCTATCAATAATTGATTAAATAACACTTGATAGCATGTCATTTTAACAAAAAGCCACAAAACAAAGTTCATTTAGAAAAGTTAGACAAAGATGCAGATTGATATCAAAACATCCTCTTAACATTGTTCCCTAATTGGCTAAGAAAAATTAATTCTCCAAAAGGGTTCCCCATCTGGAACGAGGCCCAAAGGACCGGTGTTACCGGGTTCCCTACAAAACAGTACCTAAGCGCACACTCAAATAATTGAACATCGCACACAAAAATATGTAAATGAGTTTTCGCTCCGTGAAAATTAACTTTTTCATTATGAATTATGTCCTTGATGTTGTCTTCGAGACGTCTTTTGGGAGTTTTTCGAGATTTTACAACTTTCCACCGTGAAGGGTTAAAGGTAATTTGGGAGTGTGCGCGAGGAAGGGTCAAAAATACCCCGCAGTTACGAAGGGTTAAATGTTTTCGAGTTCGAAATAAATATTGAGTTTACTTGAATAAAGTTTTGTCGTAAAGATGCAATTGAATTTAATGAAGAGCTCTGTTTTGGTTTCCGAGAATAATAGAAGATATATTTTCAGACGAACGTTTTCATGATGTGTGTTTGAGATATTTAGTTCCACCAATCTAACTAGATGGTGTTGTGCATTATGGTTCATTTTCTGAATCGCGCTATGGTTTCGTTACCGGAGAAAGTATAATACGCTCAAATTGTTTCCTCTTTTGGTATTGGCTGGAGGCACTGTCTGGTGCTTCGCCAAAAAAGTCCGGTTACATTGTAAAAGCTCCCTCGAGCTAACAATGAATGCCATACAAAAAAAAAAAAAAAATCCTCTTTTGGTAGCTTGCCAGTCAGTACACTTTGTAAATTTATTATAAGGTTTTAATACAAAGTTTATAAGTGTTACATGACTTTTATTGTGAGACCATTGGCCAGTCGTTCATGGTCCTTCGAGCCGGATACCACTAGCCCTAAAATGCTAGTCTGGTTGTTTTTGTGTTATTGGCGTAGTAACCAGTGATGGATCGTCACTGAAGCGCCCGCACCTCTCTACAAGTGAGAGTGTGCATAGTGAAGTGCAACGAGTGGAGTACGAGTTGCCCAGCCTTCAGCGGACGGTGCCGGAGCAGAGCTGGAGCGTAGTATACGCCCAGTCACCAGTCACCAGTAATCAAGACAATCTTGGAGGAGCACAGACGACATCATTATCCAGTACCTGAATAGTGAATGTGAAGTACGGTTTGTTGGAGTGAAAATCGTGAGTACTTTGATTTTTATTCGCCGAGTTAGAAGATTCAAGGACTTTAATATAATTTAGTATGAAAGTATAGATATACAAATTTAACTTAGAATATTTTCACTGAATTGTATTAGTAATAAGATTAGGACTTAGAAAATTTAGGCAAAAACGGTTGGAACGGGGAACCTATGCCCGATTTTGTATAGAATTCAATTGCATAAAACACTTGTAAAATTTTCGAGTCCTGATTCAAATTATTTAAATAATACGTTAGACTGTTTGCAGCTATTTGAATTTATTTTATTGTGTGTTGCGTAAACGTTAAGGTTCAAATATGGAGTCTTTGTATAAGTTGCAAAATGATAAAAAACGTCTCATTGAAAAGTCTCAAATTAACTTTAATAAATCTCCAAAAGAGAGAATTACCAAGACATATGTTGAAACTAGACTAGAGTCACTTGAAGTTTTGTGGAAGGAATTCTCATCCACTCATAACAGTTTAATACAATCTGCTACGGATGCTCATTGGAAACGTGACGAGTATTTTACAGATGATGTTTATGGTATTGTTGAGGAAGTTTATATAATACATAAAACTCAGTTAAAAGAAGTTTTCAAATCATTTTGCAGCAAACATACATTAGATACAAAATTGAAAGATAATACAACTTCACATAATAGTGTTAAATTACCTAAAATTAGCATCCCAACATTTTCCGGGAATTACGCAGAATGGACCACATTCGAAGATTTATTTACGTCTCTTATTCATCAAAATGATAATTTAGAAGATGTACAAAAGATGCATTTTTTAAAAGGTTTATTGTCGGGAGAAGCAGATCAACTTGTAAGACATTTTCCTGTTTCTTCTAATAACTACGCAGAGTGTTGGTCTTTGTTAAATAGCAGATTTAATAATAAGCGATTTCTGTCGAATTGTTTGCTAAAGCGTTTAATGAGTCAGTCTAATGTAATAGAAAGTTCTAGCAGTATTAAAGGTTTATTAGATACTACTATGGAGTGTATTAACGGTTTAAAAAATCTCGGGGTGGATGTTAGTTCATGGGACATAATAATTATTTATGTTACTAGCGCCAAACTGGATTCAGAGTCTCGTAAGCAGTGGGAAACCCACATTAGTTCAAAGGAAGAGTTGCCTAAACTATCACAGTTTAAAGAGTTTTTAGAAGCAAGATTCCGCGCCCTAGAGTTTTTAGACCCTAAGCTTAATAAACCAAATACCACTTGTAGTAATAAACCAAAAGTTTATCATGCTGTTAACACCGATACTAATAATACGGTGAATATACTTTGTCCTTTTTGCGGTGAAAATCACAAACTCCCAAATTGTAAACGATTTGCAAAGGAGAGTTACGAATCTCGTCATGGCTTTGTGCAAACCAAGCGGTTATGTTATAACTGCTTAAATTCAAACCACTCCATTAAATTTTGTCGTATGAACTGCTCGTGTCGTATATGCAAACGGAGACATCACTCCTTATTGCATCCCAAATCAGTCTCACATACAGTTGAGTCTAACGTTCATCCCAATACAGTGGATGAAGTTAAGACAGCGGTGTCTAGCGTTCAGACATCGTTATCAGCAAGCGAACCATCTAAAATTATATCACATTTTTCAAAAGGCTCAGTACCTACTCAAGTTTTGTTAGCCACGGCTCTTGTCGAAGCACAGGCAAGAAATGGCTCAACACAACTGCTGAGGGTATTGCTTGATCAGGGGTCTCAGGCTTCGTTCATAGCAGAATCAGCAGTGCAACTACTGGGACTTAAGAAGACGCCAGTTAAGTCGGTCATATCAGGACTAGGCGGTGAGAAGAGTACTTTGTCCTCTAAGTTTACAGTCACATTGACTATCCACTCATGCTTAGATCCCAATTTCAGTGTTGAAGTTAAAGCGTTCGTTCTGGGTACCATTACGTCGTTTTTACCTTGTGATACATTGAATATAGTTAACTGGCCAGAGTTAAGAACAATTACACTGGCAGATCCAAAATTCCACACACCGAATAAGATAAATATCTTACTCGGTGCTGGTATTTATAGTCAAGTTATTAGAGAAGGCTTGATTCGAGGTGCACCAGATTTACCTGTAGCACAGAATACAGCACTTGGTTGGATCCTTTCTGGAAAGATTTCTTCACACGGTGATTCTATACATTCTATACATTGTCATCATGTCATTAGTAGCAGCATTGATCAGGCTGATGACAAAGTTTTATTGAGAAAATTCTGGGAAACAGAGTCTGTTATACCTGAACCGAAAATACTTTCACCTGAAAAGCAACTGTGTGAAAATATTTCTGTTAAAACTACTTATCGCGACGAACAGAGTCATTATGTAGTCAACCTCCCTTTTCGTAGAGACAATCTGCGGTATGAATATGGCAGTTTTAAAGACTTAGCCGATAAAAAGGTCAGTCAGAAAGAACCACCTGGACCAGAGCTGTTACCTCCACAGCAGACTCCAATAACAAAGAGAAAGGTCATCTCGGACATTTCCTGTTTATTTGAGACGAGGAAGATCAGCATTCCAAGGTGGATAAATACCCGATCTGATTATTTGCAAGTAGAGTTGCACGGCTTTTGCGACGCCTCCATTGAAGCTTATGCGGCAGTACTGTATATAAGAGTCATTGATGTACATAAAACCACTAAGGTTAGTTTAGTCACCTGCCGCACAAAGGTTGCCCCTGTGAAGCAGCAATCAGTTCCTCGCTTGGAACTTATGGGAGCAGTCTTACTTTCCCAATTGATCACGGAAGTCGCACAAGTTATGGGTATTCAGAAATCCCAAATACACACCTGGACTGATTCTTCAATGGATTTAGTACGGCTTAGTAGCCATCCTAGCCGATGGCCTACTTTTGCCGAAAATATAGTTTCTACCATCTCTCATTTTGATTACACACACTGGGCTCATGTCCAGTCAGCTCAAAACCCTGCTGATATTGCATCCAGAGATTTGACTCCACTAGAACTTGCGTGTAGTGTGTTGTGGACTCAAGGACCCTCTTGGCTTAGCGATGAAATAATCGAATATACAAGATCGCAGTCTATTGTAACAAGCATGGAGCAAAGATCAGTGAAGACACATATTGCTACCGAAATGCCAGAAGATCTTATCTGGACAGAGTTTTCTAAGTTTCAAACATTAGTACGGGTTATATCATATTTTAGAAGAGTTTTGTGTTGGAAGAAACGAATCGATGGTAAACCTAGATTGAAAATCATTTGACAAATAAAGAAATTGGTAATGTCGCTTTAGTTAAGGATTACTTTTTACCTCCTGCGCGTTGGCTAATAGGTAGAGTAGTCCAAATGCAACCTGGTTTGGATAAGGTCACACGAGTAGTAACTCTCAAGTGCAATGGCTCCTTGATTAAGCGTCAATCTAAATTGTGTATTTTGCCTATTACAAATTAGTATTTGTCAGTTTTTATGTTTTAAGTATTGTTATTTACAGTCCACTTATTATTCACTTATTGAAGTTTCTTAATTGTTTTAGTATACCTACCAGTTGTGTTTTTGTATTTAATATGTGTAACGAAACCCATCTTAATTTTGTGCCCTTGACCTCATGGTGGGCGGTTTTCATGTTGTGAAGGACATTCATTGATGTCCTTGGTGGGCGGTATGTTTGAGATATTTAGTTCCACCAATCTAACTAGATGGTGTTGTGCATTATGGTTCATTTTCTGAATCGCGCTATGGTTTCGTTACCGGAGAAAGTATAATACGCTCAAATTGTTTCCTCTTTTTGTAGCTTGCCAGTCAGTACACTTTGTAAATTTATTATAAGGTTTTAATACAAAGTTTATAAGTGTTACATGACTTTTATTGTGAGACCATTGGCCAGTCGTTCAATGTGTGTGGCTGTGTGTAGATACTCAGGTATCTACACACAGCCACACACATAGGCATAAGCGGGTTATTCTGTCTTTTAAGACTGATCTTAAAAGACAGAATAACCCACTTATGCCTATCTTGGTACCCAATCAAGTATCAGGTTCTCACGCTGACTCAGGCTGCAATTATTTCACTGCTTACATTTGTATGCAATCAAATTACAATACTTGTACCGGCGTGTAAACTTAACGTCTCAATCCTGTGCGTGGGTGTTGTATGTTACTGACGGTGAATGTTCTACAGTGCACGCAAATATTTATCTCGGTATTCTGACTGAAATTTATTTTGGAAACCATTTTCATTCAAACTTCAGTTTTGATTATATGTTTATTTTTTATTAAAACTCCATTCGAAATGGACGACGGATGTCGGTTGAAAAATACAATATCCTTAAAATAACGTCAACGTGGGCTTCACAAATAGAGTGCAAGATGGTTCAGGGTGTACTAAACTAGAGCAAATAGGTTCAAGTTATTTTCTGGTTGATTTTTTTTTCACAAAAAAAACATACATAAAATAAATAAAAATATTGTATGTAAAAACAAAACCTTGTCAAATGTATCTATCTATCTATAGCTTTATTTATTATATTTACAATTTTTTGCCTTAAGTTTTTTGTTTTTTTTTGTAGGAGGTAGGACATAGCGAGATTTGTAGCTCAAATTGAGCTGCCCAACTGGGGAAGTACCTCCGCCTTACAGAAGACCGCAGTGAATCAACAACAGTTGTCTTTCTGCGAGTGAGTAAGGTTACTAGAGCTCATTGGGGGAGTGACTATTCTGACAGCATGGGAATTCCGTTTGCCGTCAGTTCAGTAACTCCCTATTTCATGAAACCTGAACGGTTTCTAAGGGGTTTAGCAGCGGTCATTACTTACCATCAGGTGAGCCGCTTGCTCGTTTGCCCCCTCATCACCATAATTTTTTTGTATTAATTTAAATAAAACTTAAATTTATGTGTGTATTGTAGAAGATCCTTTAAAATGGCTAATAATTGTAGATCAGAGACAGAAGATCGACAAGCGATAGCTCGCGAATGGTATCGTTCATTCAATACATTCAATAAATTCAATGCGGTTATGAATGAAAGATTGAGCTGTTAGCACCTGCAAATTATTAGCTTGTTTTTTTTGTATTTTATTTTAAAAAGATGATTGAATAGTATTATTGTATGAAGGTTCATAAACACAGTATGTTTTATTTTATAAAAGTTGAATATTGAAAGAGATTAAACGTAATACTTACTTTGGCCATTTTTTTATTGAATTAGGTCGATTTTTAGTGTACCTACTATCAGATATTTGATCTAGAATCTAGGACTACCAAGTTCCTGAGATATACGGTTATTCTAAAGATAGAGGATTGATAGGATATTGGAGATATTGGATGTCAAGTTTGAGTTTTTGACTAAGTAGGTACTACTAGATATCAACATTCTTTATATTTATTCGTTTGGCAGTAACTGGAGGAAAAGAGCCGAAGATCGAGCTCTGTGGCGTTCACTAGGGGAGGCGTACGTTCAGCAGTCGACGAATATAGGTAGCTGATGATGATGATAATGATAATGAATTTTCTTTTTATAAGTTGTCTTAGAATATGCTATACCTAACAGTTTTGTTCTTGATGTGGAGAAGCGCTGGGAAGATGACTTAAGCATCTTTCACGCCAACAGAAAAGAAAAAAAGGAGAAAGCAACAGCTACTAAGAATGGTGAAGACCTATGCCCACTAGTGGGTCAGCACAGATTAAAAACCAATGATCTACATAATAGTTAAACAACTTGTAGCACCTGTGGGTAGTGTTAGCTTAGTTTAAAACACAGAGGGCGCTCACCCATTGCCCCCAGCGCGAAAATGTATCGAAACACGCTTCAATTGTAATCCGACTATGACGATATGGAGTTACGAATGAAAATGGACGTTGAAATAGAGGAATTAGCAGCTATATACATTGTTAATGTTTTTTACTTCAGAGTAGGATAATTAACCGTTAAATACTCACATGTTACCTACTCAATTTTGTCCTCAAATAGGTATATGTTATTGACGAGTGTTTAAATATTTGGCCGTTTGGCCATGACGCACGGAGATACGGACAAAGTGATTCTACTTGGGTTTGATTTCTTTTTTTAGGTCCGAAATATAATTCCGTAATTTAAATCATTTCATGTAAGATTCGTACGAGTTTATTAGAAATTAAGATTCTAGTTGCATCAATACTAAGAGTAAATGAGGACGGTTGAGTCTAAGAATCATACATTACATAAACATAACATACCCTCATTCCTGTCGTCCTTGAAAAGTTTAAGAGAGAGTGAGGTGTAGGTACTAATGTTCACCCAAATTGTGCTGGTGTTTTTAGATTCCATGTAATAGGGAGCGAGCCTATTGCCATCAACCGATCACGAATCCAAACTCCCAAGTTTATATGATAGAATTTCATAGAAAAACCTAATGAAACTTTGAACCAAATCTAAACCAAAGATCTCTCCAGTTGCTGAACTATTGACTGTCAACGAGGCAGAGAGTAATAAGAATGCAGCCAAACAAAAATCAACCCAATTAAGTACTGTTGAGTCTTAAAATCTGTTGGAGGAGAAAATAAATAATTTCCCTCACTTCGTAACTCCTGTCACCCGTCAATATGTTAGTTGGTATAGCGAGGCATTATGCTCGCTCACCGGAAATAATTACAAACATGTAGTTACAGAGTTAAAAGTGCTCCCGCGTTGTTCTCAAAACTTTGACGGGAACAGCGAACTAATAGAGGACCCATGTATGTGTGTGCATGAAATAATGCCTCGTTTACGTATTGACCTGGATTTAACACCGAAAAACACACCCTATATCTGTGTCTAGTAGATAGAATATCCTTTAAAGTGTACAGGAAGATGATTGATGATAATATGACTTAGAGTATTTGCACTAGGTTTTATTTCGATTTTATTTTGTATCGCGGGTGCACTTGATAATTTGGTCAAATGCTCAAAGTTTTATCCCACTCCTGGGCATGGGTCTCATCTCATTTCAGAGTGATAAACCACCACAACATAGTCCACCACGCTAGCCTAGTGCCGGTTGGCAGACTTCACAAGCCAGAAAGCGAGAAAATGTCTCACGTCTATAGGTTTTGTCCCGACGTTTACTTTCACCGTTTCTACATGTGATAAATACGCTCATAACTTTGAGAAGTACCTTAGGGTCAAACTCGAGAACCTTTCATTTCATAGCTCACTGATCATACTACTGGGCTATACACAGCTTTAACATCCAGTCTGATCTGAGTACATACACTGAAAACCAACCCCAATGTATCTAATAAAAGGCTAAGAACAAAGGAGTTTAAATACAACCTACTTAGTTCTCACCTTTGAATTAACTTGTCCTTAACAATGGGAACTTACAACTGTGGTCGGCTTCTGAATAAACTATGACATGTGATTCACGGCTAAGTGGAGGACTGCACTATAATGGCCTTCCCGACTTTTCCTATTACAATCTAACGCTTGACGCTCTTGCGCCATTTAGAAATTCATGGACAATGTTTCATGAACTTGTTTAAGGTATAGCCCATAGCACGAATTACTTATTAAATGTAATGAAAAATGATCCCTTCTCTTTTGTACTCACGTATATGCTTCATAAATTAGTATTTTATTGTGTATTTCGTCTAAATATTATATTACGTAAATAATAGATTGAAATAAAACTACCTTTTACGTATTTTATCGTGGTATATTGATATTATGTAATCCCTTGTATCATGTCCTTTAGAGCATATAAAAATATTTGCACAGTTTTAAACGACGCAGCCAGAAAACGTTGACCATCATCAACCATTGTGTACACGACCACTTAATTCAAAGAAACTACTAACCTATAATGAGTTTCTGTCGCTCGGCCATTAGACACTCATCCCGCACCATGCCCCATGGGAATACGTCAGATGGTTTATTCAGACCTCACCGGGGTCCCGTGTTTTGGACGTGTTTACTGCTAATTTAGAAGTACACACTAGTTAGGAGGTGCTATTAATTCAGTGTTTTATTGTATACTAGAAACTTGTATACTCGCTCTAACTTTGCACGAGTGCTATGTTGTATCAATATGGTGTAATTTTTATGACTTTATAACAAAAGAATAACGGTTACGTAATCTCTATCAAACCTTTTTATTGAAATTTTAAATTAGAATGAGATTTGCTATCGCATAAATTCTTTTTGTTTGAATATTTCTTGTGTTAAATAATAATACTGGCAATAAATTATTATTACCTATTAATATAAGAAGTAAATATTTACAGCCAGTGTAATCTTCATTTAAGAAGTCATATTCAAAAATTTATTATGTCAATTTGCAACAATATTAATGACATTTGATAATTAAAGATTGAATTGCATAGGGTTTAAATTGATGTCTCCCGTTTCAGTCAACGTTAAAGGAAAAAATCAGACTGGATCATTTTCATTAGCTTGTATAAATGATATTTATATTTACTCAATCCTTGTCAAAGGATCGTAGAGCGGTCAGTGTTTGCGCTCATCTGATCGCCGGAGGCGCCCGCCGTGCGTCCAACTCGGCTAATCAATCTGTTATCGATATGTTTTAATTACTAGACATTGAGTTATAATGTACTAGACGATGTGGTTTTTATTAATTGTTGAGAAAGTCAAAGTCACCACAAATTACATGATCGTAAACATTGGATACAATATTTTTTTGTGTCTGTAATGGAAATAAATACTAGTATATCCGGACATTATGACAAAGCGCCATCTAGTTCCGAGCTAAGTAACGAGGCTTAGTTATCGATACTAGAAGGTCGAAACGCTACATCGATACTTTTTTATCATAATACATAGAAACATCCATGACTCAGGTACAAACGTCCATGCTCATCACACAAACACTGGCCCTGCCGGGATTCGAACCCCGGACCCTTACCACAGAAGACAATAATTTAAATAATGCTGCGTTAATCGGATCGTAAAATAAGTATATCTCTCTGTTATTTTTTATTGAAAACAATTAAATATGTAAAGTTCTTAATTGCATTCGACTTTTAGTAATGTAAATTTGCTATTGTTATAACAAAAAATGTTTAACAAAAAAACAAACCACCTTCAGCAATTTATGTATTATTTAAAAAATGAAAGTAAAAAGCGTTTATTTAAAATAATTATAATTCTCAAGTACAATGAGGACTTATAAAATAGCGCGCTTTTACGAAAAAAGAACAATTGAATATTATATTTTAATATGAAAATTGCCGCCATATTTTCCCGCGTTGTCACACCACAGGCTCGATATGACAACTTGACACGTATGATGTATGTCGCGAATTATAATGAAGAAGAAAATCCACGAAAAAAGCGTAGGGTTGCACGAATGGCGTTGTAACTTTTTTTTCTTATTTTTTCGATGACATGGTTTTTAAATGAACGTTTCATGACTTATATTTCTGGATTGGATTTTGAATGAATATATTTTACTAAACACTATGTATTTTGATAGATCCCAAATTAACGCAAAATACTAAAACGCATTGGCGATAGGTAGCTCTCGAATCCAGTTTTTCCTCTTTCACTTTACACTTTACAGCCGAGTGAAAGAAAGAGTACATCATTTGACAGTTATTTAAGATAGATCTCAAATATGATTTTTATAGTCATGTTAACATGAAATTATTTTTATAATATAATTCTGTGTGTTGTGTATGGGATGTTTGTCTATTGGTAGTTGTTATTTAATGGGAGATTCTATCACCAAACAATGTTCTACTGTGAGACCCAAAGCTCTAAAAGGTAGGTTATGTTCGAGAGTTTAACAAATTCACGAGAATTTAACAAATGAAAATCATAATATTGCCTCTTAGAGAATTTCTAAAAAAAATATTTCAAGTGTTACAACCCTCGTCCAATCCACCGCGTAAAATATTCTCAAATTCAGATATACGTGGTATAAGTAACTGCCCCCAAGAGTGGCATATACCTCGCATGCATAATACCGCCACAGCTTGCCCATCAGACCGCGCGTCGTGAATATATTCCGCTTCTTACCTCCGCCAAATCGTTCGTGAATTTGTTTCTAACATATAAATTATATGACTCCGTACCGTGTTATGAATATTGTATGAGAGCCAAATTGATATTATGCCCTCGTATGTTACACATTGGCTTTTATGCCCTTTTTTCGCCCAAAATTGGCTTTTTATGCCTCCAATATGAATTGTGACCGAAATGTGTAAATTGGCCCCGTAATGAATTTGGTATCAGGTCTTTTTATATGCACTGTAAACTGATGGTATTGTGATGTTATTTTTGAGTGATAATTATGGTGTTTATCTTTTTCAGTCAGGCAGGTCAGTTAATTATTTTATAAAGGGAAAATCTCGAGCGGTGAGTCACGCGCGTATTTAGCACATGCCAAAACGGTGAAGAAAAATATCATAAGCAAGTGTTATACACACTTGCTTATGATATTTTCCTTCACCGTTCCGGCGTGACATTTTTCTCCAACGCGTGTGAAGTCTGCGCAACCGCACTAGGCTAGTGTGGCGGATTATTGTCTAACTTCTCTTAAATGACAGGATGAGGGAATGTCGGGCATGGGTCATGCCTGACAAAGGGGTAAATGGGTTGATGATAATATTGAAAATAATAGATCATCGTGCATCAGGTTTGGGTATTCATAGAGCGGTACGACTTTGCCGTTGGGCTGGTCTGTAGTGTGCTAACATTATTTTGTCCCAGTTAAAAGGGTAATTAAACAGAAAAACTGACTTCTCAAGGACGCAACTGGTGAGAAATACCCAAGTGTTGCTTGTGCCGATAGGATATGTTTTAACGCTTACAAAAGACGAGCTATACAATTATATCTACTTCCTTCACCATCTTATTTATTATATATACGCTTTAGGATCGCATCCGATAACCTCAATTGGCATATGAGAATCAAGAGTTTCTTAAAAAAAAATTATGGCACTTCAAAGACTGAATTTGGTACTAGTATATCTGAGCCCTGCTGAAGAACTATGGGTGTATTTTTCTACACCTCTATCTAAGTCTTCAAGGATACACGCGTTATTATGTTATCTTAGGTATCAAAATTTACATCAAAATTAAACACATAAGATAAAAATATTTCTTGGCATTTCGAAACACAAAATAGAGCGGTACCATCCCCTTGAGAGCGGCCGCTAATTCGGCTCCGCTTCGGCCGTATCCGAGGTCGGACATAAATAAAGGCCGAATCGCCACAATGACCACAAAACCGATAGTTTAAGAATATTCCCGCGTATAAATTAAACAGCACTCGCTGCCGCGCAGATTTCCCTAATGGTTGACCGTAGTGTAGTTCGGGAAAGAGATTTTGATACTTGATCGTGTTATCTAAAGTACCTTAATGAATACTAGAGTAAAAGATTTTTTAGTTTTTTTTGTGAAACTGGATTTAATGTATTAACAATACATGGCATAGTGTGATCTAAAAAGAATAATTTGAGCGAAATATTTCTTGAAAAACAAGCCTAATAACTAAAATTAAAGTATGTTTAAGTTTTGGTCATGAGTAGGTATCAGAGTCCAGAAGACAGGCCTAGGATACGGATTTCAGTCTAGCTGCCTCTGCGGGCGGAAGATTCATGAACTATTCTATAAATAAACGTTTTCTAATGAAAATATCATAATATTCTTCTTCTATTTATGTATCTTTTTTAACCATATAATAATAGCATATAAAGTGCGTAGTAGATAGTATAGGTTTAGTACCTATAATGTACAATAGTCTAGACACCGACTTCAAACTTAAAATTCGCTGAAAAGGACACTTTTCAGTAAATAAAAAGAAATAACGATAAGTATCAAGGTGGTTAGTGGCCGTGTACACTACGCGATACATCCGGGGCGCGGTCGGGCCGGCAAAGACAAGACGCATGGCCGGCACTAGACAGCGGCCTCTACACGGGGGATACACAACTACAACTAGGTACCGGCCGTGTATCTAGATTTCTTTAAAGATTAATACATTAATGCTGGCCTTAAGTGCCGATTTCTAGGCTGATTTCCAATGTCTGACTGGCTATCTGAATCTGTGTGACCATAGATTTAGTAAAAGCACCGAAGCGTCGGGATTAAACCGCAATATGATCAGTAAATAGTAGTTTTGTTTTGACTTGTGTTTTTAAAGTGACAGTTCTAATGTCATGATAAAATTAGCTCTTTAAACTAAAGTTTGATTTGCCTCGCAAATTTAAGTTTAAATTTACACTAACGTGCGTGATAAGGAAACAGGACTTTATAATTTTGGATTTGCAAATCGTTGAACCTTATAAGGAAGCTCACTGTCACTCAGAGCGATGGAGAGGGCTATGTTAGGAGTTTCACTACGGATCGAATCAGAAATGAGGAGATCTGTAGAAGAACCCGGGTCGCTGACATAGCCCGAAGAATCGCCAAACTCAAGTGGCAGTGGGCAGGGCACATCGCTCGAAGAACGGATGGCCGATGGGGCTTGAAGGTTCTAGAGTGGCGACCACGTACTGGAAGACGCAGTGTGGGCAGGCCCCCGGCAAGGTGGACTGACGACTTGGTAAAGGTCGCTGGAATCCATTGGATGCGGGCGGCATATAACCTTGATCCTTGGGGGAGACCTATGTCTAGCAGTGGACGTCAAACGGTTGAAATAATGAAATCGTTGAACAATGAAATATAGCCAAAACTATTACTGACAGATTTTTTCTAAAAATATATCATTAAGACTCAAATATAATAACGCATGATACGGTAAACATTATTGTATGTACGTACCTTTTCCCCTTTAATTTCTCTACAAACTATAAACGGGTATTAGAGATGCCATTCACGTAATATTTTCTAATTAATAAACGAATTTAATAACCGAAAAAAAATATTAAAAAGCAACTAACCAACCCTCTAATAGCTCGCCGGGCTAACACACCGTCTTTCCATTTACCAAATTGAGTGAAATATGCATCCCCAAACACCGCGAGAGACATTAAAAAAACGCCTACAAAACTTTTAATATTCTAATAAGACTTTGATTTAATTTCCTTTTATCATTATTTATGTAAGTATCCGCGGCGAAAAGGCGATAAGTCTGTGTTATTATTATTTTTTTCGGCGAGGATTTTTTTCGCTCCCCTCTAGTATTGACCCTTTGCGTTCGGAGGGTTGAGTCGGTCACAGAGTAATAAAATTAGAACTGTAAAATTGGTACACTGCAGTTTTTCTTTCTCATAGCTTGAACATTTTTTTAACTGTGACTCTACCAGTGATGCAAGCTGAATTAAAATTTAGTCTTGTAAGTCTGAGAATAGAGTTAAATATTGCTTAAAATACAATTTTATCAGTTATTTCGTGGTGACAAGCGTAACAAGGGTTTAAACAACTTGTTGATCGGTTTTGTTCGCGACATGTCCGGCTTTTTGTGAACACGTCAACTAACAATCGCTCTTGAAAAGAAGGTTTTATTCACAATACTATTTTTGTGGAAAATAGAAGGGAAAATAAGGGGCGCTGTTCGTTTTAGGAACTAGATAATAAAAATTGAAAAATGGCAATTGGTTACAAAAGAATTCGTTTGATATACGGAAAACAGTTTATCAAACCTGATGACTAGGAATTGGTTGATAATATAATAAGCTCACTTTACTCTATCTAGCTATAACATCTTACAGAGATCATTTTTTTAATTAACGGTGCTACCTATTTCTATATAATTGTATGTATCCTCGCTGACTATGAACCAAAAAATCCTAAACTTCTATTCTCGAGAGTATAAGCATAGTAAAGCTACTAATGTAAACATAGTTAAAAGCTATATTTAAAATATATAAATATATAAAAACAGCGCGCGCGCTCCGAGCTTAATAACGAGGTAACAGAACAGAACATTTCGAGCTTATCTGAAGCTCAGCCCGCTTAAGGCCACTAGCGTAATAAGACTAACTAAGAAACTGAAACATTAAAGCTTTCGAACGCACTCTTCTGTCTCATTTTATTCAAATAATAATTGAAATTCGAACAAGAGAGAGAAAACATTTCGTAATTTCAAAAATGTATGAATAGGAACGTAGCGGGATTTTTCGCTCAAATTGAGCTGCCCGACTGGGGAAGTACCTCCGCCTTACAGAAGACCGCAGTGAAACAACAATAGTTCAACAACAGTAGTTTCTGTGAATGAATACGTTTGCCACAGCCCGTTAGTGAAGTGACTATTCTAGCAGTATGGGAATTTCGGTTGCTGTCATCTTAGTAACTCACTATTTTAAGAAACCTAAACGGTTTCTACAGGGTCGGCAACGCGCAAGTGACACCTCTGGTGTTACAAACGTCCACAGGCTACGGTAACCACTTACTATCAGGCGGTTCGTAAGCTTGTGTGCCACCCTTGGCATAAAAATAATGTATTGGTATTACGATTTCTTCTTTCGTATTCAATTAGCCGTTTTAATTTAAATGTCTCTAGGTCCCCCTTAATCCGGATTAGTCACGGCATTACGACGTTTTGGAAGACATTACGTCATAACCGCTGTGTTACGAACGCATTAGCCGGTAAGATGGCAAGTAAAAATTTTTTGTAGGACAAGTGACGGGAAAAATGCGTTTTTATAAGCGGAGCGGGTAGCGGTTTGGAATGGAATTGAGATTTTATTCACTGTCCCACAGTAGGGCTTGTGCCAAGAGGGGGTAAGGGGAGAGGGGGACATGGGAGTCTAGGCTACGAAATGGTATAAAGCTATAGTCCAGCTTGCTCTGTTAATTGGTCCGTATCAGCGTATGAAACACATGATTTCAAAAAGGCAGATGTGCATTATACCTTGCCATCGGACAGGTACTGTTTTATTTTGTGGAATACAAATATACACACCCTCACGCCTTTTTCCATAAGGATAGGTATAAGCTATTGTAAAATATAATTCTACAGAAAATTATGACGTGTTATTCACATTGCTTGAATTTGAAAGTGTGGGTCGAAATCTGTTTGAAATAGTTATACTTGTTTTCCGCTCTTATTTTATGGTATAAGCCACCGTCTCGCCCGATAGTCCATGAGGGTGATACCCTTAATGTGTTTGCATAATGTTCGTCATTAAAACATTTATTTTGAGTCAGTGGATAACCACCCCTAAACGACTTTTTTTGCACAAAGTTATATAAAAAGGCAAACTAGGTAATAGAAAATTACGATTTGTTTGCTGTTTTGGAAATTGGCTTAAATTGATCTGAAAGTGGTATTAAGAGAGTGGCAGTGATCGTGTTTGTACATAGGTATAAGAATTATTGTTACTAAGTGAGTCAAGTTACTTTAAATAAATAAATAATTATTATTATTAATGCTCTATTATTAACCTTTTTACTTCCAATGTAGGATAATCCGACAAATGTTTTTGTGTCCATTTACAACATGAAAAACATGAAAAAAATATTTATTAGATAAATCCAATTTGGCCGCATAAAGGGTCAACAACTAATTATTTTTTTTAATTTCTGGCGAGCAGTTTCGCAGAGACGAATTTATAAATCAGGACTTTAAAATTATCATGATGTCGTCGACAAAGCAAGTCGGTATTTAAAATATGACGAAATAAGTACATCTTATATAGTTTTGGGGATATGACCCAAAAGAGTTGTAAATTTAACATTCTATTAAGGATTTCAATAAATATCCGTTTCCATTAAATTCCTGAGATCACTAAACGTCATAAAGTAATCAAATTTTCAAAAATCAAACGATAAATTCTTTTCACTGAAAGCGGAACCATAACGAAACATCACATAATATCTCGAACGATTATTATTAAAGACTCGAGTTTTCAAAGCTTCGCAAATAAAATGAGTTAACGACAAAGTTAATGAATGTGTCGATGCGAAATGAAAACTCAAAATGTCGCGAGTAAGTGCGACAAAATAAATGATGGCAGTGAGTTGTGCTTTTGCTAAACGACAACCTTTTAATGAATGTAGGGTGAGCAGTACACTGTCGGATTCCAAAAGCTACAGATTGTTAAGAAAAAAAGGGTGTTAAGAAGAGAGTTGTTTTGAGAAAAGTACATACTTCCAGCGTGCAAACCTATGTATATAAAATATAAAGGTAAAAGTAAACTGACTCGCTTACTCATTCATTCATTGACTAAATACTAATTATCGAATACTACCTGACTAAATGAAAACAAATTGAAACCTTATCTCTCTCAAATGAGAGGAGCTCAGCAGTGGGACAATAATGGGTTGATAGTTAAGTGATTTTTAAATCATTTAACCAACACCAAATTGTCTCACTACCTTTAGGTAGATAGAGACATCAGACTAAATTTTCATGATCGACTATTAATAATGTTTTCCTATATACTTTGCCATTGTTATTTCATAGTAATAATAGATGTGAAATTACATAATATATAATCACGCCTGTATGATCCCCAAAGAATAAGGCAGAGGTACACTGATAATATGTACACAAATACCGAATAAGATACCATGTCATGAAAGGACCATTTCCGAGCATTAATCTTGACTTTGAAGTAGTTTTTTTACAGGAAAACCCATTAATAATTTAAACATTAGAAGAATTCTGTAGTTTCTGCCTACTCCCATGGATAAAAGGCGTGAGTGTATGTACATTAGAAGAATGAGACAATGTACCAATCAATTAATAAATAGCTTCGTGAACGTATCTCGCGTAGCTTTTACCGGATCCGTGCCTATTTTAGCGTCTCCAACATTAACGACGCGAGACCTCTTAAAAGGTACAAGCAGAAACGATAAATTTTCACGCCGTCGTCACATTGAGTACACAGTCATTGTCTGGGGTGGTAATTTGTTGCGTTGCTGATGAATTATATGCTAAACTTGCGTTTTAGTGAAACACAAGAGGGTTTGTAAATATTCTCTTATAGGGACCGAGATAATTATGTTGGTTCGCTGTTATAGCCTAGTAATGTGATGTGACTGTTAAGTCGGAGTTCAATCCCAAAGCGTACTGCTGAACTTTTAAAGTTACGTGCGTATTTATCACATACTAAAACGGTGAAAGAAAATATCGTGAGGAAATCTGTTGGGCAACTCAATTTGAGCGAGGAATCTCTTTATACCCTCCTTCTCAAAAGTACCTATCTATTAATAGTTGAATTACAATATAAAAAATCCTGAAGAACAAGATATTAAACTACTATAATATAGAGCCCCTAAACTGCAGACAAGTGGACAACATTACGAGTGGTGCATCGCGTGCGCGGGAGTGGACGCGCGCGGGTTATTGCGCAAGCGGCGCACTGCTTCGCTGAACAAGCAGGCCTCGCCTGAATCACTTCCTCTGTGTGTACATACGTCCTCGCCGTACCGCTGATACAGACATATTGCTACCAACTGCTTTGCTCCACTGAAATATACAATAACATTAAGATGCATTTTTTTATTTTTTCAATCCGCAGGTATATAGGCATTAAATGTAAGGCATTAAATGGTAGCAGTAAAAACTCAATCTATATTTACTTTACTAGATTTTCATTGTACTAAGGTAGGTACCTACTTTAATTTAATTAGTAGGGTAAATTTTTAAACTAGCAAAAAAATAATTGCTTTTGGAGCAATAAAATATTTTGTCTTTTGAATTTCTGTCAATAAAATCTGCAGGTACTTTTATCGTTCTAATATTTTCCTACTTAATTTAAACAACTCTCTTTATACTAGAGTTGACTATATACTGACCACCTCACCTTATTCTGATTATATACTTGAACCCAGAAGTAGTTGGAAGTACTGTATGAAAGAGAACGGAATTCATATGTGATAGCAGATTAATGTCTAAAAGAATGTATTAAATCCTACAGTACAAAACAGAACACACCAACGTCGCGACGAAATCCGCGATGTATCATTGCTTTTACTTGTAGCATCCGCAGGGCCGTTACACGGTTCGACTCCCGCGCCGCACTCCAAATTACTTAATAAATTATCATATATCTAAGTAACCGTTACCCCATTCACTTTAATTACAACCTTACTACCTGAAGTATAAAGTCGATATCGTATTCGGTGGTTACTTTAGTTTTATAGTGAGTTTGGCGGATTGTCCTGTTATTATCCATTTGGAGGTCTGATGGCAGAGGAAACGATTTCATTTGGCACCGTTTTAATGCCGATAATTTCGTAATAGGCGGCTGCTGATATAATTGGGTGATATATCTTTTATATTTTACCGGATCCCGTCAGGGGCGCCAATCTACTTAGCTTGTGGCGGAATTGTTTGAAAGACAATTAAATTTAATTAAGTGTTCCGTGGTTAGAAATTAACAAGACCTGTCATTGAGCGTGATTAATAAAATATAGGAAATTAAATATTTCACAAAATAATATGTTTATAATAATCTGAAATAGTAGGAATGTTATTTTTACGTTTTATTTTTGTAAGTACGAATTTTATGGATGCTAAAAATTAGAGAGGCGGAACAGTCTCATTAATCTAGAGCTTCTAAGCTCGAGGTCTTAGGTTCAACGGGTGGTTTGAAAAATGGTCAGCATCCTTAGAATATAGAATTGTGTCTTATTAACGGTAATAGGTATGCTCTATTACATGAGACTCAAACAGTTAGGTACTGGCGAAGGTGGACTGTAGGGAATTTTCTTAGACTTTAGGGAAAGAGAAAGTTTATGCCGTAAATTTTAATTAGAACTTATTCTCTAGAACTGGAGTGAAGTAACGACACTAGATGCTTGTTAACATACTGAAGAAATCTGGAACGATCGGTGGACACGTTGAAGGTTTAGGAACCATACGGCGGCCACAGATAATGCCACAAACGAGCTTAATTTGCTTAGAGGAGACGTAAGTCCAGCAGTGGATGAGTAGGTATATGCTGATAATAATGATGACATTGGAGGCGTTGTGTGTCGGCTCCTTTTATTCCCTACAACATGGATGAGTAGAGCGTCGCTGATACACACGTCTTACTCGTGAACGGATGCTGTCGGTGGAGGCTGGTCGACTCATACATGCTATGGCATTCTGAATTCGTTTTATTTTGTCTTGGGTAAATAGCCCATATCAAACTGAAATTCTCATATTGATGTTGTACAACATTGTAAAGGAATTGACTTCTAATAGGTATCGTAATTTGTATTTATTTAAAAGAGTATCAATGGAGTTTCTTGCCGGTTCTTCTTCATAAGACATACTTTCTGGGACCGTGCAACTAGTTTGACAATTCAAAAGCACCTGTACTACTGGTCTACCTGAAATAAATGATTTGAACTTGAATTTGACACGATAAAGTTGTCGCTCCTCTAGTCAGACTGGGATTCACAAGCAATTCATCCACGAGAATGATAAGTTAAGCTGTCACTTTCAGGAGATACTTTATCAACTCGTTAGACCGTCTCATAGATGGCCAAAAGCCCTGCTGGCGGCTAGTCCACCTACGTTTAATTGCACGCAATCATATCAATACCTTGCATCAATGATACCAATTAATCATATTCTTTGTTCGAACAAGCGAGTCAAGGATACATCGTCGCGTGCGCACGCGCACGATAACAACGCTCTGATTGTCAAGTGTTACGGATTTCGGCGGCGGCCATCTTGTAAACCTCATGTTTTACGTTAAAATTATGATTCTTTTAGTATAATGCGTGTTCTTAATTGGAGTTTATTAATGTTCTTGAGTGAGTTATGTTGATGTGAATTTTAATGTGGTTTTGTAAGGAATTGAGCTAGCATAGATAATTTACCTATCCTGCTAGGTTTGATATGATCAGCCTGATAAAGGGATTAATAAGAAACTAAATCTATGTACCTATATCATTTCATGGTCATATCGAGGATAGGTGACGATTTGTATAGTAGGTATGTATAATCATAGTTGGTACCTACCAATATTTATAACAAATGAGTCTGTAGGCATATCGTAAAATGCTAGATTTTACTTGGAAATCGTCGGATTAGTAACATAAATAAAGTAAAGATGGTTTAAATGAGATTATGAGTTATTAAATTGATTATTGGCTTTGATGATAAAAAAAAAATTGCTACAAACAGTTTGGTCGCATGTAATGACAGGTACTTATTATAATGCCAAAAAATGCTTAGTTAAATGCACAGTTTAAGTTTCTAAGTATTTAGCACTAAATTGACTGAACCAATAATAGATACACTAAAATAATTATAAATTATCTCCAAATATAGATATAAAATTGCTCATAAATATACAAAAGCAATTTAATGTAACCTCATTTAGCGGAAGCCAACATTTTTACAGTTCCAATCATTTTTGTAAAACCTTCGCTGCGTTTTCTCGAGATTATGAAAAAAGGAAATATCGAATTAGCAACGATACCTAATTATGTATTATATTTTACAGTGCTATATGCACTTTAATCTTAGCAAAAAATAATTGTGCTTTTGTAACTGTTGCGATAGAATGTTGGTATCAGTTACCAAATAAAATATCATCTGATTTTTAAAACTCTTAGCTTTTCTTCTGAATCGGAGATACGTTTACTAATATAGTGCCTATACAGACGCATACCTACCATAGCTAGCTCATAAAAATACTAGCATTGTGCCAGAATCCAACTTGCGGCTGTGGTGTAGAATCTGATCGCTCAGCCACTTCGACTATCATTTCGTCAAGTTTGATATTGACTCAGTAACGGTGTCAACCATTGATGAAAATCACTGCTTTCTTATTTAACCTTTGTTGCTTAACTTTTCTTTGACGTTATATTTAAACTGACTCATTGCATTTTGCCACAACTGATACCTTTTTTACTGTTAATATGGAGGAAACTTTCAAAAGGCACCTGGCGTCTATTGTGGAGGAGTTTTCAGGTACGGGGACTGTGGGATTCTTACCTTAATCAAGCCATCCAAAGGGAGGTTCGGAGTCCTCCTCTAGAGATCAGCTACTGAACACCACGGTGGTGAAGCTACCAGAGGACTACGCGGGCAATGCCCCGGGACCCCCAAGCTCGGGAGTCACCCAAAACCTCTAGGTAGCCCTGTACATTCATAAACCTTAAAATTTTACGTGGACCTTTTGTTTTCGCCCCTGGGCCTTTGATCACCTAGCTACGCTGCTGCTTACCAGTAATCCTCTAATCCATTGATAAAATCTGAACAGTTTAGAGGTCCCAGATTTATATTGCCCCAAGCCCCTTGGTCGCCTACCTACACCACCGTTCCCCGTGCCCACAACAACTACCGGTCCAGTAAATTATTGTCAATAGTTTCCTAATAATGTTAGTAAACACACTGATTTATTAGAGACACGCAAATGTTAGACATTGAAACGATTTTATCGCAGTTTATTGATATTGTTTAAAAACCGACGTTTCGGATCCTTTGCATGCGGGCAGGCGTGACTATAGACGATGTAAAATCCGTACAAAGTATTTCAATAATGTTGGTGTTGAGAATTGTAATGATGACAAATAAAAGTAGGTCAAATTTAATTTTTTACATCGTCAGACAGCCCTCCAAAACTGACTTTATTGGGAACTGTCTCGATCCTATCACCGTCTTCTAGTGTTTTAGCTGGCTAGAAGAAGCGGCGCAGCATCTTCTAGGTTAGTGAACAATATCTTATGAGCTATGGTAGCCTAGCGGTGAGATCAGTGGATTGAGATTTCAGAGGTCTCAAGTTCAAACCCAAGGAACGCATCACTGACTTTTTACAAGTTATGTGCGTATTTATCACATGCTCAAACGGTGAAGGAAAACATCGTGAGGAAACCTGCATGCTTGAAAGATTTTCTCGATGGCATGGTATGTCTGCCAACCCGCAGTCGGCTAGCGTGGTGGACCATAGCCTAATCCCTCTCAAATGAGACGAGACCCGTGACCAGCAGTGGGACAATCATGGGTTGATGATGATGATCTTAGACCACATCATCACTCACCATCAGGTGAGATTGTTGTAAACTAAGAGATAGGTTAGCGTTTGACCACAATTTCTCAGTTCAAAAACAAACTTTCTAACTCATTCCTGTCTGTTTATTTACATAAAATATTACAATTATTGTATTCAATATAATATTTTGACGTTGTTTGTACCTACCAAGTTTCAATATAACGTATCACAGTAGCTCGAGCAACCTCACCTACCTTCGAGAAGCTTCTATAAGTAGAAAAAAAAACGCAGATAATTTTAATAATTTCCGGTGGCTTGTTCATCCGGATGTGTTCATACTGGCCGTGGTTAACTAGGCGTGTTCGATGAAAGTGTTATGTATCAGTACTGGTTACATATATGTGCACACACTGAAGACACTGTTGAAGGAAATGGAACGTATTGTAATGTTGTGTTTGTTTATTTTATAGGAAGTGATCGAAGTGGCAGACGATCTTCAGTTGTTTTATAAGAACGTCGTTATTGCTGAAAAGTATCTTTGCATCCTATAGTTTAGGTACCAATTGCCATATTTTACATAAGAAGAATTTATAATAGGTTTTTTATAAAGTCTGTTTTTTAAAGATGATGGTATGGATGATAAGGATCTGAAACGTTAAGGTTAAACTAATATCCATATACAGCGACATAATACTTAAAAAGTAGATTTAAATTAATGCCTGATTTGTGTTCAAGTATAAAAAATCTTCACTTTGTCACTAATTTCAAATAATATTATGTACCAACTTCATGATTATTATCCAATCTCTATATAATTAATATCTAGCTTACGAGATGACTAAAAAAAATAAATACATTCTATGTACCAAATTACGTGTCAGACAACTAAAACATCACTCAAAATCCATTACTAAACATTATAATTTTACCATGCCATTGAACTGGCAAAAAAATATTAAAACGTTTACTGAGAAAAACCTTCAAACTAAACTATATGACATACCAAATATCGTCTCGAGAATTCAATACACTCGACCTACGTGCGTCACAGGCCACAAAAAGTATACACCATGTCGGCACGTGTCTATAATTTTGTTGGCCAGCTTTGTACAGGACGATACTTCGTACAGTGTCGTGTGCAAGTGTAGCCAGAAATATTTTTAATCCAAACAAAATACGGCGCTCTTCAAAATAAATATGTCGGTCGGATCGGGTTAGGGGACGTGCACATTATTCTGGCCGGTAGTGTCATTGGACTTAGATGGGAATCAAATTGTATTAATGTTAATTTGAAAATTATATTTGGGCCATAATGTACTACGATCAGGGGACAAATGTCGTAAGCGCCTACGGCAGTCGACTCATAATGCATTCTCATTGCTACTTTTGAATTGAAAATTATTGTGTCCGGTACAGTAAAAACAATCAAGTAAATCAATAAAAATAATATTCTTCAAAAAATTTAAATCTCGCTATCAATGTTCTTTCTGAAAAGACGTACTTGTGCTGTAGGTATTGAATTGTACCTACAGTTTTATGCTTTTATTTAGCTGCCAGGTTGTTTATTGGCTGGTGAAGAAATCCTCACACCTTATTTTTTTTCAAATTTATCTAATTCGAACAAATCAAATAACGATCACCGTATTAGTATAGTTCTAAAATTTATTAACAGATGGCGCTAGTAGTACTGTACTACGCCGTAGCCTAAGATTATAATAACAATAATATTAGAAGCGAAACTCGCGTTCAAGGTTACGATAATTGCTTATAGTTTCGTAGCATGTGTAACTCCTTGCAGTTTTTTATAGGTTATGCACGTTTTTTCAATTAATAGGTACGGTATATTATACTGTGATTTTGGATACACGGATACATAACATTTCTAATAATATTTGATCAGCCTGGGAATCAAACTAACGACTTTCAGCAGCCATATTGACTACTAGACCAATGTTGCTGTTAACATCATATTTATTTTCAAGACAATATATTTTCTTTTATTCCTCGCTATGTTGTTACTATGCCTAAAAAGTACTTTTATTTTAATGTCTAGTATTAGCTTAAGTATAAAAAATAGTTATATTATGTATGTAACGATAGTTATATCTAGTGTGCAGTCCACTCAAGTCGATATAAAAATCAACGTTGACCAGAGGCGGTACACTTAGGACAAAAAGAGATCTTGTTTATATTACGTACCGCGAAACTGAGAGTATAATATGGGTGACTGTACTCGGGTGTAAGTTATAAAAGAAAAGAGGAAATAAAGTATGTTCAAGAAGTCTATATAGCCTTAGCTATGATAGCCTAGATAAGCTCGACAGGCCGACAGTCAAAGATTTCGAACCCAAAGCAAGCATCACTGCACACATCACCTTTAAATGTATATTATTTATCGTAAACGGCGAAGAAAAGAGATTTTATCGAAGACGTTCGAAGCCTTACCTAACCCACACTAGGCTAGCGTGATGGACTATAGCTTAATCCCTCTCAAATGAGAGGGGCCCCGAGCCCAGCAGTGGTACAAAAATTCGGTTTATGATGAAGTCAATATTACCTACATTACACTCACATATTAGAAACTTATTATGTCTGGACTTTAAAAGGGATCATGATTCTCTGAGTTTGTTTCTTATACTGCCATGACACACTTATCAATACCCTGCGATGAAATCTATAAAAATATATTTTATTTTAATGTATACACTTATGAAATCTTATTGTATTAGGGCTGGTAGCTAGCAACAAGAAAATATCTTATTAGTATCGCTATACTTGTAAGATCAACGAACGACTCTCACTAACATAGCATTTGGTGATATTACGTGAACTGACGAACAGCGTAAGACAGAGTCAATGAGATCAAGTTGAATCCTTAATTAGGTTCAGACAAGAAATATTTGAGAGTACAATTAGCATGAGAGTTACTATGTGAGTGTTGTGTTCTTTTGGGTTATGTCGATGTACGATAAAATTTTGCACTGCAATTTGGAAAGCCTAACTCCAGGGGTGAATAATTGTAGGAACTTCGAGAGATTTCTATGATATTTTACCCGCTTTATCGTTTGGGAAGCCTAACTATAAATAGGGTGTAAATTGTCGAGACGGTACTGTTAAGTATACAATCTAATCGCTTCGCTTATGACTTAGACCACACTATAAAAGAGTGATGTTTACGCGTGGAGCGCGGAACGATACTCGATTGTAACTGTTACCGACATCGAGAATAATCGGCCGCGTGCGATACGACGCCGAACAGACGATGGAACATAACTGACTGACTGTTATCTGCTGTGAACGAGAGAGATTGCTCTGGTTCCCGCTTCGGGTACGATTGGTGCTAGAGTAGCTAGTATTTATTTGTCTTAGAAGAATATTTGGGTGTGAAATCTTAAGGATATTTGGTAGGAAAGTGGATCAAGGTGATGAGATGCGGGTATGAAAGATACCACCGGTCAGATATTCACCAAATCAAAAAGAAATTTTATAACTTTATATAGGTACCATAAGCTCTGTAGGTACCTGAATCGTTCGGTTCCATATACGTTCGTTAGTATATTTTTAAGTCTCATGTAAACGGAGGCTATCATACTGTGATTAACCAGCACTTCACATTCAACCGTCGCAATTGGGATTTTAAGACTGCGGAGGCCTACACAGCAAAACACTTCGTTCAACGTTTAAAATCAAAACTATATTCCAATTAGATTCGGTTTGTATTCCTATTGGAAATGTGAATTCGAAGAGGAAATAGGTAAGTGAACTGTCGACAACGCATGGGAAATCGCATTCAGAAATATAAGAATAAGAAATAAAAAAAAAGAGTTATAGGTATGACAAACTATTTATAACAAATGCACTAAGTAGCTACTTTTATAAATATCAGATATTAACAAATTTTGTCTTATTAGCTCTTAATAAAAAAGTTGTAAGTACCAAAATTTTTTTTACTAATCGAAGAAGTGAATAAATTCATTAATGCACTACCAAAAACCCCGTAACCACTTAAATCAGTTGTTTGATGGTAGAACTCAAAACAAAACGATCGGATCTTTCAAAACTTCCTTGAACATCACATAAAAAGAAAAAAAAACTTAAGAAAATCCGTTATTTTATTACAACCGCCAAGCTTGTTCGTTTTAACACGATTCAAAACGTTTTCAAATATAGAACAATGATTTATTGACATGCGCGATCTGTTGGAGGTGAAGATGTTTCATTGATGTTGGTATAGTTCGTTTGTTCGATCATAGATGGCGTTGCTAGTCATATTCCTTTTTGTTTAGTATAGCTAGAAGAGGTTTGTTTTAAAATATATCTACCTATTAAAACTATCAACATATTTGACACTATTTATGTTTTTTGTATTTAATATACGTATATTATGGTAGCCTAGCAGTGTGACCAGTAAACCGAGATGTCAAAGGTCTCGGGTTCAAACCCAAGGCAAGCACTACTGACTTTTCGGAAGTTATGTGCGTATTTATCACATGCTCAAACGGTGAAGGAAAACATCGTGAGGAAACCTGCATGCTTGAGAGATTTTCTCGATGGCATGTAATGTCTGCCAATCCACAGTAGGCTAGCGTGGTGGACTATAGCCGAATCCCTCTCAATTGCAGGGCACGAGACTCCTTCTCGTGCCCTGCAGTAGGACATTAATGGCTTGATGATGATGATGATGATGATGATATTATGGATACAGTAGGTAATAGACAGTATCCACCTTAGTTTATAAAATATATTTTTTAAACAACGACCTCAGTTATTGATGTAGTCTATGTTACGTATCTACGCAGAGGTAGGTAGGTACACCAATTTAACTCAAGTTAACAAATGAGGTTGATATAAATAATAATGTTAATAATAATAATGTCTCTAATATACCTAATATGTACAGAAATAATAAGTAAGTACCTAGCTAGGTACCTAAATATATATTTTTTTGGACACAGGCAACGTTCAGAAAGCAAAAATATCTAAAGAGATTAGGTGAGTCCTTGGTTTAATGATTAAGTGTAAAGTAAAGTATATTCATTTTTTTTGTTTGTACATGTTTAAATTGTACCTACGTGCCGTAGCGGTATTAAACCTGTATTTGTAGACCTGGGTTCGATTCACGGTAGGGGCAAATGTTGCATGATGAGTATGGAAACGTGTATCCGAGTCATGGGTGTTAGGGTATATATTTACAAAAAAAATATCAATCATCGGTATTTTTGTTCCGTATTTCATCCACTTATTAAATTACAAATAGGAAAAAAGGGAGGTTAGAAACCCTTTAGGGGTTATACCTAATAGAATTCGAATTAATTTAAATTAGACTAGAATAATCTTCGTATCTACCTATGTAAGTAGATAGCACGTACTTAGTTTTTATTTTGCATAATTTAATGGCACTCGTAAAATTTTGCATTTGTAGGTTTTATGCAGATTTATTTAGTTTCATGACTCTTATTTGATCGATTATAAGCACATAAATGCAACTTGCACAATGATTCAGTCCTATTCTAAGTTTTTGTATACCTATATGAAATATTGTGTTTGTATATGCAACTACGGTATATGAAAATATGTATCGGTATTTAGGTTTGTTTATGGTATTTCAAACATACTAATGTAGGTAGGTATTGTAGGCATTTTCTTTGGCAACATTTTGGTAACTTTACTAATTCCCGACAATTCAATAACGATGTGTTCATAATTTAAGTTGAACAACGAAACCGTGATTCGTTACAGCTTCATGAATCGTTTTTCGATATTAATCACATGTTGTTGTTTTGTACTAACGTGGGATATACGTTTATTTTGGTTTATCAAATTTTCATCAAACTTTTTTGACGTTGTTTGAATGGAAAAGGTATTTCAAAATTTGTGGATATTTGAAACTTAGTTTTTCGATAGTTTACGTATTACTTACGTGATGAGCAGAACGGTCGACATATCTATAATTAAACGCGGAACCGAGCCGGTATGCAATCGTTCGTGTATGGGCTATGGCTATGTGCAATCGTGGCGTATGTGCCTAGTTACGTAACGGCATGCGATGCTTTAGTTCTCCAGTGTTTACAGTGGCTGAGTGCGCGAGTGTCGCGTGTCCCCACCGTGCATCGATCCGCTCCGCCCAGCGCTCGCTCCTCCCACCTGCGGCCCGCCGGCCCCCGCGCGCGCCGCCACCCCCCCTAGCCGGCCCGCCACGCCGCCCTCACACCCCCGCACCGCTGGCCTTTGTCGTTTGCCGCCCGCGCCCGGTCACCTGTGTCGCACGTCCTCAGTCGCAAAGCGGCCGCGACGCGCGCCACCCGCTTCGTACTACGCGCGCATATTATGACAGTGACGTGATGGAACCCAAAGAGTTCGGTGCGGTTCCCGGCTTGCCGGCCGGCCTGGACTATTTTATGATGCCTCGAGTGAGCCAACCTGCGCCTCAGTTTGATTTCCGCAAGCTCGGCGCCAGCTTCAGCGGTCGCGACGACAACAAGAGCGATGATCGACGGTCACCTGAGTATACGCTGGACAGGCGCGACCCGCCGCCGGCGCCGTGGCCTCTCGGTCTCGGGGTCCAGTTCGTCAACCCCGCGACTGGCAAGAAAAGAGTTCAGTGCAACGTCTGCCTAAAGACTTTCTGCGATAAAGGCGCGCTTAAAATTCATTTTTCGGCGGTTCACCTGCGAGAGATGCACAAGTGTACAGTGGAAGGATGCACCATGATGTTCAGTTCGCGGCGGTCGAGAAACCGACACAGTGCCAACCCTAACCCGAAATTACATTCGCCGCACGTGAGACGTAAAATCTCTGCACACGATGGTCGATCTTCACAGCCGTTCCCGCTGCTGCCTGCGTTGGCACGGCTACCTATACCCCCTCCTGGGCTGCTGCCACCCGAGCTGGCAGCCCGGTTGCCACCGCCACTCGCTGGGCCTCCGGGGCCGTCTCCTCTGCCTCCACGTGTGCCCCTTGATGACCTCCGCAACTTCAGTGAAATTGAAAAAATGTACAGAAAGCTTCCACATACCGCAGAACATCCACGTAGTGCACTTGATCTTGCCAAACCTCACATAGTACACGAAGAAGAGTCCAATAATTATAGTGAAATTAATGATGATGTTTCCGATGATGATCACAATAATAAATCTGATGCACGGACTGAATCTCCGGTTGTAGCCAGAGTGAATTACGAGGATGAGCCTGAAGATTTGAGTGTGAATAAAAACAGAGAAGATAACAAACCTGTTGTTGTGCAACCCGATAGTGTAAACAACCGTACTGACCCCACCGCCTCGGACGATAAGACATCATCCCAAGTCCCCAACAAACGTAAGCGAAAGAGTGGCAACCCCACCCGGTGTTCACAAAATAATGAATACAGTGTGTCCGATGAAGAATATCAGGCGGATTTATTTAGAAACCTGTCAACTCCCAGCTCAAGTCGGGCCGAGGAAGAGCCCTTATCACTTAAAAAACAAAAGCCTGAAAATATGGAGCCCTTTCAGAACGGTGAGGAAGCTACTGTGGACTCGGAATCGGTGACGCGTGTTAAAGCTGAGAGTGAATCGGATGATGAGTCGAGTGCCCCGAGCGTCGTCCGCGAAGGATTGAGATTGCGTTCCGACCTGTATACCCCCAGCGACAGCGGGAGTGACTTGCATACTTTGGAAGAGCGTTTAGCGAGGGCGCGGTCACCATCAGCCAGCAGCGATAGAACAGATGACAGGTCAGATATTAACGACCTAGAGATACCCATAGATGATGAGAACCCCGATCGATGTACCGCTTGCGGGAAGGTATTTCAGAACCACTTCACGTTGCGCATGCATTACAGAAACGATCATTTGAAATTACTTCATCCGTGCGAGGTGAACGGCTGCGACGCCGCCTTCCCTTCTCGGCGGAGTAGAGACAGGCACAGCTCGAATGTTGACCTGCATCGGCGGTTGCTGTCCACCGGATCCCCGGACGGACGAGAGCAGAGACCAGCCTTCGAAGTCAACGCAGAACTCCTTAATAAATTATACGCCGATATAAAAGGGCTCGCGTCAACGTTAGAAAGCTTGCGATACGGTGGCAATGAGGAAGCCTCTCAACTTCCTAGCTACGTGACTGAAACAATGAAATTCTACAGTCGGAACTTGAGCGCGCTGCAAGCGGGAATGTTTCCACAGTTCGGTGATCGCGGGTTTTTTCCGTCCCCCTTTCTGATGGGTAACGGGGTGTCGCAAGCAGGTGGAGGTCCGTATGGGGCTTCAGCGGGCGCGCAGGCGGTGCGGGAGTCGCTCTCGCCGCTGTCGGCGTCGTCGCCGCCCGTGATCTCACCGGGGCGACTGGACGCGGCGCACGCGCGGCCTCGGGATGACGCGAACCTGCTTTTTCGCGAGACCTCCGAGTCGTTCAAGAAGATGACCTCCCTCTGTGAACGCCAGGAGCAACTCTACCAGCACCACGTCCCCGTGTCATGACGGGGTCGCCACCCCCGCTCGCCCTGGTGATACCTCACGTCTTGAAGCGACACAGACTCTGTATACTTAATTGTTAATAATTTTAATTGTGTTAATTCTATTTCGTATTTCGTTTTTGTATTTTCTTGTGATATTTAGACAAATATATCGTAATTATCGATCCCACGAACTGTAAGTTAATCGGGATGCAGCTTGGGTGTTGAGTTGGGGTTTTGTGAAGCGAAGTGCAATAAGGACTCGAATATTATAAATATTAATGGACTCGGCGTTCGACATGATATCGTGTAGAGTATTCGCAATTGATGTTGAAAGTAAACGTTATAATGATCAGCTTCATTTATTGTTCTGGCGCAATAAACTCATTGAGGAAAAATATACAATTGTTTTTATTTGTATGATAAGTGTGCCGAATTATTGACGAGATAATCTGGTTACGCTTGTTAGCGGCGATGGCGTCGGTTGTGGGGACTACTCGACTGGAAACATAATAAGCATCTGCCTACACAGTTTTTGTATCCTTTCACGGTAACAATGGTCGGGTTTTAAGTAAAAGTGACCTTTGAAACTTGATTGGATAATTGACTAACCGAACCTTTCTACATATCTTCGAGCTTTTTACTGGAAACAATTGTGAGCTGAGAGCCCGTAAATGCTAATACAATAACAATATGGTAATTTTAGCATTCAATTTGTAGCTATGAATAAATCAATAAACAAGTTTATATAATGGGTTACAACGAAATTCACAGTAGCCATTTGAATAAATTACCTAATATTTTAATATTATTTTATGTTTTTATTAATTACGGAGAAAGTAATGTGTCGTTGGCGGCACATTAGAAATAGTTATTTCAATAATGATACAGAGTTAATATTCTTGTCAAAGAATTTACAATGTAATAGGCTGGAAAGAGAAAGACTTATATTTTGTCGTAGGTAAACACTTTTTAATAATGTTTTCTAAAAGAACAAATTTAACAAAAAATACAATTGAATATTATTTTTCTATGTAATATATTTTTTATGTTTATAGTAAATACACAATGCAACATAGGTTTCATAATATTAAACAAATAAAGTAGCTGTAAAAAATAAGATCTTCAACATCAATTTTTTTTTCGTATTGAGAAACTACTTGTACACAAGCACAACAAAACATAGATAAGCAATATCAACCTTTATGGAGGTAAAACTTGTTCGTACGAGAGAATGCTTTTGCCTTGCATCGGTAGCTGCATAAAGTTGAAATGATAGGACAGACAGACAAGTATAACAACTTAAACTCAAAACTGATATAAGTTACTGCGGGTTGGCAGACTTCACACGCTATCGACATAATCTCTCAAGCATGCAGGTTTCCCCACGATGTTTTCCTTCACCGTTTGAGCATGTGATAAATACGCACGTAACATTGAAAAGTCATTGGTGCGTGCCTCGAGATGAACTCGAAATGCTTAACATCACTGTCCACTGGTCACACTACTAGGCTATTATATAATTATACATATAATAATAATGAAAACTAAGAACAAAGGTCATATATCATTAAGTCTACAGTCGATCCTATTACCATTGATAAGGTACGAAGTCCAAAATGGTTCTACAAACCAAAACAGTGACTTGGAAATGAAAACCCAGGAATTCCCGCTCAGCAGTATTATTAAGTATACTTTTTCTATCATTATTATAATGAAACTAACTACGTAAGTATATTCAAAAATAGTCCTTCATCTCAATGATTATAATTACTAAATTCGTCTGCCCATCAGTGTGAGAAAATCACTAATTGTTACACGAGACTCCGTGGTTTAATAATAGGGCGACGCACAAATATTAATTATTTAGGGTTCCGTAACAAGGGTTCGCGGTTCCGGGTGCGTCGCGTGTACAACGATGTGATATGGATGCAACGGAAATTAAGAAGTAAGTGTAATTAATATTCATCATAATATATAATTGTTCATTTTTTAAGGATCATTTTCAACAGATAATATATTTTTGATTACCTACATTTTGTCTATATAAATGAATTAGGCGTCTGCTATAGATAATATTAGCACCTACCAGATTTGAAAACGATGATCCTTATCAGGAAAGATAGTCTTACAGAAAAGATAGTCAGGAAAATCAGGTCATCATTAGAATTAGTCTTATGCACTTAAATGAATTATTCAATCATCATTATCATCAGCCTATATTCGTCCACTGTTGGACGTAGGCCTCCAAATTAATATACATTATTAATTATATATATCGACAAAAATAAGATATATACATTTTTTTTATCGTGGTATGTTTATTTATTTGTTTTGACGACCCAATTAGTCCAACGGTAGTTAACACTGCCTGCTGTGCTATGGGTCTCGGGTTCGAATCCCGGTAGGGACAAATGTTTGTGTGATAAGTATAAACATTTGTATCCGAGTCATGGAAGTATCTATGTATAATATGTATGTATTTACAAAAAAAACGTATACATGTAGTATATCAACCGACTAGTATCCGTAACACAAGCCTTGTTGCTTAGCTCGGAACTAGATGGCGCTGTGTCATAATGTCCAGGAATATTTATTTATTTATTTATACATTCAGTAATAATCAGATTTATATTTATAAAACACATTAAAACAAAGCTCAATACATGTAGGTACCTATGTTTTTTTCGTGTCTGATACCATTATATAGGATACGGAACCAAATTACTCGGTAACAAAGCCAAAACCTATATAAAGTGGTTCTTACATATTCTATTAAAATATGTGTATCATTAGAAGCCCAAGGCTTTACCATGACGCTATTTTTTTCTCGTAATCATAGTGTTAAGAACAATCGAAGGATTTTAGAAGTAATTTGTGTATATTAAATAACAATATTTTGAATTAGATCTGTTTTTTTATCACGACTGAAGTGGTTAACAAGTACCTTTACCGCAAACAGAGACAAATTGTATGCAGTTTAATCATTTTTTTAAAGCATTTACATACTACTAGTTAGTGACAGAATATGTGCCAGTAAGGTCTAAGCGGGGAGGTCCTCATACGATCTATTCCTAAGCCATTTAAAAACACAAACGATTCTGATGCCTGATTTAATTACAATAAGAGGGATTTTTACGAACAAAAAAATTGTGCGTAAAAAATCATTTTCTAGCTTAATTAATTATGAAAGCCATGTGTGCTATCAGTGGGGTAGAGAGTGACCTATTTGCAGGTAATAATATGTACCTACTGATTATACTTTGCCTTGGTTAAAAATAATAAAAACTATCAGCTTTTTTAGCATTATTTTACTTGATGGTAAGTGACAACAAAAATAATGTAGTATGAAAGTACAAGGTGTATAATTGAATGAAAGAATATACGAAACGAATAGGTACATGTCCGTTCAAATTTCAAAACACATAATTGAATATGTATGCATACAAAATCAGCAGGTACGAAAATGAGGTGTTGTTCGGACAATGCCAATAGATAGCGCCACTGGACACGTTCGGTGGGTGACTAAATTGAACGTAAGCACTAAATCTCTTCTATAAATACATATCAAGTAAGTAAACTTATTTGTGAACAAAACCAGATACGTCTGCATATTCTAATTATAATGATGGTAGGTATGCCATGCCATAGACGGCACAGTACGAAACAATATCATACGTACAATCAAAGCATTCAGCTGTAGACTACTTTTAACCTTATTATTACTGATATAAGTCTAAAAGTCATCGCAAAGGTAAATTAATTGGTGTTGAGAGACTTAATAAAAAACTTGAATTGAATAAGTATTGAATCTTATAAATCTGTTTACTATTCAACTGCTGAACACAGATTTCACTTCGTTTTGAGAGGAATTACATTCCACCTGGCAGCAACTGGATGTGAAGAGCCGAAGATCGAGCTCTGTGGCGTTCACTAGGGGATGCCTACGTCCAGCAGTGGACGAATCACGGCTTATGATGATGATGATGATGACATTCCACCTCTCTTGCCTAGTGTGGCCATGCAGACTTCATACTCTATCGAGAAAATCTGTCAGTCAGACATTTAGATTTTCTGCGAAATATCTAAATATGTTTTATTTAGTTAATTAAGTTGCTCTTGAGTCAGGCTATCTGGGTGCACCATTAACACCTAGTGTAACTTTTGTGACACCAAATTTTTTCTGTGAAAATAAAGTTACTAATACATAATATATCATCACACCTGTATAAAACAAAGGATTAGACAGAGAAGTACTGATGTACATCTACCTATAGTTTGTTGGCATGTTTAATTGGCATAACCTAAAATCCGAGCTGCTTCTGCGGGTTCATACAACCTAGGACCACTAGACCAATTATGTCATCATTATAACGACCCTATTAGTCCAGGGGTGTTTAACGCTGCCTTCTATGCTACGGGTCCTGGGTTCAAATACCGGTAGGGACAAATGTTTGTGTGATGAGCATCAACATTCGTATTCGAGTCATGGATGTATCTATGTTTAATAAGTAGGTATTTGCATAAAAACTTATATATTCGTAATACAAGTATCGTTGCTTACCACGGAATTAAATGTAGCTGTCATAATGTCCAAATATATATAAATACATATATTTGGACATTATGACAGCTACATTTATTATTATTATTCATGCATAAAATAACTTCAACATAACGTTTATCCTAACCTAAAATCTGTTTCGAAATTGTCGTGTTTCACAAACAGTATTAAATTCCAAAGCCCATAACTAAACAAAGGTTAGGCGGAGGGTGGAACCGCACAGTTTGTCAAACCCTAATTAATAAACTAACCGTTAACTGTGCACAAACAAACTAACTCGCCCCGCGGCACTGTCTGTCTATTACTTATTACTCTAACTGCTATATTAAGATCAAGAGTTGGTAGAAGGCGCGTTGACACTTGTCTATTATTCAATTGCTGTACGTTTTGTTGCTAGCTAGTATTAATGCTACTTTCTTGCTTTCTTTCGCGTTTCGTTTCGTCTAGCAATAAAAAAAATTTTGGTTCATAAGTAACTTTTTAAACTAATTAGACATACCAACACACCTGTCGTCCCCGTAGGGTTAGGCAGAGGTATACTAATGTACACCCACTTTTCGTGTTTTAGGTCCCATGTAATAGGGGGCGAGCCTATTGCCATTAACCGGGCATAAATCCCCCCGAGCTGCTACTGAGAATTTCATAGAAAAACCCAATAACACACTGCTCGACCTGGGAATCGAACCCAGGACCTTTTGCTCAGCAGTCGCACTGTACGACCACTAGATTAATTAGGGAGTTGGCAATGGGTAAAATTCAAATTGAAATTAACCTATTATAATCTAATAGTAAATAACTTCGGAATACCGCCTGCTACGATCTCTATGTACCATTGTACGCTTCATCCCCATTCGTAGATATTGCCCATTTTATATTTTGCTTTTTTTAATCAGTTGGAATTGTCAAAACTAGTTGCACTATTCCAAGAAGTAGGTCTTGTGGTGAGCAGCCAATAAGACTCTTCATAGATATTGATATCAATATGAGAATCTGCAATAAGTATGAGTGAATTTCAATAGAATATAGAGTGATAAATAAACCTGCATAATGTATCTACATGCATAGAACATCTATCATTTAGTATCCGTAACCCAATCCTCATTGTTTAGCATGGAACTAGATGGCGCTGTCCGGATATTAATCTATTTACATCTAATTTGGTAAGTGTATGTTTAGGAGCCAAGCTACTGAAATCTTACGTTTATCACACAAAAACGTGATTAAAAAAATAATCATGTTTAGTAAGTAGATGATAATGCAATGTCAACAGCTCTCAAAACCGCAAATTCTAGCATCAAATATCGCCTCCGCCATTTAAAGGTGATACATTTAAATTATTAATGAATTAGCCTATATGAAAACATCAAGCATAAGACGTGGTATAAATAGGAGGCAACTTCAAAGTTAATCTCTCATTCGCAGACTAACGGAGGCACACAGTTTCTTAATTAACGTTTGACAAAATGTACAAAGACGGTAATGCCTCGGGGTAAAGATCTTAGGAAATTAACGGGGCAAAAATTTGTGTTGATAATTCTAAGATAAATTTATCGTGTTGAGTGGTAGTAAGGGAATTTGTAAGATATTTACCTTAGTGATATGATTATCATCATATCATATCAGATTGCCTCGTTGGTTTAGTGGTTACAGCGGTTACAGTGCGACTGCCGAGCAAAAAGTCCTGGGTTCGATTCACAGGTCGGGTAAAGTGTTGTTGGGTTTTTCTATGAAATTCTCAGTAGCAGCTCGGATTTTGGATTCGTGGCCAGTTGGTGGCAATAGGTTCGCCTCCGCGCGAAATATGGGTGTACATTAGTAGACCCCTGCCTAACCCTTTCGGAATGACAGGCGTGATGGTATTTGTGATATGATCATTGATCATCCACTGCGAAGTTTCCCATGCTGGAAGAATAGTCTATCCTCTCACGAGCTCTGGCAACTTTTTTTATACGACGAAAGTGGCCACAAGCTTTCGGTCTGGCTGCAGCAGTTACCGTAGCCTAAAGACATTTTCCAACACCGTACTCGTAGCTCTCGCGTTGCCGACGTTTGCCGACCTTTTAGGTTTCGTAATATAGGGGATATCACGAAACCTAAAAGGGATTTTACAGAGTCGATACCATGAAAGTTAATACCATGATAGCAAATGGAAAGACGACTCGGTGGCGCAGTGGCTGAGCGATCGGCTTGTGCGTCACGGGTTGCGGGTTCGATCCCCGCACGGAGCAAATATTTGTACGTTCTACAGGTAGTTGCTCCGGGTCTGGGCGTTTGTGTAAGTGTACATTTGTGTTTGTAAACGCACCCACGATACAGGAGAAAATCCTAGTGTGGGGCAACGTTTTTAAAAAAGAAAAGAATTCCCATACTATCAGTATAGTTACCTCCGTGACAAGCTCTGACAATCTTACCTAGAGATACTTCCCGAATCGGGCAGTTCAATTTGAGCAAAGAATATTTTTTTGTGGTAGAGTTTTTGTTAAGTGTTAATACGGGTATATGTAAGAGCATGTAGCTCAGTGATATAACCACGGATTGCTAACCCAAAGGTGTCGAGTTGAAATATGAATACTGTCACCCCACGCAATATAAGTGAAGTGACTATAGTCTGACTAAAGTTAATCTGAGTTGAGACGCGTGTTGAGCAGCTGGATAGTAAATGGGTTGATCATGTACAGGAATAATTTGTAGTTCCTATGTAATAGGAAGTGCGTCAATTGTCATTATCTAGCGGTACTAACCTCTCCAACTAATCTAGCCTAATCAAATCCTTAGCTAAACAAAACCAGTAACACTTTACTCAATTTAGGTGTCGATGCCACAACCTCACGCTCAATAATCACGTTTACAATCGCTTGTAATAATGAGACCCTTAAATTAATCACTAACTATTTACAAATTCATTAAATGTATATACGTCTTTATGAGTCCAACTGTACTTAATTAATTTATACTCGGAAAATCTTTGGAAAATGGCGAATATTTTCGTAAAGAAACCAAGTGCCTGGAGCGAGGCTTTAATCTGCCCTGTCTCTTTCAAATGGCTCGTCCCTCAAGTGAGAATATATAATGATTCTTTTAATCTCTCTAAGAATTGCTAAGGAGTTCAAACGGATACTTATTAGCTCAACGCCCGAGGCCTGCTGAAGTAACTTTGGTATGTAATTTTTAATGGGATTTTTTGTTTTCTCAATTATATTTCTTTGTAGTTGGTTATAAGCTGGGAAGAATTTACATGTCTCAGTGTTAAATTATTAATGTTGTTTAGGTGACATAGCTTGTGGATCAACAGGATGTGTTTTGATAAACCAAAACAACTCTTTAACCGTTGAAATAATATAATAGTTATTAAATATTGTTATATTATGTTATGATACTATAAAAACTTATTTTATCTCTTATATCTGGGCACAAGAGTATAGCTACCATGCTGGCATGTTAAGGATTAGTAAACTTTGTCCATCTTAAACAAATCTAAAACGTTTTCTGTCACTTTCATCATCATCATCAGCCTACATTCGTCCACTGCTGGTCGTAGGCCTCCCCTAGTGAACGCCACAGAGCTCGATCTTCGGCTCTTTTTCTCCATTCATTATTATTAATTCGCTCATGATTACGAAAAATCAGAAGAGCCTCGAGCCTTCCATTCAGCTCGAGACCAGTACTTGGTAACTCCATAGTTATTTATATAGAAAAACTAGTCACTTCCAGGCATGCTTCCCACGTCTAGTGTACGAAATATCATAGGGACGCGAAATCTGTTGAATAATTCACGTATTTGTGATCAAAGACAATTGAGCCGTCAAGTGTTGGGATCAGGGTTGCCAACCGTCATGCGTCACGTTAAAGTTTTTACGTTGGCAGCCCTGTCAGCGGATTTATGTAGGTGTAGGATGATGGCCTCAGTTGAATTATATGCAGAAATAGTTGTTGTCTGTTTTCTTTCAGTTTCTTGAGATTTCAAGCACGCTGCTTGTGTTTTTTCAGCTACGTTATCTATTTGTATTGTTATTTTGGTGCCAATCGACGTTTTACATATTACTTTAAACACAATTTAATTACCAATTTCTTACACTTACGCGAATGGAAATGGACAGTATTCTTCTATAGAGTTTATCGCCTTTGACAATGAATATTGTAAAGGATTCAAAATATATTACTAATCCATCACTCCTTATGTACCTTTCAACAGATTAGGTATAGCCAAATAAATGAATAGCAAAATTCGCGATTTTTCACGTGACTGTTTATTTTTAGTCAATTGTTAATTACCGTAGACGTGTCAAATTAAATGTCGAGGTGGATTACTCACACAGGTAAAGATTAGTGATGTTGATGGTCATAGGAAAATTAATGTCAGAGGCTTTTGTATCGAAATACTGAATGTAATAATATTTATGTAGCATCTAATTGTCGTCCAAAAATAAAGTATAAAATATCGTGTATGAATGTATTTATTATTATTATTAATTTAAGAGCTCAGCTCTTGTCGGTGGAGCAATCGCCACTGTTGTCTATCTCCTGCTTTCTGTTTGACTTCTTGATACGACTCGATACCCACTTTTTCCTTCACTTGATCAACGAAACTTTATCTAGGTCTTCCCCTTCCTCTCTTTCCTTCAATTCTACCTTCTAGTATGGTTCTAAAGAAGTCGTCGTGTCGTATCAAATGGCCAAACATCTTCCCTCTCCTATTCTCTATGGTTCTTAACAGCTGTCTTTTCTCGCCTACAATCATGAATGTATTTATAGAACTAATATTACAAAATTTCTCAATTTGTATGGATGGAAATTGTATTGGATGTTTATTACTTCATCACACACATTAACACATAAGTAAGCTACTTTTTAACAATATATCAAGCGGGTGGAGCAGCGGGCAGAAGCTAGGCCACCATATTTAAAAGAACTACATTTTACAAGGCTTGACCACTAAAATATTTTACTTTATTAACTTAATCTAAAACTCATTAGTATTTAATTACTTTGTATAAAAATTTGAACTATTGTAACTAAGTTTAATGTTATTTAAACCTAAGTAGTAAGGTGGTAATCTATCTAATTATAGAAATTACTAAAGCACGTGTACCTACCTACTTGTAGTGCTATTTTGGTTTTCGTAAACAGCTCTGCCGGCAAATACCTAACTTATTATCGAAATTGGGCCCCCAACTGTGTGACTTTAAACATATACCGAAATACTTTTGTTTTTTAATTATTTTATCACCGTATATTGATGATTTAAATCCACGCGTTCGGATCCTTTATAGCTTACCTATACGTCCATATTACGGGTTATAATAGCACTGAGATAAAGTCTGTAAAAAGTAGTTTTATTTCTAATTGACTTAGAAAAGAAGGAGGTTCTAAATTCGGTTGGTTTTGTTTCGTCTGATTGTCTTCAAGCAAGCTTCGGCTGGTTTCTACAAATAGTTATATAAAATTTTATGTAAAACTCAAGGCAAAATATTAAATGATGTATATGTGTAATAAAGATATATTAAAATGTGTTCACTAATTAAATACATACATCATTTTTGTGTTTGACTGCACGATTTGTGAAGTTGTAATCTCTGTGTTATAGGTCAAGGGTTTGGTTCCCGCATAGAGCAACTACTTTCAACGTCTACTTAGATATATATAACTACATATATATTCCATATTTGAGCCCATCTATCTAACTATATAGACACATAGATGGGCACGGTTCTGGTTTTGATGTCTTAGATTAAAAAAAGTGAAAAAAATGTCGCTGAGAGGTCACATTTTGTGTAAAACAACTAGAAATTTTGTGACCGCCTTTTATTCCCCATGTGTAAGACAGAGGTGCACTGATGTACACCAACACTTCGCCGCTATGTTTAGGTCTCATGTAACAGGGGGCGAGCCTATTGCCATTAATAGGTAACAAATCCAAAATCCGAGCTGCTACGGAAATTCGTAGAAAATACTATAAATCAAAATCAAAATATCATTTATTCAAAGTACGCCAAATTTAATTGGCTCTTTTTGAACGTCGACAATAAAGACATCTCCCAAAAACGCCACCCTTTCTATATATAACACTTTGCCCCAGATGAAGTAGTTAAGTATTTTTAAATATTGCATTGCATTTGTTTTCAACTACTTTTCATCGTATTATTATAAATAAATAGTATTTATTTCACATTGGTAACAATATCTGACAAACACAATATTCACTGACAACAGTAGCTCGGAAATCGCGATCCGCCAAGTCACGTCATTCATTTTTGGCAGCACTTTTGAACATTTTTGCTAAAACAATTGAAAGTTGCCCCGAGCGTGAGAATTCCGTACTATCATTTCTCGCAAATCGACAGATATTGGCTTTTATCTGAGCGCGGCCCGTCAATTAGACGTTATCGGACGAGTTGCTTGTGACTGAGACTCGCACTTTCCACTGTTGCGGCCGTTCGTGTGAACTGTGGTATGGGTATTACGCGTAAGTGTATATGCATTGTTTCCTTACATAGTAAACGGAAAAGTTATGAAGTTGCATCATTTTTGTGCAGAACTAAGTTGGACTACATCACTGCTACTGACCTTTAGAGTAGAAATAATTTATTACTGCTTTGGTTTAGTAAGTACAGTAGTCTGAGTAGAAATTTACTTCAACCAAGTACTAACGGTTATGTCTTCTGTTAAGCAAAAATTTGTTCTAGAAAAGTTCTTGCATTGTATTTGTTGCTTTTAGCTCTCAGCTCTTTAACTATGTTTGTTCATCTTATACGACATTCACCCTGATTACGCTGAAATTAATAAACAATTGATGATTTTGTTATATTCCTTCTTGCTCACAAAGTTGTCTGAAACCAACAACGGCTAAAATTTCGACCATAATTCTAAATAAGGCATTGCAACACATAGTTTTATACTCGTTACTAGGTAGATAAAAAAGTTTATAGTCGTGAAAAAAGGTGGTATATAAAATAGTAAAGTAATAAAAAAAATCCAGACTTAACCATAGACTTAGCCTTAGAAAAAGGGGTGAATGTATTAAATCCTATAAGTATGGCGATACCAAGAATAGGGTTGTGAAATTAATTATATATGAAATAGTTTATTAGTAACGAGTTATTATAATGGAAGGTCTAATGAGCTTATTAAGTACGCTTAAGAAATAATGATCAGATGATATTGAAACGCTCCTCAATTTTAAGTAGTATTGCAATAGTACAAGTTATTAAATTTGAGGGCTACTTAAAATTGAGTAAGTTTTGAGTATTTGGCCATAAGCTACCGAGATCTGCCTAGAATGTAAATTTTTTCGTCTATAAGCGATGACTGAGACGACATCAGTTCAGTAACATTTATTTGAGACGCTGTGCTTTATTATTCGCGATTAAACGTTGGTGTTTGCTTACTTTCTAGCAATAAGACGTCTAATTTAGTGACTACTGTAGGTATTATTTACACTGAAAGTCGCCAGAAATAAATTATATTAAAAAAATACAATCATGAAAAAGTAATAAAGCTACCTTCGTTAAGCGACATAATCGTTTATTTGTTAAAACTGAGATTAACCTGTACCGCGCCTAATCCCGGCTAATGAGGCGTCACCCAAACGTTACACATTACAGTATTTCCGACAGCACATCCTGTTGAACAATACGAAACAAAACAGAGACGGACCTATATTCTATACAACAGGGTTGTCACTTGTCATATTACCGCCCCGCGTGAAGGGTATTCACATGCAAAATTCACCGAACATTAGAGGCAGCCCTGACACGCGGAAGTGACATTTTTGACGTTTGCGCAGCGATGTCTAGTAGAGTATAAATTCCATGCTTTTTACTGAATTGGTGTCGTCACATTATTTCGAGCGTTTGAAAGACGTGGGTGACGGAGGGGAGTTTGTGTTCTGTTGGTATTGTTTGTGGTTAAGCTTTTGATTAGCGAGGAAGTAAATGATTAATGGTTGACTAAAATAGACTTTTTAGATGTTCTTTTTAAATAGGTTTTTTGTACACATTGGTATGTTTATGTAAGTATTGATGGAATTCAAATTAATTAAAAGGCAAATATGTATTGTCTATGTAAAAAAAAAATGTTGTTGCAAGTATGTATATTTGTGATTATTGAGGTGGCGTAAAATGGAGTGAATCGACCAACCACTGCGCGAATTTCAAAGTAAATTCATTAATAGTAGTTTAAAATATGTCATTGTTCTGTCTTGAAAGATACATGACATTTTCAAACTGAAGAAAATTGACAGCGAAAATGCTTCGGAGAATATTTTTGTGGCGTTCAAATAATATCGCGCAGTAGCTTAAAATAGCAAACACGCGCAGGTTATGATATTCAAACCAAACAGTTTGAATATCATAACCTGCGCGTCAAGTGTCGGCAATGTCACTGTAAGGTTGGAAAGAATAGAGGCTGTACCAATATAATATAGTATTTGATTCGTTCAGCGTCAAGGCAACACTGAGGCAATCTTTGTAGCTATCGAAAAGTATTTTTGCTTAAATGACATATTCTAAAATACTATGTCAATGATATATTGATCTCTGAGGTTGACAGCTCAAGTACTACTCAAAATAATAGTCTATAGTTTAGTGCAAGTTGGCAGACTTCAGTAAATTTTAGGGATACAAGTTTACTTACGATGTTTTCATTCACCTTTCCTGAGCGTGAATCCAAAATACGCTCAATATTGAACGAGAGACGTTAGTAACATAAATTATCAAAATAATTTACGTCATAAATACAAGAGGTTACCTTTTTAGCTGAGCTGTAGCACCTAGTACCTTCCAGAGTATTTATGTCCCAAATGGATTGTATCATCAAACAAGAAAAAGACCGAGAAGCATCCATTTTAATTATCACCTACCACCATATTCTCGTTACGGCCAAATACCGGCACATAAAAATTAAATGAAAAGCCTCTATATTCTATATCAGCGTCAATCAATTTCTGAGCGAGTTGGTCCTTTGTCGCGCGGTGCTATCCATCGCAATCTGTCACGGTTGCGCTTGCGACTCGCAGCATCGTGATCGTTAAAAAGATAACATCTCTATTTCTCATTCTCGTGACTTTCGGACTTTTTTTTGTTTTGCTTCATTTTTTTTCGGCGCGTGCGTGTCGCTTGTTTGAGTAATCAAATATCAGTTAAGTGACTTTCTTTTGAAAGTTTAGATGCAACCTGTTAGATGTGACTATTGTAGCGAGAAGATAGATTTTTGTGTAAATTATATACTGTATTTTTTTTTTGGAAATTCCTATCAAATTGTGGCTGAAATGAGTTGCGCAGTGTTTCAGTGATCAGTTTACTATATACTGCAGAACAGATCAGATATCTGGGCTGTGATGGCCTAGTAGTATACTAGTAGATTCTGAAGTCAGACATTCCGACTTTGAAACCAAGCTACCCTAGGCATATTTGGAAATTATATTCGTATTTATCGCATACTCAAACGGTGAAGGACAACATCACGAAACCTGCATGCCTATGAGAATTTTTGGATGACGTGTGAAGTCTGCCAACTCATATTAAGCTTGCGAGGTGGACTATAGTCTGTTTTATGTCTCGAAGGATCTGTGTCCGGCAATAAACTGATGATGGTTTCTTTTTACTTTACAGTTTTTGGTTCCTCTTTGTCTTTGTATGTTAGAGTTTGAACAGTGAGAATCTGCAATTCCAATCGACGATTGTTGTAAAATTATGCTCATAATTACGTAAAACATAACATACCATCCTGCATGAATCCAAACCATCTATTCATCTATCCATCTAGTTGCTACTGTGAATTTCATAGATAAATATTTCAAATAATTCCTGACATTATTACACAGCGCCATCTAGTTCCGTGGTAAGCAACGAGGCTTATGTTACGGACACTAGATGGTTGATATACTACATATATATGTATATTTATTTTGTAAATACATACATATTATATATAGATACATCCATGACTCGGATACAAATGTTGATGCTCATCACATAAACATTTGTCCCTACCGGGATTCGAACTCGGGACCCATAGCACGGTAGGCAGCGTTAACTAACGCTGAGCTAAAGGGTCGTCAACTATATAAATAGATAAACCCAATAACACTTTAGTCGATCTGGGAATGAAACCCAAGACGGAAAATCTATTGCTCAGTATTTGCATTTACGACCACAAGACCAATGAGACAGTCTTTATTACGTTAGTTTGAAAATTACAGTTTAGGTTTGTAATACGGCAAACTGGGCACCACAAGATAATGTGTATATCAATTAAACACTGCATTACACTTAGAGAAGCCTATTTATAACCATATAAATCTGTACTCTAAGCCCATCGCGCGTCTTAACCCAAATCTGAGATCGTTTTTTTTAGTAAAATCCATACAAAAACACACATTGCGCACTTGTTTATGGGACAAACTCTATGACAGGGATAGTGAACGTTCATTCAATTTTGTTAAATATTACTTGTTGGCTTTTATGAAAACGTACCAACATAAAGAAAACATAAATTGAAATACTCTTTACTTATACAAAAATAATGGTAAAAACACTGTTTCTTTATTTGTTTTATTATTTTTAACTTGTGATGCACAAAAAAGGTTAGGTATAGGTAAATGTAATATAATATAAGGTACAGTTATACAGTGTATTAATATACTTTACTGTGGCATTAATCATTGCTTTTTGACAATTTAATTGTTTGATGACTTGATTCAGAATATTCGTCTGTTCGACCATTTAATGATTATCACTTCTCCATGTAATGTAGATAGGTAGGTAACTATATAAAAATCAATAAGTATATGTCGGTACGAATTTTTTTTTAATGTTGGTCGGTGCCCGAGGTTTGCGTTCCCTGCTCCATGGTGTTGGAGGGGGAGGTGCGGTAAGGCGGGGTGTGTATCGGGCACACCACAGTCGCAACAGAAATAGAGTTTGACGTTTGTATCCGCGGTGGCGCCTGTTCACTGTCAACATTTATAGAGCAGCGCGTTTCAGAAGCTGCAGTGTTAATTTTAAGTGTAAAAGAAGTTTTAAGTCTTTATAGGAATAGGAGGTTAAAGGCAAGACTGATATTTGAAGACTGATTAGTTAGACTGATGTATAACAATTTTATAAAATCAGATTTAAGGTAGAAGTTTTGTTTAACTGTAGTTCAATTTGATAACAATAATTCAAATCGTAGGTCTATATTTAGTTACTTGTTAAGTAAGTATTAATTTAATTTTGTAAACCTAACCTTTAAAATGAATTTTATATTTTCATTTTGTTTACTTTTTACTATTTTACACATAGGTATTTTAAAGTAAAACAAAACAAATACATGAAAACCAGTAGGTATGTAAGTTTTAGCAACCTCTGACCACATCGACTACTCTGCACAACTAAGGAGGGCGCGTTAAAATTGAAAATAAATTCAATATCAATTTGAGCACGAGCCAAGTGCTGTATCGCGTTTGTGTCGATACGTGACGTTTATGTGCCCACTCGACATCGGTGCCCAGGGCTACCGACAATATTATAATTATGTTATTAATGTACCCAACTAACTCAAAAAATATATTAATAATTAGCTGCCTCCCGCGGCTATGCCCACATGGTATATAGAAATCTGTTAAGCGGTTTTTGCGCCAAAGAGTTTCAAACATCCATACAAACTTTCGCATTTATAATATTAGTAGGAAAAGTAGGATTGTCGGGTATTAGCCAAGTGCACTGTGACGTCAACGGTCTCAAATTTAAGCCCAAAAGCCCATGCACCACTTTTCAAGGCAATGCGCGTAATTATAACTGGTTCGAACGGTGAAGGGACATAACGTGAGAAGGTTTCCTTATGATGTGTTCCTTTACCGTTTGAGCATGCCTGAGAGATTTTCTCATTGACGTGTGAAGTCACTCATGGCAACAGCGTGGTAGACTAGCCTAGTGTTCAGATTGTCTGAACGAAATCAAAGTAGCGATACAGCGACGGCTTTGTGGAGTTTATTGCAGAGGTTCGAAGTTTATCACAAGAGAAGCGTGGGCTGAGGATTTAAATGTTATTCATGTACAACTTATTAACTGATTTTGAATGCTATAAAAGATGCGAAACATACTATCAATCGTACCGCGATAAAATTCAATGTTAAATAATTTCAATGACTTGATTGTTACCAAAATATTTTGTCTGATATTTTTTTACACTTGACAACCCTGTCACATAGTTTTAATTTTAATAGCAATATATCGTTTATCTATCGTCGGACATTCTAGAACTAAAACGGACATTAAAATTTATTGAAATTCATTTAGTTTTAGACACCAACTGTCAAAATAATGTAATCGACTATATACCGATGTTTTCCATCTCTGATATAATGATGCAATCATTTAAAAATCACACCAATAGTCAAGAAAGAAGCTTGCATTTTTATAATATCTATCATCATCATTATCAACCCAATTTTTTCCCACTGCTGGGCACGGGTCTCCTCTCATTTGAAAGGTATTAGGCTATAGTCCACCACGCTAGCCTAGTGTTGAATGGAAGTCTTGATCTTTCAACCATCTTTGCCTTTCATACAACCCTAATCACATGGTTTTGGTTAGAGATCAATACGCGTATTGGGCGGCGTAGGCGCCCATTTTATTTATAAGAATGTATCAGAGACGGCCGGATTGACACAAGAATTCCGAAACTGAATTCATGTCTCAATTTAGAAGCTTGGAAATAAAATATTTGTTATACTTACGACAGAGCAGCTATGAATGAATACAACATATTTGCATGCTCTGAAAAAACGCGTACGCGCAAAGCCTTCAAAACTCAGTAAGCTTGGTTGTGCAGTCTAAGTGTGTGAACTAACGACTATTAAAACAGCCTTCTGTATTAAGGCTTCGATCCCCGGTAGGGGCAAATGTTTACCTAATAGGTAATAATAGAGCTCGCGGTTTATCGGTACAGTAGTAACGTTTTCACTCCCTTTTTTAAGAACAATAGGGAGTGTTTTAGATTTATTTTACTAGGGGAGAACTACACGGACGGCAAAAGACTCTCATGCTATCAGGATAGTCACTCCCCAACGAGCTCTGGCAACCTTACTCACTCGTAGAAACACAACTATTGTTGTTTCACTGCGGTTCTCTAAGGCGGAGGTATTTCCCCAGTCGGGCAGCTCGTATGTTTTTCAGAGCAGTAAGCATATTACTGCTCTGAAAAGCATACTGACATTCAGTCGTCGATACCAGTAGTAGTTAGAAATAGGCTTGGAAGATGATGAAACCGGACACAAACACTTTGAGTAAGCTTTAGATAAGTACCAATATAAATAAACGGATGAAACATTATTCCCAGAATAATGTTGCCAACAAAATATGTCCTGTGTTGTTGTTTTATGTTATGATTAACGATAATTACAGGCGTTTGGTTTATATCTGTGTTGGATCAATAAGATTGTTTTTTATAGGTTTTTGTATCAAGGCCGCTGATATGAGATATTGTAGGTGTTTTAAAAATCTGTAATACAAATGGTATTACATGTAAGTAATTGGGTATAAATCGAAGTTTGTTACGCCGTTTCTTCAACAGCAACCAAACCCACAACGTACTATCAAGCCTGTATCTCTGAAGGGTTCGGAAGAAGAGTAATTACTGATACATGCATTTGGTTTAATTTTTCTGAGACAGCAAGCTTAATCTAAGCAGTCACTTTTACCTGCTAATAACTGGGCATAGATTCTCCAAGCTGGTGCTATGAATCTTAGCACTTGGATGTGGTACCAGTAGAACTGATGAGTAGTGATGAGGCAAAAAGACTTATACCAGATAATGCTACCCGTTCCATAAGTGTGTTTGGTGAACTGAATTACATCGGATATCTCACAATAGAACAAGAGAGCATGTTAATGTAAGAATCAGTGTATTACGTAGGACATATTGTTGATGTTATTTATGAATTATTATAGTTGTAAGCAGACTAATAACAGGTTAAGCAAACAGAAGTGCGGCTATTTGTGGGATGCAGTTTAGATAATGTTACTGAACTAAACTGACACACTTTCTAATATAAATAAATCATACTTATGAATGTCTAAGCAAGATAGGGCTTCCGCGCATTGGCTGGCAACAATAGCAGCCATTTTGGACGATTCTCGTTATTTCTGTCAGTTTTGTGTTCAAACTTTGTCAAGTTCTTATTATTGTAACTTTTAGAGAGAGACCTATGCCCACTGTCCAGTAGTGGACGTCTACCAGTTAATGTAATGAGGATATTAAAAAAAATGATTCTTTTTGACTTCTAATATCAAGAATATTATATAATAGTATACCAAAAGAGTACACGTACACGGTTCTTAAAATCTTATGGGGAAGAATCCGCCAAGAAACTCTATAGACACTATTTTATAGTTTTTCCCTTTTCTCAACTCTTGTCCATCCAATAGTTATCTGGAATAAATGCAATTAACGATAAAGACTGCCAATTGTACCTACTCTTTTACTATATACACGTATAATTATATATACTACTAATATTATAAACGTGAAAATTTGTAAGTATAGTAGAGTATAGTCGGGGAACAAACATCCATCCATCCCAAATGGATGGATTTGGATACTATTTCACGCAAAAACCGCTTAACAGATTTGTATAAAATTTAGCATACATATAGCTTATTACCTGGACTAACATATAGGCTACTTTTTATCTATATACCATGCGGGCAAAGCCGCGTGAGGACGCTAGTAATTTATATTGTTGTCTTTTTTGGTTATGTACCTACAATAAAGAATATTCTGACTATTTATGTAAGTATGTATGTGTTAAGTATTTTTATCGTTTAATTACATTTTGTACTTTGAAAGTCAAATTAAATTGCATAGGATGGACGCATGACTAGTTATAAATTTATTTACCAAAATTCAAATAAGCAAATTGTCTCCTCTGCCAATTTCCCTAAAACCCCAGTCGTGAAGGGTGTGATATACGTGCCAGGGTCCGTCGCCATACATAAATAATGAGCATGTCCGTCTGATGGTAATCGCGACCTCCGGAGATTTAACACTTTTTGTTGCGACTGTCCAGCGAGCTACAGGAGGTTGCGTTTTTGGTGGTAATATTTCTTTTATATCTAAGATATTTTCTTATAAGAAGCTATGACGAGGTCGTGGGTTCGATTCCCACGGGATACAAATATTTATGTGATGAATATAAGTGTTTGTGTTCGTCTGGGTGTTTCCTATGTATTATAAGTATGTATTTACAAAAAAAAAGTATATAAGTATTTATATCCATTGTTTAGTACCCATAGTACAAGCTCTGCTTAGTTTGGGACTAGATGGTGATGTGTAAAATGTCGCAGAATATTTATTTATTTCTGATACTTTAGTATTGTGACCAGCGGATAAAGTCAAAGGGTCTGAAGTTCAATCCGAAGACACTTACTTTTCGAAATTAAATGCGTATTTATCCCATGCTCAAAACCCGAACGAATACGTTTTCAAGAAAGCTGCATGCTTGAGAGATTTGGTCGATGGCGTGTAAAGTCTGCCAACCAGCACTAGATTAGCTTAGTGGATTTTTTCTTTATCCCCCTCATAATGAGACGTGAACCGCACCCATAAGTGGGCACGTATATAGGTCCTTGACTTTTAGTCTTCCTTTAAGAGACCTATTTTTAAAATTCAGTCACAGTCTGTTGCTACTCAAGTTTGGCTTTACTATATTTAGCAATCATCCTAATACATAATGGATACTATCGCGGTTTATAAATATTATTTATTCCCCGTTTTGGATCCTTTACAGCATCTATGGTCACAGGCACAATAAGGTTGTCTTGATATTACAATTACTAACATCTACTCGAGATTTTTGTAAGTGTAGTATTCGCCTAAATATATGAACTCAGTACATACTGTCAATCGCTGGGTAGTTACCATCTAATAATGAATCAGCCAAATGAAACAGTAAGTGTGTCGTGTCGGCCATGCCTTTGGTTACAAGGAATGGAGACGTGCTGGGCCTAAAGTTCAGGACTAAGTATAATGAGACGCTGCAGGCAATCAACAATGAACATTATATAGCATATAATATTTATTGTGATTTTATTTAGGCAGTGATATTTAAAAAGGCTAATCTTATTGTTGACTGTAGGACTGTTGACCTATGTAAAATAGGAAAAAAATATGTCTTAAGTTTTACGTCAGGGGAATTACTCTTGTTACTTAGTTAATTAAGTAAATTAAAGTCATTGAATGACTTTGAACTTTAACAAATTAAAGTCTTTAGACTTTGGGGTTTTTATTTTTATTTTCTACTTTTACTCATCAATCTAACACTAATGTCAAAGGAATTGCATAGCATTTAAATTAGTTGTAACAATAATAAATAAATACGAGCTATTCTATTTTCAAAAATGTATAAACATTTTCCACTCGCTCAACTTCAATTCCTCTTTCGAACATTATAAAAATTCAGATATTCATACGGCTGTCAAAAGTGACAGTGCAGTTTGACATCACTCCGTATATATTGTAGGGTTGCCGCAATGTATCGCGATAATATGGGTATATTTCAAAGACACTTATTTTATTCAGTAGCTAAGATATGTGTTCGACATTGATTTATTTATTGCTATCTGCTCTACCCCTTAGTGATAGGGTTTGAAGAAATATACTTTTGGTAGCATCGAATTCTACTAGGGTTGTTTCTGTAAAAAAGAACATTAATATATAGTGTCTTCTTTAGTTTGTAAATGTAAGCTTTTTTAAAATAAATAATAGTGAGAGGGCATTATGATGAGAAAATACTATTAACCGAGCTTTGTTTGACAGGTTTAATAAAAAAGTGCAATTATGTTTTAGTTAAAATGATGTTTTTGATTTGACTCCAGTGTGATCAAATATTTTGGAATTCAGATTTGTGGCCGGTTAATGGTAATAGGTTCCCTTCCTACTATGTGGTGGGAACTTTGTCAAAATTTTGGATTACGTCACTACTCGTGTAAAATAAGTAAGTACAGTATATTATTATGCTGTGGGTAGGAACGGGCCTATTCAAAGTAGCTCTCGTACTTTCTTCAAAAGGTAATTTCAAGCGATGACCTCTATTTTTGGATATATGTTATAAACCAATGATCTCAGATAAACTCAAATATGACTTCTGAAAGTGTACTCAAAAGATCTATTCACAGAAATCAATATAACTTACTTTATAAAAAGTACCTATCATACAAGATTACACGTGTATTGATAATTCACAAATAACTTATCGACAAACTAGCTATTAAGGAACATAAAAATCAATTTCCGAACTTCCTTCAAAGATAATAAATAATAAACAAGTACGTACCAATAAATAAAACGTATAAGAATGCCTTAAGGAAGCTAAAACGTCAGACAGTAGTTTGATAAATCGATCATTTTAATGGAAACGTGAGTATTATCACGAGATACTAATTTTATTAATACAATAAAACAGTTAATACTATTGTATGTATATACAACGTCACTTTTTCAACAACCTATTTGTTGTTCCACTATTGGGCACAGTTCTCCTGTCATTATGCGAGGTATTAAACCATAGCTTACTGTGAGTTGGTAGACTTTGTAATTGAATAAAAATGATTTTGTCCTCCAACCCTACATTTCTCACCCACTGGAGCTTAAAGTGGTCGTTACAAATTGAAGAGATCTTAATTAACCTACATATATTGTGCTGGTCTTGTGACAACCGTGCAGTGCATACAAACTCCTAGTACCTAATCCATCAAATCTATTTCTTGTCCCGTTTCTAGACTCAGGTATTCACAGCATGAGAGCTTAGGATAAAGTCTCCCAGGCTTAGGACTTAGTATAGGTTGGCAGACTTCATATACCCTTTGGTAGGTAGTTATCGTTGACCCTAGCTTACAGTACTAACGACATAGTATGACGGTCTTCTCCTACACCAAAAAACTTTAAGCGTAAAGTTAGCAAGTTATGTCACAATAATTTCCTTCACCGTGTAGTGAAGAAATATGTAGATGATTTCCAAAAATCAGAGCTGCGTTCATTTGTTTTCAGACTGGGACCTTATTGACATCGAAGTCACTGGTCATATTACCAAAGTATCACATGACTTCATGTATTAAAAAATAATATATTGGTTTCCACAGGCTATTAGTATTCGGTTGGAGAATAAAATAATTACGGACAAGAATATTACTTATTACCTGACACCACAATACTTGTTCTAAGATCGTCAATTGATTACGTTACTTTAAACGATTTATTACCTTTAATGGCGTTATAATTGAATTCATTCTTGTTAACAATACAGTCCACGCGTACATTGAGATATTAATTACACCTATTATCAGTAATAGGTCCCAATATTATATTAAAGGATCTCACCTTGAGTGATACATTTGCATTTACAGAAAATCTTTTTTTATTACTCCTATCCTACATGCCGTTTGATTTAAATTGTGATGAATGAAGATTTGAAAACATTTAGGTTGAACTAAGCTAAGACATATTTTATTTAATGATTTTTATTTCTATCCTATTCATTAAAGAGTTCGGAAAAGGGAGACCCGTCGTTTCCCCTATCTCAACTACTTACTACCTCAATGCATTCAATTGTGCATATCATTTGGAGTCATTCATTCAATGATCTCACTTTATCAGTAACTTTTTGCGTTACTGGAATATGTGTATTTATAATCAATGATTGTATGGGAACCTAGTTACTCAGTATCGTGATTTAGTCATGAATTGATGACGTATTGCGAGTCCCGATCCGACTATAATTGCTGAGAAGTCGTGAACTCTTCGAGTGTTACTTTTGCGTAAATGCCTGACTGTGTTGTGACTAATCGGATGTTTGTTTCCATTGTAACATCTGGAGACGTTATTGTCTCGAAAGCTTTGCGTTTAAGGGTTAATTTGTGTACCACTTATATGCTTCTGGCTACCTCTCTGGTTATAATTGGAAACGTAGCCTTAGCTTTATGTTTTGTGTCAGCCTTAAAGATTTTAATGATATTTTGCTCAATAGATCTCTAAAGAGGTATCAGTAAGGTCTTATTTTATATTATTAAATGGTTCTACAACGTTTTTTCTAAATAAATCTGTCACATTTACAGAGTTCTTGTAGTACCAAATATTGTAAGTTTTTTTGGAACCTCTGACTGCGCAAGTACAAATCATCATCATCATCATTTCAACCGTTAGACGTCCACTGCTGGACATAGGTCTCCACCAAGGATCGCCTCGACGACCGGTCATATGCCGCTCGCACTAACTACAAATGCTCACCAAAAAATTATTATAATCGAATTTAGTAATGCATAGAAGACAAACACAAATAAATATACATATTTATGGAATAGAAGATTAAACAATACTAAAACCTTATCGCCTAACCTTGGAGACGAACCCAATCTGCGCTCACGTCCTTTACGCCAAACGAGGACATTCGCACGTCTCGTATTATACACAGCATTGCTATTAGCATAGCGAATGCATTATTACATGTCATGTGCAACTCTAACTCGCGCTGATAAATATCTCTAAACATTTGATAGCAATGGCGATTTGTTTCTTACTAATTGCCGGGTGATTCGTAATTCGTGCTTGTTATTATAAATTGTGGTTGTATGACTTTGGTTGCTGATGAAGATAATGTTCCTAAAGTATACAAGAAGCACGATCGGCATGAATACCTTATTGTGTTTTAGTTTGTTATTCAGATTTTCAGCCTAACATAACACGTCATTGATTAATACTGTTTGATTATATTTCAAGAATCATCGGGAAGCAAAAGAAAAAAAGAACATACAGATTAAATTGATCGCAATATTGATTTATATGGTTCTACTCCTTAATGGAATGAAATATATTTATAACGCTTAAGTGAAAACAAGATTTGCAAGAATGCGTGTGTTATAAAATTCTAGATGTGTGACGTTGGTGACCATTTATTTGCAGGTTTTTTTTAGGTATGCATTTGCATATGATAATAGGAATGAACAAGTTCTATAAGGGGTTGTTGCATATTCAAAAGTGGCAATATGTTAATAAACATCTACTTATTAATTTTACGTACCTTAGTATAATCTAGTTAATGAATATCGTTGAGTAGGAATTCCACTGAAGTCGATATTGCGATCGATATAAAAAGCGATATGATATTATCAGGACAATATATATTTCCTCGTCGGTCTATTGGCTGACTGCTGATCAAGACATCTTAGGTTCCATTCACAGGCCGAGTAAAGTGTTATTGGGTTTTTCTATGAAATTGTCATTAGAGTTTGGGTTTAGGTCCGGTTGATAGCAATAGGCTCGTTCCCTATTATATGGGACCTAAAACATATGGACGAAGTGTGGGTGTAATTTAGTAAACCTCTGCGCAACCCTTTTCTGATGACAGGCGTGGTGGTATGCAGTCCAATATCCCGGGGTTCGCAGAGTCCCAATGGGGAAATCTGTTGAGAAGTCATTAGAGAACTCTTTACGTGAATTAAGTACCTCTTATCATTTGAATCCTATGAATATGGGAATCACCTTGTTATAAATATGGGTACGACAAGTTTCTAAGGAAATACTTAAAGAAATACTGACGCAAAGAAATCGTGATCCTCATAAAATATAGTATGTCTCGGTGCGGTGACATTATGTTTGTTTTCCTGTTTAAGACTGTCGATGACGTGATTCCGATATATTTTTCCTATGTTGGGTAGTTTGAGTAATCAGAATTGTGCTACAGTTTTTAAAGTAGTAATAAACTTGTAATTTTGAGCTTTTATTTGAAGGCAGATGTTTTTTTCTTATATATAGTAAACAAGTTTACAAAAACAATAAACAGACACTAAGCAAGTAAGCATTTGAGAAATTTTACAGTTGCTCATATGGCTAACAAAAACCTTTAATTTACTTAATACGTTTCATATACTTGGACTTCATCGTACTTAAAATAAAACACTTGAAAATTAAATCGTTTTAATAACTTCCATCACAATGTTACAATCACAGCGACGAACTACAAAAGATAAAAATCCAATTTATATAATATAAGAAGACAATTCTCACTTAAAAGGTCCCAAGATAAAAACCTCGTCATCCACGGGACGATAAAACGGCTCTCGTATCATCTATCAATCGAACATGGCAATGCCAGCGGGAGTCTACTATTAAATTCGTCATTTCCCACCAACTAACACGGCGAACACAATAAAACACAGCGCTGCGCTCCCCTAAAAAGTCTCTAAAAAAAAGAGACACTGTGTGCGTAGATGGAATAGTGTAGCACAATAAATAAAAAGAGACGCCTACGACATCTTAAATAGAAAAAACAATTACATTCAATGACATTTCACAGTGGTTTTTGTGAGTTCAAATCTCGATCCGGTGTTTCAACATTGAATGACAGTATTAATTTCATTTTGTTACCGCATGCAGTGAGACTCATAACATTGGCTGTCTCATCTGTATGAAGCAAAGGCGTATTGTAAAAATCGTATAAGAAATAAATAGTAAGATCTAATGAACCGCTACAGTTAGTTGATGGCTTACCCATATATGCGAAGGTGATCTCTCACCATCTAAATTGGGTTCTAGTTTAGAGTACAATTGTACCAATATTGATCTCTTGAACTAGTTCCACGGTTGTAGAACTGGCAAGAAATTCCATAATTTTATTAGTTTCCGTTAATATATAGTTGATTAGTTACATATTGTGTTTCTTTATTAAATCCTCCCTGTACTTTCTACGAAGCAAGGCAAGACTCAGACATAATATAGCAGAAAAGAAAAATACACAAACAGTTTATTTGATCTTACTACCGCATCACCAGAAAATAAACCCTATTTTATAGAAATTTAATTTTAATATCGCTATACTCACCTGTTAATGATAAAAGGTCTATACCTACCTTTTATCATTAACAGGTGAGTAAAAGTGTCGGCAGGATATTTAAATTTGAGTATTTGACTGTAGGTATTATGATATCGTCAGCGTTGCTTCTCACCGAATTACAGTAAGTAATCGGGTGAAGTAATTAAGTATTCATTTAAATAATAAATAATCAATATATTGGAAAGTGTATGTGATATAAAATTAACATACCCACATATTTTACGAAATAATGTTATAGTCGAATGCTGTTATAGCCCAGTGGTGTGACAAATGGACTGTAATGTCTCCGAGTTCAATCCCAAGTCACTACTGACTTTTTGAAGTTAAGTGTGTATTTATCATATATTCAAACGGTGAAGGAATACATATTGAAACTTGCATGTTTGAGAGAATTTCTCGACGTGTGAATTCTGGTAGCCCGCACTAGCGTGACAGACTAGTCCACCACGCTTATCCTTTTCAAATGAGTGGAGTCCCATGTCCAGCAGTGGAGCAATTAATAGGTTGATGAGATATTTGTCGGATATGGTGACGTTTTAGTGGTCAATTAGGCCTTGTTTTGTTTGACAAAGTTGATTAAGTGAGATGGCTGATAGAATCCTTGACTGTTTATATTTCGTTGATAAGACTAATACGTGCGTTTTTCTCTGACTAAAGCCCTGTAATGAGGGTTGTGTTCGCTCTTAAAGTCTGAAATATGTGTAGTATATTGGTACACAAAAAGATAGCTTAATCTATATAAAAATAAAAACACTTTTAGAACTTCAAATCAATACAATTCGTATCGATTGTCCCCACACCATCGAGACGTTGTACAGAATCGAGTGAGATGAAGTCACGTAACGAACGATCGGAGCTTCTTTCTAATAAACTATTTAATGTCAAACGCTAGTGTTTTTGTAGCAATTGATAAGCGGTAGCGATGAGCGTTAAACTTTGGTATAAAGTAATTTTTAATACCTTTGCTTGTTAAAAGTGTATAAGCTTAAGCTTTAGACGTAATTACCATTACACCTATATACCTGCAGGTGTTTGCAGAGGAGTGAGTGAGAGAGAGAGAAAGAGTTCTCACATTTGGACGGCATGTTTTTAGGTCCCAAGTATATACTAGGGTGCTATATATATATAAACCTATTGCTATTAGCCAGGCATAAATCCAAATGTCGAGCTGCTACTGAAGTGTTATAGAAAGACCCAATAACCTAATTTTCAACAGTCGAGCTAGCATGAATAAATGTTTCTGGTCTGACTCTCTTTTTTCCCAGAAACACAGTTAGAATATCTAAGCTTAGTAATGGACGTCACAATTAACTCATAGGTACTCATAACTGTAATTTTTGTAATGCAGTTTGCACTGGGCATGTTAATTATGGCCTCGAATAAAACAATTTATCCATTGATGGATATGTGAGACTAAAACCTGTAAAACACGCATCCTCTTTCTTCCTATCATTTACACCACACATGTTTGTCGTCAACCGGCGCCTGCGCCGTCGTGTCACAACAAAATAAAGCCTGTCCCGACCCAGTTCCCACAGTAGCCAATACTTAGATGTGTCAACAAATGTCGAAAAACAGAAGTTCTACCCATTTTTAAATAACCATTGTTTTTTATAGGAATAAGGGGACAATCGGGCAGGAGGCTCATCTGATGGTAAGTGATCAGTGTTTGCAATATATTCATGTTAAGATTTATTTGAAGAAATATGTAGAGGTCAACGAACAAACGTTAAAAATCAAACCATTAATGATATAAAAGCTCAGCTATATTTACCTATTTCCTTTCGAGTATTCAAGTCACGAATAAATATCTTCTAGGTAAGTGCGATACATCTTAAACCACATCGTCACTTACCATCAGGTGAGATTGTGGTCAAACGGTATTTTGGATAAAAACACATATTTTTTTCTAAATCCAAATATGTGCAATTGAATTTTAAATAAAATGCATACACCTGTATTAATGCTTTTCACACTTTCAATTTTTCTGACTGGTTCACTCCTAGCGGGAACAGTAAGTGAGCTGCAGAGGCTATTGATGATGAATATTTGGTGTCATATCACACTGGTATTTCTGTATTTACCTGTCATTTGTACGTGTCGTCCGAAATTGTAAACTGGTTAAGTTTTTTCAACGTGCTATCGAAATAACTCATGTTTTAAATAAGTTATCGAAAAACGTGTTGGTATTAATTTTTGGTTCTTAAAAGTGTTTACCGTAATGAAGATTGATCTTGAGAAAAAAAATATCTATGGATTTTGTGCTTAGGATTTGAAATGAACTTTGTACTTTTATTTCTGATGATTAACTTTGTAAATAAGACATTGAATAAGGATATGGAAATGTAGTTTTAATTCTGTAAATTATAGGTCTCAAGTTCTAATCCAGGGCAAGCACATCTGAAATTCTCCATGTCATTTAAAGTGTGTCTCTCTCTATGGCCGTCGTGGTTCCAAAGATACATAGGAACGATGAAAATAAACAGTAGGTACATTGTTTATGGATGGTATTTAAAAGTACTTCAATTTATTCCCATTTCATTTACCTAATTTTGCCTGTGTTCCACCATATACACTTTCTTGGTATTCGGATTTGGTTCTGGCACTCTCCGGCCGCTCCCGCGGCACCGCTCGCTTCGCTCGCTCGGCTCGTGCGTTGTGTGGTCACGGTTCTAACCTAACCTAACCGATATCTTTATTTTGCTGCTCAATCAGTAATTTTGTCGCTCAATCAGTATTTTGATGCTCGGTTTATTATATTCCATTGTTTATTAAATAAAGGTACAGTAGCGGCCTTATCGCCAAATAGCAAAATCTACAAGATAATCTTTGGATGGACAAGAAATGAGTGAAATTAAATAGGCGTGACCTAGAATTATTATTAAATCAATTTAACCCCTTTTAATCTGAGAGAAGAGACTTGTGCCCAGCAGGTTGACTTTCATATTTTATGTTTATGACAATGATTCTGTGATGTTTCTGCGTAGTATTTTTAATCCAAAATGTCTCGGCGCACGTCCTGTGAATGAAAGTGTTATTATCCAAAAAACCTGTTTGAATTTCAAAGTAAGAAATACTCCATGACACACGATAGATTGTGTGATATGATGATGATACTTTCAAATTGTCTCCGTTACGGCATCGTAAGCAATTGTTGTAAAACTTGTCTTACGAGCAATTACAATTAGGCATAAAATATTTTACACGCACAAAAATTCGCGTTGACGCGCGTCCCATGAGAAATTAATTAACGAAATTGTTACCTACATATATGCACAGATAGTCACTAGAGACATATCACTCAGAAATCTATTGATAGATTCTGATCGGAATATAAAAAGCGATATGATACTTGGTGATTTTATCACCAAACACACTTACGGGCCGCCTGATGATAAGAGGTTACTGTAGCCTATAGTCTCTCAGCGGAAGAATATTCAGTTCCCAAGGCCTTCAACGCAGGTGCGAGTCGAAACAACGGGGTTAGGTTTTAGTCGGTAGGAGTCCCACAGACCCCTCACCTTCCCCGGGGCGGGGGACATCCATGAGGATTTCCACCCCGTAAAAAAAATAGTCCTATAGTCTCTAGGGATACTGACCCTGCTCTTAGCCATCTTGACGCTTTAGTTTTTAAGTTTCATACAGCATGCTATAATATGTGTTTATTGCTTATAAAAAAAAAATTAAAAATTAACCGCAAAATCTTATATATATGTCGGAGAAACATTATTTCTGTTGACATCGTCATTAGTGGTTAAGAATTTAGTGGGCATCATCAGGGTTAATTGCAAGCACAAACATAATGATCATGGTTTTGCACTACATATTATTTTAATTCGGATTAAATAACAATTTATCACTTCACAATAATATCGAGAGAAAATGCACAGTTAAGACCGAGCAGCGAGTTCAGGGCACCGGTCTTACTTTTACCAACAATTAATACTCTTTCAGTCTCTCAGACTCTCAATCTCAATGATCCAACTCGATCAGTCGCTATTTCTCAATAATGTCCAATACTGTCCGCGTCCCTCCAAAAGTAAAGATGGCGCCTCGACCACGCTCAAGCTAAATGCTCTGCTCTGATTGGTCTATAACTGACTAACAATATTTTTTACTTTTTATTGGACTAAGGAGGTTTTAAGCTATGGAAAAGTGTAATAAATCATTATGTGAGTTATTCTTGCAAACAATAATCAAACCGACTTATAGCTTCCTCCGACACGGCCGTCCTGACATACCACACGCCCTCGTGTGATGTTGAAGGTTGCGCATCGTCCTTAACTGCAAAAAAGATATTGTTATAGTTCGGCCACTCCTGACCAAGGGAATCATTATTTTAGCTCCTGTACACCGACGATAAGATATTATCTTAAATTAGCACTACGCCTTTTGCTATCGAATCTGACTCCTAATACTTAGTCCACACGCTACACACGAAATCAAGTTCATAGTATCGAAACAGCCACCTCGCCGTTATACACGATACACATTTTAGATAATTGGCCACCTCGCCTTTTATCCAACAGATTTTAGGTACTTTTCGATGGCCACCTCGCCTTGCTACGGCCACCTCGCCTTACTACGGCCACCTCGCCTTACTACGGCCACCTCGCCTTGCTACGGCCACCTCGCCTTGCTACGGCCACCTCGCCTTACTACGGCCACCTCGCCTTGCTACGGCCACCTCGCCTTAATACGGCAACCTCACCTTGCTATGGCCACCTCGCCTTGTATCCGCCGCAGGCCGCCTCGCCTCCCACAAAGTCTACCTAAACATTAACAACCACCATGCTGCTAGGGTATCATCTTATAGGCATGAGATATACCTTCAACATTACCTTGCAACGTACCCGGGTTCAAAGGTGTGGGTATGGCCGTATACCCAGTACCTACTAATATGTCCTCCACACCGTATCCGGTGACGGCGACTACTAAATGATCAGTTGGTCATTGTGATGGGCTCTGATGTGACTTGCAAAGCCATACTTCACCACATCAGTGTAGACGGTATGACGCCATTCCGTACTCCTCATTCCGTCCTACCAACCAGCAGTAGATATGTTAGGATGTTAGGCCGCGAGATTGCGTTTCAACACGTCTTTGTAACGCAGGTATTGAACTCCTTGTTTGCGCTTTCCGCATGAGAGTTCGGAGTAGAAGAAAGACTTTGGCAATCTACTATCATCCATGTGTACGACGTGTCCACTCCAGCGGACTCCAGTTTTTAGTATCTACTAAAACGCTGTATCAAAATACCTACAAGTTTTCCAAACCTGGCCTTAGCGACCGCCTTTTAGAAACTCAATTATTTTATACACAGGAAACAACGAAAAAAATAACAATACATCAAGCAAAACAACAAAAACAATTCAGCATCACGATAACAGTTAAATCCCGCCAAAAATTTAATCCGTCTTCATAAATATTCACAGGCAAATAAACTGACGTAAAGAACGTTTAAAATTAAAATAATATTACTATTTTATTGTCGACCAATTCCAATATTTAAAAAAAAAGGTACTCTAAAATCACCTCTATCTTTATCAAACGTAAATAACTCTTTTTAGTAATTCAAAATAAATACTCTAGCATTATTACGCAATTAACTTCTCAATTCAGATTAGAATAAGGAACAGATTTGTATCTTCGAATTATTTGTTAGAAAATGCTAAAATCTTACACGTAATCGTAAGATCGTAAGATCGTATCGCCGTAACTATTCGAGTAACTTCGTATTCTCCGCGAGCGCGAGCATTATGAATGACCGCGCCGCCGTACTGGGTATGACGAGAGACCCGCGTAAGTCCGTACCGTCATACGATTTAGTTCGGCGTTTTACTCGATACCTAGTACAATAAAATTGTACTTATCGGGTACGGCCGGGTTTCTGCTATACATGGGTATTATATTACCAGTACCAGTATATAGTACGTATCATCCCTAGTATCTTTTAAAGAGACTAGTATTTGTCACACACGCACAAACTCCGATAACATAACATTTTTAAACAAAATATAACAACAGTAGGCACAACAGCAGCAACATACAACAACAGTACAACAATTTTGCCATCACCGTTATCCGTTTGATTCCGTTCGTAATTTTAGATTTAATTATCGTTATCACTTACTGAAAACGAAGTAACTTTTGACTCAATAAGTACTAGAATTAATTTACTTCCCTGTATACCACGGTCCGCAAAAGCAGAAGTCCACCGTTACCAACCAGCGTCAGTATTTACATCACCCAGTTTTTCTCGATATTCTATTTATCTACAATGCCTTATTATTGCGACTGCACCTCGCTTCCAGATGTATTCGAATTTCGAACCACGATTAACAGAGGCCGATCTGCTTTGTGTCCGTATGAATGAAAAATCTGAAAATAAATTGAAAAACGACAGAAAGCGAAGGTAGTTATCCCACTTCTGATGTCGGAGAAACATTATTTCTGTTGACATCGTCATTAGTGGTTAAGAATTTAGTGGGCATCATCAGGGTTAATTGCAAGCACAAACATAATGATCATGGTTTTGCACTACATATTATTTTAATTCGGATTAAATAACAATTTATCACTTCACAATAATATCGAGAGAAAATGCACAGTTAAGACCGAGCAGCGAGTTCAGGGCACCGGTCTTACTTTTACCAACAATTAATACTCTTTCAGTCTCTCAGACTCTCAATCTCAATGATCCAACTCGATCAGTCGCTATTTCTCAATAATGTCCAATACTGTCCGCGTCCCTCCAAAAGTAAAGATGGCGCCTCGACCACGCTCAAGCTAAATGCTCTGCTCTGATTGGTCTATAACTGACTAACAATATTTTTTACTTTTTATTGGACTAAGGAGGTTTTAAGCTATGGAAAAGTGTAATAAATCATTATGTGAGTTATTCTTGCAAACAATAATCAAACCGACTTATAGCTTCCTCCGACATATATATATATACATACACACACAAGTGATTTAAAGTATCAACGCCACTAACAGATATGCGGTGCATCTTTAAATTGACTAATTAGCTTAAAGCTGTGATTTATATCTTCCTTTAGTTTCAACAGTTATCGTTTAATTAAGATTGTAAAAAATGCGAACAGATAATGTTTGTAACGGGATGCAGACGAGTCACGAAGGCTCTAAATAGATTTTTTATTTATAGCAAACGTCAGTCGATAAAAACTTTTTTAAATCACGATTTTCAAAATATCAAACTGATTAGAATTTCTAAAAGACTTCACACTTCACTTCAATTTCACACCTTTGCTATGTCAAACCAAAAAAATAAGCGTCGATTTGACTGCCTCGTTGGTCTAGTGATCGTAAAAGCGACTGATGAGCAAGAGGTCTCAAGTTCGATTCACAGATCAAGCAGTGTTATTGGGTTTTTCTATGAAATTCTCAACAGCAGGTCGGGGATCGGATTAGTACCACCGAATTGCCTCTGCCTCACCCTTCGAGGATAACAAGCGTCATAGTTTGTTAAAAGAAGAAAAAAAAAAAAAGGTGGACGAAAACAATTCTTTGATTTTTAATCGTGACTGTCAACGCCATGTCTCAATTTTGCAATTACGATTTCAACTATCCATTGTATGGAACACAAAAAATTAAAAGATTTGCCAGCGAGACGAATGCCAAATTATATTAATTGCAATGACACCGTGCAAGCGTGTGAATCCCCAATTTGCAGGAAAAGGACGTGACGTAACGGTGTACGTGATTCTTTTATACGCACGCAAGTTGTTTTGTGCCAAAATATTCCTGATGGCTTTTATTTATTTGAAAAAACCTTAGAATACCTTGTGATATTGATACATTAGCTGAGCTGTGCTGGTGTGACCAATGGACTGAGATGTCAGAGATCTCGAGTTCAAACCCAAGGCAGGTACTACTGACCTTTCGGAAGTTATGTGCGTATTTATCACATGCTCAAACGGTGAAAGAAAACTTCGTGAGGAAACCTGCATGCTTGAGAGATTTTCTTGATGGCATGTAATGTCTGCCAACCCGCAGTAGAGAAGTGTACTATATACTAATCCCTCTCAAATGAGAGGAGACCTGTGCCCAGCAGTGGGACAATAATGGGTTGATGATGATGATTATGATTGATACATTAATATATATCGTATAGCATCGCGTCTCGAGAGATCGCCTAGGCTTCCTTTGGCGACTCCAAATTAAGTTGAGTAATGCTACCTCTCACTGCCGAGGTTCTATGTTGAATTCAGAAGCCGAAATTTTGATAGGTGTATAGATTTGTATAAAAGTGTGTGCATCTTTGACTGAGTTACTACCTCGTTCTTTACTCTGAGATCATTAAATTTTCCTTTAAAACACCCGAGGTTTTTATATACATACGCTAGAGAACAGCTTCCAAGGAGGATCTAATGGAGGCTAGTCTTTGGATAAACAAACAATAAAAATTGCTTAAACGACGCGGCGACGTCGACGTTATGAAATGAAACTACCCGTATGTTCAGTTCTTTAGACAGTAGTAATGATTGTGCATTGATAAATAGGTCAAATGACTTGTTTTTTAACCGCGTTCAAAAAGGAGGCGGTTATATATTCCACTGTTTATCTTTCTAAGCTTAGATAAATATTGCGCAAGCTTTGACTACTTAGTACTTTTATCGCGGTATATTGCGATTCTATAAGCCCAATGTTTTCGTTTTATGTTTCAACTGCAATAAAATAGTGTATTCTGACACTTACGCGAATAATATTTAGACATTCAAATAAAACTATTTTTACGACTTTTATCGCAGTATATTGATATGATGTGACCAAGGAGGCTGTGAAGGCTCCGATATTTGAGATTCAATAATATCATTATACTGCCATAGTAGCTCAGTGGTTTAAATAGTGAACTCACTCGAAATCGAATTCAAAGAAAGACAAACAATGAGTAAGAAGTAATTTTCTTTCAATATCTATATATTCACGTTAGTTTAAGCAAATTAGTAAATTGAAAATGCCACCTTTGATATACATACCTAGATATATCGACTAGAAACCCATAGATATTATATAACTCTTTGCTTGTTCGGTTCTTCACCATATTCAGATCACCAACTAGATGAATCACCACCAAGTTTCCCCAACATCATCTGAACACAAGGTCGTGAAGATGGATCAAGAGATAAGCTCTTACAAAACAAAACTTTAGTTATTAAATTCTAGTGACGTTTGGAGATACGACAAAAAACTGTTTGTTGGTTTTCCCGTCATTTTAATTCTTGTCATATAAAATTTGATAATAATCAGTTAATTATTATGTAGTCAGTAGGTATTAACTACATACATTATATTTATACGTACATAATATATTTCAGAACATGGAGTTCTGCGGCGTTCATTAGGGGAGGCCTACGTCCAGCAGTAGAAGATGAATCGATGAATAGATGAGAAGCTGACGGTGATGAATAGATTTACCTAAGTAAGTACTTAATATATTTTTTTAAATTATTAAGGCTTTCGTAAAGCACTTTTTATGACGAGGGTTATTTTCCATTTTTTTTCGTCGCCATAAAAGTATTTATAGTTATAGGTAAGAAAAAAATACATGGCAGTGATATATGTATATCTGCCATGTATTTTTTTCTGACAGAATCTTCCTGATGCTGAATGTTTTTGGGCAGCTCGCATCCATCCGCTGCCAGCCATCTTCTTCTGGACGGCAATAAACCATCATATACCTATAACTATAAATTGTAACTATAAGTTGTATTCAGGGTGCGTGATCTAGATAACATTTGTCGTACAAAGTGACCCACGATAAGTATTTACTCGAAAACTTCTAATAGTATGCAGCCTATAACATGATTATATTAAATTATTAATGTATAATTCGATACGCTGCTCTTATATAAATTTAATCAGTTTCACTTGACATCAGGCAAACTGGCGGTCAACATAATATGAATGTTGTACATAATATTATTTATTGGGTTCTAAAACTAATACAATATGAATGATCATTTGATTTATTCAGTAAAATCAGGCAACTGATAAAACAGGTGGTTATGTTATCGTTATGAAAATTTGCTTGACAACTGTATCTATATTTTTCGTATTCTATTGTCATAATTATCAGTCATCTAAGTATCTACTTACTGAATCTGTCAGTTAATACTTTCTACGTAGATAAAATAGTTCCATCCGTAATCATAGCAAAGTTTTTAAAAGGTAGTGTTTAAAACAACAAAAATAAATAAGCGTTTCATTAAATTGATGTCAAACGAAAGATGTTAGTCATATTTTATAAATATAATAAAAAATAAAACAGTCAATTTCAACCAGTCTTATGTGACGGCATTGCCTAACAGTTTTACGGATTAAACTTAATATTGCGACCTCTTTACACATAATCTATCTGCACACTTAATATCTGTCCTCGATGCGAATTAGTTGTTTTTACGACATTATAAAAAACATCTTGAAACAATATTGCGTTACTTCATCGTGTACATGTAAATACAGGTAAAGGCCATTCCAATTAAAATAATCGACATTTGCATAGAAAATGCGCGTATCAATACGAATTTACGGATGAGATAGGGTTTGATGTGGTCCAAGTTAGAAGATTGTGAAATCATTGTAATAAAATTAAACTAGTTATGCAGTGAAGAGTACTTTACGTCTCTATTTGTTTGGATTAAGCTAGAAATAATCATACGTCACACAGTTTACAGTAAGTAGAGTACTAATAAAACAGAATTTACTGAGGAATTAAAAACAAAATGAAACGAGTTTAATAATTTATGGCCAAATACTCATACAGAACTCAATTTTAAGAATCCTTCAACTTTTACTTTTCATGCCAGTGTAAGATTCAGCACTGAATTTGAGGGTTATACCGATATTAAGTAACGTTTGAATTTTAAGCGGCGAATCAATGAATTTGGGATCTTTACTAATCTCAATACTATGTCCAACTCACTATTTTCTTTATATCGACTTTATAATTAAGTTTTAATGTTGTCTTTTATATCTTAAATTTATAACGTATAATGGTTTATTTTTTACGATTAAGTAAGTAACAAGTCAATAAATCTATCATAACCCGTTCTCCGCTACCTCTCATCCCTTACCCCCCTGGGATGTAACTACTCGTCACCTGATTAGCTCGCCGCTCACGGCGGTCGGTTTTCCACTAAAATTAACAAACGACGGTGTTCTGTCAACTCGTGACTATTGTCAAGGCCGCAGTGATCATCAGCGGTTTAGGGTTGACAGATGTGTTGAGGAAAAACTTGGGTAAAATTGCCCACTATACTTTGGCACACTAACAAAGGCACACAAGTGTGTGACTTTTCTCCAACAATTAGTGTTGAAGAAAAGCCTCTCTTATCTTCTTCGATGCTGTTTTATTTTCAACTAATATACCAAATCTCTCATATACAATTTTGCTAATGTACTAATTCATTGCTCTGGTATATTTTTTCATGAACCAAACACGAATAAATTTTCTAGTAGCTACACATATTCTCATAGATAAACTTCAAGAAGATTTTGCTCGAAATGGGAATAAAAAATTAGGACCGTATGCTCTGCCACCTTAGCAATATAAGTATTTAAAGCCCTTCAGAGATAAAATCTAGAGGACATTTAATAAAAAGATTATAGTAGGTAGTAAAATATGATAGGTAATACGATTTAAAATGACAAGATGTCATGAATCAATATGTAATGAATGCAAAATGCATTTAAAATAATACGCAAAAAGTCGAATAATGTTGCAAAATTATTTTATTAAATTGAATACACCAATTAGTTAAACCAATAAATCTTCTCACGCAAAACCAATTAAATTGGTGAAGTGTAAATTATGTAGTCTCCATATTTCAAATTTTGAATTGAAAGTGTAGTACATTTTAGCTGTCACTAAGATAAGGATTCAAACGTTTTAACTTGTTGATAACATTTAACATTTCTTTCTTTCTTTCTTCTTTTCTAATTATTTTTACAAATATATCCGGCCATTATGACACAGCGCCCTCTAGTTCCGAGCTAATCAATGAGGATTGTGTCACAGATACTAGATGGTTGATCTTACATAGTTTGTTTTTTTAAATACATACCAGACATACATACATATTATTCATAGTCATCCATCTCACAGGTGCAAATGCTCCATGCTCGTCACATAAACATTTGCTTCTACCGGGATTTGAGTCCAGGACTCTTACCACAACAGACCACTTTAATACCACTACGCTAATCGTGTAATTAAAATTAATTAAATACAAGGGATACATAATTATAACATAATAATAATATACCTCCTCTTAAACAATTATTTGTTACATTCGTAGGTAATAATATTTTCGCGAAGATCATAAGATGGTATTGGGGCAATACCATTTTGTCGCAGTTATTTGACTTTTTTATACTTTTTTCGAGTTTTTTTATACTGTAAAGGTGGCAAACAAGTTTACGACCCGGTTGATGGTAAGGGGTTGCCGTAGCCTATAGACATTTGCAGTACCAGAGGTGTTGCTCGCGCGTTGCCGACCCTGTAGAAACCGTTAAGGTTTCTTAAAATTGGGGGGTTACTAAACTGACAGCAAACGGAATTCCCATGCTGTCAGAATAGTCACTCCACCAACGAGCTCTGGTAACCTTACTCACTCGCAGAAATACAACTATTGATATTTCACTGCGATCTTCTGTGAGACGGCGGTACTTCCTCAGTCGGAGAGCTCAATTTTGGCGAGGAGTTTTACTATGCTCTGCCTCTCTTATATTTTCTGTCGAAGAAGAAATTCGATAGTGTTCGACATTTCTTGTCAGGTTCTTTATCAATTCCTCTCATAAGACTTACCCGTTGCTAGTAGTATATTTATTAATTAAAAGGTTTTATTCTATTAGTAATCTACACAGGCAACCCTACGCACTGATGACAATTGCGGGTAATCACGGCTGATGACGTCACGCGGCGTGCAGCGCTGCAGCCTTCATGCCTGTCAACTGATTGCGAGACATTCGATTTGAGTTAGGTACTACACACACTGCATGGATGAGCCAAGACGCGCGGCCACCGCGAACCGTTCAAAAATCTTGAATATCATACTAATATTTGATGAGCACTGTAGAAACAGGCAGTTTGAAATGCGGGCCTAGTATAAAGAAGTGGATTTCTCGTGTTTCACGTCAATAATATTGAAGTTTATGGTTCACTAAAAAGTGAACAGCACTTTTTATGCAGAAAAAGAATTATGAAAACAATTATGATACATTCCTAGGCTTTAAGATAAATGTGATTTCTTCTCTGTATGTATATAAATACGAAAAGACATAACAGGTCAGTATTTTTTTTCACTGTTTGTCAACCGAATTTCTTTTTTTGTAGTATAGATTGATGACGTAGTGTTATAAAAAAAATTGTATCAGTCATATTCGTTGGTATTCGATCACGTGATGATTACCTAGTGAGCTTAGTGCTCATTACGTGATCATAATAGTACAATTCACGTTCAGATAATATAAAAAATCTCAACCGCGCGATTTTAGTGCGGTCGTAAATCATCATCGTCATAGTGTGTGTATAACCTAAATTAAGTTGACATACTCAGTGGTCGCATTAGTTGAATTAAATAATAATTTGGTACGAAAAAATATAATAAAAACACTATTAGCCATAATGTGAAATATAGTATGTTTCTTAAATCGCATACTGGATAAGTTAGACTGAATGTTGTCCTCGGCGTTCTTTGACATTGTCGGTAATTTAGATTTAGTGATGTTTACAACACCATTAGAGTTTCTAGGTCTCAGATATACAAAAAACGCATATGAGAGGGTAAATGCGATATAAAAAAGCAAGTTGTGGTCCATAGCACCTAATAGTTCCTATCCTTATATCATAACCTTCCTTTCTTCTAACTATATACTAAATCATCGGACCTTGCACTTCATTGACGCCCCAATTAGTCCAGCGGTAGTTAACACTGCCTTCTGTGCTATGGGTCCCGGGTTCTAATTCCGGTAGGGACAAATGTTTGTGTGATGAGCATGAACATTTGTATCCGAGTCATGGATGTATTTATCTATAATATGTAGGTACAAAATATGTATATATTTACATACCTATGTATTTACAAAAAAATGTATATACCTATGTAGTATATCGACCAACTAGTATCCGTAACACAAGCCTCTTTGCTTAGCACGGAACTAGATGGCGCTGTGTGTCATAATGTCCAGGAATTTATTGTAGTGTCTTCAATAGCGAATGCGAACCAAGCAAGTAGCATCATAGTAGCACATGTACGCGTGTCGACATATATAATGGTATTGGTTTTATGTACGTCACTTTTGACAGATGTCAGTTTCATACAAACTAAAATGGTACAACCTGCAAATTAGCCTACATCCCTTATTATTAGAAGCATAAGATTCAAAACTGATCAACTTCTAAGGTTACTAATGTGTATAAGGACAATTAGGCCGTTGTTGACATGATGCCATGCTCATTGTCTTTGCCTGGTAAAAGGCTTCACAAAAGTGAGATAGACAATCAATTGATTGTTCTTTTATATTTACTTTAATGTATAATTCAATCCGGTATCTTATTTGTAATTGGTCGACTAGTAATTTTCAACGGTGGCACCGATTATTTATATTATGTGACAAAACGCATAATAAATTTACAAAAAACCAATAAGTAAGTATACGATTCTGTAAAAATAGAGTAATTTGACTTTCGATTTGGGATTGATAGCCTAAGTTATATATGAAAGGAATGTAATTTAAATTTAGAACAAGAATAACGTATGCGATTCACGAAGATGATGTCTATGCAATTGAGTTTCAGTATCGAGACTTTTAAATCATGCGCAATTTAGATCATCATTTGTATTTTGCCATTGTTAAGCAATAGTATAGCTGTCTACTGTCTAATATTGATTATATCAGCAGTCAAATCTATTGTTGTTTATCTGTAATGTGTGTTCAAGGAACTTATGTGTGTTACACAAATTTCTGATACTGATTTGACAGTGCAAATCAAAAATAGGTTTTATTCGTGTACGATTTTTTCCGATATTTCGTGACTTTTAGATCGTGTATTATTAGTTTTCCTTTCGATTATAAATACTCTGATACTTTATCTATTTTATCACTGAAGTAGGAAGAAAAAAGTGGATTTTCTTACTTACAAAGAAAAGTAGGTAGTTATGAGATATCAAACAATAGACGAAACTTGACGACTCGGTGGCGCAGTGGCTGAGCGATCGGCTTGTGCGTCACGGGTTGCGGGTTCGGTCCCCGCACGGAGCAAATATTTGTACGTTCTATAGGTAGTTGTTCCGGGTCTGGGCGTTTGTGTATATGAAAATTTGTGTTTGTAAACGCACCCACGACACAGGAGAAAATCCTAGTGTGGGGCAACGTTTAAAAAAAAAATACTTCTCCTACGCAATGAAAATAAGACTCTTGAATGAGTCTGATGAGCAGGTTGCATAAGGGGGGGTATAAGACACAGTATTTATTTTTTTTGTTGCCCCACTAGGAATTTCTCCTTTGTCGTGGGTGCGTTTACAAACACAAATTTTGACACAACAATAAACACAGATTCTTTGCTGTTTCTATTGAACACTTTCCATTGGCTCTTAACTACTTTGATGCGACAATAATCATCAAAATCTTAATCAATTTTATTTTCTTTTAAATTAAGCCTACATAGTATGAAAAAATCTAGTAATTTCGTTATATTTGGAGAGCGCTTTCAGTGTTTTACGTAACAAACTTAACTTAATTACCACAATGGTAGCCATTAACAGTAAGTTACAGAGAACGATTTTACTGCAATCAACACGCGTACATTAAAACTAACGGCAAACATTTTGGTTCTGGTGTTACGAAAAATATTGTGAAGTGAGATTTTTGGCTGCCAGTTTAATGTTCCGTAGGTATTCCTATACTTATTATTGTTGAACTTTATATCGATGTAACGAGGAATGATTAAAGGAGGCTTTAATATCATAATATTTATTTTGTATTTAATACAATTATGGGTGTAATATTGTAGACAATAAATCACTACTCTATTTTAAAAGCGAATATTTTACAGATGTAGGTACCTACATGACGTTGAGTGTTAGCGTTTGAAATTCTTTCGAAGAACAGTATCCTTTTGATATTACTGACGATTTCTCCTTGGAAACTACTCTCGTTGCTAAAGCTGGTATATAAGACCTGTATGTGGTGACCCAAGGGCAGTGCAGTAACATGTCGGCGTCTCTTTGTCCTCTATTCCGACTCTGTATAGAGGGCTGTCAATGAGTCCTACAACAAAGAGGTTTCTAATACATTTAATGCAATATCACTATAGCTACTCAAATTTTTCAATGTTTATATTTTTATTTTAAATAATGATGTAAGGCAGGATTCGAATTTGCCTCAAACTCTTCAACCTCGCAGTTTATTTATTTATTATTAGGACATCCAGCAGTTGTTACCTTTTTTCTATTTCTATACAATTGATTAAATGCACAACTTTTAAAGGTGTCACAACATGTACCATTTAACTTCAATCTTAGTCATCAAATTGGCTACCGTTAATTAGTCGGGTACCGGCAGTTAAAATTATTGGTGTAACATTCACGACGTCCAAACGGAACCCCAAAATCTTACAAATCAAACAAACGAAGCAGAGACAATGAATGTAGCATCATGATTCATAGTTTGGCAATACGGCCTAATGGTTCAAGTACACCGGCAAATTTGGTAGACTTCTTATGGACCTTATACATCTAATAATAAGGGTGAAATATGGTCTAGCGGATTTTGTATGTCGTACCATTGATTTTTAGTTGTGAAACTGTACCAAAATGTTACCAAACTCTGGGCCATCGATCAAAATTCGTGCGGCTTAACATTTTTGCGAGGCCAACTTTGTTTTTTAGTCTAGATTCCGAGATGATAAGAACCTAATTGATGAATTGTTGTGTTATATATTTTTAATGCCTTTGTCTTGACTTATTTGGTCTATTAGTCGAAAAGCGCGGTTGCTGAGTGTAAGGTCCAGGTTTAAATTCTCAGGTCAAACAGTACCTAGTGCTGTTTGGTTTTATTGTAAAATTTTCAGCAGTGTCTGTTAAAATTTTTTAGTAATTTTAGCATCAATATAAGTTATGCTCATTAAATATGCGCACCTAATTGGTCACAAATAGCTAAATACTCAAAGGCAATTTTAAGAAGGAATAAGATTTGTAGGAGGTAGGGCATAGCGAGATTTCTCGCTCAACTTGAGCTGCCCGATTGGGGAAGTACATCCGCCTTACAGAAGACCGCAATGAATCAACAAGTTGTCTTACTACGAGTGAGTAAGGTTACCAGAGCTCATTGGGGGAATGACTATTCTGACAGCATGGGGATTCTGTTTGCTGTGAGTTCAGTAACTTCCTATTTTAAGAAACCTGAACGGTTTCTAATGGGTTTGGAAACGCATTTGCAAGCCTCTGGTGTTGCAAATGTCCATGGGCGGCGGTCATCACTTACCATCAGGTGAGCCGCCTGCTCGTTTGCCCCTTTATCACCATAAAAAAAAGAAGCTTTCCATATTCTTTGCGCATATTGGGCGCTACTTAGAATTGAGTATTTAGCCGTAATATTTTAAGCGTAGCGTAGTACTTTAAGCGTACTAGCTTGTTACGTCATCAAGAGGAAGTAGGAGAATCAATAAAGTTGCTTAAGTAAATAACAATCAGGTAATACATTTTATTAACATACTATTAAATACTTTAGAGCTTATAAACTTTATTAATTACCTATGTTATATTTAATGACGAACCGATTAGCCCACCGCAGCGATAGTTAACGCTGCTTTCAGTGCTATGGGACCGGGCTTTGAATACCGGTAGGGACAAATGTTTGTGTGAAGAGCATCAACATTTGTATCCGAGTCATGGATGTATCTATGCATAATTTTGTATGTATTTACAAAAAAAGTATATTAGTAATACCTATATCAGCCATCTAGTATCTGCAACACAAGCTTCGTAGCTTAGCTCGGAACTAGATGGCGCTATGTAATAATGTCCAGGTGTATTTATTTATTTAAAAAGTATGAAATAATAACTTCATAATAATATGACAATGAGTGCCTCGCTGACTTCAGAAAATCATGCCCGTATTTGGAATAAATTATTATCACCAGCTTAAATGTTAACCTCGAAGTCTGAGCTTCTTTTTTCGAAGACAGTTGAAGTCTGCTACACCGACACTAGACCACCTTGTTGGTCTATAGACCTGTGTTTAGTAGGGGGACTATAAAAGTCGTCCGTTGTATATAAGTATATACTGCCTCGCTATCCGATTTTTCTATAAAATTCTCAGTAGCAGCTTGGAGTTTGAATTTGAGCCCGGTTGATGGCAATAGGCTCGTCCCCTTCTACATGGGACCTAAAACATACCGGCAAAATATGGGTATACATTTATACACCTCTGCCTAACCCATCGGGGACGAGAGGCGTGATGGCATGTTTTGCTATATTCAATCAAAAAATTTACATAAATGGCCTTATAAAGAAACGGTGGCGTCGAACGCGCAGAGGTCAAATGCTAAGTTAGAGGTAATAAATTGATGCAGTCTTTTGTCACCTAATCTCTTGACTAATAAAGAAATAGTTTGTGGGACGATGATTTACTAACCTCAGCATTAACCTTGAGAATTTAGCGTTTTATTAGGTAAGTGAATAATATTATTGTCGCGTCGTAAGCTGTTTGAAATAATATGACAGTAATGTTTTACAGAAGTTGTGATAGTCTATAAAGTTATCATCAATGTACTCTGAAATAAAAGGTTTTGACTTCAACTCTAAGGCACGCACTTAAGACAGTCAGTGAACTTTTTTAAATGCTCTACGTTGAATACGCATATAATTTCAAAAATAAGAGGAGAGAGGTTTTCGATGGGGAGTGAAGTCTACCAAATACTGCACTAGGGTAACCAGGTGGACCATACCTTATACCTCTTAAGATAAGAATAAGAGGAGACCTATGTCTAGTAATGTGTTTAATTTAATATGATGAATATCATAAATTATCATTACGAGGTAACATTGACTTAAAATGACTTAAAAATATGGTTAAGGAAGGTTGGTATTTGTAAGTATAACTATTCAAAAGAAGCATAAAAGTAGACAATCGAAATTTACTTAAAATGATACTGATACTATTTAGCTGACTTGTAGTCTAGATCAATTAATATCCCTATAAAATACAAGGATGTACAAGTGATGCTTGAAAACTAAATTAATATTCAATTCGTTTGACCATTGCAATTAAAGTCTAATCTCCAATAAATATGTATGTTTATTTGTTGATGACAAAGTAAACAATTGAACAGAAAATCCAAGTAAACAAGAGTCCAAATATAAATCTTATTTGAAATATACATATTATATGTAGTGCGGGAAAAGAGGGAAGTAGAAGAAAAACCCAATGAAATATCCTGGGAGTGCGTAAAATTTGGTGTGACCTTATATTCAAACTCAAAAACTGGTACTTATTGGGAAAATACATAATATAAGGAACTGGTTCTCAAATTTAAGTATCTTTTAAATATAGTGCCGCCTCATTAGCTGTGCAGACGAGTGAAAAAGACGGCACATATATTTGGAGGCTACATACAATTGAGTAGCACTAGATTGCTTGGCGCTTAGACCTTAGTGCGATTGCTGAGCAAGTCCTCTTGTTGAGTTCGATGCCCGGGTAGAGCAATGTGCTATTGAATTCTTCTATGAAAATGTCAGTAGCAGGTTGGAGTTTGGATTCTTGCAATCACATGGGACTTAAAACACACCGGCAAAATGTGGGTGTACCTACATTAATACACTTCTGCCTAACTCTTCGGGGATAACAGGCCTCATCTCGGAATCTTCATATAAGAGATATCTGAAGAATCCGAGATTCTTTCATAAGTAGGTACATTTATTTAAGGGAGGACTACATATTTTTTGTAAGTTCTACGAAGTGAACCTATTGTGTTGATCTACTTGCTGGCGATATTAAAATGAATGTGATCGGCGGCTACTTGTGTCATTAGAATGATATTAAATATTCATAGTGATGAGCGAAGAGATATGTCACCTGAGTTGTTTATCTCGCATATTTGTAAGCCATGATAATTATTATACCTATTTAAAGTAGTAAACATAGCTTCTATTAACCTTAACAACCTTAACTTAACCTTAACTATTAACCTTTTTCTCACTTATTGATTTCTTACACTTACGCGAATATTAGACATTGAAATCAAACTACTTTTTATGGATTTTGTCGCGGTATATTGATATTATTTTAACCCGACGTTTCGGATCCTTTTTCTCACTGTTTTGTGGTCAGAAGTGTTATAGGTATTTATTCGATTAATGAAGAGGTAATAAAGGCTGTTTTCTATGGAAAGGTTCTTGAATTCGAATGCGAATGAATTTTAACTGAGACAAGGATGTTTCTAAGTAGGTATACTATTATGTATGTATTTTAATATATGTAGTATATCAACCATCTAGTATCCGTAACACAAGCCTAACTCGTTGCTTAACTTGGAACTAGATAGTGCTGTGTTTCACAAAATTTGATTTAATAAAAAAGCTGACCAAACATTCTTTCACTATGCCATCATTATTGTACGCACCCACTAAGTATTAATAAAAATGTCATCATTTCTATCATTCGTAATAGAAGTTAGATTTAAGACCGGTAGCGGCTTACAAAGATTCAAACATAACGGTATTTTTTAAATAAAAACATTGTATCCTTAATTCGAGGTCAAAGGTCAACGGTCTTTTGAAGGATGTGCCAATTTTAGGTCGTAAATTATTTTGATTGAATTCGTCAGTGCGAAGTTTTTATCTATACACATATCGTAATATAAGTATACGACGTGATAGCTCAGTGAAACGATCACAGGCCGCTAAGTAAACGGTCTCTAGTTTTATGTACAAATTCAGGCTTTTTCGAATAATGAGAATGGTGTTAACTAATAATCACTGCATTAGTCTGCCCGTGACCATGGATGCTGTAAAGCATCCGAAACTCTGTGATTAAAATGTTCTGTATACAACGATGAAAACCATGAGAAGTAGTTTTATTTAAATGATCATGCGATTAAATATTATTTTAGAGTAAAACATCGTCAGGAAATCTGTACTCACACATGGGAGATGTAAACGAATCTGTATGTCGTTGAAAATTTCTATTACCAGATCTTATCGGAGTTCATGCTTACATCCATCCCATCCCTCTAAATTGAGGATGAACATTTTTAGCATTAGAATAATTCTGGGCATTTAGTATCAGACATGTTATGAATATCTTAAAGCTTTTCACTGCCTACCCAAATCAAAGTACCCCAAGTACAAGAAAAAAATTTGGTGTACTATAAGAACCTACCTGTAGCGTATTATTATAATGATTATATGTTGGTGTTGGCGCGGTGAAGCGTGACCACTACATAAAATGTACCATTGAGTAACAAGCAATATAATATAAAACATAACTTAGTTTCGCAATTTGTGACAAAATTAATGTGTTCGTCTTTTGCCTTGGAACTCTCTCACGAAAGGTCATAGCTGCTATTGGTACTGTTGGAAAACGAAATAGGTGTACAGGTAATTTTGCCAACTTATCGGGCAAGTTGGTTAACTTATAATTATGTATTTAGGGACCAATTTATGTATGCAGAGTTATTATGTTTGAATAATTGTTGAGTAACCATTATATTCGCAATTTACTTTTTACAAAAAAAGTTTGACAAAATATTTCATATAATTTTTTTACAATACTTTTGTTGAAATAAATAAGAAGTTGTTAACGTTAATTTAACAGATTTGCAAACAAATTTATAACGTTACTTATTTTTTACCTATACGGTGCAAAATTTAACAAAATAGTCACTAAAAAATAATTTTATTGATATGGGGGATCAATAAAATTATTTGCACAGTGAGCACTGCATGTAGGTAGACTTAATTTGCCGAGTGTACAGTTGCGTTCAACAGTAAGTTAATTAAGTGATAGAAGCTTAATAACTATTTTTCGTGACTGTACCTGTTTGGCAATCCTTGACTTGCTCTCGTCAGATTTATTCGGTTAAACCTGGTCATCGATATTAAGTCTTATTATTCTATAATAATGAGACTTAATCTACCAAATCTACCTCTATATTACGTAGGTATCTATATACCTACGTAATATAGAGGTAGATTAGGTATATTAATCTAATTTTGAAGAAGTAGCACTAGGGGATATATTTTCCCGAAAATAATATTCATGACATTATGATTCAATAATCATTATAATAAATTACCTAATCCCTACTAATGAATTAAATAATATCCATGTACCGTTATAAAATTCGTAAAAAGTAGTTTTATTTTAATGTTTACGAATTTATACACATAGTAAATCATTTATTTTTTAGGCTATTCAATATGGCTTCTTCGTCTATACTAGACGATTCATTGTATAAAGTCTGAGAGACATAATTTTTAGTGCCTTAATCTAGGCTTTATAAAAATAAATAAATTAAATACGAGAACCAAACCTACAAGCCGCTCAACGCTCCCATTCGCTCCACCAATTATCCCATCAGACATGTGGACACAAACATCTAAACAAGCTAACAAACATAATATCACGTATTCACCACAAACACGGTGATTATTCAGTTGATATAAAAATTGATCACCACGGTACGAAGGTGCGGCTGGTCACGACTTGCGACCGCATGGCATGCGTGCGTGATTGACCAATTAAGCGTGATGCTTTTCCGCATGCATTTTTCCTTAATTTTCAATGGATTGTGCAGTGATTGGATTTTATGGTCTAGCATACGGTAGTGAAGGGAAATTCGTGTCTATATAATATCTGGTATGTACCTATAGACAACATACATAAATATATCTTATATATAGTATTTATATTTATCAAGGATAAAACTGATAAAGGTAAAGTAAAGTATATCTTTTGAAATTTGAAAATTTACCATTTAAAAAAGTGACAGATTCAAAAAGGTGAAAAGAAAAAACAATTTTTTACAAAGATTGAGTTTTTGAATTTGAAATAAAACTGTTTTCTTTGACAAAACAGCTCAGGAATGGTGAAAAATAATTACAATATTTGTATAATAAATAAATATTCAATATTTAGAGTAATTTTTAAGCCTTACCAAATCAAAGTCAATTAAGTAACTAATAGGGAATTTAATGTACATTAAATTATTGGTTAGTTATACAATAGTAAGTTAAAAAATAATTGACTATTAACAGCCAAGTGACTCACTGATTCACAATTAAATTTTATTAATATTAATCGTAAATTCACATTTAAGGATAAGATTATAATAATTTATTGGTTATATTAAATGCGATGCGCTTCGAGAAACATTAAATATTCATTGAGCTGCCTTTTAGTATAATATTGATAGTACTTATGTTGTAACTGTCATTATCTAGCTACGTATTATTATTACATAACTAATTTAATAATATTCACTCAATATCATTGTCACTATCATCCCATTTTATGTCCCAGAGCTGGGCTCGAGTCTCTTCTCATTAGAGAGGGATCTATAGTCCACACTGCTAGCCTAGTGTGGGCTAGCAGACTTCACATGCTATTGAGAAATTCTCTCACGCATGCAAGTTTCTACACCGTGTTTTATTTACAACAATTGAGCATGTGTTAAATATCTGTGTAACTCATTCACGAATAGTCACTGTATTCTTGGGATTGAACTCAGTCTTTAACTTCGCAGTCCACTAGTGATACCACTGGGCTATCACAGATATCCCTCAATATGCAGACCAGAAATTATTATGTAACATCAGTATTTATAATATTTTCTTGTGTCATTACGAATGATTATTTTTTGCGAAAAACCTTAGATTAGCACTAGAATACTCCTGTGTATACATCTATATATACATCTATACATACGAATTTTTGTTGCATCCAAAAATCGAACATGCAGCCTACAGCGCAGAAGTCTATCTCTCAACATAAGTGCCAATCTCACAGTATTCATCGACAGTAGTCATTCGAACTATAGAAAAACCCTCAAGATATGCCTAATGATAGATGACAATCGTCAGTTTGTTACTGAGAAATGGTTATGCAAAATAACTTACAGGATAATTACACTTGTTATTAATTCATTTTATAGGTAGACTTCCTTGAACATTTACATTTTTGTGACAGTTTTTTATGTAAACATTCATCTTCGTACTCGTATTATTTCGACGCTCCAATTGTGATGTGATACAATTTTGGTTAAACTGCCACAGCTATTAAGTATAAGAGTTCAATTTCCGAGTCGAAATAATTGTTATTGGGTTTCTTCAACTCTAAGCTGTTTCTAATGCAACCACCTAAGTATGAATTAGAAGCATTTAAGGTTTGATTTTTGAATGTTAAATCATAATAAATATGCAGAAAAGCATAGGAGTAGGTACATTAATTACACTTCAGCCATCTCCAGTGGGAATTATCTTATAGATATGCGACATCAATTAATTTAGTATTTTATTTATAAAGCCTTTTTTGAGATAAGCCCGCCACAGAAGTCCTACTACTGCAACTCCTGTAAACCAGGATCCGCAACGATTTTTGGGATGGTGGTTAATTATGTAACCAAACAATGAAACACGACGTGTCTGTTAGTATAAAGTCTATTACCTAATTAACATTACAAGGAGATGTAGCAACTTAATTTCCCAATAACTATACACAGCTTTAAGCAGGAAAGGGGCATAACCCTAATTCACCTTCTAATCGATGAAGCAAAAAGTCCAAGGTACCAATTGAATAAGTTATTCAATATTAAACAATTACTTAATCAACGAGAGAGTAATCAATAGTAATTAAGCCGTATGTCTTCATTGAAACGTCTGTCTATAAGGTATCGGCAGTGTGTCAAAATGAGTCACAGACCCACAAGGGCACTAAAGTGTTAAAGCCTTAGTATTGTTGCACTAAACTAAGACGGCAAACGTTTTATCATTGTAATGAAATATCAGATAATTCAGGATTTAGTTAAGGTGAGTTCTGCATCCATTAGAACTTTTGACTTATATGAAATTTAGTTTTCTTCGAGAGTCAATCTCGTATTGGATTGTATGCAAGGTTCCCAGACATAAATTTTATTGTTAAACTAAAATATTTACGCGGGATTATCTTGTACTTGTATATGGTTATATTATAGATATGATGTTAGGTTATAAATTGTAACGAATCACACAGTAAATGAAAACAGCTTGATAAATTTTAGTCAAAATATTTATCTTTCAATTAATATAATAACAAAACATAGTTGATCATCTACAAAAAAAGTCTCAACTATAATAGGTTTGAATTGTAATGCAATCATCCAATATGAATATCAGTAATTTACATGAAACAACTGAGATTAGACCCCCGAGACTCAAATAAATAAGTAATATTATATATTAGATATGCATAAAATGATTGTCAGGGTTTCTGGCTACTACTAACGATTATTATAAATATAGCCATACCATCAAATGGAAAAATAGTTTTTTGAATTGACCTTAAAATGCTACCAACACTAGAGTAAAAAACAATGCCTTACACTTACAATGAGGAAAGTAATTCATCTCAATGGTTGGATGACTTATGAGACGGATCGGATGTCAAGCTACGTAGGTGTGTTGACACAGGCGAGTCAAGTGTCGGTTAGCACTACATTACAACACTGGCTTCCAGTACCCACACCATTGACTCACATAACCTCGACTGACAATTTAGGTTTGCTAAAATAGGAGAGACATCCTACAACTTGCAGTAGTATAATGAAGTAGATTAAAATTCAGCCTTGTTCTAAGAGCAGTAGTGTCCATTGTCGACAGTAGGAAAAAGTAGGAATAGTAAAAAGGTTTTAGTTGATTGTGGAAATCCATCTGTACTAACATTTTTATTACGTCTCAATTGCTTAATACTAAACCTAGAAAACTTTCTGAAACATGGGAGTGGTTCAGTGATTGCAAGATTTAGAGTGGTTTAAGGATAAAAGGATAGGATTGGAGATAACTTTGAGATTAATCATGATAAGTATGATCTCAAGATATAATCTAATACATATATGTCATAATAAAATTTAATCGATGGAAACAAAATTTTATAGATGTAAACAGATATTGATTTGACATTTTTTCATCTTAATAAAACGTTTGCTCACGATAAAATGATGTCCTTTGTCATAGGTGTCATTCATGTCTACGTCAACGCTTAGACCAGTAACCATGACCTGTGGGGTCTAAACATTCTTCCCTGTATAACTTTAATCCACTATCTAAGGAGAATTCGATCGCTCAGCCTCTAAGACCGATTCGTGTATTAAATTGCCAATTTGAATCAAATTATTACACAAATCTACGTAGCCATATTGACGTAGGCGAGATAAGTGTCCTTTGCGATTTGCAAGCTAAGTCAAGTACTAGTTGATGGTTTAATGTACTAGCGTCTAGTGCTTATACCACTCGACTCGCTCAAGTACTAATATGTTGAGAAGTTGTTGCTTTAGCCAATGCGGTTATTTAGAGTTCCCTTAAACCATAGACTTTCTATCGGCCAATAGATAGGTCTTTTTTATTTATTTTGCCTTAGCAAAAGTTTTGCAGATGTGGAAGGCAGTAATTCAGCATTTTGAATCAGTTTATATAACATGGTCCGCCCTGTTAGGCAAGTCATTAATGCTACTTATACTTGGTAAAATATATCATTAATTTTAAGACCAGCGAATGTAACATAGTATACTATGTCGCCTGTATTTATGTAGGCAGAGGAATACTGATTTATAACCTTCACGTCGCTACAACTATATTGGAGGTCCCATGTAATATCCCAAACTACTACTAACAACTTTATAGAAAAGCACAAGCTTTATAACACTGCTCAACCCTCTCGCTTAACACTCACAGAAGAAGTAAATAATAACTAGGACATCTACGATATTGGAATTCCAAGATCGGTAGATCTCAAAATACAATCAATACAAAAAAAACTATTGTTCCTTAATTTATATTTCCGCAATTCAATCGCAAAGTTCTAAAATGTAATGAATTAATGAATGGCTGTTAAATAATCACGCATTAAACAGGAAGCGTGCTTATTTCACGACTCATTTTGAACAACCGTTACAACTCCTTAATTTAGATAACTGATTCTTAACCAAACTGTTACAAAACGAATACATATAAACAATACTTTGGGCACCTTCGTCTGTTCTCGGCGCTCATCGACACCTGTCCTTGATATGCCCAATTATGGTTTATGGGCAAAAAATTCTTCCTAGGATGTAGCATGTATTTGGGTAACAATGGGTCTGTGTGTCATGCTTTGCCCACATTAGTGATTATAGCGTGACCGCGGCCATTTGGCGGGACCTGTCACAGTTCAAGGTTGTAAAGTGACGATTACAATAGACTGAGAATCGTCGCGATCGTTAGGAGTTATATTAATGATCTGGCTCACAATCGGTTTATTGAAAGTCGTGACAACGTTGGTACTGCTTCAACTTTAAATAAATAAGTAGTTCTAGAATTTGCAATCGTCTATTTCATTGTGACAAACTTGGCAACAATCGAGATATCGTTAATGTAAATGCAATGATCATTTATTTTTGTTTGTTGAAATACAATCTAGTAGTCGCAAACGCGGCTGATGGAGGAGAGGGCAAGAATTTGTTTTCTAGATAGACCAAAGTCTGGTTTAGATTAGTAGCTGCTTGGAGTTGGCATTTGAACCTGATTAATGACAACAGACTTGCTTCTTTTTACCATGAAACCAAAACTGAATGTCCAGCCGAACGCACGCTTTTGCTTTTAACCTATCGAAGATATCGGCTTAATAGTATGTTATGTATGTTACAACTTTAATCATCAATAATAAAAATACAAGGCGTTTCCTTTCACTTGGATGGAAACGCGTCATCAACGCACAAATTGCTTGACATTACTTAGCGCGTTCATTTGCCATGTAATGTTGAACGCAACGATCTGTAAGGTAAGTGTGTGCGCCCATTTATTTGCCTTCGTTGCAATGTTAATAGTGTCCCGGGGCGCTTTGGCCGTTGATTGAGACAATTACAACTGATTGCAGGCCAGTCGCGGAGATTGTGTGACTCTGTTTTTTTAGGCTGTGCCTTTTGTGTGATTTATGCCTCAAACTGTATCGCGTGTGAAATTATGTTGTGGAATGTAAGAAAGTAAGGCTTGATACGGGTATAATTGTGCCATTTTTAGTGTCTTCTGGGCAAAATTGAGCAATGTTTACTTTATTTTGCTGGGGGACATTTCTCTAGTAATTTTAATAATTCTGTATCAAATAAATAAATATGTCTGGTTAGTATGTAAAGCACACTAATTCCCATTCTCATTGGTTAAGGTTAGAATTAGATGACTCTGTGACGAGGCATGTACTAACAACACGAAAATATTATTCTTTTTTGAAAATACACTAATAGTATACATAGAAGCATCTTGCTTTTGACAAGAACATTTGCCCATATCGGGGTTCAAACCTTTGGTATATACCGACACAATATTCAGAACGCCAAAAAAAAATAGCGTGCTACTAATCTGAATTATATCAACAGGTTATGTGAAATCAATCAAGGCATGAAGAATAATTGATATAATTAATAAAATTAAATTAATAGTATAAATAATAATGTATTTCATATAAAGTAAAAATTAATCATCAAAAAGTTCAAATTCAGAGAGCGATGAAGAGGGCCATGGGAGGAATATTATTGTAATAAATACAATCACGTTTTTTTTCTGTTCCGCCCTATAATTGCGGTCCATAAATTGTCACTCAATAAAATATTATATATTATGTACACATTATCTATTATTATTAATTTTAAGAGCTCAGCTCTTGTCTATCTCCTGCTTTCTGTTTGACTTCTTGATACGACTCGATTCCCACTTTTTCCTTCACTTGGTCAACGAAACTTCGTCTAGGTCTTCCCCTTCCTCCTTTTCCTTCAATTCTACCTTCTAGTGTGGTTCTAAAGAAGTCGTCGTGTCGTATCAAATGGCCAAACATCTTCCCTCTCCTATTCTCTATGGTTCTTAATAGCTGTCTTTTCTCGCCAACAATCATTAATACTTCCTCGTTTGTTTTCATTTCGGTCCAACTGATCTTCTCCATCCTCCTCCAGCACCACATTTCAAACGCATCTAACCTTTCTCTGTCCTTTTGTGTCATTGTCCAAGTTTAACAGCCATACAGTGCTATGCTCCAGACATAGATTTTTATAAAAATCAACACATTTTATAAAAAAACACATTATGTAGAGCAAATAAATGAATATGAATCTTCAAATCAAACTTTGTTAATATATTTGAATAGATTATTGTAAATTGATAAGGGTCAAGGGCATGCAGGGTCAATAACCTAATAGTCCACTAGAAACAAACGAGTCCAGCATAGGAGTTTGTATATCTAATTAAATCTGCTCATTAATGACTCATTGTTTGTCGATATCACTTAGTTTGGGCATACTTAGTCTGTAGGCTGTAGGGTTAATGGCCGGTGTTGTAATAAGTTGAATTTACTGAAAGGGTCTATTTCAGACCTGCATCAACGGTTTTAAGGTCGGCCGCGACTAGTAAGCATGAGGTTTCGGGTTTTCCTTCCAGGGAAAATAAAGTATTATTGAGTTTTCTGTATGAAACTCTCAGTCGTAGCATGGAGTTTGAGTTGTGTCCGGCCAATGGCAATAGGCTCGTCTCTACTGTATATATGTAGTTACAGGGTAATTTTTAAACTTTAAACATGAACAAAACTATTAGTAGGTATCTACGCTTATCCTTATGTGGAAAAGGTCTACCCTCCTTGAAAAATGTAGCTTATTATTACTTGAGTATAGAGCTTACAATGAATTACAACTCATTTTTCTTTTGAATTAACTTCTACAATATACATTTAAGCTCAAATAATGTTGTTTGTTTATATTGCTAAACAATTATTGAACTTGAAATAAGTCCACTTTCTTACCAAATTTATCGTTGTATATTGATATTATTTAATCCCGACGTTTTGTATCGTTTTTATACCATAATTATCACGTCTAGTATTCGCATAAGTGCAAGAAAATAGTACATTTAATTAGATTCTTAAGAAGTTATAACTCTTTTTTCAAAGACAAGCCAAGTTGACCTTTAATACACAATCAATATAATTTATTGTCCAACAAATATTAGCGGAGCAATTAATATTAAACACACTTTAAATGGTGTTGCAACTCACCAACAAAATCGTGGGATAGGTCTCGCGACAATCTCCCATGAGAGATTGCAACAGATTGAATTTGCTCATAAAATTTTAGCACAACGCCTACAAAACGGCCGAGCGTATTAATAAATGATATCTAATTTATTGCTGGCTTTCCAAGTTAATGTTAATGTCTTGAACAGACAGTTAAAGGATATAGGTTAATACCTTAGTTACAATGCGGTGAGTTTGTTGATGCAGCGTATACAATGGTTGTTGCTTTAAAAAGGTTGCATATTATGTTCTCGTTACTATCAAATATTTTGATACGAAGTTAGTAATCAAAGACTGAATGCTTGAGGATTTTTCTAAAGAGGATAACATGAGGTGTACCATATAGTGCGATGGGTCTTACTCTTCGTAGATCGTAATAGCGTAATATCTCCCTTACAACCTAAAATTTGCTTAAAAACGTTATAGTGCGGCTTAGAAATTAATGAGTAAATTTGTCAGAACTAAGGAAAAAATTTGGAAAGAATCTTCTCTTTATCTCCGTCACTTAAATATAACATTGCATTCCAAAATATTTTGTTACAAAGCTGAGTTTCATGAAATTGTTGATTAATCAAATTAAATATAGCAAACATCTTAATAACCGTGTCGGTAGAGCCTATTGTACAAACTACTTATTTTAAGTTCTAATGTAATGGAAACTCGGTAGAAATGCCTATAGTTACAATTTCAAAGGAATTACTGAGACAAATTCAACAGGATCTGCATTACAGTAAATATAGGTACTCAAAATGTTTATAAAAGCTAGTAATTGACAAGACAATCACAACGAGACCGGTAGGCTAGCCTCACGAAGTCGTGTAGTTCCGGCTGCGGATCGTTTTTCCCATGAATGACGTAAGAGGTGACGCTAGGGCTTACATTACGTGTACCTGGGATGACAGTTAGCACCTGCGACCGAGATTGTAGGCACCTAGTCATGTTTCCTGGTACCATTTATAAACTGGTATCGTAATAAAAATACTGCAGGTATTCGTAATCAATATTTAACTGGATTTTTTAATTCAAACAATGTTGGACTTAAAAACGATAATTATAGGTGCGAATATTTCACATTGAAGTAAATCTAATTTTTACGGATTTTATCGCGGTTTTGGTATAATCCTTATGTTTCAGATCCTTTACATCATCCCAAAGTCACGGGCAATCTGTTTGTATGATGCGATAAAAAACCCAAAAAAGTAGTTTTATATTATCAATGATTTTAATTATGTTAATGCAATCGGCTGGCCCCCTATTACATGGGACCTAATAAAACCGTTGAAATGTGGGTGTACATTATAATATTATAGTAGGTACACCTCTGCCTAATCCTTCGAGGCCGACAGGCGTGATGTATATACATAATAATATGTATGTCCTATATTTAATTTTTTTAATGGGAATAAAAACATGACGATGATTTGCGGGTTTTGGGGATGTTAATAAGTGAATTGTCTGTAGATTGAGCTGCTCAAATACATAATTAAGCTCAGTATTTCCCAATGAGTCAACTGTATCGAGTTCAAAATCGTAAAGAACACAGTTTAATTTATATACCAACAATAATGTTTGTAAACAACAGTGAGTAAAGTTTATTCTTAGAATACTTTATATCCTGTGGTAATAACATAAACGTGTCGCGAACATTTATCTTTGTCGTAAATACCAGTTGTGAAAATAGTGACGTGACTATTAGTTATCGATTTATTAGTGTTCGAAATGGTGAACGAATGCTTATTAACTTATAAATTGTTTTCAAGATGATTGTTTGTGTCAAAATTTATGATCAGAAGCTAACTGATTATTATTTTATAAACTTATCATATTCTTAATTTTAAATTAAATAATACGTTATAAGTATGCCTAATCTTTTTTAATCCTATTCATTGACCGTTAATATTCAATTGATTGACAGAATTATCCCGAATTCTTATATGAAATATTTTTCATTTAGTTATATACGATATTTTACAGGTTCAAAAGGTACACAGTGACCAAAAAAACTTAATTACAGTCTTACGCATTGATTTTGTATACAAATTGTAGGTTTGTGACAGGTTTACTCGTAATTAGTGCTTGAGTCGGCAGTTACATGACATGAACGCCGAAACCGGTTACATCCCTACCTAAAGAGTTGTCGTGTCTTCCTCTCGGCAATTGAGTTAATATGACAGATTCGTAATGCACCGCGTAGATTGGGTGCGGCCGTGAGAATTTCGGCATTCGGCCTCACTTTGGCCTCTAGCGGTGATTGCGAACATTAATTTCTTAGTTTTTGACACGAACGTTGACTGAACGAACGATTATCACTTGTTATTATAGATTGTTCGTGTAACTGTGAGGCCTAAGTCATAGGGGCCAGTTTAGTGAGAAATAGAGAGTATTGACCAAGTTGTTTCCTTTTCAGGGTGAATGGAACTTCGTTTTATTATTATTATTATGCCAGCGATTAGTTGACTGTTTGCGAGTATATCTTAAAGGGCCAATTAATATCGACTTTATTTGTTCTAAAAGAATTTGCCAATCATCAACAGTTCCTTTTTGAATTGTTGAACACATGTAGGTATCTCTAGGTAGGTACATCAGTTTCTTCCTTATTCATTCGTAGGTACTTAAACTAGTTTTTAATATTTATTTTAACCCGAAAAACCTGAGACAAAGAGATGGTAATAATAAGAAGACATGTTTCCAAAAAGAACTATGTATTTAACTGTTAATCAAAATTAAATTCATTCAAATACGATCTATTGAAGTTTAATGCATTGACATAACATCAGAAATCCACAACAGCAGCTAATAAAGTACAAAAACAGCATGCAGTATAATTGAAATCATTTATAGGCATATATGTACATACTACTATCTTGGGCCACATAACAAAAAGCCGTCTCCCACGCTAGTTACAAGTGCTTTATCTTAGTGCTAATTGAACAGGTTAACTTTTTGTCCAATTTGACGTTACAATCAACACATTGAGGAAATCAATTAGATATAATAGAATCCAATTGTTCAATAGATTTATATGTGATAAAAAAATCTTAAAAATTCGATTGTAGGAACTGAAACTCTTGTATAAGGTCAGGTACATCGTGTGTGGTGTTTTAGGTGTTACCGTATAATTGCAATGTTGCAAAATGTCAAACATTTTAGGAGATTAGTGATGGCCATCGATGAGCGGGATTCGCGGAGTTTGTTTTTTAATCGATTATGTAATTGCGTGCTGGTTAGAGGACCACGCTGTGTGAGGTAATTGTTGTAGTAATGATATCGTGTTCGATTTAAAGTCTTGAAGGAGAGGTGAATCGTTTCTCGATGTATTTTTAAAGATATATTATACTTCAGTAATAAGTTAGACTCTCTAATGTATGAAATGTAATGTCTATTGAAGTGGCTAGTCACATCCAACTTATCGATTTCTTTACTGATAGTAACCTCAGTTAACAAATTTTTGATGCATAGCTAACGATGAATAACTAAACTAACCTAACCTAACTATAATAAATGTGTAAAGTGCTGTTAGTATTATATTAGTATTATAACTTCAAGACGACCAACACCTCAGTCTGCCCGTGACCTTGGATGCTGTAAAGGATCCGAAACGTTGGGTTAAAATAATATCAAATATACCGCGATAAAATCCATAAAAAGTAGTTTTATTTCAATGTCTAATATTCGCGTAAGTGTACGAAATCAATATAGGTAATATAAGTCTTACGATATTCTTTTAAATTATTATGTAAGGGCAAATATGAAGATAATCTAAAAAACCTCTTCCCTGGTTTTCAATAAAGTATTAAATAAATATCAAAACAAAAACCAACCGTCAAAAACGAACAACAATGCAAATCAGATTTAAAATATAATTCAATCAAAACATTACTTACAGTATGAACCTTCCGAAACAAGTTCAAACATTCGGGTCCCTAACAAATATTTCGTCAAAAGATATTCCTGCCGCAGTGTCAAAGCATACTTGATCCGCTTCGGTAGATAAATGTTAACGTTAGTTCGGACAAAAGGGGGAAAAACCGTACAAATCCACGGTAAAGTCATGGCAAATATTTGAAAAGTTCGCGAGATCCAAACGCCACCTGCGGTCGGGCTTATTGTCCACTTGACTAAATATTTATGGAGCTGATATAACCGCATATAGATCGAACGTTTTGTTTTGAAAATTACCGTTAATATTGCTGCAGTTTGGGTAGGTATATTGTAAGTAGGAAACTAAAGAAAAATACTTTTTGCAATAGAAATAAATAAAACTTATGCTTTGTTTGGCAAACTAGATGATGACGTTGTTAGTCCTCTTTTTCCCTTGCTTAAATAGTATTTTGTAAATACAATGTGATTACAATCTTACCATATTACATAGGTACCATTTAAATTGAGTACCTTAATGTTTAAACCTTACCTTTTTGTTAGCGATGAAATCCCTAAAAAAATATATTTCAGTGTCAGTATTCTTACAAAAGCTTTTAAACGATATTTTAGGATTTTATATAACACACGTAACTTCGTGTCACAGCTATCAACAACAGCTCTATGTAGATTTCAAGCAGAAGAATTTCCACACACCCTTATTTTATTTCGCGACTCAATACGTTCTCTATTTTGGGGCCTTCGGTTAAAGTGTTTGCTCCTTTCCCTTTGTGGGTCTCAAGGGTTGGTGAGAAGAATACCAAGTGAGTCCTTTAGCCCCAAGTGTCGAATGGCCGTTTCTTTTGCTATTTTATTGCTTGTCGTGACCGAATAGTAATTGCGTTAAGAGCTCCACTGAATTTTATTGATTCGGTTTGTTGTTAAATTGAGCATAGGATCATTTAATTTATTATAATTTGAATGACGGTGTGATATTAAAAAAGAGACACGGGAAGGCCTAGATGAAGTTTTGTGGAACAAGTGAAGGAGAGTGGGGATCAAATCGTATCGAGGGGTAAAACGGAAAAAAAGAGAAGAACTGTGTCGATTACTACATCGACAAGCTGAGCTCTTAAATTGATAATACATAATAGTTGGTCAACGGATTAATAACTACAAGACAGCACTATCCAGTTTTATTTGTTAAAATATGGACATGTGGGAGGTTAAAATATGGATACATACATACAAAGGGAAGTCAAGACAGCTCTTTTTTTCTATATAATTTGTTTTGTATTTACATATATATCAGTCATTCTCACTAATCATAGTACTTCCTATAGAATAGAATATCACTAAGACCGAAATCAGCCTTAGTGATAAAAATAATAATAAAACAATCATGTAATCATTCACCTAATATAAAAAATATAGGTAGGTATTTATAATCGTGATAAAATAATTCAAATAAATTAAAACGATATTTTACAACGACCGAAAACAAATATCTACCGATTTTTTTATTTAATGGGATGACTAATTTTCGCAAAAAAGCCTCTTTAAAAAAATAATATTATTTATTTCTGAATACTACAGTAATATAATTTATCAAAATCTGTTACTTTGTCAAATTAATTAAAACATGTTTTCGTAAAAAAACCTACTACATTTATGATAAATGTTTTGCATATATTATTATACTATATTATATAGGAAGTTTTTCTGATTGCATTCAAGTTTTGCAAAGAAATCGAATACCAAACTTTGTAAACCTTGTTTTTAAATAAATGTACGAATGACATATCTAGGTATTTCGAAATAGGAATGATAGGAATGATATTTCGAAAAAAAACATAATTTTGTAAGCTATGGTAGCTTAGTGGTGTGACCAGTGGACTGTGATATCAAAAGTCAAAGTTCAATACCAAGGCCCGCACCGCTGATTTTACGAAGTTACGTTCCTATTTTTCATACAGTGAAGAAAAATTTATTGAGGAAATCTGCATGCCTGAGATATTCTTTCGATGGCATGTGAAGTCTGCCAACCCGTATTAAGCTAGCGTAGTCAACTATTGCCTAATATTTTTCAAATTAAAGGAGCACCGGTACTCAGCATTAGGAAATAATGTCTTACGGGAATATTAGAAATTGAAATTAACTGCGTTAACATATTTCGCGGTATATTGTTATTATATTAATCGGTTAATCCTGATGTTTTCGGTTTTCGACTTTCGATTTCTTTACAGTTTGCACATAATAAAAAAAATATCAATATGCCGCGATAAAACGCGTAAAAATTAGTTAGTGTTAGATTATTAATAATTATTTGATTCTAATAAACATATTATTGATTAACACTAGGTAAGCTAAAACCACGCCACCTGTATCCGCTGGATGCAGGTGGCCCAAGATCAGTCATTGTGGAAATCTTTGGGGGTGGTTTACGTCCAGCAGCGGACGTCCTCTAGCTGACATGACGATGACGAAGCTAAAATTTGAATTAAGCCTTATCATCTTAACCAGCTTAACTTATACTCCAGTTACCATAGAACCAATCTCCACTAACTAGTCCTGTTTAGGTTCAAAATTCACATGTTACCATGTATAGTTACAGTTAATTAAGTTCATACTATCTACACAAAGTGATCTTTCTTGGAGACCATTTTGACCCGCCCCGAGCGTCGTTTCCTTGCTCATGATTAAGCTGAAGGCCATAGACTAAGAGGCAGAGAGTATACGTAATTATAGGAACTTTTTTCTTAGAATTAGTTAAGTTGGAAAGTGTGGAAAGATTTTTTACTGCAATTTATTTGTGAGAATGTCACATCTATAATATGTTGTGTTAGTGACAAAGTTTTTGTTAAGGAAAGTTTGAGAGTTAAAATATTATTCGACGCCTCGATTAGCGCAGTATGAATTCTTTGGTAACGGTCCGTTGTTGGAATCTCGGTAGGAGTACCAAAGTGTTTTTGCGATGAATATAGACTTGAGTCATATGTGGGTATTTACAAATATAATAATGTAGTATTCGTACCACAGCCTGGTTGCTTAGCTTGGAATTAGATGGCCCTGTATAAAAATGTAGGGATTTTTTATGATTTACCTATTGACATTGAAATAAAACTACTTCTGTAAATTTTTCAGACTCACGATGTTTTTCTTCGCCATTCGAGCATGTGATAAATATACACATAAGTTCTTAAAGGTCGTACCTTTGGTTCGCACTCAAGACCTTTAACTTCTCATTATACTAAGCTACCACTGCTTGTTTTGGATATTACTCGTTGAAGCATTAAAAATCATAATGTCAGACGAAAATTATTCTTAATTCGATACAAACCACTTCAAAAACCATCAACATCATTAGTTTTCTCCGCCATTCTGACAGAGACCCTTAGGCACAAAACAATTTGAAACTTTATGCTATTATTCTATGTAACACCTACGCAGATCTCCAAGCTTAGGGCTTTAGCTCCACGGGCCGTGTCTAATCCCGAAGACAATGCCAGCATTTAGATATTGTTAAATATCATAACGTTGGGCAATTTGGCTAAATAATGTGCCACGCTTGAATACTCCCTTTGATATAAGTAGGCGATATACTTAAATTAAAACTTTCAGACTCTTGAAGGTAGAAACTGGCCTGCTTAGCAAATGCACATAAGATAGTTACATTAGATCGGATAGAATATTTTTAGTCCGAAAGTGCAGGTATCTGTGTGTATTGTATGATACAAACTCACTGACAAACTCCGAGCTGCTACTGAGGATTTCATAGCCAATAACACATTCGCTTCATCAGGAAATCGAATACAGAGCTTCACGCTCAATAATCATACTCACAACCGATATATCGATAAAACATTAATTATAGGTGATAGTACTTCCTTTAATGAAACTTTTATTTAATTACCTACTACAGATGCAATTACCAGTAACATAGCGATGGAGAACAAATAAATGATCCAATCTATTCTTAGAACACTTGTAGACCGGAAAAATATTATCTAACAATGAGAAAAAAATCTTAATTGCTATCTCTCGTGTCAGATGGACGTGCGAAATCGAATCGTGCGCATTGCCCGCGCATGCGCGTTGCGCACGCGATCGTCACGCCGATGTGACAAAATGGCGTAGCCTACATGACGTGTTGACAGCTTCGTGGTTTTCCGGCTCGTGTTTCCGCGAATACGTGTGATATATTGTTTAAGATATGTTACAATGATTGAAAGAAGGCACTGGTACCTTGGTGATAAGACTACGGACTGATAAGTATAATAAGGTGTCGAATTATAATCCAGGTCGGAATGGCTGCCCACCTCTGACTTGCATGTACCTGTGACTTTTTACAATGATGTGCATTTTAATTATCACTTGGCGAGGAAAATTGTTATGTATGTCACGCATTTTCTTGACTCCATGTGAAGTCTGCTTTACTGCTCTTAAGAGCAATCAATAAATGCTCAACACAAAAAGCTCTACTACCTACTCTTGCCTACTCATTAAATCATCATTAAATTCACTTATATCTTGTTAACCCAAATATTGGTAGCAGTGCTAAGACACTGGATAAGATTACTATGGAACCTTTATTTCATGAATAATTATATCATTGTAATCTTATGGTGTACAATAAAACATTTGCTAAAATTATATTTGAACGATATTTTTCATTCGGTACCTCCCTATTTCCGAGAAATTATGACCACGGAATCTATAGAAATATGTATGTATATCGGATTTAACTAAGAAATTGTAGTTTAAAGTAGCCCAGTAACGGCAATTGTACGTGACAAACATTCAGTGCTCTATCACGTCTCTACAAAATGTCTTCCCTTCAAAATGATAATAAGACCAATTTGCCACTGCTTGGTGCGCTGTAAATAATTAAACGTCGTGACGCGAAGCTTAGCTCGACATTATAAAAACGACCTAATTTTATGGTTCGGTCTTTGGAAAGGTCGGTCGGAAATATGGTTCAACTGTAACTTATGATTCAACAGTAACAAAGACATGCGAAAACTTGAAATGATATTTAATATAATTAATTTAGATTAGGGCTAGGGAAAAAAGTTTGAGTAAAAAAGTTTCATGTTTTATGTTGATATATACCTATACATAGTAGGCAGTGTTTTAGAATAACTACGATAGGTAGGTACGGGACAAGAATAGCGATAGCTCAATGATATTAAATTTGACGGTTTATAGATTTGATAGTAGGTACCTACATGCTATCAAATTTAAAGTCACGAGTTGAAACCTAAAGGATACACCTTAAAGTTTTCGGAATGATGAGCATATTAATAATTTATCACTCGTTTAAATGGTGGAGGACAAAGCCTTTAGTCTTTTTTAAATCTCGGCGTTTGCAATCTGCCAACCTGAACATTGCAGCGTGGTAGACGTAGCCCTACACTTAAGCTAAAGCTTAAGAACGAATCGTTGGAGCTTTCAAATGAATTGAATGCGATTGAATATTTGTATTTTATCGTCAGCTCCTGAAAATCACGACCAGATTATGCATGTTAAACTCTATGATAGACTTATCTTAATTGAGCAATTGAAAATTAAATAAACTTCAAAATATGTACGAATAAAATCTGACTTCTGGCCATTACGTCTTAATTGAATACGAGTATTTTGGTAGTGAAGACAATAGCTAGTGATTTTTTAACCATAAGCTGAATAGCCTATTGGTGTCCTATAAATTCACTTACGGTAAAGTAGGTAATATTATTGTATGTGCAAAACTATCCTTATGGGAATAACGGTAACATATTGTACTGCGTTGAAGGCACTACGTCAGTGGAAATGGCCGCATTTAATCTGTACTTAAGCATCTAAGTACACCATTATTGTAATACAAAACAATAATTTCCTTCAGACCGCATGACATTAAGAAATTATTAGGTTGCGCTGCATCCGCGTAAGGGTTTCAGCTCGCGGCTTTTAGGCCGGTTACAGAGTCGCGGATTAATCGTTAAAATTAAACGTTAAAATCCATCTTAGCTTAACATACCATCTTTGTCTTACTGTGATTTGAACCCGGAATCCTCAACACGGAAGATAGTCTAGGATGGCCACGGAAGTAGTCAAGATTTTAGTAGTAAGTAATCATTATTTGTATAGGTAATTATAAATAATCTTCCTAATTGTAATATCTACTTACTGCAAAATGAAGTCGATGAGTATTCTAACGAAACGTATGAAGCAGAATTACAATCAGAAGCCTTAAAAAACGCCCGTATCCGTCCTACACCCGCTAGTCATGTAGACAGCCTAATCTCAATATTTCTAGCAAGACAGGAGACGTATAAGCCCATCTACACGTGGGTGCAAGCCGGAGGCAAACTGTTCTAGCATTTCACTTGCCTTCAAATGCATACGGGGCCTTTTTAGTGGATCGCCGAAGGTAATTAATACGTTGGTAATACACTATTGTTTATGTTAGAAGATTTTTAACACCCCTTACTCAAAAATACCGTGTACATGTGTATCTTTCTATATACATATGTGTTTGTTCGTAGCAACCTAGCTCCTAAAGGGATGAACCGCTTTTGATTCAGATTTTTTTTGTATGAATGTTGGTTATGTGACTCAATCGAGAGTGTTATTGTTATTGAAAATATGTTCAGCCCATTGATGATTATCAGCTCTGTTGGAGGATTTTCAAATGTTTAATTTATTTCAAAAGTCATGATGACACGTTCATGTGTGGGGATTCGATTTAGTTAAAAAAGTAGGTAGTACATATCTAGAAACTAGGTAGTATATACATAGAAGAATGATTGACGATTTTATATATAGAAATATCCACTCAAAATGAAAAATCTAACTAAAAAAGCTCATGCAATGAAATAGTCGGCAGCAATATAAGATTTAGTGCATTAGATACATTATTAATCCATAAATCCAGCTAAATATCAAGCATTCCACTTAAAGACGATGTCTAGTAAGAATTTGAACCATTGTTAGAAGGCCTTGAAAGGACTCCCGTATACAATATGATCCCTGAGAAAGATCGCATCGATTACAAATACATTAATGGCGGTGGGCGTGTCCATATTGTTATTTAAAAGCTGGTGAGCTATTAAGTACTTGTGTTGATGTTAATCGTCACGACGCCGTTGTTCTAACATCTTTAGGTTACGCTGGGATAGATTGTTGTGAAGTGCTAAAGCTTCTAAATGTATATGATAAATATCTTGCTCCTAAGCACTCTTGAGACCAATTCTCAAGAGTGCTTAGGTCTAAGGATTAATTCCCATTATGAGCAAAATGTTGGTGTCTGTTAGGTTTTTTTACCACTAGCTCGCAGTTTTAGATTTCATCATCATCATTATTTCAGCAGAAAGACGTCCATTGCTAGACATATGCTTTCCTTTCCAAGGATTGCACGCATGAGGGCTTAATTTAGATTTGTGTATAGTTAAATGCAGAAGGCTTGACTGGCCAGTTGGCCACATTACATGGAACCTAAAACATATTGATAAACGAATACTTACTAAAAGGCAATCTATTTGATAAAGGAACAGCCCATTGTGACTGTATTGTAACGTAAGCTAAGCATGTTTATAATATTAAAGTAACACAATAGTTTCTATATATTAAGGAGCTTTTAATATTTTATTCATTGCAACTATTAACTAATTGTTCGAAACTGTTCGATAGCTGATGATGATTGCATATGAACACGTCTTTTAATTAACTGTGTGGAGTTTCGCAATGTGCGTGAACAATACTAGAATCTAATAAAAGTCATTGTTACATGTATTTTGCATATTAATTTGGGCTTCAATCACAAGAAGAAGAAGCAGCAATAGCTTAGTGGTGAGACTGTGAAGTCAGGTCCCAAGTTCTATCCAAAAACCCACACCATTAACGCAACAAAGTTACGTGTGTATTTATCACAACATGTTCAAACCTCGAAGGAAAATATCGTGAGAAAACCTGTATGCTATAATTTCCATGTTGTCAATAAAAGACCCAAAACCTCAGGATAAAGTAATATCAATATACCGCGCAAAAATCCGCAAAAACTAGTCTTAATTCAATTATAATTTGTTATTCTGCGTCTTCCCTGAAATCAACTCGATTTTCCCAACCTTTATACAGAAATTCGACCGGCCAGCAAATGTCTCTAAATAGTGTAGGTGTGTACAAAATAAAGGGTCGCCCTGTCTATCAAGCACTTGTAATTACCTTTCTTGGGTGCACGGCGAATTGTCGGTGTCATGCCATATGTCCTTCGATGGGGGACGGACTTGGAAAACCGATAATCGAAGTTAATGTAATCAGACGTTATAAGACGTTATTGTTATACATGATATTTTTGTCATGTTACTTAAAACTCTGAATTAAAAAATAGTGGTTTAATAAGTTTAATGTGTGTATATAACATGTGTTTGTCTGCGAAAAGACTTGCGGCAACTCAGCGTATGTTCAGCAGCCACAAAGACAAATGACGTGGTTTGCTAAAAGGAGTATTTCTAGTACTAGTTTACAAAGAGTAGGTTGGTGATACAAGACCTCATTATAGTTCAGGGTTTTCTGTGATTGTTTTTTCATTGCAAGTTACTTATTTTTAAGATAAATAAAAAAATATAACATATGAGTAGGTGTTCATTTTGAGATTTATCATGTTTATAGAACACATTTACCTGGTGTAAACATCTGGCCCGAATATATGACGGTAATTAAAAAAAAAACTCAAATTGTCCAAAGAAATATCAATCTCATACCAAAAATCTTGCGTCTTTAAAAGATAAAGCAAAAACAACAATCATAATTCATTTTTTTACTGCATTCAATTAAAGGCAATCTAGTGCCAAAACCAGACGGATAAATATTTTGACAACCGCACAAAATCAACACACGAATTTTAATTTCACTGAAATTTATTTTCCACTGTGCCATTCTTACAACAAAAATAGCTGTTACAAATTGCTCCATTTAACACCTGAGGAAAACAGGGAAGTGATTTCACTTGTTTCGTCACGTACGTCGGAGAAATGAGGTAATATATTTAGTAATTCGTCATCCTAATCCGGCCCTGGCTTGTCGCCCCATCACTTAGTGTGAAGGACAAGCTCGCGTTTCTTTATATCGTGAGGAAAGGTTGGGTCCAATTTAAAAGCGATAAAAATAAAGTGAAACTATTGAACAGTAAATTAAATAAACGGCTAAGATTTTTTTTCCGCGTAATTAATAATTCGGTAGAAAAAAACTACTAGGTAATACGTTATGATCCTCAATGTTAGTATGCCAAAATCGGGCCAAGACTTTCCGCTTCGCCGCTTCTTACTTGTTTTTACTTCTTCCTACTATCCAAAGAATGGCGGAACAAATTCTCTTTTCAGCTCAATACGACTGTCGTAGTTTGTGCTATATTGATGCGTTTATTCTCATATTGATGTTGCATATAAACATTTTAAAGAATTGACTTCCTTGTCCGGTTCTCCATAGACCTACTTTTTGGAACCGTGCAACTAGTTTGACAATTCAAAAGCACTTGTTATAGGTACTGGCCTACTTGAAATAAATGATTTGAATTTGTGTCTGTGTTATGGTCAAAAGCAAGCCTTACCTACCTACTTAATAAAGTAAGAAAATGTTTTTCGTGAATAATTCTTTTATTTAATATTATTATTCTGCTCCATCACGCCTCCTCGTTTACCCTAACCTTCTAAGCACTTATACCTGTGTGAACGACATCAAACGCGTAAGCTTTTCCTCATGTTTTCTGGTGTTCCTATTGCTGTGTGCGCCAAATTGTGCGGAAGTACCGCCGACAGGTTAATTTGCTCAAGATCCTTCAGGGATTTTGTTGAGTGTCCACCTTTTAACTTGTTTTGGTAAAGTCATGAGTTTGTTGAAGATAATGGTTTGTATACTAGGTTTATTTTCCTGTATCATTACTGCGTTTACAAAATCAAATCTTCATATCGACATGAATGAATTTATTGAAAAACATCACATTGCAATCAGCTGTCATTTTAGTAGTTGTGTCAGTTTTAATAATATATTTTTGTCACGAATGTAGCGTGTGTCATAAATTAAACTTAGACAAAGAAGCAATGACTGCTCCAAATTTTTCTACAAATGAAATTATGCGCAATGTTGAGACCTCTCAATACATTATGGAGCGAAGAGTGCAACTTTATTTTCCGTTGTCTTTGAGTGGACTTCAATGACATCCATAGGTAATAATTATACATTGCAGTGTCCTTCAAAGATAACACCTTTATTTTTAGCTTCGTTAAATTTATTTATTCAATGCTTGAATATTTTTGTCTAACGTCTCAAAGATTAAAAACTTGCATGAACTATAGAAATGACACGTTACGACATGACTGAATATTTTTAACCTTTGACGTAGCCCAGTTATTAAAAAACAGTGTGATTTATAAATAATACCTTGGTTTAATGTTCGTAACAATAATAAAACTTGTTATAAAGTTTCGTTATCACCAAAAATGTTTATGTTTCACTGACAGACGCTGGCAATTTTAGTGTGCTCTGAGTAAACTGTAGGTAACTGTAATAGGTATACATACCTATACAGATTCTCTTGCATCATTAGCAATGATAGCCAGTGGACTGTACGAGTTAAATCCTAAGGTACGCACTGAATCCTCATAGTATCGTGCTTATCTATCACATGGTCAAACGGTGAAGGAAAACGTGAGGAAACGTGAGAAAATTTCTCGGTGGTGTTGGTGCTGGAAGTCTCCCAACCCGCACAAGGCTAGCATGGTAGGATAGACTTATCTTAAATGAGAGTAGACCAGTGCCCAGCTAGCACATAAATACATTCACATCTCAACATGTATCATTAGTAATCGTAAGTCAACTGGCTTGCCTTCAGCCATGCATTTCAAAAATCAGTCTTCTAGTAATCCCAGCAAAATTTGTGAGCTTTTTTCCAACTTTTTTAACTCCGTCTATGAAACCTCTACATTAACTGATGAAATGCGAATCCCCGCTAAATATAAAGATAACTGTCCTCTTCTAAATAACATCCAATTTACAGAAAAACAGATTCTGGACTCACTACAGTCTCTTGATGTCTCAAAAGGACCTGGACCAGATACACTTCCTGTCTTGTTTCTTAAAAAAACAGCTAACAATATAAGTGTTCCTTTGCGAATCATATTTAATCGATCTATGCAGGAAGGTATTTTTCCAAATGTTTGGAAACAAGCTAACATAACGCCAGTTTACAAATCGGGTGCCAGAGACGATGTAGAAAATTATCGCCCGATATCGATACTGTCGGCCTTGTCGAAACTTTTTGAAAGATTAGTTCATAACGAAATATATCCTTTCCTTCATAGTACTATTATCAAACATCAGCACGGTTTTATCAAAAAAAGATCAACTGTGACTAACCTTATAACATTCACCGATTATTTATTCCACAGTATGGACTCTGGCACTCAAGTAGACTCTGTTTATACTGACTTTAAAAAAGCTTTCGACAAGGTTGACCATGAACTGTTACTTTGCAAAATTGCTTATAATGGTATTCGCGGAGATCTGTTGAGATGGTTTGCTTCATATGTTTCGAATAGAATGCAAAAAGTCGTGATAAAAGGCTATCAATCCCCTTCTTTGCACGTTACTTCAGGCGTCCCGCAGGGCTCTATTTTGGGTCCTCTTCTTTTTATTCTTTTCATAAATGATATTGATAGTTGTTTTCATAACTCAAAATTTCTCTTGTATGCCGATGACTTAAAAATCTACAGGCAGATTAAAGACATCAACTGCTGCTATAAACTTCAAGACGATTTAAATCGATTCAACCAGTACTGTATAAATAATAAACTTCAAATGAATATTTCCAAGTGTTGCATCATAAGTTTTTCCAAAAACAAAACAATCACAAAATATCCCTACTGCCTGCAAAACACGCGACTTAACAGGGTTAGCTTGATCCGTGATCTTGGTGTGATTATTGACGAAAAGCTACATCTCGATACACACATTAATACGATCGTTAATAATGCCTGGCGTATGTATGGTTTTGTTCTCAGATCTTCAAATGAATTTGTACGACCACAAACATATTTACATTTGTATAGATCATTAATTAGATCTCAGCTGGAATATGCGGTTGCAGTGTGGAATCCTCTATATAATAAATATTCAAATGTTATAGAAAAAGTGCAGAAGAAGTTCTTGAAGGCAATGCATTACAGATCTTACCGTACAACTATATCCTATGTCGACTTACTAAACAAATATTCCTTGTTACCATTGAGTAGCCGACGTGTCTTTCTTGAAAGTATGCTCTTGTATGACTTTTGTAATAATGCTTATGACTGCATGGATATTTGTAATAGACTTTGTTATGTGGTACCTAGAAGAGTCCATACTAGACCAGTACGTAAGCAATCACTCTTTGCAATGCCTTCATGTCGCACAAATGCTGGCGTGCGAGCTCCTCTCCGTCGTCTCACAAATAATTATAATAAATACTTTTGTGATATAGACCTTTTCTCTTTGTCTTACGGTAAATTTAAGAGCTGTATCCTTGAATCGATCAATGATTCTGACATTTTATAACCTTAATAATTTTTAACATAGGAAGTCTTACCATTGTTTGTTTGTTTGTTTGTATATTTCCTTATATTATTTTTAACTCGTGTTAAACTGCATGTCAAGCACTGTTTATGCACTGCTATGTTTCACTAATTTCTTGTTATTTTTTTTTAGCGTAAACATATATTATTAACATGTATATTGTGGATAACGTAGTGGATTACATAATTATTAGTTTTAAGTTTCACTGTTTGTATACCCTTATTATGTAATTGTTTGTTGTCCTAAATAAATAAAAATAAAAAATAAAAAATAAAAATGTATCGTGACATATTTAGTTCTAGCTAGCGTTCATATCGTCGATATATGTATGTCAATATTTGAACGGATCTAATGCATGAGAAAGAAATCTACAAATAACTGAAATTGTATCAAGTTTTGTTGTGATTGAAACTTACAGTACATAATTACCTACTTCTCCGTAATTTTTATTATTTTGCAACCCCTTTTTACTCTCTTATTTTTAACTAGGTATATTGTTGCGAATATTCTGTATAGTCTGTATTTTTGTTCCTTTATTCTCGAGTCCCCATACCCGACTCCTTAACGAACTTAAGACACAATTATAGACTACTATCTTTACGTAGGTAGGTATACATTCCGTCCGGCAGAAGGGGAGGCTGTGATGTGACAGGAATGCATTCCGAGCATGCTCCGGGCGGTCGAGATTTCTGAGGACACTTGCTTGGCTTTATTGCTCGAAGTATATTCGACTTCGAAGTTTGGGAGACTTGCGAGTGATTTGAGGTTTCAGTGTTGGGGTTGAATGTAACTAAATATATTATTAACAAACAATCATGATAATGAAACAACAAGATACATGTCAGTATATTGTAATTAAAAAAAAATTTTGTTTCAAGGAGAGAATGTATCTTTATGTATTTTAACTTCAGGATGGTGCTCCATTCGACCTAGAAAAAAATAAAGACTTTTTGACTAACTATATCATAATTTATTTATCTTTATTTCAGTAAGTCTGTAAAACTTCTTATCTAAATAAAACTTATAAAATTTTATTTTTTTATGTAAGTTTTGAGTAATTTCATTACTCACAATATAATTATTCACAATTCAGAGAACCACTGTTATCTGAGCCAGACAGTGTTTTCTTTGAAAACTAACAAAGAAAATAAAATTAAAAAGTATTTCCACTAGCTCTTTAATTCAAAGATAGCACGAAATTTATCCATTGAATTGGATAAGACAATTCATTAAACAATAACTCGGTGCTAAGTTACTTTCTAATACACAATAACAACATATTATTTTTAAAATAAAAGGCACTCACTTAACAACACCAAAACTATAAACACACAAATCGAAACTAAAAACAATTTCCACCAACACAAGACAACGACAAACAAAAACAATATCCAATCAAAACAAAACAAGTGAACCAACATTTGACCTACAACTTCTCAAATCGATTCGCAAACTGTTATCCAAGAGACCGAATTCCCGCCGTACAAAGACCCCACTATAGTGAAGTCAAGGGTGGCTAGGGGGTTATTAGAAACGCTTCATTGGATCGCAATTAAAAGAGGGTAACTAAACGGATGTGATATGGAGTTTCGAAGCATTGGATGGAACTTGATCTAATTCTTGTAGACGCCAATCGATTGTCGTAAGTGAAACCAAGAAGTTCTTATTTTCATCAATAAGCATTTAAGAAATGTTAAGACTAGTTATGAGATTTTAAAAAATTGTTTAGTAAAAGACTCCATAGACACTTTTAAATAAATATTATTTTACTGCTGGAGTGTACGGACGCGTTATGTAGTGCTCCAAATTTAAAGATATGTCTATACCTACTAATATAAAGAGAGAAGAATTGATATTGTGTTTGGTTGTTTTGATTAGGCTCTGAAACTACTGGACCGATCTGTTTAAATCTTTCGCAATTAGAATGCTATATTATCCGTGATAATTGAAAAAAACTACTTAGTATTGAAAAATCTAGTCAAACTAAAAAAGGCGTTAAAATTTGGCGTATGCTTTAATGTAGTTATATTGCTTTAAAGAGTAAGTTATTTCTCTTTAAATGTTAGTAACAGACTGACGATATACCAGAAAACCAATTGATTTCAAACAAATACTTTAATATATCACTACAAATATTCTGCTACACAGGTCGGTTTGATACCCACTTGAAGCAAGTATTTGTATAGTTTCCAGTAGTTGTTTTGGGGTTTCGTATTTGTGCATGTGTTTTTTTATAAAAGGACTTATTGTTTAGTGAAAAATAACCGTAGCCTTTATAATATATGCTCTGAAAATAACAGAGAAATACTATGAAACTTATAGTGAAAAGTTGAAAAGAAAAGAAATAATATTTCTTACATATCATCATCAACCCATTATTTTTCCACTAGGTACTGGGCACGGGTCTCCTCTCATTTGAGAAGAATTAAGCTATAGTCCACCACGCTAGCCTACTATGCATGCAGGTTTCTTCAAGAGGTTTTCCTTCACCGTTCGAGCAAGTAAAAAATATGCACATAACTTTCGAAAAGTCATTGGAGCGTGCCTTGGGTTTGAACTCAAGACCTTTGGCATCTCAGTCCACTGGTCACACCACTAGGCTACACAGGTTACATTTCTTACACGTGTGCGCTTTAATGTCTAATATGTATAAACGTTTATCAACAACCTCAGCGATATCGCAAAACATAGCAATTTTTATCTCACATTAGCGGCACCAATTACGTATCGTAATTCTAGAAAAAATAACACCAATAAAGCCAAAGCCACCAACGTGTAAGGTCCTAATAACGTATTCAAACAACATAATCCAGAGCCGAGTAATGATAGCAATCTGTTGGCAATAAATCCTTAATGGCCTATCGCTTGTCCACCGCACTTGTGGGTGATGCAGCACTGGTAGTCTCTATCAGGTGGGACGATGTTAAACCGATAGCAAGTGTACTAGGCTAATTGCGAATGATGTAAAGAAATTGTTGCAGAAACGAATCGTAGATTACGATGTTCTCAAGTTTGATACTTTAGGATTTAGCCTATTGGAGGATGCAGGTTTAAATCCAGCTCGAAGTAAAATTGGATGTTATAGTTCGCATAAATATGTTAATGCAGAGCGTAGTCAAAATATTTTAATTGGTGGAATTAAATAATGTTCAGTACAAAATATATTTTGTTGCATAAGTATGTGAAGAGCGACTTTAACATGATGACAAAAGTATCGGTAATAAATAATAAATCTAAGTACCCGGTAATTATTACCACCACTTCGCTAATGAGCTCATAAATATCTACAATTATAGGTACCTACATGAGAGGGTTATTACTGAATATACTGAGGTTTTCCAAGTACTGTTCAATAACTACCTCTCTATTAAAATAGTCAAACCATTATCACTACTATATATCGTAGTAAAAATGCGCTCCATTTAGTTTCATATCGCAAAAATATCGTTTGTAGGAATCACCCCTCGCGTAGGCTGTAGCCTGCAGGCTTCGGCGCCGATACGCGAGTGAACTTTCACCACCCGTCCGCGCCTCCAGATACCTTCAGATTTATACCTCAAATACTCCTAAGGTTTCTGAGGTTATAGTGATAAGAATGTCTCTTGTAGGTATTCGGTTTAAGAACTGATACATTTTATTTCTTTGCCTTGCAAAAATTGGGAGAACTTTTTTGTTAGGCATACGGTTTAAGTTTGGAATTGAATGAAAAGGTTTTTTTTTTGGAGTCTGCGACTAACGTTTTAATGACACATAATTAAGACTATTCTCAGCTGATTAAGCGATGCGTTATATTAAGAAGTTTAAAAACAAAATAAATTCAATTAAATAACCCAATTAATTTTGCTGTTCAAAGACTGAATTTCGTAGTAAGGGGTCGCAGGCACGATGTCTGAATGTTTTTACTTATAATATGTAGTTATCACAAATAAAGATCACAAGCAAAAATAAAAACGTACTATTCTAGAAATTAAAATAGCGGTTTTTATTTGAATCTCTCTGGCCATAATCCTAAAACAAATCTTCTTTGGAAACACAAGTAAGACCTAAATAAAAACCTTCATACATAAATATTTAAGATAAAATACATATTATATCTATTATATAATTTATAACAACCAGTAACAACCCGCAGAACAGTTACACAGTATTAACCTGTACATTAAACGAAATAATAATGTCGTATTCCCAACATAATCGTGCATTACATCACATGCACGACCCGGCACCGAACTGCACCCACCCAGTGACAGGCCGCCGGCGGCAGCTCGCTACAATGGCGATTGTTCTCGCATTGATCATTAGATAGTGGTTGCACTCCTCCTGCTAAATCGTATGTTATTATTTATGCTGCTTCAAGCCTAACGACCTGCGCTTGCGCATTCAATGGAGGGGGTATTGCTTGTTAAGTATATAATTTTGTTGTACATTGTATGCGCTGTGCGTTTTATATAGCTGTGTGTTGTATCTACGTGCACGTTAAATACATTTATGTAGACATCTCTAGTAGAACGCATGCGTCATTGGTGACAAGTTATGTAATTCCAAATTGAAATAAATGAATAAGATTTTGGCTTTAAAAAAAGCTTTGAGCTGTATTAAACTTTTTGTGATGTAATCAAACAAGTAGCATGCCTACTTAAATTTTATATTTAATTAAGTGAATCCGTCAAGTTAGACACCTTTATAGCGAGACGAGGATTTGATGAAAACCATTGTTTCTGTCTAGATTCATCAAATGTGACTGTCATCCATTCTAATCTGTCTACATAGTTGAGTTGAACAGGATGTGAGCGTAGACGAATAAAAATGGTTACCTACGCTGTATTTTATACTGACCACACATAATCACATATAATTTGTTGTCAATCGAACGTACGACGATCTTTGACATTGAATCAAAAATCCATCGGTAAAAAGACCACGGAAAAAAAAGACCAACACAAATAATTTGACAAAAAAACACGTCACGACGAAAAATCATTCGTTGTTCTGTGATTACGCCTGATTACTAGTCTCCGATAATGGTATCGACCGGCCATTTTATCTAGGACTGTCTCGCCTCTCTGAATAACTGTCGAGTATGATCAAAACGGGGACTGTTACCGCGTGATTGGGGGTCTTTTTCGACTGGTTTTTGAAAAGGTTACCGAGAAAAACATATGTCTGACAACCATTGATGGTGGTACAAAAGACTACCTTGTAAGTCAGAGGCGTCACGAAAAATCACGTTCAATGATGATTGTGTGTAATTAGAGGCGCAAATTAAATAAATTAAAAGATAGATTTTTTGGTAGCGTGTTCTGTCGGAATGTCAATGTCGCAACGCTTGATGTGTGGTTGATCATTCGTGTCTACATGTGTTAATTTATTGGTTGTTAAATTATATTAATTTGATACCGTGAAGGAAAACATCGTGATGATACTTTACATAAACGAAGTTCTTGAAACATTGTGAAGTCCTTAAATTTCATCGATGTAGCATCGGTTAGGACAATCATCATGGGGACTAGGTAAGGGGAGACTTTGCTCTTGATCTTGTCTATGGATGCTGCAAAGGATCCGATACGTCAGGGTTAAAATAATAACAATATACAGCGACAAATTCCGAAAAGAGTAGGTAGCTTGTTTTCAATGTCTTATTTCGCGTAAATTAAGAAATCATCATGTTAAAATCCCATTTTGGGACAAGCAAAGAGACAGTATTTAATAATAATTACCTGAGCTAAATTAAATAATTAAAAAATGAATTATTGTTTCATCATATCGAAAATTAGATTTCTTAATAATAAGCAGAGAGTTTCTAAAACCAGTATCAAATAGCCACAGATCAAAATATTGAATGCCTTTCGAATGGACAAAACACATTTTATCCTCATATGATTTCGATCAAGGCGTTACTATTAAAGTTTCTTTAATTACCTCATAGTACTTCAACGGAGGTGTACAATTAAAAACATCGAATGAAACGCCGCTAATTACTAAAAAAACAATAAAGTTCGGAAGACATTAGACGATTGGCTTCGATATAGAGAAATTGACATAATGACGATCAAAGGCGGCGTTCGTTTTCAATAAGGCAGATTGACTAATAATGAACGTGGCTCGTAATCGGGATCGATCTGTCGTGAGAACTTCAAACCGTTAACTAAGACTTTTACAACTACAGAATGGGGCTTCGAAGTCCGCGGGAATTCAGGACCAGTTGACATTAGGTATTCAGTGGAAACAAGCGTTTGAAAAATGATGGCGACCGTAGTAGTCCCATATCCTACATGCAGACTATACCTACTAGCAGGATTGTAGCGTGTCCTAGCCGATAATTTACTCAGCGCTGTCAGCGCTTAGTAAGCGCTTGGATCTGCATTTGATTGACTAAAGACGCCATCTTTTCAGTAATTAGAAATGCAATGAAAATGGCCTCCTTAATTAAAACTCGAATTATACGAGTACCGGAGGTTGTTATTTTTTTTGTAGGAAAATCGATTAATTATGATTAAAAAAGATTTTCCCGATAACATCTGTGGGCACGCAATGTCACTTTAAAATTTCCTTTGTTTTTTTCTCCTTGAGCGTATTGATACTTCTTTGTAGTTATTGTTTTTTTTTTTGTGTGAAGTAAGTATGCTGGTTATTTTGTGTACGTATGACCTTCTGCCTAAGTGCATTAAGTAAGTACTTTTCGAGTAGTAGATAAAGATCAGGTGTTAAAACAAATGATGAAGTCACAACTCAACACTATTGGGTTACGTAGTCAATTTATTGGTACTAATATGTACATTTATTTGAAACCACACCGTATGTTAATACGGACATGGTGAAGTGAATCGTAACTAAAATACATACATATATGTTTAATTTCATTAGCCTTATCATCATCAACCCATTATTGTCCCACTGCTGGGCACGGGTCTCCTCTCATTTGAGAGGGATTAGGCTATAGTCCACCACGCTAGCCTACTGCGGGTGGGTAGACTTCACATGCTATCGAGAAAATCTCTCAGCATGCAGGTTTCCTCACGATGTTTTCCTTCACCGTTTGAGCATGTGGTAAATACGCACATAACTTCCGAAAAGTCAGTGGTGCGTGCCCGGGTTTGAACTCGAGACGTTTGACATGTCAGTCCACTGGTCACGCCACTAGGCCCACAGCTATTATTTTAATAGCCTTTATATTTTAGCCTTTATATTAGCCTTAATAATAATAATATTTAGGTATATCTTAAGAAGCATACTTTTCTACTAATTTAGCTTAGCTCGCTGTCAGAACGAGGTGGCGAGGGATTATGATCAATCTGAGCAGAATGATCAAATGACAATATCAGCAGTATTACTCCTTTCGATTTCTTGATAAAAATCAACCAAGATATCATCCTGAGAATTCCTCTTTTCAGAACCAGCGGGATAAATGTAATTCACGGCATTATAAAAACGAAGCTACAGGACCTAAATGCTAAGCGAGCTAAGCGATTTCATTTTTAAGCTGTTAACTTGCACATAGACATTTATTATTAAGACAAAACTCCACCCATTTTTTGTCTTAATTTATGAACAAGATTGTAATGTTATATAGAATTATGACATCATCAGAAGCAATATCAGTGTTAATACAATTATTTTAAATTGACATAATAAACGCTTCAATCTTTTTTTGCTTTATAAATTAATACTTTTAGAGCGTGAGTATAATAGTCCTGAAATTAATTAGAGTTTTCTAAGGTATGAGATACAATTAGTCATCCTCATAATCATCATCATCATCATCAAACCGTTTACTGTCCCACAGCTGGGCACTGGTCTTCTCTCATTCGAGAAGGATTAAGCTATAGGCCACTGCGCTCGCCCACTGCGGGTTGATTTGAGACTTCACACGTCATTGAAAAAATGTCTCAAGACTGCAGGTTACCTCACAATACTTATCACCGTTCGAGCATGTGATAAATACGCAAATGATAAATTTGATTTATATAACCTAATAATAGGTTAATAAAATAAGTAATACTATCAATGACAAGTGACGTTCTTGTATAATATAACGGAAGGTTTTGTTCGTAAAGTGGACGTGAGAAAAGGCTCTTCAAATTTTTCGTCCTTCCGTCGAATAGAAGACGCTCCCGCGCCGCTACCATCCTACTTACCGGCCCAACACCCAAAAGCGACTTTTACAACAGACACACTCAAAAGAAATCCACCTATTTTGAATTCGTCACGCAATTTGTCAATCAATTTGCCGTCACCGCTCTATAGATCGTCCAAACTCCATTATATGTCAATTTATATACATAAAAAATAACTCTTTGCGTTCGCCGCTCGCATATTAATTCCTATAAAATTAATTGCGATGACAAATCCATTAATTTAAATTGCCCACAACTGGTCCCATCATCAGATAAGCTAGTTCGTTTACCATTTTTATAGCGTTGCTTTTAACTTTTGATCTTTGAGTTTTGAGATGATGTGTATGTTAGATGCACAGTTTGTCATTGTTTCATCGTTCTTGGATTGATTATTATCTTAATGTGGGACTTCATACATTGTTATCGTTAAATAATAATTTACAACTTTTTTAGGTGCAACAATGGTGAATTTTGCTGTTGCTGGTTGAAATGCATTGAAAATGCAATTTAATATATTTGTACGTGATAACTAACGTCTTATAAATCGATGAACGGCCGGCTTCACGTACGAAAAAATTACACTTTTCGCCTGAGCCGCGTGCAAGCGAGATGCACGATTAGCCTTAGCGTTCGGCTTATTATCACGTAAAACATAAACGTAAACCGACTCTACAGACAACCGATTTTTATTGGAATCTTGTTCCTACTGCTCTCTCTACTCAGTCTTCTATCTGACCATCTCCTCTTTATATGACTCGAGACCTATTATTTTCCTTACTTCTATAAGCTTCGTCGATATTCCCTTTCTTGCTTTTCTTTTACGAGATACCACTATGTATGCCTTTGATCTCAAACAGTTTCGTTGATTTTGAGAAGCATGTTAAAAATGTAATTCCAAGAATATAAACTAGATTTTTGACTTGATTACTGAAACCTATGTCGATTATCAATGTATATTACTTTGCCAATTTAAACTTAATAGCCTTATCCATTTCAATGTAATTGACTGTTACAGATAGATGAATAAACGAACCATCCTTTAAGTTACATTTTTGTCTGAATTGATTGCGAACGTAATTGCAAAAGAAGAAAGAGCCACTATTTCGTTTCTATTCAGTATTAATTCTATTTTCGGTCTAAAAGATTAAATCAAAGCGTTTTCGTTTATAACAGTTAAAAGCTCGATATTTTCTGAACTGGCAATAACAATGACATTATATTGTAAATGTAGATATTTTACAGGCACAACGTGACAAGATATTTATCTCTTACGACTTTGTTCAGATTGACTTTAAGTGTTATAACACCATTGACCTCGATAAAAATACAGTCACCTTCATAACAATAATTATTTTCTAATAAAATATTTATATATTCGACGAAATGTCTTCTAACTACCCGATATGTCCCTATAACGACAGAAATACACGATCCGAATCGAAAGGCTGGCAATTAAGTACTCGAAACCTATCGAGTTTAACTATCGATAAAATTGTGCGTGAATAAAGGTTTTATTGGAAGGCATCATTACTATATGTACTATTACCATTTTAGTTTTAATCGTTCGAGGTATTTGGTTGAATAATATTTAGAAAGTGGCAACACATGTATGTACATGTTTTTTAGCGCAGAGTGCAGTTTTCTTTTATGACAGTCATAAGAATTATGTATGTTTTTTAAATAATAATTCTTTCATATCTTCGCCATAATAGAAAAAAAATATAATATCATCAATAATTTTAATGTCTCTTTTATTTTCTAGTCGCCTCGTTTATAAGGTATTAATTTTTATGTATTTCGCATAGAATCGATGTCGTGACATTAAAACCATTTATATTAGAAGTTGTGTTTATGTGATGATATTAATATCTTAAAGTGGCTTTTCAACTCATATCATAATTCTAGGAGCAGCAATTCCACATTATATGAACAAAGGGTTATTTTAGGTCATTGTGCCATCTACCCGTAATATGCTCATTGATTCGATTTCAATAATCGTAAAGCAAAGTATTACTGGATATTTCTATCAGGGATCTTTTAGTAGGAGCACAGACTTTATATTTAAGCTAACTGGCAGCGACTGGAGGAAAAGAGCCGAAGATCGAGCTCTGTGGCGTTCACTATGGGAGCCGTACGTTCAGCAGTGGACGAATATAGGCTGATGATGATTATGATAATGATGATAAGCTTAGAATAGACACGCCTGGCGTACCTACTGGCGACCTGTAGGTGTGCATGCGATAGTAGGTATATTCTATCTTCTCGCTCTCTTCTCTGTCGTTACACTCTTCAGTGTGGTCGAGGATATATTATGTTATATTAAATGAAGTTAACACAAGCTATTTCATATATATATATCACGATGCTTATGAAAATAGCCACCTTTCTCACTAGTACTAGAGTAATAGAAGTAACACCAAGTACTAGATGGGTAAAGTTGTTTTAAACCATCGTGCCATATAAACATGTTTTCCATATTAATTATACATAATATTTAGAAATCGTGTTATACAATCTACATACATGTCATGCGTCAATTAACATTGATGTTTATAAAACCAATTTTATAGAAAGTTTTTTCTACTTGACAAACAAGTAAATTTAAGTTAGCCATTTAATTTAAACTCGTAATTCGTGATGGACGTAAAGATGTAAATATTATTCACATATATATGTTATTTTGATTGAAATTATCAAATGATGACTAGTTTAAGTGTTAAATGACATCTTTCACTTTAATTGGTGATATTTGAGCTTTAGTCATTTGTGTATAGAAATGGTTTTATGTTGTATTTACTACTATGGTGAAGTAAATGGAAAAAGGATTGCGTTTACTTCACCAGGACGCCTATCACCGCTAATGACAGTTCAAAATAATATCTACATCATTTTTAAATAAAAAAATTGATATTTTTTTCTGGACCATCTATCCAGTTCCGAGTCAAGGGACGAGGCTTGGGTTACGGATACTAGTTGGTTGATATACTACATATTATATATGTACTTTTTTTGTAAATACATACATATTATACATAGATACATACATGACTCGGGTACAAATGTTTATGCTCATGACATAAACATTTGTTAGCACAAAAGGCAGTGTTAACTACCACTGGACTAATTAGGTCACAGTGTTACCGTCATTGTGATACCCAACGGTGTTTGATGGTCAAAGACCTCGTAAGTCTAACTAGTGAATATATCAAGCCATTTGGTTTCCAGTACTGGGTATAGATCTCCTCTCATCACACATTGGCAGCACGTAGGTATTGGGCTAGCATGCGCGCTAGCGTAATCTCTCAGGCGTACAGACTTCCTCACAAGGCGATATAAGCAAAGCACATTGTACGTTGCATAAACCGTTTGTCATGAAGGTACCACTCATTTCTGAGTTGGAAATGCGTTTTTTGATGTATCGTAAATAAATAAAATAACGCGCGATCTATACTATGATTGTTGTTGCTTGCATTCATAACGACTATGACTATGAGGACTCGGGGGCGCAGTGGCTGAGCGATCGGTTTGTGCGTCACGGGTTGCGGGTTCGATCCCCGCACGGAGCAAAAATTTGTACGTTCTACATGTAGTTGTTCCGGGTCTGATCGTTTGTATTTGTAAACGTACTCACGACACAGGAGAAAACTAGTGTGGGGCAACTTTAAAAAAAAAAGGTTTGTATTATTTTGATTAAAAAAACATTGCTCCCATTAAATTGTTAGGTCGTTCTTCTGACTTTAAAGCTAAGCAGCCACCATAGCTGACCTATAAGTAAAATAAGCATTGTTTTAAAATAAGCGTTGCGGAATGCACAATCCATATTTCATAGCGGTATTGTGCTGTTGAATAAATCAGTTATTATAGCTATTTGCCACTGTTAATGGCATTAGTGTATTTCAATTGCAATTGCCTTGGAATTTCACTCGAAGGACCAATTTTTCACTAATAATAATAGTAATATTGTGTTGTTTCGCAATAGGTCAGGTCAACCTCAATAAGTTTCCTTTCCTATTTAAAAGACTTAAGAGAATACGTGAACTGGTTAGTTAATTTAGATATGGCAAAAGATTTACAGAAAGATTGGCAAGAGATTTAAGAAACGAGAAAAAAGGGATTTTCTCTATAGTATAATATAATCTAATGATGCAATTTATATTCCTTGACACAACCAAATATACCTAAGTATACTAAAATGTTTTTGCAATTAAATTAGTTTATTTTACATTTAACTGGATGGACTGGTGGATCAAAGTTTGGATTTATGCTGGTTAATGGATATAGACTCGCTCCCTATTACAATGTATTAGGGAGCGAGTCTAATTCATTGGCCTCTGAAACAAGTGGACAAACGGTGTGAGTATGTTAAAACTTGTCTGTCTACCCTCTAAGATACTGGCATGATACGTGATGGCATGTATTGAATAATGTAATCTATGGATTGTAGGTATTTAGTTTCTTTTTCTTGACGTCACAAATATCCCACCATCTTCACTTAAAATATTTCGAATTAAGAACGCTATCTACCTCTTTTGTCTTATAAATTATTTAAATAGAGAACAATGCGTAGTCAGATGCGCCTTTTGTTTACATGTAGAAGCTATTGTCAGACGCACTTACCGTAAAATTACCCATCTAACCACCACACTATGTAGTATATAATGTAGCCAGCCTATTGTCTCTTGCAACTAGTCCGCATTGCGCTATTCCATTGGACGACTCCGTTCTGTCAATTACTTGAAGCGACAAATTCATATACCGTAACATCCGCAACTTATATGCCACAGCATAGATTTCATTCGACTGCAAATGTGTAGTGCATCAATTTTTGTGATTGGCTTTTGTTCTTTTGTAATTACTCTGTGGAGTAGCTGAGTATTCCGACAAAGGTTGGATTGCGTGTTCTGAATTTAATTTCACAATAGATTCATTCTTGTGGTCTTTGTAATAAGATTCATTATTGTTGGTGTCTTTGTTAAGTAGAGTGTTAGTGTAATTTAGTTGGGTTGTAAGTGTCAGTAGTCACGGTTAGGTGGTTGCATGTTGCTTCACCGAGGTTGCTAAAGCTGTCGTAGATAATGTGCTGTGTTGATGATTACACTGATATGTGTAACGGTCTATTTTTACGTGCGCTGAATCCGTAGTGAATGATACTTTTTTAGAATCAGACTCTTTGCTGGTATGTTTAAAGATAATAATTGCGGACATCATTACATATGGCCATCTAATTCTGAATTTAGCCTCGAGACTTGTGTTGTTGATATTATGATGGTGGAACCTATATATTTTTTTAATATTATTCCTTATATTTTTATAATATTTAGATACCAAGATTTGAAGCCGTAAAAACGACTCTTGGTTCATTTACTACATCGATTTTAGTAGCAAGTATAGTTGGAATTGATTCTAGGCGCGTAGTAGTTCCCCCTTGGATGAGAATAATGGAAAGAAAAAGGCAGGTATCGCCATTAGCATCATTAACCAATACATAGTCTCTATCTTATTGCATTTTTCTAGTTCAAGTTCAGAAGGACTAGACAAATAACATAAATAACATTTTTGATTAGCTTTCAATATAGTTATCTAGTTGGTTATTTAAATGAGGATAGATCACAGAGGTTTTACTCAGCTTGTACCTACCAGATACTATCTGGCGATTAGAGAAAATAGTTTAATAAACATTTAATCACTTATTTAATTGCATTGAAACATACAATTTCTAAACACATATTTTTGAAAAAATCATACCTCTTCAAGCGGCTAAATAACGATTAATCATTGACTCATCTCCACGATGCCCTAGACGGCAATCAAAAACATTCTTTAGAAGCGCTTTAATTCTTCAAGTTTTTATTTAAAATCATGCAGCTATCTCAATAAAACAAAGGAAAGTATTTTGTCAAAAAAGTGGAGTCTCGCTCTGGGGCGCGAGTAGCGTGTTATTATGCAGATCCGACGCCGTCGCCTCTGGGGACCGGTGACTTAGGACCACCGGCTTACATGACGCACAAGGACAATGAAAGTTGAGGCTAATGGATAGGCTTTGGACGGAAAGACTTGATTAATATAGAAAATAATAGTCTATACTAATATTATATATTTTTTTATATATAATTATGTGTGTAATTCAATTCGTTTTTATATATTTTAATTATATTTATTTTACTGTAGGCAGCATTGTTATTGTGAGTGCTATGTAATTGTCATGTGGATTGGTCCTGTTTTTATTATAGTTGTTTTTAGCAAAGTGTGTGATGTGGCTGTGCTTTAATAAATTAATAAATTAATTATAAAGAGATTTGATTGTTTGTTTGCATTGAATAAGCTCTGAAACTGCTGAACCGATTTGAATAATTCTTTCACAATTAGAATGCTACGCTATCCGTGTAGAAAATAGGCTAAAAAACGTAAAACGTAAACGGTAAACGGTAAAACGTCTAAAACTTTATGATTTTTTCATAAGCAATTTTTACATAAAATAATAAAAAATTTTAGAACCCAAACGAAAAAAAACATACCTAGTATACAGTACTTAAATTATAATTTAAAGATCAGACATTTATAAAATAACAATTAACGTTTAAGTTAATATAATCTTATTATACCTTAATACATACAGGAGCATTAAACACGCATATTTTAAGTAAGTACCTACATACTCGTAAATAATTTTTTTATTTCTTTTTGCAATTAAAGTAACCTATTTTTGCTGACATAAATTAAATATACACTAAAACAGAATCTCGTCAATTTGTAACATATATACATGCACAGAATGCACTGTCACGCCTTTATCTCTAAAAGGTAAGGCAGAGGTGTACTTAGAAATCACCTTATCTGTGCTAGCCTAGTGATGTGACCAGTGGACTCTGAAGTCAAAGTAGTTATCTAGTCGTTATTCTTAGTCAAAGTAGTTATCTAGTCGTTATTCTTAGTCAAAGTAGTTATCTAGTCGTTATTGTTAGTCAAAGTAGTTATTCTTGTCAAGAAAGCCTATTATAAAATCAAGGACTATGTTGACGATAGGAATGTGTGGATGTAGATACTGTTGTGCATGTGGCCTCCCTGGTACCGTGAGGTTGTTTCTATTACAAAAACGTTGTCTTTTTAAAGACATAGCTTGTAGCATTTTATTATGGCGTATTTCACGCCCCTATTCAACTGTTATAATTTTGTAAATGTGAGTTCAGTGTATTGTTCAGTCTAGAGAATTATACTTACCATATCACTTTTTTTTTTAAATCTTTGACCATTGACATCTCAAGACATGATTTTTTTACATTGCCCTCGCATAATTATTACCAAAATAATGTAACAATACCTTCTTTTTAAAAGAGTGTCTATGGAGTTTCTTGCCGGTTCTTCTCCATGAGATCAACTTCTTGGAACCGTGCAACTAGAGTCATAACGTTTTATAAATGCTTGAAAAAGTTCATATGAAATAAAAACCTTTTGATTTTTGATTATCAAAGTCTAAGTTTTATTTTTTTTATTTATTTATTGGCTTAGCAACAATTGTTGACACATAATATATTCAAGGTATACGTGCTATAATATAAAAAGTTTGGTACGACAATTTCTCATCGGTACTACACCGCATCCACTGTAGATTAAGAAGTAGGTACTAAATTAAAAGTTAATATACTTAACTATAAACTAACAACAAATGTTAGAATTAAAAACTTAGGAGTTAGTAGATACTTATATTTATTTGTGTGAAGCAAAGTAAACTTCTATTAGTATCAATAAATGTACATTTGTACACATATTAGTATGCCACGTATACGGAACACGCAATAATACTTTACTCGACCTGGGAACCGAACCGAGAATAAAAAAGACAGTGACTGGCAAACGAATAAAAAAATCTGACATTTACGGTGCACGGCTCTAGAACGGTCAACGCCTCTTGTCACCTGAGACATTAAGTACTAACTACTGGTATCCAACGAATGTCTAGAATTTATCCATTTTGAATTAATAATCGACATTTCGAACGACTGCTTTGGCAGAATAACGTATAGTTTATAGACAGTCTCTAAATGTCCATTATTTAATTGACATACTTGACATTTCCAAAGCTCGCATTTCGATATTTTCTATCCTATAATGACTTATTTGTTAATATTTCTAGTTAAATGCCAACTGTAGTTAAGTTTATTGAGTTTTTATTAATTTCTTGACAGCGTAATATTACTCATTTTATTTAAATTTATGTCTATATTTGTAGGTACCATTCTAGTTCAATTATGATGTGCATATTATATTCATAACCTATGACATAAATAATAAACACGCTATTTAATATACCTATATCTTATTGATGTATCAAAAACATATCGATATAAAAACCTAATGATTTCTTATACGTACTTACGCGAATATTACCCGTTAAAATTCGACAATACTGATTATCAATAGTTGGGAGAAGTCAGGATAAATTAACATCAATGTTCCAGAAAAAAACCTTCAAAAGTAATTTTATTTCAACACATTGTACACTTATGATATTTTCATACCTACTATATCTATTTATTCATAATATATCCACTATATTTATTTAGTCATCAATCTTTTTTAAGCTGAACAATTACCTACCTACTTGATCTAAATTCAAAATCGCACCATGTAAACCGTCGTAGCGTCTCATCCATGGGCGGTGACGGAATGTCAAAAATTTTGCTCGAAATGTGACCATCGTCGATGTTATTCTCATCTGATGGCCGCCTGAGGACATTCGGCTATAGCGTGTTAGTTCGCAGAAACATTTTTTGCATATCACATTATTATTTATGATTCATTCACATCTCGATGTGATTCTAAGATAGTTTCACGTCATTATTTTACTGATTGTCGGTGATTTTTGTTTGATTGAAATAATTCTGTGTATAGGTCATGAGGTCGTGTTATATCTATTATTACTATTTGTTAGTTTGGAATGATTTTATTGGAAACTTTTAAGGTGTTATGTAATACTTTCTGATTGACTTACCTACCTGTAATATTGTGTTCACTGATTAAAATATTGTAAAATTTTATTGTCAAAGCATACCATGTGGCTGCTAATTATAAAGTGTATGTAGTGTTTGACAGACGGTAAAAAATTAGACAAATTCTTTGAAAGGACCACCAAAGCACAGTTATTGTAATAGACACTACTGCACAGTGGACACAGACCTAATAATTATGGACAAAAAAAAACACAATACGAACAACTCTCAAAATTTATTCCGAGTGCCAACATACGCCGGAAAACTTTTCAACTCTAATCTCTCTATCAATCTTAGTTGTTAAGCAACGTATAATAAAAGTGGTCATCATAATTCGAAATCTTACAGCGGATCGAGTTGACCGCTACCACCAGCCTGCTGTGACCGTTCCACCGAGCGAGCATCTGAATTATTCATAACCTACGTAATTAAATGTCTTGCCAAGTAAAAACTAACGACACCTTCCTGTGGGATTTCTTAATATACTATAACGTGATAGTTGAGGGACTTAGGAATGGACAAAGAAATGAATTATTGATTGTTGCATGTAAAAAGTGATGCTATGGGTAGAGTTGTTTTAGTTAGTGGTGTTGTGTTTCCGCGAAAACTGTGCTTGTGAGCTAAGCACAGCGTTTTTTATGACAACTGCACCTATTCCATATTTATAAATACCGATAGCACATTTATTATGATAAAACTTTACTTGATACTGCGTGTTTTAATTAATTTTAATTCTCACAGTGCATAAAATTATCAAAACTGTGCAAAAATAAAGTAAGTATTGTTATAATTTGACGACTCAGTCGTATTAAAGTCCGCCTTCTGTGATAATGGTCCTGGATTTAAATCCCGGTAAGGGATAATATTTGTGTAATGAGCTTGGATTGGCCCTATATGGAATATGGAATAGAATAATAATAATTTACATACCTTTTGAAGGTTTTAGGTATATACACTCCGCTAATAATTTAAAGAATAGACATACCTAGTGCTAAAACAAAAAACAACTTGTACTTATGATTTCAATCACCTAAGCTTAAAATACTAATTCCATATAATTACCCGTGACGAAAAATCACTACTATTGCATTGCATTAAGTGCATTTGAAACACTGTGCAGAGAGTTAAATGTCAAGTACAATACTGTATTTCCTCTATAATTAAACGGTTTTTATTTGTTTCGTATTAGTACTAGTAGGAATATACCTTTTTGTTAAGCGTGTTTGAGCTGATTTATTTAGGTTGTAAGACAGAGATGATGCTATTCAATATGATAGTGGAATGTTTTGTTTATATTAAGATCCCATTCAACAGATAATTATTTTAGTAAGCTTTTCACCTAGAACATAAAACACTATAATTATTATAAATAAATAAATAAATAATAAATATTTCTGGACATTATGACACAGCGCCAACTAGTTCCCAGCTAAGCAACAAGGCTTGTGTTACGGATACTAGTTGGTTGATATACTAGGTACGTATATATTTTTTTTTGTTGTAAATACATACATATTATACATAGAAACATCCATGACTCGGATACAAATGGCCATGCTCATCACACAAACATTTGTCCCTACCGGGATTCGAACCCGGGACCCATAGCACAGAAGGCAGCGTTAACTACCTCTGGGCTAATCGGGTCGTATAGTAACAAAAATTCGTTTTATATATACTATAATCTTTCACTAAATACAAAGAAATAAACACTTGCAAGCACACTGGACTGTGACGTCACGTTTTTGCTCTAATCGATGACGTCACGCCCCAGTGGGCATCAATCTTAAGAACATACGCTCGCGCATCGGAACCTGTTACATATTCATTTCAGATTACTAGATCGTTGTAATTATAATTTTACACTGTTTTTAGGTTTGATTTACGTGTGGTCTTGATTTAGTATTGAAATATAGGTTAATGAAGAAAATAAATAATATACCTTCTTCTTAATATTACCTATTCATTTAAAAAAAGGTATGTATACATATCGTGATCAATTGAAGTACAAATGAGATGCAATGACAGTATATATACTTAACTAATTCTTAGTATCTACTTAAGTAAAAACGTATGCCAAAGATGTAATGACACCAATTATAAATAGTGAAACTACCTAGGTATTATATAAATGGGATAAATAAATATAAATTAAAAGGATAATCATAGGAATAGCTAGTGTAAAGCACTATGGAGATTAAAACACTAATTATCCACACACTAGTTTATATTTGAGCAGAGTTACAGCTTAGTTCAAACACTCAGTTACAATACATTCAATAATGGTTGTCCTACCCTATTTATAATATTTCGTAGTTATCAAATCAAATGTAAAATATTTATTAAACACATTTAAATGTTCTAAATTAATACTAATAATTGATGTAATATAATATTGATTAATAATTATGGTTTATCTAAGCATGAACAACATCCGGAAACATAACAATTTAATAATCATGCCATTATACGTCACGCCCGCTGAATGTCTATCTGGTAGTTGTTAACACTCGGCCATCCTGTACTGGGAGTGTCCCACGACCACCGTTGTCTCCTCCCGTTGCGAACCCGAGGTTCTGAAACAGAAAAGGAAGCAGAGCAGTACTTTGTATACTATTATACCTACAAACATTTTATGGTTGTGTCATTGTTTATACTTTTCACACGGGGAGCGGCTACTTATTAATGACACACAGATTTATTTACAGATTAATAAGATACCGAAACATATAATGGACTTAATCACATAGCCGTCCTGTTTTTAAGACTTGTTCACGCAGCTACTTATACTTATATGGAGTTGATCACATAGTCATCCTACTTTTAGGTCTATCACACAGCGACCTGCAGTTGTATGGCCATGATCACATAGCCATCCTACTTTTAAGTCTATCACACAGCAACCTATAGTTATATGGACATGATCACATGGCCGTCCTACTTTTAAGTTTATCACACAGCAACCTGTAGTTATATGGACATGATCACATAGCCGTCCTATTTTTAAGTTTATCACACAGCAACCTGTAGTTATATGGACATGATCACATAGCCGTCCTATTTTTAAGTCTATCACACAGCAACCTGTAGTTATATGGACATGATCACATAGCCGTCCTATTTTTAAGTTTATCACACAGCAACCTGTAGTTATATGGACTTGATCACATAGCCGTCCTATTTTTAAGTTTACCACACAGCAACCTGTAGTTATATGGACTTGATCACATAGCCGTCCTATTTTTAAGTTTACCACACAGCAACCTGTAGTTATATGGACTTGATCACATAGCCGTCCTATTTTTATGTTTATCACACAGCAACCTGTAGTTATATGGACTTGATCACATAGCCGTCCTTAAATGATTATTAAGAGTTTATCACAAAGTATTCAGTAGTCATATAATTAGTATTATTTTATACATGGTATGATCTAATACTGGTATTTAAAGATCTATTAGCTTTGAAGAAGATCAATCAAATCATCCCTATCTACTTCTCGATCACTGCCTGCGCTATCATCCTCAGATATCATTGTTTTGTACGGACGTAGAGTTTCACCCCGAACTACAGCACTGAACTTCCTATAGCCTTTCATACCCTTTATACTTGAAATAGTATATCGATCTAACGTGTGTTCGGCCTTAGATATTTTGTATGGACCCGTGTATAATCCATTCATCTTCCTAGTAACGCCAGTACCAGAGTCTCTAGCTATACCCCCATTCCAAAGAACTAATTGGCCTATTTTATACTTAGTACATATCTTACGGTTCCTGGCAAATCGCGCTTTCATGGTAGTCATGTTTCTATCTATACGGAGCTTAGCAGTTTCCCTAGTTGCCTGGAGTTCATTTTGTTGAGTCTCAGACGTTGAGGGTGCATCAGAAGAGAAAGAGATATCTAGAGTTTTTGTGACCAAACATGAGGTTAACCGGCGAAAAACCGGTAGTTGCGTTTGGTGTATTATTGATACCCCAGACTATATCATCTAACTTATTGTCCCATGTGCATTCACTTTCCGACATAGTATTAAGACCATTTAATAAAGTACGGTTTATGCGTTCGACTTGGCCATTAGAACGAGGGCTGGCTATTGCGTTCAAAATATGTTTAAATTGGTTTTCTTGAGAAAACTGTTCGAAATATCTACTCGTAAATGCTTTGGCTCTGTCAGTTATGATTCTTACTGGATAACCAAACTGTATAATAATTTCTTTAAGTAACCTAATAGTTTCTACAGAACTACAGTTCTTAGCCGGTCGAGCAAATACAAACTTTGTGAAAACATCAATTACTACAAGAATGTATTTCCTTTACGTGTTTAGCAAAAGGACCAAGATGGTCGACGTATAAGGTATGCATAGGTATGGCTAGTTTGTTAATTGGATATAATTCACCTTCCAACCTACCATAATTGCCTTTGTTATACGCACATTGTAAACACGATTTTATATAAATTTCCTTATGAATCGTGTCATGTCTTCAAACCAAAACTGAGCTTTAATAGCACCTTCACATTTTTCGAAACCGGGGTGACCTATTTGATCGATTTTTGGAGTAAGCCGTATTTAGCTAATTTAGGGATGACAAAGCGCTCACCAGCAACAGTTTTTCGGAAGAGTATATTATCTTGTTCTATATCTATATACTATCAGCCAACAATGTAGTTGACTGGTAAATTTGAATCAGATTTATCATGAAGTCTAGAAATAATATTTTGTAAATTATCATCTTTTAATTGCAGAGTGATTAGCCAATTCGAATAATCACTTATGAGTATTGTATTTGTAGTAGGGTTTCTACTTAAAGCATCTACGTGTTTCATACGCTCGCCTGGCCTATATTCTATTTCCAAATCAAACTCTTGTATGGTTAGCCACCAACGAACGATTCGAGGAATTAAATCGAGTTTTACAAGAGTCGTCCTTATGGCGGCACAGTCTAACCTTAACTTTGATCCCTGTCAAATAAATTCTAAACTGTTTAAGGGATTCAACGATAGCGAGGGTCTCAAGCTCATAGCTATGATAATGTTTCTCTTCTTTGCTGGTTACCCTACTAAAATAAGCGATTGGTTTTAAAACTCCATCAGTTTGATATTGCATAAAAATTCCGCCTAAACCTAATTTGCTAGCGTCTGTGTGCAATTCAGTTTTAGCATCGCAGTTGTAAATGGCTAACAGGTTTTTCAATTAAACGTTGTTTAAGGGTATTAAACGCCTCTTTCTGCAAATCTTTTAACAAATTTCCTAAAATAAGACGTCAATCCAATAAATTGCCTAATTTCGTGTACCTACATTACGCGGCCTATTATATTTTGCAACGCAATTTATTTTAGCTTGGCCTGGTTGTATGGTGCCAGCTAAAATTTCATGGCCTAAGTATGTGGCACTATGCTTTAAGAAAAGAACATTTACTCAAATTTAATTTTAAATTTGCCCATGCTAGTAATTGTAAAACCTTTTCCAAGAGTAATAGGCCTTCCTGTACTGATATTGTAGGTAACATTACGTCATCAAGATATAGTGCAATATCTTGATCGATTTTCCCTGTCATTTGTATTAAGCGAGAAAATACAGCCGGTGCATTTGCCAAACCCTGATTGCGTAACGAATGCAGTCTTTGGTATAGACTCCTCATCTAGACTCACCTAATAATAACCTTGGGCGAGGTCAAGTGTAGTAAAGAAGAATTTGCCTGATAGCTTATTGACTTGGTCTTCAGTATGCGGTAATGGGTATCGATCTTTGATGGTATTAGCATTCAATGCCCTATAATCAACACATAGCCTATAGTCCCCACCCTTCTTCTTGACTAGTACTACAGGACTCGCGTAATCTGACATAGACTCCCTTATGATACCTGTCTCTAACAAGTCCTTGACTTTACCCTTCACGATCTCATTTTCCTTATGTGACAATCTGTAAGGCTTATAATGCACTGGCCGGTTATCTATAGTGCAAATGTGCATCTTTATGAGGTCAGTGCAACCTTCAGCAGTCCTTGGTACTTGTGGCAAACGAGTGAGCATACTTATTTAAGAGACATAGTACTTGTTCGTTCTCCGTACGACTAAGGAAACCTTTATCGATATTTAAAAAAATAATTCGCGAACAATTAGTATCTGAGCTATCTATAGCTAGTATTTTAGATTCATTCCCATCACTTATTGGTATTGACACTAATTCCGCCCTAGCTATTAGTCTATAGTCCTCCCACACTACATCAGTATAGCCTAAATTAATAACCTTCAAATAGGTACGACACGAATTAATAACAGCGGCAGGTATTAAATAAGTTAATTTTCCTAACTGCATCCATACTGTACGAGTTAAGAATGTACAGTCCCTATGACTTTCAAAACAGTCAATAAATACTTTAACATACAATTGAGTTTGCTTTGGTATTCTAACCTTATGCTTTAAGCGTACTGAAAATGTTTCAATAAAGTCTGATGCGTGTAAATCCATGTCCAAAAATAAATCCTGTACAACTTTACTTTTGACGAAACGTATAGAAGAAGCTGAAGTGACTAGACTAACGTCTTCACTATTAATCATACTTTGTCCACGTAATAAATCGACATCTGATGTAATGTAATTAGTCGATTCGAATATTCCATCCAATATCACACTATCTATTAAAATACGTAAGCAACATAAACCGAGTGAATTAACACATGCTCCGCCAAACCCTCTCATGACAGTAGTACTAGGCTCGATTTTAACCTCTAAGTTTATGGCTTGTGATTTACAAAGTAGATTTAATTGCTGCCAGTGTCTATGTAAGCTACGAGACGCTTTCCATTCACTATTACAGTTTTCTTATACATATCGGCATATACATCATAGGTTATATTATGCAGTACTTGACTAACCTTTTGTGGTTGCTGGCGGGATGTCCCAGCTGTGAACCAGCATGCCGCTGTGGTGTGCCCGCTGCGCTGACAGTTTTCGCAGCGCTGTTGTTGTCTGCAGTCACGCGCCTCGTGACCCGGCCGCCGACACACGTAGCATATCTTCAGCTGGAGCGGGTAGATCGGTGTAGAATCTTGCACATTGCTTGCAGCACCTCGTCTCCAAGTAGATTCACGCGTAGTATACGTCTCCACTCGTTGAAAATTTTCACTTTCTAGCAGAGTCTCGTAGACGCAATTGCATAACAAAGGTTCGATCAGTATCATGCCAGCCGTAGACATCGCCCAACTGATCTAATTTGTGGAGCCACCCGACAACGTTGTTATTATTATCGTCAGGTCGGAACTTTGGTATCACCTCGGCGTCACTGGGAGCAAAGTGCCTGTTTTTACTGTTTCTGCTCTTCCGAGGGTCGACATCGGTAACGGAATCGCTATTCTCGTGTTCAGAACTCGAAACACAAAATTTTCGTTTGCGTACACCCAATCCGTTCAGGTATGGTCCGGACATTATAGAAGAAGAAAAAAAAAAAAGTATCCCACTTCTGAGATGTAAAGCACTATGGAGATTAAAACACTAATTATCCACACACTAGTTTATATTTGAGCAGAGTTACAGCTTAGTTCAAACACTCAGTTACAATACATTCAATAATGGTTGTCCTACCCTATTTATAATATTTCGTAGTTATCAAATCAAATGTAAAATATTTATTAAACACATTTAAATGTTCTAAATTAATACTAATAATTGATGTAATATAATATTGATTAATAATTATGGTTTATCTAAGCATGAACAACATCCGGAAACATAACAATTTAATAATCATGCCATTATACGTCACGCCCGCTGAATGTCTATCTGGTAGTTGTTAACACTAGTCCTTGTAGGTAATGTTGATATAAATATTAATAATAACAATATTCCGCGATGAAATCCGTAAAAAAATTATGTCTAGTATGCTGAATAATAAACTCATTTGTAGCCCACAAAATAATAATTTATTTTCATCTACCACTATGTTATTACTCAAGTTTACAACTGCGTTACCATCTGAGTATTTGACTTCAGTTTATATAACCTTCAATATACCTTGATTTCGGTTATCATAACCTTCCAAATGGTAAGTGGATATTGCATGTACGACCCGTAACATAAATCTAAAACAAAGAAATAAAAGACAAAAAACCAAAGGCAATTATTTAATTTATTTTTAGCGAACATACCTTTATAAAAATAAATAAAGTAAGTAAACGGTGAAAAAAAAAACACAGGCAGGTTATTCGAACTCCTTTAATGTTAGATATTGTATAAAATAACCGTCTTATATCACAGATGCTCTAATTAATGTTCGAATTTTAAAGGAATACTTATAATTACAGTTGATTCCTGGATTATGGCTGAGCCTGTAATCTTTTGCAATTTTCTCTTAATCGCCAGAGTTTTTAAGTGACCAGTTCACAAAGACCCCAAGTCACTTTAAAATTACTACCCGATGCTTCTAAAAATGTACAGCCCGTAGTGGTTTACGGGGCCCATGGGATACTGGTTGTTTTAAATGGTACCTCGAGACATTTGGACTTATGTGATAATTCTAGGGCAAGATGGTAGAAATTTGATAATTCGCGGTTAGGGAAACGATCGTTTTAATAATAAGTTGGACGTAGTTAGTGAAGTATCCTATAGAATAGAAGATGCGTAGAGTGGCCTTTAGTGCTAAAGAATACGTTACAACTGAAAATATTATTATAATATATTTACTAGGTTTATAACCGAAAACTCGTATGTGTTGAGATAAATTTATTTTTAGTGTTTTATACGCTCATTAAAATAAAATTATAATAATAGAATTACAATTGGTTAAGGTTTATGTTACTTTGGTATGTCTACAAGTATAAACCTTATTTTCAAGTTAAGAGGACACTGCGAGTCACGACACGACGTACATGACTCCATGTTAATTAAGTAATAATTTAAAAAAAAAAAAAAAAAAAAAAAAAAATACATATAGGTTTGCATATAATATATGATGATGATGATGTCATCCTGACCGATTTCGGCCACAGCGACTATAATAATTAAAGGACCGGATCCTGAGTTCCTGGGTGTAGTCGTTCTACCCTTTGATGCGCTCTTTGGTGACTCGCATATCCAATCTTGTTGGAAAAGGTTCGAGCGCAGTTGGAGCACGTCAGCACCCCATTCACGTAGTTATAACTGTATGCCACTGGTGGTCGGGCTTTAAGTTCGTCTCTTTTCTGGTCGAGCTCCTTGAGGCGGTCAATTTCAAAGGCATTAACCTGTTGATGGATGAGACGTCTCCATTCAGGGCGCGTTGCTGCTTTGGCCTCCCACTGTGAGGGCTCTATTTTGCATCTCTTCATATGTCTTTTCAGAACATCCTTGTATCTCAGGTACTGGCCACCGCGCTTACGCTTACCGTACTGGAGTTCTGAAAAGAAGATACGCTTAGCTACCCTACTCTCCGCCATACGCGACACATGTCCACACCACCGCAGCTGTCGCCTTAACAGATACATCTCTATACCTCCGACCTTTGCGAGCCTCAGGACATTTGTGTTCCTGACGTGGTCTGACCATTTGATGTTCATGATGTCTCGAAGACATTTGAGATGAAATCTATCCAGTGTGCGAATATGCTTCCGATATGGAACCCATGTTTCTGAGGAGTATAAGAGACTCGGTAGCACTGCAGCCATATACACGTTGATTTTTGTGGAGAGCTTTAAATCATGTGAGTGAAATACCCTTGATCTCAGTTTACCATATGTTGCAGCAGCAGCGCCTATTCTGCTGTTAACTTCCGCGTCCAGGTCGCATTTTGATGTTATTGTACTGCCAAGGTATTTAAACTTATCCACCTGCTTCAAAACATCTCCACCAATGCAAATATTAGAAGCTAAGATGTTATTAGCTTCTTTATTAATCATCACTTCAGTTTTCCTAACATTTATCCTGAGACCAAATTTAGAGCAGGCTTTATCGAGACTAGTTATTAAGTTTTGTAAACCAACTACAGAGTCCGTTACAAAACACAGGTCGTCAGCATACATTATTTCGGTCACAACAGCGTGAGAAACTCTTGTACGGGACTTGAGCTTGGAGATATTAAAAAGGCCACTATCCATGCGGAAACGAATATGGATACCTTCAGATAGGTCCTTCAAGGTTTCTCTGACAACTACACTAAAATAAAGGGCAAATAATGTAGGCGCTAAGACGCAGCCTTGTTTGACCCCACAGGTAACGGGGAAAAACTCGGACTGTTCCCCATTGACGGAGACGCAGCACTTCATGTCATCGTGTAATAGTCGGAGGAGACTCACGAATTTGTCCGGACACCCAAGTTTGCCTAGAATAACCCAAAGAGCATCGCGAGGTACACTGTCAAATGCTTTTTCCAGATCAACAAAGCAAAGAAACATTGGTTGACGTTGTTCTCTGCTCTTCTCTAGTAGTTGGCGAACTGAGAAGATGGCTTCACATGTTCCTCTGTCTGGTCTGAAGCCAAACTGGGTTTCAGGCAAAATCGTTTCTGATAAAGGCAGTAAGCGATTCAGTAGGATCCTGGCGAATATTTTTCCCGGAGTATATAAAAGCGATATACCTCTATACGAATTACAATCGGAACGGTCTCCTTTATTTTTGTACAGCGAGCAGATCCGAGAAGTTTTAAAACATTCTGGTACAAGTTCTTCATTCCACATACGTACAAAAAGCTTCCACAAGGTGTCGTGTAGAAAATCTCCTCCGTACTTAATCATCTCCCCGCAAATACTGTCAACACCAACAGCCTTGTTGTTTTTCTGTTGTTTGATGGCAAAAATAGTCTCTTGTAGCGTCGGAGGTTCCACCAGCTCTATTTTTTGTGGTGATTCTGAAAGAGACTCTATGAAATGTAGATTTGCTGTACGATCTACGTTGAGCAAGTTACTGAAATGTTGTACCCAACGTTTCATGACATCATCTTTATTAGTCAGAAATACACCATCTTGTGACTTGATTGGTACAGAGCTACGCTTTGATGAATTTACAAGCTTCCTTAGCTCGTCGTAAAAAGTTCCTAGTTGTTTGGTGTCTGACAGCCATTGCAAATATTGAGACTTATCTTGCCACCATTTATTCTTGGCTTCTCTAGTGAGCTTCCTGATATGTGCACTGCTCTTTTTTATGCGATATAACACACCACCCTGATGGTTACGATTAGTTTCCTGTTTGAGGAGGTCTCTGTGTATTCGGAAGGCATCAGCAAAGTTCGCGGCGTTCTCATCAAACCAATCTTCGCTTTTGTGAGATGTTACGCCCAAAACCTGAGCACTTAATTCGGTGATATGTGTTGAAAGCGTTTGCCAAGATGTTCCTAGATCCTTATTCACAACATCAATAGATGACAGAGCACTATCTAAAGCCTGCACATACGCTTCCCTGGATGGAATGTTTTGCAGTTTTTGTAGGTTGATGCGTAACGGTTTGACAAACTGGCGCCTACGAGGACGACGAAGGCTAATGTTGAGCTTTGTTAATACAAGTCGGTGATCAGTCCAGCAATTGGCACCTCGCATAACACGCGTTACATGCACTTGGGCAATATCCCTGCGCCGCACGATAGCGTAATCGATAAGATGCCAGTGCTTAGACCGTGGATGCATCCAGGTTGCCTTATGTTTGGTTGGGAGTCGAAAAAATGTGTTCGTTATTGATAAATCAAATTGGGCACAGAAACTGAGTAAGAGCTGCCCATTGCTATTCATATTTCCAATTCCATGTCTACCAAGAATGTTTGGCCAAGCGTCAAAGTCATGTCCAACTCTGGCGTTAAAATCACCTAACAGTAATATCTGCTCGCGAGGTCGAATTTTTGACAACGTTTGTGTCAGGTCTTCATAAAACTGGTCTTTAATGTCATCTGACTTGTCCAAGGTCGGCGCGTACACGCTAATGATGTTCAAAAAGTTATTGTGTTGTAGGTGTAGTCTCAGTGTAATAACACGATCCGAGATGTAAATGGGGCATTCCTCTAGGCGCTTGGCAATTTCAGTTTTGATAGCAAATCCTACACCCGAGCGTCTTGGTTCATGCGCAGCGGTACCTTTCCAGAAGAATGTATACCCAGCGCCATGTTCCACGATTTCTCCTTCGTCAGCAAGATGAGTTTCGCTGATAGCAGCAATATCTACATTGTAGCGGCGTAGTTCTCCTGCCACTATAGCTGTTTTACGTTCTGGGCAAGTATTAGCGTCGCGGTCTATAAGTGTGCGTACATTCCACGCACCAAAGATCAGATCAGACGTTTTTGGTTTTTTGAAAATTGATTTTGCAGTATTTCGACCACGCAGTGTGGGATGCAAAGGCAGCCGTGGTTACTACCCTCCCGTTAAAATAGGAACAAGCAATTTTTGGAGCACCTTTTCTAGCTCCCTCCAAGACTGAGCAAGGAAAGCAGTGCCACCCTAAAAAGGGCTGCTTTGTCACATGGGGTGCTGCCCAGTTTGTGCTGTTGTTCCAGTGCAACACAAAAACGACCCATCTCCCCATGCCGCCTGTGTGCAGACCTCAGACAAAGCTCGGCGTGCAAAGCCAAACCTCTCTACCTTAGTCTATCGCCACAGGGCTTTATACAAGTCTCAAGAACCAGTATCCAGAAATAGTCCGTTACGCGAGATATATTACGGTGCGTAAATGCTTGCGCAAACATAGACGCACCCTCTCCACCTAATCCCCCTTTTCCCAATGGAACGGATAGCCGCTACAATCGGAGAGGAACAAGTCGCAGTGTCTGGTTGACGATAGCAAGACCCCTATCGCCACCCTTCAGGCCATCCACTTTGCCTAGCTATCTCGCCACCGATGGTGGACTGCTATTACAACCGAGACAGACCCTGTGCACTATGCGGGGAGTAACCGCAAAGCTTGGTTGTCGGAACATCCAAGCCCCCTCGACCAGGTTTGGCCCACGAGTCGACGTGGTTACCGGGGTGTGGCCGCTGCGTGCAAACAGCTACGAGGAGCCACTGGTGAGAGTTGTGGGCATCAACGAATTTAACTAGGCGATCATCTGCCAAATGGCCAACTGGATTGATCACCGACGTATATACGTACTATCACGCATGTCTTTTCCGAAGCTTCAGGCAGAGGTGTAATAATATACACTCACAATTTGCTGGTATGTTTGAGGTCCCATATAGGTACGTAGTGGGGGGCGAGCCTATTGTCACCAACCGTACAAGAATCCAAACTCCTAGCTGCTACGGAGAATTTGATAGAAAAATCTAATAACACTTTTCTCGATATGGGAATCAAACCCAAGACCTCTCACTGAGTTAACTACTCAGTGAGAGGTCTTGTAGTACGTACTAGTAGTAGTAGTTAGGTTACTAGACTATAGAGACTAGCATAACACTTAAAAACAAAATTATTGTGGACCGGTTGTAATCTTATGGTGCGTCAAATTTCAAATTTGTGTCTTATAGAAAAATGCCCGCGAAAATACTAATAAAAATCTCACGCGTTTAAAAGAAATACAATTTTCAGTGACCTCGAAGCGTCTCTTGGGTTTTATGGGTTAACAGCACCCAAGACAACCATTTATCACGGGCCCGTCAAAATCTAATTGTGCCGCCTGGCCAACCACCGCATTGTGACCGTAATTACGGCCATTTTTTTACACAAAGAACTAAATCGACTTTAAACATTTTTTTGTTCCCGAAAACGCAATTTAGTGGATATTCCAAATATTTCACTGTGATATTATTGTATAATGCTGATAGTCATTTTTATGATGATCTGCCAAATTCGATAATTGGTTTTTTTTCGGTGATAAATTAAAAAAAATGTCTGCATCGTTCCTTATTCGATCGTCCCAGAATTCCTTATTAAAAAATATATCCGGGCTACGTGTTTTTAGGAGTATTTTCTTTCAATACTATTCGATTATTCGATTGTATACACTGGCATCAATACGTAAGTGAATCCAGAAAGTAAGTAAATAAAAATAAAAATAAATAAATCTCTTTGACGTTATCCGAGGAGCAATAATCAGTTGGTACATCAGTTTTGTGATATTTTATTAGTCAGACAAATTAATCTGAATTAATCAAGAGAATAAATGAGTATGAATAATTTTAAAATGTCTTTGTAATAATAAAATATATAGTTGGTTTAAACAAATCAAGCAGTTTCTGCAGTTCTGATGAGCGACTACTGTGCAAGAGGTCTTAGGTTGGATTGTCAGGTCGAGGAAAGGTTTTATTGGGTTCTCCTATGAAATTCTAAGTATAAGCTCTGAAGCTTGGATTCGTGTCCACTGATGCCTATAGGTTCGCCCCCTTTTACATGGGGCCTAAAACACACCGGTGAAATGTAGGTGTACATTAGTACACCTCTGCCTAACCCTTGGGGAATGACAGGTGTGCTGAAAAGTTATGTTAGAAGATATTATTATTTGAGTTTGCTCTGTGGCAACACTAGAGTAAACAGCTGATTTTACTGGTCTCATAAATTATTTTAATATTTATTTGAATTCTTATTAAATTGTGCAATTTATCGTTTCATCACTAAATAATATTATTATAAATACTGTTTTGTATGTAAGTTTTGATGTTAAACTCCAGAAATAAGTGTATTTTGTTAAACTAAGTGACTGTGACGCCTACCTACCGGCTAACGACTATAAAATTGTCATCTCATTGTTTACAGGTACAAAAACTAATGTAATACTATTAATATTTAATAATACAGTTATATTTAACAATATCAAAATCATTTTGGTACTTATTACTATATGTAAACAGTAATATAACCCTAATCGGTTTATTTTGGTGACACAACTTCATAATATCTTAGATATTTCAAAGTTATTTATTGTACTATTCTTATTTCTATTTTGACCTTACTTCTATCTCTCAATCACCCTTTTTAATTATTTTCATCTCTTTTCAATTCCTATCTACCACAATGATGACTCGTAAGGCCTCCGCTCGCCAGGAAGAGACTAAACTCCAACTGGCTTTGAGCGAGCTGAAGTCATCCAAGGAGTTGTGTGATCAAATGAATAGGGAACGAGATGACAATGAGAGGGAATTAATAGATATCTTAAATAAAAACAAGCAATTAAAATGTGAATTGTCAAAGTTGCATGAACAATGCACTGAGGCATTGGCTGCCCGAGACAGACTCCAACTCATTGTTGAGGGATTCAACCAATGTAGCATAGAGTATGAACAGGCTCTTGACCGTGCACATTTTCTTGAACAGCAGCTACATGAGGCTAACAGTAAAATTTCACAACTGGAGACAGCACAATATAACGCCACAGCCTCATTGAATCAAAGCCTCTTTAATGAGTTGGTTGAATCTGCTCCGAGCTTAGTTTCTATTGCAGGTAACACTAAACCCATTTTTACTATAGACTTAACTTGTAATGAGACTCCAAACAACTCAGTGAGGGTAGTTAAATGCAGTAGGAACAAGTTCAAAAAATATGTCAAAATAAACAGATATATTAGAAAAACTCAAAAGTTGGTAAAAAGACAGAAGTTTTTCATAAAAAATGTAAAATTAAATAGAGAAAGACTTCAATTATTAAAAAAATTGGATATTTATTCAACAAAAATACAAAATAACTCTCTGAAATACAAAACAAATATTCATAGTTTGGAATTAGAGATTAATAGTCTACATGATAAATTAGTTTCTATGACAAATAAGTATAAGAGCTCAGAAATGCAGATGAAGGAGTATATGTTGGCTATGAATGAGCTGGTATGTTCGGCAAGCACTTCCACCATTGAGCTTACACATCCAGTGACCTTAAATTGCTCACCACCTTGTCAGCCACCGCCAGCTTGTTCATTGACTAGTGACACTTCCATCATGCACAACTGCAACAGCTCAATTGATACCACACACAACATTCATAGGGTAAATCCTAAACTTGTTATATTTAGTGATGAAATTGGTAAAAATATGGGCCAGTTATTAGCTAAAACTTGTAAGGGATATTCTGTTATAAATTATTGTATGCCTGGTATGACTTACATGCAAATAATGTCAAAAATTGTTAGTTTTAATTTTACCCAGGATACAACATTACTTATATTGGTGGCTAATAGAGGAAGTATGAACAAAACTAACTTGATAAGATACTTTGACATGCTGTCAAAAATGCAATTAAATAAGGTTGTAATGTTCTCACTCCCTTACAGCAATGGTCTGCCTCAGGCAGAAAATGACTTTAGGTATAAGTTAAATATGACCCTACATACCATATCATGCAATACTGATTGTTTCCATTACATTGATATTAATGTATATGTCAGTAAACATTTATATTTGACCAAAGGTGGTTACCACCTTTCTATGTATTTGAAAAGACAGATAGCGGTAACGCTAGCATATTTTTTTGATACATTAGCCAAGAATCTGGCTATTAAACATTTTGGTTCTATTGAGCCACTTATTCAAATTGACATTTCCAATAATTTAAATTAGACCTTAAGACAAAAGAGGCAACCTCTTGCTTAGATTTACCATTAAATAATGTAATCATTCACTCATGTCAATCACAATGTAAAATTAAGTATACAAATGGTAATTTAATTAACCTGGTACATCAGAATATTCAAGGAATGTTAAATAAGGACCTAGAAATAGAATTATTTGTAAATTACAATAAAATTGATATTCTGTGTATTACCGAACATTGGCTAAAAAGCCACCAGATTATGTTTAATTTTGATAATCACCAGGTTGGTAGTTCGTTTAGCAGAGAGAATGCCATTCATGGTGGCTCCTTAATCCTATTAAATAATCAACTTAAATTTAAAGAGCGTAAGGATATAGTGAGCCTCTCTGTTGAGCGAACAATTGAGATAGCCTGTGTGGAATTGGAACAGTTCATTGTACTAAGTGTATACAGACCGCCTTCAGGGTTGTATGACTGTTTTGAGAGGATAATGGATGAAGCACTTCATAAAGCATGTAATAACACCAGTAAATCTATAATCACATGTGGTGACTTTAATGTTAACTTACTGGAAACTTCAAGTTCCAGCATTAAAATCATAAATCTTTTCCGGTCATATAATCTTGGAAATATATTTTTGGAGCCTACTAGAATCACTACCACTACTGCTACATGCTTGGATAATATTTATACAGATATCATACCAAGCAACAAGGAAATTATTAATCTATTAGATTCTGATCACTGTGGTCAGTTGATTACTATTAAAAATCAGAATAAGGTAGTGGTTAAAAGAGATATTATAATCAACCCAAAAACTGCAGATCGCTTGGGAAAATTTAAACAAAAACTTTGTAATAAATTACCTTTATTGTTATATAATAATGATCCCAATAAATTCTATGATTCTTTTTTTGATATATATTGTACAGAATTTAAATCAACTTTTAAACCCAAAACTATCTCGGTTGATGGTAATGCACCTTTTAGTGAATGGGCCACTGTTGGTATTCATGTTAGTAGGAATAGACTTTATGAGCTATACAATGAACGTACATATATTAACACCCCTGAGTTTGGTACATATGTCAAAAACTATTCGAAATTGTTTAAAAAAGTTTGTTGTATAGCCAAGTCTCGTTATTTAAGCTCGAAAATAAAAAACAGTAAGAATATTATTAAAACTACTTGGAATATTATTAACAGTGAAACGGGAGGAGTTAGTGGCAGAAACAGTGAATATAACCTAAATATTAACAATAGCATAGTTAAGTCAGACATTGATGTCGCCACAGTGTTTGAAACTTTTTTCGCAGATATTCCTGTTTCAACTACTAAATCCTTAAACTCATCACCCACTGTCGCGGAGTCCTTACTCAAAGAAAATGTCAAAGCTAGTAATGTTAAATTTCACTTTAAACAGATAAATTATACAGATATTATCAAAGCTTTTAATCTGTTAAATGTAAAAAAGACTTTAGACCTATGGGGTAATTCCGTGGACGTTACTAAGTCTATAATTGATACTGTAGCACCTACCCTAGCGCTTATTTTTAATGACTGTATTGACTGTGGCAAATTTCCTGATCTTATGAAATATAGCAAGATAATACCGTTGTTTAAATCTGGCAGCACATCCGACCCCACTAATTATAGACCTATCTCAGTGCTACCTACATTTAGTAAAATCTTTGAAAAATTAATGTTAGACCAAATGCAACGGTTCTTTAATAAAAATAATCTTTTAAATAGAAAGCAATTTGGCTTTACCAGGGGTCGTTCAACAACCGACGCCGGTGTTGAACTTTTAGGTCATATTTTTGATGCATGGGAGAAATCGCACGATGCTCTGGGCATATTTTGCGATTTGTCTAAGGCATTTGATTGTGTTATTCATGAAACTTTGATCAGGAAATTACGCCACTATGGTATGAGCAACACTTCGCTGAATCTTCTTACTTCGTACCTGGGTAGTAGGATTCAGAAAGTGGACGTCAACGGAATGAGATCCTCGGGGTCTATGGTTACAATGGGAGTCCCTCAGGGTTCAATTCTTGGCCCATTCTTATTTTTAATATATATAAACGATTTGCCATATCTAATAGGAGATTATAACGAGATAGTGCTGTTTGCAGATGACACATCACTTTTATTTAAACTTAAACGCAATCAAATGGTTTTTGACGATGTTAACAGCGCTCTCTTTAAAGTGCTACACTGGTTTAATGCAAACAACTTACTTTTAAATGAAAGTAAAACTAAATGTATAAGGTTTACTACACCTAACGTAAGACAGATGTTGCCCAGTGTATGCATTAATGGCAAGCAGTTGGACCTTGTGGACACCACTGTATTTCTGGGTCTTACTTTGGACTCTAAGCTTCAGTGGGGCCCACATATAGAGAAATTGTCCAAGAGGCTCAGTTCTGCGGCATACGCTGTTAAAAAAATTCGTCGCTTAACTGACGTAGATACAGCTCGTTTAGTTTATTTCAGTTACTTTCATAGTGTGATGTCGTACGGTATTCTATTGTGGGGGAATGCTGCCGACATCCAGACTATTTTCGTGCTGCAGAAAAGGGCTATCAGGTCAATTTACGGGTTAAGACCCAAATATTCACTGAGGGAAAAATTTAAAGAGATTGATATCATGACTGTCCCATCACAGTATATCTATGAAAATATGTTGTATGCTCACAAAAATATCAATCTTTTTAAAAAGGGTAGTGATTTTCATAATGTTAATACTAGGAATAAAGATAAATACATTATTCCTTCAACTAGGCTCAAAAAGATTAGTAAATCATTTAAATGTCTATGTATACGCTTATACAATACAATCCCAGGCCATATACAGAAACTGAACCTTAATAAATTTAAATCTGTGGTTAAGCGTAGACTTTGTGCTAAGGGTTATTATACGCTGAAAGAATTCTTGGAAGATAACAATGCCTGGGATTAAGCTGTTCTGGTGAACGAGGCTATCAGACTGAATTAATATTACTATTTTGTGATGATGTGGGGTGAAAATGACATTATTATTGCATTATTATTGTATTTTTTTATATTTTGACATTTCCTAATTATTTTATTAATTGACATGTTAAGTTATATTATATCTTAACTTATTATATTAATTTATTATTGATCACATAAGTGACATGAGATGTGTATTCAAGAGAGATATTACTGTTGTATTTATTAATTAATAAGTAGCCTGTAAAATATGAGACTGATGTCGACCTTGATGTTGCTTTTGTAAAATGTAAAAATGCCCACAGGTTGCCGAGCAGTTTGAGCTTGTCATGCTCACTAAAATGTCATGCCGATGGCGGCGTTGTGTGTCGGGTCGTTTTATTCCCTACAACATGGTTGAGTAGAGCGACGCTGATACACACGTCATACTCGTGAACGGGTGCTGTCGGTGGTGACTGGTCGACTCATACATGCGGTGGCATTCTGATTTCGTTTTATTTTGTCTTGGGTGAATAGTTCATACATTTCACTTCAAACTGCATTAGTCTCATATTGATGTAGCAAATTAAAATTGTAAAGGAATTGACTTCCTATATTGTAATTTTTATTTATTTAAAAGAGTATCTATGGAGTTTCTTGCCGGTTCTTCTCCATAGACCTACTTTTTGGAACCGTGCAACTAGTTTGACAATTCAAAAGCACCTGTAATACTGGTCTACTTGAAATAAATTATTTTGAATTTGAATTTGAATTTGAATTTGAGTAACAATTTATCAAAAACTTACCAAAACAGTCAACCACTCAACATAGATATCTCAAAAGAATTTCTTTTAAATTGCGGAAATTATAGCATCATTATGTGCATGTCTTTAACATTTTTTATATCACTCTGTGGTAATATATCTTTAAAACATATCATTATACTATTATATAAGATGGCCGAAAAAATGCCACGAGCGAAATTACCGACAAAAGTCTAAATACATTAAACATTATTAACTTTGAAGACGACGTAGTATGTATAAAAAATATAATCAGTTGAGGGATGAAGATACTGTAAAAAATCAACTCCCGTGCACGATTGGGTAACAAAGCATTTAAGTCCCACGTTCCCATAGATAAATTGGTAGGCATTTTATAAAATTACATGGTTTTAATAAAACTAAGCCGGTATAGGCGTTCCTATTTTTATTAAGGGGGTGTGCTAGCAACTGAGGGAGGCGTAAAGAGTAGCTATTAGCTTTTCTACCAAAATTAAAAGAAAGAAAAAAAGATAGAGTAGCTCATCTTTTCTTTTGAACTAAAGATAGTAGATACATCATTAAAAATTCTTCTCTTAAATTAAATTGTATAATATACAGCAACATTACCATATTTGTTATCTTAATAAATGCAAGAAAATTTTGTATTCTAAACTTAGTTGGAAATTATTTTAGCATAAAATATAATAAATTAAATAACATTCTGACATCAATTTATTAAAAAACAATTGCATTTTATTTTCACTTATGCAACTTGCACAGTGGGCAATGTTACTGTGACTTTATGAAGCAAAATAATAATTATTATTTAAATGAAAGTTGTATAAATTGTTGATACTCAATAAAAAATATTAGATACCCATCCTATACTGTGTTGCCGGTCAAACCATAGCTATCAATCACTCGGTGTGGGATGACTCTAATTATAGGGATTAAGGATGCTGCATTGGTACCAGGTAATGGGACCAAGCCGCCCCATAATAGAACCGAAATGCGAGACAAAAATTGAACTTTAATCAAACTTGTTCTTCTTCATGTTATTAATAGATTTGAAAAAGGAAAACATGAAAAATAAAAATACTATAAATACAACTGGCTGAATGAATAAGATTTTTTGTAAGATGTTTTTTTAAATGTTTCTTTATAGTATTAATCATATTCTTATGAGAGGAAAATGTAAAGCTATTATTTTTATTTGTAACGGAACTTATCGTCGATTTCGTGATTACTTTCCGAACCTAAAATATAGTTTTAATATTTATCTGACATATGTTGCACCATCAATACTTTTACATACCAAAGATGAGCCTGATAATAATATATCACACATCAAAATCTAATCGAACTTAAATCTTGGATAGTGTAATCAAACTTAGAACAATAAAATGTATGTGTTGTCGCCGTGATATATCCCAATAATCGTAACGTGTATGTATAATTGTCGCACTCAGTAGTATAGTTGAGTATGACGATCATATCAATACAGCCCGCGGACAAATTCCAATTCAATATAGTTCCTTCAAAAATGAATAATAAAACCTTAAAACACTCAATTAAACAGTTGAGTGTAATAGTACTCTTTCACACGATGTAAATCGAATCGATATGAATCCTTTTAAAACGAAAAATGTTCTCTAAAGCCGGTGAGAACTGGAACAAAAAACACATTATATGCATTTAACGCAAAGAAAAAAGCACAAAATCGGAGGCACACGAGGGCTGTTATTTTTCGGTCACTATATTTAAGGAACGCACCTTGAAGGGGGTTAGTTAATTAAACATGATGCGCCTGCGCCACGGATCTAAATCTTAGGCAGCCATTACACCAGTGGCTCTCAAACATTTAGCTGGTTGTTGAAAGGGCGAGAGCGATCCCGTTTGATATTTTTTAAATCGTGTAAAGCAGTTCAATAACGTGATCTGTGTGTGTGTAATCGCCTAGCGGTAAAAAAAAAAATAAAAAAACGTTATACCTACTTAAATTCTTATGAACTAAAACTTTGTACTATAATCACAGATCAATGATAAGAATATATTATTTACAATATTATAGTATTTTTTTGAGTGGAAAATAATCATCATAAATAAAATCTTTAAATTATGTATGTATACTTACATGATAATATATTATGTGCATTGCAGATGAAGATTTAAAAATATCTTATGATCAAAATATTGTCTGTTACGTAATGCTGAAATAAAACTTTTTTTTAAATATTTTATTTTAGCGATGACTCAAAGTTTGAACATCTCAGCTCTACGATTATTAATTGGGCGTAAACCCCGCGAGATTGGGCGCGCCTCCTGATACAGATTCGACTTTAATTCTGTTGATTACTCGTTTTGAATGGAAACTTTTTTTTTCAGCCAAGGAAACGGACAAGGAGAAAATGTGAATAACCTATATTTTTATTCAATTATTAACTAAAAATATTTTGCACTCACATATCATTTAATTAATTGACTTCTAAAAATTTTGGAATTTTGTTGAAGATTAAAAATTCAACAAAAAATATCCTTGGCATTGATGTCGTAAATAAGGCCTAAAATAACACTATCACTAAAAAGCAAGCCATCCATCGCGTCCACGATCCTGTCAATAATCATTATGAGAGGGCCAAAAATAATGATGACAAAACACCGCCGCCGACACGCGCAGTTAAACGAAAGCTTTCATATTCCCCAACAAAAATAGAAGGCAAATTGACAGATGACAAATAAGACCTTTAACACCACGGTCACGGCACCAAAAACCAATAACACAAGACCCATAGACGAACAAACCGCTTCTCTTTTCAAATTCACTAATAAAGGAATTTCGGGAAACGGGGGAGATCTAAAAATAATGGACAATGATAGTAAATATTTCTACCGGGGCTAAATGTGATAAAATACATCAAGACATTGTCGTTATAACAAGATAGATGGCCACCCGAAGTCGGTAACACATTCCTTTGAACAACAAGATTAGAACAGACGTACACAAACTGTTGTCGGAATTAAGGCCTGTTGTTCAATTGAATAGGACAGCAAATGAATGAAATCAAAGAGATATAAATATAAACAAATGTAATATTTTGCCCCGAGGTGCTATCAGAAGCAATGTCAGTTTAGACGGTTTAAAATACGTTATGCAATTTGAGACAGTCGCAAATGAGATGAGATTAATGAATCTTGGAGTGCTGATTGACTTTTGAATCGAGGATTTATATTGTTTTTATTTACTGTAAGAATAATTATGATTATACTATAAAAAATCGACTCCTCTTAAAATTATGAATATGCGCTAATGAAATCAGAAAGCTTATTCTAGAATCTTTTAACATGTTTGCAGTAGCAAACATTCACAAGATTCTAGAAATAAAACCAGGCCGAAAAGTCTACAATAGTTTTTGATAACACCAAAAAGAAAAAATCGCAAACAGAGCTATAAAATTTAAAGCCAACTACCGAACACTTTTATTTAATCCTGTACAGAATACAGTTGAAATGGACTCTCGGAATGTAAAAGCTACAGCGATTGAGACAAAGGGCGTAAAGGTCGACCCCTCAGAGTGCATGGGTGTGGCGAACTTAAATTTTCGCATTGACAGCCGAAACGGCCCTCAGGGACGGTCGAGACGTGCTTTTAGTGCCTTTATTCGTTATGGTTAATGCGGCAACTAGTTTACGAGTTGTGCTGTTATTTGTGACCTCTAAGGGTACGGTAGCAGCCACTAACGGCTTCTCTACTATTATGAGGTAAGGTATTTCGAGATTTTCTCCAGGTAGGTATGTTAGTTTCATTATTTTCCTTAATACATTTATTTAATTTACCGTCATTCTAAAAGTATATGTGTATACAAGTGTAAATTATGACGTAATACTTCCAAACACACAATAGCATTATCATTCAAAAGAGTTCATATTTCGATACGAATACTTTTTAGGTTTATTAGTCTCTTAAATCATTTTGACTAATTGCCTCTCATCATTCTTGAATTTGAGTTTACAAAATATTTACCAAACTATATTAATCTTAGCTTTACAAAAATCCAAATCCATCTCAACACCCATTTAGTTGATATTAATATCATCTATTGTGATGTCACGAACTTTATTTAAAGCATCAACGTTTGTCACGTCAGCTGAGGAATGGGATTGGCTATCAATCAATGCTGAACGAAAATTAGCCTTATTGTTCCTCCGACGCTCCCTTACGAAACGAGATCCCTTTGAGTCGTCAACTTATCGATCGATGGTGTTTTGACAGATATTTTTGGTTCATGGGTCATTTAGTCATTGTTCGTCGCCGTTTGGTGCTGTGTAGTAATATGTTATCTGATTTTAAATGTTCGAATCGTCTTGAAAGAATGGATGAGATTAAGCGCCTATTATGCTTTATGTGGCCATTGTAATAAGGTAAATGGCAACTATACCTATCTACTAAACATTTGCTGTAAAAAGGTCACCTGTAATGATAAAAGATGAAAACGTTAATCTTGATGGTCTTGTCTTTGAACGTTACATGCATTATTTTAACGCCAGTGTAACATGTTCTTTATTTCTAAATTATAAAATTAACTTCACTAATTCAGCATGAATTGTTTAAAATAGTCTTGTTCAACGTTGTCCGCATATAAAATCACTGTTACACCCTTAACTGTTGGTAAATTGTTGGTAACAAATTAATTACTAATGATAATTAATAATGGGGTACTAATTAAGGTCAAGAAAAATATTCTAATAGAGTTAGACTCTTTTATATCCAAAAAATATAAAAGATACACAATAATGATTATTCATTTGAATATGAATAAATACATAAGTTGTCATACAGTTTGCCGATTTCATCTGAATACTACGTAAACCCAAAAAAGAACCAATTTTAACGTTATCCAAACATAAATATAATTATGTATAGTTGGTTATATACAAGCATATGATATCGTCGCCTGTCATAGCTCGTATTGTGCTAAGCAATATTGACGACTTCATTACGACTATTGTCTTACGGGGGGCGGCAGTGATGCGTTTGGGGTTATTGAGCACCCAATATAATAATTACGTTTGTGGTTTAGTGGTTTGCGTTCTTATTGATCGTATTTCATAAAACGATGTACCTACGTATGAAAAGAAGACGAGGTTCTTAGTACTTACACTGTTTTTGTTAATTGTCTCTTATTTGTTGACTAAGTTATTAAGGAGGAACGATGTTATTAAAAAAATAAAAATATTGGAAACAGATTTTCATGTTGAATTCTGACCAACCAGTAATTTTCCTTTCTTTAAACTTTAACTATAATAATCGGGATTCATCTACAAAGAATATCTAATACTAAAAACATGCGTTTAATGATGTCATATAAAATACTTTAAACACAGCTAGTAGTTCATAATACTTCATCCAAAAAAGTTTTAATATGTACACTATTTTATTTATATAGCCGACATAATTTATTTGTTCTCATGTGTACAAAACAAAATTACTGAGAAAAAAGAAAATAGTACACTATCAACAATGTCTCGGCGGTTATAATTACAACATCCAAACAGATATTAACAAAAGCCCACATACATCAAAAGTGTTCGTATCACAGTTTTTCTTTCATGATTTACGGGGCCAATTTGGGCCCCAAAGTCGTGGTGGACATCAGACTATCTGATCAAACATGTCGTAAATAATACTTGGACTGTATTTATCATGGCACCGCCAAATGTAAGTAATAGAACGATTTATGGCCACGAAAATGATAGTGCCGCTAGGTATTTTGTCGGTGAAGATCCAGTTCTGATAACTGTGCCTTTAGAAGTAAAGATGAGCGGCTGAGAAACTGTCATCGAAATTGTATTGTGTCATTTTGGTCTGACCTCATTGGTCTGGTGTTAATAAATGTGACTGCACGCTCAGCCTGAGGTCCTAGGTTTAATTTACAGGCAGACTAAAGTGTAAACTGGGTTCTTCAATGAAAATCTCAGTAGCAGCTCAGTGTTTTAGTTTGAGCTCCGTTAATTTTAATAGTCTCGCCAACTATTACATGGGATCAAACAATGTTGTAATTCTGGATGTACACTTGTTTTCCTTTGCCTAATACTTCAGGCAGTATAGTATGCGCAGGTGGGCAGGCGAGTCAGCTGAATAACCTTCCTTATTTAAATATCCTTCGTTATATTTGTCAAAAAGTTTGAATCAACTGAAAATCAGAAAGCGATTTCAATTCTGTTTTTCAATGGATAGTTTATTTACCCGTTCTAAATACCTCGTTAAATATTGCCCAGGTATTTTATAAGGAACCTGATGAGCAATAACACAATGATGTAGTAACCGGCAGCTGATTCCAAATATAATTGATTACACAAAGTCGCCACACACTGCTTCTAGATGAAAAATAACCCGTCTTTGTAAACAAATTGCTGGCCAGTAACACGAAAACAAAATTAATGATAATCGTTTAGTGATTACTACGTAACATGAACTTATAATATGCTCACGACCTTTCACATGGGAGCTGGCCTGTGACCCCAGTTGGTCGCTAGACCGAAATATACAGCTGTGAAATCTATGTTATTGATGAAGGACTTTTTGTAGTTATTCGCGAAAACAGAGTCTCAAACGATCTCAGAATATATCATGTAATACAATCCGATGTACTATAAATGGAATCTATTGCCATTACCCGACATATTGTTTCATAGGCATACCCAATAACACTTTGCTCGACCTGAGAATCCAACCTAGAACCTCACGCTCAGCAGTTACACTAGCGACAACTAGACAACACTAGTGAACAGATGTCATTGGATTACATAACATTACTTTTTATTGTTGAACTGTAAAATTCTATGCTCTCCAGCTAAATTCGTCAAGTTCCTACAAGTTCTTTTTTCTAGCACCATCGCACTAGTATACATAGTAGTAGTCAATGACATTATTGGGCAAATATGACCTAACTACCGACGTCTCAATATTATGGAAAAGTATTAGTAATATTTCAGCTTTCCAAACTTAGTAGTTTTGATTGCGCGTTTAGATTACTCAACTCAGACCAAACAAACAATGTTATAAGTGTGGATAGATATAGTGTAGCATCATAAATTCTAACATATGGAATTTAGCGTACAATAAATAGTTTACGATGCAAATACGACGACGTATAAATAACACTTAAAGGTTGTTCCCACCATGTGACAAGGAAAACTTAACTGGCGTTTAAAATGTCCAACGACAGGAAAGACGACCGGGCGATTACATTAGCATTAAAACGGTCACACAATTACTTTGTGATTAGTGTGTCGCCGACAACTGAATTCATTAGTTCAGCTCACCTGATTTTATTTAATTAAAACGTAAGAATGGTGGGTAGCTTAACCGTCGGTTAACTTAAGGTTAATGGGGTTTTGTGGTTTACATGTGGAGAGTAGATGTTGTTCTTTTAATTATTGGTGTGGTCTGATTGTAGTTTTATTTTGAGTATAATTTTGGGTGTTACATAATAGATTTTTTAATAGTGGTTAACCCGCGAGTTAATAAAAACAGCTGTTTAAAATATATTCTTAACAGTTATTACAAAGCACTGTATCAATTACAGCGTAATTAAGTTGCTCATACACCTGACGCTTTCTTCTCTTCGAATTCTTTACCCTAAGGAATGTGCAATATTTAGATATTTCTTTAAGGTGAGAACATATTGCAGCATTTACTTGTCAGTAACGTTGGAGCTATTTTCTAGATGACCCTAGATAAAGCCGGTAATCTGAATCTCTAGCTGGCTAATCAGAATGCAAAAGCCCATACCTATTTATTCAAACTCAAATATTTTTCCTTACAATGTCATTTCACCAAATACTAGCTATATTGGATAAGTACCATTTCATTCAATACTATCCTATATTACAAAGAGTTCATAAGTATTTAGCAGTTTTGCAGAAATTTAATGCATATTATATAGCAATATTTAAATAAAATATGTAGATATTATTATTGTACTATTTTTAAAGACATTAAAACTACAAGTAATGTAATGTTAAAATGTGTAACTCACCTTAGGTTACTGAAGACCTCTGAGACACGTTTGTAACTGAACGATTTTTTGTTTCAAACGAGAGTTTTTTTAACTATTAATTAAAGTTAACGAGGCTCGGTGCCACCCACCGCAGCGATAAGAAGTAAAAACGCACAAGTGAAAAGTCTGCAGACGCACCGGAGCGTTGCTGAGAACTCTGTCGCCGGTCACTATATGCTAATGCTTATAATTGGACCCTAGATGGTCATTTACCGAAGCAAGTGAATTAAGTAACAAGAATGACGCACGTAAAAATAATTACTTACGGTCTTTTTTATATACACCGTGTATCATAATAAAATATGTTTTGAAAAGGGTGATTATAAGTAGTTAGCACAGCTATATGTCATGAAGACGTGATATTTTATAACTTTTATGTAATTGAAATAAGGTTCAAATTTAAATCTATAAAAATCTTTCTATTGAAAGCCAATAAATGGTTTGGCCAACCCGCTGTAGGCTAGCGTGGTGGACTATAGCCCTAGTAGACTAATCCCTCTCAAATGAGAGGAGACCCGTGCCCAGCAGTGGGACAATAATGCGTTGATGATGATGATAAATGCCTACCAAAAGATAGATTTTTGAATATTTTTACAACTATTTCCCCGTAGGCCATGTAGATAGTTATTTGATTCTTGCGAGAGTCAAATGCATGTCCTGTAACGCTGAAGCTGATCGGTTTCTCAACGACCTTATCGTGTCGTCACGACATTACGCAAAAAAGAGGTAGGCAGTGGATGTTCCGAAGCATTTCAGTTCCCTATCGGTGTCGGCCTGAGTCAGTATCACTATATTATGCTAATGTTAATAGGTAACTAGGACCTGGGAACTACTGAATAATGTATTCTTAATATTTGCTTAAATTAATAATTAAAATTACCGACGACAGAACTGATCATTCTATTAAATCATAGCTACGACTCGATCAAGTCCCCATTCAAGTAGATAATACAAAATCGGTTCACACATTTAGGAGCAACAATACTATAGACAGACACACACTTATATAAATGTACTTTACACAAAAAACAGATAAACCTATGTTTGATTCGGGGATTAAAAATAAAAAGGAAATTCGAGATTCAAGTTCAATCACTAAATGATTAAAGCTGTAGGGTCTTTAAAGTCGGTCATCAGATCCTTTCTATAAAAATATAATAAAAAATAAATGGAATGCTGAAGTGTGAGGCAAGATTTTTAAATCTTAGGCTTTCGTTTAGCAACTCAAACGCCATGCTCATAATTTTAATTAAAAAAAGATTAAAGGACACAGGCATGGCTTGCTAAAAAGTTATATCGTAATTAGTTATATGCTCATTATTGGTCTAGTATCAAAGGCGGCCCATACACTACATTGTAAGGCAACATTACATATTTACGATGTACTTTGTAAGCCGGGAACACACCGCTGTAAAGATAAAAGATAAAGCTGATTATCCAAACAATTGCTAAATACCTGTATAATTTACATTATAATATATACAAGTTACATTATACAGGTATTTAGCAATTGTTTGGAAAATGTCTCGTGTATTATTATTTTTATTACTGGCGTGTTGGTTTCAAAATTCAATTAGCTTTAAAGCACAGTGTTTTGCTTGTAAGAGTTATGAATTTTAAACTGCCGCTAGATTTACCATCAATATAAATATTGAACAAAATGTTTGTCAAGACGCGTACTAAAAGAAACCAACTATTTTTGCTTGGCATTAATTAACGTTTATATTTTGTATATGCATACCCACAATCCACTATTATTCTTGTCACGTATTACTAGATAATTTATGTAATTAAGTGACTTTAACTATTGTCAATCCTTCAACACCTTAATATACAATGTATTGTACACTATACAGACGGCAAAAAGAGGTTTTTAAAAAAGTAAACAGGTATGATCAATATCAATTTAAAATATTTATATATCCCTATTTAAAGGTCTGTGAAAATTAGCCCCCTAATCATAACAAAATTTATTAAATTACATTTAAGAACATCCGAATTATTAAAGATTTCGTACATTTGTTTCAAATCGTAGTCGATTTTAAACTTAGAAATGCCACTTGCCTGTTAATTGTATCTTTGTGATTTTTCTTAATTGTGTCCTAAGCTTAACTGCAAATACTCTTTACATGCTTTTATCCCATCGTTACAGACTTTCGTCATGTACTGAAGTTACGATGATTTAGTCGACTTATTTTATGATGTAGCTAGCTAAAGCCTGCGGGTTTGTTTGAATAATGGAGCATTTTATGTTTTGGTGCATATATGTTGTAATACTAACTTATCTTCTTATTTTCAATTAGTATTATACAATTACAAATCACCTGATTCCGACTAATATTTCATACAGACATTTTCAGTTCAGACCTAAACTAACAGTCGACATTACCTCAGTAATGTTGCAAAAGTTTAAAGCTATTTTTGTTTATTGATATCAATGCTACTATAACAATAACCTCCTCCTTTTGGAAGTCGGTTAAAAAGAAGATTGTTTCAATAAAGCCAAGCTAGTCAGCAACATTATTTAAAACTTATAAAATAGGTAGTCCTGATCAACGCACAGACAAAAGTAACTACTAAGTCTAAAAAGCTAAAATTTGTAACGCAGCTTTACCCCAGCCCAAATAAAACACGTCTTTATATTCTGACAAATATCAACTAAAATTCCTTGACAGTTTGTTTTGTTGATTGATTGTAATTTATTACCGAGTAGGTGCAATGCCATCAGTATGACCTCTGTACCCAAATATTTGAGAACTATGTAGCTACAGTAAATCACATAAAATGAATCAACTGTCAAGTATACTTACTGCCTATTTCTTAAAAATATTCGATCATCAATAAATCACAAACCGGTGTAGCCTACTTGTACAATTCTTGTAGCAAAATTGCTCAAGTTACGAGTGAAGACATATTTATATTACGTCACGTGATAAGTTTATTTCAAAAAATATATTTTTTAATGCGATTCGTGCTGCGGTGGCTCATCGATTATTTACGTTCACAGTTATATGTTCGCAATGTCTAACTATGTATGTGGACGAGGCAAAAGTGGTATGCAGGGATCGTACCGTGTGGCATTCTGTAGTTTCTGCCTACCCACATGGGAAAAGGGCGTGACTATATGTATGTCTAACAAGAAGTTATGCTTACATACATTTAGATATACATGATTATTGAAATGAAAAGTAGGCACCTACTTAGATTTCATACATACGTAAATTCATTCAATTCTTATATGAATCTCTGAATGGAATTTCTGAGAATCAAATCCATGATGTTATATTCAACAGCCACACTTGCGACTACCAGTATAATATAGAAGCTAAAAATATAATGGTTTGTTTTATTACTAATAATAAATAGGAACAAGGTAGGTACATGTGTTCGGTGCAGTTAAATAAAATGACGATACCAAAGCTGCAAATCAAAAGGCATGGCATAAGCTACGTATGTATTCAAATTAATAATCAAACATGTTAATTTTATAGATAATTATCGAATGTTGTCGGTATATATATCCGGCAAAGGGAATATAAATTAATAATGTGCCTGATGAAGTTATTACTAGAACTGGTCAGGTTTAGCTTATGCTTGCATCGTATGATGGGCCGCCATTGTCGGCGTCATAAAACGTTTATAAGGTATAATAAATTAATAGTATTTTACTAATAGGGTCAAATTTACTGTTCGGTCTTGTGAGAAAATCAATGTTACTGGACCGGTTGCATCTGTTCAACCATATATTGGCAATCAATTTTGTACCTTCAGTCTTCCAAGTACCGTGACATCTGAATTGTAATGTCCAAGGTTTTCACTTCGATCCCAAGCCACTTGGTGCTATCTTTTGAAAGTTACGTGCGTATTTATGACATGTTCAAACGGTGTAGGAAAATATTGTGACGAAAAATTGACTGAGAGATTTACACGATGGCGCCAGGTCTGCCAACCACCGGCAGAATAGCATGGCAGGCTATAATCCGAACTCTATATATAACATAACTCAAATGAGAGGAGATCCTTGCTTGTTTCGTCGAACAATCATACTTCTGGCTCCTCACAATTATTTTCCTCGTATGTAATGTCGAAATTCATCCTCTTATATTTCAACATATTCATCAATATTAATAACGGATCTCCATCATTACAATATCGCCACTAATTCTGTTACACTCCATAAACAAATGGAAAACGATACAGTGCATCGTGCATTTAACCCTAAAATGGCGTGGCGTGACCGCTGTTAGGTAACTTCCCTAGTTTCCTTCCGCGCCGCCGGTGTTACGAACCGAGCCCGTCCTTCCTCGTTGTGAAAATGCATGACCTTATTTGCGAAGTGATGTTTATCGCGAGTTGTTCATATTTTTTCATTAATATATGGGGGAAGGAAACACCAAGCGTTTTCGGGTTGGGAAAATATAGTTTTCTTATAGTGAACAAACAACAAGATGGGTGAGAGAAGAAAGTTTCTTCTGAATTTAGTCGCAAAAATTGCCGCACTGTCTACACTCGTTTGAGCTGTATCAAGTGTATTTTTACTTAATTATTTGTTTAAAATAAGAACCTTTAGTATTAAGCACTTATAATTTTATTAAACAAACCCACAAAAACTGTACTTACACAAGACTTGTTTTGGAAAAATATAATGATTTAAGAAACGAATTAAATTACCCGAAAATCCGTCACAGATGTCAAGATACGGGCTATAAAAAGAAAATTTCAAAAAATAATTACCATATAAAAAATTACGGTTAAGATATTAAGTGAAATAAAATCCTTTTAATTATTGTCTGACGACGACATTGTCACACCGTGTGACTATTTGATGGACAATAATAATTATTATTCAGTTCGTAATGACGGACAAGGGGCATGACCGGGCGTTAGTTTTAGGTGGCTTTGGTTGACATTAATTATGACTTTCGTGTGAAGATTTTTAGCTGATAAGACGATACCTATACCATTAAACAATAGTGGTTTGTTAGGTCATTTGAATATGTTCTGTTTACGGATAGTAGGTATGGCTTGATCGATTTTATTATAAACGTCCATTCGTGGGCTGTTTTGGGTTAAATCAGAATCATTATTGAGCTAAGAATCGAATGGCGAATTAACCTTCATCGGAGAACTGATTGCTGAAAACAGCTTTCGTCCGTAGTTGGTTCTACAAATTATGGTTCACCAAGAGTAAGACACGAGGTTTGCTTCCAAGGTTGAGTAAAAAGGGATTGAGTTGTAGTGGAATAGCAATTTGGAGTCTGAAATTGTGACTAGTTAATGGCAATAAGGTCGCCTTTGTAGGTCCTAAAACATACAGGCAAACTGAAGAAATACATTTTCGTAACCTTTTAAAAATAAAATACTTTAATAAAATATTAAGTCATGTTTATATAAACCTACAGTCAAAGTACCGACAACATTCAAAGCCGTCTACAATACAATATAATTATTTACACAACACTTATCTTCCACGGTTAACAAAAAACGAACAAAATTAACTACAAGTCCATAAATTGTATTTCTAAAAACCACCATTGAAAAATGCATAAAAACCAGTGCACAAGAGACATTGCTTTATTCTTGCCGTCAAACAAACGGTGATAAGATGCGCGGTCTACCACCTATCACTTTTTCTATTACACTGGGACGTCAGTGTGTGGCACATGGAACGCGGTAGAGTCGACCCCGTTACATACAATTTTGATTGACATTTTTTGTAGTAGAAGTTTTAAGCAACCACAAATTAAGTTAGTTGACTTGAGTACGTCAAGTGGTTGAGTAATAAGACAAGTCAATTGAGTAAATCAAGGGACTTCTGATTTAAAGTACAAAAACAATATTAATCAAAGTAAAGATAACATACTCAAAACATAAAAACGAATTTAAATTTCATCCATTTTAAAATGAACTAAATTCACTGCAAGTACTTATTGACCAGCACGCATCATGCTTAGTATTAACTATTAAATAAGCTTAGATAAAACCATACATAATACATTTGAAGTCTAACTAGAAGCATTTGCTTCTCTTTTCCTGTTCCTTGGGGCCGTTGCTTTCCAAACAATATAAGAGTATTCAATACTTCACGACTTTAGCATTCAGTAAGTACTACATTACTTTTATAAGTGACATAAATAAAAATACTTTCAAGCAACTCCTTTACATGTTCTGTTCTCGGCCATCACTACCGCGGTACAGTTGCGCAAGCGTCTCAGTGACCACAGACCGAGACATATACATATTTATGAGGTGACTTTAATACACAATTTCTATGTATTATCTTCTAGTAATGCAGGAAGTAGGAGTGAAGCCGATGATTGTTAACGGTAGGTGCATCTGATTTGGTGATATCGTTTAATTGGACTTATTTTACGGGTGGTGTGATTTTTTAATGAAAATTATACCATTTTATATAATAGTGTATTATGGCATGTATCTAGCGTTGTTTTGAATAAGATCTCCTCGTTTTTACTTTCCCACTGCTGGGCACGGATGGATTGGGATGGGATTAGGCTACAGTCTACCACACTAGCCTATATCTGGTTGGCAGACTTGACACGCCGTTTAGAATATCTTTCAGGCAGATATCCTCATGATGATTATTTTTCACCGTTTGAGCTAGTGATAAATACGCACATAACTTTGAAAAGTCAGTGATGCATGCTTTGGGATTCACTCAGTAGTAAGTAACACACTATAAGGCTATCACTACTTAATAAGACCAAAAACAATAATTCTGTTTTGTTATAATTATAAAAATTTTGGAAAAGCTTATTCGGAAATAGGGTTAACTACCTAATTATATAATAAACAAATTATATAATAAGTTATTAAGAAGAAAAAAGAAATTCCCTCAAAATGAGCTGAGCACCCTTCATCATCAACCCATTATTGTCCCACTGCTGGGCACGGGTCTTCTCTCATTTGAGAGAGATAAGGCTATTGTCCACCACGCTAGCCTACTGCGGGTTGGCAGACTTCACATGCCATCGAGACAAATCTCTCAAGCATGCAGGTTTCCTCACGAAGTTTTCCTTCACCGTTTGAGCATGTGATAAATACGCACATAACTTCCGAAAAGTCAGTGATGCGTGCCTGGGTTTGAACTCGAGACCTTTGACATATCAGTCCCCTGGTCACACCACTATGCTACTACAGCACCCTCCCTTACTGCTACTTTGAGGTAACTATTTTTCTTCTTAGTTATAGAAGAACAAAGTAGTGTTGGTACAGTTTGTTCATTATAATATCTACTGTGACTTTCAAAGCAGAGGATTTACCAAAAAAAAAAACAATATAGACAAGGTTTATTCAGAATCATACTGACATTGACAATTTTTCAGGGTTAATTCAAAGAAAAACCTGACGTCATTACAAATTATAAAATCGCGATCCTTATCGTTGACATAAAATTTTGACTTTATTCAAAATCTCTGTAATTATTTTTATCTAGATGTACCTACATCAGCTTTATTACATTATTATAATTTTGGAATTAATTTACATTATTTAACATTAGTTCGTAATGACATTTTTTATCGGTAAGCTTAAAATATGAATGACTAAACTAATAGTTAAGAGGTTTTTCATCGTGATTGCTCACTCAGATTTTGACATAACATTAAGTATTAACTACGTCACAATTTCAAAGAATCATCGTCTATTAGCTAAGAGACTTCGAATAGTACCGACAAAGTGTTTGATTTGACAGCTCGAGATGTACCTTCCAAAGCTAATTAATAAGCAGATACAACCACTTAAGATAAGTAAAAATATTTTCATCCCGAAACTGCACCGGATATAGATCGTATCGGCATGACAAAGCGTGGCGCCAAGAAACTTATATCATCAACCACACAAAACTGAACTATATCTACTAGCTTTATTACGTTCATTTTAGCTTGCATCTGTCTACATTTTACCAATATCATCACTGTACAGACCAAAATGAACCATAACATTAACAATATTAAGCATATTTTCACTCGTTCCACACTAAGTTTCATTAATTTTGAGAGATTTGTCAGCAACATTGTCGTCTTCTTTAATATAGGACTCAATCAGTGAAGTGTAAGGTTCAGTTTCAGTTGATTTATATTCTGAAGTGGCATAATCAGAATCTATTGATGCTCCTCTAAAAGCATCAGCCATCTCAAGTGCAGGTGGTATGACTCCTGTGTCTCCGAAAATAAATGAAATGGTCATTGTGAGATAAGATTTCTCGGTACTCTAATGACTGATATAGTAATGCTTTGAGCGAAGGAAATTCCATTCAAGAGTGTATATTATTAGACTGTATTAATATAAAATATGTTTTTGAAGAGCAAATTACACACATTCCTCTGTTGCCTCTGATCTAAACTGCACAGAAATTCTAGTGATTATATGAATAAGTATGGCCTGTTCGTCTATTTCAGACGATTCGTGGTGTATTATCTGAGAGACAATGTTCTTGGTGGCTAAATGAACCGATGCAAGAGCGACACATTAACACAGGTCTGATATACAAAGACTGCGGTGACTGATGCTGAGACACTTTCATGAATTTTCTGACATTTTTTCTTTAATTTTGTATAATAGTGTAATTTAAAATTAATACCTAAATATATATCATCACTTATACATCTTCTTGGGAAATTCTTGATCTGTATAGAATCATGACGCAATTTTTGCCACGATATTTTTCTCCCGGTCATTTGCCAATAATCCCGGGATTACGCGGGTGAGGCGGTCTTACGTGTGTTGTACCCGATAATGGCGGTGTCAATCATTGATGCTATATCGTCCTTTGTTTTTCTTGACAGTCTGGCAGTTGTTAGGTGTCATTGGGAGACGATAGGGGTTGTTTTTCTGGTTACTAATAGTTGATAGTTAATAGGGTCGCTTTGTAAGTTGTATTAAGTGTCAGTTTATGTGTTAAGCCATTAATACCTTGGATTGGGGACTTTAATACAGTTTATTTTATCTCTCTCTGGTATTTGAAGTTCACTCACAAGTTTTATATACTTAAATCTATAATAGTAATTTAATTAACCGTTTTAACGGTTTATAAGTTCAGGTTTACTAAAATACACGCAAACTGAGTGACTAAAATATATCATGTCATTATTTTAATTTTATCTGATATTAGTAAAATCTTTTGGAGATATTTGGACCTATTTAGAATAAATTTCAGTAGTTATCACTTTTATAACTAATGATAATACCAAGAAAATCAAAGGGTAGAGCAATATTAAATGCTTATTTTGTCTGCAATTCTGAACAAGATTGAGAAGAGTGCCCTAAAACTAGAAATTTATTTTATCAGAAGTTAATTGTAGAAGAATGTTTGGGGAATTCTCATTGTCGAGTTAGTGGCAAGGGTGGGCGAAAGCTCAAGACGTCTTGTGACTTCGCCTTTGAAGTAAAATGACATAACTATGAAATTTTATTTTTTGGGCATTGACGATGATTGGAAAATAAAAGTGATTAAAAATTATTTTAACACTTTGTAATAGTTAGATTGCGATAATGTTATAGAATATAGTTGATAGAAAAGTATTTTTTTATTATATTTGTAATTTATTTTAGCCAAGCCAGTTTCATTGCCGAAGTTTCCATTACCGAATTCCGTTGTGTCTAAATTTATACGCATAACAACAATAAATAATAAAGTAATATACCTATTGCTTATTACAAGCAAACATATTCCAGCAAATTAAATAAAAATGCTATACCAGACTTACCCCACGTGTCCTGTATGTGTAGCCCCGGTTCTTTGGACCGCAATCAATGTCCACTTGAGTGGCACGTGACATGAGCCCTTATATCCAACTAATTAGATATACACTTAGCTGCGACAGACAGACATTACTGTGGTGAAATATACGTGGGTTTGTTGGCGAAATTACCTATTATTGTATCTGGTATTGTTGTAGAATCTGGATGATTGTTAGGACTAATAAAAATTGTGTTTTTTGTTATCAGTAAAGTACAGGATGATTATGATATGACCTTACCATCGGACCTCTATTCTACTAAGGGCTAAGTACTTGGTACTCCTTTACATCTATGGTTCGCTTGTCTCAGTGGCTTAGATTTTAGGAATTATTTGGAAATAGAATCAGTTACTAGATCAATAAAGCATTATATTAACTACACAACAAAATACAAGTTACTAGATATATTGTAAGGGTCACAATTCATGGCTTTGTTCTGGGCTAGTTACTACCGACTCTTGGTAAAATAAAGCTGTAATTTGTCAAGTCAATAAAGCTAGAAATTTGATTTTCAATCAAATTCCCATAAAATCGGTATGATCTTTTCGCTCCTATATTTTAAACTAGTGATTATTGATGGAGAACATCTTATTTTTGTACTACAACATATTTACGTTGATTATATGTAGGTACTATTCAATGTACAGTCAATAACAATAATAAATCGATCCTACGGGAACAAAATCAGTTTCAATCACCTTCAACAGTCAATTAAACCTTTTAAGTCATGTTCTCGAGGTATTACGTCAGTCGGTATACTTCACACAATAAATTTGCAATAACATTGTCACTGATAGCGCTATCGTGGAACTTATCCATCGCAGTACTTATCAGTGGAGTGTCCATCGATTTATTGTCATTTAATATTGTCTGTTTATCATTACTTCATTGTAATCACGGCATGGACTTGTGAACAGGTGTAAAGTTCCCATGGATGGATGATGTGATTTTTGTTAAGTATTGCGATATGCTTTACTTGGCTTAAAATGGCTAATAGCGTGATTTCGCAAGCCAAATATTAGTAACTATATATTTATTACTAAATAAATATAATATTCACTCGCTAAAACTTCGAAGTCTGCGTACATGTACTAAGCCAACGTTGCGAACATTGACTAATTTCTGTCAATCTGTAAAAAGACCGTTGTCCAGCCATGGGATAGAAAAAGAGGTGTTTATGGAGGTTTTAAAAGTTCCGATTCAGTAACTTCCGGTTCATAAACTAAAACTTAAATATTTTATTTTAATTAGACCAATTTACCTACCGATTGAGAGATCCAAACTTAATAATACCCTATAAATACAGACAGAATAAACAATATCCTGACGGAACACTTTCTTTTACAATACTTTGGGAAGGTTATTTCCTTAATACCTTAAGAACGTATGATTGATCAGCTGTTCGCAGAGCTAGACGACAGTTAATAATCGCGATCCGTACTCTAATCTCAACCGTACTGCTCAAGGTATGAGAGTCAGCGAATTCTTATGAAAACTTCAAAAAATATTTCATAATTATATTATTCTTCTAAGCGTTTAGTAAAATATTAAGTGGTAGTAATAATATTGTTGCTTTATTGATCGTAAACGTGACTAATAATCGTAAGGAACTTTATTTGATACTCAGGAAAATTGTTACTAGGTTTATATTCTAAAATGAAATTCTTATTACTCAATCATAGGTCTCCAGCCTTCCATGGACCAATTTTAACTGTAACGATACGGTAGAAAATTCTAGTGATTTTAAAGTAAATGTTGTTCCACTCTTTTTTCTAAAACAATGACCTACGTAACTTCATCTCCCAACAATTGGGGCAAACACACTTCCTATCTTCAAATGTTTACCGTTGACACCCCCAGATTAATATTGTACTGACAGAAAAGCTGAAGGGGAATCGAAAAGGTGACTAGAACTTTGTTGACAACTTTTGTGTCGAAATTGTTTATCAACAATGTTATATTGTTTTCTTACATTTACGCAAAGAGACGAGATTTTATTGTATGTCATTTCTGGTCAGTATATCAGTGACTGAGGATGCTGTGTAAAGGATTCGAAACGTCGGGATTAATTAGAATCAACATAATGCAATAAAATAAAAAGTAATTGTAAAAAGTGTTTATAATTTCACTTAAAAAATATTTAACTTTTAATTCCGACTAAATGGTATGAAATCGTTATGCGTACTTAAATCAAACTGTCATCCAAATTTGAGGTTTAGCTCAGAATCTTACACGTACTTAGCCGTAATTTAACTGTAGATAGAAGAGAGTACTAGAAGAGTAACATTCATAGAAAACTGAGATTTTAATCCACATTGAAAACTTATTCTGACAAGTAAGGACAGGTATCCATGACTCGCAAGACCAGAACGCCCTTCGTAATAGAATTATGAAGTAATCGTACTAATCTAACCTCAACGATCCATCCTGCGAGGAAGTTAAGTAATAATCAAGTATAGACATGAAAAACGCATTTCTATATCGATGCTGCGAAATGAAAAAGTCACGATTTCGGTCAGAAATCTGTGCTGTGCGGTGTGTCTCAATTTGGTCAGATTCTGCGGGTAGGTAGCAGAGAGATGAGAGATATGAATGAATTGGAAGAGTTATGAAATATAAATTGCATTTTTTTTCTCCAACCGCACAATCGAATTAAATAATAATAAAAAAGTGGCAACATATTCGAACGCCCTATATTCCAAAAAAATCGTTTATTTTTTTGATATAAGTGAGTAGTGTTAAAAAAACAGAATGATAGACTAATACGCTGAACGATAAGTTATGGACTTATGGTTGACATTTTGAAAGAAATAGTTCTCTAAAACAAGGGAAAGATTCCCTATAAATAAGGAGTGTGGAAATCAAGAGCAGAAGATCAGAAAATTTAACGATTTTTGTCATTTATTTGGGGTGTCTCCATAATATTTCAACTTTAACCTTAATCACATCAACCGTTAGACTTCCACTGCTGGACATAGGTCTCCCCCAAGGATCACCACGACAACCGGTCATATCCAGTGGATTCCAGCGACCGTTACCAAGTTGTCAGTCCACCTTGCTGGGGGCCTGTAACTACTTAACAATGTCTGCTATTAGCAGATACTGTAAAAGATCAGAAACATCAGTATAAAATTATAACAATGTTACATGATAAAATCTGTAGAAAATGATTTATTGGTATGTCTAATAATTATGTAAGTGCACGAAATCAATACTAAATCCAATTTCTGATACCACATCCAGTCACCCTACATCTGAGACAGAATCCTTTAGAAAACGGTCGTCGGTCCGTCTTAGAAAATTACTTACATGCAAACCAATTTCCATAAACCGCAGGCAGGGTATGGGCGGCAAATAAACATTGAAGTCTTTTGTCCAACCGCCACCGCAACCCGAGACAATGTCTTATGCTCCGAACATTGAAACTTACTTTGACTTAAGCTTAGAAATGGATAGCTGTATAAATGAACCAGCTTCCCAGGCCCACTAGGAAGTAGTGTGGGGTGGTCTAGGCATGATGGTCTCTTTGAAATTCCGAAGTCAATACATTTCTAGTTTTACGCATGTTTTTTTTATCGAATAAATGAAGGTCAGGTTTATTATTTACGCAGTCTCCGCTATGGCTGAAGGAAATAGGAAAATGGACGTTTATAAATCTTTAAGTTTTGAGACGTTATAATATACTTATTACAATTTTTCCCCTAGAATATGACAAGTATAAAAGATAATTAAACGTATTGCAGTAAATATAATTAATGTAACAAAAAGACATCTTAGTAACAACGTACGTTTTGTCTTCTACGCCAGTATTTTTAAATTGATTTGTTCTTTGGTTTAGGGCGTAACAATATGTCCAACTTGACATTCCACCAATTTCCGACAATCATACGATAAATCTATCCATACTTTCTTTTGTTCTTTCTTTTCAGTTATACTATAAAGATCCTTTTTGAAATTAATCTGATGTAGAAGATAATGTTTAAGCCGCAAAAAAACATTACTTACTTCCTCATTGACTGGTCAGTGTTCTGATCTAAATCTTATATCAATAACGAAACAAAATCTTGTAAGAAAAGATAACCTGCTTAAAATTTGGAATGTGCTCGCTTCGTGATCTACATGTCATGTGTTACAATCATTTACAGTCATCCTCAATTACAGTGCTAGATAAAACTGAACTGTATGTCAAAGACATAAGAGTAATAGACGCAAATTAAGATCGAGTTAGGTAAAACAAAGATGGCTCTGCTGGACATTAGAATGGTCGCGTGCGTCTTGAATATACAGCTAAAAAATATAATATAGTGATGTGACCAACTTGCGCAATGAGTTTGGTAACTGTCCAATTATTGCCTAAAGCTAGATAATTTATAAAATTACCAATTCGTCACATAATGCTGACGAAGTGAGTTATTGGTTCGTTTTTTTTATGAAGCAAGAGCCAGATTCACACGATCTTTTGTCTTCTTGCGACATTTCAACATTTCGTGGATGTCGACTGAGATAAGAAAGGGTTTTGTATTTTTAAATGCTGTATTGTTTTAAGTTGAGAATATTTTATATTCGTATTGAGCAACAGCTATTTGTCGTTCTATTTACATAATGTGTTGTTACATTTTTTTTTCTTATAATGAATCGTTTGTTTGTGGTGAAAGTCTCGCTTTAAATAATTTTATAATTGTTCGCATAATTCATTGTCTTTGTTCTAGAGAAGTTATAGTGTCATTTTATGCGTGTAGCAATTTTGTTTATGTTTTTTTTAGTACTATAATTTTCTTTGCGGCAAAAGCATTCAACCAACCGTAGGCCTTAAAAATGTTTATGGTAATAATAATAATTTATAGCAATATTAATTATATTAAGTTCAATGCTATATTTGTTTTTATTTTGATTTGGTATCGTTTACATTTTGTAAATGAACAATTACATGAGTAAATCTCCAAGCAGTACCTCTGCTTACCCTTTCAAGGTAACGAGCATGATGATGTACAAGGAAAACTTTAGCACAACGATAATAACACATAACATATCCAAACAAAAACCTCTAGTCAATGACAAATGACGTTTAATAAGAAATCAATTTCGGTGTTCTCACGACTCATGCGAAGGAGACGCCTACTTGATAGATTTGATTATCTTTAGACGTGACTAATCATTATTTAACTATGTTCACGATTATGTTCGTCTTGGGACATGCAAGTACCTACTGTTTTTGTTGTAATTACCTACCTACCTATAAATATTAGGTACATGTTGGTAGGTAGGTACTGATATTTGTATTCCCCAAAATTGCTTTCGACTTTTTGCATGTTGTTAATGTTGTTAGTAGTAGGAAAATTTATAAGTTTGTTGACCGGATACTGAAACTATTACACAATTTTAAGTAGCCCAAGATTAAATCGCCCTGGCTCTTTTAGTTTGCAAGCGAGTGAAGGAAGTCGTTCTATATTTATGGGCTACACAAAATTTAGTAGCATTCGAGTATTTGACTAGTAAGGCTCTTATTTAGTTCGCAATCGAATTCTTTTTTTCAGTTAATTTTTTTTTTTTTTTTTTATTTATTTAATTTAATTATAACGGCATTATACCATTTACAATAACTAAACACAAGAACAACATTACAATACATACTACATACTAATAACAAAAATAAACTATGAAACTAAGAAACTAAACACATTCATCCATCTTTCTCACAGAAACGCAAACACACTGACATTATTTTCGGCCAAGCATCCGCAAACAGATCGCAGTCAGGATTAGCGCACAAGAGAGCGTTGAGTGTCAAGAGGGATCGCGGTATTGGTGCATTCGCGCGTGCGACAGTGCGTCTTGAAGGCACGGCAAACAACATGTGCCTTCGGTTGCGTCGATAGTTGTCTGGAGTAAAAAGTCGACACAGCTCATCGTGTAGGATAGTTGCATCAATTTGTCCTCTAAGGATTTTGCACATGACTATAAGTTATAATTATGACAGCAGGTTAAGTCAGGTGACTTAACCTGCTGTCATAATTAACTGAAAAAAAGAATTCGATTAGTGAGAGGTAGTGCAAACCAATCTAATGTAGGTACATTAGATTGGTTTGCACTACCTGAAACATGAAATGGCTTTCAAATAAGTATTAGAAAATTAATAAGAAGATTTAACATGTTTCAAACTCCATAATATGTAAAGTTATTTACATTTCCAGCAACAAATAGTAACTATCTTAATACTATTTTTGCCAACTGTAGTAACAAGATTTACGTACTTTTAATCTTGTACCTTCCCACATGTGCTTTGACACTGAGGTCAATAAATCTGACTGATGACTTGTAACTATGATGTCACAATTAGACGGGCCTACGTCGATGCTATCAGGGACCACGTGACCTTAGGGTCATACATGGACCTGTCATTTATACAAGCATAGAATATGTGTATGGGAATTAGATTGATGGTCATATGAATTTTTACCATGGTAGACCTTGAATTACAGTCGACCATGGAAGGTTAATAGTATGATATTTTAGGGCTTCCATGAAACTGAAAGAGACAGAGAACGTGAAGTCACAGAATACTTTCTTAATGTAATAGGCTCACCTTATTACTTTATTTAAAACAACAACAACAAATATAAGCTTTAAACTACTGTTGATAATTTCATAGAAAGACTTGAGAATCGGCCCAGAATCTCAAATGTAATAAGTAGCGATTGATACCACTTGACTTGATGAAGAAATACAGTAGCATTTTGAGTCATAATTCACGTTATCATAAGTGATTGGACTCAATAAAATACTGTTTCCTTCAACCAGTATCTTAGTAAATAGATTGCACACTCCAAAAGCCAGAACAAAGATAAACTTAAAGACATTAATGCTCCTAGCTTAAAGCATGTTCAAATACGGATTTCACACAAAATGTCAACGGTGTCGCCCACATATCGCCTCAGGCCATAAGCTTGAGCACCAAACTAAAATCTATGTCAAGTACAATAACACAACTACGTATACACACCATGAAACATTTGTCAACGTAATTTCTATCTTATGACTATGACGGCAAGAGTGAATACCTAGTTTAACAATGGCTGGATATGTAAAGTGCAGATAATTAACAATGAGTTTTGGAGGCATCTCCTAATATGGAATTGTCACGTAATTTTAATTTATTCCGCATCCAATGTCACTGATGATTGAAGGTGGATAAGAGGTGCTGCTTGAGACTTAATGTCGATGTCTTGATTATACATTAATTAAAATAAAAGTATTTTCTAATTGACAGCCATAATCTACAGTCCTCTTCCAAAATCTTCGGGATTGAATGCATAAATGTATTGCGATAAAATCCGCAAGAAGTAGTTTTATTTCATAAGAATTACTTTAATTTACTGTAGTTTTATCAAAAATGCATCATCTAGGTCATTGTAACTATTATGGCATTAATGAATACGTACATGTTTATCATCAATGTGCTTTACGCATTTAACCCCTCAATTTAGGCAAAACGTTGATAAGTTTTCTTTCTATACAATATCACATTTTTTTTAATTATCTTTCCTGTCTGGACTATAATTTTATAACTTGAAACATAATAAGACCTTAAGAATACTATTCAGCATGGCGATGGTGACTTATGTTAAAATCTAAGTTAAAATTCTAGTAGTAGTTGTCTATTTTGTCCAAAGATAGAAACCAATCAATAGATCCCCATTATCCGCATAAAGATGAAATATCCAAAAACATGGTCACAGCAAAGGTTTCAAATGAATGCAATAATAATATACTTTAATTGCACCGTGATCTTAACTAGTAATAAGTTTACTTCAAGAGGTGCTGACGCATTGAATTGCTCTGTGTTTAAACCTCACAGAATCGTTTATCTTCAATTCATTATCTAACTTATGATCTTGAAATGTTAACACGGGCAGTTGAAGGTTGAATATGTAGCTTCAAATTTAAACTACCTATTTCAGGCAGTGCTCTTGTGCAATCTACAGTACCTGTCATAATTCGCCATGTCAAAACATTTCGAAATCAGCAGACCAATCAGATAGATGATCTAAAAACACAAACAAATGTACATTACTATGGACTCAACTATGTCAAATGTAATTGAAGAACATGGCCGCACCAAATTTGACCCCGTCAAAACGAAATTTTCGTCAAGATTTTATCAGAAAACATGACATCTCGAATCAAACGACAAGTATTGTTTAAAAGACCTTACCGCTGCTTGGAACCCACCACACGCGATGATTTCACAATCAATACCCGACTTTGAAATCTATAGAATAAAGTTTAAAATATAATTATCGGTTGACAAAGGTCTTTGTGATTTTGCCGTCAGAATAGTAGCCATTATCTGAGAGAACACACGTTCGGAAATGGTAAAAAAAGGTCGAAATATGATTAATAGGGCGGCGTTGCGGGACTCGGCTCGTTCGTGTGTGATTCTTTCCATTTGACAGATTGTCTCGACTCTCTGACCCGAGCGCCCCGTTGAGACAATAATGATGTTGTCCCATCACTTCCATCATCGATATCGATAAAAAAACTTTAGTGATAAACGAAATATTAGCACTGCTTGTTTGTATACTCTTGATATCTCAATTCTAAGTATTTTTGTTAAACGGTATTCTTTTTCGCCAAACTTTATTTTATCACGATTATTTCATCTGATAACCATACTGTTCCTAAATATCTGGTACAAAATGAACCAAAGAACGATTTGCCATACATTTTTTAAATCTTGAACATCTTAGTCAAGCTCACACAGACAGGTGGATTTCTCGATATGTATCGATACATTCACCGCTAACGAACATCCCTAGCCGCGAGGTCGACTGAGATTACTCTCAGCACGAGACTGTCCTGCGTCGGCGCTCGTTCGCGACGCTTTGACATCCCGACGTGCACCACCAGCATACATTATACATATGAAAAACTGACATTAGACCTTATATTAAGCTACAATAACGGTCAAATTCAAGATTTTTGTTATTTTTAAGTTGCAATATAGAGTTCTCAGTACGTCATTCGTTGATAGACGGCCCAAACAGGTCGATGTGAGAGTACAACGTTTTTTTCAAGTTCAATTTTGAATATGCAATATGAAGATATTGAAGGATTATTAGTCATGTTTTTCGAAGATATTTATTTGTATACATCGTTTGGTTCGGGTCACAGGGAAGTGTTATAACGAACTGTCATGAGATAAATGAAGTATCAATAAAAATGTAGATGGTCAAGGATCGATACCGGTAACGAATTCAAGAATATTGAGTGAGAAATTATAGTGCCTGAGAAACTATTATATTACATGTCTTTCTCTTTAGCTGAGATCAACTCTCATAAGGCTAGGGTAGTCGACTATAGCCTTAACCTTTTTAAATGAGAAAATCCTACTGCTAATGCCCAGCAGTAGGACAGTGAATGGGTTCATGATAATGAATATATCGATTATGGGTATATGGTGGTATCGATATGTTCAAGTATCGATTACAGTGAGTCTGAGATAGTCTCAATTATTAATATTATCTCGAATCTAGATGGAAAGAAAGTTGTAGTCTATTACGAGTCTCATTTATTTGCCTAGTGTGAAGGATGAATGTAAATATTTAATGTAATGTTGCTTGTCATCTCGTAATTATTTTGCTTGTCATGACTATAGCAACATGGCAAACTTATAAATTTCAAAGATTAAGTTTTTACAGGATTATTATAAACTTTGTTGGCAAGCGTGTTTAAATTATCTGCATTTTAAACACGCACATTTTAAATCCACGAATAAAATTCAACTTTAGGCAATCCACATCAAATTTATCAAGCGACAGCCATATGATATTATAAAGGCAGACTTAAGTCAATAAAAATATACAAAAATGTGAAAAAAACACAGTCATATAAAAATTACTATGTATTTTTATTACGAACGATTTAAAAACATATAAAATTCAATACTAAATGAATCTCTGAAGAGATAGAAACATCCGTCATATGACATCAAAACTAGAAAATATTTGAAAATGGTTTTATTATGCAATGAAAAAACCTCGTAAAATGTGAATGTGTCTATGCGTAAACTTCCTATAACCGATTTGGAGCTGACGCGTCCAGATGACATACTCTTTTATATTTTTGTAACTCGATGCTAGAATAACCTGTCATTGTCAAAAATAGCTTTTGGCTTCTGTTATTGACGGTATAAACTAGAATGCTTTGATATCGTCATCAATTTAGATTTTATCATTCATTTACGAAATTATTCATCTAATTTACCTAGTCTTCACAGGGGAGCATACTTGGCCCAGTATATTTTTTATAAATACTTAGGATGTCAGTAACCATAATAATTATTAATGTTTGGTTCGTAATGGTAGCTTAACTATAAGTTTTAATTGTATACCTGTATGTTATAATATCAAAATGCAATAAAAATATGAATAGGTACATGATTTCAGTTATAATAATAACCTATATTTTATAAAAAAAAGCCAATGTCTCATTAATCCTACCATATCATGCTCTATTCCCAACAATAAGAATAAAAATCACCAAGCTTAATTCCCACCATTATACATCAATCTCCTATCCACTTAAGCATTGCGAAATCCATCTGGAATGTGTCTCACGTACTTTGAAGAGTGGCTAATGAAGTGCTTGGTTGATGTGTGACCCTCCATCGAGGTTCCTTAATGATACGATTGACAGTACAGTGGAGCGGTCCCCGTCGGCCTGGCCGATTGTTTCTTGACTGAAGAGTTGAGGCCGGGAAGGCAGCGGGTAAAAGTTGAGGTTACTGGGAAAAGGCTTGAAGAAATATTAGGGCTAGTCGATATGATTAGACTTCAGTGAACTTTAGAGTAAAATATGACAAAAATGCCATTCTAATTTTTTCGGTTTCTGTTTCGGTTATCAAAAACTTAGTTTAATTTCGATAAAAAATAGCACCTAAACAATACACTCAAATTCTAATCAAAATGGTGGCTGAACAGCTTTTTCATCTATAATAAAACTCTTTGAGAAAAAACTTTTCACTTTCTTCCTCCACATATTTAAGGGCCCCAGTAACGTGGGATACCTAAGAGAGACGTATTTAAATCCCATTGACGTCTTGTTCGTGGAACTTTGAATATAATGGCGCTTATCTGAAGGGTGTCTTTGGCATATTAAGTTTTATATTCAACCGTATGCCTCCATTTTCAAGCGGAATGATTCTTCCATGCCCTGTGATTGACAGGACTTGGTCGGATATGTTTATTCACTGCGTTATATGGTGATTATGCTATTAAAGTGTACTATTTTTGTAGATGCTGTATATAGTACGGTCCACATATTGATGGGCCACCTGGTTAGAAAGGAATAATATATACAAAATATAAATTTCAAAATGTGTCAAAAATAATGATAATATTAAGCCATTATATGTATATCCATCTATACTAGCAGACTGGGCCATGACGTGGCTAGCTCAATCTTTGGTTTGAAATAAAAAATATTGTGATTATAAATTGCAAGAAAAACTATCCCATGTCTCAAGTTAAATCAAAATACACACAATGTATAAAAATTGGTTCATTAGTTCAAAAGTTCATCGCAGTCAAACCACGTGTCATAAAATTTTATTTATAAAGTTATAAACAGTAGGTAATTGATTAATGTACTTCTCCTAACGAAAGTTAATTTCTTCAACAATTTATTAAGATGAAACATGTCAACATTCGCATCGATGATTTCATCTAATGCAAATAAATGCAGGAAATCCTCTTCAATTCTGTCCTCATTCTCATGCTACATCACACTAACCAAAATTAATTTCGCAACACTTATTTCGCTCGACCGCAACAAGGCGACTAAGACAATAAATCATTTTGCATAATCTGTTAAGTTAACGGATCTTATCGCTACCGAATCCGGGAGACATAATTTGTCACTAGGAGATTGCATTACTTAACTTAATAGAATAGAAGCGTTTTACCTGAAAATAAAACGCATATTAATTTACTTACCTTATTCGAAGCTTATTTAATTTGAGATAGGCACTACGTTTCCCGCCATATATATCTGTCTCTTTCTTTCATATATCCTTCTCTCTCTATCCCCACCACCTGGCAGAGTGGGGGCGCACTTTAAGTGAGCCTCCATGTTTAAGTCTCATTGAGTCGAAAATCACCAGGCAGACTTAAAAATATAAGCTTCGAATAAGGTAAGTAAATTAATATGCGTTTTATTTTCAGGTAAAACGCTTCTATTAATTTGACTTGACCGTTATTCGAAGCTTATTTAATTTGAGACCTGTTTGTTATCGCCTGGTGGTGGTGACATAGACGCCAATGTGAATTTCTTGTAAGTAAATAAGATGTTACTAGATTTACTAGTTATGTTGTTGACTATTTGAATGAAAAACCAAATGCATCTTGATTTATTTCCTTTTTATTATGGAAATATAAAAAAAAAAACCTTACATAATTATATGAATATGATTTTTGATTTAATTAAGTAATTCTTCAACTTGATTAATCACAATTCTAGAATCAACATTATATAAGCCATATCAATCAACAGGATTAAATAACATAGTTATAGAGGTACTTGAAGATGAGGGTAGAACTGTCCGCTTATAGAATTTACAAAAAGTATTTTGGGACTTCCAATTTCCTCTCGCAAGAATATCTTCTAGTGGGAAATTGTCTAGCCAGTTTTTTGAGGCAACAGCTGAGCGGAAACTTCCAGGCGTTGCTGTTATACATGCATCTTTAAGTAGAGTTTTAATCCACCCTGATATGATTGTCTTTGAAGCGGCTTTTGCTTCACCTCTTGTAGAGATGAACAGATCATGGATCTTAGCCGAATTTCTACGTATTTTTAACAATTCAATTGTTCTATTAATCCAATAAACTGGATCTAAATTTTTGTTATCTAGATTAGTAAACAATTTCCAACCCGATTGCCTGTGATCCGAAGAATCAGTCTTTGAGCCAAAAACAGGCCACAATGTGATAGAGTTATTACTTTGAATACAATGCTCCGAATCAGTTCTTAATAAAGTCAAATCGTGAATTCTTCGACCTGAGCATAAGAGCAATAATGTTGCAGTGTGTCTTTGTACTTGTAAAATATTGTCGTGTATAAAATTATAATTATTTAGATATGCAGCTAGACAATCTATGTTCCAAATCGGTGGTTTAGATTTAACTGGTTTCTCTAACGCTATAGATTTCAAAACCTGTTTTACTAAAATATGAGAACTAATTTGGCCAGCAATATCTGGATTGCAAAGAGTGGATATTACAGATTTGTGCAACAGAATAGTATTATATGATAAATTATTAACCAGATAAAGATCCGATAAGAATCTGGCTACTTCCCTACCGTTAGGATTATGAGGATTAATTTGGTGTTGCTCAGACCAGATTAGCCATTTTTTCCAAGCAACATCATAAGTCCTTAGTGTGGAAGGCCGCCAAGACTTCTTCAATAGCTTTATTTGGCTATCATTCCAATTTTTTAGGGGCTCGGACCACCCCCACATTTCCAAACCTCGAGTATCATGTCCTGTGTCCTCGGAGGTGGGAGTCCTGTCGACACATCTATTAAGACTTGATCGAGGTTCCGAAGTGCAAATGGGGCTGCCAACGCCCGGGCCTTCAGATCTGCCCGCCAATATACTCGATCCCAATGTGGAACTACTACCAAGTATATCCCGTGAGCACTGTTCAAATGGGATAGCACTTTGGGAATCAAGTACGGTGGCGGGAAAATCCACGCCAGTTGAAAATTCCACTGTCGGGAGAATGCGTCGTGAAACAATGCTTGGTGATCGTTCTGATCCAGGGACGCATAATTCACTACGACATGTGCTCGACTGGAGGCAAAGAGGTCTATCAGGGGGATGCCCCATTTGGCAAACACTGTCTCTGTGGCTCTGGCTAAAAGATGCCATTCCGGATTGACCCGAAGTCTCGACAAATGGTCCGCATGACCGTTGTACATCCCGGGAATATGAAAAACATTCACATGAATTTGGTATTCTTCCAGAATTTGAAATACTTTGTATGTTAGATTCATCAGGGGTGTGGATCTCGTGCCTCCTTCGTGTCGGAGATATGCGATAACAGTTTTGTTGTCGCATTGTATTAGAACTGTACTCCGGTGCAGGAGCTGACAGTGATCTTGTAACACCTTTAGGATGGCGAGCATTTCTTTCTGGTTGCAGTGTAACCGTTTTTCGTGATCGGCCCACCACCCCGTCAACGACAAATTGTCCAATCGAGCTCCCCATGCTATATCGGAGGCATCCGTTGTTAGGTAATGGGATGGCGGAGGTACATGAATGGCGGAAGGCCGTCTGCAGTTCTGAAGCCACCATATTATGTTGTTTCTGGCTTTGATAGGAATTACATGCCATTTCTGGTCTGATCGCAACATTTTGTTGAGGAGGTCCAATAAAGCCCGATAATTGATTCGGCCTTTCGGGACGGTAAAACTCGCAAAATTCAGAAGTCCGACCAGACTCTGAACCTCCTTGAGCTTTGTATGTTCCTTGTCTAGCATTTGGGACAGCTTGACAATCAGCAACGTCAACTTCTCGTTGGGGAGTTGCTTCTGATTTGTCCAAGCGTTCCACTGAACACCCAGATACGCCAATGTTTGTGATGGAGTCAACACAGATTTCTCGTAATTTATGATCCAGCCTAACGTCTCGAGCGTCTGAATGACAATATTTACATGCTCGTTTAGGCTTTCCTTGTTTTGATGAGCAAGGAGGAAGTCGTCCAAATAGACCAGTATTCGTATTCCTCGTTTCCTGAGCATCTGGGCTATCCAGTTTGTCACCGATGCGAAGGTCTTGGGTGCTGTACTTAGACCAAATGGTAAACATGTCATTTCCAGTAGCTCGTGTTGATAGACTAGGCGTAGAAATCTTCTGTGGCTGCGAGCTACTCGAAGGTGGAAATACGCTTGTGAGAGATCTATTTTGCACAGCCAGTCTCTTTGCTGGAGGAAGTCTGGCACGCGACCAACATTGACTAATTTGAATCTTGTGGTTATCACATATTGATTGAGGGCCCTCAGGTTGAAAATGGGCCGAGCAGAGCCGTCGCTCTTGGGAACTAAAAACATTGACGATAGAAAACTTGGGGATAGACGTGCTCTTTCGAGAACCCCTTGATCCTTCATTTTGTCGATGACACTGGTCATCTCTGCTGAGTAAGGAACTAATATACCCTTTTTTGCGTTTATTGGATGGATCATCGGAGGCCTTTGATGAAAGGGTATGCGGTACCCCGATATTATCCTGAGAATAACATTTGGAGCTCCAAATTGTTCCCACTGAGTTAAAAAATTTGCTAGACGGCCTGCTCTGAACTGCATCATGTCAATATTTTCGACGTTTGACGTCTCTATTGATGTTGGGCGGAGACTGTGCTCGTTTCTGCCCAGATTTGGATTGATTTCGGTGTTTGGGGTAATTTTTCGAAGAGCCTCGTCCACGAAAAAACCCCCGATTATTCGATGCGACCGAATGAGAGCCACGCCCATGATAGTGTGAGCTATAACCACCCTGCGGGGGTGGTGCTATTTGACAACAGCCTTGAACATGACCTGATCCATGTTGATAACCCTGCGAGGGTCTTTTTTGGGTTGCGTACTCCTGCGAGGAGACGCTACTTTTGTGTGTCTCTAACTGCGAGGTAGAGTTGTTAGATTTTCTTAACGGCCAAAAACATTTTCGCACTCCACCCGCTTTATCCAACGCGGCTGTGAATTTTTCTGCGTTGAATAAGTTTGTGTATGTAGGAGGAATCTTCCTGAGTGTAGATTTCACTAATGGCTCCTTTACTTGTTTAATAATACAGTCCCGGCGCATTTGCAGTATCTCTGCACGATGGCCACAAACAAGCTGTAACAAGTCTGAGGAGGTTGTTTGAAAATCACCGCAATTTATAAGTTCTGTTAACTTATTAATAATAACCTCATACTCTGGGGTTGATTCTTTAGACCACTGGGCAAAATCAAGTAATACCTTCTGAAGAGATTCCTTCTGTTTTAAAATGCACAATGTTAAGGCAGCAAATGCTTTATCAGCGTATATCAAATGACGAGGAGATTGGAAGGCTGCAACTTCCTCATTAATTTCAATATCAGTAAAACCCGGTTTGTGATTATACGCCTTTTGAGTTTCGGAATATCGGATTTCATTCCAATTATTAGTATCCCAATGCTGAAGGTCACATAGCAGTTTCAAATGGAGTTCAGAACTCTTGGGCATAGAAGGTTCTTTTAATTTAGTTTGAATATTAAAAATGACTTCATGAGGCGCATCGATAATCGTCGCATTGTCACCTAATTCTTCGTAAAGATTACGACTAACACCAGAATGTATAGACATGGAATCGTTACAGTAGTGATCACTAGGTTGAACTTGACGCTCATTATCGCGAGCATATAAAGATTTACGAAGATCGCGTACCTCCTTTGATAATTTTCGATACTCCTTTTTCGAATGTCCTCGTTTTCTCCCCCTCCTCTTTTTTCCATGACTACTTCGTCGATGCCTTGAGGAACGTGATGAAGACGAAGATGAGGAACTACTCTCGGAACTATTACTGCTTGAACTCGTGGTCCTAGACCGTAACTTACGTTGCATACCAGATGGTCCCGGTAATGGTTCAGTCACTTCATTTTGTACATAACTATTACTAGCATCCATCCTAAAATATGGAATGGGTGATAGAACAACACTAACGGTAAAAAACCGTTAAAATAAACGTTTAATAAAAGTATGTGACTAGTACTAACACACACCATTTAAATAAAAATGTCCATAAAACATAAAAATGTCGGTATGAAAAAATTCCAAAATAAATATGGACAGAAAAAGCAAAAACGTTAAAATTATGCGACTACACATCGAGTACAGACACACAATTTATTTTGTATAAAACTACACTTTGAAAAATGTAGGTACTTAATTGTAAACCAAAAAACTTAGGCAAGTATTACTGCGGTTTAATATAAATATAAAATTACTCACGTGTAGATTTGTAGGTATTTTTACCAGTAGGTTTATTATTACCTCTAAAATATTCGTTGTAGTTGTAGATTATAAAAACTTAATAATTATTTTTATATTATGGTAACGTTAATATTAACACAACCGTACGCGGCGGGAAACAAGACGCCAATGAGACTTAAACATGGAGGCTCACTTAAAGTGCGCCCCCACTCTGCCAGGTGGTGGGGATAGAGAGAGAAGGATATATGAAAGAAAGAGACAGATATATATGGCGGGAAACGTAGTGCCTATCTCAAATTAAATAAGCTTCGAATAACGGTCAAGTCAAATTAATAAGCAATATTCAACTTAGACGATAGATTGGACAAGTCTGCGGTGCAAGGTGGTATTTATGATGTAATAGTAGGTACCATTATATTTAATAAAGATCTTTATTGAATTAAAAAGCGACATTACATCGTGTTTGCATGCTTTGCATATGAGTGCACGGAAAAATAAATAACAATAGATGTGATTAATCGTCGTATAAGAAATGTCATTTATTAAACTATTTAAGTAAAGATAAAGGTAAACTAATGTACTTTATTCGAATGGAAGAAAATCAATTATATGGGTAATACTACTAAGTCTATAATAGTAGACCGTGTTCTGCAGTTATCCCGTGTAGGTAAGGTGCCTATATCTAAAGATAAATATAACAGTAAGTATGAACAGTATAAAAAGGCTCTTCTGATTCATAACATAGACATTAAAGTTAAATTCTAAACAAAATTATAAACCGCAAATCCATGATCTATGATCACACGTCAAATGTATGAAATTCAGTTTAGAATAAAAAAATTGAGTGCAAGAAAACAGTAATGACTAACGACCAAATAAATTGATCGAAGCTCCGCAGTAATTTGTCAAATCCAATCATGAAAAATTCCAAATAAAAATTTCGTTAGAACATAATAATAACGGGGACTTCTCTGGTTTTTTGCTTCGCATCCAATTTAAAAACTAATTATGGGTCGCGATGACTAGGCTCCCATGATCAAGGAGCACCCTACAATGCCGTCACAAAGAACATAATTTCGTCATGTTAGCGAACAGGTGACAAAAAAGTATGATTAATGATCATAAGCTATGGTCATCACAAAAGATCTGTCTGTCAAATTATACTTATCTTTATTCACCTCAGACAACCATAGCCTAAAGAACGACCATCCAAAAACGTTATCGCACTTTAGAATTGAATTATCTTGGTAATGTGATTTAATTATACTGTGAAATTTAAAAATTCTTGTTGCCGTCCCGTGGACAGTACCGAAAAGTATTCAACGCTATTATGTATCAGCCATGACCTTTATCGATCGTGATTTGAATCGAGAATCGGTCGTGACATCTAAATAACTGATGTTGAGGTCGGTTGCAATCAATGACGGAAGTGTGTGTGTGTATGTATGACGGAAGGCAACCGATTAAACGTTTTCAACGATACGCAGGCACGACTTGCGATCGTTTGGGTGTCGAAGGCTGGGTAAGCTTTTCAGAAATTAGTCAGAAGGTCTTGGCTATAATAGGCATAATAGTTGGTTATTTCTGGTTACTGGTCAGTTTTAATGACACGGCTTCATGCTGTGTTATTTGGTACGTTTAGTTTAAAATGGGTGCCGGGTATTACAATCGTAATGCAGCAAGTTTTTGCCGTAATTTACTTTTTGATAACTAAAGGAAAAGTACTATAACTAATGAACTATAAAATGTAAATGTGTCTCCTTGTTTATCTCATAAATTATTTTTAATAGTAATTAAATAGTGAAGTGTCAGATCAATATCTTTCCGATTAGTTTGAAAAGCTGCTGAGGAGAATGTCACACTAATTATCTACTGTTTTGGTATGTAATATTGACCTTATAAAAATGAGTTAAATTTCTAGAAAGGCAGTCATAGTACATACAATACAGTAGGTGTAATGGAAAAACCAAATTTTTTGGAGTACATATACATACCAGTTCGTTCACAATTATATTTTCAGTAGGAATAATTGTATATTATAACTTCAATCGGGTATTTCTAATTAATAACAATAAGTTCCCGTCTGCCGTCGTTGTTGAGGTCTAATTTGAAGTCAAGTCGACCGTCCTTGGATACCTCTCTACTATAAACATTGTTTTATTTCATTTCATATTTCAACGTCGTAAAAAATATTCCTCGTGCATGCAGGTTTTTTCGTCAATGTAACGCACGTTCGATAAGTCCGAAGAACTATTTTTTTTTACAGTTTCTCGTTATTGAAATGGTTTGTATCGCACTATATTTGACACTATTTAACACCCTTTACAACATTTATCGCCTGGCCGTGACAGTAAATGATTTTTACATAAACTTTAATAAGGTTTCATAAAGATATATCACGTTATTTTCTTAAGAATGTTTGATATTTATGATTTATTTTCTTGCATTGAAGATGGTGTTGACCCTGCAATCAAAACGTTTCAATGTGTCACTTTGGAGTCTTTCAAATATTGTTAAAGATTTTTTCACGATGTCTGTACATATACGACTAAATAACGGAAAACAGTTACAGATTTTTTAATATTTTTTCTCATACATATAACAGACGTATTTTCAAATGACGTTTATGATTTATCGTCGTGTTTTGGAGTGTTTGTGCGCATAACATATTTCATATGTTTATCATCATTCAGAGTATTAATATGTGTAAAGCACTATGGAGATTAAAACACTAATTATCCACACACTAGTTTATATTTGAGCAGAGTTACAGCTTAGTTCAAACACTCAGTTACAATACATTCAATAATGGTTGTCCTACCCTATTTATAATATTTCGTAGTTATCAAATCAAATGTAAAATATTTATTAAACACATTTAAATGTTCTAAATTAATACTAATAATTGATGTAATATAATATTGATTAATAATTATGGTTTATCTAAGCATGAACAACATCCGGAAACATAACAATTTAATAATCATGCCATTATACGTCACGCCCGCTGAATGTCTATCTGGTAGTTGTTAACACTCGGCCATCCTGTACTGGGAGTGTCCCACGACCACCGTTGTCTCCTCCCGTTGCGAACCCGAGGTTCTGAAACAGAAAAGGAAGCAGAGCAGTACTTTGTATACTATTATACCTACAAACATTTTATGGTTGTGTCATTGTTTATACTTTTCACACGGGGAGCGGCTACTTATTAATGACACACAGATTTATTTACAGATTAATAAGATACCGAAACATATAATGGACTTAATCACATAGCCGTCCTGTTTTTAAGACTTGTTCACGCAGCTACTTATACTTATATGGAGTTGATCACATAGTCATCCTACTTTTAGGTCTATCACACAGCGACCTGCAGTTGTATGGCCATGATCACATAGCCATCCTACTTTTAAGTCTATCACACAGCAACCTATAGTTATATGGACATGATCACATGGCCGTCCTACTTTTAAGTTTATCACACAGCAACCTGTAGTTATATGGACATGATCACATAGCCGTCCTATTTTTAAGTTTATCACACAGCAACCTGTAGTTATATGGACATGATCACATAGCCGTCCTATTTTTAAGTCTATCACACAGCAACCTGTAGTTATATGGACATGATCACATAGCCGTCCTATTTTTAAGTTGATCACACAGCAACCTGTAGTTATATGGACTTGATCACATAGCCGTCCTATTTTTAAGTTTACCACACAGCAACCTGTAGTTATATGGACTTAATCACATAGCCGTCCTATTTTTAAGTTTACCACACAGCAACCTGTAGTTATATGGACTTGATCACATAGCCGTCCTATTTTTAAGTTTATCACACAGCAACCTGTAGTTATATGGACTTGATCACATAGCCGTCCTTAAATGATTATTAAGAGTTTATCACAAAGTATTCAGTAGTCATATAATTAGTATTATTTTATACATGGTATGATCTAATACTGGTATTTAAAGATCTATTAGCTTTGAAGAAGATCAATCAAATCATCCCTATCTACTTCTCGATCACTGCCTGCGCTATCATCCTCAGATATCATTGTTTTGTACGGACGTAGAGTTTCACCCCGAACTACAGCACTGAACTTCCTATAGCCTTTCATACCCTTTATACTTGAAATAGTATATCGATCTAACGAGTGTTCGGCCTTAGATATTTTGTATGGACCCTTGTATAATCCATTCATCTTCCTAGTAACGCCAGTACCAGAGTCTCTAGCTATACCCCCATTCCAAAGAACTAATTGGCCTATTTTATACTTAGTACATATCTTACGGTTCCTGGCAAATCGCGCTTTCATGGTAGTCATGTTTCTATCTATACGGAGCTTAGCAGTTTCCCTAGTTGCCTGGAGTTCATTTTGTTGAGTCTCAGACGTTGAGGGTGCATCAGAAGAGAAAGAGATATCTAGAGTTTTTGTGACCAAACATGAGGTTAACCGGCGAAAAACCGGTAGTTGCGTTTGGTGTATTATTGATACCCCAGACTATATCATCTAACTTATTGTCCCATGTGCATTCACTTTCCGACATAGTATTAAGACCATTTAATAAAGTACGGTTTATGCGTTCGACTTGGCCATTAGAACGAGGGCTGGCTATTGCGTTCAAAATATGTTTAAATTGGTTTTCTTGAGAAAACTGTTCGAAATATCTACTCGTAAATGCTTTGGCTCTGTCAGTTATGATTCTTACTGGATAACCAAACTGTATAATAATTTCTTTAAGTAACCTAATAGTTTCTACAGAACTACAGTTCTTAGCCGGTCGAGCAAATACAAACTTTGTGAAAACATCAATTACTACAAGAATGTATTTCCTTTTGACGACCCATTTAGCTCAGCGGTAGTTGACGCTGCCTGCTGTGCTATGGGTCCCGGGTTCGAATCCCGGTAGGGAAAAATGTTTGTGTGATGAGCATCAACATTTGTATCCGAGTCATGGATGTATCTATGTATTATATGTATGTATTTACAAAAAAAAAAAGTATATATGTAGTATATCATCCATCTAGTATCCGTAACACAAGCCTCGTTGCTTACCACGGAACTAGATGGCGCTGTGTAATAATGTCCGGAATATTTATTTATTTTATTTATTTACGTGTTTAGCAAAAGGACCAAGATGGTCGACGTATAAGGTATGCATAGGTATGGCTAGTTTGTTAATTGGATATAATTCACCTTCCAACCTACCATAATTGCCTTTGTTATACGCACATTGTAAACACGATTTTATATAAATTTCCTTATGAATCGTGTCATGTCTTCAAACCAAAACTGAGCTTTAATAGCACCTTCACATTTTTCGAAACCGGGGTGACCTATTTGATCGATTTTTGGAGTAAGCCGTATTTAGCTAATTTAGGGATGACAAAGCGCTCACCAGCAACAGTTTTTCGGAAGAGTATATTATCTTGTTCTATATCTATATACTATCAGCCAACAATGTAGTTGACTGGTAAATTTGAATCAGATTTATCATGAAGTCTAGAAATAATATTTTGTAAATTATCATCTTTTAATTGCAGAGTGATTAGCCAATTCGAATAATCACTTATGAGTATTGTATTTGTAGTAGGGTTTCTACTTAAAGCATCTACGTGTTTCATACGCTCGCCTGGCCTATATTCTATTTCCAAATCAAACTCTTGTATGGTTAGCCACCAACGAACGATTCGAGGAATTAAATCGAGTTTTACAAGAGTCGTCCTTATGGCGGCACAGTCTAACCTTAACTTTGATCCCTGTCAAATAAATTCTAAACTGTTTAAGGGATTCAACGATAGCGAGGGTCTCAAGCTCATAGCTATGATAATGTTTCTCTTCTTTGCTGGTTACCCTACTAAAATAAGCGATTGGTTTTAAAACTCCATCAGTTTGATATTGCATAAAAATTCCGCCTAAACCTAATTTGCTAGCGTCTGTGTGCAATTCAGTTTTAGCATCGCAGTTGTAAATGGCTAACAGGTTTTTCAATTAAACGTTGTTTAAGGGTATTAAACGCCTCTTTCTGCAAATCTTTTAACAAATTTCCTAAAATAAGACGTCAATCCAATAAATTGCCTAATTTCGTGTACCTACATTACGCGGCCTATTATATTTTGCAACGCAATTTATTTTAGCTTGGCCTGGTTGTATGGTGCCAGCTAAAATTTCATGGCCTAAGTATGTGGCACTATGCTTTAAGAAAAGAACATTTACTCAAATTTAATTTTAAATTTGCCCATGCTAGTAATTGTAAAACCTTTTCCAAGAGTAATAGGCCTTCCTGTACTGATATTGTAGGTAACATTACGTCATCAAGATATAGTGCAATATCTTGATCGATTTTCCCTGTCATTTGTATTAAGCGAGAAAATACAGCCGGTGCATTTGCCAAACCCTGATTGCGTAACGAATGCAGTCTTTGGTATAGACTCCTCATCTAGACTCACCTAATAATAACCTTGGGCGAGGTCAAGTGTAGTAAAGAAGAATTTGCCTGATAGCTTATTGACTTGGTCTTCAGTATGCGGTAATGGGTATCGATCTTTGATGGTATTAGCATTCAATGCCCTATAATCAACACATAGCCTATAGTCCCCACCCTTCTTCTTGACTAGTACTACAGGACTCGCGTAATCTGACATAGACTCCCTTATGATACCTGTCTCTAACAAGTCCTTGACTTTACCCTTCACGATCTCATTTTCCTTATGTGACAATCTGTAAGGCTTATAATGCACTGGCCGGTTATCTATAGTGCAAATGTGCATCTTTATGAGGTCAGTGCAACCTTCAGCAGTCCTTGGTACTTGTGGCAAACGAGTGAGCATACTTATTTAAGAGACATAGTACTTGTTCGTTCTCCGTACGACTAAGGAAACCTTTATCGATATTTAAAAAAATAATTCGCGAACAATTAGTATCTGAGCTATCTATAGCTAGTATTTTAGATTCATTCCCATCACTTATTGGTATTGACACTAATTCCGCCCTAGCTATTAGTCTATAGTCCTCCCACACTACATCAGTATAGCCTAAATTAATAACCTTCAAATAGGTACGACACGAATTAATAACAGCGGCAGGTATTAAATAAGTTAATTTTCCTAACTGCATCCATACTGTACGAGTTAAGAATGTACAGTCCCTATGACTTTCAAAACAGTCAATAAATACTTTAACATACAATTGAGTTTGCTTTGGTATTCTAACCTTATGCTTTAAGCGTACTGAAAATGTTTCAATAAAGTCTGATGCGTGTAAATCCATGTCCAAAAATAAATCCTGTACAACTTTACTTTTGACGAAACGTATAGAAGAAGCTGAAGTGACTAGACTAACGTCTTCACTATTAATCATACTTTGTCCACGTAATAAATCGACATCTGATGTAATGTAATTAGTCGATTCGAATATTCCATCCAATATCACACTATCTATTAAAATACGTAAGCAACATAAACCGAGTGAATTAACACATGCTCCGCCAAACCCTCTCATGACAGTAGTACTAGGCTCGATTTTAACCTCTAAGTTTATGGCTTGTGATTTACAAAGTAGATTTAATTGCTGCCAGTGTCTATGTAAGCTACGAGACGCTTTCCATTCACTATTACAGTTTTCTTATACATATCGGCATATACATCATAGGTTATATTATGCAGTACTTGACTAACCTTTTGTGGTTGCTGGCGGGATGTCCCAGCTGTGAACCAGCATGCCGCTGTGGTGTGCCCGCTGCGCTGACAGTTTTCGCAGCGCTGTTGTTGTCTGCAGTCACGCGCCTCGTGACCCGGCCGCCGACACACGTAGCATATCTTCAGCTGGAGCGGGTAGATCGGTGTAGAATCTTGCACATTGCTTGCAGCACCTCGTCTCCAAGTAGATTCACGCGTAGTATACGTCTCCACTCGTTGAAAATTTTCACTTTCTAGCAGAGTCTCGTAGACGCAATTGCATAACAAAGGTTCGATCAGTATCATGCCAGCCGTAGACATCGCCCAACTGATCTAATTTGTGGAGCCACCCGACAACGTTGTTATTATTATCGTCAGGTCGGAACTTTGGTATCACCTCGGCGTCACTGGGAGCAAAGTGCCTGTTTTTACTGTTTCTGCTCTTCCGAGGGTCGACATCGGTAACGGAATCGCTATTCTCGTGTTCAGAACTCGAAACACAAAATTTTCGTTTGCGTACACCCAATCCGTTCAGGTATGGTCCGGACATTATAGAAGAAGAAAAAAAAAAAGTATCCCACTTCTGAGATGTAAAGCACTATGGAGATTAAAACACTAATTATCCACACACTAGTTTATATTTGAGCAGAGTTACAGCTTAGTTCAAACACTCAGTTACAATACATTCAATAATGGTTGTCCTACCCTATTTATAATATTTCGTAGTTATCAAATCAAATGTAAAATATTTATTAAACACATTTAAATGTTCTAAATTAATACTAATAATTGATGTAATATAATATTGATTAATAATTATGGTTTATCTAAGCATGAACAACATCCGGAAACATAACAATTTAATAATCATGCCATTATACGTCACGCCCGCTGAATGTCTATCTGGTAGTTGTTAACATATGTTTCAATCCATTCAGACGACTAAAAGCAAATCCTGGGCCAAAAGCTCCATCATTGGTTTAGTGGTCGCATGTGCGACTGCTGAGTGTGGCGTACTATGTTCGATTTCCAGGCCGAGTAAAGTGTTATTGAGGTTTTTATGCGAAATTCCATGTAGCAGCACGGAGTTTAGATTTGTACCCGGTTAATGGCAATAGGATTGGTACTTATGAGGTAGGTACATGGGATATGAAACCTTATGGGGATTTTTATGGGTGTTCCTCTGCCTGACCTTCCGGGGGTACTGGCGTGATGGTGTAGTATGTATGATACATGTATATAATATATAAACCTAGAACAAAATCATAGTTTTATTATCCTTTATTAAATGACGAGCGACATTACTATAATCACTTAATTTGATAATAAAAAATAATTGACTGAGGTCGATACTGTTAATAAACAACTTCATTTCTTTTATCTCCTATTGTCGTTTGTTCTCGTAAAAACTAATCTCATCCCATCATCGCCCTTATATAGAGCTTGAAATCATTTTAAACCAAAAATAACGAGACGTGATAGTTCAAATAGGTACTACTAATCCACTAATCCTTAAAGAATTCAATCAAATCTCACGTAAACGTGATGGGAGACAAGTGAGGCTTGGGCCTTGACTTTATCAAGTCATGGTTTGTCAATTACCAAGCCATTGTGAGGCGATCGCCCCGCCGGCGATCTTATCGGCGCTGTGACAAAAAATGTGCCGCCTGCATTGTAGTATATGGAAGGTTTTGGATTAATTTTGGTTGGCAAAAATGTATCCACCAAATGCACTATCTATCTTTTTCTAGGAATTTCTTCTGTGTTGTAGGTGCGTTTACAACTACAAATATTCTCATTACACAAATACCTAAACCCGGAACAACTACCAGTAGGCTACCGTGATAGAAGCCGCAGAAGTACACAGTGCCCTCAAATAATTGTGTTAATATTATAAGATTATGCTTTTAGTAGTTTTAGTAACAATACATTTTTATTTAAAATACTCGCAAGTGGGTCGCCCAAAATATTCTCCAACTCAATTTTTTTATTCAATTAGACCAATATTATCTACAGATGCTTTTGAATGATCAAAACTAGTTGCACGATTCCAAAAAGTAGGTCTTATGGAAGCCGAAAAAAAACTTAATTGATTAGGCCACTTAATATCAGTGCCAAACAAGCTTTAAATTTATATATTTTATTATTATCCTCATAGATCATTATGGTATTTATTATAACATACACAAACTAACATCCAATCATTTTTCATATTTGGCAGCAAAAAACACCCACCATTGATAGTGTGAGAATTAGTTAACAGCAGAGTATATTGGACTTCGTACATCTTTGAGAAGGTGTGTATCTACATACAACACGAATGCTCAAATTATTACCTATGTGTGGACTAAGCAATAGACAAACTAGCCCTAAATATACTTTATTCGGAATTTGTCGCGTATTATCATCATCACATGGATGTAAGCCTCCGCTAGTGAACGTCACAGAGTTTATTTTCAGCATCTTTAGTCGTGAATCATAGCAATCTAATCAAGCATCATGAATGCTGTAATATTGTGCATTAATCTATGGTAGTTCCCATTTCAATATCTAGTCTTTACGTAAGTGTAAGAAATCAATGTCTCTAATTTATAAAAAGAGTAGCCAATTATTTTTCTTTGACGAATATTATCTCCATTTTACATATGCTGTGCCCAATGGATGTCAAACAGATGAAAGCGTACGCAATGATGAAGCGAAGATCGTCGCAGTAGATTGGCAATAATTATTATAAGCGTTTGTCCATCCGTCCATCTTGGCATCCATCGGGACGAGTATATCGACATGAGGTCGTATAATTAGTAATCAAAATGATTGAAAAAAGTCTACTAAACTAGTTTGGTACCTACTAAAAAACGTGTCAAAGACCGACGGATTGGTAGATTTAAGTAGAAGCTTCTAGAAGATTGCACCAATTCGAGTATTGAGGAGGACGGTAATTATAGTCAAATATTGATAAGGATGTATATAGTGGATGCAGCTGTATTTTGAGTGGAATTCCTCTTACAACATTGTAGATATTGACAGCTGAGAAATACTGTACGTAATCCATTGTATATTTTTAATGAGTAAAACTCATCAAAATATATATATATATATATCAAAATCATGAAAATATTGATATTTATTAAAAAAATTATGATTTTTTTTATACAAACCAGGCAAACTTACAGTTTGTAACACCATAGATGTCGCTGGTCCGTTAGCGATCATGTAGAATTTGTTTAAGTTTCTTAAAATATGGGAGTTATTAAACTGACAGTAAACGAAATTTCCATCCTGTCACAGTAGTTACCACCTAACGAGCTCTGGTAACCTGACTCTCTCGCGGAAACACAACTATTATTGTTTCACTGGGGTCTTCTGTAAGACGGAGGAAATACCTCAGTCGGACTACTCAATTTTAGTGAGTAATATGGCTATGCCCTACCTCTCGTCAGTAAATCAATATAAAGTGAAAATTTTCTGCCTTTTCTACAACTGACTGCTATCAGTACCTTAAGTATGGGGTGAAAAGGAAAAATTCAATAAGATAAATTATTTATCAGCCGAAAATTCATTATTGCTGTCTAATATAATCGTATAATTTTGTCATTATACTCATAAATATGAGTAAATACTTACCTACACTTCTTGTCTTACATAGATTTTTAAATTGTTTTTATAATTTTTAATGATGTCTCTATATAAAGAGCTTAAGTTCTTTAATAAAAAAATATCATTTCTTATCACCAGTCAAACCAATATAAAGATTTCCTTAATAATATTGATAAAAAAACCAATAGGTACAATGATTTTTAATGATTGTGCATTTGTACATTATTATTACAAGGAGCCTTGACTCTTGGGTCATGGTGATATCATCGACGCGAGTATCCGGGAAATGGTCATTCAACATTGATATTTCATTGAATAACAAGAGGAAAAAACACACATCGTAAAATATGCTTACGTGGCTGCTGATCCTAGTTTTTATATCACTAAAGTGCCATACGGAGCTGTGATAGCATAGAGATGTAACCTGTGGACTGTGAAATCAAAGGTCTCGAGTTCGAACCCAGGGCATGCACCGTTGACTTTTCGGAGATTATGTGCGCATTTATAGATAACAGAAAATATCGTGAGAAAACCTGCATGCTTGAGAGGTTTTCTCGATGACATATGAAGTCTGTCAACGCCAATGCCAAAGTCTAAGCATTTTTCGTTAGTCGTAATTACACTCGGTTTTAATATGTTCCAAGTGGCAACTATTCCAATTCTATCCAATAAGTACTTTGTGCACAACTCATTAAAACATTGATGACGACAATGCGTATATCCATTTACCTAATCATATCCTAGGTGTGACTAAAGCTAGTGCCTACAACAAATCAAATAAATTATAGTAAAGACGTCGGTGACATTACAAAAGAAAATCTACAGAAGTTTTATTAGGTGCTTAAATGTGTTTCTGGAGTTGGTCTCTTGAGAGGTCTTGGGACCTGCCTGCTGATGGTCCGCTAGGATGGTTTTAATGACGCAAAAAGACCTGCCTTTGGAAAGTTTCCACACCTCAAATTAAGAACAGAAACTGCACATTTAAGTATCACTTTTGTCATGGAACAATATTGTGTGTTTTATTGAACTGGAACGGAATTTGGAAGTAATCCATTAACTAATTCCACATATTTGTTATAAGTAAGTGTATATTGCAGTAGAAGATAAAATAAGGCATTTATATTATCAACTCCAAGACGGTGGTGGCACCGTCATCACCGTATCAACAACTGAAATAGCTCTGACTATAGCTGCAATGGCTATAGGGTAAGTGTTTTAAGAGTTGAATATTTCGTATTTTGTGTTCATTCCATTTCTTTTATTTCAAACTATCTGACCCGGCGAACTTCATACCGCCACGCTATTTTTTTATTTTTCGTTAATACAAACCTTGTCCTGACAATAATGAACACAAAAGTAAAAGATTTATCCAATTCGGTGCAGTCGTTCGGAAGTTATGTGTGTTCATACATTTCAGCGAATCATTTATGCGTCATATATATTGGGTTTCTATCTATTGAGACTTTTCTCGTACCTGTTTTAAGCTAAGCCTAGCTAGTCTCTATAAAATGGGAAATTGTATCATTGGCCATGCAATTTGTAATAGACCTTCTGTTTTCTTTGTGTCGTGGATCACGATAAGCTATAAAATTCAGTGCGGCTGTCACTGCGCTCAACTCTTATTAAATTGCTTCGTAGAACATCGTGACCCGACGTCATCCGCGGGATTATTGTTAACGTGTTATTGTTTTTTTTTAAGTGACATTTCATACATTTATAGGGATTTCTTAAATTTATTAAAGAATTAAATGGATAATTGGACATCATCGATCGTTATTTAATTAACCCCAGCAATGGTCAAGACTAAATTGAATCAATCAATATTTCATTTCTTAAAAGCGTTTTATTTCAAGTGATTGTCATTTTGAAACTGTCGATATTTATGATTTTTATGTACCTAACACAAAATAAACATTATTATAACTCTTATTGATGTCTTACACTTATCGAATATTAAACGTTTCGGATCTTTATTGCATCTAGGGTCATGGGCAGACTGAGGGGTTACAGCTACATTTTTATTAATTAATGCTGGTTTGAATCTCGGTAGGGGTTTTTTTTTCTAATGAGCATGGGCATTTGTACCTTAGTCATGAATGTTTCTATGTATAATGTGTATGTATTTACAAAAAATCTAAACAGCCCATCTAGTATCTGTAACACAAGCCTTACTTAGCTCGAAACTAGAAAGCACTGTCATAATGTAATTTCTCGGCGCAGTCATAATTTTGGTGACATTAATATATCTAGAACCCGAGTTTTAGGTTCCAGGAAGCATCTTATTTTACATGTCGACTAAGGTCATTCAATTCGGGCATCATACACAAGAGGCGGCACTACCGGTACCTGGACGTGTAGTCAATTACCTTCCTGTTGTATTGAATCAGTCGAAACGGAGCTCTCATCATTTGCATAATAACACCTTGTATGGTGGACTGTATGGTGTGATTGATAAGCGGTAGCGGGTTAAAAATCGCTCATTACCTATTTCATCACTGATACAGGCGACTGTCTTTACATTATAATCAACTAGTTTTTGCCCGCAACTTTGTCTGCGTTAAATTTGTAATTTTATTTCAACCCCCTTTTTCCCTTTTTTAAGGGATGATTTCAGAGATGAAAACTGCCCTATGTCATTCCCCAGGACTTAAACTGTCGCTATATCAATTTTCGTTTAAATAGTTTCAGCGGTTATAGCGTGAAGAGGTGACAGACAGACAGACACAATTTCGCATTCATAATATTAGTATGGATAAAATTTATCCTTTAACCTGAAGAATTTTTAAACAAAATACATTTGTTTTTACATTTAAATTTATCTTTGAAAACAAAATTAGGCTAGCCTAATAACAGAAAGACCTCGATAAGTTAAAAACAAATTGAAATACATGAAGATGGTAAAAAGGACCAACAAATGTTAATCTTAAATTTTCGAAATACCAATAAATAAAAACCACATTTGATTTTCCATTTAAATTTAACTTGTTAAAATAAATTAATGCTTTTAACGCGAATAAAAGTAGTTGAAATTGTCACTGCGACAGTATAATAAAATCCAAATAACTTATTAGATTAAATTTTAATCCAATTTATAAATAATTATGCAATCGTTTAATTTATGTTTTATATTCGATTTTAATCTTAATTAATAGTTCTCTTTAGAATTAGGATTAGGATAACGGATTACGATATTTTACTGTCACAAGAAACAAGTTCCAAATGTTAACCAGTTTGTAAGTGCATAATTTGTCAATGTTTGTTTGTGCACTTTAAAGATTCTAATATCAAAAAGGCGATCAATTCATCAAAATCAAGTTGGTTCCAATATGAATGACATCTTTCTCAATAGTGTTTTAATTATGCGTAATATTTATCTTCTATTTTATTACGCTTAATGATGCAAATAAGAAGACTGTAGCTCATCATTACTGTACGTTTTTTTTTGTAATTTATTCTAATAAATTTATTCTCATGAGTTATAAGATAAATATTCGCAACTACTCTTTTGGATTATGTGCTGAATTAATTTTATATTTTTTTAAGGATTTAGTATTTTTACTGACTTGTGATATTTTCATCTTTTGTTGACGTGATAAGGGCAACACAATGGCTTTCGTTTGTAGCTGTTGATTAAACTAATATATATAATAGATAATATAGATATTTTTTCTTCCTAAAGTTTTCGCTCTATACTAAAGTTGATAGTATCGAGGATAGTGGACAAAGAAATCACCCTTTTAGAGAATTTCAGATTTCCACATTAAAATTTCCACTCTAGATCTTTAAGGCGCACATTTGTATTGATTTGCTGCTCTATATTGTTGCCTAGTATACTACTTACTTACACAATAGCCTCTTGCCATTTGCACGTTGCAAATGGCAATTTAGTCGTTTTGGATAGCTTTTAGGGCTAGTGGGTTGTAAATCGCTGACTCTCATCCCTTCCACCAGATCCAAAACAATTCTAATTTTGACCGGAGTTTCCCTTTAATACGTCCGTCCAAAATATTCACCGTCAGAGACATAGATTTGTTTGAAGATATGAGGTCAAGCGGAGCATTGTTCTGTTTTCCTGTATTATTAGGTACAGACAGATGTTCTGATATAGAACGGTCCGGTATAACAGTTACTTTGATACCGAATAATTGGTGGCAAGACACATTTATTGCGTGTTCTGTCGTAAAAATGCTAATAGCAATTTGGGCAACTTAGCGTGAATTTGGACGCAATAGATACACAATATAGTCGGATAATACACGTGTCGTTGCTATGAAACAAAACTATTCTCCTAGTTTTTCGTTTTGTTTTATGCAAGACATGCTTTAATAGGTGTCTAAAGTCTTTTATTCAGTGGTGGAGCAATCGGCTTGTGCGTCACGTATTGCAGTTTTCCCCGCACGGAGCATATATTGTTTGTTTTACGGGTCTAGACGGGGACAAAGGAGAAAATCCTAGTACCATAGGGCAAAATAAACTGGAGATAAAAACACGTTGGAATTTTAGCTACTGTCTACTGTCCTGTACCTACCTACTCATGTTGAATTTCAGGCTACTCTAGTAGAGTAACAAATATGTTCCTGTAAGCCAACATTACATGGTTTCTAAATTGTTATTATTTTTCTACTGTGTTTTAAAATGCAGTCTCCTTTAGAGCCCAGATTTTTATTACAATAATGATGAAGTTCCATATTTCGTTTACAAAGATAATAATCTCAAGCGAAATCTTCAAATCTTGGCTCGAGTAGACTGTGAACAAACGAAATGACAAAACAAACCAATTAATTAACAATTACGTCATCGTCAAACAATCTTGCATCAACATAAACAGCATCACAGAAACGCAACGTTCGTTCCTGTACATAACGCTAGTGACGAAACTATACATACCACATGAGTAACTGGACAACCGCGGTCATTAAATGTTGCCGCTCTGTTACTCTGTGACCACCGATCTACGTATTGTGTAGCGGCATCTAAAACTGGACTGTGAATGGAGTACATTCGTATCTGTCTTTATGTTGAGGTGTTTAGAGGTTCCGATTCGATGAACATCGGCACATGCGACTGTGTTCCGATTTCCTATGGTCCGATAGGACAAGTAAAGGAAGAAAATAAAATAAAAAAAAGAAGTCTTAGCAATAAACATCATAACATAATTATCTCATACGATACCAGAACATCTCTAAAATAACACTAGGTACTGGACAACGTCAAGAGTATCAGCTTGCTTGTACAAACTGCATTCATTAATCCGTCTGTCGAGTTTTTACAGTGAATATGATTTTTAATTCATTTATTAACGATATTTATTAAATATCTTTTGCAGTAATTATTATTAATGGAGCATAAAATAGAAATCGACCTGTACACATTTCGATTTGCTTCTAATACTCGCAAACTACAACTGAAACATTATAATTGAACAATTATTTTTTTAATCAAATATTCACAATGCACATTAATTAATGTGGACTAAGCCTTAAACACACTACACAAGCTTTGAAAGATCGTAGGTAATAAGAATTTATTTGCAAAACTTGGAAAATCGCACCGTATAAATTGCTCGGCGTAATTAAAGGTGCTACAGATATGTTCGTCCCCTCACGATGTTACAATCTCAGACGCCATCAATAACGAATTACTTTTGTTGCTGTCGCTATACACATCACATTACACCAATATAACGCGAGCTACACAATACACGTGGCGTACAAACTTTAATTTCTTTTCAAGTTGTCATTAAGAGAAATTGGGCTCCCGATTCGATTGTGTGTACTTATGTTACTGTTAAAACGGCAATTAATGTTGATTCTGCAAGTTTACTAAATTTTTCGAATAAAATATTTTATTTTTGCACAAAAAATAATTGCCGCGTTTGCTTTGTAAGTCATAATGAGTAGACAATGTTAAAAAAAAAAAGTTTTTTTTTATTTACTTTTACGTAAAAACCAACAACAAATAATGTAAAACATTATTTGTTGTTGGTTTAAGAGGTTTAAGAATTATAGAGATATTTTATTAAATGATTTTGCCTTAATTTCTAATAAAGAAAAGAGTTCAACCCTTTCATTTCAATAAGTACCTACGTCAAAAGTAAAAAATATCAACACAAAAATTAAACTGATCTTGATCAGAGCTCACAAATTATTTTATATTATTAAGATATTGGAAGTCGGTAATTCCTAGAATTTACCGATGTTTATGTTTAATCGTAACAAATGGACTTATTTATGATACAAAGTACCTCCAATATATATTATCACTTGTGTTGTATAACTGCACTTTCTATGATTTAGTTTTGATTATAGATTGACAGCTTTGTTACTTCGAGAATAATAAAGCCTACACAGAATAAAACACGCCACATTAAAAAGCTTTTGCGTTCAAAAACATTACTAATGATTTACTTCAGAAGATAATCAATATTTAAATATTTTATGTCACTTAGCTACACAATTAATCTTATAACAGTAATTATCCTACAATTTTGTCTTTTAATTAGCGTAATTTTATCTTAATTTGGCATTTAAAATAATGATAGCCATTTATAAGGCCCGTCTAGAAAATCGGTGAGTCCTTTAAAATACATTGATGTTTTCTGTTTCGATAATTCGGTGCCTTTGAACTGTTTACATTTTTTTTATCGTAGATAGATCAGCGTTTAAACACAATCTCATCTGGTGGTAAGTGACGATGTGGTCTTAGATGAAGCACTCTAACCTAGAAGACTCTAACCTAAATTGTATTCGTCGGGAAATACAAACTCAGGTGACTACTGATTGAGCCTACGTAGATAACTCTTTTAATACCAGATACTTTTAGACAAGAAGAATCTTCATCATTATTATATCAACCCAAGGAAGTGCTCTGCTGAACATAAGTCTTACTCCACTCTTCTTCAGCGACCCTAACCAAGTTGTCAAGGTCATCCGCCCCTGCGTCTTTAGGAGGTCTTCACCCAAGAACTTTTATACCCCAGCGGCTATCGCAGAACTTAAAGTCGTTTATAACATACGTAATTTTATCTAGAACATTTGCTCCCACAATTTCTTAATATTACCTTCAATAATGTGCGGAGTCCGAGCGCGTCGGTTTCAAAACAACTAATAAAATTAATAGTTCTGTTAGTCTGTACACATCTGAGCCATGTGTACGTCTGTAACAATTTGTTATGGCCATTAGTTTGTCCATCGTGGCCCGATTGAGCCTAGTTTCCACAACGCACGGCTAAATATTTAGCGTGGTGCATGTTGCTAGCGTAAGCGATTTCAAGATTTATTTTATCATTCATATTTCTTTTTTCTAGTTTCGTCAACATCATCCCTCTCAAATGAGATGAGACCCGTGCCTAGCATTGGGACAATAATGGGTTGATGATGAAATGAAATGAAAATGAATAGAAGAAGAAGTATTTGCGGTAACCGAACTAACGTGATGAATGAATGTTATACATTTTTTTAATTTTATATTGATGTAGATGTTAACAATTTAATTGTAAGTTTTTGCATGTCGGGCATATAGTATTATCTTTTCCGACGCAGTATGTGAGACTATATTATTGTATACCAACCAACTGTAATGTACCATACTTCAAGCAAATAAAATATTCATTCATAACACACAACATTTTATAGATTAGTCACTGCAGCATGTCATATTTGGGATTTGTAGAAAGCAAAGTCTTGATTTAATCGGTCAAAGTCATGCAATGATGACCCTGAATATTACACTATATTATAATATGTTTGTTGATTCCACTGTTTGTGGACATGACTATTCTACTACCTATTTCATTTTCATCTGATGATATCTGAAATTACAATGTTAATTTTATTATGGGCCACTTTGCTTCAATAGACATACAACTAAATTTATCACAATTATCATATTTGTGTTGTTCAAAATAAAATAATGGGTAGAAAAAATATTTGACAGAATTATTGGTCTGTTACGATGGTCATACCTCAACCAAAGATCCTGTGAGTCTCACGCCAATAGTTTAATTTAAAACGATAAAAAACCCAAGTCACGTAACAATTTATAATCAACTGACTTAAAACGCAAATGTCACTCAATTCCCCTGTTTACTTTAATTACCTTCACTTCAATACCGTAACCGCTCCAATTCAATTACATAAACGCTAACCAATTATCACTTAAACCAAACAAAAAATCGAATAAGCTACGGCAATACGGACTTCGCTATTCCGATATCAATAACACATTAACATTGAATAACCGTTAATTGATCGAGCGCGGTGACATTTCACCGCGGCAGCCTCACACTCGCGGCACCTTTGATCTACGGCGGCCATCTTGCGTCTACTGCGTCACAAAGCGTGCCGCCGCGATTAAATTCGTACGAACAGCAATGCGACACTGGTCTATTAGGTGACCGTTGGTAGTTTTTGTGCGGTGCTTTTTAGGTCCCTTATAGGGACTAATTAGAAAATTTAATAATTGTTGAATTCCGATGCAACGTGTGATGCAGGGCTTACAATTGTATATGACAGAATATGTTAGGTATGTCGGTTGTCTTTGTAACAATAATTCCGCTTGCACCTTCCATTTGTGACTTAATTTATGTAAAGTTTTATTGTTTTTCGAGCTCATTACTTTGGTACCGACTAGTACTTTTAAATGTTTCGTTTGTATTCTGAAAGAGTTTTGAAAAAAAAATGTAACACATAATTTAAGTCCCTAAGGACATATTTTATTCAGAGTACTGTATTGCTAAACGTACCTCTTTAATTATGTTTTGCTGTGTATATGTAATATGTGATGTGCAGTAACTTTCAATACTTAAGTAATGATGATTAGCTGAACCGTCGTCTAATATAGGACCATGATGGGATAATTTTATTGAGTAATTTAGTTCCTTATCCTATAATTATTCAATTCTGTTCGATAACTAACTAATTAATACAGACAGTGGGCTTAAAACTATCATTAGTTAATTTAATATTGTATTTGTAGATATTTACGTATCTGTAAACTGGAACTGAACCTGAACCTCAGAACAATTAAATCAATTAAGTAATAGAACAAAAAGGCGTAGAAATTTCCAAAACTATTTACACCGATGATGCTCACATTTTTGAGCCCAAACACTTCACTATACTAACTTATTATTTTGAAAATAATAGGTGATTAAACTATTAAAGTTATAAAAACCTTAATTGCACTGAAGAGTCCTCCATATAATTGTTTTATTGAATCATTTCACCTTATGAAACTTATCACTTCTAATTATTGTCGTAACAACATCTTTATTAGATGTCTTAATTAATATTGCCATTTTAGTTACGAAATCAATTAATTTGATTGACTGCCTCAATGGTCTAGCGTTCGCTTGCACGGCTCTTGATCATGGTATTTTGAATTGCAATTCCTATTTATTATCCCAAATAGACCTGACTCCAATATTAAAGGTTTTACTTGAGTCAAAGCTGTTCTAAAATTGGGTATAAAAGTAATACCTAAGGCATTTCGTAAACAAATACACATAATACCATCGAGCTCCCTCTTTCTAATCTACCAGGGATACAAAATTGGATGATAAATGGATGCGTGTTTCTTTATATAGGTACCTCTCTATTTCTGAATAGAAATACGTAATCAGCAGAGACTAATGTCAAAATCACCCACAGAATTAGTCACAATTATTCAACAAGCTAATTGCTACAAAACTGTTAGTTACAGATATGTTTCGCGAATACTCAAAGTATGCCCAAAAAGAGACGGTAAATAAATAAATTAGTTGCACAGAATTTCACGACAGTGCCTTCAAAACGTCTGATGATATAATTACTGATGTAAGAGTTTCATAACAAGCCTCTAGTTGCGTTAAATGTCTATTATGATACAAGATTAACGCGAAGATTGAGATCTTGGTGAAAAAACCGCTAATTAACTGGTTTGAGACATTTTGTTCATTCATTTATTTTAGGGATCCCTGCTTGTTGTACCTACATCTATAAAACCCAACTCATCAAACGTTACTTATTTCAAACAAAATGGGCCAGTTCGAAATTTTATGAAGCAGGAATATCCTAATGTATATGACCACGGACACCCAAGTCAAAAGTATCGAGTTCAAATTCAAGTCATGTGCGTATTAGTTTATCACTTCAAAATCACTCGCTAAAACCGTAAATAAATACATAGAATCATGATGCCATAGTCTCGAAATCTGCTGTCTACGTCAGTGTGCGCTCTTAGCACACTTTGCACACAAAGTAATAAATACACTTACATAATTATTGATTATGATAAAGTTGAAATGAACAAAATTCGTTCCTTTTTATATCAATCTTTACCAATAAAATAAATGGGAAAAGTTTGTATGGACGCGTTCTCGAGAACTACCAGGCTGATTTGAAAAAATCTGTCTTTATAAGAAAGCCTATTCATATACAAAACAAATTTAAGTTTATAAATCACCTATATGAGGAGAGTATTAATGAAGAATGTTGCAAATACTTGTACTAGGCACAAATTTTACCCTCTCTATCTTATGTGAAGCAAGCGAAGATGCTAGAGTCAGTTTAATTATATTTTGAAATTTGCTTCTTAATCGGAACCCAACCTGTTAAGGGTCACCAAGCGTGAAAAGGGGGAATCCATATACTGTGACATCGTAAAATTAATTTTAAGCTTTGAAGAAAATATTTATGACACATACTTACTTATTTACTGTTGACAAGAGAAATTTACTTCCTAAGCTTCCATCCACCTGCGTGCAATGTTGATAAAATAGTCTATATTACATTTTGGGGGTATATTATTGGAAAGTTTCATAAAAAAATTAATATTATCCATAGGTTTACGTTGAAGGGTATAACAGTAGTAGTTTCAAATATAGTTTTACATGTAGTTATAATGGTAAGAAGAAAGACAAAGAAAAATGCGCAGAATTATATCTTATTTCATTGAATTGACTTTTGCAGCACAATACGTAAGTGCGGCTGAATAAGAAACTTTTTAAATTGAGAGAAGGTTCGTTTAGTTGTAACCAGAGAATTCGATTCTACTTCGGTTTTATTAGCTATCAATATTCCCTTGCTCCCTTCTACTTCCAAAGGGAAAATTGCTGTAAATTTTAATGTAAATTTAATTTAAAATAACACTTTCTAATTGAAATAACACATCATTTTATGTATTTTCTCTTTTTGACAAAGATATTACTACTTCAATATTAGGCATATTTTTAGTTATGAAAACCTTTTGAATATCTGGAAACAACTTGGAGTATGCATATATGTAACTACTATTTTTCTAAATAACTTGCCAATTGCTACCCAATATATAACAATACCTATAGGTACTAAAACTAGCAAATTCTTCCATTGCATTCGTCACAACGTAACATTGAAACAAACCATATAAAACCCCAATTACAGAGATACATATCGTAATGATACGGCATGTAGAGACAGACGTCCCCACCGTGACCAGGTTTTAATAATAAAAAAAAGCTCAAGGTGACTGCAGACTGAGCAGGTGGACGGGTGACCATGCTATTTTGAATCGTTGTCCAGGGTTCCGTATTCTTATTCCCAATATTTATACATAAAACCACTTTGGAAGGTATGTTAGTATAAGCAAGTATAATACCTATAAGCTAAAAATGGTCAACGGGCAGATTACCGAATGTAACATGAAAATTGCATATTATGCATCATGTTGTTTTTAAGTGAGTCAAAGTAAGTTTTCCAAAAAAAAAATGATCATCGACTACTGCTATTATTCTAAGACAAGGTCCATAATTCCAAAATAAGATGGGCCAGGGTGAACCACCTAGCTGGTTAAGTATGGATTAGCAGACTTACGATCCTTTATAACGCACACGATTGATAAGATGTAGGTACCTACGAATCATTAATAGTAAGCTTCGTAGGTTTAGTCACTTCTAAAATATTTTCTCAAATTCGTCTGTCGCAATCAGTTCATCTGCATCATTGCAAATAACGTCCCATTCATCGACAATGTCCCATTCATACGCATCCGGTGACCACACGCCGCCGGCTATTTTACGGACACTTGTCCCGTCTTTATTGGGAATTCGTGTAATTCAGTAGAACGACGCCACGCCTTTACCGGTCCACTTGTCCCAGAATGCGTTTACTTGGAATATTGTCACTGCGTTCATACAGGATGGTTGCTTTGGTTGACGTAAAGGGATTTTAAAATCAACAGAATTTTTTGATAAATGGTACTAATTATTTCACTGTGAATTAACATTAGAATTAGTGGTACCTACCTAAATAAATAATGTTTGAATATTTAAACGTATTACCAAAACATAGTAAGTAACGAAGTAGGATGGACAAGTGTCAACTCCTTCTGCTTTGATCTAAAAAGTATAGGTATATACCTACTTTTCCAATTCAAAATAATTAACACAGACATTTCTAACGATACCTGGCCATGGTGATGCACACAAGTTATTTTCAATTATGTCTTTTTCATACAAACTGTGAGACTTAAAATGGAAGTTTAACGGGATTTCCTGACATCACCGTTTGGAACCAGTGATAAATTCAAACTGCATGGATGGTTGGGAAAACACATTTGTTACGCCTGAGTTCGAGCTAACGACCATCACGTTGCTGACCAGACAAATGGCCTAAGACCGTTTTTCGAATTACTAAGCGATAAAATTAATTATTAATGATATCATAATAATAATCAATGTATCCAAAAAATATTTTGATCGGTTTTACCTCTCTTTCTTGTCTCCTTGGGGGAGACCTGTGTCCAGCAGTGGACATCTAACGGTCGATGCGATGATGATGATGAACCTCTTATATTCATAATATATCAACGATTCTTATGTAAATAAATATTGCATTATACTGCAATGATAATTTTTTTTTAAATGGTAGTCGAAAAATTTGTCGCATTAATAAAAAAATGATTTATTATTACTTTTAGTATGTTCCTTTATGAAGCTCTAGATGGGGTCTATCATTTGATAGTTTTTATCTTATTTTAAATTAGGCACAATTTTATTATGGGACCAGACACCAGCTGCATCATGTAAGTATCCGTATATGTATATTAATATTTACGGTTAAACAATTTTTTTATGGACTATAGCCTAATTCCTATCCAATGAGAGGAGACCCGTGTCCAACAGTGGGAAAATAATAAAAGTTGGTGATGAATTGTTTTTATTGAAAAATGAACTTAATTTATTATTTCATAAGCATTAAGACTGCAATCAGCATATGCCAGGTTGTTGTTGTTTAGATCGTACACCATATATAACTCATAACTGAGTAAGTTAATACACATCTTGCAAAGCTTACTTTGTATATTTACTCTGAAATAAATCAGTGCAAACCGTTTAGCTTGACAGCTTTATTTCACGCTGAGCAAATACAAAATGAATTGAGATGGGTTTAGAACTTTAGGTTATAAACTTTGTAGAAGGTATTAATTTCTGCTATGAGATAATCTATCTATAACCACAATACTATACATATTATATACTATCGACAATTTTTTTATTTTTTTTAAAGTTAGGTCAAGTAGACCTTTGTGTACTCGACATACCTACTTGATAATGACGATAACAAGAAATAATAAATAATTAACAACAAATAATTAAAAAAACCATCTTCCTTATTTTTAGAAGAGCTGATAATTACAATTTACGTACAATTTACGTTCGCCCACTTAATTCGAATTCTTCGGTAAAAAAAACAGAAAATGTCTGAACGTGGAATTTAGTTTACAACTAGCCCAGAAATATTTTGAATACTAAAACAAGATGTTTCGGCAGATAGATACCAGAACATCTGATAATATATTGACTGCTACCAAATGTTAAGAGATATTAAGTATTATCGAGATCATTTGTGCATATTTCTTTCAACTGTGCGTTTAATTAAAGACAGGTTGAATAAAGCACCTAAGTCACATATTTTCAGGAATTAAAAACTGTATCATTCGCAAATAAACGAGATTAATAGGCGTTTTATGGGCATAACAGTATTTGAGTTTTAAAATACTGAAATGTCATAAAACTCAACAGTAAACAATGATAATAAAAAAAACCTGAAAACCAGTTCTTGATTTATATTGTTTTAGAAAAAAACATGGCTTTTTACATCACACTCAGAACTATTACCGTCATAAAGGTAGGAATGAAAAAACTATTTAAATCAGTTAACTCATTCAGTCAGTTAACAGCCAACTACCTAGTAGTCGTCTAGTAGTATTATATACATATTTGAAGAGGATGATTGAATGGTATTGATTTGTATGGTAATTATATGTATAAGGAAACATATTCAACTGAAAAAGATCTGACTCTACTTTTGTATACAGAAAAAATCGGTAAGATCTTTGATTAAAATATACGGTCGCAGATATTTCTTAGGGAAATAATTTATATTTAATTTCTATAAGTTACTGGCAAAATACATTTAAAAGAACTACGAACACTAAATTCTGTGCAAATACGATGAAATACGGAATTAAATAATATCCATCTATGTATCTGCTCAAAAATCTGATGAAAATATATGAAATTCTGACGGATCAGATAAATTTATTTGGACTAATTTACTTACTAACTTATACTGGAGCAAAGTTTTCTCGTATAAACAGAACAGCTTTACATAGTTTATCGTTCATGTTATCGCCTGCCAATCTAATCACTTGAAAAACTCCTCGATTCCTATAACATTTTACAGTGCGAGGGAGCGTCAACGACCCCACGTGGTAAGCTTAAAACGCGTCTATAATTAGCCGAACCTCTCGCTCTGGTTTCTGTCGCGGCCGCTGTAAAAATTAATGTAAACAAATACAATCTCTCACGCCCGGGTGGGCTGACAACCGTACAGATTTAGATGGTCATCGAGACCAATGGATTCTGAAGTCTGTTACGTGCCAGCTAATTTGGTCAGGCTGTATGACTCATAGGTTATTTCTTTTTTCGGGGTGCCGTTTGTCATTTGTGCTTTTGTTTGGATTACCGCTGGAGTCAATGGTACATGTAGTATCGACGTGTGGTATTTTATTTTTGCTTTGTAACATTAAAATCGCTTTGCTTGATAATCGCATTAATAAGATTTGGGACCCAAACAATGAGAAATAAATCGCTGCTAAAGAAGGTTGCTGTGTGTGTGTGTTGACTCGCATATAATTAGTAGCCTTTTTGGAATAGCTTTGCTTCATAACATTACTATACCATTACGCCTACCATACGTACATCAGTATTAAAAATACTGATGTACTTCCCCCCCTTCCACTAGTGTGTTTTAGATTCCAAGTAATAAGAATTTTATTAAATAACCATTTTATTCAAACACAATAATACTTTACTTAACCAACCTTAAAGTTAAAACCTCACATTTGACTTGACTTTAGGCTAGAATCACCGAATTAAATGAAAATTAGATATCTACTGGTTAAAATACAGATGTATTTTTTATTTAAACATCAGGCAGGCACATCTTTAAATCTATTACTTCTTGCTTCATCTTAGTCTATGATCCGTACATTATTCATTTCATCAAGTTTTTTGATCTGAACACACTTTTCAAATCGACACATGTTTAATTTTAAACAATCCGAATTAAATGTCGGCCCGTGTCTTTATACACTGTTTTATTTATTACTAGTTACTAAACCTCTTTGATCTCTGAAAGTGTTATGCTAACGGGTGTTGGGTGATGTCAGATAGGTAGTAAGTACCCTGTTTTTTCTTCAATCAGGTTTTTTTTTCAGCTATTCTCTCTCTTTGAGGAGTATTGCGATGTCAAAAATGCTACTAACACTTTAGTTATCAAGCGATTACAAAATCTAAAAGCGTCTATAATATATCAAATACTGAAATTCTTTGACCAATTTTACCCATTGTTGTAGAGTAAGTTTAAGCCAAGGAATCCTAAACATTTCTCATTACCCTAATTTATAAGTCGGCATGTCACAAACAAAGCATTCCATTGGCCAATCAGCTGTCACTTCAAAGGAAAATATATGTAACTAATTAAACTAGCTTGTTACATATGAAGTATATTGACAAATACCCATATATACTCTATACTTTGGAAACTTCAACTAAATACAGCATCCATTACTGGTTTTACATACATTAATACAATAAAATGATTAACTAAAGCGGCGATGTAAAGCAAATATTGAAAAACTTCGGATTTTGTACAGTCGTGTGTAGTTATTATATTGGATCCGCAGTGCACGACACAAAACGGAAGTTTTTGCGCAATACACGGGCAGGCAGAAACAATTAATGCACCGAAGTGTACGTGGGCCAGTTCACGCGTCATGATCACAGAAGAAAGTGAGTTCGTTACGACACGCGTGTTATTTAGTGTGTACTGTATTGTTCTAATTAAATTAAAGGTGTTTATTTTTTGCACTGTTAATTATCACAATAATATGACATTTTAACATACCATCACGCCTGTCGTCTTTAAAGGGTTAAGCAGAGGTAACTTAATGACACCCACATTTCGCGGGTATGTTTTAGGTCTCATGTAATAGGGGACGAGCCTATTGCCATCAACCGGTTGTGAACCCAAACAACGCAATAACACTGCTTGATCTGGTAATCGAATCCCAGACCTCTTAGGCCCACATGCATGTTTCTATGTATAAAATAAATGTATTTCCAATTACAAACATAATATTATCTAGATTACAATTAATAAGTTTTGTATATGAACTGCTTAAAATAATTTTCATTTAGTGTATAAATTGTCTCTTTCCGAAATTGTGTTTATATTACTGTACAATTTGTTTCCTCTGTTTAAATCCTTGGAGATATATATATTTGGTACCTGTGACAAGTGATATCTGTGGGTATATATGTATGATAGATGGTATACTATGATAAAACCTATTAGGAAATTAATTGTTGATTTAAATTATGACTAATGGTAAGGGTGTTTACAAAGCGTAAAGTGACCTTTAATTGGCATGTGTATAATGGTAAATTTCCCTTACCATAGATCAGGATATCAAATTATGTAATAATTCATACAAGTGGGTAACTTTTTATGGGCATCACTAAGTGCGTCGGTGTTTCTCAAAGGATGTACCTTTGAGAAGTTAGTAAGTAGGTACACTAGTAGCTGTAGGTAAGATAAGCAAGATAACATTCATCGTTTATTTTTCAAGTGGCTTTTGTCTTTGGCATCTGTTGTTACCGAAATAGTTGTTAAAGAAAAAAAAAAATGAAACCCCAAACATTTAATGAAACTTGCTTGTATAGTATGGTATAGATTGCGTATTTATTTCCTTCAGACACGCTACCTATCTATCTATACTCAATTCAAAGGTGTATATCATTATTGTTTCATTTTAAAAGGTCGTCAAATCCATTGTTATTTTCCGGGCACATATTTATATTCATATACTGCAACTGAAAATTTCATAGAACAACATAACACTACTTGACCTTGACCTTGATTTGTCAATCGCACTGATGACGATTGGGGCAGTAAATCTTATCATCCGAAAACTGGAATTCCAATATTATAAAATTATCTTCCACATAAAATCGAAACTAACGCGTTTTGTGATTAACACAAAACACCCACGCATGGAGAATTTGACACTTTAACACTTAACTATATCATAAATCACAGTACCAAAGTAAATAAACTGCATACAATTATACTAAATAGTTTAATTTATTGGTCGTTATTGACTGTTGACATTATAAAACGATGTTTAACACCAAAACACAAATAAAAGGCACTAATTGACTCAAATCAGATGTGACAAACATTACCACTGAGATGTGATAAATGCGAGACTGTCCCCATTAAGAACTTGTCAATTGAATTTGAATCTCGTTGTTGATAAAATAAAGTGTAAATTTGGTTGGAAATGTTTTAGGCCTAATGACTACAGTTGTTCATTGGGAGGATGAATAAAATATATTTAGATAAAGGTAGGGTTGGTTTCATCACTTCATCGGTTTAGTGTTTTCCAAAGGTGGATTCGCCATGGTTATTTTTTTTTAGGACCACTAAGTACATAGTTATTTTCATCATATACCACATTCAGCCCTTTCGCCAATCGATCCGTTCCTCAAAGGCTGCCTTTTGAGGGAAGGGTCCCGAGTTAGAATCCTGGTATGGGCAAATATTTGTGTTATGAACATGGATATTTGTATCTGAGCCATGTCTTAACAAAAAAAAATACCTAAACTTAGTGTATCAATCATCTAGTATCCCTCCCTGAAGTCTTTCTCCTCCTTCCTCCATAGAACTAGATGGCGCTATGTCATAATGTCTGTATACATAGGAGTATATTTAATTCCTCAACCCACCTCACACCATCCACAAATACAACTTAATCACCGAACCTTCAGCGTACAAGCAGTCGCCGGGCGATTAAATCGACTCGGTTTAAAAAAACAAATCAACTTTAATTCGGTGTAAAACGGCCGATTGTCTTCTGTTGGTTGTCATTAATCTAAAATAGCTGCAGTGAATGGCTCGGGGGATTTATCGTGATGTTTTTACAGTGGGACATGTGTTGGTGACAGACTATACGGATGTGTCTTAAGGGGTATGTCACATTTTGGATTTCACCAAGATTAGTGCCGTAAATTACGAAATTTTAATCATAAATAATAATATATTCTCTGAATAATAATAATCGTTGTTTGTCGTTGACCACGGGTGCTGTAAAGGTTACGAAATGTATTGGGATTCAATAATATCAAAATACCTTGATAAAAATCCATGGAACTACTTGTTTTATTTCAATGTTTAGTTTTCGGAAGTGTACAAAAACAGTTAATAATTGTAAATATTATTATGTTTTACGTTTTTATTGTGAATTTGGTTCAGGCTTATAGTCGCGAGGAGGTTGCAAAAGCGATTGTCGAGACTGATATTCTGGATTTAATTTCCTTATCAAGCAAAGTATAATTGAGAGTATGGACAAGTGTCCGCATGGTAATTGGTAATAGACTCATCCCAGGTTTTTATTTAAGTGCCATACCTTTTACCGAATAACTGAAGTACTGAGAGTATATATTGGTACTCTGCCTAAGTTTTTGAGGATACCTACACCCTAGATAATAAGTATAGTTTTCCTTTTTAATTAATAATGTTTTCACTATAAATTCACCTTTATGTGCCACCCAGTACCGTTTGTCACGTTGCCAACACTGTCAACAATCTCGATTAGACATTCGGCTCATTTTCTAACTAATTAGCGAGACCACCTAGAAATTAATGGATTTATTCCATGGCGCCACCAACTTCATTAAATTTACCAGTGTTTTAACATTTTTCTACTATTATCGTGTTTTTATTTTCTTTTCATTCCTTCGTCAAGCAAGACAATTATATTGCCATTATTTCACAATGTCATTAGAATTTAAAGTATGTATAATTTACCATCAGATATTAGAAATATAAACATTATCCACTTTTCTGGACAGTGCTGTAGTAAGTTTTTTAAATTAAAAAGTACATAATATAATAACTATAGTCTAAAATTAGATCACTATGATGATCGTTGGTGTAAACTTCCTTTTAAAAAAATGCTAATAATTTGGTTACCAACAGCTATTAAATAACGCAGTGAAACCTTTCTTCTTTGGGTTGAAAATTTTAATTTAAACACGTATTGGTACTATTTTGTTCATATTTGTCCATAATATTAATAATTGCTTTTATTAAAAACATATACTTTAAAGATGTATTTTTTATTACCATCTACAGTTTTACTTCTCCTGCTAGATTTAGGACTGTCTTAATTTGTGCCAACTATTACATTTCTGTATATATTCAGGAGGTATTTTTATATTATGATTTACAAAATCGTTTAAGTAATCGTTCATAAACACGCTGCTTGGTGTCAGAGTGTCAGCCCTCCTTGTCACATTGCCAAGACCACCAACAATCTTGATCTATCATCCAGCTCATTAGGTATATTTTTTTATCATTATATTTCTTTAAGGAAATCTTCATGAGATTAACGCAGATGGCCTCGTACACCGAACGACTAGTCAAGTATAAAATAAATAATATTCAATCGTCATCACCACATTTACTGTCCCACTGTCGGGCAAAGTTCTCCTCTCAGTTGAGAGTAATTAGACTAAAGTCCACCCCGCTTGCCCAGCATATTAGTAAAAATATATATTAACCATCGTCCACCCGCGGATGTTGATGTTGGTAATTTGAAACCTATGTTATTCATGAACATTCTTTAATAATTTTTTTGCATGAAAGAGTAACAAATCCATACATCCCATCTATACAAACTTTTGCGTTTTCCCTTCCCAATCTATTCGCATATCTGATTAAAGTTTCACTAAAATTTTAATATTTTATCAATACTGTTTCCAGTTGATCTTTTTTCATCTCATTTATCCATGCTGCACACACCTTAACTAAGCCACCGGCACGGCTTGTCACAGTGCCAACACCGTCAACTATCTCGATCTGTCATTCGGCTCGTTTGCTTACTAATTGCCGAGATACCGCGTCGACATTAATGGATTTCGTCAATGGCTCCGTGTCGCTAACAAATTGAACGTTTGATGTGGTTTGGCTGTCATTTGTTATTTTAAAGTTGGGCGAGGGTGACATTGTCAGTTTTCAATACTAAACACGGAGAAACAATATGAAATGTTTAGTCTGGGTTGTATTGTTTAACTTGAACTGGTAAAGTATTAATTATATGCTAAAATATGGGCAGAAAAATAGATAATGCTTTTTAAGTGAATAAAGGGACAAATGTTTGTGTGATGAGTATATTATGTAGTATATCAACCAACTATAATCCGTATCACAGGCCTCATTACTTACTACGGAACTAGATGGCGCTGTGTCAATAATGTCCAGAAATGTCCAGAAAGATTATTTTTAAACTAAAATCTGCAATATTAAAGCGATCTGAGGAAAAAAGCTATATTCCATGAAACTGCCACATGTTTTTTTTTCTATAATTGGTCTGAATCTTACTTGAAAGTATTACATCTTCATAAAAATATCCATTTTGAATTAGGTATCAATAAACCTTTATAGAATCACGTGGTAAATGCAAAAGCAATAAAATGTTACTACTGAAATAATGTATTCGTGTTTTGTATATTTTTATGGATTATTTATTCATAAGTATTATATTATATATATGTAATTAAATAAATAAATTGAATTAATAACTCCAGAATGATATTATTAAATTTGAAAAGTTGGGAAATATTTGGAAGAGTGCTTTAAAATAATATCCTTACTTTTTCACATTTATTTGAAACTGTTAAATACTGCTTGACCTTCACACTTCTTAGCAGTAACATTATTTCAACGAAAGCTTCGCAAACATCTGGACATATAATTTATACTCACCTGTCCCAAATCCAAATTTTATTACCATCACATCTATTTCGATGGCTAGCATTCTGGAGGAAGTTCGTCATCTCGTCATCCCAATGACATACGTCTGTTTCTCCCCAACATAAACAAACCTGTCCTCAATCGTATTCTGAGAAACTTTTACATCGTTTTAAAAACATTTTTCCAGGAGACACTTCTCAGGCGCTCTGTGATCGTCTCGTGGTTAATCTTTATTGTAGCTATCTATTTCTGGCAGAAAGGTTTGCATTCAGAACACTTTGTTTAGCTTAAAGGTCTTTGAATTGTTAGAGTGTTGGTTCTGAGTGATGGCTATTGAAGATTTTCAAATATTCGGAATCAACAACTAGAATCATTGTTTTCTCTTCTAGGACATGACAATATACTACATCGTAAACAAGATCATCTGTTTCAACTGACCAAAACTCCAAAGCATTCAAATTTTCAGACTAGAAAGACGTGTTTGTTTCTACAACGCGTTCCAGGGATATAATTAGAGGTGCAAGTGTTAAGCATCCTTCCTCGATACGCTTCGACGGTTGTTTGTATGAGCAGTGGCGTCCCGACGTCGTCGCCGGCGCCGCCTGCACGATTTACATCACACACCTTTGACAGGGTTCCATTAATCTGATCGGAAACACACAACTTTCAATTTACCACCACAAACAATAAGACCTAAATTGCGGTCCGAAGATGTACCTTGCGGCACGCTGTATTACAAATAGTACAGTCAAGGCCTGTCCAGGAAATTAGACTTTGTTTACTTTACGTCAGAAGACAAACTCCTTTGTTCGTCGCCGTTTCGTCACAGATGGAAGACGGCAAATGGCTCGCAGGCGCCTCTGTCGCCTACGCTGCACGCTTCAAATGTTGTTTATAGTAAACGTTGACATGAGCAAATTCGTCAGCGGAAGAAACCACATTTAGGACGGACGGGGCATAAATCCTGGGTGAGTGACAAGTAAAATTTTATAGGACTATAAATTAGTAGATGTATAACCGGACAAAAATAGTACAGACGTTATTGGCGTTGATACCTAGTTGTAAAGTCTGAGCTGTCCCACGCGGTTGGACTTTACGATTGTCTTCTTCAACTATTATTGGGAAATTATGTTCTATTCTGCACACCTATAGTTTGAAATTAAAATGTTAGTTATTTATAAAATTCTGCTGTAATATTATTTAAGCGGAATAAATATTCAATACATAAAAACAATAGCAACCATTTTCATGTTTTGATTAAATTAGGTTCCTATCAAAGAAATCTTCTTATTATCCCTTTCCCCACGTTAAAAAACCCATGAACCTTCCAAATTAGTCTTTTTCACCATTGATTTTCAACCTTTAGTAAGTCTTTATCCACAAACACATATTATCTATTCAAAAACTTCTTATCAGTGTAATTGTCAATCTTATGTTCAAAAGAAAACTTCTAAAGACTATCATAAGCTATTATTTCCTTTACAGTTTCAACCTCATCTGTATGACTTTCTTCATATAAAGATATACACTCAAATGGGTTAATGGAAAGCCCGGAGCGCTCACTAACGTTACTGTCACCTCATTTCATTACCTTGATGCTAATGCATCGGTTTGGTGGATTGCCAGTTTAATTTATATGCTGTTTATGCCTCGGGATGATAAATGATTCCGGTTATGTTTTCTTGTCATTGAGAAGTGATGGCTTGCGTTCTTTTTTTAGTTGATTGTGAATTGTGTGAGGGTGGTATTGCGAGTGCTTTAATGTTTGAAATAATATTTTTTATAATAAGATTTTTATAAATTTTAACGATTCCATTGACCTTCTTCTTCTGACGGTTCTTGACAAGGTTTTCGATATGGGTATAACCCATGATGACTATTGATAGTCAAAACATATTACCTAGTAGATAATTTCCGTTCACTATAATTTTTCACTTAACTTTATATATAATTTGAGAATAAAACAAGATCACACAGTCCTTCTCAGGTTACTATGGCGTGGGCGAATGTCTTTACATTTTTAATTGTCTAATTAAAAGTAATTTTAGATTTTTCGACATTTAAAAGTTCCTTGACGTCACTGCGAATAAAAAAATAACAAAGTAATGCACAAAACCGTGGAAGTTACGACTAAACACCGGAACGTTTTATATTGTTTAGTTTTACTGTGACACGGGGCTCGTTACACATTTTTATTGCCTAATTAACTTTTTGTCAAAGCGTAACTTTTTGTTTGACGTCCTACGGCTTCTGACGAGCGTCCAAAAGATTTTAAACCTCTGTTTTCATATTAAAAAATGATACTAGTCGTCTCACATAATGTCATAACACGTTTAATACTCAGCAACACATGTTAGCTATGTCGAAACGCGATGAAAACGTATAAAACGATCGTAAAACATTTAGCCTGTCCAGTAAAGTCACAGTTAATGAAAACAAAGCCCGTTAAAATTTTTCTGATGTTACTTTTATTTCTGTATAATATTTTATTTGGATTGTTTGTGATGTCTCGGCTGGTATTTATTGTAAGATTGATAGTTCGTCGTCAGATGTCTTTCAGTCGTAATGTATACGGACGACGGACATACGGACGGCCGGCCTGAAATATCTCCAACGCTATTTGTTGACACAGTGACTGCAAGCGGGACATTACACAAGTGACAAATTTAGACATTTTTGTTACTTTACACGTGTTCGCTTGTATACATTTGTTTGTATGTTAGTGTCGTTAATACTGTGACATGTCTTTCTTTTTTGATGAATTTTGGGAAACGATTTCGTTGTTGTTTTATTTATCAGGCAGCGTGTACGTGACTAATGAATAAATAATGTAAAGGATCTGAAACATCTGAATTAAAATAATATCAAATTATCGCGATAAAATCTGTTAATTATAGTTTTATTTTAGTGACTATTGATTTCTTACAATTGTAAGAAATCAATATTTTTATTTTTTATACATAAGGCAAATTAAAATAAAGTAAGTTGTTTCAACTATCCGTAACAAGTTTTTCCATAAAGTGAAATAATGGTATTATCATTAGGTTTATAGCTGCATGAACTTTACTCGTAAACCATTTTTGGAATAACTACAGGATCTTTAAAAGAGTTTAAATCATTTGATCATGGAGTTAAAGGAATACCACAGAAACACAATTAAATTATGCTTAAATGAATTCTATTGTTGGTAATCATAAAGGATAACCACTTACCACACCATATAAGACCAAACACTTTCCCAACAGGAAGCACCATTTTACATTGTGTGTGGTCTTTAGGTACCTATCATTGATGACACGATTAATGCAGCTTATTAAGTCTGTTTATCGTGATAAGGCTTCATCAAAAACGTATAACACGAACTAGTTGCTTCATCATCAACCCATTATTGTCCCATTGCTGGGCTCAGGTCTCCTATGGTGTTCAGAGAGATTAGGCTGTAATCCACCACGCTAGCCTACAGATGTTTTCCTTCACCGCTTGTGATAAATACGCACAAAACTTCCGAAAAGTTTGTGGTGCGTGCCTTGGGTTTGAACTCGAGACCTTTCACATCTCAATCCACTGGTCACACTACTAGGCTTTCTTTATTATATCGGCGACTTTTTAGTGTCGGTTTTGTTATTATTAGATAGTCTCATTAATGAAACTTTTTTCCAAACCATAGGCATTAAATGGAACAATTACAGAATGAATCAGTAAACTTGATTAATTACCACTATCATAGCCTCACCTACACCATATTTATTAGTACCCATACCCTAAATACCCATTTAAGCCTAGAAGTATATGATCATGAACCATCAAGTCATATTCATATAATTGAACGCAGATAAGGCGAAAAAAAGGAGGACTACATCCAGCAGTGGACGAATATAGGTTGACGATGATGATGATGAAGGCGAAAAAGACATCGTGAGGAAACATGCCTAAAGGACTTTCCCGATGGCTTGTGTATAGGTACTACCATCCACAGTAGATCCAACCAGCGGAAAACAGCCCTTCTTAACTTGAAAAAAGAAAGAAATAGATATATTCAGGCAATATCATACCTATGTAAAAAATGGTAATTTTAGAGGTAACGGTATCAAGTTTTTAGAATTTGCTCCATAACTGCGCTAAAAAGGGACTGGTTCAGCATTTATTACACAGAATGCCTGGCGCTGATTTTCATCCAGACCTTGGTGATTTATGGGTAGGAGACCTATGCCCAGATGAGAGACAGTACTAAAAATAAATTAATTGAAACATTGTAATAACATTACCTAGGTACCTTACTTTCCAGTTACAGTACGGGAGTATAAGCTCAACTCTGGTACTCATAAACCTAATTAAATATCCCCAACATGAACTTGTAATTATCGCATCACACCAGTGGAGCTATATTTACCAAGCACGTATGTCAGACTTGACTTACTTCGTCTTTATGACTAGACCACCCATACTTCAATTGGTATGATCGTTAAAACAACTATAACAAGAAGCCGGTCCAGCGGTTTTGGGTAATATTTTACAAACACGAACAAACATAGCTCGTTTGGACGAATTAACAATGCCTTGTTTTATTTTCTGATATTAAAACGTAGGTATGTTGTGATGAGTAAGTGTGAACAACGAAAAAAAAACAACACTGATCTCGTTTGGAGTTTGTGTGAAGGATTTAAATTCAAGTTTTGAGGAAACAGATGTTACTTGAAATTTGAAGTTGGGTGTTTAAATTATCGTTAGTATAAATATTGGAATAGTATTTTGATTGATTGATCTTTGGGATTTGCGATTGGCAGCTGGCAGTTACTGGTTAAGAAGAGCAGAAGATGATTAAGATGATTTGAGGTTGATGATGACGATGAAGGTGAAACTTAACTGCTCTAGATGTAGTTGAGTTTGTTGTTCTAACCATCAGGAGTAGAGCTGGAGGAAACTAGCCCTACACGTCTTTTGTCCAAGTTAGGTACTTTGATATGGAATAGTAATAAACTTTACAAGATATTTTGTATCCAGCCTGTATTTAGATGCAAATTTCTTACTTTTTAGCCACGTTTGGTTAACCAAACACGGCAAAAAAAGTAAGAAATTTGCTAAACAGAACTCTTTTATTAAAAGTTAGTCAAGTTTTGTCAAAAAGTTAGGAAAGAAGAAAGAAAGAAGAAAGAAAGAAAAACATTTATTCAGCATTAAATGGTGCACAAAAAAAAACTTAATAAAATAAAAGGCAAAACAGTCGATTTATAACAATGTGTGCCCCACGACTGCGCTGAATAGGTCCTGGTTCAGCATATGCCAGACAGATTGCCTGGCGCTGGTTTTCAACCAGACCTGCGTGACCCACCGGTGACAAAACAGTTCATTGAAAATAAATAAACGAGGTTAAATAGTTAGGGTACTCGGGTCAAATGAAAAGAAGCAATGTATCAGAGTATTATAATACATAATATCATTTATATACTTCGTGTCATCGATACGAGTACGTACATCGTCAAATGTTATGTAAAATTATTCAATGCTAACAAATTGCCGTATTTTATGAGCATTATAATAATTACAATAAACATGACGAGACGTGCCACGAACGGCAATGTTAACATGTTACGATGCGCAAGGGCATAATTAAATGTTCCTTTTATTTCCAAAATAACTTACAAGTGATAGCTACCAATTAAAGTAGAATATGTCATCAATATATAGGCATATTTCAGGGTCACTGATTGTATTTTGTTCTTTAAAGAATTTTTTTAGAAACAAGAACTATATGGTATTATTTAACCAATCCAATAAATATTAAAATAATATATAAATATTCCTGGACATTATGACACAGCGCCATCGAGTTCCGAGCTAAGCAACGAGGCTTGTGTTACGGTTACTAGTTGGTTGATATACTACATAATATATTATACACTTTTTTTTGTAAATACATACATATCATACATAAATACATCCATGACTCGGATACAAATGTTTATGCTCATCACACAAACATTTGTCCTTACCGGGATTCGAACCCAGGACCCATAGCACAGAAGGCAGTGTTAACTACCGCTGGACTAATTGGGTCGTCATTCATTCATTTTAGTTTTTATTTTACACTGTGATACCACTTAACTTAGCGCATTTGATTTCAGCAAACCAAAATATACCTTAATGCTTTATTAAAAAAGTCACTATCTAATGGCATTGTAGAATGTGACAGAATGGCGTTACCAACTGATAATTATAATCTACGTATGTGGACACATTTCGTCGCCCCAAAACACATTGTCACATAATTCGTTCTCTCTCAATCATCACGAACGCTCAGTGCACTCAACTGTACATACCTACGGGTAATTAAAAATAAACCAAATACCTTAACATTACTTTAAGGAAGTGTACTAATTTAGATTCGGCCGTTGAACCGTGTACTTTAAACACGTGTAAACCATTCGAGTTTTTGTCGTGGGCATGATGTTTTTGATGGTGACTGTACTAATACTTATAACTTCTTAATAATAGGGATTTCTCTTGAGTTATTACGCTACGATATTTTTGTCTTTGGAATAATAACGTTGAAGCAACATAATATTGCTATAAATTGTGTTTGAATTTAGAATAAAGATTTAACGAGTCTTGTCATAGGTCGGTTAAAATAGAATGTTTTGGTACTTTTTTAATAACGTTATGACTAAGTGCAAAACACCGCCCTAAATATTTAGCTATATTAATTTCTCATAAAAAATAGAACCAATGATAGTATTGATAAATAGTAAACAAATAATAGTCTTCTATCCCTATATTCTGTCCCCCTAGGAAGGACAGGTGTGATCTCAGTGAACTAGGCGATAGTCAAATTACACTAGGCAAATGCTGGTTTGCGGGTAGATTTCTTGAAGATTTTGTTATTCCTTTTTTTATGGTGATAAGGGGGTCATCTGATGGTAAGTGATCACCCCCGCCTATGGTCAATCGCAACACCAGAGGCTTGCAAATTCGTTGCCAAACCCCGTAGAAACCGTTTAAGTTTCTTAAAATAGGGAGTTACTGAACAGACAGTAATCGAAATTCCCATGATGTTTTTTTTTATTTTACCTTTAGCAAGTGATAAATACGCATATAACTTTGAATAGTTAGTGGTTTGCGCTTTGGGATCAAAATCGAGAACATCGGATTCACTGGCCTCGGTTACTTGCTTATACGCATAAGCATATGAACACTCACTCGCTGTACGCTACAAGATAGTCTTTAGTTGGCTTGATAGTATGTAAGCACAACCATTTTGATAATTTATATAATATGTAAATTGTTCGTTGTGCCATTCTGTACTGGCAAAAGATTTCAATTATTCTTAGAAACCTTTACGAACTTACCTGTTAGACCTTTGAAGTACGTATACCAAAGTATTTAAATACTATTTTCTATGGAAAAAATCACGAATTAAAAATACAGCTGATACAGTTTTACATACACACATCTCTCCCTACACACGAACATGATTTTAATCTCGCCGAACAAACAAACTTAAGCGCATCAAATTAAAAACTCCCCCTGTTTACGTTTGGTATCAAAGAGGGACTATCAATTAACATTCTCAACTTTGTCCCTATCATGTCATACTTTCTCATAAACACGGCGCTTACTGTAGCTTTGATGTGCGCAATATAGTCGCTTAGAAGAATGCAACGATAAAAGTTCAAAAAATGTTTGCTGCCTCCGTACTGAGATGTTGATGAAGAATTTTGGGATTTACTTTAAAGGCTCAAAGTACACTTACAGTACCTATATTTTTTATATTAATAATAATAATAATAATAATCTTTATTTAAATTCTTTTACAAAAAAGGTGTACATTTCTTTAGCAATAATGTTTAATAGTAAGGTAGGGTATATTAGTGTCTTAATAATAACAAAAACTAAATTATTTATTTTAAAGGTGCATACAAGATAACAATATTCGTAACTCTAGATATATGTCGCGACCTGCCTGAACTAGGTTAGTAGAAACCTGTGTCTCAGGCTATCACTTTACATGATAATTAATTATGAGCAATATAATACTATTCCTTATAATTTAAATTAACAATTTTCTTCTTTATTATTATAGATGAAATAAGACTAAACTATGCGATGCGATGCGATGATTAATAAAATATAAAATAAAATAAACAATACATAATAATTGCCATCGATGTGTTTACGGAAATTCAGTGATGCACAGATATTTCAATGGTCAGCTTATAATAAAGTGGGACAAGTACATGTGTACTACAAATTACAAGATTAGTCATGTTAGTTTTAATAAAGCTACGTAAACATTTTTTTTTCTAGGTTATTATATTTGTAGTTAGTAAAACAGGTTAATTAATGATCAATAAGCGATGAATTTTCACAAAGTTGATTAATTTACTTAAAGTATTCAATGTCAGCTTTAGGACCCTTCATAATCTATGGAGTTAATATAGTTCGCCTCTGCATATATGCGCGCGGGACAGCTTACATCACCTGTTGGATGGTCACATTTCCTCTTAAAACGTTTGCATGTCGCACATTGCGGAGAAGTAGATGCTGCAGTGCATTCTTTGAAGGAGTGTCCAGACTCCCCACAGTGGTTGCATGTAGGACTTGATTCTCGGCAAAATTTGGCCGCATGACCGAACTGTTGGCAATTGAAGCACCTGGTGACTATAGTGAAGTCTCTCACAGGGCATGATGTCCAGTTTATGAAAATTCGGCTTTGATGAATCAGCATCTTTCGTATACTAGCAGTTACTTGTACAATATAGTTGCAGGTAGAGAGGTCTTTCTTGCCTGATTTATGGCTCAACTTGATGTTCTCCATAAATGACTCTCGATTTGTATTCGGCAACTTGTCAGAGAGGTTTTGCTCATAAATACAATTAAAAACCTCTTTTTCAGTAAGGGCTACAGGGACACCAATTATAGCTACTCTAGGGCGGCGTTTAGGAGGTTCTTCTATTGTGAGGCCCGACGAAACTAGTTTCTCTGAATTTTTAAGTTTGTCTATGTCGCCTTTACAATCAGTGCTGATTAGAACGCCCCCATTTCTCACTCTTCTCATGCCACGGACATGCAGCCTAAGTTTTCCTGGTGAGATGATCTTTTGGACGAGAGACTTAGTGTCGTCGCTGGTTTTGGTCTTATCGCTGGGATATATGGCGACAGAACTTAAATTTGCAGGACGCACAAAATTGTCTGCTCCTTTCTTCACCATGGTAGCGTAAGAAGTTTTTTCTGTGGGAGCTAGTTGTGTTTCAACAACTTCTTTGAACTGCTGTATTGAAGTAGCAACGTTCTGCTGACTCTGTAGGTGCTGAATCGTGCTGTGGGCCTGGATAGTTTTTCGTTTTAGCGCCTGGTATAGAACTGCCATCTGTGATGTGCCATTTGAAACTTTCCGGCAAAGATTGGACACGCGGAGCTTCTGTTCTGAGTTCATTTTCCCTTCAGCGACAATAGTGCAGATATCGTTCAGAATGCCATCTATCGATCCCATCCATTTCTAGATCTCCGGCGTAGGAATAACTTCAGATGGTAAATCGCTGACCGTGGATTCAGGTACATTTCGGGCACTCGGGGGTAATGGTCTGGTAGGCGTCGGCGGAGGGCTTCGCCGTACTAACTGGCTACGTCCAAACGGGCTGAAGTCTGGGTTAGACATAGCCGAAACACTTTATTTATTGTCTATACAATGGTTAATACATTTTGCACAATATTAGTAAGTAGGTAACTTGTTGCAACCTACAAGTCACACGCGACACACTTTTTCGACTGACGTCGCAAAAAATATTTATTGTACTTGTTTAGAGATGTATCATTATAGCGAATACTAGAACGCGTCCGCTTAGTCTCGCGGCTGGTAAAGCAAATATTTACAATTTGGAGAAAAATACGACAAATTTTTGATTAAAGTGGTTATATATTTATTATTTTTGATTGAGTATTATAAGTTCGTAGGTATACGTTAATAAGTTAACATCAATCAGCCCTTTTTGGGCATACAACTATTTAAAATCTAGTCTAATAAAGTTATTACATAGGTACATGCCAGTTACTTAGTTTTATATTCATAAATTTCCTTACGATTATAGAAAAAAATTTGGAAAGCCATTTTTGTAATTGTGTACGAAATAGTTTTAGCAACTGCCTCGTTGATCGAGTGGTCGTACAGTGCGACTGCCGAGCAAGAGGTCCTGGTTTCGATTCCCAGGTCGAGCAAAATGTCATTGGGATTTTCTTTGAAATTCTCAGTAGCAGCTCGGAGATTGGATTCGTGCCCGGTTGATGGCAATAGGCTCGCCCCCTATTACGTGGGAGCTAAAAACATATCGGCAAAATGTAGGTGTACATATTAGTACAACTCTGCCTAACCCTTCGGGGATGACAGGCGTGATGGTATAGTATAGTTTTAGTAGTACATAGAACTTGAACAATATTTACTTGAATAGATTAGCGTAAAAGGTAGTTTTATTTCAGTGATTCTTTTGAGCTGTGAAAATGCGTTTTATGCACATCCTCGTTTGTCGATGCTGTACCTACGGTTATGTCAAACTTTTTGACCAGGTGGGTGGCATACCGAGTTAAACTGTTATTGGTGGTGATTTAAGTCGGTTGCGAACACTTTTGTTGCTAGATCACGGGATCGCTTGGGCATTCTACATTTTCCCGTCATCAACATCCACTATTGAACCGCCTTGTGGGACCGATTGTATCGTTTTAATTCAAAATGACTTAAGAGCACTTATTAGCATTAATTGACATAAATAATAGGTACCTATTACACCTATCATTTATGTAAATGAGTAGACGATGAAATTAAATTGTAATTTATTTAATAAACGAAATCATTATTGCTATTGAATCAATTTTTTCCATACGCTTGGCTAAAGCTATATCCAATTTCAGTGTTAGAAGCGCTTTTTTATTAGCCTATATGTTAATCTTTATCCTTGAAAATCATCGGACAGTAAACAAGTAACAGTCTACAAAAAAGATACAAGAATTTAAAACAGAGGCGACCGCAGAAGTTGACATTTGACAAAAACGTTTTTTAATCTCGCCGTCATCGAAATCGTTCAATCTACCGTTTTGCCAACCTTACCTCGAACTGTCCAAGGCGTTTAACGAAAAACAACTTTAAAAATACCCTCCCCAAATTTTCAAATCTAAGCAATTAAGAACCTTATCCAATAACGATAAGGTCCATTGGAAGTTTGATTAGGTGTAATATTATGATAGCTAATTTATATATCACCGAGCTTGAATTTACTGAGTTATAAAATAATTTTTGTCATACCTTTTTTTGCGATCCGTACCGTCCTTAACGTTGAGTGGACTTCGCTGAATATGATTGCTTTACGAAATTCCGTTGCTAAGGAGATACTTTATTTATAGCTATTTATAATTAATTATTATTTCAAATACGATTACTTAAAGAAAATATTGCAATTATTATATTATGTGGTTCCGGAAAGGTTAGACAGAGGCAGAGCTTCAATATAGGGGTGTGAAATGGAAACTTTTAAATATTAACTAAACTAGATGCCTGCCGCAGCTTTGCCCGCATGGTATATAGATAAAAAGTAGCCTATGTGTTAATCCAGGTAATAAATTATATGTATGCTAAATTTCATTCAAATCTGTTAAGCGGTTTTTGCGTGAACAAGTAACAAATATCCATACATCCATACTTACAAACTTTCGCGTTTATAATATTAGTAGGAAGTAATTTTGCAAACGGCAAGTGACGGCTGCAATTCTATATTCCAGGATTGTGAAAACTCATGACTGCCAACGATGGGAACTAAAAGAAAAAAAAAGTGATGTCTGTAGATGTCACTGAAATGAAAAGATTATGGTACTTCTTTAAATCGATATATTTTATGCACAATTATGTAAGTAAATGTTTTAATTACTACAAGGCGCCGCCGCGCCGCGCCGATCGCGCTGGTTCGCAGTCCACTGGATGTCTTTTTGAAGAAATCACCAAATCCACTTTAGGGAAACTTATCCCTGCTGAGGGCAAGGTTGCAGCTGGTATAGCTTCGTCTATTACAGACAATGATTGGTGTATTGTATGTGAGACTACACAACCATAATATAGACACTTAAAAGTACGTTCAAAATATCACTATCTCATATTCGCAATTAAAATACAATGTTATTAGTACATCGCACTCATAACGCACATAAAAGAAAGGGAGAAAAAAACAATTTCCGAGTAAAGTCAACAAACAATTGCATGTTAAACCCCAATCGGCCGAAGATGGTGCGGTATTTTTTCAACGCAGTGCAGTTCCGTTCTTGCGGACGGTGTGACCGTCGCGGCCGGCCGACCGCATGAATAATGCAATGTGCACTTGTGACGATCACGTGTGCGGTCTTACTGCGCTGAATATTATAAAAAATTTAATCATTTAATTGTAAATAGGTACAGTAGATATTTAAAGTCAATTGGTATATAAAACTAGTGGAGATAAATGTGAAATAAGCTGTATGAATAAGCTATAGAATACATAATTGTTAGAAAAATTATATGAAGCTAATATTAATATTTGGTATCAATCAATCAATCAACTCAGCGTATTGCAGTCTACTGCTGGACATAGGCTTTATATGTGACATAAATACATTGACATTTTATAGATGCTTTTCTAATGACATATTAATGTTATGGTGGATGAGTCTTAGAGCTTAGAATTAACAGTTAATGTTTTATTTTGATATGATTATTATCAATTAGAATTGGCAAGTATTTTTATAAAATGTTTGGTATATAAATAATGTTGTGTTATGTTAATAAGACCATAAAAAAAGCTTTGCAAGCAAAACACTTCGACAAAAACTTAGTTGTCACTCATTATGAAGTAAAAAATATGATGCACGAAATTAATTGGTCGCTAGAATTGAAAAACGTCTACTACAATAAAACTAGCTATTTTGTAGTGTTATTTTTATTAGTAAAATAACAAAACTGTAATTTTTTATTTTCCTTTATGAAGAAAATACATAAACAAGATGATTAATAACGGTCAAAATATAAGATTTAATTTTCTTTCCTGTAAATTTGTCGTAAGTAGACCGTACTCGTTGCGCCGAGCAAAGAATGGTATTTATTAACAGATTGTGATTACTTATACGGCGAGTGAATCCGTCCACTGCACGCCACGTAACAGGTCCATGCATTTAGGGTTGACATGTGCAATAAGAAATATAATTAATTTATATATAAACACACAAAATAAAATAATCACCTATATACCCCACCTCTTCGGATGTCAAAAGCCGTAACATGTATGAATGTGAACAAAAATCAGAATAAACTCTTAAAATGTTAGTTGGATACTAAGACATAGAAATAAATAAGAAATACGTTTGCCAATGTATACATTTATTTTAGTTGGATGATTAAACGATTTATCCAAAAACTTACGTTATTAATTAAGCCATATAAACTTCGGTTTCCCAGACTTAGTAGTAGGTATTGGCAATTTATAAGTATTGATGAACAATGAATATATTACAAAAATAACTATAGTATGTTATACAATTCACCTTGGTCAACCCTAGAAGGTGTGCTCAGTAATTTTTTTCATCTAATTGTCGTGAAGCGTGACAACCGGGCGGTAGCGCACGCGCCGCCGCGCACCCTCACCTCATGTCTTTAACGACATCCCACTTAGAAATGGTATTAGAAATTATTTAGAGTAGTATAAAATATTAGCTTTACTTGGCCCAACTACACCCGGGGTTACTGATTATAAGTACGACAGTACCTACGCTATCTACAAAATATAAATATGAAGATTGTTTAAACATTTAATAAAAATCGCTCCAGCCGTTTTGGTGACCATGTTATTATGGACTGTACTTACAACAACATTGAGTGTTATATAAATATTCATAGATAAGTATATTTAAGCACATTTAATATTACGGTACTCAATTATAAGATTTCTTACATATTAAAACAATTGGTTTTGTTTATGTCGTCTGTCACAAGTTTACAAGTTTTGTAATCTAGTATTACAAAACTTGTAAACTTAAAACATTTCGAATTATAATCAAATAAATAACGTCATGTTTGAGTTCTATTGTTCTCAATAATACTGCTCTCTTCATTAGACAATACAACAAAACCAAAAATATTAAGAAAGCTTGCATTACTAAGGTAATTTCTGTCAGGCCATTTCTTTGATGGGCATCAGATATCATAATTATTTTGAATATAAACACGATGACGTCAAACGCGTCAACTATCACAGTGTACCCTGAAGAGTTAAATAGGTTATTCACTTATTATTTACTATGTTAATTAAGGTGTTAACGACACTTGAGCAGTCGTCGAGCATGACACGTTCGGTCGCCGAGCACGCCTCGGCGCTCACCCTTGTTTAGTGAACGTATCATACTGTATGACCTGACAATGGCTATTCTATTTTGATAAAAAATAAGTCGTGCGTATTTATTTAATTAAAATATACTTTGTGGGTATCATTCAAATTGATTTGAATATAGCTGTAACAGCCTAGTGGTGTGTTTAAAGTCAGAGGTCTGGAGTTCAATCCGAAGCCATGCATTACTGACTTTTCGAAGTCACCTGAATATAATTATATTACACGCTCAAATGGCAAAGGAAAACACCGTGAGTGCATGACTAAGATTTTCTGGCGATTGAAGTCTGTCAAAACATGTCAGGACTTTAGCTCAATCCCAATTTAAATAAAATGCCTTCTAATGAGGTAGTTTGGCGGTAACGAACATATACATATATTATATGTTTAACATTTTTACAGATCGGGGTGTGTAAGTTATACAAAGATAGGAGTCTTTATTGAAGCAACAGAAACCAAAACAACAGGTTTACAATGTTTGTCTGCCACTCACCACTCAAAAACTATTGCATGGAATTGAATGCAATTTTACCGATATATTACATGAGACCTCTAGCCTATGTATTACATTGGCTACTATTTATCCACATATCACACAAGCTAAGCCACGGGAGGAAGCTAGTATCGAAATAAAACTGTAGCCCCACACATACATAATAGGAGGATCATAAAAAATGTGATCGTCGCTTTACAAGATAGCTATTATGATGCGAATCACTAGAACAATGGAGTTTCCCAAGATGAGACATACATTTTAACTCAAGTGCCTCTACAAAATCATAACATTGAGACTAGTATATCTTGGCATCTATTCACAGAGTGGATGATACGTACCTAGGTACCTATAAGTGACGACTATAAATTTATCTTGGATAGTGACTTGATTTGATTTTATTCATAGAAAAGTAGGTACTTATTTTAGGCAAACTTTTTTTGGTACCTCAATGTAATTTCATTTTATCATATTTTTTACTATTTGTAAATATGAACACCTATTTTAAGGGCATCTTCAGTTTAGTCTTATTTAAGATGTTTTTGAATGACTTGAAATGGACCAGACTACTAAAATATCGAAACAAAGTCAGAAAATCATAACCTTTTTTTAGTAACATTGTTATAGCAAAGATCTCACGAGTTACTAACTTAATAAGGTAGTTAAGTTGCACCCATTTTTTATTTATTCATCATAATAATAACGTGTCAGTACCTACTAAAGGATTTACTTATACCGCTTAGGGCAATATTTAATTAAATAGGGCAATAATTTTCCATATATAGATCCTAACATTATGACACAGCACCAAGACTTTTTTTGTAGACATATACATATTCTACATAGAACCATCCATGACTTAGGTAGGTACAAATACATGTCCGTACTAAAATGTCCATGCTCCTCTCACTAATATTTGCCCCTACTATGATACGAATCTGGGAATCCTACTATAGAAGGTATATACAATGTAACTAATCGGGTCAAAAAAAAAAATTGATTGTTAAAGAAATTGCATCAAATTTTAAAGTACAGTCGCCAGCAGATCAACTTTTCCGAAACTGTCAAATATTCCCAACTGAATATGAGCCTTATTGGTTTGTCATAAAGTTAAAAATATATCAAAGACATATGACAGATTGTGGTAGCTTGATGTTCTGGTAGTAAATGGATGAGAAGAGCCGAAGATCGAGCTCTGTGGTGTTCACTAGGGGAGGCCTACGTCCAGCAGTGGACGAATATGATGATGATGATGATGATGATGTGCTGGCCACCGTACCTTGGTTTTTAGCAAGTACAATTTTGAAATAAAACAACCTGTATACAAATTGACGTGGACCAAAATACACTGGACTTTTTTACTTACATACAAAAAAAACTTAAAAAAATAACGTGTCTAATTTTTTGTTCAAAAATGTTCTCATAACTGGTATCTTCTAATTACGCTGACATTAATTATTTTATTGTTGTAGATAAGGACATTAAGTTTTTAATTGTTTACAACGTAGCAACCTTCAAACTTAATTCTAAAGTAGGTATTACAACGATTAAATGTCTTAATTGTCTTCTGTGTTATGTTACTCGAATCAGATGACTTTAACTGCCTATTTTCTTAAATTCGTCATTAAGTCATAATCATTATTGTTTTATTAGTATCTTAATTTTTAAGCTTTTCTGAATTATAACTACCTACCTAATGCATAATATATTATAATGTATCAATGTCATAAATATTAACATATAGTTATCTAAAAAGTACGATGAATCAAACGGGAAGTTCGAGTGCTGACCTGTTTATTTTGTTATATTTATATCATAAATAATATATTCATACGTACAGTCGGCCGCAATAATAACTACACAAAACTTTTGTAAAAAAACATTTATTTTACTCGTACAATTAATATTAGATAAGTTACAATATTTAAATTATGAGTTCAATAGATATTAAAGTTAGAAGCCTTATTGAATGCGTAAATTTTGCGTGTGATATTTCTTGTGAAAAGTGTAGCAACTTATGAAACATTTATTATACGCTTATAACGAACGTTTGTCAGTAAAGTTTATTTGGATCCCTTGTCACGTCAAAGACGTATGGTTCGTTGGGTGTCCAGTTATTATGAACTTTTGATTCTGTTAAGCGACTTTTGCAGCCGACTGTACTTACACTCCAATTTTTTCCTGAGTAACAAAAAAATGTATGAGAATTAAACTGCCAAATCAAAACTACTCTCGAGTTCAAATCTAAAGACGTACTTTTGACTTTTGAAGTCATGTGTATGTCATTATAAATTTAACCATTTTAAAGAACTTTGCATCAAAATTATCAAGCGTAAGACAAAATCGCAGTACACCAGCGTAATAGACATACAGCTTTATTATACAGCCTAACTCTAAAATGAGATCTATGCCCAATAGTGGGATGATGACGAAGACATTACTTTATAGTGATGATTTTCGAATTCATTCCTCTCTCATCAACCAATTTCTGTCCTGCTGCTGGCAAAGCACCTTCTCTCATTTGAGAGTAGGCTATAGTCCACGCTAGCGAGTTAGTAGACCTCTCACGCTGTTGAGAAAATCTCTCAGACATGCAGAATTCCCCACGATATTTTCCTGCGCAGTTTAAACCAGTGATAAATACACACATATCTTCGAAAAGTCAGCACTTTGTGGCTTGGGATCAATCTTGATACCTTGGACGTTTTAATCGACTGATCACACCACTACATTGTCAGTGTATTTTCCTATTGAAACCAGCCAATTATATCAATATCGGCCAGTAGATGTATGCGTGACATTATGCCGCGTGTTGTATACACTCACGCCATATTTAATTAGTTACTTACACCTTCCTAATATCGGTAAATGTGTTACTGTTACGAGTGCGCGGAAGGCAGGTGGAAATTCTTTTTTGTTACCACGGCAATGGGCGTTGACGGATGTTCGTTTATGTCGTGTATATGTAACTTACTTTGTTTATTAGTATATGGTATCCCTCCGATTTAGTCTGGTCGTACGACCGGTCGTTAAGCTCTTTAAATGATCATACATCGTGTTGACTGGGACAGGTTACCCCAAAGTTTGTATGATGCTTTACGTTTGGTTGCCGAGGTCAGTGATGGGTGACCACTCAGAGACCTCGAGACCCGCCCGAGCCTCGAATACCACCATAAGCCGTCAAATATAAAACGTCAATTCTTAATACCCACCATAAAATGTTAATACAACGGCGACTGACGATGACAAAAAACGACAAAAATATTAAGACCTTTGATCTTTCCATTTTGTAATCAACCACGCCTACCTTTCCAGTTGATGGTATGCAAGGGAAACCAAATTGAGTTGACCTCTTCATTTCATAGGTATACGACAATGTGTCTTGGAAATTTCTGTTGAGAGAGAGGCAGGGGAAGTCTTACTGACTGGTCAAAGGGGTCATAATAATTGGCAATTCTCGTTAGCATTTTTTTAATAAGCCAACAAAGTTTTATGAGTATTTTATGAAACGGTTTCTTTGTTAATGTAAAACCAATCATGTTTTTAATTGTTGGAACACTTTTTCTTGCACGCTTTTATTAAGCTCTACAAACCTTAAGAAATAATTGTTTCAATAAAACCCTACCACTAATGAACTGTTTATGACGTAGGGTAATTGAAAAAGGTCAACTGCAAAACATGAACATCATTAATTGTAGTTATATGAAGATCAGAAGATCGTTGACATTATTTGTTTTAAAATGAACTAAGGAATTAATTAACAATTAGAAACTCGACCGTGTATTAATGTGAAACTCTGTATGTCTGTATTAGTGCAAATATTAATCAAAATTTGAAAATTTGGATTCTAACTTTGCAGTAACAGTCACAGGAAAACTATGTAAAAATATTCAGTGATCACATCAGCTAATTCAACATAATATACTGTGCCCACAGCTATTTCATTATCAAAGCTTTTTAGAGAATCCGTTTTGATATGAAAAGCGAATGACATGAAAAGAGACCAATCCGCTAAGTAGCTTGCGTACAGGATCAAAGGGTCAATCGTCCGAAGGGATCATATGAGCTTTCCAATCAATTTATCATCTTTGATCTTCATATTCGAAAATTACAGGGCAGTTTTTCTTGATATTTTGTATGGAGACTTCAATCGACAGACCTATTTAAATAATAGGTCCTATTTTTAATATAGTTTGAATATGTTGAGTAATTACGTATCTATTTGTTTTTTTTTTGTAAAAGGTTTTATATTTCTTGAAAGTAAAGAATGAGTTTTACAACCAAGTCAACTTTTTGCTATCTTTTCTACAGCATGAGGGTATTCAATAATAAACCTCTTTTGTTTAGGAGGTTTCGTAGGGGATATATTTATATATTAATAAGCCAAAAATCTATTCTATTGATGACTGTCATCGTATTTCCACAACCTGAATACTACTTACTGCTCAATAGCCCTTCCTATCCTTAGAATAAACTAATTAGTTATAAGGCTTTTGAGTTTCACCTCTTACCATTGTCAAAATAATATTCAAAATTTGTATCCAAATTTTATTAAAAAATTTGCAAGTCAATGCCTTAATTGCTAGATGGCAGATGGATTACCTACAACATAGTCTGAGAAAAACACTAAACAATAATCTCTTTTAAGAATCTTTTAAAATTCAGACAAAAACATCTAAAATGCGAGTCATAAAAACAAAAACATCTTACGAATGGGTACGATAATCATTTCGATAGGCGCTAGTAGAAGAATTATTTTATCACTTATAATTCCTTTAATGTTTTTTAAAAACTAGATATAGAATGTATCACCACGCTATCAGGGTACAGCTACTGAGGTAGCAGTGTCGCGTGCAAGCTGACACATTGTAGACAGCAGGCAATTTCCGGCAGCGTTGCAATACTGACTGACTTCTAGCTTCAGTATGTACTGTGTATAAAGGAATATACCTAGGTAGTAAGCAGTGTAATTAACTTATTTTCATGGACTTTATTACAGTATACTTCGAGTATAAGATACTCGTAGTAAATCATTTTTGTTAATTATTGACAATGCGATTTGAACAAAATAAGTTCACCGTATCCTTTGATCGTGCAGTTTCTTATTCTGTGTAAATCGGATTATTAATTAAGAAAAAATGTAGAGCAGCTGTTATTAATTATAATATTTACATACCCAACAGTTAGCAAAGGATTTGAAACGTTTGTAAACATACATAAGTTCCATTTTGGTGCTGTTTTTTTTCTAAAAAATGTTGAATATTATGCCTCTAAAAATAATATAAGAGTTCCATATTTTGCGTTTCAGGGTAGGTAGGTATCTTAAATTAGTGGTCAAAAAAGAGAGAAAAGTTTCTGAATTGTTTGGTCTTTTCTTCTAAATATCTATAGATACCAGAAGACCATGCATAAATTGCACCCCACACAATCTCATACCTGGGTACCCCAATTTCATCACAAAAAATACCCCTTTGACAAATTAAAACGTTGCTCATAAAGACGTTTGCACCCTAACCAATTTGAATATTACCCGTTTAGAAAAAATCGCGCTATACCCCATTCCATATAAATAGCAACGATTTATAAAGGAGTGACCATAAAATATGAGAAATTACCGCCCTTAGACAGCATAGGGCCGCTTGGTATTCATAAAAGTAGGATATTTATGCGATATCGTCAAAATATTTATTATTGTCCGGTAGCCCTACAGCCCTTTGTGACGGCACGGGGAAAAAATCGAGGGTGTGAATGAAAATTAGGGACGAGACGTAATTTTTTTTTGTGCCTGAATTGTCGATGCATTTTTCTTGAGTAATCCTCCATGCTAAGTTACCAAAATCGATGATGCCTAAAATAGTTACTAAATCACTCGATCTTTAAATATACATAATTTCGCTCCCAATAACGCACTCCGAAAACCGCTTCTTGATGTTTTTACTGATAAGAAGATGCTGCGTAACAAACTCTCCAGCAACATATTTCTGTATGGTTTCTAAATTAAATTTTACTGCGATGTAACAAGCTCTTTAAGAGTTTATTATAAAGAATCACATTTAAATACCATTTATTCTTTGTACCTTAAACCCAATTTACACCTGGTCTCACTCGCCAACAATTTATCGACACCACCCCATCCCTAAAAGAACAACGTTATGAAATATGTGATTCCTTATACAAGAGAAGTCCTTTATGCATCCTTTGGGAGCGCCTGGTCAAGTGGGTTATCACAAGTGGCCGCCGGCGTATGAAAAATTTATGTCTCAATATACTCCAATGTTCGGTTAGGATCGTGTGCTGCATTATACGGGATCTCAAGGGATGTCCAACAGAATGGGCTAGCATACTGGCATTGCTGTGTACTAGGTATTCTTAAAATTTTGAAGCAGATGTTCAGACGAATAGAAGTCTATTGTACCAGGTTGTCCGAGGTTGGCTAGTTTAAGAAGTAAGTACCTACTGACTATTTTTGTTTAATATTATACCAAATTCTTATAAGATGAGAAGCAGAGTCACAATTTTTTAGCCCAGGTTGGCCTTCTGCTCGGCCAAGTCTGCTTTTTCTCTGGTTTTTGTACGAATCATACCAAAATCGGTAGTTTATTCAGCTCAATTGAAATTGTTTTTGATTACGATTAGGTACTTCAATTGTTTTTTTTAATCTATTTATATTTTATTATGACAATTCTCATTTAGTTTGTATACTTAAAAGTTAGCAAAGCGAGAGCGATACCTTTGCTGTCGCAAACGTCTATAGGCTACGGTATCTACTTACCACTAAGAAGGCCGTAAGTTTATTTGCCACCTTCATGGTGTCAAAAAGTAGTTAATTACGTCTTGGTTTTATATTTGCTCTATGAAATTATTAAGATTACGTAAAGTGACTATGATGACTTTTCAGAAATAGAACTAGAGTGATAGCACGCTAAATCTTAAATCGTTTGGCGAAAATCAAAGCGAGATTGCGTTTCATTAAAACGTCATAGAGATTGCTTTCAAAGATAGCATTAATATTATCATTAGCAGTAAGTGGGTAGACGACAGTCGAATCGCAAGTCATCATCAACCATTTTACTGGAACCCTCGGCTCTTACTCTTTCTATCAAATAAGTAAGAGAAAAATTAAAGTCATGGCTTCTTGAAGATCAGGATAAGCTGGTTGTTATAAGAATATAAGATGGCAAGGGACTCAGTTGACATGTGACGTTGATTTACTATTGTCCCTTGAGATGTGCCGACGTCATCGTGGTTGACGATATCGATACTATTACTGCTTAATTATCGATATGGAGTCGGCACTCGGCAATGTGGTTTAATTATAGAGCTGGATCGAAGCTTTTGGATCGGATGGCGGTGCGTTTGAGTTGAAAAGAACGACAATGCGAGAGTTTAGCTTTTTAAAGACATTATAATTATAAATAGTTCATTGCAACTATTTTTTTAAATCGTTGAACCTTGTTGCGAGTTCCAAAATTAAGGCAAATGTTTTAATTAAATTAGGTTATAGTAGCTTTTGAACTGTCAAAACTCATTGCACCGTTCTAAGAGTAAGGTCTTAAGCAAGAACCGGCATGAAATTCCATAGAAACTCTTTTAAATAAAATAAAGAGAAAGAGAAGTAAAGTAGACGATGAGCCAGATAACAGTTGATTTAGTATTAATACAATACAGACCAGAGAACATATCACTGAAGGTTTTGAAAACATATTTGACGCCTTTGTTGGATGTTGTAAAATTGTAATAAATCGTTTCACCAAATCAGTAACTTCATGATCATAATTATTTTTTTTCTATAGAGAAAATAAAGAGTCCATAATGTATTATTTTTGTTTTCTTATGTTTTTCTTTAATTATTGTAATTGGTTTATGCCGTTTAAATTAAATCTAAAAAAGAATTTAGTTCAAAGTTACCTTAGGTACAGACTGTATTTAGGTCCATAATTCGTCCAAATAAAATTTGATGTATAAATGTATCATGTTGGAAAGGTTTTGAAATAGTATCGAACTACTTCAAACTCAGTGTCATAAGCAGCTGGCATAATATTTTTTCATCTTTTTCTTCTCTTTCGTTCCATTTATATTTTTTCTCTGTCACCTGTCACCGGCTGCTGTCCAGACCTTGGATAACAGCTTAATATTTTTAATGAGGCCATTCAAGACATCATTGGGTGGTCTCCGTTAAGAATTATCAATATATAATAATCGATATTCGAATATCCACAAACAAACTTATTTTGAATAACCGACAAATATGAAATACTCTTTATTGCAATGATACAGATTTTAAATTTGTTTGTGTATTGGACATTTTAGTGATTTAAAGGTATGTTTACGTGAAATCGATTGACAAAAGATTCGGCGTGTCATCTTTTAATATCTTTCAATTTCATTTATACCTCACCTCTATATTTAAAATAATATTTTAATTATAGTGTCGCAACACTTTTTAAATAATAAATATTCTTCAAATTAAGCACGTAGTACGGTATTTGTTTACCATCCCGCCACACTAAGTAACTGTTACTACTGCAAGCCTAGACTACAACTTTTGTTAGTCTAGATCAAAAATAGCTTCCATTATGAAAATCATCGAGACGATGAATCCCGGCGTGCCCCTTGATTATCATTTAAATAGGAACCCGAAACAGAAGTCATCATAAAACATATATATATATGTTATATCATATATGGTAACGTAACATACATCATGACCTCTATATTCTTAAGGGGCTATGCACAGAACTACTGATGTTCACCGACACCTACAGTTCATTGATATAATAATTATAATAATATGTTTTCTTTTTAAATTTTATGTAGTTATTACGTCCTGGACATACAAATATGAAGTAAATATGTGGTCCAGTATAAAGGTGGAATTTGATGTTACTAAGAAATCTTTATATGGGAACCTAATTCCAGATCTTCACACCAACAGGTAACGTATATTTTTATATAATATAATAAGACAATTGTTACAAATAAATAAACGACATTTGTCCCGTTGTAGAATTATCTTACTCCGCTGTATACATAACAAACGTAATAAATCACATTTCTCAAGTTGCAAGCGATGAAGTTGGCAAGGGTTGCTCGGTTGTTGATACAGCAGGTGCAACCATCGATCAACGTCCGCCGCTCGTGACAATTTGACGTATGAGACAATCTGGCCCATGCAAAATGGCGGGGGACGCGTAAACTGTTTTATGAACAGTTTACATGGAGACTGAAACGCATTAAATGAAGAAAATATTAAAGCTTATCAGGAAAAATCATTTAAAAGTATTCTAGTTATATTTTAATGTCTTATATTTTCGTAAGTGTAAGAAACCAGTATTTCATTAATTATTGTCTAAAGATATGTATATTCTATACATCTATTTCCATAGGAAGCATGCGTAAGACGCATGTTTAATCATAGCCACTGCACTGGCTATATTATTAGTGCATCTAAATTTAAAATAAAATTATACGTGTTTAAATTATAATTAGTGAATTTAATACATGCATAAAGCAAATTACCTTAGTCCTTCGAACACAACAATAAAATACAGATAAAAATAAAAACGACTGTCCAAAAATCTTGTCATCGTTGTATAATAAGTTTATTACAAATAAGGAAATATTTGCTAGCCTCGAAGTCAATATATTTTCCATATTTGGAAGGTAGTTAATAGCGAGTATTAGGTAGATATAATTATGAGCTGTGCCAATTTATTTAATGGCGCTTTTTTTTTACAAAGATGACATAGACGAAAAGATTTTTAGTCAACTAAAAAAATAAGGAAAATCCAAATGTTTGATTGTGTCATAGTCATTCATGACTAACATTATTTTATATTCAATGCATTCATTAAAGTCTTCAAAATAAAAATAATATTGTCGTTTCCAGCTATAAATATAAAATAAAATGGGTCGGAATGTTCTTTTCTATAAGTGTTCTATTTAAGTCATTTACTGTCCCACTGCTGGGCAAGTCTTCCTTAAAAAAAAGAGCTTTGAGCCCCATTCACCAGGCTGGTGTATTTTCAAGTGTTCCTTAGTTTTTAAGTAAATGTCAGTTCATTTTTGTCAAAATTTCTCTATTCTTTTGACTGAAGATGAACTTTAATTGTTTTGGCTGTCCTGCCATTTTAAAAGCCTAACTTCATATCCCTCAATAGCAGTTATAGGTATTGCCAAAATTACATTTCTTACAACATACAACTCTTACTCTTAATTTGGAAACGCTCTCTCTGTACTTATTAAATATTACTAATATTACATTTATATTATTATATTTTGCACATACCTACATAATATATATTATTAAATTTCCCCACCATGTAAGCCAATTTCAATGAAACTTTGACAATTTACATCGCAAATGGATGCGAGGTGTCATGTCGGGGGTCGATCAAAATTTCAAATAGACTCTCTAAGTGGATTTTTAGGGGTAGCAGTGGTGTAACTGAGGAGAAAATTGATGCTGTCAAAGTAGGTTTATTCAATTTGCGGCTTATTAATCAAGCCGAGGGCGTCAATTACTAGTACGACGAGCCTTTGTTTAGTTAATGAATTCTTAAGTAATTTTGCAACATTTTGTGTAAATATTTCGATTGTATCTATTTTATGTTGGGTTGTCTGATCGTCGTTTTTGGAAGATAATATTTTTTATTTATAGATGATATAATATAAGTTGGATTTTGATAATTTTGTATAATGATGATGATGCTGAAAAATAATTGGCAATAGGTAAGCTTGTTTATAATAAATAAATAGTGGTGCTAGTTAATAGGTACTCTCTATTTTTAAATATTAACCGTAATTTTATAGGGCTGTGAAGGGGTAGGCAGAGAGTACTGATATACCTTTACGATAAAGCTTTTGCTCGGGTACAAAACTAAACTGTATATAAAACTTTATTAGCACTGGAATCATAGGCATACGGAAATCTAACGAGATACTTCTCAGCCAGGTACCAGTCAGACTTGCAGCCACGAGACTTAATATTGTTATCCGTACTTTATTTATATTTATTATACCATCTTCATACTTATATAAGAACATCTTTGCGCAAACAACCGGTAAAAAATATTTAAAATATTTTTTGTCCACACAAAAAGACAATGACCAAAAAATATTTACCACTAAGGATAGCGTCGTCAATTGAAAAAAAACCTATTGATCTCTATAATCGAAATGTCATCGGTGCTCGGCTGAAAGCAATTTAGCCGATTGGGGGCCATTATTATGTATAATCACGTTCCCAACTCGCCGATTCGTATTGTCATCGTAAGGAATTATGCAATCGTCTCGATGTCGATCGATTTGAACGAGCTTCGATTCGATTACAGGCGACAGATGTCGGTGAACGTGACGAATTTCGACTAAACGATTATTCGATTAAAACATCGTACATCCGCAACTATTTCCACCTAAATACCAACTGTGTCGCCCTGGGTTTGAGTTGGTTTTCGTATGTGTGAGTTTTGTTAGTGTTTTCGTTGGGGTTTTGTATCGGTAATCAGTCGGTGACCGCAAATTGTTGTCCCTCGATCAGACGTTGCCAGGAAATTACAATTTCGATTTTTATTTCACGAGCTTATGTAGACAATTTATGGTTATTAGATAAAAAAATACTGTATTTGTATTTCGTATGTAAATTTATTTATGACCCGTCTATCATGGATGGTTGCAATCATATAAAGTAAAATTTGTGTCTTACTGTGATTTGGATTACGTAGATTTTTTTTTTATAAAAACTTTCAGGACGTAAATATGTGGAGGATTTATACTGTACATTCTATTGAGTCACACAGTATCTAATACTTATACTGTTTATATTTATATACTTACTTATAATTTAATTTTGAATAACACCTACTTTCTTTTTCACTTCTGAACTTCTTATTCCCTATAATTTCTCATCGTATCACAAGCTATAAAAAAATTTTATTTCATGTATGTGATAACTATAATCTAGAACTATTATCCGATCTTGGGATTGAACTCAATACCTGTGAGTTTATTGCTCATATATATTGCACTACGTGAAATTCACTGGGGAACATACCTTGCCAAAACTTCAAAATTAAACAAAAAATAACAAATATACTTGCATATTTTATCTGAACATTGCGTATACTGATAGATGTATTGTTTTTGTGAATGTCATCGCGAGCAATGAAGGCCGGGCCGCAAACGATCGCGGTTCCCTTTGTATTTAGCCGTTGAGACCTCTGCATGAGTCATAAGCGGAAGCGATTTAGTTCTTATGTTTTGTATCTGATATTTTGCAAATAAGATTTTTAAACTTAAATCATAGAACGGGGCAAATTTATAAGTATTAAGTTAAAAATACTGTTTTTTTACACTTACATGAATAATAGACATTTATATAGGTACAACTAAGTTTTATTGATGCTATCGCCATGCTTTGAAATTGTTTTAATCCTGAGGTTTTCCATTCTTTACAGGATATTACCAGCTAATATATTGCTATAATTTGTGTCTGGTGTGCTTATTACCACTGCTATGTGTCTTTTACACACTCGAGGCAAACTACCTGAGATCATTTCTCTTATCGCTCTACGCTCATGACCTACATCCATAATATTATTAGATCGTCAACGCGTGTGATATTGGTTTCAACGGTGTTCCAATATTATGTTAAAATTGTTATTGTTTCCTTGTACTTGACAAATTACATTACTGTATTTTTCACTGGTACATTTATTTTATAATATAAAAACAAGGAACCATATGTTAGAACCGTGAATAATTAAAATCTTTTATTTTATAGGTCCGTGTCACGCATTCAACAAAATATACCTATTAATGTACCAATGTATAATATAAACTTTTCGCCTATGATACTGGCCTTATAAATTGTACTGGAACGATAAAAAAATACAACCTATCATAAAGATACGATGACACGCAGTAGCCAATGATTCTTTTTTCAAAAATATCTAACAATAGAAGTCAAATCGTCGGACCCATCTGTCAGACAATTGTCCCGGATGTCGCGTCACTGGCTTACACGTCACTATTATTCTCCTTAAAATATTTAAAAAATATCGAACGCGAGATTTGGAATATCATCTGTGGGATATACATCAAGTTGTCATAACATTTCGGGTCAAAGGAGAGGATCGCTTGATAAATTGCAGTTCAAATTTGGAATAATGTCTTTTTCACTATTCACCCTGCGGCTGAATGGTAGGATCTTATTCGGGGTCGGGTGTGAGCAGTTCAGATGTAGTCATGTTAAATAGATCCGTATTACTTAAGGAGGGTGATCTTAGTGAAATATTATTCTGATATTTCTTTTTTCAAACTTTGGTGGTCATTTAGAGAGGAGACAGTGTTGGGGTGTATAATTCGCTTGTCATTGCCGTGTTTTAGAACTGACAGTACGTTTTTAAATTTCGAATCTTTGGCATATATTTCATAATTCTTATAATTATAATACCTCTGCATAATTTAAATTTATTCTACACACATATTATTTATGATATATTATTTACGTATTGATTTTACGTAAGTGAAATTTAAATAAAAATCTCTGTATTACCAAAAGTAAAACAGCGGTCGTGCTGATTTGCGATGCATTGATTTTTTAAATTAAACAAGAGAAGCAATAAATTTTATTTATTTAAAAAAAAAAAAAAATGCAGAATCATAACTCGATATTCAAAATAAAAACTCAAACCTACCAAGCCGACCACCCAAATGCCTTTGCCTTTCATTAGACAAGTAATCTAAGTTTGATATGTGTTCGGTTCTAGGTCATTAGTGACGTCATTTGTCAGGGATACCATTACTTACTCCATTGAAAGATTGATGACAAATTGTACGGGCTAGCGGCTAAGCCGGGATAGAGGACGTGCCTTGCGTTTTTTACCCTTAAAAAATAAAATACGCGGTGTGGTCTGTTGTAAAAACTGTTTCTGTCATTTTGCTGAGGGTGACCATAGTTTACTGAAAAATTGTACTGAATATTTTTTATTAGATGGAATCGTTAAATGGAATCCTTAAGTCCTTATATAAAGTAATTTATGGAGTACTCTGTTAAAGGTTGCTGGAATTCGCTAGATGTGGGTGGCGCAGGAAGGGTTGTCGTGGTGATTCTTGACGGATACCTATGTCCAGCAGTGGACGTCTAACGGTTGATATAAATCCATGTCCTTTTAAGTTGTATCCACAAAAACAGACTGTGGGGTGTATTTTTCACTAGCATATCTCTGACTACCTATCACATGTTGGCGATGAATCACGTTTTCATATATATTGTGCTGATTTCTTAAGAAAAGGACTACTTTCCGCCGAATCCCATATTTCTATACCACTGTTATACACGAGTATCTTCCCAAAAAGAGAAGAGTCAAGCTATAGTCCACTACTCATTAGGCTAGTAGGTACACAAATAGTCGCTACTTATCCGTCAAGAAAATCTCACATACGTTTTCCTTAATTTTCTTTTCCTTCATCATTTAAGTTTAACATTGGATTCGATCTCGAGACCTGTGACTTGGCGGTGCGCGGTCATATAACTGGGCTATCACTTCTCCACCCTATCCCACGCAGCCCGCTAAACAGACCGCGGCCCTCATTACGGCCGAGGAACATACATCATCGTCAGAAGTGAATAACTGCAAGTCATGCACACCCGTCTTTGTGACGACCGGGCTTTGAGTACTGCTGGACCCCGCATCTATGGAAATGATAGGGTGATGTTTGATGGTTGGTTTGTGTGAACGTGTATATTATTTGACGACGCGATTTTGACTGCAGTTGAGCCGTCAGCTTCTGTACCACAGAATTGCATTACGTTATTACCATAGGTAATATATAGCGATGTTTACTTTTTTTTTAAATGTAGTAAAAATCGATGTATCGACGACATCCGTGAAACGGAACGTATAAATGAAATGTTATGCATTTTGGCGCATCTTTGAAATCAAGATAAAGAAGTTTGTTAAGGATTTTTTCAATTTAATGTTACCCAAACTGCAAAGAAATCCAATATTAAGTTTTATGTATACGTGTGTTTTAAATAATCTAGGAATGTTTATTCGTAAATAATATTCATAAAACACGGTAAAAGTAATAAAATCGAAATACTCGAATAAAATACTATGTCTTAACGTAAAAATGTAAAAATCTTCATAAACTGTAACTGTTTTGCATCATATACAGCATCCATGGTTACGACAGACTAATTTGCTAATTGTCTTGATGTTATAATTACTAACAGCTATCCAACATTCATTATTGTACTTAGATACTAGACAATTGTACTAGATAATTTACTTTTCTTTTTTAAATTTGATTGTATCGTGTGCGTCAATGTGTGTATAAAAAAAACTTCCTTCTTTCATCTTTTCTTTTTTTAATTTGTGTTTATCATTGATCATCAGATTTTTGGAGAACTTGCTCACCGTAGATGGGACTTGGGACTGGATGACAAAGGCAGAGGACAGAGTGTTATGGTACAGTTTGGGAGAAGCCTTTGTCCAGAAGACTGCGATATGGTGAGTTGATTATACTCACCGGATCCTATGGTTTTGGAGTTTCATGCTTGGATTTAGACTTAAATAGAACCTGGGGTTTCAACAGGAGTAACATGCCATATTCGCTATTCAAATTTGGAGTGTTATTTTTTAATAACAATAGTTTCGATATTTGTTTTCTTTTACTTTATCAAATCTAATATAATGATGTGGTTTACAAATGGCTGATTCGGAACGACGGTGGTTATCGTCAGCGATAAATTCAAATCAGTACATAAAACCTTTTCAATTAAGTTGAATTTTTTTTTAAATTCCTGTCATAAAAACTTAAAACTCCATTTTCACCTATCATGTTTCAAGTATGAAGTGACTACAAGTGTGGTATTTGTAATTTAGATATTAAGCTAAGAATAAATTCTGTCACTTATAATTCGTTGCGCATTTCAGCTTAAATTAACGTGAACTCAACTATTCTCAATATAATATTACAGATAGACAGACAGACGGATTGCGAAATGATGTCATAAATTAAGCACACGACTTTCATTTTAGATGAGAGGGCGAAAATAAATGCAAAAATATATGTAATCGGTATATTCAGAAAGTTCAAATTAAATTGAATATTTTAAAAAAAACTAACGTCAATGTTTTTGCAGTACGTACACCTAGCTTAAAAATATGTTTCTTTATGTTTTAATTTTGACTTAGCGCAGGTTTCTATTTTCGTTGTGTTACAATACACACTTAAGCCAACTAGGTACACCATAGAGAAATCGGCAAATATTGTTATAAACCTCTTATTAACTCTTTTGTTATCTATCTGCATGTTGTACTTATTTGTTGTCTATTTCCATGAACAGACAAAAATCTGAACTGCTGATAATTTTAGGTCCATATTCATTTGGAATCATATTGAATCCAGTTTACAAAACTCGAACAGCTGTGTGCTCGACCAATCCTTTTGTCGTCACTTCAAGAGTAATGCTAACATCAAAAAGTAATTATGATTAAAAAATATAATACCCACATCACAACAGCGTATTCCGACACATTTTAGAACAATCTTCTGATCGAAAATTTCTATTTTACCATCCCCCAGAAGCAAATCAAAGAGTCGACTTTCATATTACCAACCCTTGGATCTCGCGGTCATTACCTAAGACCCGGTATTAAACCAACAATCACATGGACCTTCATATCACCAGCATTGTATATCTTGGTCATTAATTAAGACCCGTAATTAAACGAACAATCACGGTAGGTATATTTCCTGATATCTCCAGAAAGTACAACATCATCGTTTGATGTTCCAAGGGCTGTAGGGTGTCATGAAATATGTATGTGTCTCGTTCAGACAATAGGAGAATCATGGTTTATTTCGAAAGTAAATCTTATAGAAGAAGACAGTAAAAGGCGTTTTGAAGTACATATTAGTTTGCCATTAATTGGGTACAAATCTTAACTTCAAGATGCTACTGAGTACTGAGTATCGAATAACACTTAGATCGATAAATGACTTGAAACTTGCGCTTGCGTCTTCTAGACCAACGAGACAATTCTTATAGATTGTACATATTTAAGTGATTTGTTTGCCAGTGTAATTTTTTGCATTGTTTGTTTGTTTAGTCTCTAGAATGTTTTGTTTTTATATTTTCTTTTGAAATTAAGGTTATTAGTCAGGACAATAATCTGTCAAAGAATTAAAATTACAAGACATGGAGAAAAGTAAAATTGAATTCTAAACTTATATTAAAAAACAAAATGAAAACTACCGTTCAAATATACACCCAGTTGTATCCCATGGGAAGTTTTATCCCATTAAGTAACGCGGCACCGCGACCTTTTACACTTTAAGCCATTATGTGAGGCCGTCAAACGCAGTTGTGCCGTGGTCAACAGTTCTAGCTACCACCATTAAAACCTTTTGATGCTCTCGATAAATATGAATCTGATTGGCATTGATACGAGCAGCTTCCATTTGGAAGTTCATTAGAGACGATGGCTGATAGGCAGAGAAGAAACTGTGGAGAGGACGTTCGATAGTTTATTATTTGGTTGTTGATATCAGTCGTTAAGAGCTATGTGCTAGGCTTCGATTTTGTAATACACTACATATTACTAGTAATTTTACATGACACTTACTATAAAGATATTAAAATTTGGTGATTTTCGAATACATTATTGCGACTAAATTGAGTTTACGGTTTTTTTTTAAATTTTAAAACTAAGAGTTTTTAGCGTCTATTGATGTATTGGTCACATAATATATTTTTTTTATAAAAAAATATGTCTTTACAAAATTAAAAGTAAACATCAACTCTACACCTCCGTAACCATCATGGGTCCCCATTAGTAGCAGCACCCTCGCGATTGACGATTCAGCCTTTTGTGGTCAATTTTTTCCACGGCTGTCGTTAATGGAGATTTCTTCGATATGCACGGTGTATGTCAAGCATGCGCGCGCATATTGTCAAATCACTGCGATCAAACGCTGCGCCGGAGTCGAAAAAAGGCGGGCTTAAAAGAGGTGCGTCAAAAAAGTTTGAGTGTCCTGTCAATACACCGCACGATTATTGAAAATGTGATGTGTAGTGGGAATATATTGAAAAGTTTATAATATGTTACCGTTGTGTTTGATGTCGAATGTTGATTATAAGGTCAAAATTTGTTTTTAATAATTAAATTGTAGTTGTTGTTGTACGTTCAAGCAGATGCCATATGCTTTTTTAAACTAATACATGCTAAGCTCTAAAATTTGTAAAGATTTTCTGAATAATGTCAACTAGATTAATTAATTGATTAAATAAATAAATCAAACCTTTAAAATTGTGAAAATGTAGTCTAAATTTAATGAATTGTAGTGGTCTCTCATTCTCTAGCATAAAATAATAAAGGTAGATAGTTAGCTGATAATAACATTTTGAATTGTTTTAACAATGACATGTATCCTGGTATAGATAGATGGTATCGATAAATTTTGTAAGTCCAGTTTTTCTATTATACAAAATAAGCGCGTTATTAGGAAAGATAGGCGTTGCGTCTATTACACCTTTTAATTTCGTAGATACGTCCTCAGCGAAGTAGATTCGACATGCGACTGACAGATTGCCAATTCATTAGGAAAGGTGACTTGACATTTGGTGGCGTCATCTGTTGGATAATGCGTGAAGTTCTGTCATCATTGTGTGAAGAATTTGTGCGCATGATTCATCTTCTATCGAATCTTATATTAAATTTGACATCTTGGCTTTTACTCTTATAATTTTCCGATAGTCTTGCAGTGCATTTTTTAGTATTGTTCCGTTTTCGACTTTTTACGATCATCAAATCATTCGTGTTTTCTAATTAATTTTTATTCGAGTTCACTCATTTTGTAGCACACTCGTGCACTGGTGGAATCTGCACAGAATAAAATTATCTGAATAGAAATGTCTCTAAAGCCAAGGAATCATAATGGTGAGAACTATTCAGACCTCTGTGGAAATACTGTAAAGTAAACAGTTCTAAAAAAATGTGGAAACTTTATTCATTCTAGGTACTAACTAACCAAAATAGTCAATTAAGTAAGCTTTGTGTAAATTTACTTGAATTTGCTCGTGAAATTAATTTAGATTTAGGTACGATAATTTTTAAAACAACCATAGGTCCAGTAATAATGCCATCCAAACTTATCTTTGAACTGAAAGTCAAAACTCATTTTCCAATATTCCCAATAACAAAATCGGTAGGCGCGGTTCACACGGGCGCGTCGACACCTCCGCTTCATGAATAATCGAAACGCGCGAACTAGCCCGCGGTCATGTGCATACAGCCTATGAATAGTGTAGCCCTACAGGTGTGAATTTTCTATTTATTTTTGATGAAACAACGTTGTTTTTGGGGTTTATCCATAGTGTGCCCTGGGGTTTACGGTGTGATGGGATTAAACTTGAGCTGAATAAAACTCAAGCTTTGTTTAGTAATGAAAAACACCATTTCTTTAATTTATTGACAAATGATAATAGTAATTGTTATTTTGATTTCTTACACTTAGATGAATATGAGATATTGTAATAAAATTACTGTTACGGATTTTTTGCTTTCCAGCATCCAGTCTGCCCGGGACCATGGATGTAATGTAAACGATCCGAAACATTACTATAAAATAATATCAATATCATCATCAAATCAGCTGAATGAGGAACTCTATCAATAGGCATGCTGCGATAAAATCCGCATAATGGAGTTTTATCAAATACAATTGTTTTACTTACTTTTTTTTATATTACTAATATCCCGTAAAGTTTAGGCGCAGGAGTATTGATGTACATCCAGATATTTCAATTAATTATAAGGAACGCAATGGTAGTCAGTTTTTTATACTTGAAAAGCTTGAGCTTTGAGATATGCTGCATCTGATGATATTGCTGCTAGACTTAATAATTACTTAAACCAAATACCCTTTAGGTTTTACAAAATTAATAGTAAATAGCCTTTATCAACTTCAATATACAGATTGGATTCGAATGAGTGAAAACACTACAGTATACAAATTAGTAGCCACAAGAGAAAATCAGCGAAAGTGTTACAACTGACTTATTTTTCCACTTGAAATTATCACCATTCGGTCCTTACGAACATATTCTTAACCAATCCCCTGAGGTTACGTAATATTAAAAAACATCCCGCAAAACACTGGTCGCCATGTAACTCGACTAATAACCGTTTACGCGCATGCGCCCTGGGTGAAGCGCGCGCGCATCTGATTGATGCGTTTATAATTATGGCGCGCTTTTGCGCTCGTTGCGCGGGAAAATATCATTTGCGCGGTTTAATGTCGAGAACGTGTGATTGCGTGCGATGAAGATGGTTGCAGGTACCTTCTATGGAGGGATTCTTATAAAACTAAATTGCAACAGAATGTAGGCAGTCGCGGATTTATGTATTTTGTATTATACTATAGGTGTATCCTTCATTAACTGTCTTAATTTCAAAATCAAATAATCTAACATACCATATCACAAACCATCACGCCTGTCGTCCCCTGAAGGTAAGGTAGAGGTGTACTAATGTGCATCTACATTTGGCCGCTATGTTTTAGGTCCCATGTAATAGTGAGGTTGCCATCAACCGGGCATGAATCCAAACCGCGAGCTAAGTAATGAGAATTTTATTAAGCGAACGGTTGACGAACCCAAGATGTCTGGCTCATAAGTAGCACTTACAATAGCTCGACCAACTTAAAGCACTCTAATAAATATTGATTCAATGATAAATAATCCAAATGCTTGACTACCGAGGTCTAGTTCTAACTTTAAATAATTTAATCTATGAAAGAAAAACAAGGCAAAGGCAACAAAAATAAAAGGCCAATATTTTTTTTATATTGAAATTCAAGGAGGATTGGAATATATATTTTTATAATTATTTTTATAGTGTCTTATTTACTAGGCATATTAAAAAGACTGCGTATTTAATACATTAAAATCGTATTTAGGTACACGTATACAATACGCAAATATCATACAATGATTCTTTATACCATAGTAGGTGCCTTTGTGTGTTGTAATATGATTTGTAAGGTGTATCGCCGTGGCGCCATTGTATTCATTGTCAACATGCGATGCATATCTCGTTCTATGAATATATTACTTAATAATACTGGCACATAAATATGATACGCGCCTGTCTAGTCGGATGTGCGAAACAGAATAATATTATTGCAACTGTGATGTGTTTTTAATCAATTTTATTTATCTTTTTTTAAAGACCAGGTGAGCTCAGCGGTATTATAGGGTGCTTTCTGTGGTAAGGTCGGCAACCTTACCACAATAACACAATAGTAAGGACAATGTTTGTGTGATGGACATTTGACCCATGTCACGGATATATCTTATATTAAAAAATCTCGTATCATGGTGTTTGTAGCTGAACTCCTCCGAAACGGCTGAACGGATTAATATGAAATTTTGTATGTACATATACTTGGTAGGTCTGAGGATCGGTCGTAGGCCATTTTTTATATCAATAGGTGAGAAAGATTTTCCTCACCAGTATTTTTTTTATGTGAAACATCTATAGCCGCACGTAAAACCGATTTCTGGCGTGGCGAAAGCGTCGCCACGAAATTTAAATTTGATTTTAGTTCTATTTTCATTTTTACATTTTTCGAAAAAAAAATGTAAAAATGAAAATAGATATAGCTTTTTTATCGAATTGTGAATTGTATTAAACCTCTTTGAGTTTGTGTTAATATGTTTCTTTTAACACTTATATATTTTTGATGTGGAAAAAAATCGTAATATTTTATTTTATCATTATGACATATTTAGTTCCTATCACAATATGTTCTTTTCTGCATATTACTTTTACAAAATAATGTCGATGTGACGGCTCACTGTTTTACTTTTTTTGACAATTTTTTTTTTTTTTTTATGATTTTGCATCAAAAAATACTTATAATTCTAAATTTTCACTCTTCTACCACCAACCCATATAATGTGGCAAAACAAAGCTTGCAGATTCAGCTAGTCTATGTATAATACATATGTATGTATGTATTTTAAAAAAAACCGCATGCGTAACACAAGTCGCTGCTTAGCTCGGAACTAGATGGCGGAGTGAAAAAGTGGTCGTAAGTGCGGCTGCTGAGCAGGACGTCTTGGGTTCGATTCCCAGGTCAAGCAAAGTTTAATTGGGTTTTCTTAGTAGCCGCTCGGAGTTTGGATATGTGCTAGGCTGCTGACAATAGGCTCACCGCCTTTTATTGTCCTTGGTACTAGGGTATTGCTCACTGTCATTCAAATTCATACTCTTTAGTAATGTACCACTTACTTCTCATAACTCATTTATTTAATGCATTCCAAAATATACACATATACAGATAGTAAAGACTAATATTTTCCAATCAACACTCATCATATTAAAACGTCATGACTGCCATTATTTGAATCTATTTGGACTTCATAATAAAGTCATAGAAGCTAATTTAGATCGAAATGTCAGCAAATTCTTCTCGCTTATTACATTGTCTGTTTAATAAGTATAGTGTTTGAAAGTATATTTATGTTTTGTAGAAAGTGCGAGACGAAACTAAATTACGCATTAATTTGTATGAAACTAAATAAATGGTTGTCTTTGTCGTGTGTCAGTTTCGGAATTATTTTGTGTGATTAGTGTAGGTACCCTCAATATTAAATGTTACTTGTATTTGTGTGTTTTCGAAATTAACAATTTCTGATCTTCTAGAACTAAATAAGATCATTGTGTTAATGGTGCTCAGCTGATTCAAACAGAGTCCATTATACTCTGGCTAGAATTGAAATGCAGTACAGCAAGCAAAAATGTTAAGTTTCATGATTTTTTGAACATTGGTCTTCTAGGTAGGTACTCGAGCCAAGTGAACGAAATAATAGTTTTACAGCAGTGGCCGCTGAGAGCCAATGTGTCGATCCACGTTTTGCATTTGGTTAACAATATCAATGCATACATATGTACTCTTTTTGATGAAATTTGGTATGGAGATAGCTTTGTCTTGAAAATCGTCCCTTAAAAGGGGTTTGTATGCGAAATCGATGTATTATTAAAAGGGAAGGGTAAGAAATAAATAATCAGATTGTAGGTCATTTTACGCAGATGAAGTTGTAGTCAAAAGCTCTTTAGCATAAGTAGTCGTGTTTCAAAACCTCACTATATATTTTCAAGCAATGATTGCTTTGAACAATTATTCTTAGAACGGCTCTGTCGCACACCCGATCGTGACATTTTGTGAACGACTTCAAATGTCAAAGCAATTTGGTATCGATTTGCTATCGAGTACTGCACTGAAGGCTAAGTGGGGTGGCCTTCGTAAGGTAGCTCTGGGTTCGATTTATAAAACACATTGCGAATTGTGTTGTTATTTAAGGCTTTGTTTGATGGTGTAATACGAGAAAATGCTGTGACCTGATTTGCTGAACTTTGAAATGCCATAATCCTTCCTTTTTCTTATAAGAAGGTCTAGTAAAGTAAGCTTAATTAAGTTTGTTGCTAGCTGTAGGTAACATTGACATATTTTTCTATCTTCCATTTGAGAAATTTGTCGTCGAGGTCGAATCGAGGTCAGTGTTTGGATGGCCATTGTTAATCATCGAGATCCCTCTGAACATCATAAAATACGTTAAGACATTGATACTGGTTGTCACGTTTGAGGAACTTACATATTAGGTACATAATATGTATTTATGTAAGGAGATGATACCTATACAACATAACACAACTACCTAATTTTAATCCTGACGGTCCAAATCTTTTAGAGCAAGCCTACTTGGTTATGGGCATACTGAGATATTGGGTGTTTTGAGTCTTATAAATTTTATAAAGCATTAGATATTGAATGAAGTAATCTGTATTTCTATTGACCTCACGTCTCGCAATCATCAGTAAATTGCCATAAAAAAATATTACTTAATGTCATTGTTCGAAAGAAACAATTTATATATCTACATAGGTACTTCCACATCTCCAAATGTTACATTTTGTAACAAAACTACAATGAATTCAATGACAAAACACTCTCCTCTCATCAGACCAAACCCTTCAACCAAAATGAAACCTTACAACAAACTGATACAGTTCAAATTTGTATAACGTAAAAAGAAAGCAAAGAAAACTGTCCCCATTTGTCGCAACGGTAGGCGTGGTGATCCACTAAGAACCGAATTTATGCAATCATAACACTTGCTGTTCCTCTGAACCTAATATAAAAGAAACAAAGGCTAAATTCCCTCGTGGCGGCTGTAGAATAAGTTGGTCAAGTGTAAGAGGCAAGCGGTCAAAGCAATTTGGTTGTTCGCTATTAGAGATCTTTCGTATGTCATTATATAGCTCAGAGTGCGTGAATATAAAATAGAGGTTGTGTAACTTAATGGTCTCCGTCTTTGTTCTTTTGTCAGTTTGTGTCATTGAGGAGATGGGTCATGGTGAAATCTTTAATTAAGCTGTCTGATATTGTAAAGGTTTTTTGGTGTTTTTGTACGTAAGCGGAGCACCTACATACCTATGTGCCTTAAGGTTGGATATTTGATATAATTTACATAATCATCATGTGTCAGGTGTTTTTTTTTTCTTGACGATAATGCCGTAGAAAGCCCGTGTAGGTTGAGGTTCTACTTAGAGAAAACGAACACCTCGTACTAACAATTTATAATGCTTGTCGATTGATTAAACCAGTCCATTATTGACATTCTTCATGTTCATATATTAAATATTTATGCTGTAAAAGTACCTGGTGTAATATTATTCGACTAACATAATGTCCTGTATGAATGAATTGTCTTTGTATTCAAACAGCTCAAGATTGCTGAATGAGATGCTAAGAGAGAGACAGATAGTAAGTAAATACAATTTGCTATTTTATTATTGATACGTCTACATTATTTATGTAATGAGATATGTCTATTTTGTAATTTTATGTACAAAACTATCTTTTGCCTGTTTATAATTATATTGGTCATTCTATTCACGTCCACCCTGTCTTAAGAAGTTATCGATTCTATCATACAAACTTCAAACCCCGTTGTTGACATTTTAAGGAATAATTTCCGAGACTCCATACCAAATTTTATCTAAATTGGTTCAACAGTTTAAGCGTGAAAAGGTAACAGAAAGACAGACAGTATATATAAAGATAAATAAGTATAGATTTAACCAGGAACTAGCCTACCCCCACTAATCTCTACCGTAAGTATGTCCTTACCAAAAATGGTTACATAACCAAACCAAAAAAGGCAACACAAAACATCCACTGGTACGCGAGTCGTAATCACACGAATTATAATAATTGTCTAAGCGGGCGCGGGGGGCGTGGCCAAATGACAATCACGCGCCTCGACCTAATGAACGGGTGCGCGCGCGACGGACAGGTGCGATCTAGTGACGGGGGAATACAGACACTGGAAGTATCGGTGTTCTTTTACCGACTTCAAAAAGGTAGAGGTTCTCAATTCGGTTGCTTTTTATGTATGTAAAAATACGGAAAAAGGAAGGCACTATGCTTATGAGGTTAGTAAAATATTTAATGCAATCAGTGCATGATTGCTTGATATTGAAATTATTTTACTTGCTCTCAACCCACCTTCCCTTAGAGAAAGTTTTCTGATCGATACCTGTATCAAACTTTAACAAAATATCATTAACACGAATACGTTTATTTCAGTTGTATTGTCCTCTATCCTTTATATTGTCTCATTCTCGCATCATCAAAGTGCAGGTTGGCAGACTTCACACGCTATTAAAAAAATCTCTCAGTTATTCAAGTTTCTTTAGTATGGTTTCAACCGATTGCGCATGTGATTATAACGCACTTAAAAAAAGTCAATGTTTCGTGCCTGAAATCAAACTCAAAATGTTTGACTTTACAGACCTCTATTCACACCGATAGGCCACAACAGCACAGATTATAATCGCCATTAAGATTACACGAAACTATCGAAACATTTATCGACCCAATCGATATCAGTACAACACTAATAATGCATCTAATAGTGAGCTGGTGTCGCTACGTGTCGAGTCATGCATTCATTACACACGTGCTTTGTTTTCCGCCCTAGAATCACACATCTGACACTTGAGGGGGCTGGCTGGACTAAGCTGACACTAGCGAGAAAATTGTTTTGAGTATATTATATGAAATATTTGGTACGAATTCATTTATTGAAATAAAACTACTGAAGGGAGTACGTAGCTAGGTTGCTTCTCAATTATGATTTCGGCCTGATAGGAACAAAATACTATCGCACAATACTACATATAAAAGGCAGTTGACACAGGACTTACAAGTACTTAAGCAGCGCAATAATATATCTATCTATGACATTTCATTTTAGTTTCGACAGAATGTAGGTTACATTCTTAGAAATAATTACCTCCTTCCTAAAATTACTTCTCATTCTCAAACAGTTCTTATCCATCATACTCAATACCAAATACCATTATAATTGACAAACGTACCATCAAACAAAATAACAACAATTCCTCATCTAAAACATTACATTCAGATATGGTTTCAAGATACCATTGTTAATGCTACCATTGTTATAAAGTCGCAATTTCCTATAGCAAGGTGATACAAAACTCACAACCCTACACAATGATGAGAAAATACAGATAAAAAAAATACGCTGACAATTATTTGGTTCAATTGCCCGAAGACCGAAGTGAGTTCAACGGTAGACAAATTATAGACTATATATGTATATGAGGTGTAGTAGGTAGTGGAAAAAGTTAATTTGTATGTATGTTGTGTCTTTGAGTCTAGTGTTTATAGTTCTTGCTAACCGTAGTCGGTGGTCTGACTTGAAATGCGGTAGGTTTGTTGTACGGTAAGAAAAAAGATCCCTGAGGTAACTAGTTACTTTTTGTAATATGTACTGCATAATAAGACTTTCTCACGCATACTCAAATACCCAGAAGTTTACCGGTAGACCGTACAAATAATGATTTGGTGTGGTTATCGAATCCGCTAGTTTTACAAGCAGTATATTTTTTTCCTACGTGCCACATTCCAAAACATAAGGGACAGATTATTTTTCGTGAAAAAGTAAATCTCTCAAAAAACTAAGTATTTATTCTGGATATAATTTAAATCAAGATCAAGATGAGACTCATAAGCATATAGGTACCTATCATGGAACTTTAATTGTATCTAGATAAAGATTATATTTAACCGACTTCATTTCTCATCACCTTGCCAATTGTCAACCCAAAAACGAATTACATTTGATGAGTAGAATCACCAATTAAGTCGATTCCCAACCGTCAACCACAATAATTCATGTTTCTACTTATGTTTAGCGCAGTAGCAATTATCGGCTGGGATCGAACCCACTGTTACGACCTATAATTGGCAACCAACAGTGTATAAGTATAGTGTATGGGCCATAATGTTGTTTTATGAGGTTTTTAGAATAATCATTGTCATACCGAAGAGGACGTCGACGCGTGTCTATGGGAAGTAAGTGTAATTTATTGTTTTTTGTCATAAATGGCGAAGGTGTTTGTATTTGTACGGGTATGTTTAAGTTACTATTGCTTTCTATTATTATTTTCCATAGTTAGGTAACGGTCTGTCCAAGGTATCATCTATCTTGCTAGCCTAGTGCGGGTTAGACTCTATATTGTATTCAAAAATATCTTAGATACCTACGCAGGTTACCTCATGGTTTTTTCCTTCGAATTCTAAAAGTCGGTGGTTTTAATAAACTTTTAGTAGTAATGCTCCTTGGGATTAAGCTCGAGGCTTTTGATCATACTATTAAGCTAACCTATCCCATGTTGTTCCTATCGTGACACCCCTAAACATACTTATATGAACATCAAGATCCAGTAGGATTTATTTACGGCTTGATTGGGGCCGTGGATCGGGAGATCGACTTCTACTCTTCAGATTATGGCCTTGACATTTATATGGCCTATAGATCATTATACCAGGTTTCAGGGGTTTATACCTGTAAAACATTATTTGCACACGAATCTATAATACAGGAGCAGTTCCTAGTATATGATCCCGTTTCAAAAATAAGCCCATCTATAGCCAGATAGAAAAAAAAACAAAAGATGCGCAAGCGTATTTTTTTGTCACGATCTACAAAATTGCCAAGGATTCCAACACAAATAAAGAAACGAAATAATTAAAGTATCGAGCGCACTGTCAGGCACCCAATTATTTTGTTACAGACGAACGCGAATTACTTGTAATACTGTGCCGGTGGTAATCTTCGCGTTGTGTACGCGTAATCGCTTTGACATTTCCGCGGACATACGTGATGTTTTGAGATCACCTGCATCTGTATTGATGCGTGCGTATCTATAGTTATATCAGTTTAATTCGATAGTGCTTTGTAGTTTCCGACGGATAAAAGTTAGGGTATTTTATTTTGTGAAGCTTGTAGATGGTGACTTGACGTCCCCGGGTTCAGAAGTGGAGTATTACTGTACACGCATATTTTATCCATGTTCTACACGCATATTTTATCCTTGCTTGACCTATGAACAGTACCTACAAAAACCCTCTCGCTTTGCAGTCGTACTTACCAGCACTAGCCCAACAAGGCAGTCATTCATATATTTTAATTTTCAAGCCATTTTGTTGAACATCATAAAACATGATTACTGATTAATCATTAAATTCAATATTCAATTTAGTCCTTACTTAAAATGTTTTAAAATGTATGCGTAATTGCTACAAACCCATTTTGCATAAAAGAAGGTAAGACAATGTGTAGGTAAAGAAATGTTTATTAATTTTTTTACTCACAACTTGTCTCTATATGTGCCGTGTCGACTAATAAGGCTTCGAAGGTAATCAAAGTTACTGCAAAAAAATTGGACATTAAGCTGGAAGAAATAGTCGTCTTTAGCTTGCTAGTTTTTATGCTCAACAGCAACAAGCGTTTTGTCATTACTCAGTAAAACTTTAAAATATAGTATTTTTAAGTCTGTTTTATTTTGAGCACTGCAATTTTGACGACCAACTGAAATGTATGTTTTAAATCCCCAGTTTACTTATTATTATATATTTTTTTATTCACTCTGCAAGAACATTAAGAATTGATATAAGCAATCGATTCAATCAATCTGTTTCATAAAGGAGTTTTAGCAAACTTGAAAACACTAACAGCTGTATTTTTTATTTTGGACTTTTGGAGTATAATAAATATATCTGGACTTTATGCATCACTATGCATAAAGATACCACCTATTTCCGAAAAAAACTGGGGTTTCCGTACCGTATAACAGATGAGAGATAAACTACATAGATTTAAAAAAACGTACATATTGTACACATCCATGATAAGCTTATTATACAAACATTTGTCCCTGCCGATATCCAAAATCCTTTAACACTGCGTAATAGGTAGATACTGGTCAATACCACTGCCTACTCTTGTGAAAGAAACGCTCACGTGTCACTAGCCATAATAAATATATGAGCCACTAATATGTTTCTACATTTAAAATACTAGTGTCAAACTAAGGTTATTGTATTACAAGTGACATTTAGTTTTAATTTCAATGCTCCCAATTAAAGTGAAAAATTTACTAATACAGTAAAACCAACACTTTTTGGTCATCGAAGCCATCATTACACACCATCAGATAATAAAAACCATCAGATATCGAAGTTCACAGCTCTATTACTATGATTATCTCCATGGCCACAATGTAGACGATCAGGGAACACCTGACGAACTCGTCAAACTTTTGTAATTGAATCGAGGGAACTCGCAGGGACAGAACTCTTAACGATTGTAGATCGAAATAGCGATAGACAGGACATATTTTTTTTTAAACTACGGTACAGAATGACGAATGTCGTAAGCGTTTGTGTCTGTCTATATGTCGAATTGTAGCTCCCAATTTTGTGTAAAAGAGAGATATATTCATTAGCTATGATGAATTTCAGCCGTTTGAAGATGATCAGCTCTATCGTGGCTTTTAATTTTTATCTGGTACTTCTTTTTTTTTTATGGTGAGAAGGGGGCAAACGAGCAGGCGGCTCACCTGATGGTAAGTGATGACCGCCGCCCATGGACATTTGCAACACTAGAGGCTTGCAAATGCGTTGCCAAACCCATTAGAAACCGTTCAGGTTTCTTAAAATAGGGAGTTACTGAACTGACAGCAAACGGAATTCCCATGCTGTCAGAATAGTCACTCCCCCAATGAGCTCTGGTAACCTTACTCACTCGCAGAAAGACAACTATTGTTGATTCACTGCGGTCTTCTGTGAGGCGGAGGTACTTCCCCAGTCGGGCAGCTCAATTTGAGCGACAAATCTCGCTATGCCCTACCTCCTGTAAAACGGTGGTGGTAGTGGTAATCACATAGAGATTAGTTGTTTACTTCACAATTTTTTTGTTTTTTTTTGTTTCAGCCTCTGCTTCCCACTGCTGCGAGATTTTCTGCATAAGAAAAATACATCACACATCATTATACAGAAAAAGTCTAGGAAATTTTGATTCATACATAGGTTTTCGACTATGATTTGAGAAGGAACAGTTTTCTAACAAAAAATGAGCCAACATTCGTATTAAGAAACATTATACATATTAATATAGTAATCAAACAAATATTGATTTGCAAACTCAAAATTATAGTTGGAGTGTATTGGAGAACTGTTCATCGTTCAATTGTAGTGTGTTTTTTATTTTTATTTAGTATAGCATTTTTTTAAAGACGCATCTCGAACTCTACGTTCGTGAAAAATATACTGTACTCTATCAGAAAAATATTTTTGTATGATTATTTTCTAAACCTTTATAACTCTGTGGCAGCGCAGTGTTGGACAAAGTTGTTTAATCGTCAGTTTATAGGCTGTGCCGTGTCATGGGGTGCCTGGTGCTCTACCCCACTTACACTTAATTAACGCTGTTGATTAGCACTAGTGACTAAACAGCAATCAGATATCGCTTTCTTAACATCTAGGTAATTTTAAATATGTGTATATTATGTGTAGTCATGATATTTGTAATAATTGTATTTTTTTTGTACTATTTCTGAAGTGTTCTTGTATAGGTAAATGTATAGTATGTTGTGTGGTATCATAATATAGCCTATCGAAGGCTAGAGCAGACTATGAGAGTGACCGGGAAATCAGATGGCATACAGTTTTTAGTTTTTCATTATATAAGTAATTGATACTATTAATAAGTCTAGTAATCAACCAATAAAACATCTTAAATCTGTAAATTCAAATAATAGATTATTTCTTCCTTCCATTACTTAAAACACCTTACCTCTTTTACGTAGGCGGTTTATTCCACAAAACAAACGATATAAATATCGAAAGTATTTAATTGGTGTTACCCTCTTTGTTTTTAACACACGCCGGGATTTCCCCGGGGTAAGCAAAAGTCGCGAATTTCATAACTCAATGTTTACCCAGTCGCAGTAGGTAATTAGATTGAGACGTGATTTCGTACGGGAAGCCTGAATTAATATCAATGTTCTTCGTCCTTTGTTTTAGGGATGTGCAGCTTAAAAAAGGGTTGTCGATACTTTTAATAAAATTGTATAAAATTATTGCTAAGGCTGGTGTGCCATCTGCCAACCCGTTCTTCTCAAATGAGAGCAGATGTTTTTGAGATGGTCTACGCAGGAATGAAATAGTTTAGGCATCGATATTGAGTCTCGTTGAAAAATCAGTACCATTTTATACAAGTGTAATTTTAGTGTTCACTAAAGTTTAAGTAACATATTTAGGTATAATGATATGCTATGACTTACAGAATAGCCACTCTGCTTTGTGTGTGTTCGTTATCTCTAAATCCCAAGGATGCATTATAAGTATACAATAGATATACCCATATGTATTAAAAACTAGACAGCTACTAACAACTACCAATTATCATTTTTTAAACAATGATATTTTCAAAAAATATCGATACAAGAGAATTTGACAATCATAACAACAAGCACATCACTACCGTTAAGAATATGAAGACAAATGCTAACACCGGCGGAGGGGACCGGGTTCGATCTCAGACGGGGCATGACAAACTGTCTATGACATACATAATTTTGTAACGGCTTCGTTATTAAGTCATGAAACGAGGGGAGTCCTGTCTAGGAACAATATTTTGTACTAATCAATGTCACTTAACTAAATAAAATTACATACCTTTAATATTTTGTTTTGAAATTGGCTTATTAGTTATTTGTTTTTGCGTAAACATATTATAGTTTGTTCGCGTTAAGAATACAGTGAAGTCATCAGTCCAGCTGCAAGATAAAGGTGTATTCACAGTGGTGTTAAATTCAAAAATTATATTTTAAATCTTTTAAAATTGAATGAATTAAAGTTGAATGAATTTAATATTTATTTTAACCTTTTAAGTGTATTTTTACACTTAGAAGGTTAAAATCAATATTAAATCATTAATATCATATTTTAATCACTATCACTCACTGCATTCTTAACGCTTATGTACTGTATGTACAATTGATAAATAAATGATATTCTTTACAGGGCAAATTAATATAGGTCTGCTAGCACTTGAGTAAGGAACGGAATGCGTGTAGTTCTGGGTTCAATTCCCAAGTCATGCTAAATGATATTGAGCTATCTAAGCAACACTGCTATTAGCATCGTGATGCTACTGGCAGTTGTTTTATTAACAACTCCAAACTCCGTGGAGTTTTGTTCATAACACTAGGCCCGCCTATAACATGGGACTTAAAACCATACTGGCGAAAAGTTCCAGTACATGAGTAATCATCTGCCTACCTCAGCAGGAATACAGGCGTGATAGTATGAGATAGAAACTAAGGGTATAGAGGTAGGTATGAATGAAAATTCCTTACAAAATATACTCTACTTTGTATTCATGGGGATATCATACCTCGTTGGTCTAGTGGTCGTACAGTGCGACTGCCGAGCAAGAGGTTTTGGGTTCGATTTCCAGGTCGAGCAAAATGTTATTGGGTTTTTCTATGAAATTCTTAGTAGCAGCTCGGAGTTTGGATTTGTGCCCGGTTAATGGCAATAGGCTCGCCTCGTATTAGGTACATGGGACCTGAAACATACCGGCTAAACGTGGGTGTACATTAGTACACGTCTGCCTAACCCTCCGGGGACGACAGGGGTGATGGCATGTTTGTTATATTACGTTATTATGTTTATATCTCGAAGTAAAAGTATTATACTTTTACTTAAACACACTACATGCAATAAAAATGTTAACCTTGTGATAAAAAGATAAGTAACATTATACTCACTTGATGTTCAAGAAATGTTGGCAACAAAGTTGTTCGGCAATAAACTAATAAAACTCACGCACACTAATGATAGGTTTGGGAAAAGTACAATAAATAATTTAATTTTAATTGTCAGTTTCTGTCACAAAATTTATTTTTAATTAATACCTATCTCAAAGTATACTAAAATTACTGAATTCAAATTGTCTGCACATTATAACGGTAAGTAACTTTTAAAAGTTACTTTTCAAAGCATTTAAAAACCACTGATTAATTAATGGGTAGTGAAAATGACCCTTATTCTTTAAAAATTGGTGCACAGAATTTGCAGAAACGTTTGTAATTAAGAACTTCATCATCATCATCATATCAACCGTTAGACGTCCACTGCTGGACACTGGTCTCCCCCGAAGATCGCCACGACGACCGGTCCTGGGCCACCCGCATCCAGCGGATTCCAGCGACCTAAACCAGGTCGTCGGTCCACCTTGCCGGGACCCATAACAGAGGGAATTTGAATTCAAGGATACGATTAAGACAAGCGAGGTAAGTATAACAATAAGTGAAACTACAGTAAAAGAAGATTAGAAAATGTGTTATTCATGAAAACCTTTAAATTCATGTGTTACTTTTACAGACACAGCTTATATATATACATATAGCTAGTCTCCAATTGTAGTAGTTTTATTTCTTGCAAAGTACTACCAACAAAACAAGTTAATATAGCCCTTGTCGTTTAAAATAATAACCTTATATTAGGCCTTTCAACATTCTTTTCAAATAGCCTAAACACTCAAGACGGTAATTTGTACCTACCGAAACTGTTTTAGCGTCCAGTTTTGAATACCCACTTTTTAATGAAATTTGTTTGAATAGAGGGGTCAAGTATTACTGGTAATTTAGTATGGTAGTAATAAAATTATAAATTCAACTAAATATGTCATAGCCGCAGGAAAACCATTTCTTAGATTTGAATATTTAGAAGGTCGTTAAAGTATTAAAATTGAAGGTCCTAGAAGGCTCTAAATGGTCGAATTATGGAGAGGGTCTTTTAAGTTATTCAGGTGGGTAGATTCGGAAAATGTATTCTATTATGACTTAATAGAAAGATTATTACTCATTAATTCTTATAATTTTATTGATATTTTAACATTGTTTAAGTTGTATGACAGTGTATTTTTTTTATTTAAATGAATATAATCGGTCTTACTACCTAGTCTGTGTTTTCATATTGTGTCAATTTTGCAGAAATTATACTGTAAACTAGTTGACCCAGCAAACGTTCTTTTACCACATGAGTTGAGAGAACCACAAGAGTGAAAATTTTGGGTCATAAGTATTTTTTAATGCCAAATCATTAAAAAAAAAACACAAAAAAATTAAAGGACTGGTGAGGGACATCCTTATCACCTAGGTCCGCCTACGTCCGATTTTCTGACCTATCAAATATACATAGGAAATTTCACAATAATCCGTCTAGCCGTTTCGGAGGAGTTCAGCGACAAACACCGTGACACGAGATTTTTATATACATGTAAGATTTTCATAAGGGCGCTAGCAGGCTGACATATGGATACATAAGAACCTTTCTATATCAATGACCATAAGTTTTACGAACTATGTACAATGTCTCCTCCCACTTTAGCTTACTTCTAGAACGACTAACAAAATAGCAAGAGCCAAATAGACACAGTACCTACGACTTAAACTCTGTACTCCATAGAAAAAACGTCTTGAAACCCTTAAATACTTGATATATGCTAACATTGAAATAATTTTTAAATAAATGCAACATAGCCTTTCTATACCTCTTCATTAGACATAATCGTGTAATTTAACATAGTTTTCATTTTGCAATAAGATTTCCCGAATATTTTAAATACAAAGTTTTGTAGACTTTATAGAATACAATTTCGTACATCGATTTATTGAATACCGAAGCCAGCACAGCGTTTCCATTGACACGCGGAAGCCCAACCACGACCTAACACAACGATACACACGATAACCGACATACAGTTCCCAGTTATCCGTAATAAACCGTTTGGGGACCAATCAAGCCACATCAAAGGGTGCAATAACCATGGGGTCCAATCGACCGAGGACCAATTACAATGTTAAAAGCGTACGCGCCGCAGGGCACACATGGGAACAGAATTTGAATTTGAAATTTTGGGACCAATTTACCTTGAGGTGCAAGGCGACAGATACCGAAACGTAGTGCCGAGAAAGGAGTGATCAACATTTTGTAGTATATGCTAGAGCAGGATTGCAGATAAAAAAAAACTTGTAAAGAATATTTTTTTTTATAAGTCTATGCAAAAACAAAGACTGTTTCGAGTTTTGCTAATGCTTTGAGGAAAATAAATATTTTTTACAAAAATAACTCCTTTTTTCGCCTCACTGGACAGTCGGGTAGCATCAAATGGCTTTGTTTGTGATCCATTTTGTATTAAGAATATTCATTTTCTTTTCCATTTTGATTTAATTCATAATTATCCCAGTTAAAAACTGCGTTAAAAAATCCTATCAATTTGGAGCAATTAACTCCACAATTAACCTAATTCATACATAACACGATTCTAATCATAGTTCAAGTCCAGGTTAACATATACACAATTTTAATTCAAACACAATACAAAATGAAATCTTAGTATCTTCTTTGCAAGATCACAATAAAATCTGTATACTTTTAGAATAAGAAAATGATGGTCCCATCACACTACTATCAACAAATCTATAATTGTTCTGTATATTTCAAGTGTACTATGTTAGAGTCATAATATTAATACCGGGTCGCGTCGCGCATCTCCCGAGGGGTTTCTAAATCATCCTGCCCTGTCGCTCCCTTGCGCCCGGCGCTAACTCGAACAACATACTGTGGATACGACATAGAGACAATTTTTTTATAAAAAAAAAAATTACAAAAAATCTGTAAATTTTTTATAAGTACGTATTATACGTAGAAAAAATAACTCAGGTACAAAATATCCATGCTCATCACAATTTTCTCTATCGGGAAACGAGCTCTTACCATGGAAGATGGACCGAGGTCATTCCGAGAATGTTATGTTTTTTACATCTCAAAATTGACCACAGGTCAATTTTGAGATGTCAGCTAGACGAAACGAACTGCGAGACGTACCCCGCAAGTTAGAAAATTTATTTATTTTAAAAACTTATTTATTTGTACGGTGTATTGTATCACGGGTCCTACCACATATTAAAGCAGTTTTAATAACATTTTTTATCGTCATCCCTCTTGTACAACCTAGGTAGACCTATCAAAATCATAGTCATATGTTCCCCGACTAGGAATAAATAATAGTTTTTCAAATCAAATCAAATCAAATCAAACTTAAGTAACACCGTTGTTCTCCTTCAAATTGTATGCTCTGCTTTAGTCTTCTTCGTGTTTTAGTTTCAACTGTAGCCATGCATAAACAAGATCAGACATAGAAGACAAGACGCAATTTCAATTTCACGATCTCTGTTGTCTAGTGGTTCGAGTACTAGACTGCTGATTACAAGGTCATGGGTTCGATTCCCACAGGACACAAATATTTATGTGATGAATATAAAGGTTTGTGTTCGTTTGGGTGTTTCTTATGTATTATAAGTATGTATTTACAAAAAAAGTATTTAAGTATTATATCCATTATCTAATTTAGTTTAGTTTGGGACTACATGGTGCTGTGTGAATTAATTCGAGTCATACGTTTTGTTAAATCAATTTATTCGAAGGGCATATCCATACAACTCTAGCGAAGCCATACCGCCCCCGGTAACATTCGCTTTACGGTGTAATTTTTCTTAAGTTATTTATTTATTTATTACGTTGTGAGTGATCTATATCACGTCATATCTTACACTCTTGTAAATGGGCCAGCATTTATTCAGAGCCGCAACGCTGTGTTCGTGTGGCGAGTCTTTTACTTTCGTTTGTGTTGATAGATTCTTAATTATTACGGCTTTATTTTGTTTTGCACTACGCTCAAAAAATCACCTGGACCTTAAATGTATCAAATGTTTTAATTGTTTTTAATTATTCATTTAATTATGTGAAAAGCCTTTGACGTCACTTATACCTTTTTATTTAAAATTATTCCGATACAGGAAAAATCTCATCACCTAATTGAACCAATTTTATAAGTTTTTAAACAATTTAAATCTAGTTTTGTAGCTATTTAAGTACTATAATAATATGATTTAAATGGCCTCATTAGTAATTGAACAAATAAATGTAGCTGCTATTGTCCTAAATTTAATTCTCAGGTTGAGCAAAATCTGATGAATTCTTCATTTAAATTCTGAGTAGCAGCTCAGAGTTTGGATTTGTGTGCGGTAAATGGTAATAGGTTTGCCTCCTATTACATAGCATACTGAAGAACTGTTAGTGTATATCGGCGTACCTCTGCCTAACCTTTTAGGGGCATAAGCGTGATGGTATGCTAATATGTACGTTTATAATCAATCTAGATAGCTGTAAGGATACCAGATATAAATATACAATAGCATAGCTAATATTTAGCCCATAAAACCACATACAATTATAGTAAATCTATAAATTTTACGAAACCTATAAGAAAATCCATAACGAAAGTAATGACAAAACCCCAGTCAGCAATTTACCACCTACTGTCACTAGAAACGTTTGAAAAATTACTTTTGACTCGTAAAACTGAGGCGAGACTTTAGCACAAGATAAATATAAAGTACAGAAGCCCAGCTCTATACGTACCTCTTCACGCTTTAACTACTGCTAGAATTGAGATGAAACTTGGTATGGGCATAGTTTGAGTCCCGGAGAAAGACATATGTAGGATTAGTTTTCATCCCAGAAACCGGAAATAGAATTACTAATTTTACGTAGCCGAAGTCGCGGGCCATAGCTAGTATATTATAATTGCGAAAGTGTGTGTGTGTGTGTTACCTCTTCACGCTTAAACTACTGCTACGATTGAGATGAAACTTGGTATGAACATAGTTTGAGTCCCAGAGAAGGAGATTGAATATTTTTTGTCCCGGACATCATCCCTTGTTTGTATTTTTATGCGGTATCGATAATTTTTTTAACCATTTACATCCGAAATTATACAATCGTGAGTTTTGACTTTAAAAAATTCTACACTGTACCTAGCACTGGTTCCAAACAGGGGAGAGCTCTGGGGTTAACGAATTTGGTGAGAGCAGGCGAGTGTCCTCTCTGTTTCTAAAAGTATTACTTATTCTGTGGTAGGTATAGAACTTCTGTATTTTTTTTTTGTATTTTTAGCTTTGGGCTAGGGCAAATTTATTAAAAATAAGTAGCAGAATAACTAGCAGATCTTGAAGAAATAGATTTAGTGTTCAAATTAGCTATACTTCATTTACGTTATTAGTACTAGGAAGATAATTAGCTCCTGGATGGTTTTTCCAAATGTTTGTTGAAATTTCTGATTTAAAATTGGGTTCATAATGTCATTTAAAATGAGGCTTATCAGGGGCATTTCTTCGGGGTTGGTTTCCAGATAATTCGCTTGTAAAGAAAGTCAAGGCTATTTGGTAGGGTTTAGCAGAATTTCATGATTTGGAAACCTCCAAGGATCTTACAAGAAACTTACTAGGATCACTTTTTTTTTTAAACATGAAAGTCCACTGCTAGACAGTGGTACTGTGTTCCATCGTGTGTGTTGTTCTGATCACACACAAAATATTGAACCTCAAAGAGTACCTATCTTAATACCTGTTTAGCATATTACCTAATATCCTTATTTTCCGATATCTACACTAAAAACACACGAATTTGTGTCCTAGAATAAAAAAAAATGTCAAAAAATCTCAGTTATATTGATGATTACTATATTTTATAGGCACAAGCGGCCTATAAATTAATCTATTACAAATTTCTTCAATCATCCAAAATCCCGACTGACATCTAGGTCCTTCTCTCCGTACGATTTCTTATACCTACACGAATATTAGACAGAGTTAGTCACGTGACCACGGCTCCAAAGGATACAAAAACGCCGAATAAAATCCTAAAAAAGTTTTTTTTCAATCTCGATATTCTTTTTTTTTATACGCAACACCTTTCCTAATCACTCGCAAAAAAAACGGGTTACGTGTATATAAAACTAACCAGATGTTTAAACTAAAATGCGGCGCGTACATCTGCAAGTCCATATAAAAACAATAGTCCATTGTGGTTATTTTTTAGTTAATCAGTGACTTACTGTTACAAGGCGGCGTGGAAATGAATTATCCTCCGAGTACACTTCAAATCGAAACCACAGCTGCCTTAGTGAAGGGAACGTGTCGATAAAACTATAAGATAACGAATAAAATAATATCTTATTGCTTTCGACACTTTTACAAGTTAATGTTGTGTTTCCTAACTAATGATATCTGAAGTAGTACCGAAACAAATTCAGGTAACAATGTTTTCTTTTAAAGGGGTTGGATAGGATGAAAGTTTATCAAATTTTATACGTCTTGTTTTCCGCCATCTGAGATAGTATATAGATTGCCAAAGATCACCACAATGCTCACCAAATCTTAAAGTTGCAAAGGAGTTTACGCATTCGATCTTTATCCCCGCATAATCATTCTAAAGTACGTCCTTATAGAAGTCATTATATAGATTTTATTTTATAAATCTATAGTGTATAAGTGAAATTAAGTTAAATAAATAGATATTTATTTATATATATTAGAAATTTAAACTACAAGCTACAGAAGTATCAGGATACTTCTGTAGCTAATCGAATCCATCCTTAAAATGTGACATAAGCTGAACGCACAACTACTGCATCAGTCACGGTTTCCTAATCATAAAAAAAAGTATCGATATTTTTCTTATCGATACATCAACAGCCCTAATCAATCGCAACCGTGGCTCGAGTTTTTTAGAGTTTGTTAGTAGTTTTGATATTTTTTTATTCTCCTTGCCCCTTTCAAGGATTCATTTTGGACAATAAAATGACCGCAGATGTACCCGGCAGGTGTTGCCATGCCAATAATGACGGAATGGCACTCAATCGGGATCGCTATTATATTTTTATGGATATAAAAATTTATGCATGGTCATTTGCGGGCGAGCTGTTAAAGAGTTTTCGTGGTTTGTTACACTAATTATTTTCATTAACCGATTATTTGTTTTATTTTATTGGTAAACATCGCAGCTTTTATATTGTTAGGTGTCCATATTACCTACTGTAATTTTATATTATAATAATTTTGATTGAGATGTCTTAAGAAATCATTATGATTATAATTATTACCTCAAAACCGTCCTCGAAATTAATTAATTATACATAACAAGAGATCAGTTCTACGGTGTGCTGGTAGGTATAAATTTGAATCTCAGAGGCTAGCGAAAGGATATTTACTGGAAACAACTTTTAAATGCCAAACTAAAGAGATTTTAATATCAAAAGCTAATGATTCTTTGTTCAAAGTAGAAATCGTTCTTTATATTTGAATCCTAAACCGATGAGAACGAACTTCTTCTTTGCACATGCATACCACTATTATGTCTAGACTTTAAACTCCTTTAAAGTCATGATTCTAAGACTTTATTTCTGTATTTCTTCTCAAAGATCGTCTATTAGGAAACACGGCGCCAATTAGTAATTAAGACAATTGATCTGTAAAAGTGACCTTAAAAAGATACCATTAAAATACCATTTTACTTAACATATACATACCATCACGCCTGTCATCCCCGAAGAGTTAGGTAGAGTTGTATCTACTAATGTACACCCACATTTTGCCGTTATGTTTTAGATTCCATGAAAAAGGGGGCGAGACTATTGCCATCAACCCACGTAACAAACTCCGAGCTGCTACCGAGAATTTAATAGAAAGCTCAATAACACTGCTCGACCTCGAAATCGAACCTGACCACTAGAATACGACCACTACACCACCGGGGCAGTTTAGAATCATTTAACTTCAGAGCAAATGTTCTTAGTGAATTGACTCCTCAAAGGTAAGACTTGCTTTTACTATGAAATTAAAATTCCACAATCGTACGACACTAACAGTCTCCATTATACCCATTACACATTTTTATCTAAATAAAAACACGTAATTAAATGCAAATAAGGACGGGCTGACAGCATGTCGATATAATTCACGACGTTTTATCGACTATCGACAGTTTGCGTGTGGACTTATCAAGTTTATGGTTGTTCGTGTGAACGTTCTATCGGTGTAAGTAAGTCAACGTCGCGCTAATTGTGTCGCTGTGACGACTTGTGACGATATATCGGTAGTTTCTGAAGGTTGGACGACACATCTTGATACTTGTGCGGAGTATTCTGATAGCGATGCGGTTTTAATATTCGTTGTGGAAGTGATAGGTACGTTGATATGGTACGTCACTAATTGACGTGAGTTTCGAATGTTTTTAAATTTGTTGTCTATGGTATCGCTATTTATGGTCTGTTTTGTGATGTGTGTAATGCAATAAGGTACAGTAATCTTATGCGATAAAAATATTGAGGTTACTCTGACTCTCACAAGTAATGAAACTTACCTATACATATTTTACGACAATTAAACGTAATAACAAAAACTTATTTAGAAAACAAAAACACAAAGTCAAAATAACAAGGTTGGAATGGCATCATCAATGTTGGTTTAATAAAATATTGCTTTATTTCTTATTTGCTTTTGACCGCGAATTCGTCGGCGTAAAATTTGTAATTTTATTCCTATTAAAACTCCCCCCCTCCCCCTTTCTTCTTTTTTAAGGAATGATTTCCGGGATGAAAACTACCTGATGTCCGGAATTTTGCTCTCTAAACTATAATATCTCTACCAAATCTCAACCAAATCGGTTCAGCGATTATAGCGTTAAAAGCTAACCGATAAACAAACAGACACACTTTCGCATTTATTATATTAGTATGGAAGTATTGATATGTAAGTTTTATTTTCTTCTCAGAAAAGTATTACCATACACACTTTATGTAGGGCAATATTTACGCCTACTATGATTTGAAATAATTGTGGTATCCATTATTGCGCTACTGTAACCCACTTTCAAATCGTGTGCAGATAAATTTATTATTATTTCTAAATTTAATTTGCATCAATCCTTTATCAATGCGGTAAGGTGTGAGAATGTCGCCAGCGATAACAAATAGTGACTTAAACCTTTACACGAAAAACACAATCAAAATCCAACTGTATTAATACTTGGTTAAGGTTTAAATCAGTAGCAGGGCTAAATGTCATAAGTTTGCAGAATGTTATCAGTCACCAACCAATCTATAAATCTCTAAACAAACTGGTATCCCAAATTCAACCGTATGCCTTGTAAATAAGGGCTATAAAAACTGTACTAATTAGAAAGTACAGTTGGCAACAACAATTATCGAGTCACGTGACAAGATTGATGCATGTCAGCTCGTCACGTCTGTCCATATCTTTACGCTAAGTGCTTTAGATGCCGACCAGAATGCAAATGAAGTCGTCTTGGTATAAATATCAGAGCACTTTACACGTGTTTATGATATTGTCGTTATCTGTACATGAAAGTGTATCTGTCAAAACAATTTATTTATAATGGTACGGTTTGGGTAGTGCTGTAGTGGTGTTAGAAACTGAATGGCCTACTTTTGATAGTTTTGTAGATGTTCAGGAGCTCTGTAAGTACAGCCCATTTGTTCCAGATCATTGTAGAATTTGTTGTCTTCTGGATTGATATCCTATAGCTATAGGTAGCCTATAGATGGCCTATATGTCTATTGAAGTGATGTCAATGGACAACCAGACAGTCTAACATAATATACTATCACGTCTTTATCTCTCAAATATTAGACAAAATAATACCTAGGTACTACCGTGAGTAGTACATAGCTATTATATTCATTCTATTCTGTTATTGTAATTGTCGTAAATTTTAACGTGTATCTATATTGTAAGTATGACAACATTATCACATTGGGTGTAAACCTGTTAGGATGATGGTGATATAAAATAAATAAATAAATAAAAAAAAAACAATTGGCCAACGTACTTTAAGGTTTCATATAACAGAAGAGGAGCCTATAAATCATTCATAGTCATACCTACATAAATCCAAACTCTGAGAAACGGTGATCTAATAACCGAACCTAAGACGTCATGTCCAGCGGCCACGATCAGAACCCTAGATTCATGATTTACATGAATTCCAATATGATCTAACTAAAAAAAATATTTCTGATAGACGGCCAAACACACTCATTGAATCAAAATAACTCTAACAACACCTTATCATGAATAAAACAATGTGCAGACTTAAATGTAAATGTATTAGTAAGACATATAGATATAAGTAGGTAAGTAAATATATCTATCTCAGTTAAAGCCAGCCCGCTTGTAAAAGTTTATAGCAAATTTTATGTTGTTGGAAAGAGACACACAACCCTTACGCGTTGATTACTTCCCCGGAATGCTCTCGAGAGAAACAGATAATGGTCAGAAGCCTATAATTATCTAAAGCGAAACAGTTTTCGAGAAGAAACGATGATTTAGTTAAACGTTTTTTAAGATCTTGTTTTGATTTGTTACCCAAACATTAGTTGGACATGTTGCTTGATCGATCGGCCAGCAATCGGCGCGTTGGCAATGAAATATTGCCAATAATTAGCAACAGTCGGGTCGTATTAAAAATAATAATGTTTTGAGGATTGTTAAGACAATTTGTTTAGATAAATAAACGACTTTTATTATAAAACTGTAGACAATTATTTTTTCGACTTTTTTATTCTAAAATTGCAAAAACGATTATGTTCTAAAATGCAGACAAGAATTGCAGTTTTTGTAGGGATTCTAAGTATTAGTAGATTTTTTGTTAAGCCAGAGGTGATTTAAGTTAAATTCTTGATATTTTACAGCAGACAATAGAGAATATTTTTGATATTATTTTCATGCTACCTATTAAAAAAAATACTGCGATCTTCATCGCTTGTTATACTTTGCCGACCATCGCATATGCACATTTTAATTGTAGGCTATACTCGACTGTGGCGTTTAAACCGAATTTCGTATGGCTATCTATACTTATACTGAACGTTTTTCATGTAAGTCCCTATTTCATATTCATTAATTTTTTATATACATTTGTATTTTTTTTTGTTCTTATAGAGAGCTGTGGTAGCCGAGCGGTATGACCAGTGGACTGAGATGTCAGAGGTCTCGAGTTCGAACCCAAGGCACGCACCACTGACTTTTCGGAAGTTATGTGCGTATTTATCACACGTTCAAACGGTGAAGGAAAACATCGTGAGGAAACCTGCATGCTTGAGAGAATTCTCGATGGCATGTGAAGTCTTGCCAACCCGCAGTAGGCTAGCGTGGTAGACTATAGCCTATTCCCTCTCAATTTAGAGGAGACCCGTGCCCAGCAGTGGGACATTAATGGGTTGATGATGATGATGATGATCTATTTTTTTTTGTTTTAATATTCCGGGTAAGCAAGTGAGTGACTGGAGGAAAAGAGCCAAAGATTGAGCTCTGTGGCGTTCACTAGGGGAGGCATGCGTCCAGCAGTGGACGAATATAGGCTGATGATGATGATGATGAAGTGAGTGACAGTGACATTTTTATGAAAAATTCTTTATCCGTTTATCCTTCAACTATGATTTACTAACGTACACAGTAGTACATATGTACATATATTGAGCTATTATAGCTTAATCCTACATAAAAGTAACAGATATTAATAATATTTTTAATTTGCTCGTAATCCTCTTCGTCTGTGTGTATTAACGCGAGGTTGTATGAAAATTGCCGGTTCCCTTGTCAAGTTACAATGGGGACTAATTAAATGCCCTCAAAGTTAATTAGGTTCGGGTTTTTGGTAATGCCATGGAACTTAATTTTTTCTTTGTCTTTAGTTATGAATAGGGGGAAGTAATTTGTGTGGTGCATTGAGAAACGGTGGTTGTAGCTGGTAGACGAATTTTCGTTTACGTGAAACGAGTTTGGTTTGATATCGAATTGTGTCGCTAAACTTCTCAATTGATGGAGTGCATACCATCACGGCTGTCGTCCCCAAAGGGTTAGGCAGAGGTGTAGGTACTAAGGTACACCCACATTTCGCCGATATGTTTTAGGTCCCATGTAATAGGGGGTGAGCCTACTACCATCAATCGGGCACGAATCCAAACTCCTAGCTGATACTGAGACCGTCATAGAAAACCCAATAACACTTTTGCTCGACCTGGGAATCGAACCTAAGACCTCTTGCTTAGCAGTCGCACTTTACAACCACTAGACTAACGAGGCAGTCAATTGTTAGAAAATATTATTTTTTTGTTATTTATCTTAGTTATGTAAAACAACTCCCTAATTATGATACCTATAATATATCTAGTCGCTTTGTATAATATTCTTAACTTATAAAAAATACGTATTATGTCTTTATTTGTGTTATTAAAACCACTTACGATACAGCAGAATACAAACATATTCTATATTAGGCACTAATGTGCCTACATACAAATATACATATCAAACACCACTTCTTACCTAGGTACATTTTTACCTACAACCATAATAATTTTTATTACTCTACTTAACATAAAATTCTCGTCATTAGTCTCATGATGTCATAGCAACTACCGTAAATATGATATAAATTGTCAGTAGACGTTACTCAAAGCCACCGACTGATGGCAGATAGCGCTGAAACAATAGACGGTCTCATATAACAATTTGTATGCCAACCGCGGGAATGAAATCTCTTAATTTGTTGCTTGTTGCAAGTCTCCGACTCGAAGAATCGACGTTGACGTCAGTTGCGTTATTCTAAAAAATATGTGTCTTCAAACTTCAATCTCATTTCCAGCGGTAGTTAACGCTGTGTTCTGTGCTACGAGTCCCGAGTTCGAATCCCAATAGTGTCAAATATTTGTGTGATGAGCATGAGCATTTGTATATTAAGTATACTATGTATAATAAGTATGTATGTATAAAAAAAACAGTATATATTATGTAGTATATCAATTTTCTAGTGTCATAATGTCCGGGAATATTATTATTATTATTACAATTCCCATAACATACAATCACGTCTGTCGTCCCCGAAAGGTTACAGAAGTGTACTTATGTCACCCACGTTTCACCAGTATGTTTTAGGTCCCATGTTATAGGGGGCGAGCCTATTGCCATTAACTGGGCACGAATCCACACTCCGAGCTGTTACTGAGAATTTCTCAGAAAAACCCAATAACACTTTGCTCGACCTGGGAATCGAACCCAAGACGTCTTGTTTTGTAGACGCACTGTACGACCACGAGACCAACGAGGCAGATTGAAAGATTATCTTCCTATTTATAAAAGGTTGTCGATATTAAAAGTACCTGGACATACAACCGTGAAACATGACAAAATCTCTATGAGTAAATAGTATTCTAAAAACACATACAAGGATATATTTTAGCCTAGTAACATGCATATCTAATAAACTTTGAAATGCAAAAACTATAAATACCAATACTTGAGACATTCCGTGAAGAATTTCGATAGCAAGTATGACAGACAAACCATTACCAACCGATTTCATGGCTATTATCAAGTACGCTGCGACATTTGCATATAGCTCCAAACATTTCACTTCGAAATGCAACCTTAAATTATAAAAAATAACGTTGATATTCAAATAGCTGTATAAACTGCAGATTGTATGCAAATTACAAATAAATGTTTACCAATAAGCCATAATTATTTTAATGAGCGCGCGTTTTCATGGCCTTTAATGTGTTAATTGATCACTTAATAAATTAAAACTGGTGATTTTATTATGACGTGAGCAAAATGCAGGGTTAAAAATCATTTGAGTATTTCGTTAAAACTGAAAATGTACATATGAAAATAATTATAATGAAATAAAAATATTGAGTGAATTTTTGGTAGATTCATATATAGTTATAAATAAACAAAATCAACAGTTAGATATCTTATCATCCTTTTTTGCATAGGTACCGATTTTCTTTTTGTTCATTTAGTTGCCGATTTTATTTTTACTTCAAGTATTAGTGTTATCAACAAAAAAATGTGGAAATTGTGCGGTTTTTCGAATTCTAGTCCCGCTACCAGTGGGCCACATTGTTTTTATTTATGTTAATCATTTTACATTACCTAGAACCATCCACATTTTTGTTATAATTTAAAATGCAATTTAATGGGGTGAAGCCCATTGCTGCCAACTGGGCCCAAACCAAACCTCCTTTGTGTTACTGAAAATCTGACTTTGAAACGCTCAGCAACGAAACAGGAATATAGCATAACTTCATTTTATAAAAATAAGTTAGTAAACAATATCTATCTATACTATGGTCTTACTAGCTCTATACAGTACCTTTATCTTCAGTAATTAAGTAATAAACTACAGCAGCTAACAAAGCTCCACAATCGCTTTACAGACCTACTTTGCATATAATGAAGACAGATGTCACTAGCGAACAATTATCTCTGCTTAATTATGGCTCAAAGTGAGTTTAGATCCGTCATTTTTCATTCTAACAGGTTATACAATCCATTGTGTCTTGACCTTTGAGATCAGCTTTAGATACAAATGACTTATTTCGTGTTTCTTGCAAAATATTTTGTATGGAGATGTTATCTAGAATGACAAATGTAATAAATGTGATTGAGTGTCTTTAAATTCTCACATTATGAATGGCTTTTGTATTGTCGAATTAAAATTTATCTAGATGTATTTTGGAATTTATATTTTTATTAATTTATGTAGTTTTGGTAATGGGCGGGTCTTGTCTGTCGCATGCTCGACAAATTATGAAGCAAGATTTTAAACATTGTTGATCCCACTTGGAGCAAAGTGACAGCGTAGTCAGCCCAGATGAAGGTGGCGTTATGAGCTCCTAAATTACAAAAAAAATGGAGAATAAATGCGAGAAATGGTAAAACAGCGTAGAAAGCCTTTGCCGTGGAGTCGAACCAACCAAGCCGGGATATTATAGTATTATAGTAGGTACATAGTACATGTTTACCCATGATCCATCCTCTCCATGGTATATAAAGAACTGCTTCATCATCATAATTATGAAAGTCAAGGGACGTTCATTGCTGAATAAAAATATCCCCCAAAGATTTTCACGATGACCGGTCATGACACGCCGCCCACATCCAACGACTTCTCGCAACCTTCAACGATCTGCTCGAACAAAAATAATTTACATAATATTTTATCATACAAATAGATCTTAATTTAAGTATCAAACAAAACCCAAAGAAAAAAGGCAGAACGGAAAAAAGAAAATTCTTTCATCGCCGCAAAAGCGTTTGTTCCCAGAACTCCACTCCACAGATAAACAATAACAATTTCAAACAATGTTTACCTATATTGCAAATTTTGTGCTGGCAACCGCATCCGTTCTTGTGTAGGATATCTATTTTGAGTGCTGGCAACATTGTCCCACCCGCGCGACAGAACGCGCGTGCCCGCATTATAAACACCAATACTGGGACGTTCGAATTTCAAAAACATTGTGCACCGACGTGACGTTATATCCGGTGACGTTCAGTTTTAGTTGCGGAATAGAATCTGTAAGCATAAGCATAACAGTTTATACTTTAGGTCGAAAAGCCACCAAACAAGCATGAACTCGAAGAGCAATACACGAAACAATTGAGACTTATAACATTTATATGAAAACATGAATTATAACATTTATATGATAACCAGCAGACTAAAGGAGCAGTTCCAACAAATCTATGTAAAATATTTAAAGAAAACTATCGCACATTCCAAGTCCGATTGCTGCAAAGCAATACCTTAAAGAACTAGACCTGTCAACTTAAAATTGTGTTTTATATTTATGGAGATAAGTTTTACTATTGAACATCTACAAGAATATAAAGACAAAACAGACAATATTAACAGAACTATGGCTGCTGACAAAATTAATAATGAAACAGTCAGAACAGACAAGAAACAAATTAATAAATAATGAACTGACTCCATCACAAAACTAAAACAAGCAATACAATCACTTGTCGCGACAGAATATAGCCAATGGCAAACTTTATAATAGGGCCCACAAAAGTCCCGAAAGTTAATAATTCACTGACCTTATAGAATTCACTGGAAACTCAGAGGCGGGGACACGTTATGAGTTTGGGTCCCATATCGTTGTTTTTTGTCTGCAAAGCTAAATTAAATTGACTTTAGGCTGAAATATGAAGGGTTAGCCTTGGGTGACAGTGCTGTGGAATAAGTGTGGCCTGTTTATGGCTCGATTTGGACATGTGAGAGGGTTACTATGTATTTTGGATGTTTCAAAGCATCAATGTCGAAGTGTTTATTGCAATTAACGTCTTACACTTGATTTATCTCTGAATCTGAAGCTATTTCATCATCTATTTTATTAGCTTGAGCTACTGACGGTGTTTTTTGGTCAGCTCATACTGTTGCTACTCATGCTGTTGTTGTTACTGCCTACTTCGTCTAGTGGCTATTGCAGAGCAAGACGTCTTGTTTCCATTTCCAGACTGAGAAATAATTTACTACTGCTATCTACCCAACCGGCACGAAACTTACATATGTATATTATCATTCTACAAAATTATGTATAATTATGGTCAGATTTTAAACGATCATTTGATTTACAGATACCGTAAGTAAATGACATTCCTGTTGCATACTATAATGATTGATTTATGATAAGTAACTCTTTACAGCCTGCGTGTATACTTTAAGTACTTAGTAAAATTGTTTTATAGTATATTTGTAGTAGTAGCTGGCCAAATTTTATTGACTTTGTTATACCTAGTGTTAGGACTCAGAAGGGAACAAAGCGAAATCAAACACATAGCTCCATCACTATAATATATTTACTAGCAATCACAATATTTTAATAACAATTCTTACTTACACGGTTGATCGCCTGCGAAGGAATGACCGAGCGAGTCAGTTGCACTTTGTCATCTGTCGTTGACAGATGACAAGTTCGTGTCAGGATTATTGTCGCTGGCGAAATGTCAAATAACGAATAGTTGATTAATCTCATGAAAATATTTATATCAATGACTAATGCGTGTTATACGTGTTACATTCGGCCATCCTTCGCAAAACGAGTCCCTCGTTTATAGATGATAGTACAAGATAGTAATGTTAAATATATTTATAATTATAATTATGTAAAATTGCACAATTGATCGTCCTACTTAATTATAGTTGGTACTGGGTGAGAGATCCTTCCCGCCACCCTGCACCAACTGCGGTGTAACGTAACAGCTCCTGGGCGGCATTTCATTATCACTATGTTCGCTACGTAACACTCCTGGGCGGCAAGTTCACATGCCTCTCATGCCCGCTACGTAACACTCCTGGGCGGCAATTTCATTTGCCTCTCATGCCCGCTACGTAACACTCCTGGGCGGCAAGTTCATATACCTCTCATGCCCGCTACGTAACTAACAGAAAAAGCTTATTTGCCTCTCATGCCCGCCACGTAACACTCCTGGGCGGCAAATGCATTTGCCTCTCATGCCCGCTACGTAACACTCTTGGGCGGCAAGTTCATTTGCCTCTCATGCCCGCTACGCAACACCCTCACTTATATTAATATAGTACACCTAACATTTGGGCGGTAATTTCATATACCACTAATGCCCCCGATCACATTATTTATTATTATTTTTATGAATAAGTTTAATTCATTGTAATTTGATCTGTATATATAAATATAATCATTTATTCACTACTGACTAATCTCAACTAAAGTTTACATATTAAACCTCGTTTTTAATTCATTTCATAGCCTGACAGATTCGCTTTTATTATTAATATCTATAATCAATATCACATTTAGTACTAATTTCGTTCATCTAAATTCTAACAATTATGTCAATTCACCAATAATATATAGAGTTAGTGTACAATTTACACTTGGAACTTATTCATTGTCACTAATATCGCTACTTTCGTTTGAGGAGCAAGCAGGAGCATTGTAACTTAACCAAGGAAATATTTTATCGGACGCAATGACGCTTTCATATTTTTGACCCTTTCTAGTTAGCGGAGTATCCTCCACCAAGTAGCGGTCATTTGGTAAAACACCTTTGATCCTATATGGGCCTTGACATTTGGCCTCTAGCTTTTTAGACTGACCAGGGCCGGTAACTATCGCTCTCGCTATCCGCACTAAATCACCCTCACTATACTTTCTACTTTCTTTCCTATGTTTATCGTATCTGTGTTTACTTATCTCTTGATTTTTCCTAATTAAGTCACCCGCTTCGGCCCTTATGTCGTCTATTGATTTATTGTTAATTTCTTCGCCTACATCATCAACTAAATTATTAAGTATGCCTTGCACCGGATTGGTGACTCTTTTACCAAATAGTAGTTCTGTTGGGGTTTTCTTGGTAATTTCGTGGACAGTAGTATTAATACCTAATTGTACATCTGGTAAAAGTTCGTCCCATATATTACTACCTTTTCCGTGTACCATTGAACCAAGAGAAGCCAGGATCGTGCGGTTGTATCGCTCAACCTGACCGTTAGCACGTGGAGTAGCCACAGCATTCAGGATATGTTTAGTGCCGATTGAACTAACAAAAGATTTGAACTTCCTACTAGTAAAGCTAGTTCCCCTATCAGTAATGAGACGAATGGGACTGCCAAAATAACTAAATAACGTTTTAAAGGCTTTAATACTTTCTTTAGATTTAGTGCTGCGTACAGGAGTTAGGCTTACATATTTTGTGAATGAATCAACAATGACTAATATGTAAGTATTACCACGCTTGCTACGAGGGAACGGACCGAGATGATCCGCATGTAGAGTATGAAATGGAATCTCCACCTTTGGAATTGGGTGGAGTAGACCCTCCTTCGCTCCTGACGGAAGCTTGTGGTGGGCACACTCGAGGCATGCACTAACATACTTTTTGATGAATTTTCGCATCTTCGCGAACCAAAAGAGTGAGCGTACTCGTTGCAGTGTCTTTTCAAACCCGAAGTGGCCAACGTCATCGTGGTTTGATTTTAGCACCTGCCAACGAACGCCACGTGGAACTAACCACCTAAGCGTGCCATCATCAAGAATACGAAATACTCTGCCATTTTTGATTTTGTATTCCTTGTGTATTCCCGCTATTTTAGGGGTTTCAGGGTCCTCTAGGATATCTCTGATGTGCTTTACCTCGTCATCAGAAGACTGCACGGTAGTGATCCAATCCTCGGAGTTCACCGTCAAAACATCGAGTATATGAGACTGTTCCTGAGAGATGTCTTTAATAGGGCCTCTACTAAGGGCGTCAACATGGGCCATCTTCTCTCCAGGGCGATACTCGATATCGCAATCAAACTCCAAGAATTGAATCCACCATCGCGATATTCGAGGGACTAAGTCTCTTTTAGTGAACGTAGAGCGCAAAGCGTTGCAGTCCGTGACGATTGTAAATTTAACTCCGATGAGATAAACGCGGAATTTATTTAGCGTACTAACCACGGCCAACGTCTCCAGTTCAAATGAATGCAACTTCATTTCGTCCACCATGCCCCGAACTAACCTTCGCTCCGAATAAGCAAGACGGTAAGGCCTATACACGACCGGTGTATTATCTTTCAGGCTAATCTCCATTTCAGTGACGGTTGTAAAACCTAGATCGTGCATTCCATTAGAAAAGCAACATTTATACTTAGTCAACAGATCAGTACACTGTCTTTTTTGAGAATGGGTCAATTGTTCACCATAATTGTGTTTTTTATTTTCAGAATTATTCAGTTGTTCAGCTACTCTTAAGACCGACTTACTAGACCCTAAATAACGTGCTCGAGTGATTAATGTGTCTTTTGCGAAAGCAACATATTTACGACCTACGTTAAAGATTAATAAGTAACATACGCCATTTTGAAGATCATATTCCCCTGGCAAAAGATAGTACTCATTTCCTGGGCTGCCTCTAACTGAACCGTTAATATAAATTTTTCCGTTAATGTCATTCATAGCCATAGATTTAACTGGGACCCATTCAATTTTACCCATATCAATAATAATATCTAATAAAGATGTTAGCGGTAGTTTTAACTGGTCGATAACATTAATGCGTTCAAATTTTAATTCGGTGTTAGTCTTAATAATCTGTAGATTTGGCCGTTCAGTAAAACTATGTCCGAGCAACATGTTATAACTGATAAGTGGATCATCTACTATAAATACTTCTACATTTTTTTCTATAATACCCTGAACTTCAATGTCTACTTCAGTCCGACCTAAGGGTAAATAGGGTACATTGCCTAAGCCCCTCAGGAATGGTCCATTAACACTTCTCCATTTTAGGCCCAAACTCTTAGCAACACTTTCCCGCATAACTGTTGCTTCACTACCTAGATCTACCAGGCAAGGGGTTTGGCTGCAATTCACTTTAATTGTTATTTTATATTTATCAGCGGGGTCGTCGTGGATTGAGACTTTTAGAACACTCTTATCTTTTGGAGTTATTTGCGGTTCCCTAATCTTTGTACAATTAGTAGATAAGTGCCCCATAAGGTTGCACTTTGTACATTTGACTAAGGGTTTGGGGCATCTAAAACTTGGGTGCCCTATTTCCTGACAATTAAAACAAGTTATTGGTCCCGTTTTGTTAAAGTTTTTACCTGTTACGCTAGACGTCGAAGGCTTGTTTGGTAAGCGTCTTTCGCGACTATTAGGTCTCCTAGAGTCAAACTGTTCTTTAGCATTTATTTTAATCGTTTTGAAAAATTCGTGAACATCCTCAGGTTTTTCGAACTTAGCTGCTTGAGCTCCTACCCGTACGCCTCTATCGTCTATTCCGTATATCAAACAATCTACTGCTTGCTTCCCAAAAATTTTACAGCGGTTTAAAAGATTAATCTTAGCAAAATAATACAGCTCTAATGACTCTCCAGGGCGTGCTCTTCTATTAAGCATCTCGGTCAAAAGTTCTGCATAATTCTCAGTGGCTGGAAAGGATTCCTTAAGCATGGTTTTCCATTCATTCCAGGAGTGCTTAATAGAAGGCAGTCCCTGGTACCAAGTCTTAGCATGCCCGGTGAGCTTAGGCAAGGCATAGTGGATGGTTTGTTTTTCATTCCAACCATAGATCTCTGTACACTCATCCACTTTGTCGAGCCAAATATTAATAGTTTGTTCCTTAGATAATGGATTATATTCTGGTATTACATTATTTAGCGTCGGAAATAAATCACGGTCACCCGGCCTTTTCTTTAACACATTTAAGAATTCTTCGAAGAATTCGGAGGGTTCCACTCTTGGTTTTTTAATTTTGGGCTCATCGACAGTATCAGAAATTATAGGTGACATACCTCGCTGGTTTGACCCCGAGCCCGAGGGTACAGGCATCGCGTTTGGAGTAAGTTTGTGGCGAACTTCCTCTTCTAATATTCGTAGCTGCCTCCTCGTTTCTGATAATTCACGTTTCTGAACACGTAACCTGTGACTCGGGCTGCGTAGACGGCGATCACGAGGAGTGCTGCGGCTGCGGCTTCTCGTCACTCGTCCTCTCGATCGATAGCGGGTGTTGCGGCTGCGACTGCGGCTGCGCCGCGTGCGACTGCGAGACGCCCTCTCTCCTCGCCGATGTCGATCCAGGTCACGAGGCGGGGTGGTCAATTGTCTTGATCTGACCATACTCAGTCTTTCCTTATCGCTCATTGTCTGAAACTCAATCATAATTTATTTAAGTTTATGATCACTCACTTATACGTTTTAGCTGAAGTATAATGATAATTAAAATAAAGCAGTGATCTGATTTAATTATTTTCTAATAGCATATTAATACACTTTTTTTTTAGCAGTATTTTGCTTGATAGGCAAGTAGGTTTATTTTTGGCGGTATTTGTACAACAGAAAGAAGTAAGCAAATTAAATAAGTAAATCTAATTTCATCTCAATAATCCTGCGAGGAAAATGTGCTAATATTTGTCCGTGAGAATCGTCATTGATTATTATTTAGCCTTTACAGAATACCCACTATTTATAGACAACAAAAAAAATGTTTAATCAAATACCATCACAATAATCTTAGGATTTTTCTTTCAATATAGCATAATTAAGGTGTCATGATCGTTTTATCAATTGGAAGGAGCTAGTATTTGATTAAAATAAGTACAAATTACCGTTTCATCCAGGGCGTGAAGGTTTTAATGCAAAAAAAACTAATGTTTGTCTTTGCACTTATCCCACTTCTGAGTTGTTAGGACTCAGAAGGGAACAAAGCGAAATCAAACACATAGCTCCATCACTATAATATATTTACTAGCAATCACAATATTTTAATAACAATTCTTACTTACACGGTTGATCGCCTGCGAAGGAATGACCGAGCGAGTCAGTTGCACTTTGTCATCTGTCGTTGACAGATGACAAGTTCGTGTCAGGATTATTGTCGCTGGCGAAATGTCAAATAACGAATAGTTGATTAATCTCATGAAAATATTTATATCAATGACTAATGCGTGTTATACGTGTTACACTAGTATATACTAGTGTAAGTTCAGGAATATTGTTGTCGCCACTGTTCCTAAACTGACGTCCAGTCCAGTTTATGCGCTAGTAAGATGTTTCGCAGCACCTTAATATATAAAAACAATTACACTAAAATAACATGTTTCTAAACAACTAAAGGCAAAAAAGTCATCAAGTTAATAAAAAATAATAAAAAACAAATAAGCACCGTGAATAGATTGTCTCAGAAATAAAATTAATAACAACTTTCTAGTGTGACAGTTAACCGAAAGCCTTAATTTTGTTCCGTCCACCGTCAAACTGGGCGTGTTCCATAAAAACTGCTCGTCTGTAGACAACCTTATTTTTACTTATCTCACCATTCGGTTTTCGACACTATGCCTTTTGTAATAAGAGCTCCGTATGTTTTGTGACTGAATTATATATTTTTGTAAAGAATTATGTTCGCGTCAGTCATACCTATGTCTCGATGGGCGGACATAGGACATTGAAATATTAATAATAATTCATTTTTAATGCTTTGAGGTAAAACTGTTTGAATTTTAATCGAGTTCTGACAAATGTACGTTTAGTAATATGTCTATGTAATTATTATTGAAATTAATGTTCGTTTCGATAATTTTTATGTAAATACTGTAATGATTATAGTGTTAATGCTAAAAAGTTTATTATTTGCTCAGAATTATGCTTAAAACAAATGTTTGATTATATTATTAACTTATAAACAAATTAAATTTCACTTTTAACTATAATATCCGTCTGTCTGTTACCTCTTCATGATTAAACCAATACCTAATTACCTATAAAGGAAATTTAGCATGGAGAAATTTTGAGCCCTGGGGAAGGATATAGGATAATTTTCGTCCCAGAAATCAACCCTTAAAAGGGCGAAATGGGGTGCTAGTTTGTATGCAGAATCGATAATTTCTCAAAAGAGAGTAGAAATAAATAAGCAGATTAGATACAATTACTAATTCCACGCAACCGAAGTCGAGGGCAAAAGCTAGTTATTAATTGCGAGCAAAGTCTTGGGTTCAATTTCCAGATTCAGTTTAAGATTCTTTACTTGTCAAAAATTACATAAAATCATTGACGAGAAACAGTTACCTAGATAACAAAAATACATGTTCAGCTAAGATATAGATCGAGCAAAGTATTATTTTGTTCTTGTAAGAAGTTCTCAGTAACAGCTCGGAATTTGGATTCGTGTCCGGCTGATGGCAAGAGGCTCGCTCTCTATTACATAGGACCTAACACATAGGTGTACAGTCGCCAGGAGGTCAACCGAAACTATCAAATTTTCCCAACTGAACATGAACCTTATTGGTTTGTCATAAATTTTTAAAATCTATCAAAGAAATTTGACAGATTGTGTTACCTTGATGGTAGCCACCGTACATTAGTACACCTCTGTCTTACTCTTTGGGGCGACAGGCGTGATGATATGTTATGTCATGCATTCAAAAAATATGTGGTACCACTAACTTCTAACAGTGAAGAAAATCATCATCAGGAAAACCTGCAAGAGATTTTCTCTCTAAGACGACCGAATCAATCATATGAATATTAGCGCAAAATTATATGAAGTTTAGCACACCTACAGCAACATAGTGGGCTTAATAGCAATTCCTGTCATTTCAGAGAGACCTATGCCCAGCAGTGGGACAGTTAATAGGTTGTTCATGACGGTCATAGCTACACCTTGAACCTTAAACTTCTTCGCCACACAGTCTGTTATTAGCAATTAAATAAAGTAATTTATATTTGTCATCATTTGCATTTAAAGCCGTAATTATTTTGTTCTATAATAAAGACAATGACAATAAAATTTGAGTCATTAACAAGAGTGGAAGAGGCCATGGTAATACCAAGCTACCTTCGCAGCACTACCCTCGATTTTCTACCTTAATGACATAGCATTAACATCTAAACTCATTATTGTTGAGAATTATTACAACAATGTCACGTAATAACAACCAGATTAATTTTGCACTTGGAAAAATAAACTTTCGTCTTTAATAACTTTGGAATAAGAGTTGTTGTTCGATAGTGATAGAGGTTATTAAGTTTGTTGGCTTTAGAAGAGAATTTGCATAATTTGAGTAATTATTCATGCAAATGACGCCGAACAATGGTAGTGCGACAATCGGTGACAAGTTGTTACAGCAGTGGGTTGCTGACGTAAACTACAATTTGAATCATCTTTTGTCACACAAATGGTCTCTGGGCACGCTCTTTCGTACAAGGGTTGAAGGACTTCTTCAGACATTTGATACAACATTGGTTTATAATAAACCTGCGATAAGCCTGAGACAATGGTCACGAGTTAATAAAAATTGCTCCCTTAATGATTTCCCTGAAAAGAAACAACATTTTTTCTGAAACTATTAAGAAATACAAAAGTTAATTGTGTTACCTCATAATATTTATGATCAAAATCGTGGAAATTCTTTTCAATAACATTCCGTTTTTCCCGTTGAATTATCTTTTGTATACAGTTTATTTTTTGGTCCTATCAATATTACGTTTTGCCATGCATACAATTAATTGAAGATTTATTAGCTCCACACTCTAAGAGGAACATTCATCACATAACTTGAAGTCTCAACACAACCACTTCGCAATAGTTCACAAGACGGGTTACCCATCCTGTCACTAAAACCATAACTAACCATTTAATTGAACAATTCCTTTCCAGCTGACGCATCAAGCTACCTTGTAAGTCTGCTAAACAAAACAACTGCGGTCATAAACCACTCTATAAGTCCACATCTAGCCGAATTAACTGACCGTAAATCTATCGAACGATCGCTTTTAGAACGAATTTATTTTATACACGGAAGTATGACCTACATGATCGGGCGATGGGTCGACCCCATCGGGCTACACTTACCAGGTTTAGTCTTATAGTGAGGCAGAGGATCGGTGATTTTTCTGTTAGTAATTGATCGTTAGTTAATATTAATTAGGGATTTGTAAGGTTCGTGAATTGTTTCCTGTTGTCTATAGAATTAATTCATATGAAATAACGCGTTATAAACCTAGGTAAAACAATATTTATATCTATAAAAAATGTTATTTTTGGTTACATACATTTTTATCATTTCTTTACACGCGTGGTAAATACACAGATGTTACAAAGTCAATAATTATTTATTAAGTACATATTAATATTTATATATAAACAAATTTATATAAGAGCCTTATAAAAGTAAAAAAAATATATACCTACCTAAAGCTTAAGAACTAAATCCGCCGAATCAAACAAACATTATCTTCATTAATGAAACATTCACTACCTACCATTTCCAAGAACAGCGTCCGAGCAGATACTCAGACAGCTTAACCCTCTCGCGGCGCTTGTATTTTTCCAAAGAAAACGCCACATTCAGGCAATGTAACAATTTCAGCGACTACATTAAGACATAAACCACGCTTCGGATTCCAGTGAAATTGCTCACGGCATTCTATAAATCGGACGCACTCGACGACCGTTCGGTCTATTTCGGTAAAAATAAATAAATATGCGCGCGAGCGGCCGCACTCGTGCCCGTACTGAGATGTTAAGTACTGCTGGATGTGGTTACCTTTGTTTTACAGCTAGTAGGTACCTACTGTCCTTAGTATATATTTAGAGATGGTACTAAATCAGAGATAATTGTAGAACATCGTTTATTGACTGTTAATTTCAATCTTATTTCCAGTAATTTAGAATATGTTTTTACTTGTCTCTTTAATAGTGAAGATTAGGTACTCTATACTTAGGCAAAAATTGAGATTAATTAGGAAACCACAGGCGCATCTATTCGCCTTATATCATTGCAGTACGCAGGACAAGTCGTCCAAATATAGCGGCACTTGATAACGACGTATTAGACGAATAAATGTTTTACGTCCGCCGGTAAGTGTTCCATATTTATAATTTGGATTTCGAACGATGATGGAACGTCGATCGGTTAAACTTCCTGCGTGTTTGAGTCGCCGCGCCGCGAGAGGGTTTGGTGTGTATACATAATATATTATGTATGTTTGGTTCTACATTATTAAGTCATGATAAAATGCATAGACCTTAAAATATATGACCTTTTTTTACAGTGCGGAAACCTTCAAAAAGCGCACTGTTTCTGGACTGTCTGAGACTGAGGAGAGTTGGGTTTTTACTCCACTAAAACCACACTGGCTGTCACCATCAGCACATAAATGGTGATCCTGATAAGAGATTCTCTTAAGAGACGGACCCAGGACCTCTTGTGCAATGCTTTTAAGACACATTCTGGGAGAAAAACCTAGGTACTACACAATCATTGGTCAACAATACAACCGCTTTCTAACAAATACACAAAGAAATTTAGGTAAACGTCTTTGGCATTGTTCTATCTGAAGTAGCTACTGTACCTAGTAGCATCATTAGATCTTGCGACCAAGCAAGGTGGGTTTATTGGATAGGGTAATACTTTCGCACGTAAAACCACCTTTACGTAATATCAACATATTTATTTAGTTTTATTTTTGCAAAAAACATCGACCAAATAATCGTTTGGCGCTAGAAATAATTGTATTCGATGTCATCATTTTGCAACTCGACACTAAGCATTGCATGAAATTCATTAGCATTCTCAATTAATGACCCCATACTAAAACATAAATGCGGACAGTCCCGCTAATGTCAAAGCGGTCGTTAAATTAAAACAAGCGGCGCATGAGACTTAATAATCGCCGAAGCAGCTTGTGTGACGCCCATCGTGTTATACAGACTCCTTGCTATTGTGACCACTAATTTTGGAAATAAGGATACAGTCTTAGTAAGATTTTTGTACATAAGGTAGTGTATTATTTAGATTCAATGCACACAATATACTGCATCATATTTAGTATTTCGAAGCCAATTAAATGGCGTCCGTCATGGAAGATGTCAAGGTCGAACAGTTTCCCTAAGTTATTGTAGTTATGTCAAAGTCATTTTTTGCTATTGGAGAGTTTAACCAAGTTAGTTGTTTAACGTTTAAAATTGGAAATTCTTCTATGAGAACATATCTAACGAATAAAGAATTACAGAATAATTATGCTATAATTATACATTATATAAAATTATACATAATATATAATTATACTTAATTATAATTATACATAGTGTGCTGTGGTAGCCTAGCGGTGTGACCAGTGGACTGAGATGTCAGAGGTGTCGAGTTCGAACCCAAGGCACGCACCACTGACTTTTAGGAAGTTATGTGCGTATTATATCATGCTCAAACGGTGAAGGAAAACATACACAAGGAAACCTGCATGCTTGAGAGAATTCTCGATGGCATGTGAAGTCTGCCAACCCGCGTAGGCTAGCGTGGTTGACTATAGCCTAATCCCTCTAAATTGAGAGGAGACCCGTGCCCAGCAGTGGGATATTAATGGGTTGATGATGAATTATACATATACGAACAATATTGTTTTAAGTAATTTTATTCATTTATCTTTAATATAGACATATTCAACATATTATCATCAACTATCGTCATAAAACTGGCTACATGTAACGCCATCTATCTCTAGTCATAGAAACTATTAAAACTGTACATGTCAATATTATCTCTTGTTTACAAGACTTGGACTTTTTTGTCTTACAATGTTTAGAGTGTAATTTGAGGACATGTCCTACCAGATACGTAAATCTACTCGCTCTACATAAACGTGGGAACAGTATGCGTACGCGCAGCCGAGGCGGCGCGGGCGTGGTCACCCAACGCTTTGTTTTTCAAATAATTTCCGGACGACCGTTTTTGGAAATTACGATTTTTCGTCCAGACCAAATGATTTATGTTTATATGAGTTACAGTAACTAATTATTTTTCGGAGTTCTTTGTCCTGTTGGGGTAGGCAGAGCTCATATCATACCGCAATGTAAAACAAAACGGTGTACTTTGCAAAGCAGTTAGGTAGTAAGTGCCTATAGGTAGTGTATAAACCTTTCTCAATTAAAAATAAATAGGTAGATGCTGTGATTTAAAACTCAAAATGGAAGCCCATTTTGTGTCCATAATGTCTACATAAATAGAGTACCTAACAAAATAACTCAATAAAACTCAGCCTACCCTCATAACTGCCCCTATATACATTTTAGTTTAGCTCGCAAAATTATATTAAATTATGGCCAAAAAAAAAAAAAACGTCAATATTCTAAAAAGAATACAAAGGCACCGGCCGTTCACAAAAAGGCTAATCGATTAGGATCGGAACGATTATAAGTTGAATCGATTATCCAATACATCGAGGTCCCGTGTCACCCATAACAAATCGGTATAGACCGCAAACAATGGTATTTCTTCATCACGAACAAAAACGGTGTGAGGCGAAATATGGGATTATGAAGTATTGATACCTAGAGTGATCTACAGGTTGTTTCTAAATTCAAATATACATCTATGATTTTAAGGTTTTTTACTTTCGTACTGTTGCATGTTCAATTTGCAAGATCATGATTTAATCTACCTGTATGAAATAACGGTTTTCAAAACTATCATTTTTCAAACACTTTAAAGCTCCAAAATCATCAATTGGCTTCTGCTTATACTTAGATTATCTTTTACGTTTTTAAAGCCGTCTGACCACATCTCACAACCACGACTTCATAACAAAACCACCACTAGCTCAAGCATCAAACTTAAGATAACCATCTCTAGGCGCTACAAAGAATCTCGTGTGCCACTTAATAACAACAGGCATGAACAACAAAAACACGAAAGTAAAAAGGTTAACACGCTGTATACAGTGTCCATGTCAGCGGGGGAGGGCGCTTAGTTCATCGCATCAGCAGGACGCGGCGCCGGCGCAACCTTTGTACCCGAGGGCGGCCGAATTTGGCCGAAAATGACCGAAGGCTTTGGCTAGAGATGATAGCCAGCAAGATAAGCGGGAATGTTTCAAAGTGTAATTAGGGGCTATATTTAAAATAAAAAAGCGTTTGTAAAATTTGCTTGCGATTTCTAATGTCTATTAAAAAATAAAATATGTAATGCAATAGTTTCTCAACAATTTGCAAAATATAAATATTACTATTATAAGTATATGATACAATAGCACACTGCAAGTTTATTATCTGACACAAAATAGTTTAATGAAATCTAATAGGTGTGGGCAAGAAAATCTCGCGCAGTAAAAAAAAAACTCCAGTTAAAGGAGTTGCAAAAATATAAGAGCAAGAGAAATAGAAAAAAAAAAAAACAAAACAAACATGATACAGGGCTGGTCACCTAACACCGGGTGAGAAAGTCCCGGTTAATGCTTTTAAACGCTGTCACAGTGACAAGACTGACACCGACGTCCGCGCGTCCGAAACGGTTAATTTAGAACGAACGTGGGTGGCATTTAAACGGCGATTTGTGATTTGGTGCAATCAACTCTGGTTCTTATTTCGAATCGATTTGTCGTGGAGATTTAAATTACGAATATTATATGCAATAATGATGAGTATGATGGACGAATTCAAATTTCGACGACTAAAAACTGTTGCATCATAAATACTAATGGATTCGAAATTTTGCCAATGTTTGGACCCACAAATATTAATTTATCAGGTGCACGAATCGGAACATCATAATATCTAAGAGTAAGAAATTATATAATTTTCCCATGAAATCCCTATGCATATTACTAAGCTATTCATAAAGTTCAAATAACAACCTACCACGTACTAAGTAGTAGGTACGTAAAACCACAACAATATCATCTTTATATGCATAGGCATCGTAAAACTGTTGATATTTGAGTGTAGGCTTCATATAATAGGGGGCGAGACTATTGTCACTAGCCGGGCATAATTCCAAACTCCGACCTGTCGCTTACTACATTTCGCTCAACCTGAAAATGTATACCAGGACATTATGCTCAACACCCAAACTCGAAACCACTAGACTATTGAGGCACTAAAATCATCACTTTCGCGACAGACGTATATAGGTAGCTGACAATTGACATGAGTTATTTGGCGCGATCTACCCTTAGGCTAACAATCTATGTATATTGTATATTTACAAACCCACACCGTCTACACATTTAATCCACGAAAGACGTCAGCATTTCTCACAGAATCAATCACATTAAAAAACCAAGTCATCATCCATACCTTTGATAACACTCCCGCCTCGCACCTTACATCATTACCAGATGATAATTGCTACAAAATGTCCATCTAGTGTCGTCCAGTGTCACAAAAAGAATATTTCTGTGCCATCATTGTGGTTGATGAGAAGAATAACGCTTTGTTTGCGGTGTTCTTTGTGGACGGTCGTATCATCTAGAGGATGGTAATGACATCTAATAGAATAGATGGTAAGGTTGTTTTGTTTGGAGTGTGATGGTAATGAAAAAGGTGTTGGTTTATGCCCGTTTTTTGTTGAAATCGTTGTGATTTTGTTTATTATTAGAATGTAGATTAGAATTATACTTACCTAGTTTACTTTTTAATTATTTATTTTATAAATACTTATTATTAGGTATTAAGAAGGTATGTATATAGTATTATTGTTAAAAAAACACTGGATTGAACTCGAACTTTGATTTGAATAATAAAATAATATTCTAAAGTAGAACTACTTTCACAGATTTTATTGCTGTTATTTATATTGATACTGTTTAATTCAATATAGTACCTACTGTAATAAAATCCGTAAAAGTAATCTTATTTCTATCTAAGTCAAATCTAATTATCACGTAGGTAGCTTAGCTACGTGATAATTAGATTTGACTAAGAAATTAGTAAATTAAAACTTGTTTGCTATAATTAATCTCATTCCAAATAAGTTCACAATTTTATTTAAGTAGATAAATTAATTAAATAAATCAATTTTCTAATTCCACGTTTGGGACTATTAATAAAATGGTCCGACAACTGGACATCCTACTCTTAATTAATTTTGAAAGTGGTTTTTTTTTCAATTCCAAGAGTCATTTTGTAGAAACTTTTAATTCTCACATACGTGACATTTGTTATAAAAAAATCTTTTGTACTCTGCTCCAATTTCCTTCAGGATCTTCTAAGCGATGACATTGCTGATTTTTGACATCTCTGGCTTGCTGACTTACACTTACCACTCAACTTCTAACCTTATCCTGAGGGTTACACAATTCAAAATTCAACAACTCTTTTACCATCGTATTTATTTCGATATAATATCTAGCATAGTTTTTACTACCAAGAGAATAAGGCTCAATATTTTCTAACAATTTGTTGTCCAACATCAATGCAAAGTTGGTTTCACACAAGTTATCAAGGACCGTTATTAAAAAAATAAATAAAGGTATGTCCTCACACGTTGGTTGACAAAAAAAGGATGGCATGTTAATTTTGCATGAAATGACTTTTAGTTGCTCGCAGACAGTCGGTGGAGTGTTTATTGTTAAGAGAATGATCGTGCGAACATATGGTTTAACAATGAATGCATATAAAATCTAATTATTACACTACTAGCGGCCCATACCGGCTTCGCACGGGTGGAAATTTATTTTTTAAACTTCATTTATGCTCCGCTCCTATTTGTCGTAGCTTGATAGCCTTCCTCGATAAATTGACTATCCAACACAAAAATAATTATTCAATTCCAACCAGTAGATCCTGAGATTAGCGCGTTCAAACAAACAAACAAACTATTCAGCTTTACAATGTTAGTATAGATGAATAAGAAAAAGTATGTCAAAAAAATAAAAGATTAGTATATCCTGCAATGTTTCCAAATCGACAATTTTATCGGATTATTTTAATAAAGTGTTCAGTAGTTTCTCGATGATTGGATGTTTACCTATCTGATAATGATAATGAGCTTGCCTCCATTTAAATGAGTTTTAAAATAATGATAGGCCAAAGATTGGTATCAGTGTTCTCTTGTTCAAACATACCGGAGAGCAGACATGAAGGCATATTAAGTACCTAAGTAAATAAATATTTAAACGTAACACAAGCCTCGTTGCTTACCACGGAACTAGAGGGCGCTGTGTCATAATGTCCAGAGATATTTATTTCATTTATTTATTTCTGATTGGAAAATAAACATTTCATTTTTGTTTCTAGAATTCTAATTAGACTAGATTTCCAACAAGTTTCGATTTCCACCATATAAGTGCAATTCAAGGGAAAGATGTCATGAGCTACTAAATTTCCGAGAAGATGATAATAACGTAAAAGACAACCCTTTGCATCTTTAAATAGAATAGTATTTGGATTAAACTTTGTATGTTTTAACCATATCAAGACAGCCTAGCTATAGTCTCTCTCTAAGAGGAAAAAGTGGTATGCAGGGACCGTAGCGCGTGGCATTCTGTAGTTTCTGCATACCCCCATGGGAAAAAGGCGTGAGTGTATGTATGTATGTATACTTATTAAATAAAGATCGATTATGACTTTCAGTGTCCCATTTATAAAAAAACGTTAAGGTATCTTATATTTTCTCAGGGACTCAAATCACTTTCTGTGTATAATGATGAACCAATATCTACTAATAATAATATGTCTTTTGGTCCCTATGGTCCCCATGTTTTAATTAGAAGACGCCTCAAGAATCAAAGTTCTCAATATCCAAAAAACCATAGTGACGAGTAGGTATTAATAATACCTACTTGTAACTATCCAAAAAAACATTCAAAGACACCACCGAATTCTAAGAATCATCATTGTCACTCATTAACGACAAATTTGCGTTGACCCTTGCTGTAGGTCCTATCAACCCTTTTAGTAAACAATTTTAAATGTGGCAAGGGAGGGAAGGGGGTCCTTTTAAAACTGGATTTATTTTATGGGGTATTGAGAACTTTGATTCTTGCGGCGTCTTCTAATTAAGACATGGGGACATTACGGACCAAATGGAAGAAAAAATATATAATTACCATGACAACAAGTTTATGGCGCTGCGTTGGGCTATGGGGTTCTAGGGCGTTTTATTGGTGGTGTTTATTTTTTTATTAGGGGTAATCATGGGTTTATAGGTTTGTGTTTGTGTAAAAACACCGTGTAAGGAGGTTTTTAGAATAAATTGGAGACTGTTATACGTACCTAGTAGGTACATACTCTTAATGGCTGGTATCTTAATATTATGGGCACTATCTTTTAGTATATAGGTACTAAAAGATAGTGCCCATAATATTAAGATACATAGGTATTAGGGTACATAGGTAGGCACCTAATACAAAAAAGGCGTGTGATAAAAAAAAATTGCGCATTAAATATTGACGGTAACATCACTAAGTACCTACAAAAAAACCGCAGCCGTCAACGCCTATTGCCGGGACCATGGGATTCGCAAAAGCATGCACCACAACCTCCGCGGGCTTCGGTCCAGCTCTTGGTAACATCACTACCCAAGGAGTAGTAGTAAGTATTCTAAAATCACTATCAGATTTTTTTAGGATATCTACCTATGCCTATGATGTGTGTAGTTAATGCTTTGAGAAAACCTGGGTACCTACCTATGTACCTACTGAATTACCAACTAGGTGGATAAAATTCCCTACCCTTATTTAGTGCCTACTTTCCAAACTATTTGCAATATTTGTAGTAGATATTCCATCACATAGGGGATGAGGCGGCGTATCACTTCCGGTCGGTGTCGCGCCTCGGGCTGTTACCACTTCCGGTGCGGATCAGTGTATTTTGCGTGTTTGTTTATTGTAGCTATAATGTACCTACCCACTTTATTTGTATTGTAAGTATAATGATACTAGTTGGGTGCTATAATAGTTGTATAACGGTCGTATAATGATTTTGTATACCATGATTACGTACTTACCTGAAATCAAGAATTCAAAAATCGTCAATTTTGAACAGATTTTCCATAATTTAGAGAATAATACCGAGTTACTTATTTATTTCAATTACAATCCTTTACACAAACCAGTCATGTAGTTGTATAGTTCAATACATTTCCGATAGATGGCGCTACATAGCAGAGGTAGGACATCAACCTTTATTAGGTTAACAAAATAAGTAAAGAGGTTGATATAATTATGTAGGTTGGTACCGTGCGTTTCTTTACATTAATAATCCTAATTTCAAATTATTACACTATATTTTAGTACCTAAGGCTATCTACATATCTAAGTACTTACTTAGTAAGAGTACCTACCTACCTATCTGACTTATTGAATAAGTTAAGCGTCTAACTTTAAAAATGTATAGGTGGTAACAAAAACGTAGTGTGGATTATACCTGTAGGTACCTACCTAGACCTACCCTACTAGGTATATAGGCTATAATTTATTTATTCAACAGTTAGGTACTATTCATAACATAAATCACAAAGGCCAACGACCTCTGCATTGTGGTCAGCAAGTAACAATTACACAAAATAACTATTAGGTACGGAGGCCTGCATAAAAAAGGCTACCCACAAAAAAACCGAATGTCACCGAGCCACGTGACATAGGCGTGCACGATCTTTCCCGATGTCACCACGATGTCATTGGGTGCGCGCGACGTGTCCCATTGGTCGGCGATGTCGCGAAGGCCGTGCGACATCGCCTATTGGTCGCATTTGTCACAGTGTGGGCGGGACGGACGTGTTCCAATTTTAAATAAACAGAAGCCCACGTGGTTGAAACTCGAACGTATTTCTTTAAGATGATCAGTTATCAACGTATTAGAATAAATTAAAAAATAATCTGGTAGGTATTTCGTAAGAAGTGAAATGTAAGATTTTGTTGAAAATATTATGAATATTAGGTAGGTACCTAGTTACGAATATGACTTTGTAATAACTTAGTTTAGTAGGTAGGTATTCAGTTATGTACCTACGTACTATCCTAATTGGGTTCAAACTTGAAATATATAGTTTAATCAACCTTTACCTGCAGTTCGATCGACATATTATTTTAAATTTTAAAGCCAAGCTAAACTGTTCTAATAGCTACCTACAAGGTACCAAGTTAGGTAGGTACCTATATTCATCCACTAGGTACTGGACAGAATTAGCAATGTCAATTTTTACACCGCAGATACCGAAGTATCTTTGCTTAGCTTTGGTAGCCTAGTGGTGGGACCAGTGGACTGAGATGTCAATAGGCCTTGAGTTCAAAACCCAAAGCACGCCATCATCCCACTTTACTTATTTGAGAGGGATTTGGCTATAGTCCATCACGCTGGCCTAATCCGGGTTGGGAGACTTCACACACCATCGAGAAAATCTCTCAGGCATGCAGATTTTCTCATATTCTTATTTTCCTTCACCGTTTGAGCATGGCTTATAAATACGCTCAGAACTGCAAAACTTTAGCAGTGATTTGGGATTTAATTCAAGACCTTTGACATAAAGACACTACCTACATTATTGTCTGTTAAAAAAATCGCCTTTAAGTACAAAGTGCCATTTTTCTGTATACCTACCTAGTCATACAGTGTCAGGCGAGACCGGAGAGGGGGGGGGGGGCAGGGAGGGGGTGGGGGTGACCGGTATTGATCGCGCGCCCTCGACACCCGAGTCCCGCCAAAAATTGTTGGCAACCGACATAAAAATGAGAGTTTGTCTAATGGATTTGGCGCCTACACCTAGATTAGTTACCTAGCTAGGTATTTAGATACCTACTATAGTAGGTACGTGCATACGGATACTAGATGGATAATCCATTATAGGTATACATTTTTATACCAACCTGAATACCTGCACACATTATACCTACATAGAGACATTTATGACTCAAGTCAAACCTTATTACACAAACATTTGCCCCTACCGGAATTCAAACCCAGGACCGTAACCACAGAAGGAAGCTTATAGTACGCTATCAGTTAGTATTTGGTGCGTTTGTTTGATATTAAAAAAAGGTAGGCAATATTGGTACACTTGACGAAATAATTGAAAATAATTAGATGCCTAGGTACTAATTCCAGAAAATATAAATCATATAAAAATAAAATTAAGTAGGTACTAATAATATTATTGAAGAAATATTAAGAGCTGTGGTAGCCTAGCGGCGTGGCCAGTGGACTGAGACATCAAAGGTCTCGAGTTCGAACCCAAGGCACGCACCACTGACTTTTCGGAAGTTATGTGCGTATTTATCACAAGCTCAAACGGTAAAGGAAACCATCGTCAGGAAACCTGCATGCTTGTGGGATGTTCATGGGTTGATGATGATGAAGATGAATAATATTATTAATTAGTTTCTAGTAAGTAGGTGCCTAAAATAAATTGCTTAAATGAAAAATCATACCTACCATCATGCCTTTCGGCCACGTAGGGTTAGGCAGAGGTGTACTACTGTACTCCCACATTTACATTAATAGGGGGGTGAGCCTGTTGAACATATTTAACTAAGTAAATCAGTACTACCTATAGCACTTTGTGTATAAACATACACTTATAAACTCTTATTGTCTGGCGGCATTGGGATCATGATTTGCCCTACACAAATGTCCCACTGATCTTGCATTGACGTGCGTCGGGTCGTTGAGCTCCCTCAATAATGGTTGAGCTACGATGGCTGATGTATGCGTGCTGTCAGTATGGACAGGTCAACTCAAAGCTGCACTGGTGCTTTCTTCAAAAGGCCATCTCAGACTTTGACCATTACATCGTCACATACTATAAACAAAAATGTTTGGACAGAGACCAACCATGATTCTCAGAGTTTGTTTCGGCATTTCTTCTCAGAGGTCGTCAGTTAGGAAATGCCGATGCCATCTAGTACATAAAACAATGTTACACATGTAAACCTGTCTTTAAAAAGATCTATTTACAGAAATAAACAATCTATCTATCTAGCATGAAATTTTCAGCCTATAGTGTACCAAAGGCCTAAATATGTTCCTTATCCTCTTAAATTTCTCAGATTACAACACAATTTGCCACACAGTACCGAGACCACTACTGTATTAATGATTGAAAAACATTAAAGTTAGCTATTACTTATTTTATGTCATCCTACTGAGCTAATTAAGAAACCTATAATGTAGTTTTCTTCAAGAAGTCACACTAATACGAACTTTAATAATTACGTATAGGGTTGGAATTAAAACAAGTCAATTTATTTGTATCGGTAGCGAGGCGCCAATTACACCGAAGTGTATCTTGTGTACCTATTATTGTTCGTTCCAAAACATAAATAATTACTATAAAATAAAATTGACATTCGCGTCTCTGTTTTTGTGCTTAGTTCTACTGAACTTATATAACGGATTTTCATACAGTTTTCACTGTTATTACAAGAATTTCTTTCGGAATTTGTATGAGTAGTTATAGTACCTAGATAAGTAGGTATCTATTACATTTTACACATTGTTATATCATTAGTAGTAGCAAAAAGAGAGCTGTGGTTGTGGTCTAGTTTGGGAAAGACCTATATCCTGCTAGGGACGCTATTATCTGAGTTGATTACAAAAGTAATTAATTAAAGTATTTAATCTTCGTCTCTGTCATAGGTACCATGATAACGCCTTACCTATTACTAGGTGAACCATGTCAATGTAAGTGGAAACCTATTGATCGTAACAAATCTAACGACTATAACATTAATATTATTTTTAAGTTGTTACTTATTTATTATTAAAAACTAATTTTCAACAAGGTACTGCAGACATAAAATAAACGTTCAATATTACATTACGGTGTGACTGGCAGCCACCAAGCGATCAAAACCATAAAACAGTTCATTAAAAACGTGTAAAGCACTATGGAGATTAAAACACTAATTATCCACACACTAGTTTATATTTGAGCAGAGTTACAGCTTAGTTCAAACACTCAGTTACAATACATTCAATAATGGTTGTCCTACCCTATTTATAATATTTCGTAGTTATCAAATCAAATGTAAAATATTTATTAAACACATTTAAATGTTCTAAATTAATACTAATAATTGATGTAATATAATATTGATTAATAATTATGGTTTATCTAAGCATGAACAACATCCGGAAACATAACAATTTAATAATCATGCCATTATACGTCACGCCCGCTGAATGTCTATCTGGTAGTTGTTAACACTCGGCCATCCTGTACTGGGAGTGTCCCACGACCACCGTTGTCTCCTCCCGTTGCGAACCCGAGGTTCTGAAACAGAAAAGGAAGCAGAGCAGTACTTTGTATACTATTATACCTACAAACATTTTATGGTTGTGTCATTGTTTATACTTTTCACACGGGGAGCGGCTACTTATTAATGACACACAGATTTATTTACAGATTAATAAGATACCGAAACATATAATGGACTTAATCACATAGCCGTCCTGTTTTTAAGACTTGTTCACGCAGCTACTTATACTTATATGGAGTTGATCACATAGTCATCCTACTTTTAGGTCTATCACACAGCGACCTGCAGTTGTATGGCCATGATCACATAGCCATCCTACTTTTAAGTCTATCACACAGCAACCTATAGTTATATGGACATGATCACATGGCCGTCCTACTTTTAAGTTTATCACACAGCAACCTGTAGTTATATGGACATGATCACATAGCCGTCCTATTTTTAAGTTTATCACACAGCAACCTGTAGTTATATGGACTTGATCACATAGCCGTCCTATTTTTAAGTTTACCACACAGCAACCTGTAGTTATATGGACTTGATCACATAGCCGTCCTATTTTTAAGTTTACCACACAGCAACCTGTAGTTATATGGACTTGATCACATAGCCGTCCTATTTTTATGTTTATCACACAGCAACCTGTAGTTATATGGACTTGATCACATAGCCGTCCTTAAATGATTATTAAGAGTTTATCACAAAGTATTCAGTAGTCATATAATTAGTATTATTTTATACATGGTATGATCTAATACTGGTATTTAAAGATCTATTAGCTTTGAAGAAGATCAATCAAATCATCCCTATCTACTTCTCGATCACTGCCTGCGCTATCATCCTCAGATATCATTGTTTTGTACGGACGTAGAGTTTCACCCCGAACTACAGCACTGAACTTCCTATAGCCTTTCATACCCTTTATACTTGAAATAGTATATCGATCTAACGTGTGTTCGGCCTTAGATATTTTGTATGGACCCGTGTATAATCCATTCATCTTCCTAGTAACGCCAGTACCAGAGTCTCTAGCTATACCCCCATTCCAAAGAACTAATTGGCCTATTTTATACTTAGTACATATCTTACGGTTCCTGGCAAATCGCGCTTTCATGGTAGTCATGTTTCTATCTATACGGAGCTTAGCAGTTTCCCTAGTTGCCTGGAGTTCATTTTGTTGAGTCTCAGACGTTGAGGGTGCATCAGAAGAGAAAGAGATATCTAGAGTTTTTGTGACCAAACATGAGGTTAACCGGCGAAAAACCGGTAGTTGCGTTTGGTGTATTATTGATACCCCAGACTATATCATCTAACTTATTGTCCCATGTGCATTCACTTTCCGACATAGTATTAAGACCATTTAATAAAGTACGGTTTATGCGTTCGACTTGGCCATTAGAACGAGGGCTGGCTATTGCGTTCAAAATATGTTTAAATTGGTTTTCTTGAGAAAACTGTTCGAAATATCTACTCGTAAATGCTTTGGCTCTGTCAGTTATGATTCTTACTGGATAACCAAACTGTATAATAATTTCTTTAAGTAACCTAATAGTTTCTACAGAACTACAGTTCTTAGCCGGTCGAGCAAATACAAACTTTGTGAAAACATCAATTACTACAAGAATGTATTTCCTTTACGTGTTTAGCAAAAGGACCAAGATGGTCGACGTATAAGGTATGCATAGGTATGGCTAGTTTGTTAATTGGATATAATTCACCTTCCAACCTACCATAATTGCCTTTGTTATACGCACATTGTAAACACGATTTTATATAAATTTCCTTATGAATCGTGTCATGTCTTCAAACCAAAACTGAGCTTTAATAGCACCTTCACATTTTTCGAAACCGGGGTGACCTATTTGATCGATTTTTGGAGTAAGCCGTATTTAGCTAATTTAGGGATGACAAAGCGCTCACCAGCAACAGTTTTTCGGAAGAGTATATTATCTTGTTCTATATCTATATACTATCAGCCAACAATGTAGTTGACTGGTAAATTTGAATCAGATTTATCATGAAGTCTAGAAATAATATTTTGTAAATTATCATCTTTTAATTGCAGAGTGATTAGCCAATTCGAATAATCACTTATGAGTATTGTATTTGTAGTAGGGTTTCTACTTAAAGCATCTACGTGTTTCATACGCTCGCCTGGCCTATATTCTATTTCCAAATCAAACTCTTGTATGGTTAGCCACCAACGAACGATTCGAGGAATTAAATCGAGTTTTACAAGAGTCGTCCTTATGGCGGCACAGTCTAACCTTAACTTTGATCCCTGTCAAATAAATTCTAAACTGTTTAAGGGATTCAACGATAGCGAGGGTCTCAAGCTCATAGCTATGATAATGTTTCTCTTCTTTGCTGGTTACCCTACTAAAATAAGCGATTGGTTTTAAAACTCCATCAGTTTGATATTGCATAAAAATTCCGCCTAAACCTAATTTGCTAGCGTCTGTGTGCAATTCAGTTTTAGCATCGCAGTTGTAAATGGCTAACAGGTTTTTCAATTAAACGTTGTTTAAGGGTATTAAACGCCTCTTTCTGCAAATCTTTTAACAAATTTCCTAAAATAAGACGTCAATCCAATAAATTGCCTAATTTCGTGTACCTACATTACGCGGCCTATTATATTTTGCAACGCAATTTATTTTAGCTTGGCCTGGTTGTATGGTGCCAGCTAAAATTTCATGGCCTAAGTATGTGGCACTATGCTTTAAGAAAAGAACATTTACTCAAATTTAATTTTAAATTTGCCCATGCTAGTAATTGTAAAACCTTTTCCAAGAGTAATAGGCCTTCCTGTACTGATATTGTAGGTAACATTACGTCATCAAGATATAGTGCAATATCTTGATCGATTTTCCCTGTCATTTGTATTAAGCGAGAAAATACAGCCGGTGCATTTGCCAAACCCTGATTGCGTAACGAATGCAGTCTTTGGTATAGACTCCTCATCTAGACTCACCTAATAATAACCTTGGGCGAGGTCAAGTGTAGTAAAGAAGAATTTGCCTGATAGCTTATTGACTTGGTCTTCAGTATGCGGTAATGGGTATCGATCTTTGATGGTATTAGCATTCAATGCCCTATAATCAACACATAGCCTATAGTCCCCACCCTTCTTCTTGACTAGTACTACAGGACTCGCGTAATCTGACATAGACTCCCTTATGATACCTGTCTCTAACAAGTCCTTGACTTTACCCTTCACGATCTCATTTTCCTTATGTGACAATCTGTAAGGCTTATAATGCACTGGCCGGTTATCTATAGTGCAAATGTGCATCTTTATGAGGTCAGTGCAACCTTCAGCAGTCCTTGGTACTTGTGGCAAACGAGTGAGCATACTTATTTAAGAGACATAGTACTTGTTCGTTCTCCGTACGACTAAGGAAACCTTTATCGATATTTAAAAAAATAATTCGCGAACAATTAGTATCTGAGCTATCTATAGCTAGTATTTTAGATTCATTCCCATCACTTATTGGTATTGACACTAATTCCGCCCTAGCTATTAGTCTATAGTCCTCCCACACTACATCAGTATAGCCTAAATTAATAACCTTCAAATAGGTACGACACGAATTAATAACAGCGGCAGGTATTAAATAAGTTAATTTTCCTAACTGCATCCATACTGTACGAGTTAAGAATGTACAGTCCCTATGACTTTCAAAACAGTCAATAAATACTTTAACATACAATTGAGTTTGCTTTGGTATTCTAACCTTATGCTTTAAGCGTACTGAAAATGTTTCAATAAAGTCTGATGCGTGTAAATCCATGTCCAAAAATAAATCCTGTACAACTTTACTTTTGACGAAACGTATAGAAGAAGCTGAAGTGACTAGACTAACGTCTTCACTATTAATCATACTTTGTCCACGTAATAAATCGACATCTGATGTAATGTAATTAGTCGATTCGAATATTCCATCCAATATCACACTATCTATTAAAATACGTAAGCAACATAAACCGAGTGAATTAACACATGCTCCGCCAAACCCTCTCATGACAGTAGTACTAGGCTCGATTTTAACCTCTAAGTTTATGGCTTGTGATTTACAAAGTAGATTTAATTGCTGCCAGTGTCTATGTAAGCTACGAGACGCTTTCCATTCACTATTACAGTTTTCTTATACATATCGGCATATACATCATAGGTTATATTATGCAGTACTTGACTAACCTTTTGTGGTTGCTGGCGGGATGTCCCAGCTGTGAACCAGCATGCCGCTGTGGTGTGCCCGCTGCGCTGACAGTTTTCGCAGCGCTGTTGTTGTCTGCAGTCACGCGCCTCGTGACCCGGCCGCCGACACACGTAGCATATCTTCAGCTGGAGCGGGTAGATCGGTGTAGAATCTTGCACATTGCTTGCAGCACCTCGTCTCCAAGTAGATTCACGCGTAGTATACGTCTCCACTCGTTGAAAATTTTCACTTTCTAGCAGAGTCTCGTAGACGCAATTGCATAACAAAGGTTCGATCAGTATCATGCCAGCCGTAGACATCGCCCAACTGATCTAATTTGTGGAGCCACCCGACAACGTTGTTATTATTATCGTCAGGTCGGAACTTTGGTATCACCTCGGCGTCACTGGGAGCAAAGTGCCTGTTTTTACTGTTTCTGCTCTTCCGAGGGTCGACATCGGTAACGGAATCGCTATTCTCGTGTTCAGAACTCGAAACACAAAATTTTCGTTTGCGTACACCCAATCCGTTCAGGTATGGTCCGGACATTATAGAAGAAGAAAAAAAAAAAGTATCCCACTTCTGAGATGTAAAGCACTATGGAGATTAAAACACTAATTATCCACACACTAGTTTATATTTGAGCAGAGTTACAGCTTAGTTCAAACACTCAGTTACAATACATTCAATAATGGTTGTCCTACCCTATTTATAATATTTCGTAGTTATCAAATCAAATGTAAAATATTTATTAAACACATTTAAATGTTCTAAATTAATACTAATAATTGATGTAATATAATATTGATTAATAATTATGGTTTATCTAAGCATGAACAACATCCGGAAACATAACAATTTAATAATCATGCCATTATACGTCACGCCCGCTGAATGTCTATCTGGTAGTTGTTAACAAACGATTGGTTCGAGTCTAGGTGGACGGTGGCGACCTGCGGCCGAATGTGGAACTAACCACATTAGACATCCGTCGCCGAGCATTCGTTTAATTGCATTTTAAATTTTATTATATGTAGGTACTAAGGGCCAATTTTATCACAGAAACAATAAGAATTACTCCAAGGTCTGACCAAGTTACTCCGCGAACGAGAATTCTGTTTAATAAACTTAGGTAACTATATTTTTAAGGCACATATTTTTATATTTTTAAAGACACATTTTAGGTCTAAACTGTAACTGTTACTCTTAAGCTTAATGTAATTCGAACTGCCCCATTCAGGATGGCTACTGAGCGATCCGTAGACCTTGAGTTCGATTTCCAAATTGGCCAATTTTTTTTTATTGATTTATTTTATTTATTTAATCCTAAAAGATAAGAATACAGTGGATTTTTCTTTGAAATCCTGCCTGGATAAGTAGATTAGTTTTTTAAAGGATTTATTTATATGAATTATTTAAGGTATTTCGGAAGAGGTTGTTGCGTTGCGTGGCTTCGTCTTCCCAGCAAAACACTATTAAAAGGTGACGGGCGGGCGTTTCAGGGTTCTGTATTTACTGTCGACGTTCAAAAAAAGCACATAAAATTTGGCCTACTTTGAATAAACTACAAGCAGACTATTGAAAATAAGCACTTACCTATATAAGATTTAATGTAAATAGAATAATAATCTTGCTTCAACCCCCCGAGAACATGGACCATGTATCACCCACAAACACCCACAGGACAGGCATATGCAACACAATCAAACAATAGGTTATTAACAAGGGCAGATGCGCGCGCCACCTGAACGGAACCCGCGCGATGTCTGCTAAAACATCATGTTCGAAAACGACACGATAAAACACCCAGCGGTGCTGGATGTAGGTTATACGATGTGATATAGATTATATCAACCGTCGTCGTAACATATCTCACGGTTGGTTGGTATTTTGAGGGTTGCCGTAAATAACTACACTACAGCTAGGTACCTACCTATAGGTACATAGAAAGTTCTTACAATAACGCGAATACTAGGCAATGTAATCAAAATATTTTTATATTCTTTACTGTTGTATATTGATATTATTTTATCCCGACATTTCGGATCCTTTACAGTATCCACGATGAGAGCCAATCTGACTCTCTTAAAGAAGTTTTATTTAAATCAATTTTATTACTACATCACGGTGTAACTGTCGGCCATTATCTATAATATCAATTTTACCTATTCATAGTAGGTAGGTGGTTTAAAGGTTGCTAACCCTACATAGATATGTTTTTATAATTAAATGTAATTTAATTACAAAAACATATCCCAGTGTGTATGCTATGTCCCAGTGGTGTAAAATGTGCTATAAAAATAGCAAGAATTGGGTTATTATCTACATGTTACGAATATATCTACGTACATTAATAAAATAAATAAAATCGTTGACATAGAACTATAATTTGATAATATACCTAAGTAAAGACATCGGTAGCTCAGTCGACTAATCCATTGAACCAAATGAGAGAATACTACTTCAACTATAGGAACTATAGCCCCATGTCAATTTGTTCTTCCATTTGGATATTTTCAGTTATTTAGGAATTGATTACTTAGCACTTTATAACAAATTCGTACCGTTAACTTTTTTAGCTAAGATTAATAATGCAGCCTGGGCTATTGTCTCCCTATTCGAGTACAATTGATTTTCTTAAAGGCAAATGACATGGCTGGGACACAACGGTTGCTGCAAAATAATGCAAATGAGATTGAATTCTTGATTTAGTTGTATGGGTAAGCGAACAATTACTTGGGTCTATTCAGACCAAATAGCAATTTACAAATCCGCTAACTTTGTCAATAGAAAACACCTAAATAGATTCTTCCAATTTCAAGGAAAAAAACAATACAATTCAACTCCCGGAAACTTAAAAACTCACGCAAAAAACTGATTAAAAAAACATTTCTCCATGAACTATTAATCCTTTTTGCTCCAATATCATTAACTATTCATATCTATGAGCGATGACGTGAATGATACATCCCCTAGCGACACAAAAGAGGTCCGTTAGACGCATTAATATTACACCAAACAACACTATTCTATTTCCATGTTTTTTGTCTGCTGACAACACCGAAAATTTCGAATGTCACGCCTCGTTCATCGACAGCGCGGGAAAATAAACGAAAGCAGATTTTTTATAGAAGCGCCAGAAAAAAGTTTATTTAAGTTTAGAATATGTTTGGATTGATGCCGTTATATCCGTATAGTTGTTACGCTGTGTGTTTATTTGAATAAAATGTTAGTTTTATAGTTGCTAGAGTATTTCAACTTGTCTAACTGACGTGTTACCTATTTATGGATAATATCACAAAATTTTATCTGTCTCATTTCTCATGGCTCTTTCACGCATACATCTGATAATCTACACATGTCACCAATTGCTATAGGAAAGTCCCTACATCAAACCTACAAACTGATAAAAAATTAACTAAATATGACAGGTGGCACAAACGTTCCATTTCATACGTAGGTACTAAAAATTGAAGCTTGCATGACAGACAGAACCGGGTGCTACACGAGTTCAATCTCACGATGAGTAGCTATCGACATGGCGTGTTTTATTTTTTACTCATCCTTATAGCACCGGACATAATCGAGTTCTTGACAAACAATATACGATGAAATTGGTTCCTTTATTGGGATCCTGAATTGGTGTGTGTGTTGTTTCTGATTTAAGATTAGCTATGCCCGATTGTGGGTGCACAAACATACATAAAAAGTATACCTACATTGATGATTTTACGGAAGTTGTTGGATTTCTAAAGGGGTTTAAATTTGTTAATCTGATTTATGTACCTATTGTGATCTTTAAGTTTAAGCACATAGTGTATTTTTTGGTGTGACTCTACTTTTTATCTTGTTTTGATATTGTCTTTGGCTCTAAGTAATTGTGTATCTTTATCATCTATTGTTATGTATAGTATAGTATATTTCTTACCTAGAAGTCATTCAACGTAAGGCATATTTTGTCCACTTGCAAAATTAAAAGTTTTGGTTTTCTAAACCACTAAGATGAACCCAGAAAGTGTCACTGGCATGAAAATAAATACCTAATATAAATAATGAATAGACACTGTACAAGCTGTGGTAACCCAGTAGCCTGTGAACTGTAGACTTTGAACTCAGAGGTGTCCAGTCCGATCTCAAACTCTCAAGGCACATATATACACAGTATACATATAGCTCATGGGAAGCGTACAGTGATGATAACGCGAGTTTCACGCTTTTTGTTCACCCAAAAAATGCTCGACGCGCAAAAAGAAGTTTTCACTTCAAAAAGCTATAGAATCTTATAGTCCAAATACACAATTTCAGAACAGAAGTGTCCAGTTCCCATCGGCTAACCGCCCGTGGCCGAAACAAGGCCATAATTACACCGATCACATTTACGAATGTAAATGCGCTGCTCGCCGGTGCGCCCCGTCATAAATCATGTCGCGGTCATCTGCCGCCCGCGGCGACAATCCCGCCGACCAGCTCACGATGAGCCCTCTCTGTGGATATCAGATTTAGCAGGCTTCGTTCAATTATAAACGTTTAGTTGTGGACTAAAATAGTCGGAAATGAGGTAGAGTTCATCATATGTCTGTTTATTACTATCCACTGCAGAACTTAGGCATCAAAGAGCGTCAAATATCCTGGTCTTGAGCAGCGCGCATCCGTCTCTACACTACAGGCACTAACGCGTTTTTCATATGGGGGTAGGCTAAAACTAAAGAACGCCACGAGCTTTATTTTTATTGTCTTAAAAAGGAAGTAATGCTAATTTTCAGGTCTTTATCTAATACTTTTTTAAATATAATATAATAGCTATTTTCGTTCATAATTTACAAGAGGTTCAACTTGATTATCTGCCCCAAACCTATGAAAAAAAAAACATACAGTGGCCCTAGGGATGTAAGACCGTGCCATCTATAAAAAAATGTTTTAAGTAATATAAAAATTGCTCTGTTTATCTCTTATGCAACTGTCAGATTTGATAGACACAATAACTTATTGTGATCTGTATTATGTAATCAACTAATTTATTGCCATCGTATACCCATACATATTACATACCATACGTAATCACCTTCTAAAATACTCATGTAGCTAATTCTTTGTCAAAGATTAAAAATAAAACCATTTAAAAAAGTACGTAAGTAAAAGCCCAAGTAACACTGGCTGACTTTCAAATGTGTATCAACGCATTGTGCGTTCGTTTTTTAAATCAGCGGGCGCCTGACAGATGCACGTAATGCCATGTGCACCGTTTGATATTGAAATATTGTGCTGGCAACATTTTGATTATATGGGGTCGATGTATTGAGGAGTGGATTAAATAAATAAATGCTTGGTGTGTAGTGTATATAGCGCTTACATAAAAAACTTAATAGATATTAGATATTGTTTATTTTTTTGCAACCGTAAATTAATATCTAGCCATTAAAGTTGTATAGCGATAGCCTAGTGGTGGGACCTGTGTGCACAAACCTGTGTGTACCTCAACATGATGACAAAGGTCACGTTTGGTCCCAATGCACAATTGCTTTTTCGAAATAACATGCGTATTTATCATATGCTCAAACGGCTAGCCTAGCGTGGTGGAATATAGTCTAAACCCTCTGAAATAAAAGGAGACCCAGCAGTGGGATATTAATTGGGTTGATGGTGATTAAATATGTCAAAAATCTAAAGTAGTAGTATGGCCTTACATGGAGCACTTTTAAATTATGTTATACTAAGGGGGTGAAAATTGATTCACTGCCAAATTAGAGATGTAGGTACCTAATTATTTGCAACCAAAATATATGCAATACGATACCTACTACTGAATTAAGGTCATTGACCCTAGGTAGGTACTCCAGCTCTTTCTCTCGCTCTTTCCTTATAAATCCTACCATCAAAGAGTTCATTCAAAAAACAAATTTGAATTCCTAAAGCAATAATCTTCCGCAAATTAAAATCACATGTAGCTACAGAGATGTAGCGATAACCGTTCCGCGAACCCTAAGTTACGTTACGTCACGTCCGTGTCCGCCCGATGACAGTTGCGCGAATGGATGCCGTTTGAACATCGAACGTTGATTGAAAATCGCAATATGGCCGACGTTCGACCGTTGGATTTTAAATGATTCCAATTTTGGTTTTGAAATTTTATTAGGGTTGCATTTGGTTTTGAGTTTTAACCTAGGGCCGCGTGATATCTATAGGTTAACTATTTTCTTATTTTTTACGAAATATTGGCCAATCTCTGGTCATGCTTTTGAGTTGATATATTAATTATCGTACTGGTCTACTATTTTATTTACTGGTCTCTCTTAATTGAAAAAATACTCTGTCTCAGTACTTTTGTACGATAAGGATATTACGAATAGTGTTTTTGAATATTTGGCGACATATAAAAGGTTTTATGTCCCGGCAATTAGGTTGGGTAAAATAAAATTGGGTAGAATAGGTTGGTAAGGACATTTTGAGTACTTATAGTAGGTTGTTAAGAGTAGATTTGTCACAACAAGTTGCGTACAATACCTACGTTGGCTAGATTGTATTAGGTAAAATATGTTAACTTATAGGTTAGGTACGATACGAAGTTAAAAGTTTTATAAATGTCACAAAGGTCACAACCTACGGCCAAAGGTATACGCGTATCGGTAGATTAACCAAAGTAATTTATGATCGAAAAACTTTTTCATTAACCAGCGTTATCATGTCAGAAGTTCCGAATAAAAGATCAGATAACCTGGCCTGAGCAGACCCTGATAATTGAATTCAATAACTGACTAATTTATTACGTCCTCGTGGGTGATAGCATCTTTCATTTTAGAACATATCTAAATTAATTGTGTCAAAGGATAAGAAACTTTATCAAGTTTGTATTAAGTTCCTTTTATGTTGTTAAGTTTTGTAGTTGTTACGTTTTATTTTAATTGTCTAGGCAATAGGGGTGTGAAGAATAATTATTATACAAAGTTTTGACAGTGGAATTGAAACTTTAAACTATTTGATGCATACTTTTAGTCAACGAATTAATTATGTACATAGTTACACTTTTATTGTGCCAAAAATATAAAGTAAGTACAATTAAACAAATGAAGTCCTAAAACCCTAGATTCCCTGTGTAGTGGGTTCTAGCCTGACGTTTAATTGAAACATTCTTTGTTTTTTTTTTTTCAAGTATAGGTATTATTTACTACATGAGTGCTGTGAGCTTTTTTTTATTAATAGCAATATTTTCATCCACCCAATCTGTTATTTTATTTCAGGATCACTATGACACAGAAAAAAAGACTAAATACCTACCCATATCATTACTTTAATACGTATACATATATAGGTAGCTCCGTTTTTGATAAGTTTCTTTCTAAAATTTTTGACTTTATGATTAGGTTGCAATTTACATAAGGGATTTGTCTATATAACGTAGTACGACAGTAGACGAAAATCGTCATTTCATAAATTCATATTAGGGTTGGTGCACACGTTGAACTTTTCAAGTATCCTGACCCTTTAATTAAAGTGATATAGAACTGCTTTACTAGAACTGGCACGCATTTTTATGATGACAATCTCTACATAATAAATGTTTATTCTTTCGTCATTATTGTTTTTATACTGTCTTCCAAAGGCCTCTTTTTAACCTAGATAAACTAGCGTAAGTAGTGGTTTCTGAAAAGAACACAATTGAGTTCACAAATCGCAGGGTATCATATAAATTGATATAGACGGCATAATCTTGATCTCAATGGGATATTAATTGGTATATATTTCTATATATATCTATATATTTCTTCCAAGTTTTAGAAATATTTCTACCGCAAAGTTATGCCATCTATAGAGGATATCGACGTATATCGAGTCGAGGCCATAGCTGATACTTAACAAACTCTATAAGTTCTTTTAAATATTAGACGTAACTAATGTTTCTAACGATGTTTCGCTGTTTCGATGTTTCTAACAAAGGTCAACATAATTTGCCTCATTTCCTTAACGACCCTGAGAGTATGAACCAGGATTTTCTGGATGTACCTGGTAGTGGTAAGGTGACCATCTCCAAATTAACATACTTTGAGTATAACCGGTTTGGTCCAAATAACTTTAAAATATTGCCAGTGCAAGAAAATGTGGTGTTTCAACTTTTACGCAGTCTTAAATCGAATGCCCGGGGCTGTGATGACGTGTCACTGGAGATGTTGATGATGACACTGCCACGGACTTTGGCAGTGATTACCTCCATCATTAACAGATCCATTGCCTCGTCTTCTTTCCCAGATCTGTGGAAGGTGGCTATAGTTAGACCAATTCCAAAAGTTTCAAATCCAACTACTGCCAAGGATCTTCGTCCCATTAGTTTACTGCCATGTTTGTCCAAAGTTTTGGAGAAGGTTGTTTCAAATCAACTCAGAGAGTATCTAGAGAAATTTAAAATTCTTCCTAAGTTACAATCAGGTTTTCGTCAAGGGCATAGCACGTCAACTGCTTTCATTGAAGTTGTGGACAACATACTTGATGGCACAGACAAAGGTATGGGAACTCTACTTGTCCTCCTGGATTTCTTACGTGCCTTTGACTCAATTAATGTTTCTCTGCTACTCTCTAAACTCTCATATTATGGCTGCGACACTGAGACTATATACTGGTTCCATAGTTATCTCACCAACAGATCTCAGTTTGTACAGTTGACTGACAGCAGGAATGGTGATGTCTTGGCATCCAGACCAAGGTGCGTGGACAGGGGGGTTCCTCAGGGTTCTATCCTGGGGCCTCTCTTGTTTATTCTTTACACCGCTGACATCACTGACTGCATTTTCAACTCCAGGTTCCACTTGTATGCTGACGATCTGCAGCTTTATATTTTTTTCCACCCAGAAGATGCTGTAGGTGCTGTAAATAAAATAAATGAGGACTTGGACAGAATCTCTGCATGGGCAAGTAATAACTCTTTGGTGCTTAATCCTTTAAAGTCAAAATATTTAGTGATGGGATCAAGGGATGGCATAAAAAAGACAATGTCGTATAATCTAGACATCAAGATAGACAGTTGTCCTATCGAAAGGGTTCAAGAGGCTCGTAATTTGGGTGTGGTAGTTGATGGGCAGCTGCACTTTGAGACGCACTTGCTAGAAGCAGTGCGCAACTGTTTTTATCGTCTCAAGCTCCTATACCGAATGCGTCCTTATATAAGTGTGGATATGCGTATCATGCTCTGTGAGTCCCTTGTATTGTCTAAACTTAACTATGCTGACACTGTATATGGGACCTGCATTCTGAAGAGAACTGAGAGATTGATACAATGAGTCCAAAATGCTTGCGCACGCTTCTGCTTTCATGTACCACCAAGATCGCACATCACTCCATTCCTAAATGATGGAAACTTAATGAAGATGCAAGCCCGTAGGAAACTACATCTTTCCACCCTCCTATTCGATGTTATTTTAACAAAAAAACCGGAGTATCTGTACGAGAAGTTGTCGTGGTCACGTCATAATAATAAATATAATACCAGAGCATCGGCGTACCGCCTGACAACTCCACGGCATAGAACTGCTGCATTCCGTAGTAGTTTTAAGTTTTCAGCGTCACGGGTATGGAATGATCTGCCACCCCCTCTCAGATCTATGAAAAGCGTTCATACTTTTAGAATAGCATTGAAACAATATCTGCTAAAACTACAAAAAGAAATCCCGTAAACTTACCCGAATAGCACGCCGTCATAGTCTATAGCAAAGAAATAAATTCTAACTATCATTACTACCTACTCTTAAAATTTACTTATTCTAAAATTTATTTACAATGAAATGTACCCTATTTTTAATAATACAATCTATTACTAATTTTACAATTTACATATTATTATTTTTTTTTTTGTCAATGCAAGTAATACAGCAATTGTGACAAATGTGACAGCACAATAGCGAGAAAGTGCATAAGCCGCGTCCTTATTCCCGATCCCGATGACGTTGATGTGCCGTCATTTGTCGACCGTGGATAAATGACGTGGCAACGGCGACGACAACGGGCGGGACTACACGTGCTTTTGATATTATTATTATTATATATTTAATTTATTGTATTCTATACCATTTATTATATGTTTTTTTTTTATTTTCTTTTATCTATAATTATTTATATGTTTATTTTATGTGTAAATATTAGCCTGTTACTAGCCTAACCGTCCGTGGAATCACGCTATGGCCCCATCAGAAAATCAGCGCCGCAGCACTTAGTGTAGCGGCACTATGCTGAGATGGGAGCCTTTTTTGGCCTCGTGCGGGTGTTGCCCAGACATCATTTAATTTATTTTTCATTGTTCTATATTTTGTTTGTTTTATTATTTTTTATTTTTGGTGCTGCTTCTGTTGTTTTTTTTTTACTGTTGTGTTTGTGATGTTGGTCATACCCTCTACGGGGTCTAAATAAATATTTTTTCTTTCTTTCTTTCTAACTAGGTATGCTACCCAGATATATATTTTATCTACCTATGTATGTTCTAGGAAATCATAAATAGGTTCCAACGTACAATCGAGTTCAATAGGAATCTATAGTACCTATTCAAAGTAAGCTTGAGGTCAGCAAAGCAATCATCATCATCAACACAACTATTTTTCTACTGCTGGGCACGGGTCCTCCCATGAGAGAGGTAGCCACTAGGCTAGCGTGGTGGAATGTAGCCACCACGCTAGCCTAGTGGCTAGCGTGTAGCTTTTGGTTTAGACTTAAGACACCAAACAGTTTCAATCAATGTTATTCTAAATTTAAACTAACTACCGTCCTCACTATGTCACATCTAGAAAATCTGACATCAACTCTTCCTAGCTAATAAAGCCCGCTATTCACATGCCTTCTTTTTTATTTGCGTCGATCAAATTCTCGGAGGGTGCAGTGTTTGGTCGTGCGATCACGCGGCAGAGACAAAATGGCGGACTCTTGATTACAGTGGGGACTTTTAATTGATCCACGAGATTTTTTGAGATGTGGGGGCGACTTTTTTGCTGGCTATGTACCTTTTTGTTTGGGGATTCCGTGTTTATATACTATTTTATTATTATAAAATACCTAGTTATAACTTCTAATATATAATCTGTCAGCTAATTTTAAGAATAGATACAAATATTACTGTCGGTTGCTTATTGCAAAAAATAACAATTGCTATCATTATATATTGCTATAAGTTTTAGTATTTGTCTTGCAAAATACGTTCAGAATAAACTCTCACTTTTTTTCTCAGAAAATTACCAACACTAACTCTATTTCGCCGCTAAAATAAAGGTTGAATGAAGCCGCCAGCAAAAGCTGTTTGATAAAAGTGTTAATAAAATTCTAATTATCCTTATAAGTTCATAAGACAGATGTCCATGTAACTACTATGTTATTACGTACCATAGAGAGAATGTTTAAGGTTAAAATTAAAACTAAATTGGAAGGCGGGCCGACTAATGATAAACTCGCGGGGACTCTTCCTCTCACTTACGACACAGGTAATTGTAATGAATTAAACTAAAATAATTTTGCTAGCCAAGCGTGAATTTTACTAGAGACTTTTCGCTGTAGGAAATAATCGTTGGTGATAAAATTCAACCCCTAAACGGTGTCCACGTTCTACATGGACATTTTTTCATGTTTTTAATCCACGTTGTACCCTCAATGGACACTTAAATACAAAAGCTTTTTAGTTACGTAACTATTTCTTTTTTGTACAAGTGTAATATAGTTTTGTCTTCACATCAGTGCGTTAGATATAAAATATATCTAACATAATCTCGTTTCTTGTGACACGTATTTGTGTGGCCTGATTCCTGTCAAGTGACCAAGAAAAATTTAATTTGAAAATAAAACTCTTAAATTAAGTATTACTTGCATTAGGTGCCTCTATTGATACATAAATATTATGAAACAAACGATTTAGTTTTAACTCTCTATTTATATCGCCGTGGTCTTCTTTTATTTGTACGTACTTAAATAAATTTGATAACATTACAGCAGCTACGGACTGTGAAGGTCTTGAGTTTGAACCAAGGGCACGGCACGGACCGATGACAAGGGATAGTAAATAGGTTGATGATCATCATGAGACATCACAAATAGTGACTTTGTTGAAAGCCCTTTTAAAAACTGTTTTATTCACTAAACAGTACCTACTAGTTTTTTTTTTACCAATAAATTCTAACCTTGGTACACATATCAATACTGCATTCTCAGACTCGTTCACAATGTAAAGCCACAAACAAACTTTCCTAACCAAAACTAAGTCCAATAAACGTACAATAATCTACCGGAAAATCACCCGGCCTCAACCAATTTAGGCGACAATAAAGCAATTTGACGAGAAACGCGCGACACTTTGATTAATTGCCGGCGCCGGTGTCGCGATGTCGCGCCGCGCGGTGCCAGTCGCTGCGTGTGAACGAGGCCTTATGGCGTATGTTTGTAATTGCTATTGATTATTGTTGTTTGTTGATGGGCTTCTTTTATTTTGATGACGTAACATGGTGATTGCTTTTTTTAAGGTACTATTTTTGTCTAATTCAAATAATATTGTGACTGCATTTTTGTTTAATTGTGTTATTTTTGCATTTAAATACCTAATGTAATTAAACTCAATATATTCAGTCGATCGGATATTCTTCTAATTAGTATAAAATTCAGGGTCTCTCTTCTGTTAAACTAATGGCAAAATATGAAGGTCTGTAAACTTCATGAGTCCAGTTCAATTACCTACTAAATAATTCAATTATTATTAACGGTACTAGTATTTGTATAATAAAAAGGAGTTAACTGTGTCATAACGGCTTAGCTATAAAATATAACCTACACGTAATCCCGTTGGCAATAATCCTCACACTGCGGCACATCTGCATATTGCAAACATAAATTGATTAATCCTTGCATTAATTGAACATGTAAACACTGCAAAATGTACATGGTAATTGTCACAGGGCCTGTACACGTTGACGCGACTTCGCTCGCGGCATCGCCTGTTATCGGTGCAATTATGCAATTTTCACGTTAAATTACCGCACGGGCGTGTAATTGTTTCGGTCGAGACGCGACGCGCGACGCGTTGGCTGTTAATTTTCTCGTTACAACCGTCACTTACGTGTGTACGCAGCCTAATAGCGCAGTAAAATAAACCTTATGCAGTAATAAATAAGCTGATCGAGTGTTTTTAAATTATTATAGTTTACATTTTTTATTTAAATTTTAGTACTAAATTTATATTTAAGTTTTATCTATTTTTATATAAATCAATTATACTAAGTTTATTTATATAATTGTCATTTTTTTCATACAGATATCTATATTATGATGAGTTTATGTGACAATTTAATTAAAAATATAAATAGGTCTGACATTTTCATATTGAAAACCGTGTTATTCTATTGACTTATAAAAAATAATTACATCTAAAATTCATGACAACTGATAAATGAAACAGCTGTTTTACCACAAAATTAAAAATAATTACACCGTCGTATAAAAAGACACAAAAGGTCACATTAAACAACCATTACAGATAATAATAATGAATTAAATTGATCCAAATAAGGCTTTCACCCGACCTGTGCACGCGACAATCGTATGTCGCCCTTACCGCAGATTACAATAACGACCAGATGACGTCACATGCGCTTGCGACGCACAAATCGACCGCTCAATTGTGGAACACAAACCGCAATGCACGTTAAATTATGTCAAATTTACGACATTTATGAGAATTATTGCCGATAATGATTGTTGTCGGCGATGTGAATATTCGTAACACGCAATTTAAATCATTTTTTTCTTGATGTCACGGTTTTTTGAGGTAACAATTGTTAATTTAATCAAGAGAACAATTTTCACCCATATACGCACTTCCTATAATTACACAGGTAATTAATGTACATATATTAAAACGACATGAATGAATAATTGTAATTACAGATTTAATGTTCTTTTTAAGCAGAATACGCTGATAAAAAAATATACCTATCCCAATTCCTGAACTACCTAAAAGTGTGATACTATCACTCCTTAAAGTCCTCGGGAAACAAACATGATTTAAAGTAAATGAATTGTTTAATCCTCGCAATAGCAGGATAAAAAAACCTTAGATAGGTACCATTGATAATGAGATTTAGGGAACGACACGGAGAAGATTCACATTCAAATTCATATTATTTATTGCACTCCATAAACAAGTAAGATGTTATTTGTTACATATAGTACAAATCTTTTTACAATAGAGGTACCTATCTCTTCGTGATATGAAAGTGTTTTAATTAATTAATATTGTTTGGCACAGTGATAATTCAGTGAAGGCAGAAACTGTCATGTCAACAGTCTCGAGTTTGAATCTAAGGCTTGCACATTTCATAATCATGTAGGTAAGCGAGCCTATTGGCTTGAAACCAAACTCCAAACTACTACTGAGAATTTCATGAAAAAACTAATCGAACCCAAGACCTATTGCTCGGCAGTCGCACTACCACTAGAGCAATGAGACAGCTTCAATCAAATCCTATTTTCTTGAGTTATCTAGCCTAGAAGAGTCCAAGTAATAAAACCAACCTTTTCTATATACACATACACTTACAAAAACTGCACAACAATATGTGAAAACTGCCGCCATATTTGAAACGAACATGCAATTAACCCTTCGAAAGCGCCCGTTCACAGCCCTTTGTTAACCCTTTAATACCGGCTATTGTGTTAACTGTCACTCGGGATTTGAATTAAAAGTGGGCGGTTATTTTTTTTCCTACCCTCCGTTAAAATAGTCGGAGCTGGAGGGGTATTGAGTGGCTAATAACTAGGTACGTCAAATGACAGGCATTTAAGCATCTTTGAGTATGAAAATTGAAGTATAAGTACTTTGTGCAAAGGGTTCATTTGTGTGGTTCCTAGTTTGCATATTAGATTTTATTTGTTTGGTTTGTCGTTGAGAGTGGATTAATTGGAATTTTGATGACTTGAATGGACAAATATTATAATGGACGGTCATCAGCCGTTTCTGTGAGAGTTACACGTTTAATTTGGCAGTAATAAGCGGTCAAAAATTGGTATCATGGCTCAAAATTCGAATCAATTATTGAGGAAGTATCTCTCCACTTGTTACCCTGAATCCTATTCCCAGGGTATTACACTAACCTGTAGATAATTTAACTGGTTTATGATGTTCTAACTCAACTACGCGAAATACATGCACGTACTTAAGGTACAGTGTAGGTACGAAGTGCACACTATAGGGATTGCGTCGTGCACCTGAGCTGAACTCAACTTAATGACAGACAGCCGCGATCACGCGACGCGCGTGATGTGCGCCGCTTGTGTACACGCCTTAACTGTTGCAAGAGGCGTCAGCAAAAGAAGTGAAAATTAATTTTAAAATAAATAATAAATAAATAACTACTGAAATTCAAATTTAAAGTGTCTGTATATAATAAGAACAGCTTTTTAGGTACTTAATGGTTATGAAAGCATATTAGGTACTTATAACCAAACAATATTTTATTTTGTCTTTATTTGTCCCGACTGGTCTCCAAAACAGCTGGAAATATTTTGACCGGACTTTACTTTATTTGTAAGGGCTAATTTTATTATACTTAACAATGATGAACAAGAAGTAACCATGGCTCCATCAATGTTTTCATGTAACAGTACCTACTTATGAAACGCTGTTATAGGTATCTAACCAAAGTACAAAACCTTTTCTAGTTTTTTCTTATTTACTAATGAGACGACTAATGTAAAGTAAACTCAGACAGATAATCAATTGGTATTTATTTGGGCAGAGATTTCCCTTACAACAGATTTGTATGTGAAACAAGATCATTAGCATTCGTGCTGCTCGGCTTTATATACGCTGGCTGGCTACTTCACCCCCCCTTGGCTGGCTAGCGTCGGCAGAGTGGGCGGCGGGCGCTTGGAGAGGGGAGTGACGTAGCGGCTAGGCTGAGGCTTGCTAGCGGCATCTAGCGGTACGGCGGGCTTAACGGCTTGGCAGCGACATCTGTTGTTACATTCGGCCATCCTGTAACAATTGCTCCCGCAATGGGAAAGGAAACGATCTCATGAGTATTAAAGTTATAACAGTTAAAAAAATAAGAAATATTATGTATGAGACAATTGGGCCATCGACTAACTTTCGAGAAGATCTATAAGGTCCTCAGTTTCTAACTGCTCGTCTACACTACTGTCACTATCTGTTATAGGGGCTACACTGCGGTAGGGTCGCAAGGAATCAGCTGATACGAGACCTGTGAATTTCTTGTACCCCCTAAGACCCTTGATACTTCGAAGTTTGTATCGGTCATTGCCTAACACTTTAACTATCACATAGGGACCAGAATAAAGATCATCCAACTTTGAATTAACCTTGCTGCCACTACAAGTTGATGCTTGACGCCAGAGTACATAATCACCCTTCCTATAAATAGTACTATTTTTACGTCTTTTATCGAAGTTACGTTTCATTTTCTGGCTGGCAGTTTTGATGCGAGTTGTAGCTCTATCTCGCCTGGAGCTTATTGGCTCATGAATCCTATCGGGAATGTCCACATCACATATCGATCTACCTTCGCGTGCAAACATTAAATCGTACGGCTTATAACCAGTTGTTTCATTTAATGTATTGTTAATACCCCATATAACATTCGGTAAACTATTGTTCCAATTATGAGAGGCCTCGCTGGGCTCTGTAGCCCTTAACGCATCGAGTATAGTACGATTTGTACGCTCTACCTGTCCATTTGATCTAGGGCATGCAATGGTGGTTAAAGTATGCTTAAATTGTTTCTCAGTAACAAACTTTTTAAAATACCTACTCGTAAAGGCCTTACCGTGATCAGATATAACGTGATTCGGGAATCCGAATAAGCTAAATATGCATCTTAACACCCTGATTGTTTCAACAGAATTAACTGTACGTGTCGGTTCAGCTACCACAAATTTTGAAAAAGCATCCGTTAACACCAACATGTACTGATACCCCTTTTTTGTTTTGCTAAAGGGCCCCAAGTGATCAATATGTATAGTTTGCATCGGTTTAGTTGGTTTTGGAATAGGGAATAGTTTCCCTTCCTTCTTACCGTACATTCCTTTACCGTACGCACAATGTAAACATGATGTGACATACTTCCGAATAAAACGAGACATTTTTGAGAACCAAAAATCATGCTTAATTATATCCAAACACCGTTTAAGTCCGACATGGCCAATATCGTCATGATGCATTTGTAATATTTTCCAACGCGCGAAATTGGGCACAACTAATCTATTACCCTTAAGAGTTTTACGGTAAAGCCTACCATCTATCATCTCATAATTATTTATAATATCCTTATCTGTACAACCACCTTGCAACAAATCCATAATACGTTTCGATTTTTCATCCTGACACTGCACTGTACTAAACCAATCACTAACTTCTAAACGATTAATATTGACGGTATCTATTGGATTTCTACTTAATGCGTCAATATGTTTCATGCGTTCTCCAGGTCTATAATCTATGGTGATATCATAATCCTGAATTAACAACCACCAGCGAGCAATACGTGGAATAAGATCACGTTTAGTCATTGTATCACGCACTGCGGTGCAATCTGTAACTACACGGACATGTTTACCTATCACATAGATACGAAATCTGCGTAATGATTCTACCACTGCAAGTGACTCTAACTCGTAACTGTGGTAAACACTTTCTTCTCTAGTAGTGACCCGACTAAAATATAAGACTGGGCGTAAACTACCGTCAGTTTGTTTTTGTAAAAGGATACCCGCAATACCTAACTTGCATGCATCCGTGTGAATTTCTATTGGCAGGCTAGGGCTGTATATGGCTAGTACCGGTTTATCACAAAGTTTATTCTTTAAATTTTCAAAGCTAGATTTTTGAGGTTCGTCCCATGCCCATTCAGATTTCTTCTTTGTTAATTCGGTAAGGGGCCGGGCTATTATTGCAAAATTATGGATAAATTTTCTAAAGTAACTACACAGACCGATAAATTGACGTACTTCGTGAACGTTTTGCGGAACTGGGAATCGAGATACAGCTGCCAATTTAAATTCACCCGGTTGAATGCCATCCGATGATATTTCGTAACCTAAATATGAAATTCTATTTTGCAAGAATGAACATTTACTCATATTCAATTTTAAATTTTCCGTTTGCAGCTTTACGAGTACTTTGTCTAGCAAATCTAAGCCATTTTCAATATTAATTGAGGGTAGTAATATATCATCAAGAAATGCTAATACTTCTGATGGATTCCCGTTTTTGTGTTTGTCGTAATTTTCTAAACTACCTACAATTTTATTAATTAATCGCATAAATACCGAGGGAGCGTTGGCGAGACCAAAAGGCACCCGATTATATTCATAGTGTCCTTGTGGTGTTACAAAGGCTGTCTTATGGGTATCTTCAGGGTGTATGCAAAGTTGATGATAGCCTTGGGCTAAATCAAGGCTAGTAAAATAGTTCATGCCAGAAAGTCTAGATATTTGTTCGTCAATATTAGGTAAAGGGTATCTATCGCGAATAGTGATTGCGTTTAATGCACGGTAATCAACGCACAAACGACTGTCGCCATTTTTTTTTTTAACTAAAACAACTGGAGAAGCATAAGCTGATTCCGATTCTTTGACAATGCCTGCTTCTAACAGTTCATTAACTTTAGACCGAACAATCTCCTGTTCGTGGTGTGCTAACCTATAAGGCCTACGGTAAACTGGTTCATTGTTAGATAATTTTATACGCATGTGCACTAAATCCGAGCATCCTAATTCTTTACTACATTTAGCAAAGCAAGTATCATATCGACATAGTAAACTAATTAACTTATTACGATGAGATTCGCTTATGGGTCCTATGCTAATATTATTTACGTCAACACCACCTATGGCGAAGATATTTTCACTTTTGGCATTATTGGCTACACTCTTGGCTGACGGCAATAGGCAAATATTGGCTTTAAAACTGACCTTGTCATTCGGAGGTGGCTCCTGGCAGCTTTCGGCGCGAAGAAGGATGGTCCCTTCTTCCCACATAATGTCGTTCACCCCGCTGTTGATGACCTTGAGGTAGCCTTCACTCCCGCATAGAAGCGTCGAAGGCAGAGAGAAGGACGCCCCTTGAAACTCGAAGTGTCGTACAGGTGTCACCACGTGATTTCCGGCCGGATTTCCATGAATGTTGACTTTGATAATGGATGCACCAGGAGGCAAGCACTCTTTTTCAGCAGTCATCACGCGGTATCTGCAAACGTCTTCTGTGACATCCACATTGGCTGGGAAGTTGAGCTCTTTCCGAAGTACTGCCTTGCCATCATGTACAACTAATGTCACGTTTTTGCTATTGATGACCGGCTGCCCAACCAATAAATTCACGCCACTCATTTCGATGTCAGTAAGAAATGCTCGGCAGGTCATTTGCAGGTTGTCGATTTCGAGTTCGAATTCAACTTCACTGGTACAATTGATATACCCGCCTGAGAATCCCTTCAAGGTAACGGAGACGGGTTTGACCTCTAGATCCAGGAGTCGAGCGACTCCGTTCGTAAGAACATTTACTTGACTACCCGTGTCGATGTAAGATTTCACAAAAACACCGTTTATCTTTGCGGTTTTCATGTAAATATCATTGTAGTTTTGAAGCAGCTTTATTTCCTTCACGCTGTTTGTTGGCGGGGTCGATCCATTTTTGGGACAACGTGGCGCAATATGACCTTGGGATCCACATCGGTAGCAAGTGCGTTGGTCAGGCAGTGGACAGTTGCGTACTAGATGCCCAACCTTCTTGCAACGTGGACATGGATCGGTTTCGGGGTTGACGGGGGGCTTCTTGTCTGCTGGGCGTGGGATATCCTTGTAGGATTTTGTATCTGTCACAGGGGTCCTGTAGTCATCGAGAGCTGATAAAAAATTTTCGTATAACTCATCAGGTCTCTTGCATTGAAAGGCTCTCGCGTTTGATTGCAATGAAAGGGGCAAGCCTCGTATGATACAGGAAACCGTAGCGATGTCTGACAATTTACATCTAAAGCACAACGCCACTTTTTCTTGATAGTATTTGGTCATACTTTCTGAGGGTAGTTTTTTTTTGTTGAGCATTTCTTCAAGGACGTGGGCGTAGTCTCTATGTTTTGGGAACGCACGAAGAAGCATTTCTTTCCATTGGTCCCAGGTATAATCATATTCTTCCAACCGATTGTACCATTTCTTCGCCTGCCCTTTTAGCTTATCTTGTAGGTGAAATGATTTTGTTTTATCATCCCAACCATGGATTTGGCCAAGTTGCTCGATTTTCTTTAACCAGGCGGTCACCGTACATTCTTCATTATCAGGGTCGAATTCCGGAATCAAAGATGCAGCGCGATGATCTTTCCGACGAATGAGGGTAGGAGCCTCATTTTCTAATTCGTCGAACGCTTTCTCCACTTCTTGTGCCAGGAGAGTCTTCAATATTTTTCTTGCAGGTGGTGTGCATCGGCCTTCGTTCTCGTCTTCGGAAACCCGGCTTGTAGATGCGGAATCTTCATCCTGTCGATTAGAAGATTCCCGAAGTCTGGATGTAGCAGAGCGCCGCTTCATCGTGAGCGAGAAATACAAAGAGATCAATCCCACTTCTGAGTGAGACGACTAATGTAAAGTAAACTCAGACAGATAATCAATTGGTATTTATTTGGGCAGAGATTTCCCTTACAACAGATTTGTATGTGAAACAAGATCATTAGCATTCGTGCTGCTCGGCTTTATATACGCTGGCTGGCTACTTCACCCCCCCTTGGCTGGCTAGCGTCGGCAGAGTGGGCGGCGGGCGCTTGGAGAGGGGAGTGACGTAGCGGCTAGGCTGAGGCTTGCTAGCGGCATCTAGCGGTACGGCGGGCTTAACGGCTTGGCAGCGACATCTGTTGTTACACTAACGTAAAATATTTATTATAAATATTTAACAATTTTTTTACAATACAGTTAAACAAAACTATTATTTTAGTAAAATCTGCTTTGCTATTCCCGACATTTTGTAGACCTACCGCAACAAAATGAAGCCATTTTTTCTGCTAACTGTACAAGGAGTTGGAGGAGGTTATCCCAACTTATATTGACAGTACATAATTGAAATTATGATTTACTATGATTAAATAACAGTTCTCTACAATATGACTGTATGACTGACGTGCATTCGCCGAGACTCGTAACTTACATAAAGTATGTATTTTAACAATTTATATAAGAACTTATTTCCTTGCAACGTAAATGGTAAGAATGTTATGGTACGTTATTAAAGCTGCGTCATTGGTTTAACGGTTCCTGACTGCTAAGCATGAAGATCTTGAATTCGCAGGTCCAGCGAGCTTTTATTAATTTTTTTTTAAGAAATTTAATAGCAGCGAAGTTTAGACCGGAGCCCGGTTCATCCCGGTTTTAGGTAGTTATATCAGTACAGGTACACTTCTGCCTAACATTTTGGGGATACAAGCTTGATGGTATGTTTATCATCAACCCATTTATTGCACCATTGCCATTGTTAGGTACTGCTCTCCTATCATTTAAGAAATTTTAGGCTCTAGTTTAACATAATAGGTATATCATTAAAAATATACCTAATTTTAAGTTCATAAACATTACCTAAATATTTATTTTATTTTAATCTGTATCATAAACGTATTTACAAACACACATTTTAATCACTCAACGCACAACCCTAAGGAGTGACGTCAACATTCAAAATGGCGTATTTCAGCGTAATTACGGTTGACTAAATACGAATCGTCGTTCAAATAATAAGGGTTGAAGGGGACGACCCTAGGCCTGTGAGCAAACATCTCAATTACTGTGCTTATTAAATAAGCGGTGATTATTAATCACCGTCTTTTGTTCGAGAAAATTAGGGACAGTGCGTTTTGATATAAGATGCTTGCTTTCCTGCTCTAGAATATATACTCTAGATATTGTATTTATTCATTTATATATAAATAGGTACAGATAAAATAGCTTGGATACAGATAAGAAACATACTCTTTCCTGTTCAACAAACAGTAGTATAAATGCTGAAACAGTTTTGAACATGAAAATTTTCTAATGATTTTAACCGTTTTTTTTTGTTGTTGTTTTAAGTTCAAGCTTCAATGTTATCAATAGAAAGTAATTTTCTGACTATTAGTAACCATACAACACAAATAATTATAATAGATTAGATAATGAAAATAAGAAAAGCACGAAAAATTCAAAAACTTTTTTACAGAAACAAATTTCATATGCACTAACACATACATATATCCTGAAGCGCAGAAGAACCCTACTCAAAAACTAACACTTGGATCGAGCTGAAAGTCATCATTGTTGAAAAAAGAATCAAAAAGCCAAGGGATAAATGACATGAATATACATATTGACGTCACTAAATATCAGTTACCCCAACCCAGATACATAACAACACAACGCCACAAATATTTCGGCACGTAAAGACATTAACCAAAGGAGTTTCGTTATCAAATCCGGCAGGTGGCGTTTCGCACGCCACGATCATTACGTTAGCATATTTTGTTATCTAGGTATCACACCACATCCGACATGTATCTACACTGTGTTAAAACAATATGGTTAGGAAGAATATCTGGAATATAATTTTCTTCAACTTCTTCTTCAATGCAGAGAATATAATAATATAGAGAAATAATATAGAGAATATAGAATAATATCAGCAGAGAATAAAGCCTAACCATAGGTTATAGATTTGACGACCTGATTGTCTCAGAGGCTCAACGACCGGCTTGTGTGTCACGGGTTGCGGGTTCGATACGTGCACGGAGCAAATATTTGTACGTTCTACAGGTAGTTGTTCCGGGTCTGGGCGTTTGTGTATGTGAAACTTTGTGTCTGTAAACGCACCCACGACACAGGAGAAAATCCTAGAGTGGGGCAACGTTTAAAAAAAATAGTTATTTATATTTCAAATATATTGCAAGTTTTTGCGGACAAAAGGTAGAATAGGTACCTACTAATAATATAGTTATAGTTAGGTAGTCCATATAGATATAGTTATTAATCAAATGATATAAATTAATGCGTATACCAATATTAATCCCAGAATATAATTCCCCTTAGTGCTTATTTATAGTATAAGCAGAGACCCGCACGTGTTGCACAGTGTTGTCTAATTGGTAATAAGATCAGTGTGCAATTTGCATCCCCTAGGCCTCGGTATTCATTAATAGAAATTAGTGCGTTATGAACAAAACTAAATTAATGTACCTAATACCGTTATGGAAACTGGTTCATTGTATGGAGGTTACATTTACTTTTCAAACTATAGCGTATAAATAAGGGAATATAAATTATAAATGAGCGTCAATCCAATTATTGTCCCACTGTTGGGTGTACAACTGCTCTCATTCGAGAGGAATGAGGCTATAGTCCACCATACTAGCCTAGTATGTGTTGGCAGATTTCACACGCCATCGAGAATATCTGTCAGGTAAGTATGCAGGTTACCCCACGATGTTTTCTTTTACCGTTTGAAGATCTGATAAATACGCACACAATTTATAAAAGTTGGGCTGGTGCCTACTTTGGGTTTGGACTCGAAGTCTTTGACTTCACAGGCCACCTATTACACAAAAATGCTATCACAACAATATACTTGAATTATTGATACAAACCAACCTTAATTTTTTTCTTGCCAAATGTTTCTTGCCATCTTCCAAAAATGATTAAACACACAATTTTCCCGTGCCCACCTAATTTAGCATGACTGATTTCTTCCGAGTTAAATTTAACTTTTGATTCCAAACCACAGTTTAGGCAACCGAGTGTAAAATCAATTCGGTCGTATAAACAGTAACCCGATACAGAACACCCCTAAGTCGCGTCACCCCAAATTTGCAAAACAAATTAGCACTCCTTGACGACCGGCGACTGGCTATACCTACCTGCCTATCTATAGGACAAGACGCCATTTTGAATTTATCGAGACAAAGGGGAGAAATTGAAAATTATATTGACATCTGACACTTTACGAGAATATTACATGTACCTACCATAAAACTAGTTTTTTCTCAGATTTTATCCGAAATCGCGCACCACTGACTTTTAGAAGTTATCTGAATATAGCTGGAGCCTAAACGGAGGTTTAGAGGAGGGTACGCGTCTTCTCTCACTTAACTCTTTAAATGAGCAAAGACGCGCAGGGAAGGGACAAACATTGGTTGGTAATGATTATCAATTTGATTGTATATTTAAGTTAGTAATTATAAACATTTAAGTGAATCTTTTTTTTTAATTTTTAGCATATTTCAAGCTAAGATTTTTATTTTTTATTAAGAAAGAAAAAAAAAATTCAACCTCAGGCGGGACTCGAACCCGCGTCTTCTGGATAAGTACTCCAGACGCTGGAGTACTTATCCAGAAGACGCGGGTTCGAGTGAGATTTCATTCTTTAGTATGTTCAATAGTCCATTAACCATTGTAATTCTTTGTATAAAAAATAAAATAGCAGACAGACACTCCTCTCAATTTACGAGCATTATAGCACTCAACAAAAGACCACGAAACATTAAGTTTTGAGACATCGTAAGACACCATAATTCTCATATTGCGTGTCAAAGGCTGATACCAAAGTTTCATTATAGCGGCCACTTTAACATGACCTCCTTCCCCGCCCTCGTGGTTCAAAAAAGGGGGAATTTAGTTCAAGGTGCCAGTTCTAAGTGGGCTGGTTTGGGAAATGCAATAATAGAATGTGCTCAAGTGATGGTGTTTTTAAGGCGTGTTGATAGCCTTTGATTTTGAACTCATACCTCACGCTACATGCAAGAACAGGGAAAATGTTCCTATTTCCAAAACTGAAGCTATTACACAGCTAATAATACAGATCTTGTGAAAAATGGCAGCACTTTAAAAGCCTATTTACAGCAGTGGTTTGGAGATCAAACCCGAATTTCAATAAAGCACTGATTTTGTTTTACATAAGGCTAGATTCAAAACAAAAATTTGCACGCGCAAACACTGCTTCAGTTTCCACAAAATTGCATGTGCAATGTCCATCCATTATTTGAGTATTATATCATGTTTTACTAACTCAACTTAAATGCTAGTGAAAAGGTAAAATTGATGTTAGTAAAAATTATATACCTATATGCGACGTTTCGAAGGTAAAATGATAATTATAGGTACCTTACACAGTAATGTGTAGATTTTGCGCAAAGCAACATATTTATAGCGTAATCAAGGTTCAGGTAGTTAAGACTAGGCCTTAAGGGAGACAAATATACGTTCTTTCGTTTTTCACAGAAAGTAAGAGTAATAGTAGATACACATGTCCCAAAGACACCGTAAACTGTCATATGACCGGAATACCATTGTCAAACAGATCGTGACCACACAATAATACGACAAACCTCAAACAGAGGACATACGACAATGGCATAGTGTCGATAATTCTACATACCATAGTTATTTTTTTCATTAACAACACACGAAAAATACCGCGCTAATTTTCGAGTCACTATATCACGTAAATCTTATAAAACCTCCAGTAGAATTTAAACTCTATTTTTCTAAAGACATAGTTGGTTTTGGAGTGTATAAATTAAACAATGATGTTTTGTAAAATACAATGTAATTGTTATCAATTGTCGCAATTGTGATTTGTCACTTAGATCTAAGTTAATATGTATAAGTACTGTAAATGTTAGTGATAAATATATTTGAATGTGCAATAGATCATTGTTCGATTATTGTAGCCGTTCTAGTAGTAATTTTAACATGAACAGATTTGTATAGAAAATATGCGATTGTTATGATATTTACAGTATAATGTAATGAATAGGTGTTATTGTATATAATTGGATGGTATTTTAAATCGTAGGGTTATAATCATTATCATTAACACATCTACTGCACGGGTCTTCTCTCATTTGAGAAGCATTAGGCTATACTTCATCACACTACTCGTAGCACAGTGCGGGTTGACTATGCAGTTATCATGTCTTTTATCATGATTCCCTTATCTATCTGGGGATTGTTAAAACTTTTGATTACATTAAGATGTTTAATATCGTAAGAAGAAGGCAACCACGCCCCTTCAAAATTGAATAAATCAGAAATAAAATACTTAAAACTGAATCACTAAGCTATGCTTTATGTAATCAAAAGATTATGTCGTAAAAATTTCAAAGCTAAACTGATCAAAAATTCAATAATCGTTCGGATGACGGCGACTTCAGTGATAACCTATTGCTCGCTCCGTGCCGGCCTATTCGGTCCCCGGATAAAAACTGTTTTAACCCTTTAAGGTGCAGCTTAAGTGTCCAATTAGCGATGCAGTGTTAAAACGACCGCGGCGACACTTAGGGCCCGAATTTACACTCCCCTTGTACAAAGAAGTATTGATGCATTCTTGAAGGCTTAAGAACGGATGGACATGACTGAGTGAATCTTACTCTCGTAAAGATTTTATGTCATAATACTGATCTTTTATTATGAAAATACCAGTAAGATTTTCATTTTTTGAAATGTCACTGCAAATAAACTTCAATGAAAACTCATCATATATGTATATCTAAATAAATCAAGTTGTATTGAAGATAATTATGTCAAAACAATATCTACGTATGTATAGATTAATATGTATAGACACTGCTAACATCGAGAATATTTAAATGCCTTTGAATGTTTTCTTTATCGTTTTTATGAGATGATAATTCCTTTTAGATAATTTTAGAACAAAAACTTGAAGGAAAGTGAAGAAGGCGTAAGATCTACACTAAGTTCTATGCAACAAATAAATGAAAAGGTAGGAAAGGTATGTCGTATCAAGAGGTCAAGAAGACAGAGATTAGTGGTGATGGCTCTACCGAGAAGAATTGAGTTTTTAAAAATAAGGAGAATAACATGAACTGAGTGTAACATTTATAAAATGGCTATAATTAAAAGTGTGGCATTTCTATTAGATTGTTAGGTCTACAAAGCGGCACCACAAGGAAGACTGTCACAGCACAATGCAAAATGGCTTCTTTGTCTGTTGTTGTCCTTTTTAATTCGTGACTTATATGCGTCAAAGTGATTCACCCGGATTTTTACCGCTCAAAACAAATTTAACATTCACTCCCACTGTCCATTGTGAGGAAGGGACCAAATGAATTTATGTGTTTACCAAATGTAGTATTAAGTTTGTTCACATGTCGTAAAGTGAACGCTTTTATTTGTACGACAAAAACTGCAGGCGAAGGGTTTGTTCGAATATGCGAGTCTTAGAAATCGTCGCGAGTGAGTATTAAGTTTGGGTTTTCCTGTAATGATTCAAAGGGTTCATTAATTTTACTGGGTATTTGTGACTCAAGTATTATAGGTATTATGTAATTGCATCAATACTACCTTTTGCGGATTTTATTGCGTTATCTAATATATAAAATTCTCGTGTCACAGTTTTCGTTGCCATACTCCTCCGAAACGGCTTGACCGATTCTCATGAAATTTTTTGTGCTTATCCGGTATCTATCTATCCGGAATCGGCCAACATCTATTTTTCACCCCCCTAAAAGTTAGGGGTAGTCCACCAACCCCTATAAAACAACGTTTGCTGGGTCAGCTAGTATTGATATAATTATAATCCTCCCGTAATGTAACTATTCGTTAGAATTCTATGTCTAATATTCCCATGAGTGTCAGAATCAGTTTCCCTGTAATTTTTATTTCAACTTTGGTTCGTAATGGAAGAAAATGTATCACACTTGTAAGGATTGTTATAGTTTCTTAAAAAACTTGGTCTTTATCACACTTACGTATGTCAAGTAAGTATTTAATTATCTATGTACCGAATAAAATGATTTAAAAAAATATTCTCACGTGTCCTATGTTAATGAAGATAAACACTTGCGATGTGAAAATAAAATAAGTCGTAGGTACAAATGGTTAAGCTTTTTAAGAAAATAATCAAAACAAGATTAACAGAACCCAGGATGACGGAAACTACCCACAATTTGTTTATACAAATAGGGTATTATGTTATCTCATTATTTTGTAATAGAATTTTGAACTTTTAACTATTTAATACAAGGCATATTATTACATCAACGAAGCAGTTAAAAACATAAGAGTCTACAAAACTATGTTCATGGGAATGACGGATTATATCAGAACTTAATGGCGTGCTAACACCATAGAATGGATCATAAATCAAATAAAATGCCTCTGATACTGTAATTTTCTTAAACTTGGCATCTAATTTTATATTATTATTTATTTTCTATTCAGTCGTCAGCACAAACAGTTGAATAGAACTTGAATTATAACACACTCATGAGTATTAAGTTAACCAGTTGGCAATGGATCTTAAGCGTATAATATGAATTGTTAGATATTATTATGACAAGATAATAAATTAACACAGAGCTGTGGTAGCCTAGCGGTGTGACCAGTGGACTGCGATGTCAGAGGTCTTGAGTTCGAACCCAAGGCACGCACCACTGACTTTTTCTGAAGTTATGTGCGTATTTATCACATGCTCAAACGGTGAAGCAAAACATCGTGAGGAAACCTGCATGCTTGAGAGAATTTCTTGATGTGGCATGTGAAGTCTGCCAACCCGCAGTAGGCTAGCGTGGTGGACTATAGCCTAATCCCTCTCAATTGAGAGGAGATCCGTGCCCAGCACCGTGGACATCAATGGGTTGATGATGATAGGTTTGAAAAAGGTAATCTCAAGACTGCACAACAAAAAATCTAAAAAGAAAAAAAAAACAAACGAAATAAAAAACCCTACACATTAGCATGTCAAACGCCGCGGCGTGTTTCAGCTAGCCTTTTTACAAAAACGCGAGGCATTTTTTTCCGCGTTCCAAATTTGAAAAAATTCGTCGCGTCCGCAGTGGCAGTATCGGGACATCTATTAGCGCGGTCGAGGCAAACTGTTTAAAAGCTACCGGAGTTGGCTGTGTCAATGTTTGCGCTCAGCAAAGGGACTTAAGGAATCCATCAGGGTGGGAAGTTTCTTGTTTTATTTCTGCAAATAATTCTAGTTTGTTCGAATAAGCAGTTGAAGTGGTATTCAATACAGTCCTTACATACGTTTGCAAAACAAGTTGTAAGTACCTAGTAGGTACTACCTACTATATCGGTGTTAACTAGGTAGCTATTTTTTTGCCAGCGTTAAATATTTGCCATTAAATACAGAATCTCTAACTTCAAGTTAGAGATTCTGTATTTAATGGCAAATATTTAACGCTCGAGTTAATGTTACACGAGTCTTAAGGACGCTATTACATTTTTCTACAAATAACGATGTTTTTCAGGTACAATTTTAATGTATAAGCAATCATATATGTGAAGATATTATGGTCTCAATTTAAAGGTAATCTATTCATCTTCAGATCGGCATCACAAAAATTGTATCACATCATACAATTTTTTTCCATAAATCCGTTTTCACCATCACAATAATCACAGAAAATGTATAAAAATAGGGTCAGATTACGTACCATTTTAAAGTAAACTTAGAGCATATTTTATCATTAAAATTATATAAAATTACGGCATATATAGTCCTCTATACGTTCGACTAATTATTTTGTACTTAAATCATTTCATTTTTCAATAAACAGCAAAAATATGAACGCTTGCAAATTTCTTCATACATTTTTCACTCGCGGACTTTCATTCCGCGCTCAGACGCGCTTGTGGAAGCATGTGCGTATCGCTCTGTCGCAAAAAATAAATTACGAAAAAGTCTGTGTCATACACTCATATAGTCGTTTATCGTGACCGGAAGATGTTGATACTTTTTCGGACCTAAATAAAAGTAAATACGACTTTAACCCTTAAAGTGACTTTGTATAGAATAGTATACGTCTAACTTTAAAAAAATATTGTCCAATTTAATTTAATTTTATCTGTAATATTTTATCATAAATCACATTTCTGGACGTTTTTTTCTAAGTCAATATGACAAAACTTATTTTACCTATGGTAAATTCAAATCAGTTGTGAAAAATAACGAACGAGTCGCAGCTAGAAATTATTATCAAGGTGAGTTTTGGTTATTTTTGTGTTTTCATTACTAATTATTGATTTCTAATGCATAAAATGTAAAGGAGAACAGTTATTCTAATAATGTTGCTAGATGAATAACTTGGAAAATGTGGTGTTTGTATTATTTTGACTAGTTTCTATACATGTATAGTATACTATACAATGCTACAGTTGCTTACATTTACCAGTATTTTTATTTGTATAGTATACTATACAACGCCACAATTGTTACTAAGTGATGAAACTAACAATTTTCGATATTTTGATATGATACGAGTTCTGTACAGTGCATAAATAACGTCTTGGCTTTTATTTGGGTGGTGGTTGACTTGCATGTTTGCTTTATGTTGTTTTAGACTACAATGAACGGAAGAGCTAGACGAATATTAGCTTTGGTTCCTGCACTAAATGCAAATTCTGATGCTAGTGATGAATCGAGCAGTGGTGATGAAGCGAGAATAGCTGAGAGTTCACCAGCACCGTCACTGGAATCGTCATTTGAAAGGCTCGACATTCTAGGCAGCCCAGTTTCGCCAGCTAACCTTTTGGAGGACGAGGTAGAATCAAACACAGAAGCCCTTTCTGATGGTGAACAAGAAAATGCTCAAGTTCCCCTCACACCAATTCTGAACGCTGTATTTCCGAGCCCTACGCAATGCAACTATGATGCAATTCCTTCAATTTCTTCTATTGGTTCTGTGGCGTCTGTTCAACCTTCTACTGCTATGGCAACTAACACACCTTTGAGGACACGTGGACAAAGAAAACGTACTGGGCCTTCTATTGCCATTAATAGAGTCAAAAGACGCTGTATCAAAAAAGTAAACTTACGTTTTCGTTGGAAGAAAGTGTCATTTCAACACAGGGCTGACATATCTAATCGTAATTTTGAAGATGCGGTACCTATTGATTGGTCACCCTTAGACTATTTTTATAGATTTTTTCCCAGAGTAATGGTGAGTGATATAATGACGAATACCAATTTGTACAGCGTTCAAGAAACTGGCAAATCAATCAAAGTTACAGAAGAGGAAATATTAGATTTTTTGGCTATCAACATTCTTATGGGTATAGTAGTTTTACCTTCTTACAAAGACTATTGGAAATCTTCGTTTCGATATCCAAAAATTGCAGATTTCATGTCCTTGAAGCGTTTTCAGCAACTAAGAAGATATTTACATTTCACTGACAACACCCAAGCTGATGTTTCTGACAGGTATTATAAACTGCGACCCCTAATTGAATGTATTCGGTTTCAATGTTTATCCCTCGAAGAAGAAAATACTTTCAGTATAGATGAGATGGTTATACCATATAAGGGTAAAAAAGCAGGAAGTCGTCGTCAATATAACCCAAACAAGCCATGTAAGTGGGGCTTCAAAAATCTGGTTCGAGCTGGTGTTTCTGGAATCATCTACGATTTTATACTCTACGGTGGCGATGATACGTTTAGAGGTGTAGAATTTACCGATGAAGAAGAATCCTTGGGTGTTGGAGGAAAAATTGTTTTAGCGTTATGCAAAACTATAAGAAATAAAGCATGTAGCGTCGTTTACTTTGACAACTATTTTACGTCTTTAGAAGTAATATATATATTACGAGAAAATTATGGTATATTTAGTTTAGGGACTGTAAGGAAAAACAGATTGAAGGATGCAGAGAGCAAATTGATTGACGATAAATCGCTACAGAAGAAAGGAAGAGGAGCTTTTACTCAGGTGGTTTGCAATGAAAACAAACTGAGTGTGGTCAAATGGTTTGACAATAAGCATGTAAGGTTAGTAAGCTCTTATGTTGATGCTTTTCCCCTTGAGAATATCAAACGTTTTAGCAAAGAGTCAAAAAGTCGCGTCGATATACAATGTCCACAAATTGTGAAGCATTATAATCGCCACATGGGAGGTGTGGATTTGGCGGATATGCTAATAGCATTATACCGCACAGGTATAAAATCTCATAGATGGTACATGAATATTTTTTCCCAGCTTTTGGACATATGTGTAAATAATGCTTGGCTGTTACGTCGTAGACATGACAGACAAATAAATAAGAAGAGGAAGCAAGATCATTTGAAAGACTTTCGATATGAAATCTACGCTGGACTTCTGAAGCGTCATAGAACCGCGCCTGTAAAGGACGTTGAATCTGTACCTGAGAGGCAAAAGATAAAAAAACCATTGGCCGAGAGGCCTTTTGATGATGTGAGGTATGATAAATACGATCACTGGCCTCAGTTAACCGGGTATCAGAGATGTAAATATTGTAAAGGAGGTCAAGCAAGTACAATGTGCACTAAATGCAAAATACATTTATGTTATGTCAAAGGCAGAAACTGTTTTTTGGCATACCACACGAAGCACTAAAATAGCGCTACGTATAGTATACTATACATTGCTGATTTGTTATTGTTTCGAACAAAAGTGGCACTGTATAGTATACTATACATAGGTTTTTCCAAAAAATATCAACTCTAGTTTTTTTATTTTATTTTTTGTAACTTTTTTATATGCCTAATAAACCATTAAAACTAATTTTACTTGTTTTCATTAACAAAAATCATCATGCGACTTTAAGGGTTAATAATATTATTAAATTTATTATCAGAATGTTATTTAGGGATTGATGAATAAGATCGGGATTTGGATACTAACGGCTAAGCAGTCGTTGACAAGGTTGAGAAATGGATGGGTGGAGTTAAGTCATGTTAAACCTGTGATTTAGATTAGGCCTGAAAGTAGATGGGTAGGGTTAAGCTGCTGTTGGGCAAGTTAACAAATAGATGGGTGAGGTTAAGCAGCTGATGGGCAGGTGAAGAAATGGATGGGTGGGGTTAAGTCATATTAATACTGTGATTTAGATTAGGCCTGAAAGTAGATGGGTAAGGTTAAGCTGCTGTTGGGCAAGTTAACAAATAGATGGGTGAGGTTAAGCAGCTGTTGGGCAGGTGATGAAATGGATGGGTGGGGTTAAGTCATATTAAACCTGTGATTTAGATTAGGCCTGAAAGTAGATGGACAGGGTTAAGGTGCTGTTGGGCAAGTTAACAAATAGATGGGTGAGATTAAGCAACTGTTGGACAGGTGAAGAAATGGATGGGTGAGATCAAATTTTACTAAAACAAGGCAAGAATAATTGGGATTAAGAGTCTGTAGGTGAGTCCAAGAAAAGGATGGGTAGGGTTAAGCATTTGTTTAGTGAGGTCGAGACTTGATGGGTGGGGTTAAGATGTCAACTCCATTCCTGACGGGTGTTCCCTGACTAGGCTTGTTCTTACTCGCCCACTGAATGACTGTACTAGTAGGTAAAACTTTCAGATGCACTAGTTCTGTCTTCTGGTACTATTAGTACCACCTACAACAGTACCATAATACAGTATATAGTGAATTACATTTTATATTCCGTCATACTTTGCAGGTTTTGCCTATAATTCTTACAATACCCGATTATTCTTTATATGAAATATTATCATGCATCCCACTTATTCATACACTGATTTTATATCGCTCCCGCTCGTTTAGTCGCGTTTCGAGTATTTCAAGTATCTACAGTCCTACAGTTACTCAATTACTCAATTCTTTATTGCATTTCATAATGTGTACATTAGTTGGTAGGCATGTTAAACATTGGATCAATTATGGACCCTGTCGGGCACAGCAAAAGATATTTTTAATAGGAGAGAGGATGAAGGCGCTCTTTGGCAAATAAGATAAAAACTATATAGGTATATTAAATTAAATTGTATCATTAAAATATGTATGATTATAGTATCGTATAATATAATTATTTTATAATAAGTATTTCTATATTTGTTTTAGATATGTTTATGTATTTTTATTTTATTTTATTTATTGCACGTTTTTCATTTTTTTTAAACTATAAATTATAATAATCTAGATATTTTCAATTTTATTAAGCCTTGTAGAATGTTATTTTTATTTGAAAATATATTCTGAGTTAAATTTAAAATTAAATATAGGTATCATGTTATTGTAAATTTTATTGTTAAGTATTTTTTGGTATAAGTATGTGTAGTTTTTACCGCAGACTGTTGTTTAAAATTTTAAATTTACTAGCTTGTAGCGTGCGACTACTCGTTCAGAACCAGAAACTAAGAATACTGACATCTCGAACGAACGACGTAGTACTAAAAGAATGATGTAATAATAAGGAAAAGGAATAGTTTGTTCTTGTCAGTGTCGGGATTAATTCTTATTAGTACTTAGTACGTGAACTATACAAGCCTATCTCTGACCGTAAACTTTTGACAATCTTTTTATTAATTTGCAATGTAAATATATATTTAACTACTTAATTATGTTTGTTCGGGTGGATTCTTGCAAGTCAATTTTGAATCTTCAACCGATTGAGCTGAAATTTTGTATAGACATGTTTGGATGTTTAGTTGTGTGACGTCATTTCGGAACACCCATGGCGGACTAGTTATTTGTGATGCACTTTACAACATATGGATCAAAAACTTACTAAAAATAACTCAAAAAATAAAATGACGTCTCTCTAAATACAATTTCCTACAATATGGATATCAAATTATAGGCTTGCTGTGAATAACTCTAAAAATATTGTAACATCACGCTAAATCCAATATTATGGCGAACTAAGTTATTCGTGGCTTTTTAACTAAATTTAGTTTTCTTATTGTAGTTCTAGTTTTCATTAATAAAGGTAAACGAATATTTTTCCATTATGTTTTTTTTTACTCTTAAAAACATAAATACATATTAATCATAATTAATGAGATATAGCAAAATAGACCGAGTCATTCATGACTCGGTCTCGATATTGTGAATGCATTACAGCGCATTGAATTCACATATAACGAAATAAATTAATCTTTAAGATATTTTACTTAGGGATATCTGCAGACCAAACGTAAAGTAATTCGTATCGAATGTACAATAGGTCACCAGGTAGCAAATAACTTAATTATCACGAAAATAGTACGATCACTAAACTTTCTGAATCAATTCAAATAAAAATAAGAAATAATAACAAGGATCAAGGTTATTTAAGCGATGTATAAAATCGAGCGCTTCGTGATTTCAATGTGTGCGTGTGCGTAATGTTGCTGTGTGCGACTCTAAATACCTAAATTTGAGTTCGTCGAAAATGTAACAGCGTCCTTAATTGATGTCAGCTTAATTTATATGAACGGATCAATAATACAAGTTTTGCAAATCTCAGAATTATATTGTTATCGTTGTAATAAATAGTATGTTCATGCGATGATTTTGAGCATGTAATATCAAAATTCAATTATATCTTATCGTAGCTACTTTTTTAAGGCTTAATGCGACTAAGACGACGAATACTCGTCCACAAAGAGTTTGCTCAACAAAAATAATTTTAAAATCAACTTGTATGTTGTAGCGCCACACAGCGGAGGTCCCAGTCGCGTTCTAATCACTTCCACACACAGAGCCGCGCTTTGCCGCACCGACAGTGTGTGCACTCCTTTAAAACTTTCCCAATCTCCATTCCAAAATGTCGTAACTGATTGCCGTCGCTAGGATAGTTAGGCTGTTCTATTTTTCAGGGGGTATACACAGGACTAATGTTGTTTAGAGACTTCAGTGGTCAGACAAGACCACCGTGATGTGTTTACGCCCTAAGCTCTAACAGATTAGTGGTTCAGTAGCTAGATCTTAAAATAACAATAACGTAATAATGTGAGTAAAAGAGTTTTAAGTTAGTTTATGTATCGGGGCTTTGAAATTATTGAAAAATTGTTCGAAGCGATAGTGGGGACCACCTACGTGGGCTATTTTAGTTGCGTGAAATTTTGTTTAGTCTATTGTAAACATTGGGTCTCTATATTTGTATCAGGTTATTGCCAACGTTGACGCACCTTATTTTATGATAGTCATTCATATATTGAAATAAAACTACTTTCGGATCCTTTAAAGTATCCATGGTTTGCCCATTACCATGGATGCTGTAAAGGATCCAAAATGTCGGGTTAAAATAATATCAATATTCCGCGATAAAATCCGTTAAAAGTTTTTTTATTCTAATATTCGCGTAAGTGTAAGATATTTTTTAAAACTCTCCATTCTTTTTCTAAAAATGTTTGCATTTGTAAAGCACTATGGAGATTAAAACACTAATTATCCACACACTAGTTTATATTTGAGCAGAGTTACAGCTTAGTTCAAACACTCAGTTACAATACATTCAATAATGGTTGTCCTACCCTATTTATAATATTTCGTAGTTATCAAATCAAATGTAAAATATTTATTAAACACATTTAAATGTTCTAAATTAATACTAATAATTGATGTAATATAATATTGATTAATAATTATGGTTTATCTAAGCATGAACAACATCCGGAAACATAACAATTTAATAATCATGCCATTATACGTCACGCCCGCTGAATGTCTATCTGGTAGTTGTTAACACTCGGCCATCCTGTACTGGGAGTGTCCCACGACCACCGTTGTCTCCTCCCGTTGCGAACCCGAGGTTCTGAAACAGAAAAGGAAGCAGAGCAGTACTTTGTATACTATTATACCTACAAACATTTTATGGTTGTGTCATTGTTTATACTTTTCACACGGGGAGCGGCTACTTATTAATGACACACAGATTTATTTACAGATTAATAAGATACCGAAACATATAATGGACTTAATCACATAGCCGTCCTGTTTTTAAGACTTGTTCACGCAGCTACTTATACTTATATGGAGTTGATCACATAGTCATCCTACTTTTAGGTCTATCACACAGCGACCTGCAGTTGTATGGCCATGATCACATAGCCATCCTACTTTTAAGTCTATCACACAGCAACCTATAGTTATATGGACATGATCACATGGCCGTCCTACTTTTAAGTTTATCACACAGCAACCTGTAGTTATATGGACATGATCACATAGCCGTCCTATTTTTAAGTTTATCACACAGCAACCTGTAGTTATATGGACATGATCACATAGCCGTCCTATTTTTAAGTCTATCACACAGCAACCTGTAGTTATATGGACATGATCACATAGCCGTCCTATTTTTAAGTTTATCACACAGCAACCTGTAGTTATATGGACTTGATCACATAGCCGTCCTATTTTTAAGTTTACCACACAGCAACCTGTAGTTATATGGACTTAATCACATAGCCGTCCTATTTTTAAGTTTACCACACAGCAACCTGTAGTTATATGGACTTGATCACATAGCCGTCCTATTTTTAAGTTTATCACACAGCAACCTGTAGTTATATGGACTTGATCACATAGCCGTCCTTAAATGATTATTAAGAGTTTATCACAAAGTATTCAGTAGTCATATAATTAGTATTATTTTATACATGGTATGATCTAATACTGGTATTTAAAGATCTATTAGCTTTGAAGAAGATCAATCAAATCATCCCTATCTACTTCTCGATCACTGCCTGCGCTATCATCCTCAGATATCATTGTTTTGTACGGACGTAGAGTTTCACCCCGAACTACAGCACTGAACTTCCTATAGCCTTTCATACCCTTTATACTTGAAATAGTATATCGATCTAACGAGTGTTCGGCCTTAGATATTTTGTATGGACCCTTGTATAATCCATTCATCTTCCTAGTAACGCCAGTACCAGAGTCTCTAGCTATACCCCCATTCCAAAGAACTAATTGGCCTATTTTATACTTAGTACATATCTTACGGTTCCTGGCAAATCGCGCTTTCATGGTAGTCATGTTTCTATCTATACGGAGCTTAGCAGTTTCCCTAGTTGCCTGGAGTTCATTTTGTTGAGTCTCAGACGTTGAGGGTGCATCAGAAGAGAAAGAGATATCTAGAGTTTTTGTGACCAAACATGAGGTTAACCGGCGAAAAACCGGTAGTTGCGTTTGGTGTATTATTGATACCCCAGACTATATCATCTAACTTATTGTCCCATGTGCATTCACTTTCCGACATAGTATTAAGACCATTTAATAAAGTACGGTTTATGCGTTCGACTTGGCCATTAGAACGAGGGCTGGCTATTGCGTTCAAAATATGTTTAAATTGGTTTTCTTGAGAAAACTGTTCGAAATATCTACTCGTAAATGCTTTGGCTCTGTCAGTTATGATTCTTACTGGATAACCAAACTGTATAATAATTTCTTTAAGTAACCTAATAGTTTCTACAGAACTACAGTTCTTAGCCGGTCGAGCAAATACAAACTTTGTGAAAACATCAATTACTACAAGAATGTATTTCCTTTACGTGTTTAGCAAAAGGACCAAGATGGTCGACGTATAAGGTATGCATAGGTATGGCTAGTTTGTTAATTGGATATAATTCACCTTCCAACCTACCATAATTGCCTTTGTTATACGCACATTGTAAACACGATTTTATATAAATTTCCTTATGAATCGTGTCATGTCTTCAAACCAAAACTGAGCTTTAATAGCACCTTCACATTTTTCGAAACCGGGGTGACCTATTTGATCGATTTTTGGAGTAAGCCGTATTTAGCTAATTTAGGGATGACAAAGCGCTCACCAGCAACAGTTTTTCGGAAGAGTATATTATCTTGTTCTATATCTATATACTATCAGCCAACAATGTAGTTGACTGGTAAATTTGAATCAGATTTATCATGAAGTCTAGAAATAATATTTTGTAAATTATCATCTTTTAATTGCAGAGTGATTAGCCAATTCGAATAATCACTTATGAGTATTGTATTTGTAGTAGGGTTTCTACTTAAAGCATCTACGTGTTTCATACGCTCGCCTGGCCTATATTCTATTTCCAAATCAAACTCTTGTATGGTTAGCCACCAACGAACGATTCGAGGAATTAAATCGAGTTTTACAAGAGTCGTCCTTATGGCGGCACAGTCTAACCTTAACTTTGATCCCTGTCAAATAAATTCTAAACTGTTTAAGGGATTCAACGATAGCGAGGGTCTCAAGCTCATAGCTATGATAATGTTTCTCTTCTTTGCTGGTTACCCTACTAAAATAAGCGATTGGTTTTAAAACTCCATCAGTTTGATATTGCATAAAAATTCCGCCTAAACCTAATTTGCTAGCGTCTGTGTGCAATTCAGTTTTAGCATCGCAGTTGTAAATGGCTAACAGGTTTTTCAATTAAACGTTGTTTAAGGGTATTAAACGCCTCTTTCTGCAAATCTTTTAACAAATTTCCTAAAATAAGACGTCAATCCAATAAATTGCCTAATTTCGTGTACCTACATTACGCGGCCTATTATATTTTGCAACGCAATTTATTTTAGCTTGGCCTGGTTGTATGGTGCCAGCTAAAATTTCATGGCCTAAGTATGTGGCACTATGCTTTAAGAAAAGAACATTTACTCAAATTTAATTTTAAATTTGCCCATGCTAGTAATTGTAAAACCTTTTCCAAGAGTAATAGGCCTTCCTGTACTGATATTGTAGGTAACATTACGTCATCAAGATATAGTGCAATATCTTGATCGATTTTCCCTGTCATTTGTATTAAGCGAGAAAATACAGCCGGTGCATTTGCCAAACCCTGATTGCGTAACGAATGCAGTCTTTGGTATAGACTCCTCATCTAGACTCACCTAATAATAACCTTGGGCGAGGTCAAGTGTAGTAAAGAAGAATTTGCCTGATAGCTTATTGACTTGGTCTTCAGTATGCGGTAATGGGTATCGATCTTTGATGGTATTAGCATTCAATGCCCTATAATCAACACATAGCCTATAGTCCCCACCCTTCTTCTTGACTAGTACTACAGGACTCGCGTAATCTGACATAGACTCCCTTATGATACCTGTCTCTAACAAGTCCTTGACTTTACCCTTCACGATCTCATTTTCCTTATGTGACAATCTGTAAGGCTTATAATGCACTGGCCGGTTATCTATAGTGCAAATGTGCATCTTTATGAGGTCAGTGCAACCTTCAGCAGTCCTTGGTACTTGTGGCAAACGAGTGAGCATACTTATTTAAGAGACATAGTACTTGTTCGTTCTCCGTACGACTAAGGAAACCTTTATCGATATTTAAAAAAATAATTCGCGAACAATTAGTATCTGAGCTATCTATAGCTAGTATTTTAGATTCATTCCCATCACTTATTGGTATTGACACTAATTCCGCCCTAGCTATTAGTCTATAGTCCTCCCACACTACATCAGTATAGCCTAAATTAATAACCTTCAAATAGGTACGACACGAATTAATAACAGCGGCAGGTATTAAATAAGTTAATTTTCCTAACTGCATCCATACTGTACGAGTTAAGAATGTACAGTCCCTATGACTTTCAAAACAGTCAATAAATACTTTAACATACAATTGAGTTTGCTTTGGTATTCTAACCTTATGCTTTAAGCGTACTGAAAATGTTTCAATAAAGTCTGATGCGTGTAAATCCATGTCCAAAAATAAATCCTGTACAACTTTACTTTTGACGAAACGTATAGAAGAAGCTGAAGTGACTAGACTAACGTCTTCACTATTAATCATACTTTGTCCACGTAATAAATCGACATCTGATGTAATGTAATTAGTCGATTCGAATATTCCATCCAATATCACACTATCTATTAAAATACGTAAGCAACATAAACCGAGTGAATTAACACATGCTCCGCCAAACCCTCTCATGACAGTAGTACTAGGCTCGATTTTAACCTCTAAGTTTATGGCTTGTGATTTACAAAGTAGATTTAATTGCTGCCAGTGTCTATGTAAGCTACGAGACGCTTTCCATTCACTATTACAGTTTTCTTATACATATCGGCATATACATCATAGGTTATATTATGCAGTACTTGACTAACCTTTTGTGGTTGCTGGCGGGATGTCCCAGCTGTGAACCAGCATGCCGCTGTGGTGTGCCCGCTGCGCTGACAGTTTTCGCAGCGCTGTTGTTGTCTGCAGTCACGCGCCTCGTGACCCGGCCGCCGACACACGTAGCATATCTTCAGCTGGAGCGGGTAGATCGGTGTAGAATCTTGCACATTGCTTGCAGCACCTCGTCTCCAAGTAGATTCACGCGTAGTATACGTCTCCACTCGTTGAAAATTTTCACTTTCTAGCAGAGTCTCGTAGACGCAATTGCATAACAAAGGTTCGATCAGTATCATGCCAGCCGTAGACATCGCCCAACTGATCTAATTTGTGGAGCCACCCGACAACGTTGTTATTATTATCGTCAGGTCGGAACTTTGGTATCACCTCGGCGTCACTGGGAGCAAAGTGCCTGTTTTTACTGTTTCTGCTCTTCCGAGGGTCGACATCGGTAACGGAATCGCTATTCTCGTGTTCAGAACTCGAAACACAAAATTTTCGTTTGCGTACACCCAATCCGTTCAGGTATGGTCCGGACATTATAGAAGAAGAAAAAAAAAAAGTATCCCACTTCTGAGATGTAAAGCACTATGGAGATTAAAACACTAATTATCCACACACTAGTTTATATTTGAGCAGAGTTACAGCTTAGTTCAAACACTCAGTTACAATACATTCAATAATGGTTGTCCTACCCTATTTATAATATTTCGTAGTTATCAAATCAAATGTAAAATATTTATTAAACACATTTAAATGTTCTAAATTAATACTAATAATTGATGTAATATAATATTGATTAATAATTATGGTTTATCTAAGCATGAACAACATCCGGAAACATAACAATTTAATAATCATGCCATTATACGTCACGCCCGCTGAATGTCTATCTGGTAGTTGTTAACACATTAGATCACACCTTTTTTTAAATTTAATACCAATCGACTACACGATTCTATAAAAAAGAACAGTCTGAAAATTTTAAAATAGTCTCACTAATCGGCCAGTATTATAATACCTTCAAAAATACATACCACAGCGCACATAAATTCGGCCAACCTATCGATCGTGCGGCATCGAAAAAATTGGTCCCACCCTTTTAATCAGACCAACCCCCGTAATGAAATCTGGGACGCCATTAAGGGATTAAAAATAATAACTACCCCATAAGCGGGGGTCGTGATTGGACATGAGGGTCCAAACGTCCCTCTTAATGAGCTATTGACATTATTTTGAGGGTTCAAAATAGGAGCACCCATTTTCGGAAAGTATTATAGAAACACAGAATATATACTTGCAACTTGTATTGATTTCTCACACTTACGTGAATATCAAAATTAAACTACTTTTTTGGGTTTTGTATCAATATTTAATATTAATGCTTTCATATTCACTAAAATATTTATATTATTTATAAAAAAATATAGGACAAGAAATATTAACTAAAAGTTAGCAAATATTCAGTCAATTTCAAGCTGGAATATAAAATTTTCAGTGATAAAAGGACACAACTCATGGGCCCCAATCATAACCCAAGTATTACATTACATTTTAATTACATCTAGCTTAGCTATATCAGCCTATATGTATGTAGGTTCGTGTTTTTGTTCGTCATGTTTGTTAAATTAAACAAGACATAGGAGCGATTCGATCCCCTATTTACCAATTATTCTTTTTTTTTTGTTTGCGACAAACTCGTCGGGTCAGCGTTTTAATTCAAAATGTCGGACGGGGGAGATTTTTCGATGACGCTTTCCCGATGTAATTAAAAGTGTAAAAGTCGATCCCATTTTACAAGCGTTTTTTTTTTGTTATGGATATACCGCTGTAAAATCCCTAAAAGTATTTTCATTTCAATACTTTATAATAAAAGAAAGCAATAACTGTTATTACATTGAAAAATATAAGTTATTCGTATAATTAATTTAAAACTATGAATAAATAAATGACATAGATGGAAACAATAGTAAGTATATTAAATAGGATAGCATTCAAAGTTGAGGGCATTTGTTTTTCTTGTCCAGCGAAGCAGAAATTGTAGTAGGTACCTACTTATTGTGACTAATAAAGAATAATGACATAAAAATGCAAAATATTATATTATAGCATATAAAAACCACAACACAGAATAAAAAATACGCATAATATCCACTTTTTCAATTCTAAAAACTATTTAAACAAATCGTAATTCGTATATTCGTAATTTTCCTTTTGGATCCGATTCAGAATAATTGTGGAGGTCAACCTATATGATATTCTTTGTGATGATGTGGTGATGATGGTAGACGCATTAAAAACGATCAGTGTTGCCTCCTCTGTTTCTCAATGAAAAAAAATAGCATCCTCATGTTTTCCTTTACTCTCAGTTCACCGCGCTCAGCACACGTAAGCGACTACTTCACAAAGCGCTCTGTGTACGTCTTGACGTAACATACCGGCTGGCGCCGCGTCTGTTAAATATATCCCCGGTTAAGTCACAAGGGGATGAGCAGACGTCACCGGCTAAGCTTCTTGGCAAGAGTGCGTCACAGATACTGTGTAGGTTCTGTATAGAGCTGTAAGTTGTAGGTTTTGGCTGGTTTAAAATTGTTATTTAGTTGTACTATTCCGTATACACACTATCCCGTTGATAATAGTCACACATTATGCACATACATAGATCCAATGTCCATTAAATCTCAACTTCAAAATCGAACACAAGTACTCCAACTTGGCAACCAACCAACACTATACCATTAACTTATTTTAACTCTATTTGGTTATTTTTAAATGAAGGAATTTCATGTTACAAAATATACTTAAATCTTCGCACCCAAACATAAATATGAATTTCAAACTACCACCTTCGTCAATAACTGCTTATATATTTTATCATTCATATTATGCCGTGTTAAATTTAACATACTTAAATTCAACACAATCACACGGTAATGTCAGCTCTAAATAAATCCTCTTCTAAAACGTATTCGAACCTTACGATCTTGTCTCAAATGATCCTGGATTACCGTTCACATGTCTATCATTACACCGCACTCAAAAACCAATCTTCACATTCGATCGAAATAAAGTTGCTTTTACTTTGACATTGATACTTGTGCGTTATTTTAACACATCTATTGACACATGTGATGATTTTATGCCTGTGTGTTTATCGTGTAGTTATCTTAAGATGTATCTTTTGCTCGTCTCATGCTGTGTATAGTGTAACAGTTTCATTCAATCTTATTTATTGGGATAACACGTGATCCTTCCTGTTATTTCTTGGCACGGCTCATAGAAAGTTGTTCGTAGGTATATGTAATCTGCACAGCATTCATAAATTATGAGAGGTAGGGCATAGTGAGATTCCTCGCTCAAATTGAGCTGCCCGACTGGGGAAGTACCTCCGCCTTACAGAAGACCGCAGTGAATCAACAATAGTTGTATTTCTGTGAATGAGTAAGGTTACCAGAGCTCGTTGGGGGAGTGACTATTCTGACAGCATAGGCATTCCTTTTGCTGTCAGTTTAGTAACTTCCTATTTTTAGAAACCTAAACGGTTTCTGCAGGGGTTGGCAACGCATATGCAAGCCTTCTGGTATTGCAAATGTATATGGGCGGCGGTGATCATCAGGTGAGCCGCCTGCTCGTTCGCCGCTTATCAAAAAATATCACATTAAAAATAAAAAATATAAAAAAATATCATCTATTTCACAAGTAAATCTTTTAAGGAGGATTTTGTATTTGGTGACGCTTTTAATGGAGGTAATGGTACTGGCAACCGGGCGCGGTTGATGACCTACCCTATAGGATCGAATTCATCCCCACGCCTTGGAACCAATCTATTCGCGTACTGTTCGGTTCCAAAGGAGGTTCGTAAGTTCGTTTGCCACCAATGGGCAGTAATAAAATAAGGATACGTGGATGATTTTCGCCATATTATGCATGAAACTTAAATCACGTTGACATTGCTGTCGGTGTCGTTATAGAAGGCTTGTATGGTGAAGCTAAAAAGTAATCTAAAGCAGTCCTCCATGTCATAGTCTGATCATTAATTCGACAGTCGCATTAGCATTGGTCTGGATTAATAATATTTAGCAAAGTTATTACTGTAATTCGGTTCAAAGATACCAGAAAGAATGGCGGATGTATTTTCAATCATAGTCTTTGCTTAGTTTTAAAACTGGTAAAGCCATAACTATCAAGTTCTTAAACGTGATGAGTCGCATATGCGACAAAAGCGTTGTACATTAATTTTATGAATCAAAATTACAAATGCAACGAGATCGCACATAGCACCCTATATCTTCACCCCCTATACATACTCGTGTAGTGCACAGATAACGCAAACACTATGGGGGTGTAACACCATCATGCCCATGACGGCACCCCGGAATAAATCGAATTTATGGCCAACTCATGTCATCACTGACGGCACCATGTAATAGAGAGAAAGCCAAAAATTTGCAAACCAAATAAAAGGTATTCAAAGACAAAATGCATACAGGTACTTAATTTTACTAAGCTGAAACAATATCAGATCAGATTAACTTAAAATTGGAATAGATTTTGTATTTATTCATCTGTCACATAAATTAACCAATACCAATATTAACTTTGGTTTCATAAACCTCGTTCGGTGCTCCCTGGAAGACTTTGAAAGGGACCTATAATAACACCTAGAATGCAAACTATGAATATAGGTTGACATTCGAATTTTGAAGGAAATTCTCACTAGAACGGCTACAAAGGATGAAAAATATCTCAAATATTTCGGTGCAGAAAAATAAACGGCCAAAAAAAGCAAATTATTAATAATAAATCTAAATTCTATATTTTACTTAGGAAGGTGTTTTATAAACGACAGTATTGCATTATCCGACACATAATTAAATATAAAACAGCAATGTATAAATAAGAATTCCACCTACTATTAATGTTTAAAAAATAGTTTTCATTGTCCTTCTTACATAAAATCATTCACAAAAATATAGTACACTACCTACACATAGCCTTTAGTAATCCTCTTGCTAAGTGCACTTGTCAATACCGACCATGGGGCTCACATCTACCCATCTATTCAAATACTGCCTAAAACCTTTAAAATACCGTCCAAAAACCTTCAAAACAGTACTTAATGAATCCTATTACAACGACGTAGAGCTGAAATTCGTTGATGAAATATTTTGGATGAGGGCAGTTTAAAATTGTACTGATAGTTTCGTCGTGAAAGGACTGCCATTTTTTAATCCTAACGTTGGAGTGCACTTTGTCAAACTGAGGGGTAATTACTTCTCTATATACATAAGTACAGACATCATAATATGATGTGAATAACACATTCTATGTGCTTTTGAACAAAATAATAACTTCTATTTGGACAATAGGACATTCATTGTCGACCCTCTTACTGGCCCACTGTTTGGCACGGGTCTCCTTTCATTTGAAAACGATTAAACTGTAATGATTACAGCTGGTTGTGGTCATTACAGGGTGTAATGCTAGCCTAATCCCGGCTGGTAGACTTCAAATGCCATCGATGTAACCTTTAAAGCATGTAGGTTTCCTCACGATGTGTTCCTTTATCGTTTGAGCATTTCACATAGTCAGTGGCCTTGGGTTTGAACTCGAGACCATTGATTTTACAGTCACGGCCCTCAATAGGACATTGAAAACTCGTATTAAAAAGTCTTTTAGCAAATGAAATACTAAAACTCGAAGTGGAAGTAAGAAAGCAAACGATTAAAATTTGCACAGCCATTAACCGTGTTTGGAGCCTTCAGGACTTCCCGTAAGAGGCCCGCCAGCTACGGAATTAAATGGCAATCGATTACAAGTAGCACCCGCTATTGGGGAAAATTAACTGCAGTCGCGGTAATGACGGGAGTTTTGACCAACGAAATATGTATTTAATTTTTTTCTGCATGGATTGTATTGATATGGACATATTCCATATGGTGTTCAGAAAATCTTTCGGCGATTTATATTTCCTTATAATATTTTCTACCCGTTTCATCATCAGCAACTTGTTTACTGCCCACCTATTCTCACAATATTTTCTTTCATCTATTCAGTACCTATATGATAGGTAAATAAGCACCTGTTTCGAAAAGTGGATAATGCATGAGATTAAACTTAATACTTTTGACTTCACAGTTCACTGTTCGAAACACTTGGCCATCATATCAATCAAGGATATTCCCGTTAAATTAAGTGATAATTAAATAAACAGAAACACAAGCTTGAGCAATGATCTCGATAATTCATAGCTAAGTTACTTACATGCGTATCGCTTATAGCTACAGTATACATATTGTACTTATACTATATTAAATTTTTCTTCAGCATCAAAACACCTATCCTTAACGCGAGCTCAAAGATCTAAAGAAGGAAATATCCTAATTAAATATGGATGCAACGTAATGAGTTATGCAAATATTGTAGACGGTGGCTAACGATTGGGGAGGGAGGGGGTATTTTACGGAGGGGGAGGGGATGAGATAGATACTTCGATTCAAGAGTACCGTCGGACAAATCATTTCAAGTATTTACTTAAACAATCTTTGGTATGCTTTCTTTGAAAATTATATTGAAAGGGTTGCTCTGAATTACTTTGTTTGCAATATTTTTAAGGGAAAGGGGTTGGGCAATTTGCTAGTATTAGAAATATAAATTAAATTGAAGGGGTAGATGGAAATTTTATAATTATGTTGGGTAGTTTTGCCTGCGACCATGTAGAAAAGTTAAGACAGAAGTTAAGACATTCGAAGGACTCAGATAGATAGATAATTGTTATATTTTAATAAATCGACTTCTATTTGAGACCACGAAAAACCGGTTCTGTGTAATTTACTCTTAAAGTATTATGCAAAAGAAAACACGATGAAAAACAATAGCAATTTGAAATTCCCAAACTCCAAGAATTTTTGATGATGGTGCTTTATTTAGCATTTTTCTGTGCTCTGTACCTTAATGGGAATTTTGAAGAAAAACTGTTTGTTGTTCGACAAAGTCATTATTATAATGTAAGTCGCCAGTTGGCTGGGAAAAGTTTCTTAAGTGGGCAACATTATAAATTATTTAGTAGATGTTATACTTTTTGTGTCTGTGTTGATTTTAATAGGTAGATTTTGTTAATCTGTTTGGAATATTAATCTATTATTGACATTATTAATTTCGTTCGTCTCAAGCTGATAAAATCGTTCCTCCATCTTGTATAAGAGACATGCATGATAATAAGCATGTAAATAAAAAACAACTAAATAATAGTAATACAATCAAAGATTTATTAGCAAAGTGGTAAACTTTTAATAAAAAAAAATGAAAAAGAGGTCAACAATCGACTTAATGAATGTGAAGACTATAGTAAATATAGATTAATAAACCAGACAAGCCTCAAATATAGCAGTAAAACAATATAAAAGTTATAGAACGCAAGGTGGAATTAAATTCATGAAAGGTTTTTTTGTTAAATTTACCAAAATAATATAACGCGCGATTGTAATGCCTAGATCTATCCGCGATACACTAAAATGCCTGTATATTTAAGTCATAGGCAACAAACGCAAGATTTTTCCTATCAACAGCAAGCCATAAATACACTTTAAGCTGCTAGTGAGAATTTCACAAACTAAAACCTGAATAAAATGCATTTTATTCACATGAAACCAAAGTAGATATTTGAATAAACCGCAACCGCAAAAATATTCTGTAATACATACTAGAGACTATATGATATTTAATTCAACGAACAGATAAGTGAAATTACATTACAGTAAATTTATTCGGATATAACACAGCGCCATCTAGTTCCAAGCTAAGCAACGAAGCTCGTGATACGTTGATCATAAAGATTTAACTATTTATTTAGTCTCGTTTACGGATATTTATTTATGTTATACTGAAGGTTATTACAGTCTGAAAGGACTTCATTAGCTCTAAGCCAAATACTTTAAAGTGCTGTTGAAACTTTCATTTAGGTAGGTACTCAGTTGTTGAATGAAAGCATGGGGCCTGAAGTCTGAAGTACCTATTACTGTAGATATAAAAAATATGAAATGATCATGAAATTAATGCGTCTTGTTTTTTTACTATTTCACGAATATTTAAGAGCCTTATTAATAATAAAATGGACCATATTTTAATAACTTAATGCATTTTTAACATGGAAACAAATTACCTCAAAGACAGCATTTTCCTTTTTTTCAAATAAGGAAAGAAACAAATAAAAAACAACTAAGCAACACAATATAATAATTATAATATAAAAACATTAAACAGAATTAAATACTACCTCATTTATATAAATATTATCTTCGTCCGCCATGTTGAATCTTAACCCTTAACCCTAAAACGCGACGTTACATTTTAATAAAATTCTTCAGCAAACATTAATGAAGTCGGGCACTAAACAATCACTGCTATTGTGGCGCTCGCGTCGCCATTATGATTTTAACCGAGATAATGTACGGGAAATGACGGCAAAAGAAATTTAATTCGCGTAACGATGAAAGGGTTATATGGGGTCGGCTTTGATAAATAAAGCGGAGAGACCCCGGGGATATTACTGGCCCCTTTTTTGCTCTACATATTGATATTAATGCTTGTGAATTTTGTCAAAATTGCGCGTAAGCCTTTATGTTTTGGGGTTCGGCTCGGTTTTTATATGTTGCAAGCCTGTTGTCTCGTTTTGCGTAAATGAAATATTATGGTTGTCTTTTTGGGAGCGAGGCATTTTAGAGCGTGTTCCTCTTTTTGTAACAAAATGTTGCAGATTGTGTAAGTCTTGTAAATGACTATAATAAATTTTGATATTCTGGAAATTTTATTTATGCTTTGGGTAGATTTTACTAATAATAATTATATCTCATATACATTAATTTTATTTTATAATTTAGGTAAGGCAATGATAACGATGTAACTAATATTTTTGCAATAGAATATCACAAATATACCTCAAAGATTGCTTATTAAGATTATACCATTTTTTTATGAACACTAGAACATAAAATAAAAATCAAACTTTATCAGAAATACACCAACAAACTATACCTGCTGAAAAATACAGGAACATAAATAAAGATACATAATAACTACACGTGCAATGTATCAATTTCTTTACCTCCCCCTCAAATTAATGAAGCCCGCATGCTTTTAGACAAATCCCAAAAGTGTTGCCACTCCTAACATGTCCGTATCAGATACTTCATTAATATTTCGCCATCATCCCGGTAATTAAGCGGGGGTCCCACCGTCGCAGCGAAAGGGTTACGTAAATATTACGCAGGTTATATTCAATATTCATTTCAGTGAATCTTTGTCAGTTAACAAAGGATTTTGTGAGGAATGGATGCTGTGGTTCAAAGGGGTTGCTTTTGGATTATGTTGTTTTGGTCCTTGGAGACAGAAATATGTTATATCATTAGGAATAAGCCCTATCTTCGTGTACCTTTATAAGTATATATTATTTACGAGGATCTCATGGTTAAGTAATAAATACTGGATGTCCATTCTTCAAGATACAGACGTCTTCATGCCTCAGAGAGCATAATATGCCGTCAGTTCCAAACTTTTGACTATAGTTCGTGATAGTTCCTTGATGATTAATTTACTCTTAGCATATCGACATAGTCTAGTTATCGTATTGTGGTAGTGAGAAGACAGTCATTTCACTTAAAATAGTTACTTAATATCTTGCCCCATATTGGGTATGCACATAACTTCCAACAGTTAGTGGTGTTTTGTTTAGTTGTATTAAGGAGATTGTCCTGGAGATCGGACTGGAAACCTTTGCCTAGCGAGTCCACTAGTCACACCACTAGACTATCACAGCTGTTTATTTTGTCATTATAGAATTAAAATTAATTACAATATTTATTATACATACCTAAAAAAAAATCATTGGTACGTCGGACTAGAAAATGATACCTTAATTTTTTTTAAATAGATCATGTAATACTAAACATATTATACCTATAGTATTTCTTGACACTCACGCGAATACTATTGAAATAAAATTACTTTTTACGGATTTTATATCGTATATATTTTTTAAATCTATCTTTTCAAATCCAGTAAAGGACCCTAGTTATGCACTTACATATATTTCGGCATTGCATTTTTATTTCTATATAGATAATGTAGGTTGTATACAGCGTACGTATGTACATATATGTATGTATGTATGTATGCTCATCTGCCCGCACGCGTAACATAGGTAATTTGTACACGGAGGCTCGTGATTAGAAAGTATATGAAACGTTACACATTAGAATAATTAAAAAGGTTTTGCTGCACGACTTTGCTCCCTATCGTCATAGCGTTATGATTTCGTCGCCCGAGTACACACGTCTTCGTTTCGGCAGCCCTGGCATGTATGGTCAGCAAAATAAAAGAACATTTAAATATAATAATTATAATTTCAACAGTATTTCATTATTTTATTTTTCGTGAGAACAGGCCTGCACTAGTTTTACGTTATATGTCTTTGTTGTTATTAGTTTGTCATCAATTTAATAAAAACAAGATTCCTTGGAATAAATCTCTTATTTTCCTTAAATGAGCAAAACGAAACGTCTATAATTTTTGTTTTTGTTTTGTTTTTGTGTGTCTTTTAGCCTGTCTTAGTACGATTTCACATAACAATTAAATAATTAAATTATGTAAGGCTAAGTTTTAAATACCGTTTAGTACGCAACTCAACTGCAGATCATTAGTATCCTTCACAACACAGCTTCCACGGTGAATAAATAAATATGCAAAATACCGTGATTTCCGCCTTCACCGTTCATATTTTTACACAAAGCTGTAGCTAAAGGCTATAAAACACAACTTGTTTCATTAAACTGCGACTGACATAGCTTTTTATAGCTGACTAAGTATACGCTGACCTTTTGTGAAGATTTCTTGAAGCCTTTGTAAAGATGTTATGGTTAATGAGACGGATGGTAGGTAAGGATCCCAGGAAATATTCACGTGAATAACAACAGGTATCAAAACTCTTGGCTGTTGGCATAATACAATATTATGCGGTAAGCTAGTTTTACGCGCTAATAAGTTGATAGTATTAATATTATTACATACTAAGAATTATATTTTTCTAAAAAAGGAATTGTAGTCATTTGTTATTGGTTCGGCGTCTGCACTAGAAGGATTTATTTTATGTTGTAGGGAAAAAAAACTTCTAACTAAGAAAAATACACACTATAAAAAATGATATATAAATAAGAGTGTGAATCTATTTTAGGTTGAAGATATTTTGGTTATCATAATTATCAAATTTTGTTATCAAACGCTGACTTAAAATGTTAAAAAAAATATATATACAACTTTATTATTGTCCTCCTAGACCGTTGTCTTTTACGGTCATATTCTCTAACATATGCAATAGGAAGATCAGACACATTACACACTCATAAATGTCAAAAAGAATGATGTTTGATACTTTATTTATTTATTAAAACTTTATGCACAAACAAATGTACAAAGGCGGACTTAATGCCTTAATATTCTAATATCAAACTCGAAAATTTAACTTAAAATTAAATTGCGACAAATAATTATACAAAAAATATTATGAAATTGTCTTAAATTGATAGGCTAACCATACCAGTAGTTACGACAAGTCGCGAGCGTAATATTTCACTATCAAATTCACACGATCAGCCGAACATCTGTCACGATCTTCACTATACGCAACTCGTCTGAATAAGGCCACGAAATTACCGAACTAAAAGAATATTTTCCACATATAAAAATGATAAGTTGGTTTATGTAATTTGGGTAGCTCAGGACCGGTCATCGTGGAAATTCTTGGGAAAGGCATAAGTCTAACAGTGGTCGTCATTCTGCCAAAATGATGATCATGTGCAAGAACTTCCAAAACTCAGAGCACGAATTTTGACGCGATATTCAACACTATAAAAGATTTTGCTTATAAATAAAAATATCGACAAACCTATTTTATTTCCATTTCGATTACCATCATATAACAACCATCACTGTCATTATGTCTTCGTACCCAAATTGCAGGAGTTCTATGCACAATATGCATGTGTTAATAAGTTGTTCTGAGAGTGATATTATTGTTTTCGATATAAACTATGCCACACTTATTCTATGGTATTTTATGGCACAGGACCGGTCGTAGTGGAAATCCTTCAGGGAGGCAGAAATGATAATCTTGTATGCTGAAATATCTGCACCAGAAACTATGAGTACAGGGCAACTCTTAACATCAATAAAGTAATCACATATTTAAAAAAAAAATTCAACCATTAACAAGAAAAGACTTCATGCAAAGTTCCACAAAGTTCTTTGTTTCATAGTTAAGTCCTTTTTTATTAACCCCAATTTTGTTTGGTTCATTTTAAGGTCCTTTTTCATTTATCCTAGAATCGCTACCAACATCATTTAACTCGCGATTTCAGTGGCCCGACTTAACCCGCCGTCGCATCCGAGCCAGGCCACTTGTTCGAACGTGCTCATTATTTTTTATACATAATCTTGCGCGAGTTATACTTTTCTATGATTAACAGTACTTTCGTTTCAAAGATTGATTATTAAAAATTTTGTTCGTCGTTAATTATATGTTTGAGTTAATTGAGTAATTTATGGTGATGTGTTTGGTTGTTCTGGCGTTTAGAATTAGGGTTCGAGTCGACATAACTTCAAAGTTAGCTAATTAATGCATGTAATTGGTTAATTTTTTGCGCATTACCTACTTTAATTAATCATTCTAGGACGACTAAAATTCGTGCTCTGGCTTTCGTGACTTATTCAAATTTTGTAAAATCTACATACCTACTAATTCTTTGACAAGACCTACTTAAAATGCAGCAATTTATACAATACTTGAAACCCGTTCTGGTTTCGCACGGATGAACTTTGATGTCTAAACACCGAAAACCGAATGAAAATCTGTTAAGCATTTTTAAGTTTAGTCACAACGTTCAGACTGGGGTAACTTTATTAAATAATATGTAGAACATAATTATAATGAAATAATAAAGAACTGAAAAAAAAACAATATAAAAAAAACATTAATCACATATACATATTTTTATCATACAGTATTTTCTGGAAACAACTACCTACTTATTTGATGGATGTGTCCTTTCCAAAAGCTTATTAATTATTTTTTACTTTATGATCGATTAACGTTATACGTAAATAAATGATCGCAAATCTTAAAGTCTCATTTTTTTTCTCATTTGTTTTAGTGACAGCTCATTTTCATCAAGCGATGGACTCCAATCTTGTGCAGTGAGATTGGGAATTACTCAATAAAGGAAATATACTTTTAAGGTAAGTTTTTTAATAATAATAGGCATATGAAAAATACAATTAGGGTTTTTCGTCCCGTAATACCTACTAGTTGAAATTTCTTATTAATTGAATCATAATTTCATATGAAATTACAAAGATTATGTACAAAGTCCCCGTGTAAAAATCTCTTTCCCAAGTCGTGCAAAATATGTTCTTTAGCCTGATTTCCAATATATTAAAAGTGTATTTAATAAACATACCATCACGCCTATCGTCCCCGAAATGTTAGGCAGAGGTGTACTAATGTACACCCACGTTTTGCCGGTATGTTTTTAGGTCCCATGTATGTACTTTATGTAGGGGGCGAGCCTATTGTATTACTGTAGTGTATTTAATTTCGTCAAATATACCTATTAAAAAATTACAAGCAATAATTTATATCCCAGTCAACATATTCTACAATCTTACAGATCAAATTGCTGTACACCATCTTACGTGTAGGTCTATAATTTTAGCGGCTTGCAACTCTTTTGGGCAGCGTACGCGCAATCTGCAGCCCTTACTGGAAACATAATGATGAACAATTGCTCCAGAGCGAACGTTTGAGAACACAATCACTATCGCCCGCCCTCGCTCCTTCTACATATCTTGATACTTGATCTGGGTGCAAGGAGTAAACTGATAGCTTGTAACACCTAAAAGGCATTGTACAGTGATTGTTGTATTTCGTGTTCATAAGGGTTTGCCAAACTTTGAGACTTACTAGGATCTTCTTACAATAATTTTTAAGTTAAACTCTCTCTTAAAATTGTGTATTCTTTAAGATTTTAAATGTGTACCTGTGTTTCTGTATATACGAGTATGACTTATCATGTACCGAGACACTTTAAACCCCATATTTTTTATTTAAATTGCTGTGTTTATTTCGTTCGGTCTGTAAAATTTGAAGAGAGAATGTGGTTTGTAAATAATTTTACTGAAAATTGTCAGGAGTTAGTAGAATAAGTCTTTGGAGTTTTCAGACATCGACATGATATTTACTAAATAAAGTTATTTAGTCAAAGGTCTCGATCCTTAGGCAACTGACAACAGATTTTTCAAACATGCTCAAACGGTGAAAAAAACTTGAGAAATTTTGATGGCATTTGAAGCCTATAAATACGCGCTCAGCTGGCGTTGTTAGGTTATACTGATGCACATTATATATGGATGCGTGATCAGCAGTATGACATTAAATGACATTTTGTGAACTGCTGTATCCAAAATTGCCCCAGATTTAACCTAATACGATCAAGCATTTCACTCGTCAGTTCGTAACTCGCCCCACGTACAATCACGCACAGAGCACCTAATATCATCATTAACGATTGTACCAAATACCTCATGATTAATGATGTCTTTATTGTCTTCACAGGCACGATTATACTACGATTTCTTAATTCGGTAATTAGGTGAGGCAAGATTTGGATGAGTGATGCTGCGGGCGGTGGTGTGATTCGTGGATCCTTGTCTGATGTGATTATAGTAAGCTATTGATTGTTGGGTAATAAAAACTTTGACTACGTGATGTTTCTAATGACTTGGGCATGAAAACTATGAGCATAACTTCTTGGATCTGTATGAGCAGAAACGTCCGCAATATGACAGCTATGTATTACCTATATGCTTATTATGCATGATTTTTTAAGCCTGTATTAGTGCTGTATTAGCTTAAACAAGGAATGTCTATTACATAGGTATCGGTAAAGAAGAAGGATTGTCCAAAAAATAGTTCTAAGTAAAAGTTATTGATTGCATAGTTTGATCTCAATAAATAAAGTATATATTTTTTTCTCAAAATCAAATCATGAGGACATACCTTCCCTCTTTCTTGCCTGTACCCTTCATTTTACATGCTTATATCATGAACCTATAGTCATCAACCAGGCATAAGACTAAATTCAGAGCTACTACTTGGATTTATTAGAAATTCATAAACCACCTGGCAATTGAACATAGGCACATCCTCATAGACCATCCACCGCGTAAATAAGCAGTACCTATTTGTCTAACATATAGGTACCCAAATATCACACCAACCTAGCTCTATTGTCTTCCTGTCCAAGGAACTTGTGAACACAATCAATATGACCCCAAAGTTAAGTGTGTTAAGCGATAATCATCACTATTATCAGAGAACGACGAGTTAAACAAAACAAAATATCGATTTACTGTAATCACAGCAGATGTGTACTAATCTTGCTTACTCATACATCTGTACGTGTATTGTATGTGTTGTTATATAGGGTGCTTACGTGGGCGGATGGTCGAGGGTAGGGTTAGCAGCGTCAACGCACCCACATCAAACTTTCAGCTGCTCGGACCCGCTGATAAATCAGCGAAAGACCATCGTGACAGCCCTGGATAGTCGTATGGAAAAGTGTTTCATTAAAAGCAATTGTAAAAGTAAATAGTTTTAGAGCGGCATTTTGAATCCAATGAAGCAATTTGTGTCCTAAGTGGGCGTAGTTTGAAATAAATTTTACTCAAGATAAATATCATAGAATCATTAAAGTTATTTAAAGTTAATGCTTTAATGTTAAATAAACATTTATTAAAACACTGCCGACTGACGATTTTTGATGAGAATATCAATTTAATTGCAGTTTTTGAAGTAGTTTCCTACAGGATATTAAATCGATCGATATTTTAACTAGTTAAACCTTAACTACCAACTTGACTCTACCCATATCTAATTTCTATTGCACATTTTTCTGTGGAATAGAATTATCAGCCATATGTATATATCATTATCATCATCATCATCAGCCTGCTAGATATATAAAAATTATAAAATTACAAATCTTGCTGAAAACCTTATTTATTAATCGCAAATGAAGTATAAATCTTAAAAAAAAGACATTAAAAAAACACTCAAAATATAAATATTTTTAAAATGAAACGGTACTTACCTAGTAATACATAAATTTAGAAAAATAAATAAAAAAAGTTCTTATTACAAAATATGTTGTTGATGAGTAGTATTGTACATGTGTGCCCCACTGCCACAGTTAGGGAGACGATACAATGACCTATTTGGAGGGAGGGGAGGGGCGGGACGGGACGCGAGGGTATTAAATATTCCATGCTTTTCGTTTCGTCAGTTTGGGGATGTTACGTACGTAAATAATGACAACGTTTGTCTTATTTACTGTTTTGCTACCATCTATATCTAGAAATCCTTTGTGGTCGAGGGATTTCTTGGCTATGGCTATATGGCTTTTGTATGCATTTTATTTTGATACATACATTCACTCACGCCTTTTTCCCCTGGGGGTAGGCAGAAACTACAGAATGCCACGCGCTACGGTCCCTGCATACCACTTTTACCTCGTCCACATTCATACATCTCGTCATGCACGCGCGCCGGTTATGAGTACTGCGTATTTTGATAATATTATATTTATTCTTCTAAGTACGTTTATTGATTTTTATTGAACTGTTTTGTCACTCGTGAGTCACGCAGGTCTGGTTGAAAACCAGCGCCAGGCAATTTGTCTGGCATATGCTGAACCTTTTCAGCGCAGTCATGGGGCACACGTTATTTTATATTGTCTGTTTATTTATTTATTTTCTTTCTTTATGGGTCGCGGGTTCGATTCCTACTTTATTATTTCCTATTTATCATTTACATTTTTTTTATCGATTACAGGCTATCAATTTACAGTTCTCAGTGTTTCGTACGTGTGATGTCTGTACTTATAAACACACACAGGATAAGGGAGAAAATCTTAATGTGAATCAATGTTTTTGTTAAAATAAACAAATATCTACGAATTAATTAATGGTCCACTCTTTCATATGGTTTGCTCCATAACTTTAAGTAACTAGTTGTAGAGAAAATACACCAACAAATATGTCATATTTTTTTTCAATACTGTATTAATTTTACTATTGTAGTTTCGTATCTGTACTCAATGATTCTTTGATTATTGTCTATAATACTCATTGAATATTATACATTGACATAAAATTGTTTTTATGCAGCATTGATATTATTTTAATACTGACGCTTCGGATCATTTACAGCATCCACAGTCAGAATACAACGATGGACACCGTTCAGGATCCGTAACGACGGGTGTGTAAAACGTTAGTTAAAATAACATTCTAGATAAATTGACTTACCATAAATATTAAGTAGAGGCGAAAACTTAAAACTACGACTCAAAATATTCCAATGTTACAGAAACTGAGAACTTAAAACCACTTTACACTAATAACGAGACTCAAGTACACTCAGAACACAATTTATCAACAGACATTATTAAAATACGAAAATCTCAAGAGATGCTTGCAATATTTAAGCGCGGTACACACTACCACCTAAGGCTACGAGCACATCTGCCGTATCCGTCTCAGGATTATTATTAAACTCTTTAATAAAAGATTATTATTCAAGATGGCCGATTGGGTGCATAAAGGGGTGGGAACGGGACATTGGTGGGACAAATCTGAATAAATGGGGAATTTTTCTTTTCAAGTATTTTGGTTACCGGTTTAGGTTATATTGGCGTAGTTTTTAATTTGTGTTTTATTGTAACTGCACAAGGTATCTTCTTCTAAGCCTTTTCCAAAATAATTTAGACTCAGCTTACAGTCTAGTCAATTACTATTACCATCAGATTTCCACAACATTATCAGACTTGTTTGGTCTTGAATAGTGTTATTCAAGACCAAACAAAGATGTCAAAGACTTTCATATAACAACCAGGACAAGACAGACCAGACCAGACCGGATGGATCTCAGTGGTCACCCATCCACAGACTGACCTAGGTTCACACATTTTCATTTCACAGATGGATTGATCAGCGTGGTTACGCTGATCAATCCATGTAAGCTGTAAAAGGTACAAAAGTAACATGTATGTACGTAATGGAAACCGAATGGTTATGGAATTACAGAAGATAAAAATCTAACTTCCTCTTCTTTTCGTTGAGTTTTTAAAAATATATTACTTTAGTTGATGTTGAAACTACACTATAGACAATAAGAACGCTGCTTTGATTTTTGGCTCACATCACATAAACGACAAGCAATTCTTATCACGATAACATCTAAAAGCGAGCAAACACACCTTCGAAAATTAATACATAGATACATTTCCAACAAAAGAGACAGTGGAAAAAAATTAAAATCTTACAATGTATCAAACGCTCAAACAGGAGGCGGCCACGTCCTGGTGACCGCTAAAAGGGCCCTACGCACACCGTATCGAAAAAAACATACAAAACGGCTTTTTTACCCTTAGGGAACAGAACAGCTGCGCTTTTGTATAACAATGATACAGCCGTGTTATTTCCACCAACCCGGGGCAATCGACACACTGAGCTCCTACCCGACCTTGTAAAAATACCCGTGCAATATTCCCCAGTATTCGAAACAAAGTGCCTCCTGAAATTGGCCGCGTTGTAAACGATTGCGCACTGCACATAATATACGATGCCCTTTGTTAAAAGTCACGCTTCATTTGGGGCGAAATTGTGTCCTTTTTGTTGTTCCGAACATCGTGATGAGTGTAAAAATTGTGTGTATTGTCACATTTATTTTTGTGTAATATTAAAATTTTACATGGCTGTCGTATTTAAATAAACATTTTACTTTTTAAATAATAACTGCACGGTAACATTGCAACATCGCCATTTTGTAATATTCGAATAAAGAATACTAAAGCTTTATTTATACACGGTAGGGTTTTATGTAGCGCCGATCGCAGTGACAATTTCGTTTGTGTTCCGTTTTCAAAGTAAGGGATGTGATTGGTTGGCGTTTGGTGACAAATGGGCGACAAAGTATCGTGCTAGCCAATGAGCGCCCGGGATGGCAACGACTGCTGTCGACCGGAATAATGTGACATGAATAATAGTGGATGTCATTACAATGTGGTGACAGTTTTTATGTAGGCATGTGCTTATTATCTCTTTTATCCTCTTGTATATTGTATACTATTTACAGAAATGTAGGAAAATACGATCTTTTATTGGAGGTACCTGTTTCTTATCGTTCTTAACAAATACAAAGAAAAAAACCTTCTTTGCCTAGATTTATTCAAGAATTGTAATCGTATAAAATTCATTGATCGATCAATTCCCAAAACCGATAGGCACCTTAATATTTTTAAAAACACATACCTATCCTAACGTGTCACTTAGTTGGAAAACGCGTACAATTACGGTACTTTAAAAACGTTTCGTTCGCTCGTAAAGTCGGCACTGTGTCGATGGTCGTTAAGATAAGGCTCGGCACTCAATTTCGTCAACTAGTGGGTCAGAGGCGATTATGGTAGAGTTACAAGGGTTGTTTGGTGTAGGGCAATATTATAATGTTGCCTGATAATGATTGGGATAATAGGAAATTGTGTACGATACTGTTAATTCTGCCATTACATACAGAGAGGGGTTTTTATTTAGTACGTCCTGTATATTTTATACACATCGTCTTTGGGTGATATATGCTTTTCATAATATTATTTTGCCACAACAATATACTCTATCGTCTGGTTACAATTTAGGGTAAAATATCCTAGTGTAGGTAAGCGAAGCTGGAAAATTATTTTAAGAGAAAAAAATTGTAAATTGAATTTAATGAGATATAATAAAATAAATGATAGTTTCAGGATGCTTATGGCTAAGACTATATTGTCCAACCAAATGCAGTACGTATTTGATGTCAAATTTCACCAAAGCTACATACATTCTAATTACGATTACAAAAACTAGATTTTATTTGGTGTTCTGAATATGTTATTGTTTATAGGTACTCTTAGATATGATAAATACAAATGACCGTCGAAAAAAACCATACAACACTACACAAAACAACTTACCCTACAAAAATTACCCAAAATCTAGTTTTTACCCTTATCTGTTACACCCAACTCCATAAAACCTCTCCCCTCCTTTCCGGCAATTACCCGTAAAGATACAGATTTCGATACGGCAATGTCATTTGTTATGTTTTTTTTACTTGTTGACACGAAAAACGTGTTGATTACAGTTATTATGGCGATGGTGTGTGATAAGATGCCGCCACTTAAATCATATTTTGTAAATATGGAAAAATGTGGTGTAATGATATTGTGGTGAACTGATGTAATTATTACACTCGCAGTCTGGAATTTGACAAGGTTTTTTGGATCTTTTGCCGTGTGAGAATGTTAAGTTATGGTGCTTATTTTTATTTTGCAGTAGGTATATATCGTTAAATGTGTCTTATGATGAACTCATAATAAGTAGGTATACTGATGGTTAAAAAAAAATATGATTCTTTCAATTTTGATTACGTAATTTGTAATTACCAATTTTGCCTAGCTGAAAAATAAAATAAGCACAAGCGCAATGATATTTTACCTAATATTTTCTATCTTGTTTGTAAAGTCGGATGAGCATTTGTATCTTTAAATATATTTTATTGGTAAGTAGTAGGGCCGTAGCTATTCTGACTCTTCTACTACAGTCTTCATATTCTTTTAATACAGTTTAACCATCCTATCACTGGGTCTCAAAACCGTTGGAGATAAATCTACTAATATTTGGTTGAAACAAGGTGGTCTTACCGTTCAAACGGAAACAGACAATTCCGTTTCACTAAAACGAGATCGACCTAATAAACGTCAAACATACATGTTCCCAAACCATGATGATTCGTTACCAATATAGTTAGTGGGCACTAAATATGTCCAAACATGTATTTCCGTGGGACTGTCGTAAGAGGCAGAACTGGGCGAGTTGTTTGTACTCACATTATCAACACTTAGAGAGACATGATGTTCTGTCATTAGCGTTATGAAGCTGGTTCGTGGTGTTGCTAGTGTTGTGTTTTCGAATTGCCTCGTTATCAAGAAAATTGAGTGATGGAAATTGTGTTTTTTTATGGCCAGCTCTGTACTACCTACTTATATTTTCAGGCCCAAACTGAAAATGCGATGACAAGGCTATGGTAATTAATTGAAGAAGAAGATACATTTTATGTACCTACAATCACCAAAACCGCTTCACACAAGGAATTGACATACCTAATTATATACATCGGGAGGGAACGCCGTAAAAGGATGATTTACTTGGTAAACTCTTTAAAAACGTTAAGGTGCGTAGTACTCCCATATCGCGCGCATATCTGACCAGACGTATGAATGTGGACAAATAAAAAATGGTATGCAATCGAACCGCGAGGCATTCTATTGTTTTCTTACTACCAAAATTAAATATGAGTATTTCATATAGATTGCACTAATATTATGTACCTAAATAAGAGTTCGAATCATCATGCGATGGTTCACTAACCTCTCGAAATAAAAACTGAGTTTCACGATACCTACATGCGTCATTTATAAGTTGGGACAGTTTAATACAAAGCTGTTCAGGGTTTTTCCTAATAAACCTCTTTCAGACATATTGGTATTATTAGTCATGTAGGCCACCATTTACTGTTTAAAAATCTCCCGCAAATCGTCCAATATCAATATTAAATCTAGCAACCCAGTTCCAAAACATGGCCTATTTAATTATAACTTCGTGATACACAATTTTAGATCCGTTTTAATTTGCAGCTCGTTAGTAGGTATCAACTGTTGAATCTCTCGTGAGAGTCTTGTATATGAATTTTAATATTTATGATAGATTTAGATCAATAGAATTAAAAGGACGTTAACCGATTTCTAACATTCATATATTAGGCCCATACAAATGGTACGTACGTATATATGGTACTAGATTTGAACTTATGATAATGGGACTTATTATTTTTTTCACAGAATTGATAAACTTGTGGTGCTTCTGAAGCTATAGTTATCAGGTATGTTAATCGTTTGCAGCTTAAGGAACAATTAACTGCTAGTAGGTATGTAGCAATATAATTTATTTCTATAAAGCTTTATTCAATCTTTGTAGGCATTATATTCAGAAAAATGGAAATTAATATGAAAGAGGAGAGTAATGATATCATGGTAGCATATTTGTTCCATGTTCTTAAGGAAACAGGAGTCTAGCGTGTCATTAATGGAGGTCGTCCTTTAAACATCGTCACGACTCCCTCTATTTTTATAAATGGCTACATGTAATTTTTACCAAAGCCGCAAATACCAACAAACCCACCGCATTGGTACTTCACACATCTGGCTATGTATAATTACAGTAAATAAATAAATATCGCAAAGTTTATTGTGTCACACACTTATTCTCGTCAAACAATTTTAAATTCACCTTCCACACCTCCCAAAATAGTAAACAAACTAGACACTTGAGAAGTTTTTGCTTAGATTGGAGAGCTCAAGTTATAATGGTCGGTGAGGGCTTGTCATTGTATGAGGCGACATGTGGCACCCATTTGTTTGGATAAATAAAGTCGTATTCACAACGTTGGTCGCCCGCCATATGCTGTTAAATATATATTGTATCTTACAAAGCAATTTTTCGTTTTTCTAGAACAAACGTGTAAGAGATACTACCTACGAAACTCACGTCATTCATGGACTTATATTATACACTTTGAACGTTTGCAAAATTTTGCACAAGTAGGCATTTGCAATGAATGTTGCGGAAACATTTTATCCGTGTAAATGACCTGACCCAATGAATTAACAGAATTTAAGAGATATCTAAATTATTGTATTAGTGAATGAAGAGATAAAGAGGCTTGATTAAAACGAGTCCAGGACAAGAGGATAGTAATGATTTTGACTATTATAATATTATATATCTTTTACAGATATATTTTTAATACAAGACAGAGTAAAACATTAGAGATTTCATCATTGTAAGAGGTATTTACTATAAGTAAAGAAGAAAAAGAAAATGTAAAATCGATATAAATTCCAGCCTTTATTTAATTATATTGATTTCTTGTTCCGTATATCCGTAAATTGTCTAGGAAATAACTGCCAAGTTCATCTGTAATCTATTGCGATTAGGTACTTGCTATGACATCCACATAATTATTATGTAAAAAATATATTTTTATTACGGACTTAAATCCTCTTATAAACCCTTGCAATACGCTACATTAACAAAAATAAAATGAAAAGCTAAATTAAATGCAGCAATAGCTCAAATAAAGCGTCGGCCACACTGCGATACTTAGCGACACGCGAACAGTTAATATATTAAAATCGCAGCGACAATCGCAGACTGTTTCACGGTGCCGATAGTAATCTAACCGCCCATTTAAACGCGCATACAATTTATAAAATCTTGACATTGTTTTGTGTTTTTCAGTGAATTGTATTTTCAGTAAAAAGTTTACAAATCAGAAACTTGCATAGGTGATTAATTTGTTAATGTTTAATCATTTAAAACGCGGTACAGATCTTTTATGTGTTGTTTCATTAATATGTATAGCTTTAAGGAACTGCAAATTAAAAATAACGCTTATAAAAAAATATTATTATAATTTATCATCATCATCAACCCATATATTTTGTTTATAACGTTATTTCCTTTTTTAAATTTATTTTATATAATTATGTTGCTTGGATAATTGCAAATGTTGTGCATATTTGTAATTGGAGTAGCACGTGCAGTTAGTTTTTAAGTGATAAATGTATGTGAATGTTTGTGTTTACTCTGTAAATATGCCTTAATAAATAAATAAATAAACCCATAACTAAATCGGTTCGGCTTTTAAATCATAAGGAGGTAACAGACAAACGGACATAGTTTTACATTCATAATATTTACATGGATATAAAGACAAGGCATAATAAATAACATGACACTAAGATACAAGACCAAATCCAGACCAGATCTGACCGCCCAGTTAAATGCGCATAATAATCGCAGTGTCGGACTGTGCGATGTAAGATATGGAAAATGGGGGTTTTCAAGAAAGTAGTGTGGTGTCCATTTTTTTATAAATTGAGCCTTAATATAGATATATTAGGGAGCTGTGGTAGCCTAGTGGCATGACCAATGGACTGAGATGTCAAAGGTCTCGAGTTCAAAACCAAAGCACGGCACTGACTTTTCGGAAGTTATGTGCCTATTTATCACAAGTTCAAACGGTGTCGGAAAACATCGTGAGGCATTTCACATGCCAACCTGCAGTAGGTTAGCGGGGTGGATTATAGCCTAATCCCTCTCAAATGAGAGGAGACCCGTGCCCAGCAGTGGGACGTTAATGGGTTGATGATGATGATAAATAGATAAACTGTAGTAGGCGAGCCTATCGCTTAGCTTTGATTCTTGAGAACACTACTTATATTAACGAATATTATTATGAGTACTTATAGTAAGTACTTATACTAAGTTTTAATAAAATATGAAAAGCATTGAAAAGTTCTTCGTTTTACAATGCTTTCCGTATTTTTTCCGGTGATCGCTGGGACTTATTTATATTCCTAAAAAAGTGCCCCATTATTCAAGATTTTTTTACCCAGAATATTCAAATATCAAGTTACAAAGCCCTATAAATTTTCTTTCACCGAATTTCCCTTCTACCCCTAGTCGCAGCACGCGAAGGCTCGCACTTTGTATACAACTTCCGGCGGCGGGCGGCTTCCGGTCCGGACAACTTGACCGGAAGTCAGCCGTACAGGCTCTATGTCACCTTAAGTATGTGTTGTGATTAGTTAAAATTTATGGTTATTGTAACCAGGGCATGTAATTACGTCTTTATACATTTTGAACGAGTAATATTAATGAACCTTGAAATTAGAATTAAGTTTTAATTACAAGGGGTTGTTGATTTAAATTGTTTTTTTTAGTATCTAATAAACGTATAAAAAGGGTTTATTTTTGTAAATTTTTATAACATTCTGTTATATTTTATAATTAGGAAATATTTTTTCTCGACATTCGTTTATATTCATCATACAATAATTTACCAGAAGGCAATCAATCAAATACTGCTGCGGAATCGGATTGTTAAAATATTTTATTGCCAAATCATAAAAAAAAGATTAGTCGAAAAAAAAAATATAATTAATCTGGTCCTTATCACCGCATACACAGGGCTGTAAATACAACCGATTCTCAGACCTATCAAATATACATACAAAATTTCAGTTGTCATTGAGTTCAGTGACAAACACCGTGACACGAGATTTTAATATATAAGATCTTGACGACTCAATTAGAGCGGTTATAATTCATTTATTTAGAGTGAACATTGTAGTAAACCTATTCAAACGACAACTCAGTAAATAATATGATGTTGTTGTCCAACGACTACTTTATCATTATACTAGTTTCCAAACTCTTATCATGTCATAAACCTATATTCGGCAACTGCTTGAGAAAACATATAGGACTGCCCAATCTTCCTCAATACCTACTCATTTTAAGAATACACATAAAATTCACAAAATTATTTTCTCACATTACACGACACTTGGCTCGAGTCTTCGACCTCTATTCATAACATTCTTGTCATCACAATTGCATACAAACTTAAAATAATACCACCAAAACTCACAACCTTTGTAATTTCAATTCTATTACTATTCAAATAGAGTTTACATGACGGTAAAGCAGAGGTAAACTTAAGTTGGTGTTTCTGATGACTTTGGTGTTTATAATATAAACAAATGTTGATCGAAAATAGATATTGTCGTTGTCACTTTAAGGCGTTAAACAAACGAACGACCGGACCGTTATGAGTGGAGGACACTTGAGTACTATAATACTTTAGGCCGCGTTCGTATGTTGCGATTTTAAGACTTTAGGTGTGTGTTGTTTTTGCTGAGCGTGTCTGAGAAAATAGTCGACCGTTCGATCTTGTTTGTTTTAGCGCTCGAAACTCAGAAAGGATTGATTTAAATATTGAATTTATTTTCTCTACGGTGCGGCAGTATTGGTAAAGTAATACTTTAGAACCTCTGTTTCTATATATCGTTAGGTATTAGACTAGTAGAACTGCTATTTATATTTGCCACGTCAAAAATAAGTTAGGCGGTTTTATGCTCTATGTGATTCTTACATAAAACAAGACAAAACATTGCGACAAATAAATCGCAACTCTCTCCACGACAAAAGTAGGTTTTAATTAGATGCTTATCAGATGGCCACCCACGGTGCGCCGACGACGCAGCGACATCGACATGGCGACTCGTTTCGACACTGCGTGAGTCAACGTCTTGCCGTGTGGGAGGACCTTTATGCGGTGTTGACGGGTGACACCGCTTGAAGAGTAAGCATGATGATATCATTGTTGAAAGCGGAAAATGGTCAAAGCACCTTTCTTCGAGAGTGTACTTGAGTGACAATATGATTGGGCACAATTTATTCAATGCTAAAGGTCCAGCTCGCTGTAGCGGCAGTCAAAGCATTTTGATCTTTGATAGTTGCTTTGAGTGACATTTTAGCTTAGCGATATGACCATATATGGCCAATTAAGTAATGCGCATATAAATAGTTAATTACTCGCTTAAACGTTAAAGGAAGAAGTCATGAGGAAACTTGAAAGACGTTCTCTTGACGGGGTTTAAGACTTCCATAGAAAATCCATGCCAGGCGTTGCCCTATATTGTAAGACTACTTTATTATATGGCAAAAATGATCTGGACTTTAAATTAGATCATGATTCTGATCACCGTTTATTAGGCCTAACATTTTAAGCAATCTCTTGTAAAATGATGTATCTTGAAAATAGTCCATCCTACATTCTTCCAAAAACAAAACTGCACGACCGAAGGACACGGTGAGCTCGTTCTGTGTAAATCGGATTGTTAATAATAATTAAAAATGTAAGGTAGCTTTTAGTAATTATAACTTCAAGATGACCAACATCTCAGTCTGCCCGTGACCACGGATGCTGTAAAGGATTCAAAACGTCGGGTTAAAATTATATCAATATACCGCGATAAAATCCGTAAAAAGTAGTTATATTTTTTTTTAATCTACATCAATGTCTTTTCGCGTAAGTGTACGAAATCAATACACTATGTATCTTGAAAAGTTCTGTTTACTTGGAAAAAATATAATTTACGCCCTATACCTACATAAATCCAATGTATTGGTATAACAAAACAAATGAGCGTGTCGTAAAAGCAAAACTATTACATTTGCCACCTTGAACCGTCGCAGTATGTGAACGAGTCATTAGCACTTATTAGTTTACAGTCCTCTCGAGTATAAACTATTGTATGATGGAAAATTACGAGCTGTAAGTGTTGTTAAATGTAGAGACGTAACATTGTCGCTGTACAGTCTCTAGTTATCAAAGAGTTACTTTGTCCTGAGATCTTAACTATTATTATATTTCGAGAGGTAGGGTATAGCGAGATTCCTCGCTCAAATTGAGCCTGACTGAGGAAGTACCTCCGCCTTACAGAAGACTGCAGTGAATCAACAATAGTTGTATTTTTATGAGTGAGTAAGGTTACCAGAGCACGTTGAGGGAGTGACTATTCTGACAGCTTGGGCATTCCGTTTACTGTCACTTTAGTAACTCCCTATATTAAGAAACCTAAACGGTTTCTGCAGGGATTGGCAACGCATATGCAAGCCTTCTGGTATTGCAAATGTCCTTGGGCGGCGGTGATCACTTAACATCAGGTGAGTCGCTTATTGGTTTTCCCCCTTAACACCATAAAAAATCAATATAAAAAATTTACTTTTTTAATGTTTACCAGATTAGACTATAATGTCTTATCTAAATAAGCAACAATTAAACTAAACGAGCTGTTACTGACAATTTACGGGAACAACCCAAGCCCTCACTTATAATTGTAACATTCCTACATTTACAACTAAATATCTATTCTATTATATTATTCTCTCAGCAGTCTGACTAGGGACCACTAGATAAATGAAGTAAATAATATATTATCGTAGTAACATTAAAAATTTCTCACTCTCTGACTGTGAAGCGTCAGGTCTCGAGCCCAAATCCAAAAGCACGCATCAATGACTCTTCAAAGTTACAATATGCGTATTTATCATGCCTAAACATGCCTAGCACCCTAGTGCTAGGTCCTAGTACTATAGGTCTACCACGTTAGCCTAATCCTTCTCTAATGAGAGGAGATCCGTGTCCATCAATGGGACAGAACTGTTGATGATTATGAACATTTAAAACAATCACTTTCTATATTAATTATTACTCTACCTACTTTTATACACTGTAATAGTTTTATAAGCCGTCCTAAATGTGATTGTTGGCTCTCACGTCGTCCTTCAGTGCTTCTATACTGAACATGTAATTAGAGCATTTAAATACAGCGTACGCTATCAAGTAGAAGCACTAAATCGTTTAACTGCACGCTATTACATTGACTGTAAGGCAAATGTGGGGCTATATGCTAGAAAATATATTTTGAGTACAATATGAAGCCTTAAAGTATCAAGACTGCCAAGTTGGTCGTAGGTGTGCAAGAGGTCTTGGATTCCCAGGTCAAATAAAGTTTTATTGGGCTTTTTCTATGAAATTCTCAGTAGCAGCTCGGAGTTTGGATTCGTGCCCGGTTGATGATAATAGATTTCCCTCTATGGGACCTAGCCAGATTAATATGATATATAATTTATTTATCAAACTATGTTTATTTTTTTTGCATGGTCAATTACACTGCTATAAACATTAAGGACATTTGGAAACTTAAGATTTTATTTAGTACACGAATTAGTGCCCTTTTCAACCGCAGCAAAAATAAATAGGCTATAATAACATATTAATTATGTAATTCAACATAAGTAAAAATTATTTAATCAAAAATCTACCTTGGAAGCTTAAAAATAAGGACCTTCTCATTCATCAGTGATCATCAAAGATGTTATGTCAAATTATATTCTCTTCAAGAATTTTCAACACAAAGACCCTGCCACACTGTTCCTGAGACTTCGCAACGTCGATCCGTACATGATTAATGTATCTTCGAGCGTTCATTTGTCTTCTGTTACTGAGTTAATTGGTGTGTGATTACTTCCAAGGCTGTGCCGAGGTTGCAATCACAATATGAACTTGATATTATAAAAATATTCTATTCTTCATTCACTTGTTATATTAACCTTAACGGCCATCGCCTATTGTATTGGTTTTCAATTGAATTTGGTTTAATCAAATGTTATTTTGTGAATTATTGCTAGTAAGAGGTTAACGTTGATGGATTTTGAGTTTGTTTGTTTGCTTATTGTCAAATCATCATTTGTAATCAGCAAATATCTTCATTCTCATTCAAGACAAGACAAAATACAACTGCCACCTTTTCAAATTCAAAGAACAATAAATAGCAAATGTCACAACAGAATCTTACTTAATACCATTACTACTTGCAAACATTTTATCATCGACTGAATTGGATTTCAAGGGTGTCTTGTCTATACCTAGAATAAAATATATAACTAACCTTTACATTTTGTTTGACAGGACACAGGGATGGACGCAGGACATAAGTAAGAAAATAACAAATTAATATCCTGCTTCAGAAGCCACCCAAGTGAAACACCAAAGGCACAACTTAACAGATGCCATACCATAACCGTTTGTCCAAACAACGCACCAACCCCCGCGGTTGACAACGCATCATGCGTCGACCACTGTAAACAGTGTTTATTATCACGCTCGTAAAACGCTACGTTTATTAGCACAGTGTGGGTGGTCCCTTATAGTTCATGTGAACAAATCCGCTGGTCAATGTATGAAGTAAGTGAATAATGGAAGATTGTGAAGTGGACTGTTTTGGAAATTTACTGTTAGTAATATCAAAATTAGTGTAGAATCGAAGATACCTACTGCACATACTGGATGTAATGAAGAAATCATCAATCAAGGGCTCTAATAAATAATATATGAAAACTAAATTATTTAAAATTACTGACTATTTTTTTCCTGCTCTAGTAAAATAAGCAAGTCAGGTACCGGTAGCAAATCTGAATTATTCAGTTCACCTATTGGCTTGAGAAAATTCGTATGGTCACTATGTCTACCAAGCATGCTTTCCGTCATCCTCTTAATAAAAAATGTAGAAGAAAGAAAGAAACAGACTTCTTGTCACTCAATGAAATCTGAAACCGGCCTAACCATTGTCATTTCTGTAATATCCATTCATTCTAAATCAACCAGGCAATCGGAGAACTTTATGCATTATTGTGGCATGAAATGTCGTTCATATATCATCCAAACTCTCACTAGCACGTCTAGATATCTTCGAGACTTTATATATATCCTAGTATTTACTGCATACCTAGTATCCTCATCAAAGCCAGTAGCAGATAGCCGACAATAACGCAATCAATAACAATTCAATATCAATTAAATACTTGGTTAACCCTTGATCTTCGTTCTCACTCCTCGCTCGTCAGGATCCGTCACACTAACGAGATAGACTTAGCTTTCACAGCCCATCATTAAACGTAAATAAAGCATTTTGAATCTTGTACACCATAACATAAAGATTAGAAGATGGTGAGGTTTGACCACAATAAATAACCTTCCCGATTTTATGGTCACAATTAAGCACGTTTTATAGTTTTATAACACGGTTGGTTGCTGTCAACTTCTGAGAAAACGGTGTACACGAGAGGGTTGTCATTAAGGATTGTAAAGACGATGACAGTTTCGTAACAAGACTTATAATGAACGAAGCTTTATGGCCGCCCGCGCCCGTCGACCTTATAGTTTGGATAGCTCAACTCTTCATTTTAGTTCTGGCTTCTGGTATTGTTATGTTTATTGGTTATAAAAATAGCGTGTGAAATTTGGGAATCAGTGGATTTGTAACAAAACTATTAAAATAAAGAAGAAACCGCCACTAATATGCCTTAACACACGAGAAAATGCTAAAATTGAGAGCTGTTTTCACGTTTGAATCGGTTATCTACGTTAATGAGACCCACGAGGTAACCATATTAACGCCAAGGTACGCATACCACTGACTTTTCGAAATTGCTAGCGTATTTATGACGTGCTCGAATTGTGAAGAAAGAAAGAAACAGACTTCTTGTCACTCAATGAAATCTGAAACCGGCCTAACCATTGTCATTTCTGTAATATCCATTCATTCTAAATCAACCAGGCAATCGGAGAACTTTATGCATTATTGTGGCATGAAATGTCGTTCATATATCATCCAAACTCTCACTAGCACGTCTAGATATCTTCGAGACTTTATATATATCCTAGTATTTACTGCATACCTAGTATCCTCATCAAAGCCAGTAGCAGATAGCCGACAATAACGCAATCAATAACAATTCAATATCAATTAAATACTTGGTTAACCCTTGATCTTCGTTCTCACTCCTCGCTCGTCAGGATCCGTCACACTAACGAGATAGACTTAGCTTTCACAGCCCATCATTAAACGTAAATAAAGCATTTTGAATCTTGTACACCATAACATAAAGATTAGAAGATGGTGAGGTTTGACCACAATAAATAACCTTCCCGATTTTATGGTCACAATTAAGCACGTTTTATAGTTTTATAACACGGTTGGTTGCTGTCAACTTCTGAGAAAACGGTGTACACGAGAGGGTTGTCATTAAGGATTGTAAAGACGATGACAGTTTCGTAACAAGACTTATAATGAACGAAGCTTTATGGCCGCCCGCGCCCGTCGACCTTATAGTTTGGATAGCTCAACTCTTCATTTTAGTTCTGGCTTCTGGTATTGTTATGTTTATTGGTTATAAAAATAGCGTGTGAAATTTGGGAATCAGTGGATTTGTAACAAAACTATTAAAATAAAGAAGAAACCGCCACTAATATGCCTTAACACACGAGAAAATGCTAAAATTGAGAGCTGTTTTCACGTTTGAATCGGTTATCTACGTTAATGAGACCCACGAGGTAACCATATTAACGCCAAGGTACGCATACCACTGACTTTTCGAAATTGCTAGCGTATTTATGACGTGCTCGAATTGTGAAAAAAGACATCGTGAGGAAATCTTCTCATCAGGGAGTCCACCCGCCAACTAGCGCGTTAAACTATAGCTTAAATCCTCTCAAATGGGAGGAAGCCTGTGCCTAGTAATGAGACTGTAAATAGCTTGGTAATGATGCTAATGTGGTCACTAATTCAGTTGGGAGTGATCGCGGTGGGACCGTCCCTTCCGCACCTCGTATGTGGACACCCTATTAAGTGTCACACAGTTTGCATTGCCCCCTTTAGAAAAACAGGCTTGAGCTTAATTATGTATGCATTACTGCAATAAGACTTCAAAAGTGGGTACGTAAAACTGAGGGTGGTAAATCTCAACTTGTTATTACCTGCTAATTTCTACCGACCAATTAACCTCACTTGGCTTATGCCACTTTTGCTAGGACATAAGCGTTTATTACTGAGCTAGGCTAATTTCTCGAGCACTATATATTCGCACATACCTTCACTTTCTTCATCCACACTTCATGTGATCAATTTGTGCGTTCCAAAATGCGTAGCAAAGAATTAATAACAACGCTGTGTCAGCCTACTTCTAAATGTTTTTTTTGGTTTTGAAAACACTGCCTACTAGAGCCTTTTTTACTTTTGCCTTTTCACTTATGTCAAATAATATCATAAGTGGTATGATTGCTTAGCAAGAGTAACATTTTTGGAATCATTTGAATCGAACCCTTCAATTCTCATTTCGAGCAAAATGTTGGTTTCTCAATAGGCTCTTTTTAAGGGATGATTGCTGGGGCAAATATTATCCAATGTCCCGGGAATGAAACTATCTCCACATCAAATTTAATCTGAATCGGTTCAGCGGTTAACGTGTGAACAGACAGATAGACATACTTTCGCATTCATAATATAAACATGGATGCAACATTTTGCTGGTGCAATCTATTCACAGTAAGTACCTATTATAAGGCAAATTACATAGTACATTACAGAGATCAAAACAACAGCCGTTTGTGGTACCCGTCACATGTGTGCCTACTGGGGACGTCGTGCGCATGCGCCGAAAGCAACACTACCTTCTTTGAAAACTCATTAAACAAACCTATCACACGACAATGACCCTTAAAACTGAAATACTAAAGTCTATAAAGAATGCACCAATGATTTTGCTGAGCAAAACATTTGAACCATGAAAGATCTTTGAGCGTCAAACAAAAATGAACTGTGCATATTCAGAATAAAATTGACATTTGAATGTAGATGATTAAATGATTCATCTAAGAAAATTTTCTCATAGTACTTTAGGGTGGCGAAGGAAATTGTATCTTGAATCATAGCAGTAAGGTTTATAGGAGTTGTAAAATTAAATTAGTGTAATGTAGATTGCTCCTACGCATGTCAACGTATTCATAGTGAACGTATCTGCCCTGGGTGATACAGACAGTGTAAGCCCTATGATTTAAATATGCTTCAGATCTTTGTTTTCTTGTATGAGTTACAATAAATTAAAGGCAGGCCAATAAAGTAAAGGCTATTTAAGTTGATACTGTTAAGTTTAGAAAAGACATTTTTCCTAATTTTTTGAACTTCGTAACAGTCGTTTCGTTAACCTTAGGAATAACTTTATTCTAACTAAATCATATTTTGGTAGTAGATACGTATTAATACGGATTTATCAAGAGAAGGAAATGTTTCAAACATTTTATTTCCACACATACCATCACGCCTGTCGTTCCCAAAGGATTAAGGCTGAGGTGTTCCTACTAAAGTTCACATTTCATTAATTTCAAAGAACACATTTCACTAGTATGTTTTAGGTCCCATGTAGTAGGGGGCGAGCCTTTTGCCAATCACGGCATGAATCTAAACTCGGAGCTGCTGCTGAGAATTTCATAGAAAACCCCAATAACACTTTGCTCAACCATTGAAGCAAACACAAGACCTCTTGTTCAACAGTCACACTTTACTACCACTAGACCAACAAGGCAGTAGTATTTCCAAAATTAATCAATATGCGAGGAACATGGGTCCTAACTCCTAACCGTTTACATAAAGCCAGTGACACACTATGCCCCCGGCGAGTCTGCGTTTCGTATTCAACTGTCACGCGCAAGCTTCTCGACAAGTCATTAATTCACGCAAAGGGATCATGATTCGGGAGTGAATTAATTAAAACGGTCGACTTCTATGTTTCGAATTTGTTGAGAAAATTTAAAACGTATGAACTGGGTCATTGAGTGCTACTTAAAATAGAATAACGTTTAAATATTTATTCAATAGGCTTAAAGTGAAAAGAAAATACATATTTTTCAGTTAAAATAAAAAAAAAACTTTTTTATTTTCAGCTCTTTTCACGGCGATACTTTTAATAAATTTTTATCTTGCTTGTATGTCAAAAGTTATTATAAATCACAGTTCAGTAACTCGAAGATTTTCTGTCAAAAGTTTGAATTAAATGCTGTGAGCCGTACATGCTAATGCATTTGTATAATATTATTCTATATATTAAAAATACAAGTTTGGTTGCATAACTAACACGTTAGACAGCCGGCCATCATTTGACGATTTATTCCCTTTATGTCGAGTCCCGTTATGTCGAGCCGAAAACCTTGTCTCGCTTCTATTACCCTTATATCGAGCTTAGTTTTCTGTCCCGTTTCTATTCCCTTTATGTCGAGTTTATTTACCACGCTTTTATTACCTTTATGTCGAGTTTAATAATATCATATTTTAGAAGTACAGTCACGTCCAATGAAATGCACATGCACATAATTTAGAATCAATTATACACAAAAAAGAATTTAAAAACAACTAATAACTTTAACAATACAGTACAGCTATGTACCTACTATTATATTTTTTAATAACCATCAAAGTATGTCATAATATCAGTATATAATTAATATTCGAAATTATGTGCATGATGAAAAAGTACCTATCTTTTAAAATATTAAGTTCATTTATTATACGGACTAGATTATAATTGACTAACCGAAATTCAATGACGCATTGGTGATTTTACATAAATTAAGTACAGCAATATTAGGACGTGTTGTCGGTGTACCTAAAATAATACGTAATGTAGATATGTACATTAGCGCAACTCAAGTTCGAATAACAGGAATGTGCGAAAGAGGTGACATCTAAGACTTACTTAGATGTCACCTCTCTTTCGCACATATATACTTGTCCCTCTTACACATTTATAGTTATCAGCGTTGCGCGTTCCAAGTCTATGAAGGGCAAAACTTACCAGTGCCCTTTTAACCTTGAAAGAGTGCACTACGTACGTAGGTAACTACTGTGTAAGTGCAAGTTCTGTAGTGGTTAAAAAACGTTTGATAGCATGAAACACGTAAGTACCATTGTTTTTCTATATGTAATCTATATTTATTTGTTTTATAAATGTAAATGTAACTATTGCGTTAGTACATAACTACATATCAAAATATAAACAATCAAAATACATAAAACACAGTATAAAAATACATAAATACGTAATGATTATTTCTCTCTTTAGGATTACCTACTGAAGATGTATGAAGTATAATCACAATATCAATGATGGATTTAATTACCATAATAAATATTTTGGAAGGCAACGAAATAGGTGACATTAATGCTGAACTAAACGATGGGAGTATACATGCACCACCACCAGAACCTATCCAACACGAAAACTTAGAAAAAGATGATTCTAGCGAATCTTACGAATTATTAAACCTCGATCAACAAAATACCGCTAGTGTAGATATAATTAAAAAACCCGAATGTAGCACATCAACCCCTCAAAATGAAGATAATCAAGAACCCGGCTGCAGCACATGGGGTAATTTTAACACAGAAGAAAGACCTCAAGACGGCAGTAGCCAAACGAATCAAGAACCCGGCTGCAGCACATGGGGTAATTTTAACACAGAAGAAAGACCTCAAGACGGCAGTAGCCAAACGAATCAAGAACCCGGCTGCAGCACATGGGGTAATTTTAACACAGAAGAAAGACCTCAAGACGGCAGTAGCCAAGAGAATCAAGAACTTGGATGCAGTTCATTGAGGAATACTGATAATAATTTAATTTTCGTCGAAAGTCAAAAAGGTGGTAAAATTTTATTGAAAGATGGCTACCGGTACCGCATTAATAGAAAAAATAAATGTGGCTCCTCAATTTGGTACTGCACAAAAAAAAATTGTAAAGCTTCCTTAACTTTAGATGAAAAGGAAGCAAACATTCTAAAGACTGGAGCAACAGATCATGTTTGTTTGCCAGATTACAAAAAAGAAGAATTTGAAAAAAAGTTTAATCAATGTAAAAAGGACGTACGGACGGACTTGAAACCCATACCCACTATGTATGCAATGTCCATGGCGAGTTTAAAAGATAATAATGATTACGTTGACCAAGTTCGTAGCTTCCAAAGTGTGAAAAATGCACTCTACCGTTCAAGAAATAATTTTTTAAATGTTAGTAAGACTACATTCCAGAATTTAGAGGATGTCAAAATTTCACCAGTGATCGCAAAAGATTTTCTGGTTGTAGAAAGTGGTGGGATAAATAAAATTTTGATATTTATGTTAAATGATTGCAAAAATGCATTGCAGTCCATGAATCTGTTCTTTGTTGATGGAACATTCTTTTCAATTGCCCGACCATTCTATCAATTATATACCATACATACATTGGTAGTACCGCAGACAAAACCGTAATAGTGCCGATCATTTTTGTGCTGTTACCTGATAAATGCCAATCGACCTATGTGCATATGTTTGAAATGATAAAAGATAACATTCCAGAATTTCAACCAAAAAAAATTAAAATCGATTTTGAGATTGCAGCAATAAACGCTATTAAAGAAGTTTTTCCATTAGTTGATATAAGCGGATGTTTTTTCCACTTCCATAAGGCGTTGTGGAAAAAAGGAAAACAGACCGGAATAGTAAATGTTCCCGGTGGAAAAAAATATATTACCATGTGTGCAGCCACAGCACATCTTCCCAAAAATGTCATCCCAGAAGCATGGGTGTTATTATTAGAAAGTGCACCTGAAGGCAATGAAGCTAAATCATTTAATGAATACATAACATCGCAGTGGATTAACAAAAATATTGATTTGTTTTGTTGTTACAACGAACGCCACAGGACCACAAACCCAGTAGAGGGATGGCATAACAGGCTAAATAAAAAGCTTAGTAAAAGACCTCCGCTATATACTCTCATTAGCACACTTAGAGATGAGGCTAAAGAAGCTAGGTTTAAGATAGAGCAGGCAAATGTCTACAACGACAACAATCAAAACCTAAGAAAAAAAAAATGTTTGGCTATTGATATACGTATAAATAAAATAGTTGAAGATTTTACAACTAACAAAATTGATTTAATGATTTGTCTTAAACGCTTATCAACTGTAAGATTTGATAAGTGATTATCTTTTAATTATTTAAAATATACATGTTACCTAGGTTGTAATAGAGATAAACGTTATTTTAACATGAAATACATTTAATTACAATTCCAAACTATACCAAAAGTGTAACAACGTGAAAACGGCGCGCAATTCCATATTCGAATGTCAAAGATGCTAGTGCGGGGACGATCATACGCGACGCCATTAGGGATGCGCATAATCATCGACTTTTTAGTCTAACAATTGATACAACGATATAGCGTCAATCAATAACGCTAATTTAAAAGAATTATTTACTTATTATAAAGCTATATGTTTTTTTACATTTTCACTAATAGTGGTGATTATACTGTGATTTATTTAGATTAAGAAAGTTACTTTTATAAGAAGAATTATTTTTTACTGTAAAACTATGCTGTTTAACATTTGCAACAATAGTGATGATTATACTGTGATTTATTTAGATTAGGAAAGTTATTTTTTAGAAAAAATATTTATATACGTGATGATTATACTGTATATGTTTAGATTAAGAAAGATTATATATATATATATGAAAATAAGTAATAGAACAAATAATAAAACAATGTTTTTATGCCATTGGCTTTTAATTTACATCCCTGACTGTACCTGTTCACCAAACTCGACATAAAGGTAATAGAAAGCGTAAAATATCAATACTTTGGAGAACAATAGACTTCCAGGCTCGACATAACGGGACTCGACATAAAGGGAATAAATCCATTTGACACATAGCCGTCGGCAGTGAGTAGCATCACTCAGCTCAGTAAAAGTTGTTTAGCGCATCTTATGCGCATGTGGTCTGTGTCGTCACTGGAGAATTGGTCTAAACTACACACTGGAACCAATTGTATGATACATTCAAATATACATATGTATATCTATTGTTTTCACTAGAATTTTCTTCTGTGTGACACACAAATACCATTTTAAAATTACATTAAATAAAAAAAAAAATTATTATTCACTCAGTGCGGGGATTTAAATCGCTGCCACTTACGAATAAGTTGTTCATTCAACCACTGTGCGAATCCAGTCGTCTGGAATCCAACAACTAATGTGTTCCAAGTATTCCTCCGTCATTCAGGAGACAGACATGATGATAATGATGTATGTATGCATCTTCATCTTGATGAAAATAATGGTCTAGCAGGACTATCAGTCAAATATCATAACTACATAGATAAGGTAGAGAATGACTTCATTCCACAACACCAATTATTGTGAAAGAAAATGTGACTTATTAACAATGATATCAACAAATCCTTTGTCTACGACAGTCATGCTACTCTTGAAGAAGGAGCGTAGCGAGCTAAGAGATGAAAGATACTTTTCTCGCTTTTCTCTTCTAACTTGAGCAGTGCCAGAAGTTTGACCTCTTGAGAGGCTAGCTCCCAAATAGCGGACAGATTAATTTAGCCATCATTACACGCACCACATAGTTCCAATCATCAAATTATTCCTCACGACTAATTCAGCAGAGACTTTCAAATGTCCGAGTTGTGAGAATAATTATGTACCTTCAAGTTGAGCTGTGATAGCCTAGTGATGTGACCAGTGTACTGTAAAGTCTATGGTCTTGACTTTGATTCCAAATCGTTGAGTTTTTGAATTAATGTGTATTTATAACGTGCTCAAACACTGAAGGAAGACACGTTAAGCAACTTGAAAAAGTATTTCGATGGCGTATGAAGTTTGACAACCTGAATTTTCACATATAAAATTTTATTTTTATGGATTTTATCGCAGTATATTAATATTTTTAATCTCGACTTTTTGAATCCTTAACATTGTTTCAGACGTATTAAAACTCGCGTAATAAATATTCGTAAAGTAAAATGTAGCTTTATTTCAAGTGTCAAAATCCATATCTTTATTTTAAACAATAAAACAATGATTTAATTTTATATCGAGATTCAAGAATATATTATATTTTTATGTCATGTTTAAAAGAGGAAGATGCCTTAAGCATAATATAATAAGTCACTTGTATATCAATAATAATAAATATTCAAATAATAACTTTTGTCTGTGTAATAAATTGGTTTCTCCAGGCAATAGCTATCTATATAAGGCCGGCTACACGAGATCAAGATAGTGTGACAGACGTTTGGTTATATCAAACTTTAATGATAGGGTTGTGCAGATGCTTTATGGAGAGTCTAGCCACTGGTTTATTGGGGTCAATGAACTTTTGACGTCGTTATTGACGCTGTAGGTGAGCGATCGATTTCTGTGCTACAGATCGTGGATTCGATGCCCGTACGAAACAAAAATCATTTATATGTCTTCTTCTTCTTTTAAAAACGTTGCCTCACACTAGGATTTTCTCTTGTGTCGTGGGTGCGTTTACGAACACAAATTTTCACATACACAAACGCCCAGACCCGGAACAACTACCTGTAGAACGTACAAATATTTGCTCCGTGCGGGGATCGAACCCGCAACCCGTGAAGCACAAGCCGATCGCTCAGCCACTGTGCCACCGAGTCGTCGTAGGTATGACCGGGACTGGCGTTTGTGTAAGTGATAATGGGAGCGATCAACTTTTTTCTTCAAAACGAATTGACTTGGCTTTTTCGCCCTTTGTATCTAGCCTGATACTGGTTTGAGTCCTGTTCTAGATATTATTAGTTCCTTTCACATAAATTATATCTGAAGTGAAAAAATACTGAGAAAGTCTAATTATCAGGAACCTGGGATCTCTGATACGGAGACTGATAATGATCAATCATATTCTTCGAGCTGAGTACATTAAGCTGTCACTCACAAGAGAGGCCTTTAAGGTGCCTTCCGAGTAACTGACAAGCGCCAACAGGGGAACTTCATGCTGTTTTACCTTAAAGAGGTAAGTAGGAGTCGAGGTTGTAGATATGTACAGAATTACATCGGAATAGGTAGCAGGTAGGTACAACATAGGTATTACTCATGATCATTGAAGTCTGTTGGGTCAAAAAAAATTGGCATTTTAATCATCTCTGGCAAAATATTTATTTTTGCCAGAGACGCTATCAATATATATTTTTTTTACCTCAGTACAGTATTGGTGTTATCTTAAAACTTAAGACGCTCTTAGAATAAGAAAATATTTATATAAAAAAGACTGACTTATAAAATGAATGATCAAATAAAAGAGATTAATACAACTCTATTACCATCATTAATTTCTAAATATATTTCTGAAACAAACCCCACGTAAGTATGAATTTTCAATGATTACATTTTATTCAAGCCACTCTGTATGAAATTTAACATTTTCATGATATTCGCAGAAAGCTGTCAATATAGAACAATACGAACGTCATGCAAACGACAGTTTGATACCGGAAACGTGCAAATTGAAAAAAGAAATATTATCGGATGTGAATTCAGAGGGCGGAAGCCAAACGTTCCCGCCCAAGGCGACAAATGGTAGCACCAACTATTTAGCGGATATTGGAAAATAATCGAATGCATTATTTTATAGAAATAAAATGCCTCGTTGGTCTAGTGGTCGTACGGAGCGACTGTTGAGCAAGAGGTCCTGGGTTCGATTCCCAGGTCGAGCAAAGTGTTATTGGGGTTTTTTGTGAAATTCTCAGTAGCAGCTCGGAGTTTGGATTCGTGCCCGGTTAATGGCAATAGGCTCACTCCCTATTACATAGGACCTAAAACATACCGGCGAAACGTGGGTGTACATTAGTACACCTCTGCCTAACCTTTCGGGGACGACAGGTGTGATGGTATGATGAAAATAGATGTAACATTAGACTTACTCGATTCCACAGAATTAGGTCCTAGTTTTCTATGAAATTATGTCAGGAAAACAGATTTTTGTGACTCATTTTTGCGACGACCTGATTGGCGCAGTGACTGAGCGATCGGCTTGTACGTCACGGGTTAAGGGTTCGATCCCCGCACGGAGCAAATATTTTTACGACCTACAAGTAGTTGTCCCGGATCTGAGTGTTTGTCTATGTGAAAAATTTGTGTCCGAGCTAGGGCTCGGGCTAAGTTTTTAACACGTAAATAATAAAATAATAAAGAAACTCATTCATAAAACAAAATAGAACTTTCAAATCGCGTTATTCTCTTTTTGGTCCTTCCATTTAATGACAGTACAGGCTCTGCCTATGCTAATTGCGACAATGAACGAACATTTAGCCCGCAGAGACCATAAACAAAAGTCGGTGCGTAGGCGACGACCTGGCGCAATCTGTGTGATATGACACGGCCGTGTATTAAAACTATTTTGTTTCTTTTGTTATTATAATACTTAGACATAGTCTATCTAGAATACCTATACGTTTACAGGGAGTATAGTGGTCAGAAATTTGACCTAACCAATTTTTTAAACGAGCCTAATAATAAGACTATCATATATATCTCAAAGTCAACAATTGTTTTCTTAACAGAATAAATTTGTATTGCAGTTTGACATTGAACACTCCAGATTTAATTATAGTGTTGATTTTATGTTTTTAAAATAAGTAGTTATGTAATTTAATATTTACTTCGTATTCTTATTACCTATTTAGTAAAGTTTTTTTTACAGGCTACAGCTTATACTTACATATAATATAGCGAAGGTAACCGAAACTATTTTTAAATCAAACTTCAGAAAATATTAAAAAATCTAAGTGAAACTGTCCCTTACCATGCCGTAGCAACTTGTAATTGTAACAACACTCAGCAAATAATTTGTTATACGTGTTTGTAAACTTTGTATTAGTGTGCAAGTTGTCATAAAGAAATAAATAAAAAAGAAACATTGGTCACCTTCTCTAATCCCGTCGCAGAACGACGGTAAATTTATCTGTTATGAAACCCCATTTTTAGTCTGCATTTCTTTTATTTTGTATTCTAGACGCTTTTGAGAGTCTAATCATACAAGTAATTGGTGTGGTCTACTAGAATATCAAACAGCATCCCCCTTAGTCTTCTACTAGAAACTATTATTCCTAAATAGGGAACGGACGTCACACTATCTAACATCAGCTATAAAACCATACCTATCTTCATTATTTCAAAGATACCATCACAGCATTAGTACCTACAATCCAAAATATCTCCAATTACGATACAAAATGATATATTTCAACGATTTAAAGGATGCATCAACCTTTATAATAATCAGAGCGAATCTTCCAAGACTACATACATGCAGTTACACCATTTTATGAAAACCTTTCACGTGTCTTAAAAACAGTACATTTGTTGATATTTTAGAAGAGATTCAAAGGTCTTATGTGGCTGGTTGTGTTAAAATTGCGTAAACATTATACAAGTGAACGTTAAATTGCTCTGCTGCTAGTTTTGATATGTTCCACTATAGTCTTACTTCGTTTTCCAAAGGCCGATACGTATGTCAAACTAATAACAAGTACCGCGTAATAAGTTTGACATAGGAACATACTTTTTCATCGTTCTGATATAGTGTAGATATGTAGTAGATATCAGATAATTTCTGAAGGAGCAGAAATATTTATGTATATATTATAAATTTTTGAGAACGTACAAATATAACATTTATCTGTATGGAATATTTCACATATTAGTCTCGATAGATAGATAGATACCACAGTCCCTTAAGACGTAAATTTTCGAAGGGCGTTAAATAATGCCCCACAATTTTTCTCATTTATCTTCTCATATATCAAATAAATAAATAGCATTTCTAAAATGGTTATATTCTGAAGTGCCAAATGAACTAAAGCAAGTTAAATTCGCTACAAATTGCCACATTGGTATGACAGTGCGGTGCCGACCAGTGTAGCATTATGCAATGCGCTTAATATTTACGACAAATGCTGTTGATACGTAATTAGCTGTTTTGTAATAACGCTACCTTCACCCGTTACAGTTTTAATTCTCTTTAACCTATCACGAACTGCTCTAAGAGACCATCTCCGCATAATTGACGTTTATTAGGACACAAAATAGTGAAAACATAAATAGCAGAAATTAGGCAGTCTTATCCATATAACTCTCACTGCTTATTAGTCATGTGTATTGGTGTAGTGGTAGTTCCTGAGATCCTGAGTTCGATTCCGGGGTCGTGCAGTGGTAGCAGCTACTCATACTTTGGATTTTACTCCCGGTTTATGTCAAAAGATTTTCACAAGGACCTGTTAAATTACAAAGTTATAAGAAATTAATTATTCTGTAGTTTATAATCCGTGTTCAACTATTTTATTACAAATGAACATGTTCTTTGTATTAGTTTGTTATTCTTTCTACGATTTATATAAAATTTGTGTAGAATTAAGTAAATTTTTGTAAAAAAAATCCCATGAAACTACGTTCCATTTATGTCAAAGATTTCCATAGTTACCGCGATAAACGGTGGTGACTGGCAATCTTTCAAAGTTCGGAGGAAAACGCAAAAAATAGGGGAGCTCGGGGAAAAAAGAGCATGCCTCTTGAGATATCAATTTAGAAGAAATTACCAGCTAATCTGTCACATCTTGGGACGCTCGGGGCTAGTAATCCTGTCTCCCCTGCTTTTTTATTTTTTCCGGAATACGAGGGGCGACGACAAGAGATATTCACAATCTTGTTAATTTATCAATTGTTGTCAAGCGGTATTTGAGTGTAACAATGGCTTTGTTGGCAATTAAGTCGATGTAATTGGTGATTGATCATGTTTTAAGGAGCTTGAATAAACTGAGATACGCGATATAACATATTTACCCAATATTTACCATAAAAATTATACAATGCTTTGCCATAAAAATTATAAAAATTATACAATCTGCTTTGTATATTTTTTAAGGCAGATTATTTTACGCATCATATGTGCCTACGTACCGCTCTTATAATAAGTTAAATAATAGTATTTGTACAAAACACCATGTTAAATAGTGAAACTAAGTAAAAAAAAATTACAAGGTACATGTTAAGATAACATCTCATTACAACAGAAAAAATATTACACGCCAGAACTCCGAAAAATGCCACCTTAAATTTTTATAACAGCTCTTTTTTATATCTTACTTGCGAAAAAAAGGTTCGTTTAAAAAGACAAAGTATCACACGTTTAATCCCCAATCTCCCCTCGTGCCAAAATCTTTTATCACGATTCCCGGGGGATTGCGCTTTTTTATTACTCCTCCCCTATTCCTGGGGTTGTATAGACGACAATTATCGTCTCATTGTTTTATATCGCTGCGTTTACGGTTGTTCTTTTTGCTATCCTTTCTTATGTTCACTTTATAGTGCAAATTGAATGCTAATAAATGCACTTAGACAGCTTTTTTTCTTACCAATAGAAACTGTCGTAGACTCGCTTTAATTAACCATCAGCAATATTTATTTTGTCGTTATAAAAGTGTTCGATTGCCGCATATAGGTATGTTGTCAGTAGTTAATAAAATAATAGGTATAGAGTTAAAATGGATATTTGAATAGAATTTTAAGACTTATCGTGACGTGAAGATAGTCAACGTTTCAGTAAACGACTATATAAATCTAACAATAAAAAGCTTATAACTTAATACAAACTTGACCACCAACTTATTATTGCGTAATTATCAGTAGCTCGTATTTGTGCTCGGATAATGGCAATGAAAAAAGATGTCGTATACACCTCTGCATAAACCAACGAATATAATCGTGACGCACTGTTACCTACATATATTTTCTGAAACATCACAGAAACCGAATAATCATTTCTTGTATCTTTGTTTCATTCATCCAGCGTAGTAAGTCGACCTGCCCGTTAACCTAAAGTCTGACGTGTAAAGTGTGACGTTGACCTAAAGTGTGACTAAGATCTGACGCATTTTAAGGAATTTGTCACATCCAAAACAAAGCAAGGAAAACAAAATGGTTAATTTAATGAGAGAGAGATGCCTTCTTGCAATAAAGTGATCCACCGCCCGGCTTATTATCATTGTTTTAATGCTCGTTTCGTAAATGCTAATGATGGTAGCGTACTAGAAGCTACTTTGTAGCGATAATCAGTATATTATAGACATTACCACCCAGCACCATCTGGTTTGGAGCAACAAAGATTATATCACGGATGACTAGATAGTTAATAAACTAATTCAATTTTTTCTAATTCTGAATCTTCATTTAAACATTTGATCTTAATACCACTGCGCTAATCGGTGCAACGATTATAAACTAACCTAACCCTTATATTCCTGTATTCCTCAAAGGTTGAGTAGGAGTGTATTGATGCATACCCTTGCCGACATGTTATATAGTCTATAGTAATTACATCATCATCGCCATAAATATAATTACCCAGTTTGTCTTCAGCCTGTAGTGAACGCCTCTGATCTCAATCTTTGGCTCATCTCACCACCACGCCACTTGCTCCAACAGTTGAAAATTATCTGACAGGTGAGATCGGACAATAGCTTCTAAAACTTGCTGATCGCCCGTATCACCACCATCACAAATACAATTATTATTTCATCATCCAACCTTTAGACTTCCACAGCTGGAAATAGGTCTCCTACAAGGATCGCCACGACAACCAATCCTGCATCACCGGTATCCAGCGGATAATCAATGTCATTTACCAGACACAAATCCAAAGTCACAGCTGATACTAAGAATTTTACAATAAATAGTACTAAGATTGCTCAACACGGCCAACCTAAAGCCACCACCAGTTATTATTTGTAGGGTTTGTGTGTCGGTTTAACCATTATACAACACAAATTTGTCAATCTAGGAACGTGCAAGATCTTAAAGGAAACCCTTCCTTACTTGTGATAAAGGGCCTTCCCAAAATATCTTGATTAAATCTTAGCTTTTGCTGAACTCACGCCTTCCGATGTTCGTAAACATTAAAAAGCTTAATAAAATAATAAATGCCGCTCGATTGGGACCGGTTCCCGGTAAGAAGCTTACGGCGACTTAAATTGTAAAGTATCGCCAAACGCCGACGTCGTCGGTCGGGGGCGACAGACGAACAGGTCTGTGTTTATTTTGTATAATAATAAAGACAAATATTAATTGTTATTATTATCGATTGACTGCTACTACTACTACTTTGGTCTATTGATGGTTAGTGCGACTGCTGTGCAAGAGGTCTTGGGTTTGTTACCCAGGCCGAGCAAAGTGTTCTTGGGTTTTCTATGAAATTCTTAATAGCAGTTCGGAGTTTGGATTCGTTCTCAATAGACTCGCAAACCCCCTAAAACGTACCAGCGAAATCTGCTTATGCCCAACCCTGTGGGGATGACACGCATCACGCCTGTATGTTGAACAAACAATATTTTTTCCAGATGGAAATCAAACCGAGGTTCTATTGCCTGCTGCTCTAATATCTATAATTATCAAGAAAAGATGATAAAAAAAATACGAAATGTTGAGAAGAACCGGCAAGAAACTCCATAGATATCTTTTAAATAAATACAAATTACAATACAGGAAATCAATTCCTTTACAATTTTCAATAACCGTTGGCAATCATAAATAAAATAAATACATTATGATAAAATATAAATATTCACATGAATACTTCGTGAAATTCGTCAGCAAACACTGCAAATGAGGGAAGCAAATAGCTCCAAATTTGTAAACACAAGTCAGCGCTATATTACTCCTACACCCAAGTTTCAACAAATTAAAGAAAATCCCTGACTGGAATAACGGTGTTTAGGTAACATCGCCGGATTGTACGGTTATATTGAAATTTTCCTGCCATATAAATCTCGCATAATCTTTAATGTCAACTGAGAGCTTCCGCGATGTGGAAGTTTGGGTGCTCATTTGCTGTTAAGCGGAGCGATTTTCTTTTTATGTTTTTTCTTCATCTACCTATTTTATTATCTCCATTGGACGGCACGAGTCTTTACTGAAAACTAACGCAAAATCGGAAAAAATAAAAGCGGTTTTTGTTAAAATTGAAACACAAATAATTACATTGTCAACATAAAAGACACTTCCAGTAGAAGCATAAACTGTTCATACAATATAATAATAATATAATCGCATTTCATTTCTAAAAAAATCAAACCTTAAAATATTCTTTACTAACAAAAAATAACCCGCTCCTCTCCTCACCAAATCCAACCCTTCTTCTCCGCAAGGGGTCCAAAAGTCCCTGTGATCTGTGACGCGTATGATCCGCTCGACTAATATTATTTAGAACAGAGTAGCAATTGTTTCCATGCGGTGGCCCCGGGCAGGACAGCTTTGACTTTTAATCAGTTAGCAAATATTTAGCCCGGCCGTGCATATTGAGGAGGCTTGTGCAATTGCATTAGAGGGTTGGGATACACACCAGTGATCAACGGTCACGCTTCAATGGAGTGGTATGTCACATTGTAAAGGGTGGAATATTAAACATTGTTGGGAAATGGAGCGGAATATTTCCGCCTTTTTTGTTAAATTATATCCTCAATTTAGTTGTTGAAATGTATTAACGCACAGGCCATTGTAATGGAGTTAATTGAAAAAAATAGTTCTTTGATCCTATTCTTACGTGACTAATTTAATCCTAATTAGCTTCTTCCTTCATTAAAATTCTAATATACGCCTAAGCTTGTTGCCATCAGAGAAAATAGAATCTTTAATTTTATGTGTTATTGGCATAAGTTACTGGCATAAGAAATGGTTCTACTAGTACACAAGGACTTGTTAACAAATTGATATGAAAATTATATTTTTATTATAGATTGTCCGCGAAAACGAATCTATTCGGTAAATCTTATTGGTACTTAACACTAATGCCTGAGTTTTGGTCTCAAATAGAGTGACATCTAAACACTAAGTTAATCATAATGCAAATAGGTATCTATAGAGCACCAATCTCCCGCAATCCGACATTCCTTTCACAGACAAGACGGTAGCGAACATTCTCAATTACAAGAAGATTTGCTCGTACGTGTCTCATCGGACGCAAATGCACCATTACCTGGTACAATTGCGTACGCAAGTGACCGTCACGGTGGCGGCACGGTGGCGACGCGCAGCTGCGTCGTGGGACGCATGTTTGCGCAGTGTCGTGCCGTATTGCCGACGATTGGCGCACGTAGCCGATGTCATTACTCGGACATGCTCGCTCCGTGACGGGTACAGGTGCGACCACAAGTGGTAAGGATTAGAGAATAGGTCACGTGTGGTCGGAAAAGTTTTTGATATAATTTTCTGTCTGCATTTTGCTAGATGTTCCATTGAAAATTTTCGTGACGTTTTATTTCCAGCTTATTGAGATATCCTAGTTTGAATAAACAATACTCACCTACCAAATACTTCCTAAAATTATATTTCTTTTTCTTTTTGATAATATAATAATTTTGAGTTATCTCAAGATTGGGAATTGATATTTATGAAATAAATGTTTGCTAACAATTTTCTCGACGATTATACTCACGTTTTCCATTGAGTTTCATGTAGTCCCTGTATTTTATGTACGAAAGATGATGAGACAATGACCAATGAATCCCAAACCTTTTTACACATTTTTTTTATTTATATTTAGAACATTGCTACATAGCATAAGACAAATTGTCTGATATTTTTTTACATAGTCGATATTGATGAGAAAAAAAATTTGGTCCTTTGAGTCTAAACTTTTTATTGAAATCCGGTACTGATTAAAGTCGGAGTAAAAGTTTGAGTACCATTATGTCCTATCATCGACTAAATTAGCGACGTAATTTGGCCTACCGCTGCGGACAACTACATAATATGTGCGTGTGTACTGATAAATATTTGAAAAGGACAGGGATGAATAGAATATGTAATAAGGCCTTACTTTAGATAATAAGTTTCTTGAATTACTGTGCTTAGAAAAAAAAATACTCCGAATCCTGATCATTTTATGAATCCTCGTTTTGCAGTTTCGTCAAGTTGGTAGTAATCAGTGATTAAATAAATATTTTATAGATTGAGATATTATATCTGCTAAATGTTACCGTAGTAAATTAAACAATAACTAAACAGTAAACAATAATGTTACTAAATTATTAACTTGTTAGAGGGTCTACCTCTGTCCTAGTAGGCTAAAAAAAATCATTACTGAGAGAAAAGGCATCAAAGAATACACCACAATTGTTTTTTGTTTTAGAATTCCAATTTAGCTAACATTTTCCCCGTGTGATCAAATTCTAAGAATACCATAAACAATCTAAGAACAATCGCTGAAATTACATATAGCCGCGCAATCATGACAGGAATGCCGCAAAAGATGAGCCTTATAAAGGAACAGATAACCCGCTGCCGCTCGACGGCTAAAATTGACACAAAGCCTGCTCACGACTAGCTAAAATTGACACTGACGTTCGCGAACATACTCGACTTCAACGTCAAAAAAGTCGAAAGCATCCACATACGCCTGTCCCTGTCTCACACGTCGAGAGAGACGGGGACGAGAATATCGTGCGTTGCAATCTCGACGGGTAGTACGACAGTATTCAATTCAATTTTGAAATCATGATACAATCGAGTACTTACACGCTACCAATATGAGAGGCGAAAATTGGCTGTACCCATGATAGTATGACCGGGCCTATACTTAGACACGTGATACACGGCTGAGAAAGTTGGCTAACATATTTTAGTACCTATTCACTTTATTTACATCAGTTGCTATTGATTTTCGGGTCAAAGTAGGAATTCCAAAACTTACAAACGTTAATATTTCCTCTTATAATATTGGTATTTGGTATAGATAGTTTCGTTCTAATAGTTGTTATTATTTTCAAAGTTAACTATAAAATAATTAGATTTTTAGCCTAGAAATAATGTTCAAATTAATCAACGCTTTACCAAACCTTAATATATTATTATGTATAACCTCAAAAAAAATTGTCTATTTTAAATGGGTTCTATTGCGGTATATTGATATTATTCAATCCCGACGGACCCCGGATCCCTTATAACATCCATAGCCACGGGCAGTATCCACCCAACATTGGCCAAACTTACCAGCCGTATAGCACCAATGAATCCACACCCATAGCAAAGCTCGTGAAACGATATTGCCATATCATCAGCACCTAGTTATTTGCTCTCCAATCGTGTGAGAAAAACGTTACACAGCCATCGAACCTACAATTTGTTTCGACGGAATGTCAAATGTTGAGAAACTATTCTAGTTAAAAAGTACGTGATCTTTTTTTAAAGAACGTGACCGTCGCTGTTGTGTTATTACTGTGGCGTCTACATACTTATTTGTTGACATTCGATTTTAGAATGTATTTTGATTTATCTACTGATTTATATTTCACTTACGGGAATAGGTTATAGAAATTTTAATCAAACCTTTTTATTATTTTACAGTCTTGTCAGGTGACTAGGGACGCTTTTAAGGGTCCGAATGGTCGGGTTGGTATTTACCAATATGCCTCGATAAAATCCGTAAAAAAAAATATATTTCTATTTTGGATTTACCTTTTTTTGAATTTACCCCAACCGAGGTTAATTAATCGGTATGTGACTTATTTCCTTTAAGGAACGTGTTCTGGCTCAGTTGTTCGTAAAGTATATTAATCTTCGTAATCCTTTAATCTGACAGAATAAAGAGAAACTGATTGAGGTGATAAAATGAAATCTATTTCACATGTGCCTATGTTTAAGACCCACAAGATTTAAGAAAAATATAGATACACCGATAGGACGATAAGGATGTTTTTACTTTTTCATTTATTAAATAATACTTAACACATTACAGAAGCCTACATTTTAGACAGACCTTTAGGATGGTTTATAGTATAACTATATTATTAAATTAATAAGCCTAATTTTTAAGCAATCGTCAGTCAGTACGTACACACGTTAAACTCAAACATTATCTTGTCATTATCATAGTGTAACGCACTTGCTAACAAGAAGTCATCGCACATGACCGCTTTGAAACATTTTGACGCCCGTCAGTTTGAAGAAGCGCTTATCGGACCACCTCTACATCACAAAGGTTAGGACATAATCAGTTAAAGGAAATTAGCGTTTACGTCCTCTATATAAGGTTCTATATAGATGCATTGTTAAGTTGGCAATGTGGTGGTCTTTTACAAAAGCCATGACGGACAGTCACTTGACGAATTCCTTTATGCTATATGCGGTTGTAACATCTGCATTGAAGAACTTTATTATGTTTTAAATAAGGTTGGTATTTGTAGAGCAATTTGAATGTATACGTTTTCGCCTAAATTTAATAGTCATGAAGATGTCAGGCGTAGTATCGAGTGACACATGGTCGGATGTTTGAATATATCGTGCTGAGAACAAATTTCACTGTTCTTGGAGTAGCGTTTGACGGCGGGTCGCGTCACGCGTCAAGGCGTCAGACTAGACACTGACGGTTTTTGACGCTGACGCTCATACGCATATGACGTGTGCACAGTCGTGTTAACTGGGAAGCTCTCAGTTGATGTGACGTGGAGCTGAGTTCAGACGGATCGTGAAACTACATTTCACTTAGGTTGATATCTACAAACAAGAAGATGTCGATTATTATTACTCCTAGTAGCGCCATCATTGAACCTTACGTGTTCAATAAAAACTACAAATAAAACATACCTAAGTTTATATTCCTAATGAACAAAAAAATCTAATCACACAAGGGGATTGGGTAACTTTGTATGGACTAGTGGCGTCATATTTTTTCCTGTGGCCACCAATAATTTTAATATTACTTTCTAGTACCTAACCTACTATGTTAAGTATATACATATCTTCATTTATTTTGGTCCTAAGTGACATAGGAGCTGAGATATTTGCATTTGAAGATTTAAAAAACTAAACTAAAACTATATTCTTACGCAAATATTAGATTTACCTCCAATCATGTCTCGAAGATAAATCGAGACAAGTGAATATTACAAAAACAAAATGTCTTCTAGAGCGAAAAAATCCACTCCAAAGCTCTATTGAAAATAACATCACGAAAGTTATAAAAAACCTTCATTACACCTATAATGAAGCTCCATATACGAACAAATTTAGAGAGAAACTTGTCATGAGTCTATTATGGCACACTCCCAAATAGAACCATGGCTTTCAAAAACGTAATCACAACTCCATACAAACCATGTCGTTAAACAAACAAAATATAAGACTAAACGGGCCCACATCTCACGTACCAAACAGTCATTATAGAGATTGTCCAATCGAAAATTACCAACACATCGCGGGCGATAACTACGTGACTTATCCTCCTTCATATTTAGCCATAACACTGTGGATACATTGAAAAATACAAGCGAGGAATGAGCGAAGCTAAAATATGGATATTATTTCTGTAGCAGACGAAATGGTCATGATCGATGGAAAAGTAATCGAGAAATGAGAAATTATAATTAAAGTCTAAAATGTCATATGATACCGCATAGGTTCATAAGAAAAAATGCTCGAAATGTCATATGAACCTCATCGGTTCATAAGTGCCCGGTCGGCATTGGTCGTAGATTTCGTGAACATTTTCGGCGTTTTAGGTATTCGGAGGCCGCCGGTCAAAGGGTTAATAAATATGGCCTCAATAATTAAAATGATTGCTTACGCGAAACCAATGAAGTGAAATAACTCAATGTGTTGATTGAATTATCTTTACTTTCACGTGATTTTAACAGACAGTGTCTTTCATTCGACTTTTGTAAGTAAGTAAGATCCAGACATTAACAATTTGAGACCAATATATTTTGAGATAAATTACAGTAGTCGCGAAATACCGTTACCGAAAAAAGCTAATTTTATTAATCATTGTTATTTTAGCTGATAAAACAGTAATCAACACTTTCATAAGCAATAATAGTACGCGTATGTATATACCAATATTTTCAAAGCCTTATCTTAAAAACTATAAGAGAATCCAATACTTTTAATAAAGCGGCGTTAATAAAACACCGCTCAGCTTAGCTCCCAATAAAACCCATACCTTACATTTTGTGTAGTAATATAATCTCAAGCAAGTAATGGTCAGTTTGAACAAGAAAATTGCATGTGAAATTGTCGTAGATACCGACCGATGTACACTGTTATATTGATTGTTGATATTGGCCTGTACGTGTTATTTTTTATATTGAACGTACTTTCAAGAACATAAATGGGCTTCAAATGCTTTTATATGTGTAATTGTAAAATGAGGTGACGTTAGATCATCATGCTTTATTTTAGAACTACTTAATATTGTAACGAAATACAATGATTATTATAATTAATTAGAGTAGAGAAATGGGCCATGAAGCTGCTACGATTTTTGAAGGAAACCATCGCACATCATGAGGTTATCTGTATGACTGAGAGATTTCCTCGAAAGCATGTAACTCTGCCATCATGCATACCAATGCGCATACATTGGCAGAGTTCACGATGGTTGGAGACTAAAAATCCTTCCCAACTCTAGTGGAGAATCGGAGCATGCAGTGACAGTAAATTGGTGGTGTAATAAAATGTGAGCTGTGCGTTTTTTTAGAGATTGGCCAACCTAACTGACACTTCTCTTTCCTTTAAAAATATTAATATACATTTTACGGATCCGTACGTAGGTATTAAAAATTTCTAAACAATCTCTAAAGTGATTCTAATAAAACCTGTCACTTTCAGCTCAGCAAATTAAAGTTACAATGTATAAAATTGCCGGCAATATTATAATGTACAAAGAACTCGCCTCATGATAACCTTTCACCCTTCAGGACCAGTTCTGATGATGAATGGCGTCCGTCTAATGAGCCATCAGCGAGACCAGCCGGGATGTCGTGACATCGATTTGCACGCTGTCTTGCGTATGCGCAAGTACTGTCGTGCATAAAAATGCTACACACATTTTTTATTTTAATATTTTAGTGATTAATATGATAAAATTGTTTGTGTGCTTTGTGTGTTGGTAACAACAAGTATATGCGTAAAATAAATGACACGGGTTATATTTATTTAGGTTGTGTTAATGAATAGTTCTAAGAATAGAGTTACTAACTTTTATAATTATATATGCTATGGTATAGATTCCGGCTTTTATGATGAGGATTTAATAAAGAAAATTATTGACTTCGATATAACTAATTCTTTTATCCTTTTCTCACGTACTTTGTTAGAAAGAGATATAACTAGTGAGAGTAAATAAGTTCATATTCAACATCCTATACATTAATACTAACATTATTATTATTATAATGTTATAAACGCAAAAATATGTCTGTCTATTACTTCTTCACGCTTGAACCACTGAACTGATTTAGATGAAATTTGGTATAGACATAGTTTAAGGCCTAGGAAAGGATATGGGTATGCGTAGGATAGTTTTTATCCCGGAAATAATCCTGTTAATGAGCAAAAAGAGGGTTAAACTTTCTATGCAGATGGAGTAGCGGGCAGAAACTAGTTAATAATAAAAAACCTGTTATGAAACATTGTAGTATTATTTGATTTTACTTAATACTAAAGAAAATATTAGCCGACGGATGATGCTAAAGATAATTGCTGTCATAAAATTGATTGCTCTTACGATTGCGTCTTCGTCCGCCAAATATTTATTCAATATATTATTATTGTTATTAGTTTTTAGTAACTTTATATTGTATTATTTATATTATATTGACCATGTTACTTTTTTCAGGTGACTAAAAAAACTAATTTGCCTGCGTGGAGCTTCTAAACGCATGAACCTATTTTAATGAAACCATACATAGATCATAGGTACTATATAATTTTTCGAGCTGAGCCTTCTTGTGTATATACATATCTACTAGAATTATAATGTTTATTCATATACTCCTAACTAGAGTGGGTATAACTGATTTATTTACTGAGGTATGTTTGTAGGTATATATAAATATTATACCCAAATTATTATAAAATCAACAAATATTAAAGAAAATATCTGCAAAGCCAGTTCACACACTGTTGACAATTTAACTGTCAAAATCTAATTTATTAATAGCACGGCGTACTATCGCGCACAACATACGTTTATTGCGTGTTAATAAACAGCTTTATTGATTAATTTGCATTTGTAACGTATAAATCAAACAGGTTACGCTTTGTCCTTCATGTTGTATAATAGTCTTCACGCTAGGCTGTTTGTGAGGTAAGTAGAAAACATATATCGCAGTGATTTTTGTTTCCACACATTATACACAAGCCTAATGGCCTCCCTTAGGTCACTGTGATATTAATTTTGGGGATTCGAATTTCTATGGACTAAGAAACTGGATATAAACGTAGGCTATGTATCAATGTAGCCCTGAAGAAAATTATTAGTACTGCTACTACTGTAGTTGAAGATTGTCTGTATATTATTTAGTTTTTTTCACTTTCTTGAATGTCTGTTCGAGTGGGGTTTTATTTTTCATTTAAAAATCTAGATTTTTAAATGAAAAACGATTACGTCGACGTTTTATAGTTTGTTTTTCATTAGATTCTAAGAATTAAGGACATGTTCAGACCTCTAAGCTAGAGGTTTGTGAACATTTAAAAAAGTGAGCAACAATGAGAGTAAAAATAATTGAAATGAATATAATAAGTAAGGGATAAAAATTAAGTAAAGATATTTTACACAAATTTTATTCGCTCAAAGACGTCGGAGGTCCGCCGTAATCATATTTATTCAATCTGACAACTGTCAAACTTTAATTATTTATTCAATATGCGATAAACAATACGTACATCGCGTGTTTTCATATAGCTTTATTAATTTGAACTGCGCACTTGAATCATATAAATCATATAGTAGCGTACTTTTGGATCTTCGAGTATGAATCAGACAAAGTATTTGTGCATAGGATATGTATAGAGTGTGAGTACCAATATGATTTCATAGACTGTTTTGATTACGATTTTCTCTGATTACGATGTTCGCATGTCAAATGAATATTAAAATTAATACTTTTTGAAGTGAAAACTTCTTTACTTTTTGAGTGAACAAAAATCATGAATCTCAAAATATGTATACTGTGTATGTGTAGTAGTTTCAAGGAGAACATCAATAATATAATAGCCTTGTGTTTATGATTTTATTGTCAATCTACTTATAGTTAGGTAAGTAATGCAACATCTATGCCAACATACATAGAGACGTACATTCAAAGATTAGATTTTCCTCTAGAATCCTAGATGATTATATAGCTTGCAAGATTAATACTTCAAGTTACCTGTAATGTTATTTTTAATTAGCTTGTCAAGTTGACGAGAGTAAAAGTGAACTGTTCAACGTTCGTTTAGTTAGTACTTTGTTGGTGTGTCACGGCTTCATAATAGTTAATCTGTTTGTTTTGTATAAAGCTCATAATGTCAAAATATAGTGAAAGCTAAGCTCTCCACTTAAGACCTATGCCATTTGTATTCAACGAATTTTATAGAAAACTGTTGTTCAATTTAGTTGAATTTTATGTTTTATCTACTAACAAATATGGTTGGTTTTTCAAATACAGATAGTGTTAGCGTGACGTTTTGTTATTAGGGTATCCTAAAATTTTAATTCTTATTTGACTGTCTTTTTTTATTATATGAATAGAGATATTAAAAAATGGAAAGATTATTTATTAATAGTTCTTGTAGTTTGGTAAAAAAAAATATGCTTGTACTTACCTATTTAAATTATATACTTATGTATTTTATATACATCATAAGCTTACTGTCTACGGCAACAAATATATCCCTAAGCTTTCTTGCAAGAAACTAAATTTTGGTATTAAAAACATTAAGCTGATTTATAAGAAATTACTTTGTAATTTACAATGATGACGAAATCTTTATAGACGGCACCGTCCGCATCGGGGCAGTCGTCGAGCGGTCGGCTTTTGCACCGCTTATAGCGGGTTCGATCCCTAGGCCTAGAAGACATTCTTAGCACAACATATTTAAAAAATACACTTATTGGCTATAACACAAATATTATCCAACATCCTTCCATGAAGCGACCACTGTTAATATTTAAAATTAAAAAGAAAATACTTAAAATAGTTAAACGCATTTTACTATCGTAAAGCCGGTAAAACGCTTAAACCACTGCCCAGTCCAGTATTAATTTTCCAATTTATATATTTTTGAACAAACTAAAAAGTTAATTATAATTACATGAGCGAGGCGGCGACATTTTGACCTCTCGTTCATCTTCGTCGCATCACGTCTATCTAACGGTGTTTTTTAATCTGTCCTGTTCACAGACTAATGATTAGGTATACGTGAAATTGGGCATATTAAGTTTTCGTTTACTTTTTGGTTGGACTTCATAAGTTATATGCAAGCGTAATAATAGAGGTAAGTAAATAAGTAACAGCCTAGTGAAGTCTAGTCTAAGTTTAACCTCAGAGAGAAAATCAGAGGTCATGCTTGAGAATATGCTGATGTTCATTGCTAGAAGCAAGCAAAATACATCTTTTTGGAGTTGATTTTTAAAGAGAAGAGTCGGGACCTCCCTTTAATCATCATCATCATCAAATCATTATTGTCCCACTGCTGGTTGCAAATGAGAGGAGACCCCTACCCAGATCACTCGAGCATGCAGGTTTTCTCACGATGTTATCCTTCACCGTTAAAGCATGTGATAAATACGCACAGAACTTCCGAAAAGTCAGTGGTCTGGTGGCCTTGGGTTTAAACTCAAGACCTCTAACATCTAAGTCCACTGGTCACACCGCTAGGCTACCACAGCTCCTTTATGAGCAGATAATGACCACGATGAAGTGGCTTTATAAAGGTAAAAATTCCATTATGTTCCATTCATTGCGAAAGAATTTTTTAACTTGCCTTCTGAAGATCTCCACACTTTTAACACAAAAAAGTGCAAAACATGTCTAAAAATTATTCACAAGTTTTTTCAAAATATCTTCGTACCATACAGAAATATAAATAATTTATCGTAATACGAATATTCATTCATATCTTGACGGTGAAGTCTACTGACCTGTATTAGACCAGCAATGATATGGAGGACAACGGCTTAAACCCTCTAATCCTGAGAGAAAGCTTAACTTCAGCAGTGAAAGGAGTTTCAATGTAAAACAATGTCTTAAATGGCTTACCCCCAGATACAATCACCAAATAAGTAGACAGACCACTTTAAACCTTATGCTTAAAACAATAAGCATAAAGAATCATTTACCACCAAGTCTGCTTCCTCCTACCAATCACAGATTTCCCGACGAAGTCATGTGTTTCAAAGGTCAAAAACACCATCACAAATAGCAGAACCACTTTGGTATCAAACATGGTCATCTAGTAGAGTCATGTACCATTAATAGAGTCGGTGTAAACAACAATATTAATTTTATGTAAGCCGTCACCTATTTGCCGAACATTGATGACATTCTGATGGGGCTGGGCTTACATTACATTTATTAAAGCGCAGCGGGCTATACGAACTTGTTTTGACGTTGATATGTTGGCGCTAGATGTGGCTTGTACAAAATAACCATTACCTCCATACATACACTTACGCCCTTTTCACATGGGGGTTGAAAGAGACTAAAAAAAGACACAATGCTACACGTGCTACGATCCCTGCATACCGCTTTTACTACGAGATCATATCATATCATCATCTTCATCAACCCATTATTGTCCCACTGCTTGGCACAAGCCTCCTCTCATTTGAAAGGGATTAGGCTAAAGTCCAACACGCTAGCCTGCTGCGGGTTGGCAGACTTCACATGCCATAGAAAAAATTTCTCAAGCATGCAGGTTTCCTCACGATGTTTTCCTTCACCGTTTGAGCCTGTGATAAATACGCACATAGCTTCCGAAAACTCAGTGGTGCGTGCCATAGGTTTGAACTCGAGACCTTTGACATCTCGGTCCACTGGTCTCTTCACTAGGCTACCACAGCTGATACCTGTACCTATAACAACACACACACAAGTACCAATAACAACAACAAAAGGTTAAAAGGTGAAATTATGTACACACCTGCAGTTCGATTAAGTGGACACAAATCTTAACTCCAAGCTAACTCTTCCTCATTAACACTTTTCTCGATTAATTTTGTAAAACTAAGTAGGTATGTTTTTTTACGGCAAACAAATAAATAACAAATACAATATAAAACCTAGCAGTCGCGATTGCGGCTACTGAACATGTGAGGTTATAAGTTGGGCTTATAAATTTGACAACTTATGGCTAGTATAAGTGTAACAATACACATGTACAAATTTAGGCAATTTGGCAGTTGTCAATATGTCAGTCAAAGAACCGACAACTGAAAAAATTAGTTAAGTTAGTGGCACCAATTTTTAGTTTATTTAGTACCCAAATCATATCCAGCAACATATATATCGGAACTTTGAAACTCAATAATAAAGAGGCAAAAAAGTCACGCGTCCATTGCGCCTCCGATGGTACCGATAATTTTTCAACACACCGTCTACTTATTACGATCATAGGTAGAGCATTAACTAACGCGCAGTCTTTTCAATCGTGTCTAGCACACGACAAGCGATAACCAACGTTATTGCAAAAATATCAAGCATCAAATTCATTTGAGTTGAATCATCGATTACATTATCATAGCTCAAAGAAGTTTGGACCCAAAGTTCAGTTGGATGAGGTAGATTTTTGATTGGATATGGTAGAGAAATGATGGTAGTATTTTCAGCTAGACATCGGTCAAAGAATCGTGACCGGCCCGTCCCCGGCACCTGACGTCCACCGGTGTCTGTTAATGCAACTTCACCGGAGTACAAAAACAGCATTTCAAAGATACTGTTTTAAATACTAGTGTTGTTATCCGATCATTTAATAGTTGTCCAACAAAAGAGCAATATACGAGAAAATTACTAAGGAAATTGTTAGGTTAGGTTTACAGTAGTACCTTGCGACCTGTGTTGAATTCTATTCCTAACATATGAAGGTGGATTTTCAATAATTTCTCAATAATCATAGACTTCTTTTGTATCTACAAAACCTGAAACGCTTTCGTTTAGTATAACACAATATTAAACAGCATTTAGAGTTTTATCATTTACCTCTCAGAGTTTTCTTTTACTATGACATTTGAACGCCAAAATTCAAAACGATAATTTAAAAATATATGAATTATTCCTATTAAATTGATTGGAATTAAAAATATTAGTAACCAATTTAGGGTCCATTTCCAAAATGTTTTAAATCACAGAATATAGGTATCAATAATTAGGTATACATCATGCTCACTTAAATGTCCTGCTGATGGTAGCGTTGTGCATCCGAACGTTTTATTCCCTCTAACAATAGTTGAGTCGAGCGACGCTTATACACACGTCATACTCGTGAACGGGCGTGCTGTCTGTTGGGTCTAGGCGGTTATGTGCTATGGCAATCCGATTTTTTTTTTGTTCTGGAGGGCATTATTCATTTTTTTTTTAATGTAGTTAGTCGCCACATCAAATTGGCAGAACAATTGTAAATTAATATTGTAATAAATATTATTAGTATTTTATTATAAAGTAACAACTATAGAGATTCTTGTCGGTTTTTTTTTTCATAGGAATTAAAATTACTTCTAGTTTTTGATACTTATAAATTATCTATGTAGGTATTATTGGTTTAATTCAAATACAATTATTGACTAAATATACCTAAATCTTATATATAAAATTTCACGGCACGGTGTTTGTCGCTGAACTCCTCCGAAACGGCTGGACGGATTATTATGAAATTTTGAATGTATATTTGGTAGGTCTGAGAATCAGTTGTAGACTTTTTACACCCCTAGGTGATAAGGATGTCCCTCACCAAACTTTTTTTATATTTCTTTTATGTTTTTTTTATGATTTAGCACTAAAATATACTTATAACCCTAAATTTTCACCCCTCTACCACCAACCCCTATAATGTGGCAAAACAACGTTTGCTGGGTAAGCTAGTATAAATATAAAAATATATATTTGCAGATATCAACGATTGATGCAGAGGTTGAGCGACTGACTTTTGTCTTTAGGGTATTTAAAAATGTAGGTATAGGAATTCCTGAAGAATTATACAGAGAGTATTATAGCTATACAGATAAAGATAATACACTAATAAAGATCGAATCACAGCTTGTGAATCAAATTGGATCAAATCCAAAACCCGTGAGGTGGACCTCAGGACCGAGGCTTGGGGCGCCACTACACCAGTGAGGCAATAAAAATACTTACTATATCTTTTTTTATCTTGACTTATTTTAATCTGTGGATCAATCGAGATGAACGACAGGTCACGAAGACCAGTGGTCAACTGACGTAAGCTTACAAAACTAGGATCTGACTTCATTTGCCGTGACCTAGGTATCGTGTTAGTTTTAATTTCCGTCTTAGGTTATAAGATTAGATAAGATTATTGTTCAGTTCTTATTGCCAAATGTATTTCTGTGCTTTGACGACGCTTTGTGTCTGTAAACATTTGTAAAAGAAGCTTTAGTACAACATACTGATTTCTTAGACTAACGCAAATATAAGACTATGAAATAATTTAAATTTCGAATTCTGTACAGCGTAAAGTCATGGCCAGGCCCAACACATTAGTTTACGCGTAACGCAAAGGCATTGGACTTAAATAATATCAATATACGGCAGTAAAGTTTTATTTCATTGTCAGATATATTCGTCGTGAATCTAAAAAAATAATCCTTTGACTTTCGATATTCAACAAAATAATTAAAACACATCATAAACCCCGTTTTTTCAAAACATTAATATCACAATAACCTCGTTTGTTTTCATTTACTTGCATTGACATTCCAATAAAGTCTAGAGACTTTATTGGAATGTCAATGCAAGTCAGGAATGTCAAACTTACTGCTTATTGAGATAGATCTCAATAAGCAGTAAGTTTGACGGAATGAAATCAGTACCAAAACTTCACCCAAACGAGCGTACCTATCATACATAAAAATGGATCACTCCTACTATTACCCTGCCATCATTATCATTCACCCATACATTTTCTCATACCAACGCGGCGGTCACAGCACACATAGTTCACCCCGTCGTGACCACGCCATGACAGCTACTTTTTATGCCCATCTCGTCCTTTTGCGGGAATTGCTCTCTTTGTCTACTTTTATTTACGTGCTCCAAGCGCCTCTACATTCGCTAGATTGCGATTCTAAAGACGCGACAGTAGGCAGAAAACTGAATACTGATTTTTGGCTAACCTCACGCCTGTCGGCCCTGAAAGATTAGGCAGAGGTGCACTAATGTACACCCACGTTTCACTGGATGTTTTAGGTCCCATGTAACAGGGGGCGAGCCTATAGCCATTGACCGGGCACGAATCCAAACTCCGAGCTGCTACTGAGAATTTCACAGAAAAACCCTTTAACACTTTGCTCGACCTGGGAATCGAACCCAGGACCTCTTGCTCGGCAGTCGCACTGTACAACCACCAGACCAATGAGGCTAACCCAAACATCTTTCGGTCTTTTTCAAAAGCTTTCGGTCCCGGTTTTTATACGAATACTTATCACAATCGATAGCTACAGAGTACAGAATGCATGACAGCAGGTACATATTACGGTATGACGGTAGTCGTTTCGGGCAGTGATAGGTCAAAAGTCAAGTTTTGACTTTAATCTCAAGGCTTGACTTTGCGAAGTTACGTGCGTTTTTAGTGTTTAAACGGTTTATTGTTGTCTGGAAAATGTCATGCCTGAGAGATTTTCTCAATCGCGTGTGACGTCTGCCAACCCGCACCATGCTTAATTAGTGGACCTTATCCCTCCAAAATCACAGAAGATCCGTGCTCAGCTGTGGGGCAGTTAGTAGGTAGTTGAGAGCTAGCAAAATCTGCAACACAAAGGCATATCGCGTCTGTGCAAGTATCTCATTGTAACTTGTCGCTATAGAGGAATGCCATGGGAACGAGTAGCGAGGTCTTACATGACACGAAATTATTGAGCCCGTACAAGTCACTATTACCCCATTACAGTCTCTGGACGTCTGTGTTTAGCCGTAATGTTCAGGCAGAGGTTTTGCGTGTCGCGGAAAAATGTGCTCGTAGTTGCATGCGAGTATTTAAAAACTTTTGAGATCTATACTTCAGTTTAAGATGATTTATTTTGTATACGTCAGATAAGTTTGTTAAAAGATTATTTTTATTCTGTGATTTTAAAACACAATATTTTTTGTAACGTTTTTTTTTATTTTTTTTATTGTGATGTTGTTTAGATAATTGCGAATGTTTTGTATATTTGTAATTGGAGTAGCACGTGCAGTTTAGTCTTTTAGTGATAAATGTATGTGAATGTTAGTGTTTACTCTATAAATATGAATAAATATATAAATTAAAAAATATATTACATTTTAATAAATACTCACGTCTTTCTTTTCTATTCGGGTATGTAAAGACTATACATTTCTAACAACTCCAATCCAGTATTAATAATATTAATATACATACATTTATAGCGCCATTAAGCTAAATGACGAAAGCTAAGTGTGAGGTCCTTCATCGCAGATCACAGAGATACAATTCCCAAATTGAGCCGTGTTATTAATTCAGGCATCAAAGTTTTACCGATATAATATTTACTGTGTGGTACCTTTCAAAACAATTATGTTGACACATGTAACAACTTAAGTAGCAATGTCACAGTCAATATCCTTTATTATTATAGTAATCTGATATTGTACGTCAATCAGATATGTGAGGAAGTGCAGGCCGAGGGGCACAGTCGAAGAGACAGGCACGTGAAAGTGATTAGTGCACAGTGCATCACTGTCGAGACAAGGAGCCGTTGTGCAAGCGGAGGGTGGGGATATTAGACGCACTGTTGCATTACATTCACATATTTTTAATTAAATATGCACTGCACTTTGTGACCGCTAGTCTAACTAGTGCAAACATAAATTATATTTGTAACTTAACATTGAATGATCGTAGGTAGTAAACCTAAGTACTAATAACTTTTTTTCAATTTAGACACTGGATGCACACAGTATGTCTGTTTCTCTTTTAATTTTTTTTTGTAATTTGTGGACAATAGTGTGGGTTACATGTGTAATAACACAAATATGGAATATATTGTGTATTGTATCTATAAGTCTGGTGCTAATTTAAGAATCTAAAGTTAAGTTTGGCATGTAACTGTTTTTTGTCACTAACAAATGAAAAAAAAAAAAACTGCGGTTTTTTTTGTTATGAATTTACGTAACGTAAAATGCGGGAGTTATTTGTTCAGCAGTGGACGTTTTTTGGCTGCTATTACAAAGAAGTTGTGCATATTAAAGTTAAGACTTTGACATATACTTTTTTCAGCAAGATTAATAGATATAGACAGGTTAAAAAATATCAACTATGTAACAAAATAGATAGCATTTCATATTACTCCCATTTTTGTTTTAGTTTAGAGACCAAATCAAATTTCCTCATGTATCCAATCTGCCCCACCCTACTCAAAAGCGGCGGCGATGTCGCGTGCTATCGCGTTTCACCCACTACAACGGCATCTTTGTTCAAAGTTACACCACAACTAAGAAACAAAAAACACAATGTATTAGCGGCACTTTGCGATGCAATTCCGGCCACTCGCGCTAATTACTCCTACCAAAAACCACTATATCACGACCTGTTATCTTTTTATACTATACACGAACGCTTCTAATTCGGGAGGTCAGTTTGAACTGGTTGTTACTTAGTGCCAAATTTCTTGAAATGTTTGGTAATTGTAAGACAATGCGATGGGAGTCAAACGCTTGACGTGGCCATGCGAAGGTGTTAAGGGGTACAATGAGGTCACACAGTTCATTTAGCGGATACATGTCTAATTACTAAGTGAAACTCAGTTTTAAACTCCTTATACAGAAGTGAATTTCGTGTTTTGCTACCTAATTTGTATGCTTAGTACAAACCGTATTCGTAAAACGTACTAACGATAATAAATGATCTGTAACGAAAAAGATTTGTATTAGCTTCGGTGGTCACAATTGTACACTACTGCGTGGGGGCCTAGGTTAGATTCTCAGGTAGGTAGTGTTATTGGGTTTCTCTATGAAAATCTGACACGCAAATTGGGATGAAAATGTTTTTGCCTCGTCATCATCCCCGCTCTCTCAGGTTATTTGTAATAGAGGGGAATTGCAAAGAACCTGAAAATATTTCAATTACCATGTACCTATTTATTTTCGTTTCCGTTATAAACACATAATTACCGAAAACTGCCTTTATATTTTATTACAAACCGCAGTTAATTAAAAATGGTACCAGTAAATCACAAAAGCATGATAATTTCCGATACTATTTGCGATAACAAGCAAACATTACAACAAATATAATAACCGTAACCAAAACAGGAAGCAACCCTCGCTCAACAAACACTCGATCCAGTTTACAATTGACGAGTGCATTCGATTATCCATTTACAAATAATTCCCCGAATTTTTCCGAACGATAGGTACTCGAAAACTCGAAACTTCAACAAAAAATCCCCGATCCCACTCTAACTGAGCGTGAAATATCGAGAAAAAATTACGCAAGTGAACAACGGCCCTTTTGAATGCATCATAAAAATATGATTGACATGTTTCTTAATATGACATCTTTCGGGCGGTGATATTTTTTTGTCGCATGTGTGTACCGGGTACTATGGACTTTTTAAAACGACAATTCGTGCCGATACTTGAAAATAAATTTGAACCTTAAATTACAGCAGATAGAGTTACATTTAGAGAGGTATTTTCCCGAAATAAGGGCCTAATATTTTGCGAACGACATTAGAAAGGAGATATTAAGTGCTCGGTAATCCAATTACAAGTTCTTTGTCAATTTTAGGATGTGTATTATATTTCTATAGAGGCATTTTATCCTGCTTATATTTGTAGTTATGTACAAAAGGATATCTATTGAAAGTTTTGTCCCTTTGTCTGTTATTCTGTAGTTTATGTTATGTCGTAATGACGCGGTTGAAAGACACCGGTGGCTGCCGTGGTTTTATTTCATGTATCTAGTATTTATGGTCATTGTACAATTTTATAACGAGGCTGGCGTTGTAGCCTATAGCCTAATCTCTCTCAACTGACAGGAGATTCGTATCCAGCAACAGGACAATAATTAGGAATAGCATCTTCATTATAACCTTTTAAAAATCTAAACCACATATAGGTACCTATATTGGGAAGAGACAACGTTGATATCCTTTATAAGAGCATAAGTTTGAACGTCGAACACTTGGCAAAGATCATAAATTCATAATTAAGTACAAGTAAAATTAGATTTTAATGGACTGTTAACAGCCAACCCATGACTTTGCACGCATATATCACAATTGTCAACAAAACTTATCATTAATTCCACGAAATTGGTTCGTTTATCGCTATATGCGACGATAGTTCGACCGGAATACGTCTCTTTATGACAAGTCGGGCTTATTGTGTCTCTAGGTTAGTCAGATGGGAGCGTAGGGTTATCACACTGCGTAACTTTAAAGACATTTCGAGACATCCTTAGTTCTAGCCTATCGTGTGATATTTGCCGGCAACCGAACCAACCTAACCGTGACTTGAATAAATAATTGCAACATTTAATGTCGAGGGGATAAAGTTTAATTTTGTTTGAAGTATGATTTGAGAAGTGTCAAGATTTATGTGGTAAAGAAATCTCATACAATAATTAAAGTCCAATAGATGCTGCGATAAGAGTCACAATACACGTGAGGATGTCATAAGATTATAATAACTTTTGAATGCCCAGGGCGTAATTATACCTTATGAAAATTTGGAAGACCCAAAACAAATAAAATTTAAATTTAAATTGATTGAGAATGGTGATAAACAAGGCATAAAATGGATGGAATATAAAGCTTGGAGAGTCGTGATTAATTTTCTCTTAGATCGGTTTGTTTGCAAGAAAAGTTAGTTCTTATAATTTTATTATATATATAAAACATCACTATAGGTATACATGTAACATATTCTTTATTGACATTTAAGATTTGCTAATGAAAACTTTTTAATTTTTAAAAGCTTTTGTATTGCTCCATGCTTTCTTTCATTAAGATTTTTTTTTTATTTGAGTTTAGATTGCTCATTAGTCTTTAAGTCTCTAGAGATATAATTTTCTAAGAAAATCTATTACTAACGCGTAATTGCTTTAACCAAATATAAACAAAAGATTGAATGAAGGAATGTCAAATTCAAATCGCGAATTTTTTTCTACATTTACATCAAATTAAAATTAGCTTAGCAAAGCCTCTATTGGTGTTACAATTAAGAGGGAATCGTCTAAATATTCAAAAAAAAAGAATTTGTAAAAAAACTGTTGTGGAACTGAATAATGGAATAAGTGAAAATAATGAAGAAGAATATATTTTTGTAGTCATCTAGAGCACGCAAAGATGCCAAAATCACTTTCGGCGCTAGGCAAACAGTGTATACTGTTCATTATTTAAAAAAACCTCTCGACCACTAGCTCGCTACAGTACGACTGCGAAGCAAGAGGTCTTGGGTTCTATTCCCAGGTCGAGCAAAGTGTTATTGAACTTTTCTATGAAATTCTCTGTAGCAGCTCGGAGTTTGGATTCGTGCCCGGTTAATGGGAATAGGCTCCGGCGAAACGTGGGTGTATATTAGTACACCTCTGCCTATCCTTTCGGGGACGACAGGCGTGATGGTATGTGATGTTATTTAAAAAAAATAGTACATCACTTATGTTCATTCGTTAGGAATGATTAATTTAAAAAATACGTCATGTTCAATTAAAATAATATCTAGTCATAGTACGATTTATTATCCTATTTACATACGAGTATTTACATATTACGATAGATAAGAGCCGTGTGCGGAGTTAACTTGATAGATTACATCATAAACAGCTGTTTACTAGAACCGTGTTGTGATCTGATGTGTAATCTTAGAAATGATCTTAGAAATTGTGTGATATTAACGATCACATATACATAGGTACCCATGTGTATATATTATGAGACCTTTTAAGATTTAAAATTTATTTGATATTTCGGATTGAATTTGGATTTATTTATTACAGACTTCTTAATAGAGTATAATAATAATGATATTCAATTAATTAACTGATTAGTAGCTGTCCTGATGTGAATGCTGTGCATACTTGTAAATTTTGTACAAACATTACCTACTTGTAAATCAGTTGTTGGTGTGCCTTGTTTATAAATAAATAAATAAATAATAATGTGGCAAAGTCAAATTGTCAATTATAGACTACTATGACTACTAGACACAATTTACAAAACTAGTCGCCCGGTAGGTGTGTTTTATTGTCCCCGCATTTTGGTGTAATAATAAACTGGTTAAACCTCTCTGAAATTTAGATTAAATTTATTAATTTATCCATAAATAAATAAAAGAATTAAGACCAAGTGCATCTTCTTCAAATATTTTACAAACAAAGCTATACCTTATGGTATAATTAATCAAAACGTCTATGAAATCCATTTAAAGGACTTATTTTGTTTGACGTTTAATTCAAACCGAACCGAATCTAAAAACCGAACTCTTTAAACATGGTCATTGTATATCACAAAGCCATCCAAACATAATTTAATTTTCATAATGTCATATGCCAGTAACATAATAATTAGTTAATTGGTCACAGGGTATTTTACGACTGAGAAACGTTAAAACAAAATTATAATTAGTCATAAATCCGAGCGTAGAGACCATCGATCGATTCTCGATTCGCTCACACGATTATATCGATTTATTTTTCTTGTGTGCGTGTATAGAGGGGTATTTGTGTTCGTGTGCGAGTATAGGAACAACAGATTTATTGTTAATGGTGTCCCGAACATAATTAAAATGGTTGATGTTTCGCCCGGCCCTCTCGGCCGTCGTCCTTCGGTCAAAACGTAGAGTAGCCCGCCCGCAGAGTGCGCATATTTCTGAAAATTAATATTACAAATATATGTCGCACTACAATATGTATGTAACTTCAGGTTCAAGTTAGAAGTTAAAGTACAATTAATGTTTTAACAAAGTAATGTCAAGAGACGTCGAAAGACTTATTTGCTCATATTTTAACAAAGCGCGCAAATTAGTGTCAATTTATTTCATTTTGATTACAAAATTCAATTTGGAAAAGAAAATAGAGTTGAAATAACACATGCATTTTACGGATTTAATTCTGACGTTTCGGATCCTTTACAGATCCACCGTCACGGGCAGACTATAAACGAATGTATTTGGTAAGGTAAATGGCACCAATAAACGTTATTAGCCTAAATTTAATTTACTTTGATCCTGAAAATATTTTTTTATACCATACTGTTGGCAAATAACCTTACTGCCTGCCTGACGCATGACCGTTTACAACATCAGAGGTGTCACTCATCATTTACATACGTATGATATGATATCTCTCTGATTTTTCTGATTACTCTATACCGCGTATAGTGTTATAGATAATGGTGAGCGATATCCCGTGCTATACAGCTTGTGGCGCCATCTGTACGCGCATAGACCATTGTTTGATCGTCACCTGCAATGGTAACTGATTATTCTGATATGAAAATCACGACTCTTCATACAAAAGCTCTCACCACATCGAATTTAACCGAATAAAATAAACAAAACAGCAATGAAATCTAACTTATTCTGATTTCTACAACAGCTAAATTTTATACAAGGATCTGTAGTTCAAACCAAAGGACGAAAAGGCGTGTATATGCCTCCTTTGCAACGCTTTAAAAAAAAGATATTCAATTGAATTTCCCAAATGCTCAAAATAATAATAACGATTATTATCAATATGCTAATTAATACTAGTAATAATTAAAGATTTATCACATTATAATAAAAAAAATTGAAGAGCGGTCACGAACAGACTGATGCGTTAGGTGTCTTAATGTTATTATTACTTACTAAGCGCTTTCCTACATTTGTTTGTTAAAATAATTACTTACACCTACACAACATTTCTATTATTTTGTACGAAACCAGCGTCAAATTTTGTAACTCTTAAATTTAAATAAGAAGATGTGGCCAATTAGGCAAATATCAATCAAAGTCATTTTAATTGGACCAAACATCTTCGAAACATTGTAAACATGTTTTATTAGTTTCCTTATACAACAAACGACGACCAATGTTTGCTACTCTAACATATCCATAATTGTCAACTTGCCCAATATTTGTAGGTAATAATTAATTGTGTAAGGATGAGCTTATTTACAATATCTCGCATATTCTGCCATAACAGAGAAGAGCCTTTTATACTCCGTAATATATATTATTATTTATTTTTTTATACTGTCTGATATGATGATAGTTCTAATTGAAAAAAAAAAAATAGGTTTCTTACTTTAAAAATAAAAATATTTAAAATAAAATTGTATGTTAAGAATTTTATCGTAGTACCATCATAGCATCCATGGTCACGGGCAGACTCTCGTGCTAACACGAGTACTTTCAATGGATCCGCTATAAAATCCGCTAAAAATATCTTAATTTCTATGTCTAATATTCAAGTACTCGTAAGTGCAGGTATAAAATCAATATCATGATTAACTTCTACTTTTTTATCAATCATGGTTGTCTTATTTTCCATTCCAATTTTATTGTTTTTTTTTTCATTTAACAAACTAACATTGGCAAACATTGTCAATAAAAAACTCAAGCAAAAAAATATTTTCGTAACTTAGTCTTGTCAATCCCCTGTCGGTCTCTCCAACATTTTTCCTCACCAAACACTGTCAACTTCTCAGAACCCTTAATCACGGGTTCAAACGGTGATTAATCAAAATCGCCATTAATTATTAGACGTGAGTATTTATACTGATTATAATGGGACGTCCGAAGCGGTGTCGTCCCGCCCTGCTATTACGGCTGAGCTTTTCGGTATTGAGAACGGTCGCCGGTCGTATATTAGGACCGGTATATTACTGGTACACATTACGCGTTTACAAAAGGTTTGGCTGTGGGAACGGGTGTAACGAAACCAGATGAGATGTGCATGCGCTTAATTATGTACGTGGTTGATAGTTATGAACAAAGAAAATATAATAAGCCTTGAAACTGAACTCTTATTTTTCATTGGATTTTTGTGATAAAGAATTAATTATTATTGGACAGACCTTTACTAAACAGAAAAGAGGGCTCGTGATATCAATTTACTCAAAATATACTAACTAAGTACTATGTAAGTCTTGATAACTACCAATATTTGGTAAATTGTTGGGACCGATAAAAGGCAAGTATATTAGAATATAAATTACTACAAAAATAAACTAGTTTCTTAATTTAGAAGGCCATTTAGCATACTAAAATAAAGTCGTGATAATTTGCCATAACGTTTTAAAAGCTAGCACAAAACATTAAGACACACATTAAGTCTAAACAGCATTACATAATCAAATCAAAAGACCTTCATAAGTCATTAACGACAGAATATCAGTCAAGCACTAATGATGGGCACATGGCGTTACCACCCCGATCTCGAACACAATCGATATTACAAATCGTAACAATCAACATTTTTCAATCGAATATTATTCTGGTACAATTAATAATTCGTAAAAAATCATTAAGGAGCAAAACAGGAGAACAAAAGTCGCGGTCCTTTGAGGCATGTATAAAAAAGGAGAGGATAAAAAATGGGAGGCGTCCCGCAGGGAGAACGTCGGCGGTGCGTATACAAAACCAACACAGTATGTGTCGACACTGGACCGTATGATATTGCCGCACGCATTATATGGATAGTGCTTTAGATGATGGAGTAATGTGAAATGGAGGAATTATTCATATCAAAAGTAAAGAGCGAAGAAAATATGGATCTTCGTAATCTCGTTTTCCTTAGGAACAGTAAACAGTTACAGTAGCTAAAATAAATGCTATGCATAATAAAGCTTTGGTAAGAATCTTTTGCAAAATGAAAATACATTAATTTGTAGTTGTATTACCATTACATGATTAAGATACCATCACGCGTCATCGTCCTCTAACGATTAGGCCAGAGGTGTACTAATGTATATCCACATTTCACCAGTATTATTTAGGTCCCATGTAATTGTGCCTGAGCCTATTGCCAACTACCGGGAAAGCATGCCAAATTTAGAGCTGCTACTGAGAATTTCATAAAAAACCCCAATAACACCGTTCGACCTAGGAATTGAACCTAAGACCTCTTGCTCAACAGTCACTCAAAGGACCACTTGATCAACGAAGCAGTAAATCATCGTATTCGTTATATTATTAATAGTATTAATAAACATATCACAATTATTTCCAAACACACCTTTAAATCTAATCTTAATCTAAACAAAATTTGTCCTTACACAATTTAAATTCTTAATAAATCTCGCATCTAATAGCATTCATTGGACTCTTCAGAGCCATTCGACACCCAACCACATTCTGCCGCCGCCACCCGCTGGTCCTTAGGTCTTGGTGACAGCCCACGACATGTTATAACGATTTCCGATGAGTAATGCAACTTAAATTGTATTTAATTGAAGTTTTAATTTGTTCTTTGGGATTTGAAGATGAATATTTATTTTCCTATGACGGATTATTAATTAAAACTTTCATGTATGTAAAAGGATCTTACAACCCGTAATACTCTATGAATATTTAGTTTTATTCTACTCTGCTCTTTCAATAGCACCTCAAGAGGTTTCTTCCAAGTAAACTCAGTCTAGACTTATCCTTAAATTATTTTCAATTATATCAAAATTATTAATCCTATTTTCATACTATTCTAAAACTTTTTTTTGATTAATCATATTTAATTCCTACATTTCAAATGCTTTACAGCATCCATATTCTGTCTGCCAGTTAAATCGATAACAAGTAGTTATCATTATAAATACACTATCGCCATTCCTACTTCAATTAACTATAATGAAAAAATTGCCTGTTGTCATAGTCATACCTTAAATGGATCCATCACTGTAAATAAACGAGAACATTGGTGAGTTCCCGCAAGGCTCTCATCTAAGCCCTGCGTGTCCTTACACAGCCCATAAAGCCGACTTCCCCATATTTATGCCCTTTTGTCACGACACCGTCCAATTGGATGTCCCGATAATTTACGCTAACGTGACGACATTAATACAGGGCTAAGGGCATCGTGATATAGTACTTTTTAATAATCCATTCAGAACGCGTGCTGTGACAATATTTCCCGTGGACTTATAACATTTTGTCCCATACTATATTTATGTCTCATCGTTAATTGAATTGATTTTTTCATGTATATTTTATTTCGATTACTGTATTTTAATTTTGGTCCTCCATTTTGTCTCAGTGCTCCAAAATTCAATTATGGGAGCATCGAGAAATGAAAGCGGTATTTGGTGTTTAATTTTGTTGGCAGAATATTGCCAGTACAGCGGCGTCTCGGGTGGAAATGAAGTCACGAACGGGAAGGTAGCCACAATAAAGTAGATAACACTTTCCTGATTTGAAACTCAATTGTGTGTGATTGTCGGAGGCTCAATTGTTGAAATTGCAAGGGTTACTGGAAGCCGCGAACGGTCGACTAGCGAAATAAGATGAGATTGACGCCATTTTTTGTCCCGATGATTGAGATATTTGGTCGGACCTGAGGTACCTTGTTAATATTTTTTCCTTACAATAAATATTTCATATTGGCCAACAAGCATCAACATATAAACTTAATAAAAAAATGGCTCTGTGATATACCCGGTATTTTTAAATTAAGTTGTATCCATTTTCATTTTGAAACTTTTGTAGATCATAGATATTAATATTATCTTCGTGAAAGACGTTATTAATTGCATAATACCTACCACTTAAGAAGCTACAAAATATTCAAACAACGGCATCAATAAAAATCATTTCAGCAATCATAATCACTTTTATGACAGAGGAAGTTAAGAAATTCGTCTCAGTAGCAGTTGCGATAGCTCAAATAGTAACAATTGGCCTCTAAGATAACGTTTACAATTGAATTGAGGGCAAAACGACGTCAATTAAACACCGCTTCTGTTAATAACAGTTAATTAAGTTAAAAGCTTTTAACTGGCATTTTGATAAAATAAAACGTGATGGATGATTGCCTGATACGTAATATTTTGTTCCGGTAGGTTATATGGACTGTTCAAGATCGTCTGACTTTTCTAAATAAAATATGGTGTCATTTTAAATGAATAAAATAAATATCATATTTTCTAAGATCATTATCAGCGCATACACTAAAGACATTTAGCGCTATGCAGAAAAATATACTATAGAAACAATCCGGTCAGAGAGTTCATAGATAAAAACCAAAAAATTTGATCTTGTTTCGACATAGAAAAAATGTAGAATAGTTATCAATATAATCAAAATACTGTTATTAACAATTTATCTTTCAATTCTGCTATTAAAGCGCTGAGAGTGATAGTCTATTTCAACTGAGAAGGAAAACGCTACAACTAGAAAAAGTAGATACACAAAAGTTTCAATTTCATCAAATTCGGAAGGCATCATCAAAGTTGAGGGGGACAGCCGAAAACCGAAGGCCATTATTACACAACAAAAGCTTGGCAAACGTAACAAAAACACGAACTAATGAAGTCGGAGCTGAATTTTATTTCGTCCTCACAAAACAATTCACATCGTAAATTTTCGTCAGTCAAAACGATTAACAGAAAAAAAACTGTCCCTTGAAAAAATGCAAACCAATAACTCATTTAAAAATCACTTTTATAACTCCAGTCATAAGGACGCAATCAAATGCGTATATAAGTTTGTATGGCAAGGTCCCGAAGTCAAACTGTCATAAGACAAGTTCGGTCACTTTTGGGCGATTCCAATTTTTTTTTTCTAATTTTGTGTTCTTTGGCGGCGCGTTTATTGGAACCAAATGACACGACAGGTGACGAGTATTTTTTTTGTATCATGGGCGGAATAGAAAAGAATTGTTATACATTTTATTGCGTGTCCGTCCCGTGTATCGGACGATCTGAATTCGTAAGGCTAATTTGCTGGCTTTTGAGTCCAGATGTCGCGATAAAAATATCGACGTTATTTTTTTGTTTTTTGGTGTTTTAATTAAATTATTTTTTGTGATGATTTTCATCGGTTGTTATATTTATATTCAAATTTTCATAAATATTACGTAACTATATCAATGTTTTTACGTAAATTAAAAATGCAGATCCATCATCATAAAAACTGAAAAAAATAAAATTGTGTATGTTATTATGTCTTCGTCATCATATCAAATATTAAACGTCCACTTGCTGGGCATAGGTCCCCCCAAGGATCGCCACGACGACCGGATCCAACACCCATGTGCCGCATCCAGCGGATTCCACCGACCTCAGTTATGTGTTTAAATCTACACAAACGGATAAATAATAGCCTAAAAAATATCTAGCAACTGAGGCAATCATCCCCGCCGAAAACGAAACAGCCACAACCACAAAAACTGTGTAAATAAAACAGGCATTAGACTGATTTTAACAAATGACACGCGATAATCTGCGGCCATTAGCGGGCATCAGTCAAAATCCCGAAACAATAGTAATTGTTGTAATAAATAACGTCCCTGGGTTTCGTAAACCACTTGTCTACAAACGTGGGCTATTAAAATTACATTACTGATAGAAGGTTGGTACTGCGAAGAAAAAAATGTATAGTAAATTTATTACACTATGGTAAAAGTGAGAAAAAATATTTTGTCGTTTTTTGCTGCCTTCGTTTATCGTGAATATAAGTGATATTGCAATTACATTTTAAATGTTTTTATTCTATAAAACAGAAATATATTCTTAGACGTTTCGTACAGACTGACTAGATTTGAAGCGTATCATTTTAAAATAAAGCAGTCTAGACGACATTTTTCGAAAACCAACGGTAAACTTTTAAATGTTTCACCGTAAACTGACACATAAATAATGAGGCTATGCACACATCACGTAAAAAGTACCAAAACAATGTGGTTAATTCATGTGGAACTTAATTTGAGATACTTAACATCTTTTTTATATTTTTACATAATATATTAAATCGCTTCACTCATTCCAACGATTTTTAACTACCGCTGGACAACCCAATTAGTCCAGCGGTTGTTGACACTGCCTTCTGTGCTATGGGTCCCGGGTTCGAATCCCGGTAGGGACAAATGTTTGTGTGATGAGCATAAACATTTGTATCCTTAAACTTCCTCCTCTCGTGGGCCTTGTTGGGCACGGCCCACACATGTTTCTTTTAATTATATTGTAACATCTATGTAATGTAATAGAAACGTAATAGAGTGCAATAAATGTATTGAGTATTGAGTATTGAGCCACATAATATTATGGCATAGGTTACAATATCGATTAGAAGAAAATCATCATGAATATCTGTATCTTGAACTACATTGACCAAATTCCGGTGACATTTAAAATCGGAGTCTTTATGAAGACAGTGTATACACATTACCTACATGTAAGTATGATGATAATACCTAATAGTTCTAGACTTTTACGCAAACGGACTCAGCAGCTAGTATAATAATAATACCTGTCCGAACTACACCGCGTTCAACGTTCAAAATATTCATAATTTATGAGCTACGTACTAGGTCGTAACCCATATTTCTACCGAATTCATTGAAATTCTGGTCAACATAATCAAGTGTAACAATAATCCAAATATACCTAAGTCTTCATAACAACTGACATGTTTGTTTTGCTGGGCGTACAATGTGCGGTTTAAAACCGATGTGTTTAACGCACTTGTTACTAATGAGTGAAGTATTATTGAAACAATAATATTATTATTTAATAATAATTATAATTTATTTAACATAATTTAATTAGCATTGAAGTTAATAAAGTTTAAAATCGTTTGAATAATGTTGATCTTATCTTGTATTCAATCAAATTGACGTCTTAAGCACTCTTCAGTAATACTAATTAAATGTCATATAATATGTTATCTACTGAAAAAATCCGTAAAAAGTAATTTTATTTCTAACTAACGCTGTTAACATGATTTTTTTCTCATGAGATTGAGTGTTTTTTCTCTGAGAATCACTAGCTGAATAACAGAAACAAGACACGTAGCGCAACCTACCGACGTTATACAGGTAACAACGTTTTAGTAGAAATAGAGTAAAAAACTTTAAACATGCTAAATATACATAATTCCAATTTTTTTTTCATAATATATGGGAAAAAATGTAGGTAATTTGGAAATAAAAAGTCATTATTCATACAGTCTTAAGTTCTACCTAATCATAGACTGGTAAATATTATTTGATGATGGTTAACTATAATGACATTGAATCAGTTACCAACTACAATCATATTCGTTAAGCTTTTAATTTGATACAAATTTATTTTCTCAAACGGAGTGAACAAAAACCTACCATAAAATATTAAATGAGTACAAACCTAAATTTTGTTTTATTTTCCATTTTCAAATAATTTGAAATGTTCGTTATGACGTTTTCTTCATTCTTCCCTATACCTATCGCAAACGCGATTATTGATTTAAAAGACAAGCCTTTTACTTTAAATCCACAAAGAAACACAACAGTAATCTTATAATCACCATCAGTAACATTGCCGACAGCTAATCCCATACCCAATTTCACGCTACCAGCGTCGTGTGGGTGGCCAGTGACATTTGCAAGTGCAAAAAGTCCACAAAAGGGATATTTAGCTTGTATCCAACCGACAATAATTCAACTCCTGTGGGCTACAATGTGACAGACCGAAAATGTCACAATCTCATTGTTGAGACAGTATTCTACCCATTGTGTGGTGGCGCTACCACTTTGTTACGGAATTGGATGAGCTTTTGTTGAAAAGTCATCTTTTTTTTTTCAACCAAAATCATCACCAGTGTCGTCGGACAAGTGGCTTTAGAAATGGATTCAAGTAATGAGATTACATTTTTTTCTAGCATTTTTGGCCTTTTGAAATATTTAAGGGTCACATAAACCAGTTCTATCATAGAATTAGGTTAATTATACATTTTAAATAAAAAAAACGGAGGACGTAATGAAATTTTTAATCAAAATAACCAAACACGTCACCCGTTAATTACAATTCTAAGAAACAACGATTTCGTACATAAAGCCAGACATGTTTTCATTACTAAAGTTTCCGTGAACAAAAACAATTTGTCTGAAACAAACAGTCAACCGCAGGATACAATTTAACATCGGTAGCGTTGAAGTGCGTACTGAAAAACCCACATATGCGCAAAAACGTCACATTACAAATCCGCAGTACGCCTCTGTTTGTGCTTATCCGGCTTTAAGTCCCTAAAAAGCGCTCGTGGTGACACCTCCCCGTCTTCCTCCCACCCCACGGCCTACATGCTCCCATCCCGCTCGCACAACCGCGACTCCGCTCCAAAAGCGACAAAACGCGACACACACTTTGCCCACCAGAGGGCTGAAGCGACAGATCACGCGCGCGCAATACTCGTCTCTACACAACTTAGTTTTAAAGCTAGCGCTCCGGATTGCGCGACACATTAGAGGACATTTACTCACCAACACAAAACATCCCATGCGCCAGCATGAATTAGTCATTTCCACCTCTGAGTCCACAAAAATAAACACCATTTTCCTGTGTCATAGCTGAAGGTGGCGTAAAGACACAGTTTTCAAATGTCACGCAGTGTAGTCGTCTCTTTTCTCCGGAGTCCTGTCGCATCTGCCCGGCTCCTTTAGCATCCTTCAGCATGCATGTGTCCCCCCGCATATCTTTCATCCCGCTCTACGGCGCCTGAAGCCCAGTGTCCGGTCTCACAGACTGTTAGGCGGTCGTGTTAACGTCGCTCTTTGTATATGTTCCACACGATATAATCACGAATATATTTGTGTCTTGTACGTACGTAGTACATGTATAGCGTGAAGGATTAGATGTGAAATGTACTGTGAAGTGACGCTCAGTGCCGTTTGATGTTTGTTTGTGTGGAAGACAGTCACCAGAAGCATTCATGATTCAGGTTAGTTTGCCAAATTTATGTACCTTGACGTTTATTGCCGCCCAGAAATATTTTAACACTAACAAAATAAGCTAGAGCTGGAGAATTGGAGCACATTATTCAGAAGCTAGCAAGGCGGGTTTCTTTCCATCGTTTATTTTAAATAATTACATAGCTCAAAATTAGAGTTTAGCAGCTAGAAAGATAACAAATACTTTTGAATAATATAATGACTCTTTTACGTAATAATAATATATAATAACATATTTATTTGATTCTGCATAATATAAAATAATGAATTGTGTTTTTTATGAATACTTCTGTTACCTATAGCAAACATTGCCAGTGAACAATAAATAAATAATAATCATCGTGACAGTCGATTGTGAAACATCAATCAGCTGCTATTATTTATTACCGAACCCAAGCGTGGGCGCCCAAAGTGGGCAATAGATAATTTAATTATAGATACGAATGTATTCATTAAGTATTGCGAAGGTATGAGTTGTAATTAATTTTGGGTCCCAATGCGTTTAGCGGTTGTAATGGCACAAATAGTAATGATCACTTTGTTACTAAGAGATAGACATTTCGATGATAATTTGTAACATAGTCGTAATACAACTGTGTTACAAATGAATACTATTAATTGTTGAGATTATTATGAACTGTAAGAAGGTAATTAATTAAAATATTCCGATGCAGTATAATCTAATTTTAATTTTAGTAAGTAGTTAGAGATATTAAAATTTGGACAAATGACAGTTTTGAGTTGTGGCAGTTTCTGAGAAATCTTATACGATTCTTCTTGCGTACGCTTCTAGGTACGTTCATGAGATACAAATATTTTTATTCTTCGTTACACTGCGTAATTCAGTACATTTGCTATAAAACAAAACAATTATTTTGTTTCAGTAATTTGTTTTTTTTAGCAAAAAATGGAAGCGTTTGTTCTTGAATAATTCATTTATTGTATAATTTATAAATAAATGCATTTATGCAATAGACGTTATGATTCCTAGATTTATTTTCAGTGTTATTATAAATATTAAAAAAAGAATATTAGGTAGGTACACATATATCTTTTTAATTTTCTTTATACAGAAAATATTACCACTGTGTTATTATAAATGTCTAATTAAGCATCCGTTAAAATAAAAAGTAAAAGATATTTCTATAATTATAGCTTTAATATGTAGGTAAGTATCTATAGTTTATTTCTAGGTTACGCATTTCTACACAATTAAAATACCTACTAACTATATAAACTTTTTTTCTCTGCTCATTTCTTGTTATCTACCTCCTTAATAATATTCAGTTCACACCTCCAATGCATAAGCAGGTAGATGCGTGTCTTCTTTTTAGTAGGTACGGTCGGGCACCTAATCTTTACAAAGGGAGATAGGTACGATTCTTATGATGCTGGGAATTTTAGAGCAGGAGCCTTATTTTATTCTAAAAGTGTTACTAAATAGTCTTCGTATGATCCTCATTCTGAGTGTTTACTGTCACCGTCAACAGAAACTATCATTCCGTTGACTTACTGATCATTTGATTATGACAAAATACCATCCCGCCTTTACCTATAATGATTTGGCAGGCGATGATAGAACAGAGTACTCATATATACAGTTATGCACACACAGTTCGGTCAGTATACTTGTAACCGGGCACGTACCCAAATTCCGAACTACAACTGAGAATTTCATAAGAAAACCAAACTACACTTTGCTCTACCTGAAAATTACTCAATAAGAGAGTACTTCACCACAGCATGAACGACCTTTTATTATTTAGTGAGAAGTGAGACTTGCCTCCTCAAATAAGTAATATTCTGACCGGCAACATTTCAGGAAAGCAAAAGAAAAACATACATAGTGAAACAGAGCATTGAAAAATGATACTTATGAGCATCTTCTTATTTTTTATAATGCATTATAGCTTACAGAATGCATCTAGTAAGTCTGCAGACTTATGTATCTTGTTGTAAAGGCAGTTTTGTCTCCAAATGTATGTTTTAATATTCTATATACGGTTTTTGAACAAATGTAAGTCTGTCGAGTGTATTTTTAGACGGCGCCAAGCCAGAGGATGCTTTTTCTGTGTCCAGAAGTCAATGTCATTGTATATATACGCATCGTCATGGTATCCAGCCGTTGATAATAAAACTGTTCGGCGTTACAAAAGAATCGCTTTGAACTATACTCGTAATAAATAAGAGGGATGATTAATCCATTTTACTTTTAACTAGGTGAAATCATTTATTAATAGGATAGGGCGCTGTAATAGTCTAGTGATCTAACTAGTGTCCTGACTTTTTAAAGTTACATGCGTATTTATCACATGCTCAAGCGGTGAAGGAAGACATCGTGAGGAAACTTGCATGCTTGAGAGATTTTTTCGATGGCATGTGAAGTCTGTCAACCTGCAATAGTCTAGCGTGGTGGACTATACTTATAGCCTGATTCCTCTCAAATGAGAGGAAACCCGTGCCCAACAGTGAGACGATAATTGGGTTGATGACGATGTTTAAACATGATATTTATTTGAAAGTTATTTTAAGACTACTTGCTTGAGAATCGTGTTCAAGAGGCGGATCATATATGTCACTATTAATACATTTTTCTTTGGGGCAATATCTATTGCAGTTTATAGTTTTATAGTACACTTTTTGTGTGTTTGACCACTTTTGAGTTGCCTGTAATTACCATTCTGTCATCAGTTGCTCTAGGCCTCGCATAAGACAGCTGTGCAAGTTTTCTTACTTGTAAAATAATTCACTGTATATTTTATATTTCATGATAATTATACATCATTTTCATAATTTAATATTTATATGAGACGAATGTGGCTATAATGCCTATATTTTGGTAACACATGGGTATTATAGAGCAATGTTTTTTTTATAAAAATATTGTTTCATAGAACAAAATATATGTAGTTTAAACAGCATGTGATACTTGAATGCTAGTCTGGCCTTCAGGCATCACCAGCCTCATCTTACGGCTTCTACCAAAAGGATAGGCAGAATTCTTCCACACAGACATGCCATTATGAAATTATAATATATTAATATGAACGCACATTTGACTTCTAAATAGGCGATCTCGTTCTTTTACACCTGAAAATTGCTGTAAGTGATTTTGTAGACAACCCTATTATAGAACAGCAATGTAGATACGTGTCTAATATTAATTATATGTGTATATGTGCGTATATGTTCGTGTTTAAAATAAGTAACAATAATATTTGGGACACTTAAATAAGTAAATAACAGAATCATATCAATTGAAATTTAATATGGATGCCGGGGGACAGCAGAACAAAAAGCCTAACTTAACATAATAATTGTGGGTTGTATTCGAGTATGTCAGTAAGTGTATAACATGGTAAGATGCGCAAAAGTCGTGAGCGTGACGTCATTACGGCGTACTGCCATCAACTGCCGCAGGGGCAGTCGGATGCGTCGACTTTGACCAATGGAATAGCGTAAATATACATACATAGCCGGTCAAAATCATTACCCTTCTTTGGCTTTGCCGTAGTCGGGTAAAAATGACGTTTGACGTTCTTTAAAAACGCTTAACCGCTTTTGGTTAAGCGTTCTTAAAGAACTGAGTCACCTTACTATAACATCGAAAGCTATAAAATTAACATTAATTACATTTCTTTACTATTTATTTGTAAAATAAGTACATCACCCCTAGCATCCTACATCCTATGCATCTGTCGTGGATGCGCTTGCGCAGCGAGCGTAACGCTATTAGTTTGCATTGCAGCTGAACGCCCCGAGCACCGAAAACTTTCTGAGAATACGTCTCCAAAGACACTGCTATCTAGAACCTATTTTATTTTAGTAATTGTAGCTTTTTAAATAAAGACTAGGTGTATATGTAATCGTTTAATTTTCGTAGACAGATGAGACTGATGAGAGATCATGCTTGCATTCTTGTTCCAAACTCTGGATGATGTTTTATGGACTTACGGTTTTGTGGAGTAAGTAGCATGGCATACTGATGTTTTGCTTACTTCCAAATTTCTTAACTTTCAAAATCTTTAACGTCATCTAAAATAAGTATTGTTTTAGTGTATTGCTTGTACGCAGTGTTTAAGTTACCGCACAGATGTCGCTACAGTATTAATTTGTAGTTTCTAAAGCTGCTAACGGTCGTAGGTAATATTGTTGTCGACAACGCACAATATAATTGTCGAACGAGCTCAAAGAGCCTTATTAAAGGTCATTTACTTTAAACCCATGCATTACCCTACCACTGACCTATACAAAGATTGTGAGGTACTATCAGTGCGCAAACTCTTTGTGTTCTCTTTGATATTGGGGCAATACTCTAAAGTCAGACCTAATACCCTGACAGAAAAAGAAAACACAAGAAGACGTTTACAATTGTTTGGCCCGGTACCTTGTAGAACGTCTTTCGCTCAAAAATTTAACTTGTTTTTAGGACCAAGATTATTTAATATAGCTAACAAGCAACAGGAAATTGTTTCCTTGACGAAACGAGAGTGCAAACAGAAATTATTCACATGGCTCCTGTCCCTTACTTACGATGAAATCGAAAAGCTTTTAATTGTACCTGCATAAACTAATTAAATAGTACACCACAAATATACTTATATATATACACACACACACACACTCACACACACTCACACACACACACACACACACACACACGTGCGCACATATACTTCGAAATATCTAAATAACTTACCTTTGAGTTCCCTTTAGTAAATTAGAATTAAAAATACTTACCCTTTCCTTAATTAGATCCTAGTTCTTTATCTAAAATATGAATGTTAATTTTGGGGGTGGGCGCTGATGCCTATAGTACAAGATATTAAGTTATCTTAGTTTAGGTATCAGCTTCAACTCTAAATAAGTTACAATAACTACCTTTCTGCTCTAAATTTAAAATCGACCAATATTTTGTAATAGTACTAAAACTTGAAGGTGTAAATAAAGAAATTTTATTTATTGTTGTAATACCATCAAAATAATTCCAGAAGCTTTTTTATATGAATATCAATTGATTATTAAAATTAGTTTTCATAGATGACATGTGTGAATATATTGCGAAAAAAAATACAAACAGAAAACTTTAATCGAGATTTTCCTTGACGTATCTACTGTGCTTAGCTTTTCATCTATAAGAAAATAAATGATAAACAAAATACGTTAGAATATCACTGTTGTGAGGCCGGTACAGATGTCGGATGCGCTTGCGCTGCCGCGCCGCGAGCGTGATGCCATTAGTTCGTAGTGCCGCCGAGCGCCGCGGGCACCCGAGCCTGGCCGACAACAGCCGAAGCTGTCGGCTGAGACGCTAAGTATTATGAAATTGTGTGAGGATACCTGGAGAATAGCCGGAATTAAACGTTCTGGTAGAATAAGATGTCTGACTCAGTTCCTTTAGAGGATATCTAATCTATGTCTAGGTAGAATATGAGATATCCTGCGTGTTATCAAATAATGATAACGAAACTGAACAATTAACTATTAAACACACAGACAATTGACACTATATGAACTCAATCGAAAAAAAAGTCTGTTATAACTATGGTAACTATAGCAACTCAGTAAATGTTTAAAAGCTCTGAATTATTGAATACCCTTAAACAGGTATTCCGTAAATTCAAACCATGTCGTAATTTATTTTACACCAAAGTTAATTATGTGTGGTTTTTTAGTTACTAAAAGTTGACGAATTAGAGGCATTTGCATTGAAGAAAACATAGAAGATAGACTTATCGGACCTACAGTAAGCATATCTTGACAACCACATACCTATGTAGACATTTTGTCGACTGTCTATAAGCTACAAGTAAATTAGATGACTAAGTTCATCAAAATTGTTCTATTAATTGTAAATCTAACAATATCCTAACCATACTTGACAACCACACCTTTTGACCTTCTATCTAGTAAAGATCCTAATAAAATATATAATAAATAGGACTTCAACAACTAAAAATAGTAAATACAACCCATCGTTGTCCAAGGCGGGCCAACCCGCGGGGTAACTTAGTCTAATATAATATTCCCGGCCGTTGTGGGCTATTACCGCAAGGTGGATTATTGAAATAAATCGCGGGTGATCAGCGAAATGCATAGTTTGCGCGCCAGACCATTACACTGATTGAGTTTCCCGGAGACCAGACCATGGTTTGTTAGAGAGTGGATTGAGGTAAGGCTTGGCAAAGATGGGGGCTTTTATACAAATAACGCGAATGTTAGAGGAAATTTTGTGATTGAAGGAAGCTATTGGAAATTGAAATTAAAAAGACATTTAAGGATGGGATTGCACTACATTGATATTATTTTAATTCTGATGTTTCGGATCATAAACAGTACCATAGTGTAGCCCCTTCCAGTAGGTGTTTCTATTTCTATATAAGAAATACGGTAATAACCTGCTCAAATAACTCTGTTTGAACAAAATCGCTATCTAAGAACAATCTTCATTTACACAGTTACACTTTTTATTAAGTGTTATGAATGATGTTCCGAAAGCTAAAAAAATTAGAATATTTGGAATATTAGCTACTTAAAAGTAATTTGTAAAATAAAATCTTCTACCGTATCTAGATAAGGTAGGTACATAACATGAATCTGGTGTCCCATTATTTTAAACTGTTCGCCAGTTTATTTTGCAGTCGTACTCGTAATTCGTACATGAAATGAGAGCAAACTTATAGCCAGATATAAATCCAAACTTTGAAACTCTATTGAGAAAAACTTAATAAATAAGTATTCAACATTAATGTACATACAGAAGTAAAGAAAGAAAATAGAAATGCTTGCAGGTTCAGTTTTACAAGTTGAATAGACAGTTTAATGCCATAAAGTGAGGTTATCATTTCAGCAAAATTCTAATTGTTTAACGAATACTTTTAAATGTTATTATGTAAGTGTGACTTTAAATGAATGAGCGATTTTATTTTAAATACCTGTCTACCTACTTGACATAAATTATTTGCATTTTTAAGTACCTAGGTATTTTCACGTTGCATATAAAAATTAATTTAGGTACCTGAGAATAAAAAAGAAATTCAATTGTTCACTTGGATCATGAAGTTTGTTTTCCTTTTGCGAATTAGGCATTCTTCTTTCAAAATGGTGCTTTCAGAAAGTTGGCAACGTCGCAAATAGCTGTCAAATAATTGGCGGTAAATTTATTATTTCAATATTTTTTTTAAACAGCCAGTTATTGTATATAGGTATATGTATATGATCATTCACTACAAAGAAATACGAAAATATCACTATGTACGTTCGTAATAAGACACATTTTTCCAAAAATATGTTTTTAGTAGCCTCTATTGCGAATAACCCTGCAAATAACATGGCGATATCTCCTGTCAAGTTGAACATAATGCCGTGACGTGAACACATCGCCTGTCCAACTCAAGATCAGACAGAATTTACTACGTAAATAACATGACTGTATGATAGAAAGGCATAAATTGACGTATTTTGTTTGACGGTATATCCTCTACCTAAAATTATTATGTCTATACATATAAATAGGCAGGTACAATTATACTTATTTCTGCTCTAAAAGTGAAATATCTCGTGTCATTCTTAGCTTCATATTTTACGTCTAAAATCTTGTCTATATGTAAGTAAACAGGAGAAGGCAAAGACAAGAGAAATCATTCCATAGATAATAATAATGTCAGAATGCCAATTAAAAGAAAATATGCTGTTTTACTTATCTTCTATAAAAAGTTTTTATTAGATACATATAAACTTTTTTAAGCCTTTACAAAACTTAAGACTCGAGGATGCACGGTTCCAAGAAGTTGATCTCATGGAGAAGAACCGGCAAGAAACTCTAGGTATACATACTCTTTTTAAAAAAGATATTGTATTGTAATGATTATGTAGGTACCTATATAATTGTCAATAAGTCTTAGTAGGATATATAAATACGCACAGACAACAATGCAGTGCCATATTATGTTGTTTTTCTAAAATATTTTTTGAACCTGTTTTACTTTTTCTTATTAAGATCATTAACCGACTACTACTATAAATAAATAACATTCAGAGAGTTAATACCAATTTAACTTAAAATATTGCTAAATACCACCTACTAGCGCCATCTATTGTCAATAACTAAAACTAACGCATATTGCGAAGCTATGTTCATTCTAAGGATTACATTTCAAATTGCAACAGAAAATAACGTTACAGTAAACAAGAATAAAAAAAATGCTAGAGGAAAAAATCACTTATTAATTCAATGTAACGGTATAAATTTAATTAATAAAAAGCCTACAGTTTAAACACAGTTTCTAAATATAGCGGTTCTCTGTATTTATTTACAATCTTCACTTATCCTTGAAAGCAATCGTTTCGAATATCTCAGATATCTAATTACTGAGCCAATGGAAAATCGATAAGGTTCAAGGTCGGCGGGTCAAGGACATAATACCACTGAACTACAAAGCAGTCGTTAGAGGGAAATATGGAAATTATAAATTGTACAGACTCAATTCGTAGAATATAACAAGACAATAGAGTCTTGTTATATTCTACGAATTAGAATACGAAACTACGAAAAAAACTAATGTTTTTTTGTGTTGGGTTTATGCCTAGTATTGCCATAGAGAAAATCTAAATATAAAGTGAGTAGTCTATACCATATAAATAGAAAGAATAAAAGGTTTAGTATATTTTTTTCTTTAATTTGTGAACCGATTTTCTTTCTGTTTTGTTTGACAGTTATGGACAGTAAATTGAAACAGTTTTTGTTGCTGTTAATATTCGACATATTGGCCACAAATTATACTTACATAGATATCATCATTATTATCATCATCATCATCATCCGTAACTGGAGGAGAAGAGCCGAAGATCGAACTCTGTGGCGTTGAATAGGGGACGCCTAGGCCTACGTCCAGCAGTGGACGAATATAGGCTGATGACAAATAGATATAACGTGTAACTACTTGTAAAACATCAAAAACTCGTCTAATCAAAGTAACACATAATAATTGATAGGTACTATAAAATATATACTAGATATCACCTTAACTAGTACACTTATATAATAACATACCCTTTTTGAGGAAGCACCATTAATTGGCTATTAAAATGGCTATAAAATCCACTTCTCGTTAATTAATAAAACGAATCAAACGGCTAATTAATTTATTAATCTTTCGGCAAAAATATTTTGACAGGTGGCCAAATTAGCAATGATCTTTGCCTCTGTTTGAATACCGTTTTCTCTGCGGAACCAATAACATTTGGTTTCTATTCATGTAGGTTTTTATATACCTACCTACTTGATCATTACGAATGTCGCTGTTTGTAGTATAGTAGCGCCATCTTTTGTGATTTTCCCGAAATCAATAAATTTATGTTCAACAGCAAAACTATACAGAATCAAGAACAGAATCAAATAGTTAATTTTGATAGTAATTATTGTTGTTATATTTTCATCAAGACAATAAACCCTATGAATTTCATCCATTTACTAGTTACCTCTACGTAATTTCAATCAAGTTTGCAACACCACATAAATCATAACAAACGACAATACTAACCCCAAACGAATTTTAGCTTATAACAATACCGATGCGCCCACGCAACCGAATGAATTTATCGTTACGAGTATCGATTCAGATCTCGATTACAATCTCTTATAGTTAGACGATTTTTATTCATCTGTGGCAACTTTTAATTGTTGACTGAAAATTATGAATCAATGACAAATGTGTGAAAGTCAAGTGTACCAACACGGGGATAGTAAATAGATTTTATCGCGAATATTATAGAACACTTTCGAAACCATTTTTGTCATTCAAAAAAGGAATCCAAAACAACAAAATTATAAAAATAACACCTGTTCAACTTTCGTCCAAAAATCGTGACTCGAGACAATAGCTTAAAATAATTATTGAAAACAAAGGAATTTTAACAATCGCCAGTCCGGTACCATTCATTGATCGAAAATTCACACCTTTGAACAATTATTGTATTAATTTATCAGGTCACAGTGAAAAATTATATTTTAATAGTTTAATTGCAAAATGGCATCGTCAATTTTCTATAATAATATAGAATTGAGTATAAATGATGCTGTTGACTCATTTTTGTGTTAAAGCGTGGGTTGTTTTTTCATAAAAAAATACTGGGTGGGCTTAAAATGTTTAGGTGACAATTTCCTAGAACATGTTAATTATTTAGCATACTTTCACTTCAGAAATTATTTACTGATATTAAATATCCATGTATTTAACATACATAAAACAAAACAAACATAAAACCTTAATAGGTAGAGACCAAACATTTCAGTAGGTTGGTACCTTTATCCTTCTATTTGTCAAACGATGTTCATATTATTTTTTTGTTTGATTGACGAGCTGTATCAAATTTCGTTCGTCGCTTTATTAGACTAGGGGTCTCAAGCGGCAAGGATAAGCAGAGAGAGAGAGAGAGCAAGAGTTCGATATCGAAGTCGACCAAAATATTCGCCTTAGATTTTTGGAATCATGATTCATGTCCGTATCACTCGTAATAGCAAATGGAAGTTATCATATTCGTAGTATTTCCATACGCGTTGTGCTTATGAGACGTCTATTAGGCCAGAAATTTAACCACTTTAAACAACGGTACAGAATAAAATGCTGCTTCGTGTCAGAGTGTTTAGCCATTTACCACTCTAGTACTCTGCTACATTCGCGTCTCTATAAATTTATTTTCTGGTCTTCTGTTTTGCAGGTATTCCTCTTAAAGAGGGATTAGGCTATAGCCCACTAGTCTAGTGCAAGTTGACAGACTTCACACATATGGCAAAGAAAATATCTCAGGCATGCAGGTTTCCCCATGATGTTTTCCTTCACCGTTTTAAATGCATAATATTTTTATTAATACGCAGTTACAGAAATTTATATTTATATTATTCTAATATTACCAGGTTCTGCTACATCAAACAATAGGTCAACATAGCTTATTACACAGCAAACACTATAATTATGCAATTAGATCGTAAATTTGCAAAGTGGGTGAGCAGCATTCAGCTGCAATGACGAAGTACAAAGGTAACACCCATCACACTCGTTTCCGAGATCGTATCGACGTAACGAACATTAATTATGAAGTAATTTACAACACTAATTAAATAGTATTTCGGCACAAAATTGTTTGTCTTGAATTGTAGTGTTGAAATAGTAATAAATAGGTCTAAGTCGCTCTTGGATTTGAATTATACGTGCGAGCGCCACGCCCGATTTTGTGTAGATGCGATGAATTAATCTAGGACATATTAATCCAATTAATTATCAATATATGAAAGTTTGTTTCTATGTTACGAAAACTGCTGAACTGATTTGGATGAAATTGGTATACAGATAGAAGACTTAAATCATTTATAATTATCATTATTTAGCGATCGTAGAACTTCTAGCTAAAATATAACGTACTTTTAGTTAACTTTATACTACGCAATGCGAAATTTTGTAGTAGGTATAATATGTATATACATAAACCGTATCATAATCCGTTATATATGTATACATTTATATCTGCAAAGCATAGTATAGATGTTAATATCTAGATAATAATAAGTGTTAATGTTATGGTAATCCTATGGTAGGGGGGCGTTAGCAAAGATGTAAAATATAAATGTGCTCTATAATATTTGTTATTTCGATTGCTTAGAACGAAAATGGAACTAGGATGAAAGCAATTGTATTTATTATTAAATAACGAATTAATATTGAAACACCTTTTATAGAGGGTCTATAAAGGATTAAAAATATCAATCTTAACTACTTGTCATAATGGGAGAATATTTTTTTTACATTACTCATTTATATAAATTTCGACCACAAACAAATATTAACACTAACATAGCGCTGAGGATTTTCTTACTTCTTAAAATATACACATAGGTATCTGTGGTAGCTTAGTTGTGCGGCTAGTGGACTCAAGTCTCTTCAACTTTTTAAATGATTTGTATATTTATCACACATGCTCAAGCGGTGAAGGAAACATCTTGAGGAAACCTGCATGCTTGAGAGATATTCCCGTATTCCCGTATTAGGGGTGGCAGGCTCAAATGACTGTCCGTTTCCACTAGTGGGACAGTAATTGGGTTAATGAGAAATAGAGAGGCACCATAAAAAACTATATTTTTTTGTAACGGAGATAAATCGTCGTGATTAACATTAAATCGTTTTTAATGTACTGTGTTAGGAAGCAAAATACATACGTATTTTTTACATCCATAGAAGAGCCTTCACAGTCACAGAAACATTAAAAGTCATCTATCTTGCCTACTCGACTTTGAAACTAATTAACCAGGTACAGTCAAGTAAAAAAGTCACAGTCCAAACAGGGCCAATCAATCAATCGGACAATTAATCAACAAATGACACTGCAACGCCCACAAACACACCGAGAGGTATAAATGCCAAGAAACATTATAGAATTATAATCACAGCGCAAAATTATAATTGCATTTCAAAATTATTAGGTGCAAAATTATATTATTGGTGCTGTGGGCCGCGGGCGTCGGTATCTGATGCGTACGCTCGCTTGACATGGTAAGTGATGAGCGGAGTGATAGAAACCTGCTTTCGTCGGGCGGGTTTTGAATTATGGCTACGACTGTACCTTTGTATCCGAGCTTTCGGAATTATGAACAGATTATTATGTAGGTGGGGTTTCGTTTGAAAACGTTTTTGTAGTGTAAGAATTGAATATTCTTACACTTATGCGAATATTCGGGTTTCAGAAAAACTTTATTCTCATTAAGAATTACATAAATTCACTTACATGAGAACATAACTTTATCACTACAAAATATTTTTAACGAGCAGCGTGCACTACAATATAATAGGACTACAAAATTCTAACAAAACATACAAAATAACAGAGAAAAAGTTTAGTAATCACAACGTTATTACAAACTATCAAACTATGTAAACAACATTGTCATAGATTTATAAAATAAAGATTATTACCATAGGGAGGGTAAATGTGAATACATTCGCAAAACAGAAACAAGTAACAAGTTTTATTTATTGCAAGTGACGAGGATCAAGCGTAACTAGATGTGGTATGCTAAATGTGTGTGGATAAGTGTGAGCGTAGTTAGGTAAGTTGTTTCAATTTTATGTTAACTATTATATAATATATGATGATAATATGTATATATATTATGTATAAATATATTATTATATTATGTATAAGTAAATAAATATTGTATATTTTATATATTATGTATGTAATTAAAAATTATTTGATATTATCAAGTATGTGTTTTTTAAGTATGTTTTTAAATTTGTGTATTGTTTTTGCGTCTTTAATATTTTTAGGTAATTTATTATAAATTTTTGCACCTTGGTACAAAATATTTTTACTTCCGTAGTTTGTGCGGGGTTTTATTAATTCTATATCGTATATATTATATATTAGACATTGAAATATAATAATCAATAGGTAGATCAAATGTACCGCGATAAAATCCCTAAAATTAGTATTATTTCAACGTTTGTTATATGTTTTTCTATTAACTGTCCTAATTGATTGTGTACTTTTGAATATTTTGGTAAGATGAAGAAAATGACTCACGGCTCCGATGTTTTAGGATATTTTTCCACGCTATAAAAATACCCCTTTGTAGTCGCCATAGCTAATCATTTATAGTCTTCAATAGTCGTGCGACTGCTAAGCGTGAGGTCTGGGTCCGTTTCTCAGGTCAAGCAAAATTTTATTAGAATTCTCTATAAAATTCTCAGTAGGTAGTTTCTTGGAGTCTAGATCTGTGCCCGGTTTCTAGCAAGAGGCAAACGTAATAACCCTTTTACATAAAACCGAAAGCAGAACGCCGAAATGTAGGAGTACATTATTAGGTACTCCTGGCATCCCCTCCATCCCCTCCATCCTATACTTACATATACACCCAAGGCGGGTACCTAAATTCCCAGAAAAAAAATTGTGTGTGTACCATATGAGATTAGCGGTAGTTAATATGACAATGGAAACCAATGGCGGCTTTTCAAGGTCTGTCATTGTAAACTAAACTACCTAAATGTTTACTTCAAACGAAATGACAGGACCACACTGATAAGAATAGATAGAAAATACATTAGTATTTCACATAGAGCGACTTCTTGAAAGCCAATGAATGGTGCACCTAGCCCATACTCCTCGCAAAACAATGACGTACAACATTCCCTTATCAGTGGGAAGGAGTTCCTATTGTCTGTCGTGAAGGCTCGCGTAACACTTTTATGACCAATGTGTCTCACACACGATCACCTTCAAACAGACCGAACCTTTTTCTATGAAACCTATTATGTATTGTTGCCTTTGCACACTAGGTTTTAGAAAAATAAAATGCACATTTTTGGCACGCAGTATTTTGCACTATCGGTGAATCTTTTGTACTTGACAAACGCTTTTCACTTTCAACAAATGAACACATTGTGTTAAAAATATGTTCTTAGTTGGTTTAGTTTTCTTGGAATTTGTAACAAATGTGTTATGTGTATATAGTTACTAGGTAGAAAGTAGAGCGTCACGTACGCATGTTTCAAATAAAATTAATTATAGGTAAAACTGTGTACGGATTTATCTCGACACGTGACCTTTAATTTGATATGACAATAAAAATGAATTAATTAAAAAAATACACCAAAATTTTTTTTTTTTTATATAAATGTGAATATCGTGGATTCTCATCGTATTTTATATGTATATTATGTAATCTGAGGTCCGGTCACAGGCATACTCTATTGTGGTCTTGATGTTATAATTAGTCACAGCAAGCTTGGTGTTGGTATTAGATTTAATAGAACTCCTTTTAACATAAAAAGTACAATATGTGAAACGTAAACTATGGAACATGAATAATATATGTTTGTGTTTGTCAAACAAAAGTTGGTTATTTTAAATTTCTACAGTTTTAACTTCAACTACAGAAAAAGATATGTAGAAGACGGATACGGAAAAGTTACAATTATACGTTTAGGTGTCTGTTTCCCGGCTAAATAACACTTTCGTGCCAATTTAATATTTGAATAAATCTTTGTACTTAATATATTTATCTTATGATATATGAAGATAAAACTCCGTGTGTGATATTTTAATAATATGTAATAATAATAAACCTCTTTTTATGACGGACAACATGAGAACCATTTTGAGAATTTCGTCTCTATACATTGTTTTAATTTTTTAAAGATGTTTGTTTGTGGTTGGTTGACCACGCAATATGTTGTTAAATATTTTGGATATTTTAGCCTATACAATTAAACTCCGTGAAATTTTATTAGTGTTATTATAGCCGCTGCCTTTTTAGGTATTAAAAATATTGTCTTGGATATATGTTCTTTATAAGTTATTAGATATTGTACTTATTACTACATATTTTTTCATTTTGAGCCAATACGAATCAACATTATTTATATTCAAACACCTGACTTCTCCCAGTAAATCAGTAAATCTAAAGCCGCTTGTACAATCACAGGACACCCTTTTAAAATCATAAACTTAAACCTAACAATAATTGGATTGCTTCAATGGCAGTACTACTAAGAACTAATGACGTCTACAAAAAAGTAACATAATCCTATTGTTTGTCAAACCAGGTAGTGTTTAAGGGTTGACGGGTTTAGCCACCCCCCACCCCTCCCTATCGGTGTCTTTAAGGTGTTAATAGTTGTGTCATGGGATTATCCTGATTAGTCGTGTACTAGCTATCACATCCGTAAGACGGGAGCTCAGTGACATATCAGAGTATTTCGGAACGAAGTAACCTAGTATTTTTCCCCAAGTGATTTTTGGTGTACCTAGTAGTGTTTTTGGTGGTGTTGATGGGAATTTTTCTGGACTCTTTGGAGCGATGTTTTGTGATGATTACGATCAGTGTCCGTTCATCATGAGTGGGTGTAGTGATAACCATTTGGGCAAACTGACCCAGTTTGTCAAACGCTGGTGGGAAGATGATTATTATAAGGTGGGTCCTGTCTTTCAAATTTCCCAAAAACATTATCATTTCTTTATATGCGGACTTATTCATATATACCTACATGTTATATAGTACAAAGTTGTCTCTACGTAAATGCCAAAAAGGTTTAAAAGTTAGCGGTCTCTTATAGATCTTCATTTACCCCTATAGGCTCCTTTTAGACTAGCTTAATACTAACGTAAATTAAAAAATAAAACAGGGCTAACCTACACAACGCTACTTTTTAATCTAGGCTCTAAGAAATAAGATACAATTTTCTTTAAACCTTTCCATTAACTTTTTATAATAATATCATTGGCAAGCCGCACAATTTTTCCAATGTACTCGTCTCAAGACCCTCGAAATCTCTGATCGATACTTGACCCTGGCTTATCCAATTATGATTTAATACCCATAACGACGCCACGAGGCGCCTTAAGCCGAGATTAAGATAAAACCCCGCTTGTCCACGATGTATCATTACATGTATTAAGTTTAAGCGATACATACCCGGGGATACTTTAATATAGAATCTAAATTGTATCAAGAATGTTTTAAAACGTTAATGGGATATGTGGACAGATTATAGTGTCCCTTTGCTGTAGCCTGTTATAATGTTTATTTTGTGTTCGTAAGCGCTCGTATAAAAATATGATCGTTTTTGTGATCGTATTACCTACTTTATGGTGCAAAAAATGTAGATAGGTCCTCCGTTAAATTAAATTGATTGAACTTTGCGATTTTCTATAAGTATCAAATTGTTGGGAGCACTATAATGTCTGAAAATTATGCTACATTTATTTAAAGACATTGACTCTTTCTTGGTCGTCTGATGACAAACCCGGTTGCTGAGCACAAGGTTCTAAGTTGGATTACCAACTCTAGCAATAAATGTGTAGTCTAGTATTATATTTGTTTCGGCTTTCCATAGATACAAACTATAAAATTTTCGATAAGGTTAACGTTAAAACTATGTATAACGTTTTTCAACAGAATATTTTTATCATCATTCAAGCAAAAAAATGCAGTTTACTTAATAAAATATTCACTATAGTACCTACCTAGATATTGTTTTGTCGTATCCGCTTTCTCTGCAACCCACAGATTCATAACACGGTATAATGATAATTAAATTGATAGACATACGTGTATCGACCACCCACACAGCGATCATACTATTGTTAAACACACGACAAATATTGATACAATCGCTTTATTTGATGTCGACACTAACTGTTCGTAGGAATACATTGTCATTGTGATTACATAACGTTATATACCATCACGCCAGTATCCCGGAGGGGTTTACAGGACTGTACTCAAACATACCTGAAGTTTGTTTTCCCAGAGGAAAAGCTTATCGGAAAAACCGATAAAATTTATTTCCACGTAGTGTTCATTAGTGATATAGTTTCAAAGCATTGGTGTTTTGTTTTTATTAGAGATAGTAGAATTGTATTCCTTTATAAAAGTACCTGCCTTAGTCATTATTACTTTTATTTGAAAAAATTCGGTTCAAATATGAAGAAGTAGTGCACAAATATAGTTACTTTCATATTTATAATCGTATTTAAAAAAGTAACATTTACATGATTTTAATGAGCTTACATATCAATTTAACTGAATGTTTAAAATTTGTAGTAAAATGTTGCTTTGTAGTTTAGTTAAAACATTTCAAATACCGAATGGTCTATTGATTCAGTACCTACCCTGCAATTAAACATAATCAACTTAAAAAAAACAATAAGGAATAAAAAACTATTTTCCTTTAATACCTTTAGTATAAAAAAAAAACAAACGCTAGGTGCACCCACCGAAGACAGATGTTTTTAAAGTAAGCAATTCAATAATGTTGGACATTGGCTGAAAGGGTGCAGAGGTAGCTAATTATTGGCCAATTATTTGTTGGGCCAATGCCCAACTTCCAATAAATTGCGAGGCTAGCCAACACGTTGCCTAGTCACCTACTATGTATGTGTGCATAAATATACTGTTGGTGACAGAAGTGGTTTCATTTTAAATATATAACTGAGTGTAGAGATTGAAAACATTTTTATAATAAGTAGGTAAGGTTAGAACATTAGAATTGCATTAGGACACTTCTAAGATAGCGGTTTTGATAAAATATTTTATATGATAATATAATGCAAATATTGCAATTAATTAATTATTTTATTGGAAAAAACATTGTTTTTCGTCATTTGATTTAATCATGCTTTGCTGGTTCACATTCAACAAATTCTGATTGCGTAAAGTATTAAATTTTACGGTAGTTTATCTTTTATTCGAAATTTAAATTAACCCAAGACAACGTGTATAGAAGTAAGCATTTCCCACAAGAAAGTGGGGCGGTGCATCTCAGGTGCGTGCTTAAGCGGTCATTAAGCAAAATGGCAATGCCTTTTGTGCTTTACAGTACACAAACCTGTTTACTTACTTCATGTATCATGCTCTGAACAATATGGCATGTCACGACAGCGAGCCAACGAAAAACGATCGCGAAGTACACTTTAAAAAAATAAAAGAGCATCTTACGGTCGCCTGAAACGAAACCATACATCAAGGTAATAAGGCACACTTTGTTATGATACATTTACAAAAAAATGCCATGAAATATGTCCGCTTGTCCATTGCTCTGCCGGTAGGCGTGGGTCAGATATGTGCGCAAATTTATGTTTTCACTCACAGCGTCCAAAAATAGTCTGTTTTGAGACGTAATAAGAGTAATTTCGGATGTACGGTAATGTTTGCGGGTCAACCACCTCGGGTTAACATCGCGACTTTGGATGAGTTTTTTGCGTCTTGCAACCTTTTTGTCGATTGTTGACAATTACTTGTTTCGTTCCCACAGTCCGGCTGTGACCGCCTTATAAGAAAACACTTAAATCAAATGCAAAAATACGCTGTCTAGACTTCCATTTTATTTTCCATCTTATTTCTTCGCCGTAACAAAACGTGTACCTATTTAAGACATTTTAATTACACTTCACGCATTAAATTGTATTTTCATCAGTAGTTTTACTATATTATAAAACCACTACAGATCCTATTTTAGAATTGCCCGTCTAAGATACCCTCACTCCGAATTTCTTTTCGTTGAGGTAGAATACGTACCTATCTGCCAATGAAAAGAAATGACGTTATTCGATTAAAACAGGTGATGCGCGAGAGTTTTATGCTGTGATTGGTTAATGATACGCTGTGAGGCTAATGATAATGATAAATGATAATGATGAGGTTAACGACTGGCTCCGTGGAGACCGTGGTCACTTGCCGTAACGAGAGCGCAACACCGCTGAAATTAATTATATATACATTGTAAGCAAGACTCGGATATGTATTAAAGCTTATTAACCTTTATTTAAGTTACACAATCCTTGTTTTTCTGACAATACAACATTAAAATGTTAAAAGCTAATATAAAAATAATAGTCTCTGAACTCGATATAATTGTCAAAACATATGTTAAATTATAATATCATCACGAGATTATCAAAGCAATCTTCTTAAACTCTTAAACGACCTCGGTTACAATAACGACATAAACTAAAACGTCTTCTAACAAAAAACTACACGAGACAATCCCAATTTTTACGAAACAATTTAGAAAGCACGAAATGATTCCAGAATATTCCATATAATTATTTCCCCACATAAGTAACTTAAAAGTCTTGTCTCAGACGTATGTTTTTCTGAAAGACACTTTATTATACAACGTTTATCCGTTTTGTGGCAATAGAAAGGGAATCATTATAATTGGTGTGCTTTTACGAAATTGCCCCCGACGCGCCGAGTCCAAACGACAATATAATTCCGGGGAAACGGATAATGATATGGCAACCCCATCGGTTACACGCTGTAATCGAGTGACAAACTGTTTTAAAAAGCGACAATCAAGTTCATTATAAATGAACGATGGGTGTTGCCAGCAATTATGGACATAAACGAATTTTTAAATGAGTTGTGGTTATTTAATACAATGTATTAATATAATATACCTAATATTGTCATTTTATGGTGGTTATGCACTTGTGATGTTGGGTTTTAAGGTTATTAAGTCTCTCATTATTACTACGTGGTAATATTACCTAAAGAACATGTGTAACTAGCAATTTATTTGTCAATGTTATAATAATTCAAGATTAGTCAAAAGATAGTGGCAAACAACGTTATTTTAGTTTCAATTGTTCGAATTATTTTGCTACAAAACATTCTCGTGTATTTCTCACGAAATCACAACAATAATTACTTATACAAGTTTTTGTTCAAAACCTGTTCGAACGCGCCTAAAGTAAAGAGCGGTAGAATTAACTTGAAATTTAACTTTGACATCGCGAGGCGGCCCCGAATGCTTACCAAATGAATAGTAATTTAGTTTTCGAATTAAATCGTTTCAAACACGCGACACAGAACCACTTTTCTATTCTCAAGTCGACTCGAAACCGTCATTTTACACAATTTTACCCAATTGCTCCAACTTCTGAGAATTAATTTGATATTAGCCTTTGAAAACGCAAGGTGTGGTTTAGTGTCGGCCTGATAGTTATTTTGAAGAGGGATTTGAACAACCAGTGTTTAGGGCCTGCTCTAGACTCGATAATCTTTTAGAATTAGCCACGCTCATTCATAATTTTATTAAATGAACTGTTTTGTAAGTTGATTCATAATATGTTATTTCGTTTTATAGAAGGTAAAAGCTTTCATAACTTGGAATTCTGGAATAATTGGTTACTACCAATTTGAAATTTTACATAATCAGTTAATGCGGCAGAATATATAATTTATCAACTATAAAAGTTAAAAGCTCATTTGGCAATCAATTCATTTTCTTTTCTTTAAAAAGAAACTTTTATTTTGTATTGTTATTTGTGTAACTATAATCCAGTTTTTAATTGTTCCAGGAATCACAATCAACTAGCGCCGAAAGATGGAGTGGTCGCGGCCCGGAGCACAACATGGCTCTTCAACAGATCCTCAAGCTCCAAGAAGCAAGAGCTCTTCACAAGACCTCGCTTTTGCCGATCTACAAGAAGAACGGCCTTCCATCGCCACCTGGAGCTAGCTACAACAAGTCTGATAAAAGACCAGAGTACCTTGATACTCGAGCCTTTGAACAGTCAAAGCTTGAGGCAGAATTTAGAAGGCTAATGGAACATTCAGGTAGAGACGTTCGAACCGATGAATCTCTGAAGTACTTCCAACATATGATGGAAGCCAAACAACATTATGATTATTTGAAAAGTATCCATGACAAAGATACTAGGAATAGCCCGAAGGAAGAGAATACTGCAGTAAAGAAAGAAGCAATGTCACCCAGTCACAACAGATCATCGCCTACTGGTGAAATAGTACATCATTCACCATCTCACAGAGTGTCGTCAGCCGAAGCATCCCCTAATCATAGCATTCGCCTATCTACCTCATCCAGTCCTCTCTCAACCACTAGTCCAATAAACTCATCGCCTCTTAGTCACCTTCAAAATATGCAACCATTTGACTTCAGAAAACACAAAACGAATGAAATCAGCGAAAAGGAAGAAAGCAGAAAACCTTATGATTTAGGATCTGCTGAAAAAGCTACCATGGATTTAATGAGAAGTCAATTCTTTAACTTTCCATTACCTACAAATTTGCCTATGCCACCAATGTCGATGCCTTCAACATTTAATCATCAGGCTGCCATGGTAGCAGCCCTAAGTCAAAACCCAATGGGTCTAGCTTCACTTCAAGCGTTACTACCTCAAATGTCATCAAAACCTACGGAATCTCTAGAAAATAAAAGCCATAGTAATGGCAAAGCAAGATCCGATGACCACAAACCTGAAGATGAAAATGTCCTAAATTTAAGTAAAGATGCTTACGCTGAAGTAGCACAAAACTCTAGAAATATGATGTTAGGCAAATGTATTAGTCCACCAAAGAGACAGTGGGGAGCATCTCAAATGCCATTGAATTTAGGCACACATTTCATTAACCCAGCGACGGGTAAGAAGAGAGTTCAGTGCAACGTGTGCTTAAAAACCTTTTGTGATAAAGGAGCATTAAAGATCCATTTCTCCGCCGTTCATCTTCGTGAAATGCATAAATGTACTGTTGAAGGATGCAGCATGATGTTTAGTTCAAGAAGATCTAGAAATCGGCACAGTGCAAACCCCAATCCTAAATTACATTCGCCACACCTACGAAGAAAAATTTCACCTCATGACGGCAGAACCGCACAAGTTCACCAAGTTCTTATTTCGCCTCATCGTTCTGGCCTAAACATCCCACCAGTGATTAACCCTATGCATCCATTCGGATCATATCCTCTTTTGAATCCGCCGCACAGTATGGGCCCGTTTCCGTCTAATATACCTTTAGATTATAAAAATAACATGAATATGAATTTCTCTCCATCTTTCGACCATTCACAACCTATGCGTCGTGAGTCTGATTCGGTAGAAAATAAAGAACAAGATGGTCAAGGGGAATCAGACGAAGATGATGGTATTGTAGTAGTAGCAGGAGACGATGACGATGATGAAAGTGAACACATTGATACGAGTGATTATTATTCTACTCTCAACAAGTCTATAGGGTCTATAGACGACTCGGAAACTGATTTTGACCAACGAAGTGTTAGCGACAACAATGAAGTTACAGATAATATTAAAGATGATACAGCTAGTCCCGAAATAATGAAGCGAAAACGCAAAAATCTAAATCCTACTCGTTTACAAAATCATTACATATCCGAAAATGGAACATCAGTTCAAAAACGTGACCGTCCGGATACTGATGAAAATGAATGTGCTGTTGATTTAAAAAGGGTTAAAACTGAAGATTGTCAGTCTAGCGAAAATGATCTCAATGTCTGTCCCAAACAATCTGAAACTAGTGAGGTCAAGCAAGGAACACCTTGTATAAAAGACGAACCTACCGACATGACCTACAACATCCAAGACCTCAGAGTAAAAGATGAACCTATCGATAAACAAGAAGTTTACAAGACTCCAAACAACGGTTCTAGTGAAGAACAATATTCATCAGAAAATGCACTGAAGAGACTTGAAAGTTTATCAAAAGGTGACTTCCCTACCATTCCTAAGAAGAATGATTCTCATACATTAGGTCCATACAATTTATCAATGAATGACTCACTAGATTATTCTGATAGATCACCATCTTCTTCAGTGTCTAGTTTTGATTACAATGCAGAGGACACTCATGGCCAAATATTTGGACATTTTGACAATGGATTTTTTGTAAGCACTACTGATGTTCCTATGGATCATGAAAATCCACGTAAATGCACAGTATGTGGAAAAATATTCCAAAATATTTATGTATTAAAAACTCATTACCAAAATGCGCATCTGAAGCTTATGTACAAATGTAATGTTGAAGGTTGTAGAGCAGCATTCTCATCAAAACGGAGTAAAGATCGTCACAGTGCAAATATGACTTTACACAGAAAAATAGAAGAGTACAGAATTTCAGACGAGTCTTCGCGTCTATTGGACAAAATTCGAGAACAAATGGATCTAATCTCACGCTACAATGAGGAGGAACGTGCTGTACCATACGTTGAATCTCATATCTATTACCGAGCAAAGGATTCTGATAAACTAAAAAGTCATTTGAGCCAGCAGCTACCTTTTCCATCTCCTTACCCTCATCTCCAGTTACCTGAGACTTATTTGAATAACAGAGATATGTTTGCACAGCATTCATTCCTCTTCACTCCATTCGGTATGCTCCCTAACTTCCCACCGATCCCACTAGGATTTCTACCTCCAAGTTTGAATGCTTTCGGTTGTCAACCAAATTACTCCCCACCGCATTCCAGGAAGCTTAACTATTGTGTAGAGGACGAGGCACCACGGCCAAATAAAGATGGTAATTACCCATGTCGGGGTTGCAAAGACTGCTTCAAGGACTTGTCCAGCTTGAAACATCATTGTGAGAGCATGCACGTACACTCACTGCATCGGTGTTCTGTCAGTGGATGTAACGCTGCATTCTTTTCTAGGACCAAGAGAAATATGCATTATGAATCTCATGTGGCGCGCAGACAAAATGGTAGACTCCACGTCCAGCCCTCGTGACCTGAATAATAGTACTAATGACTGAACAGTCGAATCTCCAGTGCATTTGTGATTTAATTTAGTTTTACCAAATAGGGTTGTAGATTAAGCCAGTACCTTGTTATTCTCAAAGGTGTGGTTATATAAATAAACGGCCCAGCCATTTGTAAGTCCGGACTCTCTGCAATGTAAATATTAAATTAGAATTCGCTTAGAAATTTCCATGTGTTATAGAATAGATAATATTTAATTGTAATTCAACATTCCATAGTAATAAATCGTGCAATAAAATGTAAATAAATAATAGTGTGTAATGTACAAAGTTTTGGCTGATCTTTAGTAATGATGATAAATGTTTATGTTAGTACTTAAAATTTTGTATGATGTTTTTTGTGAACATTATAAATATTTCCGTCTAATGTATTTTCTTTGGTCTTAGCCACTAGTCTTGAACTAGCACAAATAGGATTACGTTTATTTACGATTTTTGAAGTTGTGAAATTTTCTGTAATTATTATGTTTTAAAAAATAAATCACTTTTATGTTTCTATGAAAGCTCATTGTAAAGTATCTATCTAAAGTATATTATCATATCTCCTAATGTTTTGGTGCTAAAATATGACAAATTATAATTTCATTACTGTACATTTCTTGGTGTTTCTCAATAAAATCGATGTGTTATGTCAGATATTAGAATACCTTAAATTGTTTAAGTACCAAAAAGTATTAAAAGCTTAAGAATTAAGATTGTATTATATAAATAGAACATACGTATATACACTTCTTTTTGCCAAACGATGATAAGTATGTAATAAAAATGTTTGGAAAAATTTATACTGTTTTGTTTTCTTTGTACTTACCCCTAATTTATGCTTATATTAAAAGTAGTGTTTCGTAAAGAGTCTACGATTCTCTTTCTCATCTAGACTGTGTTCACACTCCTTCAGTCAGCCAGCTACTTAGAACTTTTATCACAAAATAAAGCTCATACTGGGTCCGGAGTATCCGCATCTAAATCAAGATCACTGTTCTCAACAGAACATAAGACAGAAAATTAAATATTGATTACCTTTAATGTGAAAAGCTGTGGTAACGCTAGAGACTCCAACGCGGTCTACTCTAACCGTGGCGTAGACGCCTAGTTGCTATATGTCTTAAGATAAAAATAATTGAATTCTAAGTCTGCAAACATAAAATAAAAAATTAAATACCTATACAAAATATTGGTTTTCATTTCCTTTTAAAGTTGTCAACTGCACTCTAGGCTATAGACAAAAGACTATGTAGATAAAGAAGTTGACCAAAATTACATTGCTGTTTATAGAAATTACGAATTCAGTATCGTATTATGCCTCGTATCTATCGTTGTGATGCTTTGCCTACTGGAGTGATTTGAGGCTGATATGATCATCATATCATTATCAACCCCCCACTGAGAGAGATTAAGCTAAAGTTCTTCGCTACCTTAGTGTTGGTTATCAGACCCCAAATACCATCGAAAATCTCTCAAGCATGCAGGTTTCCCCACGATGTTTTCCTTCATGGTTTGAGCATATGATAAATAGGCACGTAACTTCAAAAAGCCAGTCCACCAAGCTATTACAACTATGTACATCTAAGTATAATGTTACTCAAGTATATTTAGTACCTACTATAATTTTATATTTATACATAGCTCCTAGAACTGATAGCCGCTAGACCAGAAAGGATGGAGATGGAAATAGAGACCACTACACCTAAAGATGTAGCGTGGGATGACAAACGGGTAGGTACTCACTGTTTCTTCAATTTCAATTAAGAAGTTCTGGAAAAGTAAAATAAGAGAGGCAAAACAGTCTATGCTTTATATAGTAAATTCTAATAATGTGCTACTGCGCGACAAGGATCAGATTCGATCCTTGCTCGGATGAATATATTTATAGGTAAGTAGTTTTTTTATTGGGTATTTTAGTATGTGAGATTGTTTTTTTGTAAACGCACCCAAAAACTTTAGTAGGTAAATCTTAGGGTTAGAAATCACTTTACTAAGAAACGCATCCAATGAAAGCGTAAAAACTACAGAAATAGGTAATCTAAATTTTCTGCTAATATTAACAAACATTATATTACCACAAAAAGCAATAAAGACTCCATATTGCTAAACTATTCTCCAGATAATAATAAATGTAGGCAAAGAACATCTCGCAAACAGCCTGCGGCTAAAAAACTTGAAATTCCAGAAGCCGAACAACACTAATTTGCGTGATTTATGAATTTCAAATAAGGAATACGAATTTTATGCGTTTTTGAACACAATTCGAACGAGAAGGGGTTATTTTTAAATCGACGGACTAAAAGGAAATATTTGGAGGGCCTTCTTAATAATCTGAATATAAAAAATGTTAAGTTAGTTAGTTTAAGCTATAAAAACTCAACAAGTTCTGCACTGTAAAAATCGGGATTAAATAATATCAATATACTGCGTACCTGTATTAATACTGATATCTCACACTAACGCGAATACTAGGTATTGAAGTAAAACAACTTTGTATAGATCTATCTCTAAAAGGTTTTCGGATCCTTCGCAGCACCTACACTCACTCGTGACCAGTTTTACTAATTTCAATGTCTAAGTACTCCAAGCTCTCTCAACTCTAAAAGTATACATATATTATGTATTTATGCTGACTGTACATTAAAGTCTGCGCACCAAAATCCTAGAGATTGAGTTAGGTTTGTCCGTTAAAGGTGCAACTTTGGTCGTCCTATTAGTAAAACTTCTCTTTTGTTTGTAGATAGTTACTTACTAGAATTTAGCGTTAGGTAGGTATCTAACTTTTTAATGAATTGATACGACCTGGCCGACGAATTACTTTCAAGTAGATACCTAAGTAATAATTTAATAGATAGTAATGTTGTTAAGAATATTTTTAATTATGATGGCGGGCAGATGCTGCAAAAGATCTGATGATATCAAAATATCGCTATAAAAACCTAGTATCCGCGTAAGTAAGTATAAGAAATAAGAATTATAATTATTAACTAAATCGTGAAGACATCTAACCACCATACAAATCTCCTGCAGGTTTGTTTTGGTTTTTACCAAATCGAGTTTACAAGTGACCTAGGTATGCTATGTATAGCTAATATAGGTATCTAGCATTATTCTAGCATACATTCTAATGACATTTTACAAAAAAAAACCGTACTCACTATTACCCTACGAATAAACGAACTCCTTAATAAAACACGAACCTCCTTCGATCGTTTTCCCCACCCTACCACACTTGTGTCACCTCTACGACATTTGACATTTGCTTGTCACCGGTGACATTTACCGCGGTGACGTCACACGACACGTCGTCGTTTCAAAGGGACATCGCGTGCGAGGGCCGTTAATTTTTAAACTTTCTATTATCGCTAGTTATTGGGGAGACAATTTGGGAACACACAAATTGATTTTTGTTTTGTATTCACGCGTTTCTGGAAGGGTAAACATTTGATTAGTGGTGTAAGTAAACTTACCTACGGGTAAATAAGTAATTGTGGTTGCCACGTGGTGTGTCTACCAAGAATAATAAATTAATGATTATACCTATGTGTCTATATAAGACTCGTTGGTCTGGGGTCGTACCTAAGTGCGACTATTGAGCAAGTCTTGGGTTCGATTCCCCGCTCGAGCAAATTGGTTTTTTCTATGAACTTCGCAGTTTGGGAGTTTAGATTCGTGCCCAGTTGATAGCAATAGGGTAATACCTATTACATGAGACCTAAAACATACCGGCGAAAGGTATGGGGCGTAGGTACATACATTCGTACACCTGTGCTTAACCATTCGGCGCCGATTGGCGTGGTGGTATGGAAGTTTACGTTACTTCTTCATTTATAAAACAATTTATCATTCAATTAAACAGCTAACAAAATGTTCTCCACTCATTATACAGTTGAAATAAAAAGTGCATAATTTGCAGCTACCTCGCGATACCAAACAATACGCACTCAAAAAGTCTCACACAAAGCTAGTCCATTCTCATTTACATAATCAACTCTCATCAGCCACATTTGCATCCGAAACGCAACGCGAATTAAATTCAAAATAATAACACTCGTCACGCTAAACAAACCTTATTGCATACGTAATAAAGTCCCATATTGTAATTCCAATAGTATTTGTAAGTTGGTAACGCAGTGGTCTGCGGCTGGCGCATACGAAATTCGAACGTCCCGCTTGTCAGCAATTTGTTGTGAAGAGAGAACACTTCTAAATCGCAAAAAGAACGAGCGTTCTATGTTTAAAAAGTATCGTCACGCGAGCTAGATTAGGTGGCGTTTATACTGCGGCACGTAGCCTCCTTGCTTCGAATATAAATTTAAATTTGGAACTTTAAATAGATTCCTGTTCCTGTTGTCCTGTAGTTTTTTATTACATACACAGATTCAATAATGTCAATTTCAAGGTTATCCTAATTGCAAAGTATTTTTGTTCCCATAAGTAACTTTTGGTGGTAACCTAAATATATTTACAAAGTTAATATGTCGCGGCACATTCGAAATGATGAAATAGGTACTTGTTACAGATTTTATCGCGGTATAATAGTTACTATATATACACCTCGATAAAAATTTATTTTCTTTCAGTGCACTTCTTCAAAATACATAATCCCTTTAAAGAACTTGTAAACCTTAATATAGGTACAAAGCAGTCCAGTTTAGGGAAAAAAAAAATCGCATAAAAATATATTATTTAATTGTTATAGAAAAACCAATATCTAGAGGTAGGTACATTTTATTTAAACCAGGTTATAAAAATATTTTTAATAATTAATTACTACTTATACGTTCTTACATTATCCTTCATAGAGGATAAGGTATGGTTTGGGGTCGGCAACGCGCAAGTGACGCCTCTGACGTTGCAAACGTAACCGACCTGTAAGCTGGTCTGCTACCCTTGTAATACAAAACTAAAAATATTACAAACATTTATTTACAAGGGCGTTATAAAATAACCTGTAAATTATTGAAGCAATTATAATTTAGTATGACACTTCAAAATTTTTAAATTACTGTCTTTGTTGTTGTTGCAATCAATTAAATAGGATACCACTTATACTATCTATTGAGTTTGTATAGATATGATGACTTTGTAACGTGGCTAATAATATTAAATAAATGTGATATCGGTACTACAATAAACTAACTAAACAGAATCATGCAAAACGATGCATAAGTAATCAAATCCTATATTCCATTAAAATTATTATTCTTAAAAGTCCTAATGGCAGTAAAAACACTACTTCAATGTGACAGCGTCTTTACAAGTTCCAAATTTGAATTGGAAAAGTACGACGGGGCCTTTCGAGAGCGTTTTTTGTATCGTTAATAAAACTGTGGCTTCTTAGGGAGCCTCTGACGTTATTATGGATATAGTCAATTTGTAATTCTTACTTCATACTATGTTTAGGTATTTGTACGTTTAAATATATAAAATAGGTATGGTCATAAAACGTAATACTTTGATGTATGTATATTCATATTATTATAAGTTCATGTAGCTCTACAAAGACACTTTTAGCTTAGGTGTATGTAGCATTTGGGAAATGAAATTAATATAGATCTTTACGAGTACCCACGCCAGTGCGAAAATACGCGAACACACTGATCCGAAAAACTTTCCGAATGGTAGGTCTAGATATAGGTATAGGTCTTCCTACTGAAATCCAATATTTCGAATAGAATATTCTTATACAGATAATAAATGTAATAATAAAACTTGTATGGAACTCGGGGCAAAATAACTGCCAAATTCATAATTAATTTAAAATGACAATCAATTTTGATGGTATAGTAATTTTTTTTATGAAATAATCAGCCTCATGTGGACCTTAAAGCACAATAAATATTTCGGATACACCAACAAAAGTCCTCATTGTCTAAGATAACAACAGGATCACGCGAGGTTAGCCCCGGGCCGCGTATCCAAACAATCGTATTCGACCAGTGCGAATTTTGAATTTGGAAGCATCGCCGCGGGTCCCGTCGCCATATTGCACGCAATACCTGCACAGACTATTAAATCATTTTGATTTTAATCATAGACATATTCGAAGCTTCCTTTTGAAGAATTTAAGAAATTATAGACACAAGATTGGTTAATTTAATACCCTTCAATCTGAAAGACGTAAGCATGTTGTACTTAATTGATACCTACTGAGTCTAGCATGCTGCTAATTCAGTTAGGTATGTGGACTGACTTGAGTGGTAAGTAAGTAATTTAGGTATACTAAGTATTAGAGTTGGTATATATGTAGGTATCTATTCGTGGAAACACATTGGTATCAATTAGTTTCCGTTAGTATTAATGGGATTAATATGATGTTATAGCCTAGTGGTGTGTCAAGTGGACTTGGAGTCTAGACTAAGGTCTTGAGATCGATCCAACGCTTTAGTCTGTTACTCGGTCTCTGTGTATGTCAACCTTTCGAAAAAATGTGCGTATTTATTACATACTCAAACGTTGAAGGAAAACATCGTGAGGAAACCGAGTTATGCTAATACGAGTTGGCTGCCGTGGTGGACAATAGGATATATTTAGGATAACCCCAATAAATAGCAAGAAGGTACCTATATGCTTTCAAAATCGGTATCTAATTATCAATTTAAATTTAAATAGCAATAAGCTCTCGTGTTTCTAAATTCAAATGAAACAATCATTCGTGATTACTGTTTTCGAAAACTTCTCGAATTGATAAGAAAATAAGAATAAAATGTGACAAATTTGCCGCACGTGCAATAATCTCAGACATTCGTTGAATTTTAAATATAAATACATATTTAAAATTCAGTAAATATCTTGGATTATTCCAGTATGACCTAAGGGGTTGACAGACTGTGAGAACAAATTTTCGTGATTCCAAATTCAAATTTGGCATGCCGTGATCGACTGTTTTCGAGCACTAATTTTTTTTAATATACGCTTTCGCCGTAGGCTTTTGGATGGCTTCTGTTAAATGTGGGCAAGGGAATTTAGATTATTCCAACTATTTCGAAATCTGTTTCTGGTTAAATAGTTTTAATGAGTACCTTCGTTTTTTACTAGACAAATATTTTGCAGGCGTTGTTGTCATAGATACCTAAACTATTCTAAAATCTGTTTCGTCGTCTAATAGATAGTTCTGATAGAAAACATAAAAAATACGGCTCAACTTGAACGCAACTTGAGCAAAATAAAAGTTAGTAAATACATATATAAATAATTATATATACTATAGTTTCTGCCAACCCCCATGGGAAAAAGGCGTGAGTGTATGTATGTATGTAAATACCAGTTCACTTGTATGTAAAGACATAGCGTGAACTTAAGTAGGTACTACGTTAGCAATCAGTCTCAACTCTTTAAGTCTGTCCTTCAAAATCAGCATAATGTCATTCAAACCCGCAGCGCTAATTTCAAAATCAGAATAAGGATTTGCTACCTGCACTTGGCCAGTTCTAAAATTCTCGCACGGAAGCTCGATATTCGAAATACGAATGCTTACTATCCCTTACCCGCGACTTCGTCTGCATAGAATAAGTAATTTTATCCAATCTGCGTTTCAATCAATCTGGGTATTATTTTCCACCCTCCTTTTTGCCATTTAAAGAGATGATTCCCGGAACAAAAACTATCCTATAACTATTCCTTCCTCGGGAATCAAACTATCACCAAATATAATCAAAATCAGTTCAGCGGTTAAAGCCTAAAGAGGTAACAGACAGACAGACATACTTTCGTATTTATAATATTAGTAGGTATAGATGTAGGTATATCGATCGACAGTAGCTCGTGCCAATATAGAAAAATTATTCCAAATTCGATTGTTAGAGGCACGCTTCAAAATGAACACGCAACTGATTTTTATGAAGAAAAAACACAAGATGGCGGAGAATTAAACCTTAAGAATGTGTTTGGATATTCCGTGACTTCACGAGTTAATTTGAGTAATTTAATAATATATGATAATAGTCTTGGTGAATCATGATCATGGCCACTGAATTTAATACTAAATCTCAATTTAAATAAATAAAAAAATACCATCGATTTTTTGTGGAATTCAAACTAAATGTTGCAATTAAAGTAGCTCTCTCTGACTAACTTTGATACTTTAAGGTATACAGAAGGGAACGATTGACGAAGCTTGATAACAATGGAAATGGATTTAGGTAATATTGTAATTATTTTTATAGATTTATTAACATACCATCACGCCTGTCGTCCCCGATGGGTTAGGCATATTTCGCCGTTAGGTACAGTCGAACAAGCTGTGGTTTACATCCACACATCGATCGGTCTATAGTTGCATGTATACCAATTAGCTTATTCGACTGTACCAACTCGACTACCTCGTCTTTTGATACAAAATATGAGACGTGTTTATCTAAATCAGCAGTCAGTTTATATTGCCGTCTACTGCTGAATGCCTCCCACAAATAGCGCTAACTATCCTGGTCTTCTGCAGCTAGCATCCATCTGCTACCTTCTTCAAATCGTCGGTCAATCATGCTGCAGGGCATCTCATACTACTAGCCTATTGAAGTGAGAGATTGGGACTGTGAAGTCCCAATCTCCAAGGTCCAATGTCAAGGCACCACGCTAGGTACTGACTTCTAGAAGTAACATTTACCTATGTGTATATATCAGAAGCTCAAACTATGAAGAAATACATCGTTAGGAAACCTGCATGCCTCAGAGATTGTCTCTTTGACGCGTGCATTCTGCCAACCCGCATTAGTGTAGCTTAAAGGACTATAGTCTGAACCCTCTCAAAATGAGAGGAGACTCGTACCCAACTCCTGTTCCCAGTGGGAAAGTATATTGGTTGATGATGATGAATTAATTTTACCTAAATGTAATTTCCGTTGACTCAAAATCTAATCACTGTAAGTAGGTATCTATACACTCCTACATCTCGTGACTGTATACCAGATATAATATGGTTTTAATACCTCGTTATACCACCGTACTTAATAGACATTAAACATGTTCGTCGCAAGCCTCTAATTAGAATCAGTAGTTACCGGTGTAACACCATGATATTAAATTGGTTACGCAATATTGCCCGTTTGACATTTCGATAGATATAAGTAAGAATATACAGGTATGGATCCGGTAACGCAAGTGTAATTAGGTACAGGTACATAGGTAACTAAACTGTACGTTGAAATAAAACTTATTTTAAGTATCTTGATGTTTTTTTTCGTAAACACCACTGATGTGACAATGACAAACAAGCTATTGCCCGCCTGATAATAATATTGATGATAGTGATATAATATTGGTTGTAAGGTGTGAGAATCAATTCGCTGCTGATGGCGAAAGGTGCGTTTATAAAATTCGGTGATTAAGACAGAATTAGGACTTACGTAAGTACACTAAAGTAGCTAAGTCTGCCACTAATGCACGGATTATTTGATCAAGTAAAGTACCTATGACCTTGTGAGTAGGTATATACTGCCTATTGTATTATAAATATCCCTTAATTACTTATTACATAGGTAAATAGATATTACATTCGAAGTTTAAATTTTTCACGTCGCAGCGCCTGGAAAAATAAGAATGGGCTACGTAAACATTACTAGTCTCGCTCGTACCTCGTTCTATTTATATCGCGCTATCCCTTTCTTATGCGACATGCGACAAGCAGTGACATCTAGGCTGCGACCAATGACAAATAGGTAGGCGGTCATTGGCTGAAAGTGTCGCATTCATGAAGCCGATTTTGAAAACGGAATGAAATGTTTTTATGGAATGTTAAATTTAATTCCAACATAATTTTATTTAGTTTGTACTAGAGTATTAAAACTTCATGGTACACATAATGCAGTCATAATATAATAGACAACAAAAATTCAAAAAAAGAATTTGTTTTAAAAGCGTGCGATATCGTGATATTTCTTTTACATTTCATTTTTTAATAGATATTCTTGTTATAAAGGATTTTTTGTCGTTGATCTAGTAAATACAGAACATACATGTGGTCTTGTTGGTAATTTTTCAGTCGTCGACGTCCCTTGGACAAAGCACAATATTTTTGTAATCTTCTTAGTAGGTACCTAGGTATGTAAGTAGCCCCAATTAATTCTTAGATTTTATTAGTATGTTTAATACATTATTTCATTTTAAAAAACAGCTTTAATAGGTACTTACCTAACTTGTAGGTATATTAAGTAGGTATAGATAGGTATTTATAATAATCTACAAATAGGTAGGTATGTAGGTAGGTAGGTACTACCCAGGTAATCTTAAATTTACCGCAGTAATTTAGAAGTCTTAGCTGAAGAGTAAACACACGTAGGTGTTATGTGATTAATACTACAATGTGTAATGATTTATACCCACATTAACTATTAAAAAATGTCTATTTATTCTAATAAATTTCCTGAGTTAAGTATTTCATAAAGTACATACTCTCTGAAATTTGCTAAAAGCATGTCATTCAGCGTTTAGTTTTCAGTCTCCGACAAAGAAAATCTCACGTCAAAAACGTACACGTAACAAAACGGACGTAGGCGGACTCAAAACGGTCGTTTAAAAATGTCACCGCCTTTACCGCTACGCTATTGGTTGAAAATGTCACCGTGTCGCCACGCGTGACACTTCTTATTGGCCAACCACGCCCATGTTCTCAATTTGAATTTGAAAGCGTTCCATTTGAAATTCGTAACGGATGTTTCTTTTGATAGGTAGCTTACTAATGGGCGACCATTATAGGTTACTTTCATTACGCATTTCATTGTTAATTTAAAAACTGACACTTAGCGTGGTGTGCGTAAGAAATATTTTTGTTTGGCCTTAGTGTATGTTGAACAAGGGCCATATTTTTTTATTTTTCGAAAAAAATTTATATAGGTATTAAAAACCCTTAGGTTCTCTAACAAAAATGATCAAGATGAAATCAAATGAAATGATTTATTTTGCGATCTATGTATAAAATAAATTATAGTTCATACAAAAGGAGGTACAATGTATCACCATAGTCAATCTTAATGGTAACCAAAAAAAACACACAAGGCAATAAATCAAAGGTAGGTACCTAGATAGATAACCTACATGTTCAAAGTCTGCAGTGTCAGATTATACCTAGTTGTCGGATATTAGGACGATATAAATGTTAAACATATATGTATATGTAAGAAAGTGTGTGTTTGAATGATGTCGCGTTGTCTGGTGGCGAGCGGCTGGGCTTGCGCGGAACTATTGATTGAGACGCGACGGCCGACGCCCGTGTGTCCTGGCTTAGGTGACAAACCGCTTCTTCTTATAGCCAGCTAGATACAGCAAATTAGATTTAAGTACTTACATAATAATTGTGTGTGTCCCTTAGAATTAAATTCGGGACTTATGACCTCGCAGTCTATAGGTAGGTAGACCTATCACTAGACTCTCACACACTAAGAGTTAGATGATACCTTTAATATTTTAATAGATACCATCAAACAGAGCTAATGATTATTGTCTATTGAAAAAATGTTCTTAAATAAATAAATAAATAAACATTTCTGGACATTATGACACAGCGCCACCTAGTTCCGAGCTAAGCAACGAGGCTTGTGTTACGGATACTAGTTGGTTGATATACTACATAATATGTATAGTATACTATAACATAGCATATTTTTTTCTTTGTAATTACATACATATCATAGATAAATACATCCATGACTCGGATACAAATGTTTATGCTCATCACACAAACATTTGTCCCTACCAGGATTCGAACCCGGGACCCATAGCACAGAAGGCAGTGTTAACTACCACTGGACTAATTGGATCGTCAATATATGAATCATAGCTAAGAACTCTCGAATAAAGACACTTTTCAAACTACATGAACCAATAAAATCAAAGACGGTTTTTCTGGAGCATCATACTACCAAGATACACACAGGGTGAACTTACCTTAGGGTTTTAGATTTAACGTGTGTTTCTTAATCAGGGGTTACAAAAACCGTCAATCCTCTAATCCAAGGAAGGATACCATCAACTTATTTGTAAGGAACCTCAAAAACACCCTATCTAATACTGTCTAATATCAACCCATCCTAATTTTATGAAGGTACACAGTTAAGTAGGTAGAGAGGTACTTCGACAGGGAACATTGAATCAACTTATCCCGAACACAAATTGAACCAGGCTTCAGAACTCATCGTGAACCTAGACTAACTCCAATTAGTAAACAAATTTTAAAACAAAACGTAAAAACAAACTCTTTCTGTTCATTAATAGCTCATTCCGTTCCCGAATAAGACTTAACCCTCTAAAAATTGAATCGATCTCGGAAGTTTTGAGTGCTAGTTAGGGATATTTCAGCCCGGGTTCGCCGAATTTCAGTGTTTTGGTGTGTTTTCTGTTCAGTCGGGTTGTGTTTATAGAATTTTAGCTAGAAATCTGTTATAGATGAGGATCGTGCTAATTATAGGCTGGCCCGGAAGGAAATAATTAAAAACTTATGGAATACGTACTAATAAATTTTTTACTAATTCAGTTTTGAAATAATTGATTAAAAATCTTCGCGACGAACGTATACGGTGAGCTTTTTCTGTATTAATCGGATTGTCAATAATTAACAAAGAAATTGCTGTCAGTTATTAGAACATCAAGACAAGACTATAAATCCAGAAACATCGAGATTACTACTACTATCAATATACCGCAATAAAATCCGTAAATAATAGTTTTATGTCTCCCTCATTTTTTAACATCGGGCTTCTACAGCTTCGTTGGCTAAACCCAATGATATTGGGAAATACAAAATATTTTTCTAGACATCTACTGTCATACAGATTTATTGTTATCTAATTGGTGAACGGTTTTCTCCCACATTAAACCCAATCAGCATCCAAACTGTATTGCCGCATCGGCAAAAATTTGGCAAACCGCCCCAAATAACCTATAAATTAAAAAAAACACGCAAAGTATAAAAAAAGCCCAGCCAGCAAATAAAAAAGGGAAACTAGTGATCTTACGCAAACAGGGCTGTGCAACATAAAATTTTATGTGGGATCGTAAAGACCCGTGCGTTCCGCGGTGATATCAACAGGTAAGCATTTTAGGGTTATTGCTGATTTTTTACTACAATGTGTTATGTAACTTGCGATGTTAATGGCTTGAAGTGAATGTGTCGATATTTTTCCTACTTAACTTATTAAAAAACTCGAAAAAAAAACAACAGGAAAAAAAAAGTGAATTCTATCGACGACAAAGACCTACATATTATTATATTGACATTATTTAATACCTACGTTTTGGACCCTTTACATCATCCATTATCATGGATAGACTAAGGCTACTACTAGGCTAATTTCAATTTATAGTACATACCTATTTGCGTATGTATAAAAAATTAGGGATTAAATTATATTTCATGTTGCAGTGTTCTAAAGTAGAGTGATGTAGAGTCCTAAACCATAATACCGAACATCATAATTTACGTGAAGTTGATTAATTCCTTCGGGAGCTTTAAAGCGTCTGCAAAGCAATACGGCCGACGGAAAGTGTCTGGGAGTATTGGCGACTTATTTTTAAGGATATTGCCTACAATATACGTAAAAATCAGCTTGGAGAATTTACTTGAGGTAAGTAATATTTGTGTGTACCTTGATTACCTGATACCTGAAAATTGGCCCACTAGGCAAGATAGCTGGTAGGCATGCGTTCTTAGTACATACTAGCACTACTCAATAATCCACATTTGGTTCGTCAGAAAATACGTGACGTCTGGCGGCCCTGGGATCTTGGACTATAAGAGACTATTGAAGGAGCTATAGTTTTATACATCAAAGTGACAAAGGCAGGTAAAGTTTGATTAGCAAAGGTAAAAAAGGTCTTATAGCTGACTGAACTAGGCAAAATTTGCTATCTTTTTCGCTTTACCTATAGTCCTACTAATATTATAAACACGAAAGTTTGTAAGTGTGGATGTATGGATGGATGTTTGTTACTCTTTCACGCAAAAACCGCTAAACAGATTTGAATGTAATCTAAATATATATAACTCAAAAGTGACTCACTGACTAACTGACTGACATAGTGATCTATCAACGCACAGCCCAAACCACTGGACGGATCGGGCTGAATTTGGCATGCAGGTAGATGTTATGACGTTGGCATCCGCTAAGAAAAGATTTTTGAAAATTCACCCCATAAGGGGGTAAAATGGGGGTGCAAAGTGAATATGAAACTTTTATTTTTTAGTTAAATTGCACGCGGACGAAATCGCGGGAATCAACTAGTTTAGCATATAGTTTATTACCTGGATTAACACATAGGCTACGTTTTATCTATATACCATGCGGGAAAGCCGCGGGAAGCAACTAGTTTTAAATAAATAGTTTCAATTATATTAGTTTAATCATTTTCGTCGACATGCCACAATAACCCCTCAATGTGCCCATTCTATTATTAGATTCCTTTATATATACTTCGTTTCTTCTTCAGCATAAAAGTTTAGTGAAGGCTATAAACAGCAACATAAAGGCCCACTCACTAGATGAGTTTTACCTGCCTAAGTACTGCAAGTATACTAGAAGTACGCTACAAGTACTTGTACTTCAAGTACCTCGTACAGTTTATTTGTGTAATTTGCCATTTTAACATTTATGTAAAACACAAGGGTAATTGTGAGATTTAATTAATGTATATTTTTAACATTGTTGAAAAATCTAATCACTATTTATAATACGTATGACGCTTTTTATTAAAACAAGATGGAATACAAACTTATTTGGGTTGAGATGAACTATTTATCGTACTTATACCAAAAATCTGTCAAATCTTATAAATTAGGTACATTGTAGAGTTTGATAATATTTAATCCGACTATAACTTACGGTTAAAGTTAAATAATACCTACCACTTAGCCTTCGTAGTATTTCATCTGTATTTACCTACTGTGTATCCATCTCAAAACCTAGATCCTTTGCAACTCATCCCTGGTAACAAAGATTTTACAGAAGCCACCCCTCCCACTGGCATCCCTCCCCCTCCCACACGTTTATCACATCCCACATTTGCATTCCATTTCATTTGCCATCCCCCGGACACTTTTATACCTTTTTTACTGTCTTTTTATTTTTATTATATCGAGCCACTCAAGGGTTGAATAGTTTTTTTTTTAGGTTTACGAGTGGCCTGATGTGTATTTAGATTTTTGGGGTAAACTCAAGTATTTTATTGAGGGTTTATTTAAGTAATAGGTTTACGAAAGGGTGATTTGAATGGGATTTCTACTTTATTTGGTTACGTGGGTCAGATTAATATAAATTTCCTTGAATTTGCGAATTATAACACCAGTTTCTGTATGAATTTTACTTACCTATTTTTGTAAGACGAGGAAAACGACATTTATTTGGATTATTTATTACTGAGGTGAGAAAAGCGTTTTTTGAAGAAAGAACTTGTTTAATTAACGTCCCAATAGGGATAACCTATAGGAATAAAGTTGTTTTTTAACGTATCTGTGATAAAAATCGTATAAATAAAAATATTTAAATTAAGAACAATAGAGTTACCATTTTTATATTAGCTGCTGGTATTTTGTTAAACGAATTAGACCTAGTGTAAAATATAGACCCGCACCGTCCGAAAAAATAGTTTTAGACATAGGTATAAAATCATACCTACTAATCGCATGACTTTTTGACTTTATTTATTGGTGCCTACCCACCAGGCAAAAGCTATAACATAACCTAATGTAATTCTATAAAAGATAAAAAAAAAACAATAGCTATCACAATACATTATTCTGATAACAACACTGTTGTAAAGGTAACCATTGAAAAATCGCCCTAAAAGACATTTATTTCCAGATACGCCATCGTATACAATCATTTCACACTGACTCTCACCCTCCGAGGGTCGTAATTGTTTTACACAACCGCGGTTTTGTCATTACACTGTCAAACACCGTGGCGCACATGGCGCCCGGAACAGTCATTGACAAATATTACGATCATGACTTGTAGTTCTGTGAAATTTATGGCTCCTAAGGGTGTTATGATTTTGATCGGAAAGTAATCTTGTTTCAACGAACACAACTGGGGTCTCATTCTCGATTGCAATAGATTTTCATGCTTAAAATCTCTATTGTGATTTAGAAGTCATAGGTAGATATTTCATGGACATGTATCTCTAAGTATATTACGAGAATGATGGTGCCTATGATATAATATTACAGCATACCGATGTAATCAATATTCAAATCAACCACGTATGGTATTGGCCACGCTAGCCTAGTATGGGTTAGCAGACTTCTAACACAATGGGATTACCTTCAACTATATCGAAAAGTAAGTTTTTCGTGCTTTAGCTCGAGTCGGCTGCTTTAGCTGAAGCCTTTGAATTCTTACTCCCCTGGTGTACACACAGTAATTGATATGTGACACCATAAAAAGAGCGTACTACTGTCTCACTACTTGGTACGGTACTCCTCGCGGAACAATTACGAAAGCTTTTAGCATTTAATAGAAATATAGTACAATGTAGGTACTAGATCATTTTAATATTATTTTATTTTTTTATCCTATAACAAGAATACATCGAGTCGATCTTTTCAGAACATCGAAACATTTGAAACTGTTTGAGCACTTTCCATAAAAGACGAAACACACTACAAAGTAGTTCGCAATAAAGCTACACTTACATCCAAGCTCTTGCCTTGGCAATCAACGTTAATCCACAAACGTTAGCTCTTAATTCGTCCGTCTGTCCGTACGCCTCACTTACTGCCGGTTAATACAACGCATCTGTATCCCGCTGCGCTAGTGGAATACACTAGACTTGTTAAAGAATCCTTACATCTTATCGGTTTTATATATTCGTAAGCTTAAAAATGAGGCTAGCAATGTATATTGCTCTGCTTCAATGAATATTTTACAGAAGTTTTTTTTTTTTTTTGGTTTTCAGTCAGCAATTTTTCGGTTTTTGACTAAGTATTTTATTTTGAGCGAAGCAAATGCCTGTGCCTATACCACATCGTTGAATAGAAATAACAATTCGGATGTTATCGAAGGGCACCTCTAAAGACAGCGCTTTTTACATTTATCTAAGCCAAATTTATCCTAAATAAGTAGGTAGGATGCGAAGACGTTGGCGGCCCAAATACGATAAATTCGCAACTAAATCCGTTACTAAAACAAAAATAAAGTACTAAAAATTATACGGAAAGCACATAGGTATACCTATAATGCTATAGGTCCTATATTTAGCTACTAACATATCATCTCTTTCAAACCATTATTCCCATTAAGTATAAGTACGGTAATTCTTTCATATAAAACACTATTCTTACTTTTTTCCATACGTTTCGTGCCCCGTAAAAGTGTAAAGCTTTCTTTAATGCAAAAAGGCTCGCTTGAGGTCAAAGCGGTTAACACGTACATACAATAACGCAACTACCTTCTTAGACAGTTTGATTTATTCCAGAGCAATATCTAATTGCGGTACAGATGTATTCCAATGGCCATTTTATCATTAGGTGTTTTGTAATTGGAAATACTTACTTGAGATAGTCCAATCAGCTCTTAGTTTTACTGTAACTGTTTTAAGGTTGACATCCTTCATATGTCTTGATGTCTTACTTTTATTTCTAAACATTGACAGAGTATTTTTTACGGGTTTTATTGCAGTATATAATTATTGAATCCCGAGGTTTCGGTTCCTTTAAAATAGTCATGATGACGGACAGACTAAGGAGCGTCAGGACTAAAAAATATGTTTATACAACGTTAAAATTTATAGAATAAAATAATTTTATTTTAATCCTTCATACGGTCAACCTTATTTTTAATCCCAATTATGTCCAGAGGCACCTTTTATTCTCCATATTACAAGACTCTATAAGGATGAGTTTACCTATTGTGGCCTCAACACAAAACTTGCCAATATTCTTTCAGTAAAGACTTATCTTTACTTTTGTGACTTTTATCACCAACATGTATTAGGAAATGTGACGCAAAAATTGCAATTTCCTTTGTGTCTAATCTTATCACAATATGTATCGCCAGGTGCGCCTGTCTGTTTATCTAGAAAAACAAGTTGAAAAAAATTGGGTACTTCCCCTACCCGTACAGTGAGTATATCTTATTTTGTAAAACAAACTAATGCTACTATGCTTGACTTGGGGTCCCGAATCCAGGATGCTCAGATATAACTGGATACAGATAGACTGGACCTCACAACACAGGGTATCTTAGTGTGGGATCCAGTGGTATTTATTGTTTGTAAACTTATTTTGACGACCCGTTTAGCTCAGCGGAAGTTAACGCTGCCTGCTGTGCTATGGGTCCCGGGTTCGAATCCCGGTAGGGACAAATGTTTGTGTGACAAGCATCAACATTTGTTTCCGAGTCATGGATGTATCTATGTATAATATGTATGTATTTACAAAAAAAAGTATATATGTAGTATATCAACCTCCTAGTATCCGTAACACAAGCCTCGTTGCTTACCACGGAACTAAATGGCGCTGTGTCAATGTCCAGGAATTACCCAAAGCATTATTATTATTATAAGCTAGCGATCACTAGACTAAAAAGGTCATATCCCAACTTTCCCAAAAAAGTCCGCAAGGACGAGGCGTTCTATTTTCAAACAAAGAGACCACAGTGAAGGTAATGCTGTCTAATGTGTCCTGGTCCAAAAGGCCACCCTGCACCAAAACTAGTAAATCACACTCAAAATGAGCTCAGTTTAAACCCTGCACTTTGTACGCAGCACTTAAAATAATTTCAAGCGTCATTTAAACTAATGCTGGGCTAAAGAGACCGCCGCCGCCGCTTTAGTATGGTGTTGCCAATTATCAGGAACAATTTTTTTTTAAATGTATGAAGAAAATTAACTTATTATAGTACCTATATCTAATCTATCGAGATTAGATATAGGTACTATATCTTAAATTACTATAACTTATATTTTTGATTCTACTGACTAATTGCTGCTCACATTAAAAGTAGTGCAACACTGATCAGTTCGGAAGTCAGCGCGCTTCCATAAACAATGCCATTAGCGCGGGCGTTACGCGGCGGATTTTAAATTTGGAACGCGCGCCGCCATTCGTCATTTCGCCGCCGCGCCAGCGACACGCCGCACCGCTGACTTCTATACTACTCGGAGTGATCTTGATACTTTCGCAAAATGTTAAAAAAATCTAATAATTATGAATTATTATTGAAAATATTAAAAACATTATAACTCTGAAACACACAGCATTTAAAGCTGTTTTAGATAAAAATGGAATATTGTAAAAAAATACATTTTAGCGAATTTTATCGCGGTATTTTTTTATCTACTTATATTCTGGATCGGTTACAGCATCCAGGGTCACAGACAAACTCAACTATGGAAAATAAAACATACATACATACACTCACGCCTTTTTCCCATGGGGGTAGGCAGAAACGAAAGAAAATAAAAATCCATAAAAAAGTAATTTTATTCCAATGTATTCGCGTTAGTGTAAGAAAAAAATACTATATTCAAATAAATAAATGAATTGATGTTATCATGATAATACATTCTGAAAAAATACGAAAGATTTACAAAACAAAGACTTCGAGGTCGATACAGTCGATACAATTTAAAGTTTTATTTTTATCTGAACGATAACAGCGCTAATTTCATTACGTAAGATAAGTCCTGGAATAGTAATTTCATGCAATCTATCGGAAATTCCATATATTCCATGTATTATCTATTTATATGTTATAATCATATATATTATAATACCTGACAACAAAATATAGTCAAGACGTGAGCAATGACCGCTAGTTAACATTTTCATTGGCGTCTTTAATTCAATTTCTTTTCTCTAGATTTTCTTGCGCATTGTAATCATCTTCATTGTCTCATATAATGTTCTACTGGCTTCTGTCTTCTTCTTATAGTTTGGATTGGAAGATTTTAGCAGAAAACAGAAGATCATGCAGTTGAGTTTTTTATTTATATTACGGCCCGATTGATGGTTAACGGACGGTAGAACGGATGGTAGACGCCCATGCATTTCCTGCCCTTTAAAAACTGGTTCTAGTAGAAAATATGTTTCAAGAATAGGGGAGTTACTAAGCTAGCAGCAATCAGAATTCCCATACTGTCAGAAAAGTCATTCCGAGCTATGGCAATCTTGCTCGCTTGAAGAAACACAACCATTGCTGTTTCACTGCGGTTTTCTGTAGTGCGGAGGTAGTTCCTAAGTAGAGAAGTTAAATTTAAGCGAGAAATCTTGCTATGCACTATCCCCCGAAATCACGTTTAATTTCGTCCATTTTCGCTAGTAAATAATAATTAATACGCCTAAAATTTTGTCGTGTGCCTTCGATTCAACCGTATCGCATAAAAGTGTGTCTGTCACTACTTCACCATGTAATCATTATATTTTATTAAAAACATTCCCTGACGTTACGCGCAATCAAAGGCATTTGATTACTAATTTTCCTAATCTTAATTACTAAATTACGACACATGATAATAGTATATCTAAGAATATCAAAATAACAAAATATATCAAAATAATTTGAATTTATTCCGATTATCACGCATGTAAACAACGATTAAACATTATTACAGCGATTATCAATGTCGTGCGTCATTATTTCGCCATTTTCAGCACAGTTCAAGTTAAGGACCTAAATCATACCGGTGAAATTTGACTGTACATTAGTACACCTCTGCTTAACCCTTCAGGGACAACGCACGGTTATTATAGCTGCTTAAATAATTTTACCTGTACCTGTGCTTTCCAATCTTGTAAGAAATTTCAATTTATTTTTATTCTGTCTGGGAATTAAGCCCGTGATACGCGGCGCAGAAGCCAATCGCTCGACTACTGCACCAACCGTGCCACCGTAAATTTTAAACATTGATTAATTTCTAAAGCTATGTTACTAATACTTATTATTAATTATTATCGTTTTAATTTATCAAAGTTTGTTTCGATGTATTTTAACTCTTTCACACAAATTTTCTAAATTCACTTTGCTTAAGCATCAGAATAATACGTGGCTACTTTTTATCAACATGTTTATGTACGTACACAATAATACTATTAACTATATTTACTAATTATATTTATTAATACCTTCTAATCATTGTACATACCTTTTGTAGTAGGTATGGGCAAATATTCAAAACCTACTCAATTTTAAGTAACCTTTATCACTCGCATATTTAGAAGTAACCTTACATATATACACAAATAAATGTGTATTATTTGTAGTATATTGTCATATAAAAATAAACTTTAAATGTCATCTCATAAGAAATACAACTGTAATCAATAAACCAAATTTACTTAAAACTTTCGACGTGCGTCCACGTTATCATTTTTGTAAACTCGTTTGTTGACATCTATTGCTGGTAATTGACTTTACTCAATCACAAGATGAAAAATAAATTGCGAAAAAATAAATAGTACCTAAAAGTATCAATACTCAGTGATCGCAGTACATTCCTTCTGACTAATGACGTCATGTGTCCCGCGCAGCGATCGCAACAGCAAATGACTCGCGATGAATTTAAAATTGGAACTTCACTAACGAGGGAGGCGGTGGCGCCGCCGCGTGTTGCGGATTTGTTGAGTAATTGTCGCCTGGAACAAACAACGTGAAACAACAATTATGGCTTTGCAAAACAATATTTTTTACACACACGATATCACTACACGTAGATGAATCCGCTGATAGGCAAAATTATTGGACGTCAAGCCAACTATGTTGCCAAATGTTCTTACCTTCTTTTCAGAACATTAACGTATATTAATAATAATTAATAGATATAACATAACAAACCGAGTCATAAGAATATACCGGGTGACTTTTTTTACCGTCTCGATAATTAGGTTATATGTATAGAATGGAATCTGCGGACGAGACTATTTCTGTAATAGCACTTTGATTATGGAAGTTCTGAAAATCCAAGAAAATCCAGAAAAAGAGAACATCCTACACGGCGCGTGCGTAATAGTAAAATAGATGCCTACACTGCGTGTACCGTGATTTCCAATGAATGAAAAGTGCGAGCGAAATAGCGTAATTACATATCTGAATACCTAGGCATTTTGCCGTTGTGATTTTATAAACTCCGAATTGTTTTGTAGAGATATCAATCTTCCCTTAACATTTTAAAGAGCTTATGATCTGTTAGCATGGTATAGTTGTGTGTTACATGTAAAACTTTTTCATTTGTCATTATTTCTTTGAAAAAATAGAGTAGTAATTAGGTACGACTATGCGTAAACTAGAAATTACTACATACCGTGCGTATTTAAAATATTAAAACCAACTTATTACAAATTACAGTGATTTTAATTACAAAATAATAAAAAAGTACCTTTGAGCGATATCGCAGTAATCACAGTGTCCGCCGTTTCTCTCTCTCTGGAAGTAGGTACATTCCTCGCAAATAATTCAAAGGAACGTCCTCTAACATTATATCGATGATGGAATGTTATGGATGGGACGAGTTGTTTGTGGATTCGGAGTAGGGGTACCTACTCCGAATCGTCAGTCCGAATGTCGAAGAAGAGATTGCAGATGGCTTGGTCCTGTATACATTCGCCCTACACCATTTAAACTTGCAAGGGACATGATATAACACTGCACCATTACTAAATAAGTTCTCTACATTGTTATATTCGTACATGTTTATTGTTTACGTTAATCACTTTTATCACAGTGAGCGACCGACGGAGACATGCGCGGTAACGTAAACATTGCGAATAGATCACGCGACGTCACTGAGTGCCTAATCGTATGTGACTAAAAAATATTTAAAATAATAACAATAGGACTGTAGGGCAGTGGGGGTCCAGCGCGGGATGGCGGGAGCGGGGATCCTGTGTCAGCATCGGAAAATCACAGGCGGCTACACGTGTGCGTTTGTTTGAAGATCTAGTTTTACCTATTTGAAACGATATCATTCATAATATGCCGACTGTTTATTAGGGTGACTATGTTTAAGAATTTGAATTATTTGAATTATTTTTTTAAAATTTCTCTGAAAATTAGAAAATTATGTTTTAATATGAAAAATTGGTTGTAAATTACTTGTGTATATTAGTATACAAATTTTAAATATTGAGTGTAAAACAAAAAAAAAAGTAAAATAACTATGCCATAGGCTTCTACTCCATTTACCCATCACCCCCTATTTTTATCAAGACGGCAAAAAAGTCACCCGGTATATTTGTGTTTTAATTTTACCTACAATTGGGCTTCTAGGGTTACTAATAACACCTTTTACATATTGTTACTAATATTTTATATCTACAGCACATTATATTCAATATAACTCAATAAATGAACATATAAGCAATTTAACTCAGGGATATCTGCAGATTTAATCGTAACGTAATCCGTATCGTTTGTAACGGTGAACAATACGTCATCGGGTTGTAACGTCCCCTGCCACCCGCTTGGACCATGGGAGTGTCACGTACGAATTTTCCAAACTATAGCTACACGTGAAGTAAAATATTTCTAACAACGATAACGGGTATTACGCATGAATAGAATATCTTTACACGAGTATAGGTACTCATTTTATCATAAAATAGGCCCCATCATGATAATTAGTATCCGCATTAATTAGACAGATGTCAAACAATCATTCATTTATAGAAGAGAATATTTTTATGAGCTTATAACTTCTTTGATCTGTGGATGACTGCCTATGCCAAATTTCTCAATCTATTTTTTTATAACAGAAGAGGCAAATGAACGTGGTGGTCACCTGATGGTAAATCTTTACCACTGCCCATGGATATCAGTAACATTTTAGCGGTCACCAATGCGTTGCCGACTTCTTGAAAGTCCCCATGTCGTACTGGTTCGGGGATACTTCAAATCTAAATTTGTACCTACTAAGAAATATCATAATTACGTAAGCATGAGCCTATTTTTTTTTTTTTAATATTATGTACTTGTCCCCACTCACAGCTTTACCCACATGGTATATAGATAAAACGTATGTAGGTATGCTAAATTTCCTCAAAATCCATTAAGTGGTTTTTGTGTGAAAAAAGCTTATACAAAAGTACCAAAAATTTGTGCGTTTGTAATACCTATTAGTAGGATATATCGTCATCACCGTTTAATAAATAACCAACCAATCAAAACAAAATAAACCAATACCTGAGTCCACCGCACATTTCCCGCCAACTTAGCGGCCATCTTCCAAAACAGACGCCATTCGGCGGTCGGGCGCGCGTGCGCAGTTAAAAATACACGTACAGTGGCGACGCGGGTGGCCGCCAGAAAGATCAATTATTGTCTATTAACACTATAGCCAGGAAGTTCTAGTGTATACAATGATGTTGGCTGACTCTGTCGCGTTTGTTTGTGGCTGGGCTTTGATTTTCGAATTAAAAGTTTTTTGTACGTCATTCATACGCGCATACCATGGGAATGCCATAAAATGGGATGGTATTTGAATAACTCTGCTTTTTATGTTGACAGTCAAAGTGAAAATCTTGTAACAGTAAATCTAGCTCATTGATTCTCATTTGTATGGATGTATTGTGTCAATTCCTAGGAGCAATTAATTTTGGGCTTAAGACTCTAACTAATCATACGAGGCCTAATGAACGGGTGAATTTCTCCGCCTAACCTTTAAGGGATACCGGTGAAATGGTAGGTTTTTTGAATGATCGAATGGAAGTAGTCCAAGGAAATAAGGACATACATTTTATGGGCGGCAAGCTCTATCACTATTTATCGGACACAAGCTCAACAATTTGATTTAATCAAAGAGCACTTAGTGTCAGAGTTCAAAGATAACTTAGTATTTATCCTAAAAGCAAATAATTAATAAGATTTTCCAGGAATTATTCAAGAGTAATTGATTTTGGAGCAATAATTGCTTGTTACTGTAGCATTTATAGGGCTACTGGCCCTAATTTCCATACACCTTGATTGATAGAATGAGAACTAAAATGCTTGACAACCATAGATATATAGTTATCATTATCAACCCATCCACTGTCCCACTGCTGGGCACGGATCTTTTCTCATTTTAGAGGTACAGGTTTAGAGGTAACACTACTGACGCAATGCGAGGTTTTACACACCATAGAGAAAATGCTTCAGACATGCAATTATCGACGATGTTCCTTCGTCGTTTAAGCATGTAATAAATACGCACTTATCTTCAAAAGATCCGTGTGTGCCATGGTATTGAGCTCGAGACAATTGACTCTACTGTCTTCTGGTCATACTTCTGCCGATAAACACTACGTCTTAAATACTTTAAATATTCAATTTATAAAGTCTAGGTATGATTAAAAACTCGTACTGGAAATAATACTTCGAAGCTTCGATATTATATCTACAACCAGGAGCAATGAACACCTCAGTAACAATTAGTTTTTTTTATTATTGCTGCTCATACGATCCGCGATTCAGTTTCAAATCTAATTATAACAAAAAAACAACACAAAAGAATTCCATACATCCATTTTGTTAATATGTTGTTCCTATTCAAAGAGGATACTGTTCTAATTAATCTTAATTGCGTTTTTACGGCCAGATTATGTTGACCTGTATATGGTCCAACATTATCAAAGACAATAATAATTGACAAGGGTCATTTAGAGGTGGTTGTTCTCATGTCGCGCATTGAGTCAGCTTGTGACCACAAGTAAATAAACGCAGAAGGTTCTCTCTGCTGTCCAATATTAGAAATATATCAGACACTAGAAGAAGGTGCAATGAATTCTAGTCATTATGTTCAACTAATTCTTTGACATTTTAGTGCATTTCTTACACGGCCTGATATATTTGGAATGTGTTATGGATGGGTTGTGAACACTATGCGGCTTTGATTGAGCAGAAGAAAATCGTCGCAAGTTTTGCAAAAGCACACGACTAGAATTCATGGTTATTTTTTTAATAGAGTTGCCTTAGTGGCATCTGTACATGTACTACTGAGCATCTGTTGATGAAGAAGCATAACATCGAAGGGTACTCTGCGGAGACGCATGTAGGTCGTATTCGGGCCCGTTTGGTAGTGTTTGGTGAGATACTTCTCTATAGGAATAGCTAAGGATCGGATAATCTAATATAAGATCAGAAAAATACAAGCTAGAGGGCCCCTTAATTAGTAGGTTATCTTTGGGATCCTTATAATGATGTAAGTTAATTCTTAGAGGAGCAACAGACAGATGAGATAGATTGATATAAATAATACACGTGAAAATGTGCAGGTATGCGCGTGTGTATGCGATAACAATAAAGAGTGCATTAGTGCGTGAGTGCGTGCGTTTCACGTTTGTTACGTAAGTACAATTGTGTTAATCTTTAACAAATTGTCATAAATCAATTATTATCAATATTATCACTGCAGTGATTAAGTACTTATTCAGCAAAACAGTGTAGTTTTTCTGTAGGTAGTCTCTGTGGTGTGGTTTGAATCTGGCATTGGCATGTTAATGACACTCATTGCCCGCCAATCAGTTTAGCGTCTGGCATTTGCGGTTCACATTATGTGATGTGTCGTGCTAAATAGCGGCCATGTTGGCACGCGTCAAAGGGCGCGGCAAATCATCGACAGAGGCTGTATTGTGTTAAAACAATGACTACATATAATTACAGAAAACTGCCTCGTTGTTCTAGTGGTCGTACAGTGCGACTGCCGACCAAGAAGTGTTGGGTTCGATTCCCAGGTCGAGCAGTGCCTGAATTATATGCAGCAAATTTCATAGAAAAACCCAATAACACATTGCTCGACTCAGCAGTCGCACTTACGCAGCAGCCATTGTTTTGTTATTTCTGGCCAATGTCACGTGGCATATATGATGTAGGTAGCCATACAGTATTTTGTCTCGTTGGACTCGGAACGTAATTTAAAAACTGCAGGAACTCTATCAGTTCCTAAATGCCCTCACAATCCAAGAATATTCTCGACGTTGCACTAAACCTTATCATCATTCCATAATACTGCAGACAGCATTAATTGCTTCGATTTCATGTCTCGATAAGGAGTCGACATTAATTATGTTATGTTTTTTCCTTAATGAATATCTAAAGTTTATCTATATATACACGTGAACTAAAAACTTAGTAGGTAGGTACCCCTTTTTACAAAAATTACGCGTACGGAGGCATATGAAATTTCTCACACTTAACCTATAAGAAGTTTTAATAGAGGAGTGTAGAACGCAATTTTTTCTTTTTACTATGGTCGAATTTCGACCTCTGGGCGTTATTATAATTGGCAAAAATGTACCTAGACTTCAGATACTTACTAAATACATATAACGAACTCCTATAGTCCATCACGACTTTATGGCATATGCTTGTGGCGGTGTATTACCTACACAGTAATAAACCGCATTATCAAAGGGCAGAATTCCTCATTTATAAAATGTACCTAATAGGTTCTTATGCCTCATCCTATAGTTGTTATACTAGGCACTAGTTTCTTCTCAGGTGGAAAAGGGTAAGGTGAGGTATAGTCCACATAATATGCTATTGAGAAAACATAGATTTCGTTACAATGTTGTACCGAGTCAGCACGTGACATAACCACATAAAACGAGAAATCGGTCTTGGAACTGAAGCGACGAATTGCCAAGTCATAGGTCTAGTAACTATGTACATATTATCAGTACGATAATGGATGTAAACAAAAACGATATCTATGTATCTAACAAATAGACATGCTATTTATCCAAAAAACTATTAAAATAATATTAGATATTGGTAAGAATACACTATTATACACAAACAGAATAATATTAACTAGGTATGGTGTAGATTACTAAAATGATTAAAATAATTCAGATTGATTTGAATGATTTCGAAGAAAATATTATACTAATTAGTCTACAATCTTTATTCTTTCTTATCATTCAGTAATTATTTATATACCTATAGTCATTTCCGTATAGAAAATATACTTTCATGAAAATTGTGCGTTAAGAACAAGCCGATTGCCCAGCCACTGTGCCAATGGAGACGTCAAAAGTTTTGTTTATTAAATATCTTCTTTAATTAAAGAAGAACTATAAATAATAATCATCATCATCAACAACCCATTAATGTCCCACTGCTGGACACAAAAACGCGTTTGTTGTATGGGAGCTCCCCTTAAATATTTATTTTATTTAGTTTTTAGTATTCGTTGTTATAACGGCAGCAGAAATACATAATTTGTGAAAATTTCAACTGTCTAGCTATTGCGGTTCTTGAGATACAGCCTGGTGACAGACAGACGGACAGACAGACAGCGAAGTCTTAGTAAAAGGGTTTCACCCTTTGGGTGCGGAACCCTAAAAAGGAGTTAAAAAGTCACGATTCGCGATTGTTGATGGGACAAATTACAATAATTAATTAATTATTGTCGATAAATTTGTCAGTATCAATCTTATTAGATAAGACACTCAATCAGGCGAGACATGTTTTTGCATATTTACATAAAGCATATAAAAGATTAGGGCTAATAATCCTTAAGTCATCACGAGCCATGGTTCTAGAAATCCATATGAATGTGATAGTAGGTAGCTCATCTATTTTTTCTTGTCTGTTACCAGTTTACGCCTAAACAGCTGAATAGATTTTGATAGATATAATTTTTTTTTTATATTTCAACTGTGATCTTATCAATTAAAGTATTCATGATTTATTAAACTTAAGGAAATATCAGACATTGAAAGGATACTATTTTTTTTTATTTCCAAAACCACGGGTGTTGTAAAAACGTCACAGATTAAATAATATCAATATGCCAACAGCGATTAAATCTGTGAAAAGCAATTTTATTACAATACAGCAATATATATTAACTACATTAATATCTGCTATTATCTTTACATCTAGATGATATGTAATATGATGAAGTCTTTGATTTTTTATTAAGTCGATATAAATACGACGTTACGACTATAAAGACGACAGTACTACAATCGTTTACAGCCTTATGATATGATTAGTATTTATATAAATAAATAAATATTTCTTGACATTATGACGCAGCGCTATCTAGTTCTGAGCTAAGCAACGAGGCTTGTGTTACGGATACTAGTGTTTGTTGATATACTAGATAATTATATACCTTTTTTGCAAATAGATACAACCTTGCTTAGATACAAATGTTTAAGATCACACAAACATTTGACCTTCGAATCGGGATTCGAACCCGGGACCCGTGTTAACTACCGCTGGATTAATTGGGTCGTCGAATATTATATTGGTCTGCCTGTCACTTATCTAAATATCTGTAAACTTAACGACCTGATTGGCGCCGTGGCTAAGCGATGGGCTTGTGAATCACGGGTTGCGGATTCGATCTCCGCATGGAGGAAATATTTGTAGGATCTACAAAAACTGAAAATGTATACAAAATTTTCAGTTATTTGTAGATCGATCTATACATACATAAATCGATAATATACAAAATTTCATAATAATCCATCCAGCCGTTTCGGAGGAGTTCAGCGACAAACCGTGACACGAGATTTTAGAAGATAACTGGCTGAGCCAGCAAACGTTGTTTTGCCACATTATAGTGGTTGGTGGTAGGAGGGTAAAAATTTAAAATTACAAGTAGTTTTTATGCCAATCATAATTAAAATACAAAAAAAATATTGTAAAAAAAAACAGGTTTTTTTTTTCGTTCTATCCATAACACCTAGGGATATAAAAAATAGCCTACGACCAATTCTCAGACCTACCAAATATTCATACAAAATTCATAATAATCCGTTCAGCCGTTTCGGAGGATTTCAGCGACAAACACCGTGACACGAGATTTTTGTATACAAGATGTTACATATTTCAATTAATCTACGCCGCAATAAGAGTCCAATACGTATCCCAACACAATCAAGTCGTTGTTACTCAAAAATAATTCAACTACCAACCTCCATTCAACAATTAAACGCGTATTTGAAATCCATTATCGAAACGTATAAAGGTTTTTAGAACGGGCAAAAACTGCAATTTAATTCTTAACTGTCACTTAAGTGCCGGAATCTGTGATGAATAATGATGTTTGTGCGTGCTGCATACACTGATATTGTATGAGGAAGTTATCAGAATTAACGCCTTATTTCAAACGGGCGCCTTTTGAGGCAGGGCACCTCGGAGTATCTGATTAGGAGTTTCGAGAGGTACCTATAGTGAGATTCGTCACTCAATTTGAGCTGCCCGACTGGGAAAATACAACTTAGTTGTGTTTCTGCGAGTGAGTAAGTTACCAGAGCTGGTTGGGGGTGTGACTATATTGACAGCATGGGGATTCCGTTTGCTGTCAGTTTAGTAACCCTATTCTAAGAAACCTCAACGGTCTCTATAGAGTCAGAAACGCGCGAGCCACACCTCTGGTGTTGCAAACGTCTATAAGCTATGATACCGACCTATTTATTCTTCATAAGATCATAAATATTTATATAGATGCTCCATTAATAGAAAATTTCAACTTTAGGCTCAGCCAACTTGGTAAGCGTCATCAGCGTGTTTTTGAAATCCCTAAGTCTACTTTAAATACTTCATTTACTAGTCCCCTCACACGCATGGCAAGGTTAATGAGAGGTCAGTTGCACTGGACAATTGTGTTGATATCTTTTCTATGAAGTATGCATCATACAGACGTGCCCTGTTAGATTGGGGCGCGTACCAATGAAAGCGCACTACCCATGTCTGTGTGATGCATATTACATAACATTATCTTTCTTTTAAGTTTTATTTAAAAGGTTATCTTCACAGTGTACTTTTTGTAGTCTCCTCATAATGTTTATTTTGTCAATGTCATGCATATCTGTAATTTGTAATATTGCTAGAAAAGTATTTTTTATTAGTTATATTTTTATTACATTAAAGTGAGTGTATTGTTGGTGTGCTTATGCTAAATAAATAAATAAATATCCGCTTACCAGGCATGCCGTAACGTTGTTTGGCACCCGTGAGGTATAAAAAATAGGAGTGAGATTTACTAGTTTTACTACCAATAAGTCTCATTAGTTGAGTAGTTCCAAGCGCGGCTACTGAGTGTGAGGTCCAACAACTGTGATATGTCAATCCCAGTTCAATCTAATCCTTCACTACCTCGATAACTGCCTCGTTGGTCTACTGGTCGTAAGTTTGTCCGCTAAGCCTTAGCCTGAGAGGTCTTGGGTTCGATTCCCAGGTCGAGCAAAATGTTATTCGGTTTAGCTATGAAATTCTCAGTAGCAGCTCGGAGTATGGATTCGTGCCTAGATGCTGGCATTAGGCTCGTTCCCTAATGGGTGTACATTAATACACCTCTGCCTAACTCTTCGGAGACGACAGGTGTGATAGTATGTTACTTCGGAAGTACAAGCACTCATCAAACTTTTCATTTTATTTCTTTCTTTCGCGTCGTAATCTGACCAAAAATTGAATTTCCTCAAGATAAGGTTGCATTGGAATTAATTAGCAGGTGTTAGGTAGTAACCGGCATGGCGTGCTCGATACGTGTTCAACGTGATCATATCTTGACACGCTGTAATTTAGAGCAGGCAGCCTTAACCTTATCGTTCGTTAGTGACAAACAATAATCACCTCTATTAATTCCATCATCTGTTAAAGAATTTAGATATCCTTATTAAATTTTCGGAGTACCTACAAACAAATAACGAAATTAATAAATAATATTACTCTTTCAAAATTAAAATCAAATTTTCGTAGGTGTGTTCCATGGTCCCCATAAAACTAAAACACAGACCACGCACAATTCTTAAGGCGTTGTCGTATAATAAATAAATGTACACAATAAATAAATTCGACCCGATTAGCCCAGCGGTAGTTAACGCTGCCTTCTGTGCTACTGGTCCCGGGTTTTACCGAAGCGACAAATGTTTGTGTGATGTACATAAACATTTGTATCCGAATCATGGATGATTCTATGTATAATATTATGTATGTATTTACAAAAACAAAACGTATATAATAATATGTAGTACATCAACCTTCTAGTATCTGTAACACAACAGCCATATAATATACATTTATATAAAAACTGCCTTTTTGGTCTAGTGGTCGTAAGTGCTGAGCAAGAGCTCTTGGTTTTGATTCCCAGGTCGAGCAAAGTTATTGGGTTTTCCTATGAAATTCTCAGTAGCAACTCGGAGTTTGGATTCGTGCCCGGTGGATGGCAATTGGCTCGTCCCCTATTACATGGGACCTAAAACATAAAGGCATACAGTCATCTACTCTTACTTCAGAGCGATAAGGATAACTATTACACTAGTCTCTAGTCACTAGTACGGGTTGGCAGACTTCAAACGCCATCGAGAAAATCAGGATTCCTCATGATGTTTTCCTTCACCGTGGGTCCACACGATAAAGTGTCACCGACACTCGAGTCACGAACGCCCACATTAAAATAGACATAATGACCTAACATAATTAGTTTGATAAGGCTTGATTTAGCTTCTCGTTAGCCAAATTTGTCTAACGACTTTGACAATTTTGCGGGACAGTTCTCACGTAGACTGGATAACTACGTGATAAAAATACAGTGTGTGATGTAACCTGATTTAGTTAATTATTGAAAGTTAATTGCTTTGTGAATTAGTTCATCTTGATAGACAGAAATAAGGAAATAATATCGTTTATAATTGTAACAAAACTAGTAGTCAATCCATAATATACTGTCTTACAGCCATGTTACGGTCTCTTTTCAATTGAGAGTATTTGAGGGAGTCAATCGTTTTTCAACTTTGCATCATCCTTTGTCTTTCTCCTGTCTCGTAGGTGCATTTACAAATTCAAATATTCACAATGCACAAACATCCAGATCCGGAACAACTACAATTAGGCCATACCTACATATATTTGTACAGTGCGGGGATCGACCCCCGACACGCGATATAGAAACCGATCGCTCGACCAACCAACGCACCAACCGTCATAATTTCGGCATAATTAATAAAATAGCTTGGAAATATGCCAATGCTTGTCCAATTGAACATTTTGTACAGTTGTAAAAAACTTATTTAATTCTTAGTAGAGTTTCATGTTAAGTTACACTTAAGTTAAGTCGGCTTTATATATGTAATTGGTATAAGATTTCCGGGTATCGCCGAATTATCGTCCATCGATAGCTGCTAGGTATGTATCATTATCATTTTCTAGTGATATATTGAGTCATAGTTATTAAGAAAGATGATTTATATAGAAGATACAAGAGACTCTAGTAACTACGTTTAAAACCAAGAATTCAGTGATGATTCCAGTGGAACTTTAAGTCTTCTACTAACCCCTAGCATTTATTTAAAATATGTTGTTTGCAGATTGCGGAAAATGGTGTTGATTGTACATTTCATTAATTAGATATTAAGCACCATTTTTTTTAAGTTACGTGTAATGTGCAATTGTTTATTTTCCTGAAATATAAAAGAAGAATCCCGCGAGTGACATCTCAGGTGTTGCAAACATCCACAGGTCCACGGTAACCGTTCAGCATCAGATGAGCTTTTGCTTGCTTGTCACTCTCGTAATATAAAAAACGACGGCGAAATTGGTGTTTTTTACCAAAAATAGCAAGGAGGTTTGTCTTTTTTTTTCGTTTTGCGACCAGTGACATTTACGTTCTAACCATACATTGTTTGTAGGTTAGCTTCATATAGGTATCGTTGAGAAAAATTCTCAAGCATGTAATAGCAGTTTATAGGTAATCTGAAACTAGATGCTTGAGAATTTTAACATCATGGGGTAGGCACCGTGATGTAATTTATTCCTTTATTGTTCAAACGAGTCGTATCCTATTAATAGCTATGTTACGCGAATATTAGACATTGAAATAAAACTACTTTTTATTTTTAATTTTTATTTGTCAATAATAATTAAAAATGTAAGGTAGCTGTTTGTAATTATAACTTCAAGACGACCAACACCTCAGTCGGCCCGTGACCATGGATGCTGTAAAGCATCCGAAATGTCGGGTTAAAATAATATAAATATACTGCGATAAAATCCGTAAAAGGTAGTTTTATTTCAATAGATACGTAAACTATATTTTTATTGTGTTTTATAATGTTTAATATTCGCGTAACTTTAAGATACCATTATGTTTGACGTACTCAATTTAAAACTGGTATATTATGTTCGGTAACAAACGACAAAGAATGCCTAAACTTTTACAATAGACACGTGTGAGCGTATGTATGTATGTTCATATCCTCATACAAGCCAGTACAAGTATGTTATTATAACTGATGACAGTGATTGATGTGGACTATAGTTAAATAATAGTTTTTATACATTTGTCATAACGTCTTTGATTCTAGGAAGTAACGTAGGCGAAATGTCAAGGGCACCAATTTATGATAATATCAATTATATATTATTCAATTATATGAATTTGGAATGTATAAAGGGAATATTATTATGTAGAAACTTTCCTTTACCAACTTTATTTATTGTAAGGACCTACTGCTTTTAACTAGCTAGGAATATAATTTAATATCTCGCTGACAATCATATCAAACTTTCTTGGATTTTTTTTTTTTATTCATTTAACATAATTTTTCTAACATTCATATATGTAAGTTCATTAATTTTAAAAACACGCTTACTGAATTTGCCTCAAAAAAAGTGTTAGGTTAATATAATCTTATGAAAAAGCTCCTCATTAAATCCGGATTCCCATCTTTAATGGTTGTCAAGTACCTAATCATTAAAAACTAAAAATACATTTATCTTGTAAATGGATAACGACGTTTTTTTTTTCAAAAGGCTTCGCTCGCCGACCACGCCCTCTTGGCAGATCGCCGAGTACGTGGTGATGCGTGTGCGCAGATAAAGCGGCCGTTTTGAAACACAAAGAACTATTTCTTTATGAAGGATATGGGAAATTTATATGGGATATGGGATAATTATGTATATATGGCTCCATTCTCAAAAAAATTTAGATCAGTGAAGCCGTTGCGTATGACAAAAAATACAATGTATATGACTATTAAACATAATACATAATTATCCTGTATCCACCTATGAAAAAATATTTAAGCGCGAAACAGACGTGTTCATAATATATAGCTAGAGCTATCTTTTGTTCTCATAATCCTTTGCATAATATTCTATAAAAGCATACAAAAAAAGCGTAAAAATACTTTTCTATTATATTTCACACAGGTGTAAATTGGAAGATAAATACTATATTTTTGTGAATCTCCATTTAAATCGAAAGTAGTACCTGAAATAACACTGGAACTCTCAAAACTAAACAAAAGGACGCTGGGCCCAGAGTAAAGAAAAAAAAATACCTGTAATCAACATACAGTAATATTACTACTTACAATTACCAGATGTCGCAAAACAGTGAAAAGTATCTGTAGAGATAAAATAAATGTTATATTTTATCTCCACAGATACTTTAACAGGTTCCTGTATGACTGTATGTGCTTATCGGGTGACAAGCACATATTAATATGCTTATGAACTTGAACGAATATTAAAAGTCGTAATCTGTCAGTCAAACAAATAAGTATATTAAAATAGAACTACGTTTTATGGATTTTATTGTGGTAGATTGTTATTATTTTATCCCGATGATTTAGATCCTTCACTGCAACACAGTCAAGGCCTAAAATCATCCCAAAACGTTGTTGTTTTCGAGACGTAGGGTGAGATTCCTCACTCAAATTGAGTTACCCGACTGGAGAAGAACCTACATCTGCCTTACAAAAAACCGCAGTGAAACAACAATAGTTTGGTTAGGTTACCAGAGTTTGTTAGTGTAGTGACTATTCTGACAGCACGGGGATTCCGTTTGCTGTCAATGTAGTAACTCGTTTATTTTAATAAACCTATACGGTTTCTACAGGGTCGGCAAAACACAAGCGACACCTCCGGTGTAGCAAACGTCTATAGGCTGCGGTAAACGCTTTACTATCTTGCAGGCCGTAAGTTTGTTTGTCGCCCTTGTGGTATAAAAAAAAACAACTTTATTGGCGTTGCCCAAACTGTAAATGCCCACCCATAAGTCAATTTTATTGAACACCCATGCCAAATTACTGTTTTCTGTGTCTCTAATCAGCCGTCGGTCGCGGAATAATAGACAGATATACAGACAGACAAATGTGCCGAAATTATTATTGGACCACATAATCCTAAAAACGACATATTGTATTTGAGTTATTTATTGATATTTTGCATATATTTTAACCCCGAGACTAAAGTATTTAAATGATAGGTATCTAGTATTTATGCATAAATAAAAAATATATACCAAAATCATTGGTTTACATTGATTAAAAGAAAGAAAAAATATCCCTTAACTTTTTATTTTCTGTTATGGTGATAATAAAATAATTTTAAACAACAAAATTTTCTTTATTTAAATTAGTTTTTAATCGTTTATATTTACATGATTAAATATTATACGTAGCCTTAATAAACTAAATTATACTAATATCACATATTATTATTTCTTGGTGTAAGTCTTAAATATATTTTTTCATTTGGAGTCAGCAATAGACGCATCGGTGTGAAGTTTATGCGTTCCACTGTATTCTTAGTAGCTTCCACACGAAAACTGGAGAGAACTTTCACCAAACATATACCAAACTGCAGCATTGCAAATCTCGATCCTGAAAAAAGGGAAATAATATTAGTATAACTGCCTCGAAGTCCTAAAGTAAGAGGTTTTGGGTCCGATTCGATGGAAGAGAAAAGTATTATGAGGTTTTTATAACAATGAAATACTCAGTAGCAGCTGGCAGTTTTAATTCGTGCCCGGTTGATGGCTTTTAGCTCACCCCCAATTATATTGTACTTGAAACATACCGGAGAAATGTAATGTGTACATTGATACAACTCGCCTGGCCCTTTGGGGACCACAGGCGTGATAGTATGTTATATTCATAAGATATGGTTGAAATATTTTCAAGGCAGGCATTGTGTAGACTAGGTACCTAACCAACCTACAACTGGCCAATTTGGAGAATTATAGTTTATCTGCAGCTTATATTCAACAGCATTTGGTATAAGAGATCTCTTGGACAAAATGTTAATAAAAATGAATGTAAATTATAATTAATTGGTGTACAGAAAAGATTGAGAAAATTTTTAAATGAATGAGTAGCTGATTAGTAAAAACCGCTGATAAAACTGCTTATTGAACTTGAACTAAACGATATTGAAATAAATGACCAAACCACTTAATCAGTCAATACTATGTATCAGATTTATCAGGTAATGAGTATCTATTATTAACTTAACTGATCCAAATCAGATACATGTTGATGAATCAGATGAAAATGTATAGGTAAGATGTAGATTAAAAAAAATGAAAATCGTGTATCTAAATTTGAATAATTTCAAAACTACTATTACGAACTTATTTTCAGAATAATTGAGAAACACATTTAGACATAATTGTGATGAATAAGGTTTTAAAAATATGAATGTTAATGAATATAAAAGGATAGTTGACTCACCAAGACAGCTTCTTGGACCTTGTCCAAACGATAGAAATGCACAAGGGTGTCGTTCTTTTACATTTTCTGGTAAAAATCTTTCAGGTTTGAACTTTTCTGGTTCCGGATAATATTTCTCGTCATGTTGTATAGAATAAGGAGATATCGCTAGTATAGTATTTTTTGTAACAACGATGTCTGTACCATCTAACTTAATATCTCTAGCGACATTTCTAGACACAGAGTTTGTTGTAGGATGCATTCGTAAACACTCTTCGAAAACCATGTGTAGAAATTTCATGTCTTTCATTGCTTCGTAAGTAAAGTTTCCTTCGTGTTTTTGTAGAACTTCATTTATTTCTCTAAATAATGTTTCTTGCACATCAGGATACTTGGCCAAGTAAAACATTGCATAAGTTATCAATAAGCTATTGTTTCCATATCCAGCGAAATAAAATATAAACACTTGTCCGGCCAAGACATTGTCCGTTATTTTCATCCACAATTCTTTTTCGTTTTCGGTCTTCCTAGCGGTGCTAATGTTGCCTTCTTGTCTCAAGCCCATCAATACATCCATTGTATTATTTTTTTCACCTTTTGCCACAGTATCTAAATTTATACCAGCTTGGACTACTTCTCTTGAAAATTGAACCGCCCGATCAGAAAATAGTGATAAATTCAATTTTGATAAAGTACCAGGGAATAACAATTCCATTTCGAGCATATAGCTTGGGGTTTGAATTGCTGCATCCATTACATCACACAAATTATTGTCGTCATTGAAAGGGTCTACGTCCATACCAAAGGCTGCAATCATAATTGAGTCTACGGCGTATTTTCTTACTGCACTTAATGTATCCAGTTCTGCTCCCTTCATTGTGGTATTTTCAAGATAGGCAACAAACTTATCAGCCCGGCCAGTCAGTATGTGAAAATTGTTCTTAAACTTATTAGCTGTAAAAACTGAAGTCAAATGTTTTCTTAAAACTTTCATCACCTCCACATTGGAATGGAACAAATTGTCTCCCAAGCGATCTTTGCTGTAATACACTCCACGGTCAGGAAAAGAGTCAAAGTCCTTTATCAACACTTGTTTCACTATGTCCAGATCTCGTATCAGCAAAGTCGGGGATGTCATCCTGTACAGGCCCACAACTTTCTCCTCGGGGTATTGTTTATAAAGTTCACAATAAAGAACACCAACGTGTTTTCTTCTAAAGAACACATCCTTGAAATTTCCAAAGAACGGTATAGGTTTGGGTCCTTTCACATTTTTTTTATTCCAAATATTGAATGTTCTAGTGCAGTAATAGTATATGGAACAAATGACAGTTATGAACGCGGTGAAATAAAAATACATGACTGTGGGTGTCACCACGACGGCTAATTTGGTTTTAATGAAGATGAGCCGGTCGACATTTTACATTTATATAAACTCCGTGACTCGTACTTTTATCAGTACGAGTCAAAGCAATCGATTTAGTACATTTTCCTGCGCTTAATCCAACGCTGAGATTTTGCGATAAGCGTGCGTATCTATGTATCTATTTATATATTCTTACATGGGGATATTCTTAAATCCTGAGGAATCACTGAATATTTAACTACATTTTTTTTTACTATATTCTGCTAGTTATTGGCATTAATAGCAATTGCTTATAAGAAAGATCCCATATTTGTTAAAGAAAAGGAAGTATTGTATAGAAAATACAGAATAATTTATCAACCGAGTAATTCATTTTATTTTAATAGATAATGTAGCGTTGTCTCATGTACATAATATATTGCTATATACAAACATGTGAGGTGATATCTAAATAACTATTAAACAACAAAATATTCAAGTTGTTTGAAATATGTCCAGGGAATAAATTAGCTTGGGATCGTCAAAGAAATCATTGAAATACACTCTAACAACAAATTTTCAATATATTTTGAAAGTAGTCAGTCTTGATAATATTCCACTATTATAGAATCATAATTAGGCAGTTTTATTTCTTTATAAACACGCATTTATAAATCAATAAACAATATTTTCATGAATGGATAGTTTCTAAAAATAGGGAGGGAATCTAATCCGTCATCGAAGTATTCCATTAACTAATTAAATTAAATTGCATGATTTTTTATGTGGAATTTCTATAATCATTAGATTTTACTAGATATGATAGTGACACATATAAAATTAAAGATTGTGAGTAAAATTAATCACGATTAATTTTACGTCTTACTAAGGTATCTCATAACAGGAAAAAGAAAGTTGAATAATGTTTGTTTTCTTAGAGTTTTGATAACGTAACTTATCGCGTTAAATGTATTTTTACTGCCAGGTTTTTCAATCCTTTTCAACTCCTTTAATTTGGATTTGTCGACAAAACTATCTCAAGTTTTGTGCTTTAGACAATTTATTTACGTCTGTTGTCCCCGAAGGGTTAGGCTGAGGTGTACCTACAAATTTGCAGGCACACCCATATTTCACCAGAAGATTTTAGGTCCCATGTAATAGGGTAGTAATAGAACCCCATAATCTTGCTCATCAGTTGCACTTACGATCATTAAGACCAACGTTCGAGTATTTATGAGACATTTAATATTTACATATACCATGAGACTGCGTGTAATGATACCCCAAGATAATAATATCCTTACTTTCCTCACTTACTTTTAATATTATAAATGAGAAAGTGTGTTTGTCTGTCTGTCTTTCTGTCTGTCAGTCTGTCTGATACCTCTTCACGCTTAAACCGCTACACCGATTTAGATGAAATTTAGTATGGATATAGTTTGAGTCCCGGGGAAGGACATACCGTTAATAGTTTTGTCCCAGAAATCATCACTTTAAACGGTGAAAACGGGGGTGGAAGTTTGTTGGCAGAATCGATAATTTCTTAAGAGTTGGGTTAAAGAACTATGGAAAAAAAACTGATTCTACATAGTCGAAGTCGCGGGCAAATGCTAGTATTTATGTATTTCTATTCGTGAGCATCTTTGCCAACATTATATTTGTATTTTTTATTTTTTATTTATTTATTTATTGTTCACAAGGACCAGATTAAAGGATGAATACATAATGACGGAAGTGTAATGAGACAAAAAAAAAGTATTATAAACAAATTTACGATATTTTCACGAAATCAAAACTGTGTTAATTATATTTTATTAATAAATATTTGAATAATATTTAAAATAAAATAGTCCATTCAAATATACCATAAAAATACTAGAGAAGGTTAAACAATCGCACAGAATAATATGGAACATGTATATATGTAATCATGTAATCACAATTAAGTTAAAATAAATAATATTCAATATAAAAGGAAGAAAAAATAAAACTGAACTTTAACAAAGACAGGTATCACTGGCGGAAATGACTTAGATTATTTTTAACACACCTGTGTGTATCTATGATATGTCAGTAGTTTGATTGTTACTGTCTCAGTAAAACTGAATTTTGACACACAGTGTGCAATGTTTCAATTTAATCCAACGTTTCAACGTTGGATTAAATTGAAACTTTGCACACTTATTTCATTAAGGACCGATGACGATGTTATACATATACATACCAACCCGCTAATCTGAATATTTAATTCTTATGGCTTTATTCGTTATAAAGCCATAAGAGTGAGTTTAAGCAAATTGCGATAGAAGTAATGTTCAATTCCGCAGAGGGCAGGTGAAAAACGGTTGCTATCCGAGGCATACCCTTCGGTACCTCGCCGAATCGGAGATTTTAGAGGAACTAAAAATTTAAGAAATATTTTTTATTAGGATAATAAAATAGTTCAGACCATACTCTACCCTACCCTATTTTTACTAAAACAGGATCCTTCGAGGTAATTTCCCCTATAAATGCAACAAATATCTGATACTGATAAGACAATAAATAAAATATGTCACTTAGATATAAGATATGATGCGTTTATTATGTTTCCTGGATTTCGCAGGCGATATCTTCAGTTGAAACTTGGCGGGATTTTTTCTGTATCTTTTTAATGACTTGCTATGATTAAAGTCGTGTTGCAACCTATAGGTATTATTCAGATTCGGAGACACGTTCCTTGCCGACGGTGTCATCGCGCAATTCTTTTCTGTTTTGTCGGCTATATCCGACAGTGAAAGAAAGAAAAATCATTTATTTGTGCAAAATAAATACACACACACTCAGACAAAATTAGAAATATGTAGAAGAAAACCTACATAGTAAAGTATGTGTGCCCAATCGCATCTAACAGCAGTCCAGCTCAGAATTTTTATAGGAGGTAGGGCATAGCGAGATTTCTCGCTTAAATTGAGCTGCCCGACTGGGAAAGTGCCTCCGCCTTACAGAAGACCGCAGTGAATCAACAATAGTTGTCTTTCTGCGAGTGAGTAAGGTTACGAGTGCTCATTGGGGGAGTGACTATTCTGACAGCATGGGAATTCCGTTTGCTGTCAGTTCAGTAACTCCCTATTTTAAGAAACCTGAACGGTTTCTTAGGGGTTCGGCAACGCATTTGCAAGCCTCTGGTGTTGCAAATGTCCATGGGCGGCGGTCATCACTTACCATCAGGTGAGCCGCCTGCTCATTTGCCCCCTTATCACCATAAAAAAAAGAATGAGTCAAAGGGTTAAAAAGCTTACGCGATATAGCGCGTTCTATGTGAACAGGTCCCGGTCATCGATCGTGATGGCCGACCGCTGTCACGTACTACACTGCCTTATATCTGATTGCTAATCGCTGGTACATGTAGCAAGTCGATACACCCGGCATACTGAATGTGCAGCAACACTATTTATTTTTTATTCTAACGCGAATTCTACTTAAACATTGAAATTCATTTTTTTTTTTAGATAAATTGATATTTTTTTATCACGGCGTTTTGTATTATCTGAAATGATATCTGTGCCAACTCACATTAGTCTAACGGGGTGTATTCTAACATAGTCCCTTTCAAATAAGAGGATACCTGTGCCCAGCAGTGGGACAATAATTGACTTATCAAGGGAAGGAGTATCCACTCTGTAAGCAGTACCTATGTACTATTACTCAGTAATGCTAGTATACAGAAATACCCTTACCAAATACAGTATTTAATAACCAAGACGAATCACGAATCTCTAATCACATCTATGAAGTCCACATAAAGATACAACCACAGAATTACAATCAAATCGAATCGCCGAAAAAACTGTGTATCAAATTGGACACTCTAAGGCACCGGTATCATTACGATGAGGCTAAACGTCAGAGGAGGCTCAGTATATCTAATTAGAGGCATGATTTATGATGGGGCAAGTGGGAGCAATTATTGTGGGACGATTAAGAACAGGCGTTAGAGGCAGGCGAATATTGCCACTATGAATTTGGAGGTTTTTTGAAGGATATTTCTTTTACATGCTGATTTTTTCGGTAGAAAGTGCACTGTTCTATTAAAAATATAAATTTTTTAATTTTATGTTTAATGAATTGATCTTTAAAAGTTAATTTTGACTGTAAAAAAAATATATTATTTTCTTTTGCGATTGTAGCAAATAATTGCTTGTATTAAAAAAAAACGGTTTGTGAGAAGATGCCAAAGTTTTTAAACTTATTCTTAGGTAGTCGAATTTACCCATAAATAGTCGCAATGACTTGTTTTAAAACTTGGCGGTACACTACTAAGAACTCAACAACAATATTACGAATTACATGTAATCATAAATTCATAAATATTATTCACGTTTTAACCAAACGCATACATTTTATAAAATTAACATTAGTAAAAGCATTTCTTAAGCTTGATCTCGATGCCCGATAAAGCAACGAATAAAGTCGATATTGGAGCACCTCAGTAAATAAAATATCACTTTTTAATAAAACATGGTCACACTGCAAAACAATTGGCAGTTGATTATGTAACATGCAATATAAAGTGCCATATAGCACGGCACAGCTACTTTAAAGCCATTTATAGCCTGCAAATGCCACAACCCTAGCCGATCATTACTTTTTTTTTGTATTATCGACTAAGCAGAACTCTCTTTGGTTTTTCCATGCCAAAAAAATCTATAAGTGTGGGTCAAAATAGTTTTTATATTCTTTTAACATGGCCCAAAATTATTTTCTATGAAATAGGTTACCATATTCGTCGTCGTTCAGTCGTCTATGGCAAAACATCACAATTTTATTATAAGGATTGTATAATTCAGTATTAAGAAACGTTAAAATCGAATGGTTACTCAAAAGGGATTAATTAATGTATACGAACAGTTCGCTGGCATGTATATTATCGTCCCATATAAAAGAGGCAAGTTTCATTTATTTTATATCCTTTAGCACAAATCGAAACTCCAAGATCCTGCTAAGAAGAATATATATTATGAATTAAAAAATAAACTTAAACATATAAACTTTGCTAGACCTTGACGGGCGGACCTCACTAACGTGAGCGATTTTCAAAGCTTTAGAAAAATAATAATTAATTATAGCTACAAATAAAATAATAAACACTCTCTAAGTCTCTCTGCTAGTCTTATTCTTAACATTATTACATAAAGAGCAGGCATTTCAGCACAGCAAATTTTCTCATAACAGGGCGTACTCCGGTTAACATCAGCCAAATATTCCCAATTCCCAGTATCGTTAACAGGAATTTGGTTGCTGAAGCTGAAAATATGTGCAATCCTTTCATCCGTTGATAATGTATTGCGAAAACTGTTGTTATTTAGAAATCTTGTATTCACAACAATGCTCTTAGCCCGCGGTGAGCCATTGTTACGCTATATCGATGTGCGCATAACATTTAAACATGGACGACTGTTACACCGATGAGAACATAGCGATCGCATTTTTGTAATGCCTGTAATAATGCAACTCTTGTTAGTTAGTTATAGTATCTGCGCCAGACTACTAATCTAACTCAGAATATATATTTTTGTTAAAGTATCGTCAAAAGATTTTTTTGGAAAAATAAATGTGATATGTTGTATAATTACAAGACGAATGGCCAGTTTACCGGCTTTTACTCACTTGTGATAGAGGGTGAGCTTATTGCCATATAAGCGAGCACAAAATCGAATTTTGGCCGGATCAAAAAATAAGTAGGTTTACCCAACCACTATAGAACTATATTTATAAGTAACACCTATTGATTAACGTTAAAAATATTGAACTAGTCATTTTATAAGTCAGCTGGATACTGGATACATGACTAGGATACTTCACTTGGATATGCCAATTAAAATGTATGCGACTTTCTGCACGAAGGTCCAAAGATGTAAGTTATTAATGATTAATATGTTTAACAACTGGTACTGCAAAAAGACAATCATTGCAACAAAATGGTACATAAAATTATCATATCGTATTCCAATCTCAAAAATCACATTCATAAATCTCTTATCATTTAACCACAAATTACATGACAGTGTAACAAATGAGCGTATTAAGCGTTCCCACAACGCAGCGACATGGGACGTCCATTCGCGCCTGCTGCCGCGGGGCAAATGGCTTTTTCTTCCTTTTTTTACATGCGGGTAGTCGAACAAGCGAGCCAAGAATGTGACCGTGTGTAGTGCGATATGAAACACCGCACCGCCGCGCCGCGCGCCGTTGGGCGTAAAGACACTCGTTTTTTGTGTATGGAGCGAATAAATTGTTGCTCTTAATCTGCTGCAAGATGGTCAATGACTATAGCCCTTGGACATTTTATAAAGGTGATCTCAAAGTGTACTTATATCAAGGCTGCTTTTGAACTTGCGTTTAAATACATGAATATATATATAATATTCTACATGTAGTTTACTGAGATATTTTGAATATAAAAAAATAAAGCAAAGTAAGTAGGTACCTTTATGATTGGGTGGATGATGATGAAGTAAGTACCTACTTATTTAGAAAGCTAGGAAACAGTTCATACATCATAAAATCATCAGTAGGTATTAACCCTTACGTTTTTTTTTTATTATTATTATTAATATTTAGTATAATTTACAATTAACCGCCAGTTCGCCTAATATTAAATGACGGAGTGCGCTTATCTCGAAGAAACCGATTCACTCTATGTTTAAAGACGCCACATTGTTTTTTTCCTGCATGCCTGGACTTAGTAAAATACTGTTACTTCGACATCAAACACAAAAACTTCAAGATTCTAGTTAAATTTTTGACGATAGCGAAATTTAACATTGATTTTTGTTTAAGATAGAATTATCTAAAATATCGCCCAAAACGGAAGATTTTTCAGCCGTTTGTATATTAATCTGTTAAAATCACTACTCAATTGAAATTTAACATGGATGTATCATAAAAATCATATACAGCTGAGAGTAAAACCGATGACTTACCTACACCAAAAAATTCCCCACAATTTGCATGCATACAGTTCAAAACCTTCCCTTTCAATGGTAGTGTGCCCTTCCCGATGATTATACGTAAAATCAGTGCCAATTACGTAAGCGCGGCGTCTGCACAGACCGGGTAATGATCCCGCGCTCCCACGCTCAGGCGAAACGGGGGGGAGGGGGGACGTGTCATATCTTTTAAGACTTAAGTAGCTGTAATTTTTTTACATTGTTGTGTTGGGATCTGCGAGAGAGGGAAATTTTTGAGGTTGAATTCAATAACCTGATGTATTAATGAGTGTACTTCAGTTCCCATTTACCAATAAGGTCTGATTAGCAGTCTAAACCAGGCGTTTCGAATGAATCGAATGAATGAATCGGTTTATTTTTTTATATTCTGCGACATTTCACACAGCACCATCTAGTCCCAAACTAAGCAGAGCTTGTACTATGGTTACTAGATAATGGATATAATACTTATATACTTTTTTTTGTAAATACATACTTATAATACATAGGAAACACCCAGACGAACACAAACACTTATATTTATCACATAAATATTTGTGTCCCGTGGGAATCGAACCCACGACCTCGTGATCAGCAGTCCGGTACTCGAACCACTAGACCACAGAGGTCGTCAAGGGGTAATTTAACCACTAGATCAGCAAGTGAACCCTGTGAATTAAGACGAGAACTTTGTGTATACAGTACCTTATCATACTAAATACAAGTTTGATATTAACGCAACGCAGAAGAAGCAAAGATGGCGTTAATTGTACTCGAGTGAAGAGTCTTTGTAAATAGCCGGCGGGCAATTTGTAAATCGGGAGCTGCCACAATTGCTCCGTATTGTATCTACTTACTCGCTAATTTCGATACCGACAACAACAGAAAAGTTTGAATACCGTAACACTTTGCTTGTCTTGGGAATCGAAATCAAATCCTCTCGTCATTTTAATTTGGTTTACAATAAATAAATTAAACAGTTGAATTCGGTACTTGTAAGTTCTAACATAACCAAAACTGGTAACGAAACGTGACACTTTCATTAATTGGTTTTTGAGATTAATTAAAGTGTCAAAAGATTTCTTTCAATAATAAATCCCCAAATCACTTAGAAAAATCGCCAAATTCTGGAAAATAATATTACTAAAATTGACCAACTATGTAGAAACACTTTTTACAAGCACCCTTCCTAACAGAAGCATGAATAATTTTCAAAATTAGCGTAACTTCCAAAAGCTTTCTTTAGCGCCACTTGAAATATTATCCTATTAATTGTGCCATCAAAAACTACACCTGTATTCAAACGAAATAAGGTTTGTTTTGAAACAGCAACATCTGTGCCAAGTGTAAGTCTATTGTTGTCATCGTTTGCCTGTTGGGAGGTCCAATCGTCAAAGCTTGTCATATCTGCTTTTGTATTACAACAATACATTATTGTTCACTGTATCGCAAACCAAATTACTATTACTACTATTGATGTAACAAAAATCGATTGAATTTAAATACAACCAAGATTGTAAAAGGAACTATAGATTTGGTTTTTATAACAATACTTATAATAAATGTTTTCGTGTTAACTCTTGTATCAAAGAATGAGCCGCTGTTTGCGCATGATTTTGAAAAGGATTATAGAAATATTTATATTGGAGATGTATTGGATTTAAATGTTTCTAAAGAGTGAAGTGAAATAGTGAAGGCTTGGCGCCGCATGCATTTTCTATTTACTACACTCCAATTTGTCAGCTCGTAGTAAATAGTAAGGTTTTCAGTAATTTTATGATGTTTGTGCACTCATTTGTTTTAGGTTTTTAAGTAGCCATGGATTTCGATCCTTGACGCGCAACTCTGATAATATTTATGAAGAAATAATTGAAATACTACTTTGCAAAAAAAGTCACTTCACCTTTTCGTTAACACAATAATTCTGTAACTAGAATCTAATCATTCTCAACCCATTATTGTCCTACTGCTGGGCACGGGTCTCCTCTAATTTGAGAGGGATTAGGCTATAGTCCACCACGCTAGCCTACTACGGGTTGGCTAATAACTAATCTAATACACGTTTTACTGGAAATATACATAAATGTAAAATTGTTATAATAACTTATGAACTAGACATCGTTGTAGCGTGTTTGTGCGTGTGTGTATGTGTAGTTATAATTAGATAATTAACAATCTCCTAAACGGTAAAGGAAAACTTTGTAACCCAACTCCTGAGAGTTTTGAACGTTGGATGAAGTTTCCCCACCCGCCGACACAAGCCTAGTGCTTGTGTCGTGGTCTATAGCCTAATTCTTTTCATTCTGAGAAGAGACCCGTGGAACAGTAAATAGGTTGATGATGATGATGAGCCTAGAGTTGAACAGGCGCTGAGGCCGTATTAGAAAATAAACTTTTACTGTAAATGATTGATTGATTGTAAATGATTGTTTATTTCTGTAAATAGATATTTTAAAAAAAAACATTTCTACAAGTCATGTAAGTTTTGTTTTAGTATCTAGATGTCATCGGCATTTTCTAACTGACGACCTCTGAAAAGAAATGCCGCAACCAAATCAGAGAATCATGGCCTCTTTTAAAGTCCAAACATTTTGGCATCATAACTGTCTTGACAAATATAATATCTAAGCGTAAGCGCTGTAAACAACAAATGTTTACAGCGTTCTGTATTCTGATTGGTGGGAGGATCCAGGCCAGGATCGAAAATGCAGTTTTTAAATACTGTTTTTCACGATTTCCCCGGACTCGACAAAATAACGATACCGTTTCTCTAAAGCAACTGCTAAGCGAACACACTGTTTTAAGGTTAATACGTTACCGATTTTAATTTAATGATTAAAAGAGCGAGACATTACCGCTTACAATAGTTTCCTACACGTATAACATCGGATTCCGACATCTCGACGACTATTAAAACTAAACACCACGTTATTGTAGTGGTATGTTCCGAAACACGAGCTATGGCGGACTGTGATACATAGTTGGTGGTTTATTTCCGTATACTTAATATCAAACAACTGATAACAGAGAGACTGGAAATATATTGAAACAATAATCATGGAACAAATCAAGAACACGTCATAAAAGAAACGAGTCGTTAAAAAATATTTTAACCCAACTTCGAGCTACTGAGAATTTCATAGAAAAACCCAAGTTGCTCGACCTGGGAATCCGACCTAAGACCTTTTGCTCAGCAACTATGCTAGATCAATGAAACAGTTCCAAGATTAAAATAAATAACAAGAATATAGCATAATAATGATAGCCCAGAAGACAAAAGAACCAGGTTACAGGTAATACGATAAAATTTTTAGACTACAATAACATGTGACAACAACGTCATCCCCTGTTCAATGTTACCTTTGAACATTGACTCAGCATCTAGCTCTGCTCAAACTTTAGAAGTATCCAAAATACCCATGAACCGCTATAATAAACCGCAAACTCCTACAGCATGCGCTGATATTTACGAGTGTCAGTATCACCACAGCGATCGGGCGTTGGCAAATGATGTTAATTTTCGAGTTTTACAGCGAAACAAAGCAATGGTTATCTGGCGAGGCATCGCTCACGAGTTGTGCCTCGGTATCTAGCGGTAGGCGCTCGGACTTGTGACGATGGGCAGGTCGCACACCTAGAACAAGCTATTTTGAAAATTTCGATTAGTTTTGACGTATATTTCACTGGCTACGGTGGCCTTTAATGCCTTCTATAATTGTCGGCACGTGTCGTGAACACAGATTTCACTCAAATTTGTTCAGTATCGGTTTACCGTTCAGAAACTATCGTCTGCAGCCTCGGCGCCCCTCGCCATTGTCATTTCGCCAAAGAGACCAAACATTTATGGAATGCGCAAGTGAAGTTTGTGCTCACGACTCGTGCTGGTACCTATACAAATAACTAACAGTTGTTAGTTAGTTGCTAGGGTAAATATTTTGGAATGCCAATAAAGATTCAAAATTTAGAGTTCAACTAAACAAAACATGCCAAAATCATCTCCATCTAGTTAGACTCTAGTTCCTATTGCGAGATGTTTTATTTCATACCTATAGTAATTCAGTCATTTAATATACAGAGGCCTCTTACATACATTCATTAATATTCTACGCCTTTTAAATCATGATGCAAATTCATGCTATTTTCTAGTATGAATTTGCTAGTAGTCTAGGCTTATTTCTAGGTAAAATAAACTGTAATCAAACTGTTTAATCATAAATAATTGTTTTTTTGTATTACAAACAAAATTATTTGTTGAAACAGATAATGCATTCAACAATAATTCAAATTTAATACGAATACTCCGATAGGGATAAGATTAATCTGATATAAATGTCAGTGAAAATAATTAAGGATGTAAAATCGCTTGTTCTAGAAAAAGTTGCATATTGGTATTTTTTGCGAAGACAAATAAACAAGCTTGGAATGATAAAACAACACGTCAGCAAATGATTAGGCGGGTCTCTTACCTATCGACTAGGCCGATTAAAATGTAAGGAGTAAAGCCCAGTGTACCTTTCTTCTTTTACTTTCATACAGAATATATGAACAGAAATGACGACAAAAAAAAAATCTGACATAAATAAATTTGACACCACCGTAAAACACACATACCTAGGAAGAGGTAACGCGGGCGTGACGCACTCTCTCTTGTCTGCGTCCTATTACAAGACGTACCACAGAGACAAGACGCAATGCGGCAATGGCAACGATCTTTTCCATCATCATTTTGTCACAAGTTTGGTTATTATTTTCAACATTTAATATTATTACCTGGCAGGCAGGAATTTGTAGGATTTTTACCCATGCATACATAGCATATGAAAATACAACCAAAAGAACTAAAAGACAATCGTAATCAAAAGGATGGTAAGCGATAATCGCATTATCGGCAAACGAGCCTGTTAGCAAGTCGTTATCTCTAAGTTGGTAGATCAGGCATCTAGATCAAGTAGAATATCGGCTCTAGTAACCTTGCTTGAGGGACTTTTTTCTGATAAAACATTGACCTAAGACGAAATTCATTGAGTAACCTTCATTAGGATGGGTCGAAATAAAGTGTTGTTATTGCATTATCTCAGACTAGTTATTACTGTAGACAAAACCTTATAAAAATAACCAAAAATTATTTCGTTATTTGGTCTTTTATTAGGGTTAGGATTGAATTATTTTTCTAGGAGACGCTTTTGTTTAAAGACTTGCCCATCTACCGTCTCTGGTGGTGGATAATCGTAATGCAGGACTCGAAAAAATAAAAAACTGCGTTTAAAAAAATTTACTCCTAGAACTAAAAAGCAAAAAAAAAACTTTATACAGTTTTACGTTTTTCAGTTTTTGAAGTCGGTTTTTATAAACGCCGTTTTTTATTTTATTTTTTTCTTTTAGTGTCTGTATAATAAACGCATCATCTACGTAGAAACTTTGAGGGTTTCCCTCGATTTGCCAAGGATCCACTCATCAGATCCGCACCATATTTTTATGGGACCACTCATAAATACTCTCTTTCAAACATAAAAAGAATTATCTTAAATTATAATTCTTATTATGTTTCCGTCTTCGAGTAATCGGTGAACAATAAAGTAGACACATTTGAATTGAGAACCTCCACCTTTTCGAAGTCGGTTAAAAGATGCTTGAATTGCCTACACGGCATTTGATTTGAGGACCAATCTTCTATGGTTCTTTTGTCATTGATTTGTAAGAATCGCGAGCGGTTGCGATTCTCATGAATCGGTATAGACCGGTCGAATCTCACATCTTGTTTAGAATGTTAATGACAAAATTCAACTGCGTCTTTAATATCATTGTGTTTTGAGAAGATTTGGCGCATTCGATGCTTAAGGACGCTGTTACATTTTCGACGAACTCAAATTTAGGTATTTAGAGTCGCACACAGCAACATTACGGACACGCACACATTGAAACCACTGAGCGCTCGATTTTATACATCGCTTAAATAATCTTGATCCTTGTTATTATTTCTTATTTTTATTTGAATTGATAGAGTTTAGTGATGTACTATTTTCGTGATAATTAAATTATTTGCTACCTGGTGACCTATTGTACATTCGATCCGAATTACTTTACGTTTGGTCTGCAGATATCCCTAAGTAAAATAACTTAAAGATTAATTTATTTCGTTATATGTGAATTCAATGCGCTGTAATGCATTCACAATAGACCGATATTTTGCTATATCTCATTAATTATGATTAATATGTATTTATGTTTTTAAAAGTAAAAAAAACATAATGGAAAAATATTCGTTTACCTTTATTAATGAAAACTAGAATTACAATAAGAAAACTAAATTTAGTTAAAAAGCCACGAAAAACTTAGTTCGCCATAATATTGGATTCAGAGTGATGTTACAATATTTTTAGAGTTATTCACAGCAAGCCTATAATTTGATATCCATATTGTAGGAAAGCATAAAAATGTAGAAATTGTATTTAGAGAGACGTCATTTTATTTTTTGAGTTATTTTTAGTAAGTGCAATCCCCATGTTGTAAAGTGCATCACAAATAACTAGTCCGCCATGGGTGTTTCGGAATGACGTCACACAACTAAACATCCAAACATGTCTATACAAAATTTCAGCTCAATCGGTTGAAGATTCAAAATTGACTTGCAAGAATCCACCTGAACAAACATAATTAAGTAGTTAAATACATATATACATTGCAAATTAATAAAAAGATTGTCAAAAGTTTACGGTCAGAGATAGGCTTGTATAGTTCACGTACTAAGTACTAATAAGAATTAATCCCGACACTGACAAGAACAAACTATTCCTTTTCCTTATTATTACATCATTCTTTTAGTACTACGTCGTTCGTTCGAGATGTCAGTATTCTTAGTTTCTGATTCTGAACGAGTAGTCGCACGCTACAAGCTAGTAAATTTAAAATTTTAAACAACAGTCTGCGGTAAAAACTACACATACTTATACCAAAAAATACTTAACAATAAAATTTACAATAACATGATACCTATATTTCATTTTAAATTTAACTCAGAATATATTTTCAAATAAAAATAATAACATTCTACAAGGCTTAATAAAATTGAAAATATCTAGATCATTATAATTTATAGTTTAAAAAAATGAAAAACGTGCAATAAATAAAATAAAATAAAAATACATAAACATATCCAAAACAAATATAGAAATACTTATTATAAAATAATTATATTATACGATACTATAATCATACATATTTTAATGATACAATTTAATTTAATATACCTATATAGTTTTTATCTTATTTGACAAAGAGCGCCTTCATCCTCTCTCCTATTAAAAATATCTTTTGCTGTGGTCGACAGGGTCCATAATTGATCCAATGTTTAACATGCCTACCAACTAATGTACACAATATGAAATGCAATAAAGAATTGAGTAATTGAGTAACTGTAGGACTGTAGATACTTGAAATACTCGAAACGCGACTAAACGAGCGGGAGCGATATAAAATCAGTGTATGAATAAGTGGGATGCATGATAAAGAATAATCGGGTATTGTAAGAATTATAGGCAAAACCTGCAAAGTATGAAGGAATATAAAATGTAATTCACTATATACTGTACTATGGTACTGTTGTAGGTGGTACTAATAGTACCAGAAGACAGAACTAGTGCATCTGAAAGTTTTACCTACTAGTACAGTCATTCAGTGGCCGAGTAAGAACAAGCCTAGTCAGGGAACACCCGTCAGGAACGGAGTTGACATCTTAACCCCACCCATCAAGTCTCGACCTCACTAACAAATGCTTAACCCTACCCATCCTTTTCTTCGACTCACCTACAGACTCTTAATCCCAATTATTCTCGTCTTTTTTTAGTAAAATTTGATCTCACCCATCCAATTCTTCACCTGCCCAACAGCTGCTTAACCTCACCCATCTATTTGTTAACTTGCCCAACAGCAGCTTAACCCTACCCATCTACTTTCAGGCCTAATCTAAATCACAGTATTAATATGACTTAACCCCACCCATCCATTTCTTCACCTGCCCAACAGCTGCTTAACCTCACCCATCTATTTTTTAACTTGCCCAACAGCAGCTTAACCCTACCCATCTACTTTCAGGCCTAATCTAAATCACAGGTTTAATATGACTTAACTCCACCCATCCATTTCTCAACCTTGTCAACGACTGCTTAGCCGTTAGTATCCAAATCCCGATCTTATTCATCAATCCCTAAATAACATTCTGATAATAAATTTAATAATATTATTAAAGTCGTATTTACTTATATTTAGGTTTGAAAAAGTATCAACATCTTCCGGTCACGATAAACGACTATATGAGTGTATGACACAGACTTTTTCGTAATATATTTTTTGAGACAGAGCGATACGCACATGCTTCCACAAGCGCGTCTGAGCGCGGAATGAAAGTCCGCGAGTGAAAAATGTATGAAGAAATTTGCAAGCGTTCATATTTTTGCTGTTTATTGAAAAATGTAATGATTTAGGTACAAAATAATTAGTCGAACGTATAGAGGACTATATATGCCGTAATTTTATATTATTTTGATGATAAAATATGCTCTAAGTTTACTTTAAAATGGTACGTAATCTGACCCTATTTTTACACATTTTCTGTGATTATTGTGATGGTGAAAACGGATTTATGGGAAAAAATTGTATGATGTGATACAATTTTTGTGATGCCAATCTGAAGATGAATAGATTACCTTTAAATTGAGACCATAATATCTTCACATATATGATTGCTTATACATTAAAATTGTACCTGAAAAACACCGTTATTTGTAGAAAATTGTAATAGCGTCCTTAATACCGCCCAATAATAATGTACTCACGTACAACTTCAGTTCAGTGAGACATTGCCCCCGAAATAAGGTGAGGTAATATCTTACTAATGCCCTGCATGAGTAAGTTAAGAGCGATAAGTATTAGCAATAAAATAATCAGTGTAAGAACCTAATCCGTAAAAGATGACGTTCACAAATGCATAATCCAGCGATTAAAAAATCTATATAACGATCCATTAAATCTAAGATTAATTTGATTTATAATTCCTAACTGTCAATGGCTATTCCGCCTAATTGACTTATCGTTGTTATTTGGGTAATCCTTTAATATTTTCGTATCAGTAGGTACAAGTTGATTTTGGATCTTAACTTCGTTTCTATCAGTAACGTTTAGCAGTTAACCTGCATGCAATGGGTGCTTCCATTGCATATACCTAGTTCTGGTAACCATAACACCTCGCCTCGTCCTTTACTGCTTTCAAAGTTTTAGGTTTTAGGCCTTAGAGTCTGCCTGTGACTGTGAATGTTGCAAAGAATCCGTAAAAATAAATAATCCGTTTTATTTTTGTCATAACTTTTTTTACAATCTTAACAATTTTCAGCAACAATATCGCCCGTTAAATTGAGAACTGTTCCCACAAAATAATATAAATATCGGTGCGCGTACAACAAAAGAGAGCGCGTCTTGCTTTATGTTCTATTTATGTATTACCTATATTATATGTGTTTCTACCTTACACACAAATTTTAGATAGGTTGTTTACAATCTGTCCAATTTTTTTGTTAAGTAACTTTTTTTAAAGCACACCAAAAGTCCCCGCTTCTGCAACTTCTGTAAGCCAGAATCAACAATAGCTACCATACAGAAAATCGTCGAGACACTGAAGCCCGACGTATACCAGGGGAATGTTTTAAATTGTCTCGGAACCCGCAGGGAAATTAATTATTAAATCGATAGGAGAAATCTTACGGTGACAAACATTTATATTCCTCTGCGCTTGTTGTGTCTCGTTCTTAATGCAGTGCAATCGGTGTACGGACACGCACGGCAGTCGCGGCCGAATTACTGCCGTTGATACGATCGCTACGACAAATCGCACGACGACCACACCGCTGCGCTGCCGCCGCTCGGGTCCTTCCTCCGACATTTCGCGCTTGCCACATTATCAGCATCCAGATATAATTTCCTGCTTTCTTTCGGAATATTATCCGTATTTTGATTGATAATAATCAGTGTTTACTATTGGGTGTCATGTCGTTTGATTATTTCGATTTTTTACCATAGTTTACCAGCTACGATTATGATAACAGAATAATTCACAATAGACCAAAACAACGCCCAAATATTTCTCAAAATGAACTGGGCCTTTGCATTCTAATCAATGTAATGCACAGAAAAATACCTTAACTTAAAATATCATTGCGAATTTTGGTGTTAGTGTACTCTTTAAGGCAAAGGATAAAAGACCAAGTACTTAACAATTGCTTACAAACAATTTTCAACACAAAACAATTTCACAGGTGTGCTGACCCTCACAAAGTTACAACAGCTTGGTAGCATTGCGTGTTACCGGCGTATCAAACGCGGTAGTATCTCCCTCACGTTATCTTGCCCTGTCCTGTAGATGCCGCGATACTGAAGCAAAAGGCCAAAGGATAGGCGCTGCCTGTGCCTATCTTTTGTAAATACGGATTTTGGTTGGTGGGAAAATATTTGGAACTTTGTTTGTATGTAGATTTTCACTCATTATCTAACCCTTCGTCTCATAGGGTAAAGGCTATAAACTACCGCTACCACAGTGCGGGGTGGAATACATCAAAGGCCATTAAGAAAGTCTCTCAAGTATTCAGATTTTCTGTCAATGTTTTCCTTCGCCATTAGTGCATGTGACGAGGAACACACAACAAGGTACACAGTAATAAGGAACGTTGTCGATACTCACTAATAAATTATTATCAATTTGAAATACTTTTTATCATATTTTTTATTTGTAGAGGTAAAACATAAACTTATTAGCACGGCGGTATTGAGGCTGCCTATCGTAGGAGCCTGGTAGGGTCAAATATTTGTATGATGAGCATATATTGAGCCATGGTTCTTTCTATGTATGATATATGCCAATGTAGTGTATCCGTACCACAAGCCTCGTTGCTTAGCTCGGGGCTAGATGGCGATGTGCAATAATCTAAAATATCTTCTACTTAAAAAATCATGTATTTATATGTACACACATGTGGATACGAAATATAATACAAAATACGAAATAAATATAATCAAACTTTTTAATCAAAAGTAATTGAAGCTAAGTCGGGCCAGTCCATGAGACTTGAGCAAGGAGCCAATACTTGGCTCGAAAAACGATAAGTCAGCAACGTGACCGGTCTCAGTTGATGATCGCAGTCCACAGTGATTGTGCGGTGGTCTGTCCGGCGGTAACAAATTAGCGGGCGTCTGTGACCAGGCCGTGATCACGCGCACCCGACCTCGCGAGGTGCCTTACTGCAGAAGGAAGATTTCATTTGGTCAATTGAGCTTGCAACTGTACAAAATGTGCTGTCTGCCTGTCATTTGGTCAATTCAGATCAAACACGGTAAGTACATCTGGTAGCTGGAAGCTATATGTTCATTTTGATATACCTTTCTTAAACATTCAGTCTTTATTCTGTATATTTGTGCCATCTTATTTAAGAGCAGAGTAAGTCCATTATCTTCCTTTTCTTCACCATGGATCATCGTTCTAACATAACTAACAAGCTCGCTAGTACTTAGGCCTTTAGGAAAGTCTAAAAAGCACTCAAAAGGTAAAAAGCGAGTTGCATGGTTCTAAAAAGTGGTGCCTATCTTCGAACCCAAGTTTAGCAAATTGTTATTATGAGTTTTTCTACGTACATAATTAATCTGAATTGTGGTCTACGCCCGGTTTACGACGTGAGGTGGGATGAGACCATCCTCATTGTTAGTTTTGACGACCTATGTGGTCTAGTGGTTCGAGTACCGGACTGCTGATTACGAGGTCGTGGGTTCGATTCCCACGAGACACAAATATTTATGTGATGAATATAAATGTTTGTGTTCGTCTGGGAGTTTCCTATGTATTATAAGTATGTTGTTACAAAAAAAAAAGTATATAAGTATTACATCCATTGTCTAGTACAAGCTCTGCTTAGTTTGGGACTAGATGGTGCTGTGTAAAATGTCCCTGAATATTTATTATTTATTTATTGGTACCTATTAGAATTACTAAAACCAGTTGGAAATTTTACCAATTAAAAAGAGTACGAATCAGAACAAATCCTATAAGATCTTTCACGATCGGTTGGCGGTAGATATCGTACAATTTACTGCTCTATTGGGCGATACATCGGCGACTGCGACACCGACTCGCTACACCCGATAGATGGCGTTGGATACAACGAGACCTGATTTATTTGTTTTCTTGTTTTGAAGGCCAGTTTTAGTGTCAATTACTGCTCTATTTTAGATTTTTTTAATGTTATTATTAACACTTATTATTCATACAAGAATGTTACTTACTTTAAAGTTCTACTAAGGCTTTAGGATCGAAATGGTATCTATATCCATTTTTGGGGATGGTATTTGACATTATTGATGTTTAAGCGTAGGCCGTAACTTGATTATTGTGTATACTTGTAATGATCTAAAATTGGCAAGAAACTAATTAGAATTTTCATTCAGCGGGTTCAAATGGCCATATCATCTTAAATGGTACTTGATTTAAACTGTAAAGAACCCTGAGACTATCTTAAAAATATCGTATACATATGTATTTTAAAAATGTCGCCCAGGTTTACTTCGATAACCAATACCAACAAAAATTAAAAACTATTTATAATTCGGTGATAACAAAAATCTTTGAATCCTCCCGTTATTTTAATTACCCACCATCAACTGTTATTAAATTTATCTTTACAGACGGCAGCAGTAACTAACATTTTAACGGCAACAACCTTTAAACTAGGAAACACCGGCTACCCTAAAGCCCATTTCACACAAATCAATTTTAAGAATTACGAGTTAAATTATAAAGGGTTTACCAAACGGATGAGTCGTCAGCTCTCAACTATAAAGTAGGTGAGTCACTACACAGGCGGTCGGAGTGCGTCAGTGTAGAATGGTAAGGTTGTCAGAAGTGGAAAACTTTAATAAAGTACCTGATTTTTACGATTCTAATTCCAATGAAATGGAACCGTGCAACTATTTTTGATAATTCAAAAGTACCTGCAATATTTAATTGAAAATGCTGACTTTTCATTGAAGAGGTTTCGGATTAATTGAAATAAAACTTTTTCAGGATTTTGAGGAGAACCAATTGAAATTAAATTCTCCACCAATATAACCCATCTATGTGGATCCCGGTTCGAGTATGAACTCAGATTATATAAGTAGGTACTGTACCTATGTACACACATATTGTAACATGTAATATCTGTGAATTGTGCAAACATATCTGCCTATCCTTTCAAGGTAGGTAGGCATGGTACCTATGTAAAGTATGGTACCTATGATAGCAATAGGTGCAAAAACCTCTTCTAGGAATGAAACACATAGATGATAAGTAAAGAGTAGATTAAAAATAGGTTTAATGCGATTCCTAATTCTAAAACTCCTCTTTGATATCGGTGTTGCCAGCCCTAATTTCTAGTCAGCGTAAATTGAAAATCCTCGTGACGCTACGTGTTGGGATCAGATGCCCCGATAATGGCTATTGTTTGTTTTGCCTTTATAAACTAGATAGAACCAGAACTACGATAATTTAGCTGGGCGGTATTAGACATAGTGGATATTCTAAATAGTTTGCAGTTTATACTCAGAAAGAAGAAACAGAGGCTTTATTAAAGTCTTACTGAGACCAATGCGTAGGTTAAACTCGCACCCCTATCTATGTGTGATGAACGTGGACAAAGTAAAAGTGGTGTGGTTTCTCCCTACCCTAAAGTAGAAAAAGGTGTAAATTCACAAAAATTGTAATTATAATTGTGATGTTGTAGGTGTGTGTTTTGAAGTTTCATGATAAGTTGCAATGCATTTAGGTACTTAATACCTATAACAGATACATACGTTGAAACGTACCTAATGTACGTAAGTCAACGGTCCAGTTAGGGCACATTCATAAATAAATTTATATACACACAGCGCTATCTAGTTCCGAGCTAAGCAATGTCACAAGAAGTGGTTTTTACACTACATCCATATATAATATTACTTGTAGATACATCATCATCAACCCATTAACGTCCCACTGTTGGGCACGGGTCTCCTCTCAATTGAGGCTATAGTCTACCACGCTAGCCTACTGCGGGTTGGCAGACTTCACATGCCATCGAGAATTCTCTCAAGCATGCAGGTTTTTTCACGATGTTTTCCTTCACCGTTTCAACATGTGATAAATACGCACATAACTTCCGAAAAGTCAGTGGTGCGTGCCTCGGGTTCGAACTCGACACCTCTGACATCTCAGTCCACTGGTCACACCGCTAGGCTACCACAGCTCTTAGGCTACCACAGCTTGTAGATACACACCTAGATAATATTATTATTTAAATTTTCTATAACTCAAGGAGGTACAAATATTCAAACTCATCATAGAAACATCACGTCGTCGGTCACCCTTGCCGCTAATCGAGCCGTCAAATCTATGAAATAAGGCGTAAAATCTCGTTACGCTACATCTACGGTTATTTTATCACTATCAATTAATTTACCTAACTTAGGTACCTAAATGTTAGGTAGGTATACCTCCCTACTCTTTTATCGTTAAAACAAAATGGCAACTAAAAGGTCGCTATGTTCTGCTAGACACGTCGAGTAGGAAGCAGAACATCATAACAATGACATAAACACAAACATTGATAAATAACCGTATACCTATTGTATATGAAGATGAAGTTGATGTTAGAGCAAATAATTTAAAATTTCTTATAGAAAAAAAAGTGTAGGTATTTATTTGTCTATGTACCTATTTTGGTGTTGTGATTAACATTGATTTAATAATCATATGTAATTGTAGGTAGTACGCCATTTTCTTTTCACGTATTTCTTGTCCATACAAAGGATGTCTGATAGATATCGATATTTAGCAATAAAACCGCCAATGTACCGTTATTGTGTGAATAATTAGGTATATTTATTTATTTAGTTAATTATAACGGCATTATGCCACACAATAATCAAAATCTTATCTTAAATTATATGATACTTATTATATAATCTTATGGTGTAGGCATATTCTATCCAGTTATCTAATCTTTCGAAGATCCTGATAGCTCTTGGTCCCGTCGACAATTATTTCCAAACGCACGACCCACCAAAGTACCTATTTAATAACCTTGCTTCGCTTGATATACTTCCACGAAATAATTTCATTATATAGCTAAACAGATGCTCTGGCTTGGCTCCTTGCACGGTGACAGCTTGACAGCCCTGCTCCGTACTAAACAAAAATATCCCACCCCCTCGCCATTAGAAAATAACTCTTACTGCACCGAGCTAAGGCAGAGTCAGAGCGTATAATTAAAATGGTGCTGTAACAAAACTGGAGGTTAAAAGTTAACCACCCATCTGGTTCGCGTTCGGTGCACTATAATACTGAATTTGATGGAAATACTTTTTGATAAGGTAAGTACCCAATGTAGTACCTAGGTACTACTAGAATTATTATACAGGTCAGAATTGCACATAAACCAATTTAGGTATATTTCATAAATAACACTAATAAAGTCATTAAGACCACAACGAAAGTCTTGGAACAAACTTTAAAATATGTTGAAATTAGTCTCAATGTTCCTAGGATCCCATTATCAGATGCCGACTTCGTGACACTGGCACTATAGAGAAGTAGGTACACAATCAAATAAAAAAAAAATATCAGTCATTCCTACATAAAAAAATATGCATACAGTGGAACTGAAGTCGGTTTACAAATGTCATATTATGTATGAATTCATTACACATCGGCTGCTTTTCTTACTGGCCTATTCTAGAAACTTTCAGTGTGACCTACGTAAGTTAGATAAACATCAGTTGTGCCATCGTAATTAGTCTTCAATAGATTTTATACTACAAGCTAATTGCCTGATTAAAAGAGCAATTGTCTTTACCTAATTGGGTACATACAGATATTCGTTTTATTTAGGTATATCATAATATATTGCCAAAAGGTAGGTAATTGTTTTATCATCGTATTTGATATCTATTTTTTTTTCTTTGAGACATGCTCGCCACCCTATATCGATCAACAATAGTAACCATCCAGAAAATCATCGAGACAATGAAGTCCGACGTGTCCCAGGGGAATGATTTTAACTGTCTTAGAACCCGCAGCGAATTTAATCATGAAATTATACAGGAGGAGTAAGAAAATTATCAGTTTATATCTAACTGTTAGGTTAGGTTTAAACTGACCGTTACTGAACTCGATTTTCTCTAAACAAAAGAAAAATAATTATGTTTATTTGTGCATAAGTAGATGTTTTTTTTATACCCTGAGGTGGCAAACGTTTGCAATACCAGAGATGTATAGGCATAATACTATAAAACCCTTGCCATTCCTTCCTATAAGAACCCCATACAATAGTCTTTTAGGATAACCTCGGCCTTTAGTATCTACATTCCACAGCCTGATTGTGCAAGGTAGGTATGTAGTTTTGATTTAAACATAAAAAGTGTGAAGATTCAGAAACTTCTAGCACTTAACCTCATTGTCAGATTATGTGGCTACCTACTTGCTGTTATGATAATTGAGCATGACCGAACAAAAATCGTCTGGTTCACACTTCCGTCCAGTATTGTTAGGAGCAAGGCCAACGTTCGGACAGATAAGACGTCTAATTACACATAATTGTAGGTTCAGAACTCAACCTTCGTGGTACGCTTATGACAAGGTCACGAATTCAGTCTGTAATTTATAAATTGTCAAAAAGGGGTCCGCCTACCAAGTTGGGAGACTTTTGTTTATTAAATCAGTGTATAATACCTGCAATAAAACCTACATACGTATGTGGTTGAGTACACAATTTACTGGTATGATTTAGGTAATAGGAGGCGATCCCATTGCCATTTATTGGGCTCAATTCATAAATTTTGCATGCTGTCAGTCAACCCCTAACGAGCTCTCATGATCATCAGTCGTGCTTGCTACCACTAGATTAAATGAGGTAGCCTTTTATTTTATACATAGTCAACATCAACTCAATTATTGTCCCATTGGCACAGGTCTCCTCTCATTTGAGAGGGATTAGCGCTAGCCTAATAATAGTCTGTTTTTGAATATCAACGACAGCCCCCAAAAGAAACTATAAGTGCTAAGCTGCTGACAGTTGTTACGGAACATGGTCAGCTTAATTGAAAACTACTTAGGTACCATGGACGTATTTAGGTACTTGTCATTTCTGGACCCATTTAAAGCAAAATCTCCATAGACGTACCTAATTAGGTAAGATTATTTTTTCTTTTATATATAGGTATGCCATCTTTAATAAGACCTACATAGATAGACCTACTGATTAATTATTTTTATTTTTCCGGAAGGATCATTACACTTTTTTGCGAACGTTAATGATTGATAATTATGATTACGAATTATAGATTTAAATAAAAGATACCTTTCACGTTCGTCTTCATTTATTTTATTTAAGCTGCGCGTGCGATAAAATGTTCATGTTTTCGTACGTCGTCATTATAATTTTCACAATAGAATACTAATATATTTGTTAATTGCCGTTAGGTACATCAAAATTCTTTTGTGATGTTTGTGAACCTATCCGTAAAAAAATCAATGTTTTCGTATCATTACAAAGATACCAACCTTTCATGAATTCATTGACTGATAATATGGTAAAAGATTTGACATTATTGCCGATAGGGGCTAATAAGAGCATGGACATATCGTACCTGACTGATATATATCTTAAGTAGGTATATATCCTTGCAGTGTATCGACCATTTAGTATCCGTAATACAAGCCTCGTTGCTTAGCTCGGCAATAGATGGCGCTGTCATGTGCGTAAAGTTTTCTATTATAGTCGTCAATCACTTACATTACATGACATACGCTTGGACCATTAAGTACGTTTCTTACTACACAAGTAATTCGTTGTGATATTTGTTATGTTTTGGTTTTTTCTTATTATTTGACATAACTCCTTACAATGGGATGTTTCACGTGTCTATTTATTTTATCTGCCCTCAGAATAAAATCATTCCGTACGCATCGGTGTTTCAACGCACGCGCACTGTGCGTTTGTTGTGTGAATTAAAACGGGCATCGCGATCGCCAACGGACAGGTCACGAGTTGCGTTTGTGTGCAGTTTAATCACGCCCCCATACTGCATAGCGGTAATGGGATCAAAGGATTTTTGTGTACGTCTGTATTGAAATCTTTGTACACTTATTTGAAAACATTTTCGTCGTTTTTATATCAGTACTTCTAGTCATCGCACAGTGCGACCGTCGTTCTTCATTTTTATATTAGTACCTGGTTACATAGGCACTTATATAGTGCGACTGCGGTGCAAGAGGTCCTGGGTTCGATTCCAAGGTCGTTATAAGTAAGTGTTATAAGGTTTTCCTATGAAATTCTCAGTAGCATCTCGGAGTTTGGATCCGTGCTCGGTTGATGGCAACACGATTGCTTCATACTACACGGGATCTAACACATACCGACGATATTATAATTATTATGTACATTAGTATACCTCTGCCTTACCCTTCAGAGAGACGACTTCTCAGAGAGAGTATGATTAATCAATTAATTATTTATTTCTTTTCTTTTATAATATCACATGTTTGGTTAATGGAGTAAGTATAAAGCCTATAATAGTACATGCAAATTTAATTACCTAAGTCAATATCTCTTACATCATAAGAAAAATATAAATTTAGACCGTATCTCTTACATTATAAATTACAAACCCCACAGTAACAGTTTAATAAACTCTTATTTAATTTTACAACTCTTCTTATGCCTCAAAATCTCCACAGGGGTCATATACAATGTTTGATTACAAATATCACACTTAAATTCTTTAGCATTAGGCTTCAATTCCTTCGAACTTTTAGGCTTTTCAATTTCTTTTTTCTCTTCTTTTACTGAGCATGTGAACTGGGTGTGTTGCAGTCTTTCTACGGGGGATAAGCAGACACATAGCTCACACTTAGGGCATGTCCACGGTATGCTGTACGTTTCTTCATAGTTATTGGCACTCCATGTTGTGTCAACGACACTGGAAAGAAAATGGGAGTTAGTGATGACATAAGTGCCACGGATATGACGTCACTCGTTTTTAACAGGGACAGTTTAATTTTTGCAAGTTGTTTATGGAAGGTAATTGGGCATGCGAAGTTTGAATTTAGAGTTAATTGCGTAATCTATTTCGATTCATCTCTTGAGTTTCAGCAGTGTATAATAAGTTAGATAAAGAATATATCTAGCAAAATACGTACCAATTATAAACAACATTATCAGTAACATAAACACCCCCTTTCTTCTCATGGGGTCTACATACGAAGGTCTCGTCGAACGGGTTGGGGTCTACGCTGGGGTGAGCCTCGTCCCCCCCGTAATACATGACCTTGAGGTCACCGGGCATCAACCTCTTTATAGAGTAGTACACTTCACTCGTCATGTACGAACTTATATCGCAAGATAACTCATGTTGCACTTCATCGTATGCTATTTTTGGTAGGTTTTGTTTTTCTAGCTCGCTTTCTACCGTTTTTGTTGGGTTAGCATCTGAAATTATACGAATCATTTATTATATTATATTATTAATTCCTTAAATAAATATCTACAGTTACAAAGATGAAAAAAATTGTTTAATGGGCGCCTTATTAGTGTTGCCCTATATGAAAAGTATGTTTTGTAATACTGGCAACTAACGCGTGTTTGTATAGTACTGTATATATTGTCGAAGGAACTTTAGAATATGTCATTAAGATGGAGACAATTTGAGACCCGGAAATCATCCCTTAATAGGGCGAAAACGGGGATGGAAGTTTGTATGCGGAATAGATAATTTCTTAAAACAAGGTAGAAATAAATAAATCCTTAGTATATGCCATAAAGCCATCATTATAATAGTCTGTCCACACTTCTGTTCATACTTCGTACATATAAAGTGCAGCAATTTTTGAATATTTTTTAACTGCGGAACCCAAGTTTTAAAGAGTAATTTGAATACTACATACCTAAGAGTCTTCGGTTTATAAGCGCATCCCACCTCTGACGCAGTTTTACTGCCTTCAAAAGTAAATTTAATCCTGTATCAGGATATGGAAATTCTAATAGCAACCACGAGTCACATACTATCCTGAAAATGATTAAAAAGGATAATTATATCAAGGACACATTTCTACTGAAGTAGCACAACCATTTGTTTCTACAACAAATATAGATATTAAATCATCTCTACAAAAACTTTGTCTATGTGACATGCCAATAAAATTCTAATGCCTTCTGTATTATTTAACTAAGATATACTTAGTTAGTGAATGTTTTTGAATTTATGTAATTCTTTACGAGAAAATAAAATTCTTATCTTATTATCTATCATATGATTTACTGCTTTTAAAGTACTTAATGCGTTATCCATGTAATGTTAAGATTATTTAAAAATAAATGTACAAAATAATTAATAAATACCTTGTAAATCCAATATTAGTGTCGATGGAATGCGCTAACAACAACAGAGTCTGTGCAGCGGGCATGCGCATTGAGTTCACTATGTATGGTTTAGTCGTCTCTAGGAGAGATCTGAAAGTAAACACAAAATATTTGAAAAAAGAAAGAAAAAAACATTTATTTTCAAAACATCAGTTATTCATTCATTTAATCTACAATCACCAACAAATTTACTATGAAGGATCATGATTTCAGTTGAAAGACATCCACTGCAGATAATAGGTCTTCAGATTCAACGTCAGCCGGTCCTTGGCCAGTCCTATCCAGCGAATTCTAGCGACAGTTACCAGGTCTTCGAACACGTGGAAATCAATATTATTATTATTATACCTATTGCATGCCATAAAAAATGAACCAATTTGCTGGGGAATGGACCCAATTCCCCAGCACATTGGTTCATTTTTTATGGCAAGCAATAGGTATAATAATAATAATATTGATTTCCAAATAAGAAGATTTACATGGGTATGTGGTACACAATCACCTTAAATATAGTAAATCACTATACTTATGAACCAATGAGACCCAAGCTAAGATTAAACTTGTGTAATGGGTGTTAGGGCTTCCTCTCAACAGCGATCCACGGTAAAAATAAGGTATATCTTAATTGAATAATAGCTATTTAGCCCATTGTAAACCTTAATCTAACTATCATCATCATCATCATCATCATCAGCCCATATTCGTCCACTGCTGGACGTAGGCCTCCCCTAGTGAACGCCTAAACCTAACCATAATACTCCATTTACCTACCAAGTTCTAAAGACAACTTTCACGAGTCAAGTTTTTACTTACAAGTAGCACAATATCTGATGCTTGGCCGACACGGGTAGTTTGCTGTCGAACCCGGGAGGCAGGTCTGTCTGTATCTCTTCCTCAGTGAGCTGAAGAGTTCGCGGTTTTTTGCCAAAGTAAGACGTCGGGTGTAAAAACACGAAGGGCTTACTCCATGTATGGTACAGCTGTTCTGCTATAGACTAAAAATGAAAAAGATTTGTGATAGTTACAAAGTTCGTAGATTTTGAAAAATAATTTATGTTTATATTTTGATTTTTTGTGTGGAAATATTTATTTATCTATTTACAATTCGAAAATACTAGTTAAGATTGCCCTCAAAGTTGCAATGCTTGCAAAAAGTCGCTAAGTCACAAGTACTCGCCATACCATGTAACACCAATTGTACACTTAGCATGCAATAAAACTTTGATTTTGACTTTGACTTCGATCCGCGTAGTTACTTAAATAGCCACGAGCGCATTATTATTATTACTTTATGTGTACATTCATTTAAATGTATTAATTCTTGTAAAAAACTTGCCTTGTGGTGATTGAATCCGTCAGCCACTGCTACCTGTGGGTATAGCGCTCTGCATAAAACTACCTGAAATAATAATAATTAATGCTATCACATGTAACGAATTTACTTAAATAGTACGTTATGTGCAACCCTTATAAAACGGTTTTTCTATTTATTTGTATATTTGTCACGATTCAAACAATCGATAATTTTCCATAAACCTTTAAAAATAAACATTTGAACTAAATGGTGAACTCTTTCAAGAAGGTCAGGAGCGCTGTACTCGTAACCGGCGCGCGTGCATGACGAGATGTATGAATGTGGATGAGGCAATAGTGGTATGCAGAGATCGTAGATCGTGTCATTATATAGTTTCTGCCTACCCTCATGGGAAAAAAGCGTGAGTGTATATGTTTAGACAGGGTAGGTAGAATAACAGACCATGTTTCTCTAGTTTGGTTCAGCTTCACAGAGGTCGTCAGTTAAGAAACGATAGCCTGATCAGTACTTTTTTTGAGACTGTTTTTGTGAGACCTATTTGGAGGGCGGATATAATTTATTACTATACCTTCAAAGTCATAAGGTCCCGTCCACTAGAAGCGCTTGAACCAGCAATGAGCGATTGAATGCGTTGAGCGTCGTTCGTCATACGAAACTCGATATCTTTTATATCCATAATTTCATCATCTTCGTTCGTATTTTCGTCCACAATCTCCCAGGAGTCCACTTTGAGGCGTTTCTTACGTTTGGAATCGTGAGCTGCTTTCTGTTTGTATTGTCTGGAAATAAATGTGTTAGAAAATTAATAAGTTTGTTACTAAGTCGTCCCTTAAACAATGAAAGAACATATAGCGAAGAAACCTGCATATTAATTTGACAAATTGAGTTTTGACTGGTCGGGAAATCTGCTTTTTAATATTTTAGAACACCAAGAAAAGCCTGCCATATCTATTCGTATCAGTTTCATTCTACATTTGAAATTATTGATATAGCGTCGATATATATTGGTGTAAACTCCTTCAAAAAGGTCAGGTCCCAGTACTCGTAATCGGCGCGTGCATGACAAGATGTATGAATGTGGTCGAGGCAAAAGTGGTATGCAGGGATAGCGCGTGGCATTCTGTAGTTTCTGCCTACCCCCATGGGAAAAAGGCGTGAGAGTATGTATATGCTCACCGTCTCGCATCTTTCAACTGCTTCAACTGACCATGGCGCAAAGCCCTTTCAGCCGATGACATTGATTCTGGCTCTGGTACCTCCATTAAATTGTTTGCCTACGATCAATGATACACACATATATTAAAGATATAAATATCATTCTAGAAATCAAATAAAATAATAGCAGAGCTTTGTCTAGGTGTAGAGTTTAATTCTTCCAACGGAACCGGTACTAGCCGAGTTTTTCTTATTTGCTGTAGTAAGTTATATAAGCCATTTTACATTAAAAACAACAAGGAGAAATTATAAACAACCTTAAGCACCTGCAATAGACCTTTTATTCCTATAAAACCCTTCAATTTAAAATTTTCAATGTGTAATGAACCTTAGCTCACCTGTAATAAACTCCTAAGTTGTGCAGCAAGTTTGGTAAGCTCGTACAGCCGTTGTTCCTCGACGCCGCGGCGCCGGCACCACGCGCGGCCGCCGCGGCAGTCTCGCTTCTCCCGCAGCCACGCGCAGTACAGGGACAGCAGGGTCAGAGGGTCGCCATGGTCAGATTCGTCTGGTTGACGGGCATTCTAGAATGGGAGGTACGGGCATTCTTGAAAGACAATACGTACGTTTTGAAAGAGAGTAAAGTAGAAAGAACGAATTGATTTAATCCTATCTCAATGTCTACTGATATGACAGACAAGTAATGACTAAAAAGCACTTACTTTGACATGCGTTTGCCATGAAACTGAGTTCATTCACCCTGGCGCTGACAAACTACTATCCAGCTTTAGGAAAAGTAAGGCCTTGCCTCATATAATAGTCAAACTCATAGACTTTGGGCACGCGTGTAGCTCGACAGTCAGCTCATAGCAAGGGTGGACCCAGGGGAGGGGTGATGGGGGTCATGGACCTCCTCCTTCCCTGGGCTCGGTTTAAGTCGACCAGAAAATACACTTAATGATTAGAATTATCGACTTGGAGTCTGTTATGACTAGTCATCTGACCCATAGAGAGGCGGCACTAAAAACTATATGTTTTGTCATGGAGTGATGACTTGCGGAAGGTAGCTAGCAGTAACTGGCGGAGAAGAGCCTAAGATGGAGCTCTGTGGCGTTCACTAAGGGAGGCCTAGAAGAATATAGGCTGATGATGATGATGATTGTCTTGTACCGACCATCTCGCATTCTCACCTCACATTCGAAGTCCCGGTGCGCTCTTGTGGTATAGATAGACCGGATCCCCAGTCCGGCTGCTAGCGCGAGCACGGAGTCCAGTTTGTACAGCGGTAGGCTCGCGGCCCCCAACACTAGCGTCTTGGCGAGGCACACCTCTACAGGCAAGTTCGCTAGCGTACGACCTAGTGATGTCAGTTTCTCGTTGGAGGTCAATGCGCCCTAGGAAAGGACAATAATATTAATTAATTTTATTTCTGTTATGTATGTGTGTATGCCGCGTATTGTCCTTTATCAATAAATCAGTGCGTTGCTAACCAGCGATCATTTCACTTGTTTGCACCCCGTCCTTGTACGTAACAGATTCTTTAAAGTATTTGTGAGGACGACAGAAAAATATAATATTTATCATAGCCTCGAAATGGGTTATCATTAATTAATTACTAATATTAAACCTATCAAACCTACCTACCACCTACCTATTATTATATTAACCTATTGAAAAGGTGGCGGGGATAGACTGGATGAGGAAGGCGGAGAACAGAGTGTTATGGCGCAATTTGGGAGAGGCCTATGTTCAGCAGTGGACTGCGATAGGCTGAGATGATGATGATTAAACCTATCATAAAAGTAGACAGTAAAACTAAAACACATTTATTTGTATCACGTGTGGCAAAGAAGCCGACAGCCAACCTGATGGTAAGCGGTTACTGTAGTCTACGAACTTACGCAACACGAGGTGTCGCGCGATTCTGAACCTGTAAAAACTTTATCACTCCTCCACACATCAGAATCAGCCGATAATTATAAAATAAAATCACATTTTGACAACACTCATCAACACTATCTTACATTGCCGTTGTTGTTATGTCATAAGGATGCAGCAGAATATCAGCGTCAAGATATTAAATCTTGGCTCATTTTGAGCTGGACTCCTGTTTGGTGCCATTGGGTGAATACACTTTATATGTATCTTTTTTTCTACGTATTTCTAATTTTGTATGTGTTTGGTATTTCTTTTGCATCAAATAAATGAATTTTCTAACTTTCTTAATTCCAGGATATTTAGAAAACATACTTACATGTTGCTTAAGTTCCAACAGCGCATTCTCGATAGCGTCTTCGGGCGGTGCGTCTAAGAACGGGAACCGTCTGACGTCGCTGACGCCGAGCGAGCTCATCAGCAGCAGCAGCGACGCTAGAGGGACCCGGGACACTTCAGGCGTACTGAAGGCTTCCATATCGTTGTACTGCTGCTCAGAGTATATGCGGTAGCACACGCCGGGGCCTGGAGATGTATAATTTTAAATTGTGATGTGTAATTAACAAAAGCTGGGAGCTTTTTCTTCAAAGATCAAAAAGGTTACGGTGTAGAAAAGCATATCTATGTATACGTATATACGTGGATGTATGGACTATTTAGATGATATATGTATATATAAATGAAGCGAGTTCCACGATTTTTGCTCACCCAAAAACAGCTCAACATTTTTACTTTAAAAAAAAACATTATTAGCAAACCTGTGCGACCAGCTCGTCCCTTCCTTTGATCAGCACTTGCTTTGGATATCCAAAACTCTTTCAACCTCTGCATTTTCGTTGTAGAATCGTAACTCATTTCTTTCACCTAGAACATCATTGCACGTATTTTATACAAAAATAAATGAAAAATTCTACGCGAGAAATGTTAAAGTATATGCACATACGTAAAAAGGGCTATTATATCTATATAAATAAAAATTAATGTTGCTAAGTGCATTACTCGAGAATGGCTCGACCAATTATAATATATTTAATATACCTATTATATTATATTCTAACGAAACGAACGTTCGATTGAGTTTTCGAGTATTGTATTCGTATATGTAGCTTACCTTGCCTGAATCAACAACAAATCTGATGCCGTCAATAGTAACTGAAGTCTCGGCTATATTTGTAGACACAATGCACTTTCTTACGCCTTCTGGTGGGTAGTCAAACACCTGAAAAATATAAGTTCCTAATATCCAGACAGATATCGTCATCAACCTATTATTTTCCACCTGCAGATCCCCCTTGATTAGGCTATAAATAGTCCACCACGCTGGGCTACTGCGGGTTCGCAGACTTCACATGCTATCGAGAAAATCTCCCAAGCATGCAGGTTACCTATGTCTTTCTTCCCCGTTAGAACATTTGATAAATACGCACATGACTTCCGAAGTCAATGGTGCGCGCATTGGGTTTGAACTCACGATCTTTAATATCTCAGTCTGCTGGTCACACCACTAGGCTAACACTAGCTCTTATGATACTCAAAACAGATATGAAATTGTATAATAAACATATAAAGTATAGTTTTATTAAGACCGGTACTGGCAAAAATTTAAATAAATATAATATTACGAGTATATGTATATTCCATCTGCGTGCATGACTGACAACTAGTTTCCTACCACGCGTACTATGGTGATTGTCTGTTCACTCCGGAAACTCTATTTTTATAAGGGCAACTCTAAACATAGGCTTCCATAACTTACAAGAACCTTTTTATGAGCTCTCATTTTAACACAGTGCCAAAACTATAAATCATAACTTCACCTTATCTTGTTCAGCCAATGACAGACCACTGTGAAGCGGCAACACAATCCAGTTTTTTGACTTCTCAGCGTATTGCTGCGCCGCGTCGCATATAGCTGTGATCTCTTGTACACCGGACATGAACACTAAGAGGTCGCCTCTCTCGTCGCCTGCAACAAGATATACTGCATTATAACCTTTCCAATGGGCCAATCAAGCCAACTCTATCATCATCATCATCATCGACCCATTATTGTCCCACCAGATGTCCAGAATGCTGGGCACGGGTCTCTTTTCGTTTGAGAGGGATTGGGCTATAGTCCACCACGCTAGCCTACTACAGTTGGCAGACTTCACATGCTATCTGGAAATATCACGCTAGAGCCTATAGCGGGTTTAATCAAATTTATTATAACTTTGTGATATACTTACGTGGGTATTTACTGTCGATTAACTGCATGACCTGGACATAGGGCTGTGGGTCAAGCCGATCATCTCTGGTTGGTTTGTCTTCGATAAATATTGGCTTGTAGTTCAATTGTATGGGGAAGAGACGGCCTGGCACCTAGAAGTAATAAAAAGGTAAAATAATACAATGTTATCATCAGATTTTAACGTGATTTTCATGCTAAAGATTTGGTTTTTTTTTATATACGACTAATTTGACCAGGACTCGAACTCCAATCCGGTAGATTCAGATTCTTGTCTGGGTAGCTGTTTATTTTTTTAAGGATTTTATTGCAGTTATATTTTCCACAATCACGTTTATGTTATCGCATTTAAAATTGATTTTTAAATTGGAATTTATGAGCGTAAAAACGGCTGTTTACTAAAAAGATTCATGCATATAACGTAATGTGGTAATTAATCACATAATTGCAACAAAGAAGTTGAATTACATAATTGTATGTTATTTACCAAACAATACATGCAAAAATAAATCTTATACCTGTATCACAACGGCTGATTCTGCATTGAAATAGTCTTCAAACAATTTTATATTGATTGTAGCAGACATGAGTACTAGTTTGATGTCCTTACGAGTATGTATGAGACACTTCAATATGCCCAGCAAAAAGTCTCCCATTAGATGCCTCTCGTGAACCTCATCTAATATTATGACGTCATAGTTCGGCAAGTTTTCTGAAGACATCTGGAATTATTTATAGATAGGTTATTTATATTGTTAAGATTCGAAATTATAGACATAAATTATGTCCCACATAAGGAGGAAGAAGTCAACAACGTCAACGGATAAAATCAACTATTTTTCACTCCAAAATTATAATGGAGGAGAGGGGGCCACACACATGTATATGCATGTGTATTGTTGTGATCCATGTTGAGATCTAGTAATAATCAGAATTGGGTGACATTTTTGAGAAGCATTTCAATTCGATAAAGACCTCTTCCTCTAGTTGGCTTTATTAGTAACTAAAGAAATAATGAAGAAAAGCAAAAATGCATTACCAAAAGGCATTTTGATTCGATAAAGTCCTCTCTCTCTCTCTGTTCCATCCATCTCTTTGTCCTATTCTTCTTCTACCTACTCCTCATTGCTTTAAAACTTATTGCCTTAGTTACAAAAATTGGCCAAGCATTATAACTTTCTTAGATCACAAAGTACTTTGTTTTGTTTGATTTCTCAATGTAGGGTTCTCAAGTTATATTTTGGATCAAAATACTTTTGGTATACCACATTTATTTGCTTAATAAAGGCTACTGTACCTGACCTGTCTAAGCAGTAATCCTTCAGTGATGAAACATATCTTGGTATCCGCTGTCTTACTCTTTTCAAATCTTATCTGATAGCCAACCTTATTTTCAAATTGTGAGAGGGTTTCATACGCCACTCTCTTAGATAAGGAAACACAGGCTATTCTCCTTGGTTGTGTACATGCTGAGAACAATAGAATATTATTAGTTATATGCCTAAATATGTCCCCGCAGCTGAGTAAAGGACTTATTCATTTGTCTCATGACTTATATATTTATTAATACACTGAGACTATTCTCTGACATCATTCAACATAGCATCTATCTAGTCTAAAACTATTTCAAAATTATATAATATTTGCAATGATTCATTCTAGAACTATTTATTCCTAGATGGTGCCTATAACAATCACAGGCACAAAATTTAAACTAGAGATTTCTACCTAATATATTTTGGACTACATTAGAATTCCTAAAGTATCTTTGCTACATTAGTTGGGACTCACATATTTTAACAAGAGTGTTCTAGCACAACAATATAAGTGAATCTTAGACTGCAACAGGAGAGAAACCTCCACTAACTATGGTTGCCATAAATGTGGGGACCCAGACCAGGAAATTTATAGCAAAATAATACATTGGCATATCTAGGGTAATTTCAAATCAAGGGTTCTGGGGTTAAAAAAACATATCACAGATAAATTATTAACAGGACGTTCCAGACAAGCTTCAACTGAGACAATTGGGGGGGGGACACCTTGCTCAAACTGGGGATATGCAACCCTAGTCTAAACTCATGATCATCTTACCAATACTTTCAAAGCCAGCTTCATGCAGGTATTGAGGCACCTGAGTAGACTTGCCACAACCTGTGTCTCCAGCCACAACCACTACTCTCTCATTTTTAACAGCAGCTACAATTTCATTTCTAAAATGTAAACAGAACAATTTTGATTATCAATTATAATTATATTATTACTATGACATATTTTATTTAATTTTCAAGCACACAGAATTGTTACCATAACTTTTATAGTTGCAGAAATAAAACAGTAGAACTTATTTTAATAGAAAATAAAACAGATTTAGAGGTTATATTAAGTATACATTAGACATACATGAGTCTCTAGAATGTTATATATCCATTATTTAAAGAATGGAGTGTGTAAACATAGAGTATGATTTACAAACACCTACCTATACTTAGCTACAGGTAAATCTTTCTGAGCTTGTCGCAGTTTTCTAAGCTTCTCAAACTTCTCTTTATTCTTAAAATCAATGTAAATAGATACAATATTCAAAAATGTCCGAAACAATTTCTGGTCTAACTTCCTTCGATCTCTCTCATGGGAAACAGTGTCCACATATTTAATAGAAGTTGTGAAGTTAATACAATTAAATTTTGAAAACTTCTCCGTAGATTTTTCGCTGTTATCAAGTTCATTTTCGATAATAGGTTTACCGGCTTTCTTCAACGTAGCTTCGTATTTCTTTAAGAATACCCAAAAGTCGTCTAAGTTATTAGCAACAGTGTTACTTTCACTACTGTTTAAAATAATTTTATTTAATTCTCGCTTAAAGTTAGTGAAACTAAAGTCTTCATCGATATGTTTTGAAGTTGTAGGAGTAGGGCTTGTCTTACGGACTTTATGCCTTTCTCTATCCCGGGAACGTGAACGCTTACGTTTGTAATTATTTCTTCTATCAGGAGAAGGGCTTCTTCCCATTTTTTGTACAATAAAATAATCAGAAGCTCCCAAACACAAAAAACTCGTTTGTTGATATTTATATTTTTGACATTTGCGATTTAACCAAAGACTACGATTTAACACAGAATATAAAATAAAAACAGGATAAAACAGAAATATTCTCTTTGGCAAAACCGTCAATGAAATACCCACTCTGTGGAATTATTATTTCGTCATTGCTTTTCCCACTTTAACCACTTGAATTTTTTTAGAACAATTTAATTTGACCAAATCTATTATAGACACCAATAATTAATATTTTTCTTATTCTCGTTTATCTAATCATACTTCTAAAACATTGATCTGAACCATACTGCATGCCGTTAGGATTCAGTTTCTCAAAAGGCAAAATAATCGAAACGAACTAAACCCTATTTTTTATGAGCAGTTCGTTATCAGTTATCAGCCTTTCTGCATATAGGGTCAGTGAAGTTTTATTTATTATCAAATTCAGCTTGTGATAGCTTTTAACCATTCCAATAAAAAAATATTAGGCGGTACCTTGGACTTCTAACACAGTTATAAAGTTAATGTATAGATAATAATAGGTACCATAAAACAGACTATTCCTTTCTTACATTTTGTCGAGCTGGAGTATGCATTTCTTGAAAATGAAAGGTCATTACAAAGTATTATAATGACTTTTCATTTTCAAGAAATAAAACCATGCAGCAGTTGCAGCACCATTAAAGGAAAAAGAACTGATATATTTTTGCAATTAACATTATTTTAAAGTTGTTTACAGTTGAAAATGTCTTTCCATTGTCTAATTCAGTTTGTTTTTTAATTAATTTTCAAAACAATATGTAACACTAAAGCGGCACATCAACAGCTCGATTTGAATTGTCCTCAGTACATTGCTTAGCACATTGATACCCTATTTAAATTAAAAATTCCAAAAATGACTTTTTAGATGATTTATTCATAAGTTTCCTAAACTTATGTTTCATAAAATTAATACAGTTTCTTAGATTTTTCGAATCTAGCAATATGAAATACATTACAGATATCTCCTTCCTCATACATTTTATACTCTGTGACTTTCTATCGGTCTCTGTCTCGTCTGTCCCTCTATCGTCAGCAAACAGCATTTTTTATAATAATTTCCGCCATTACGTTCCGCCATTTTGCTTGATCGCGGAGTGAACGTAAAATTATTCTCATGTATTTTATCGTGGATAACTATTAGTTAGTTTAGAATTAGTGTTTCAACAAACACTAATGGCTTGCTTAAACACACTTAAGTTAGAAATCAAAACATTAGAACAAGTGTTTCCAAAAAGCCATGAACGGTTTCAGATAATGTCAGCCAGTGTCGACGAACTGACCTGCAGATTCGTTGGCAAAAATGGAAAGAAATATGAAATACATGCTAATATTACTGTAAGTACCCTGTTTACCTAATTGACTTGTGTGGTATAGAAATTAATGTTTTAACTATGGGGTGTGCTTATTGATTATCTTTAGCTAGGACAAAGGGTGGGTTGTTTATGAGGGCAGGGCTGTCAACAAAAGGTTTACGGAAGTGAATTTACATTTCCTCGTTGCAACTACACGTTTGTCACGTTTCTGTGAAAATTATTTACAAAACATTGATGTTCTTCACATAATCAATAGTCGCGCGTTGACGAGTTTGCGGGTCATATGTTTAAATGAGCATACGGTGCCGTGTCAAATCGCTGTATCGATCATTTCGGGCGCAGAACGTCATTACCACAGTGTTCGTGAATCATTACAGCTATTTTATAGAGAGAGTAACGTCTGTTTTGTTTGGATAACGGTAAATAGGCTCGTTTTTGGGACAAAGGCTCTTAGTCATCCTCTTTACCTGCTTTTTGTCATGTAGACATTTTGTTGGAGCCCATTATATTTTTTTTTTACTGATGCAACAATGCAGGCTTGGAAATGGAATGTACTTAGTGTCTCTACCAGAGTCATTCATTGATAACAGGTTTAGTGTGCATGTATTTTGAAACATTACTGTTTACTAGACCTAAGATGTGTAGTGTAAACATGTATTGTTTATGTACTATGTACAACTATCAATGATAATAATACCACAATGATTACATACTGTTATCAATCATTGCTACTTATTACTTATACATTAGCCAGGTTGAGGAAATAAATTTAGTTAGTATTTGATAACCCAATTATGACTATCAAATGCTTATGTTCACTTGAAACTTTGGTGTATATGAATGCATGGAACATCTTCCACTGTTAAATTGTCAAAGTGACTAAAACAATACTTTGAATTGATATTTTTGTCAATTTTTATAAAAACAACCAATTAAGATGCACAGAAAACAAATATTTAATGTTAGAGTCATACAATTTTATAATAGGAAATTTATGATTTTTAATTTTAACATATATACTTAGTGGGGGGCTAGAAAAAAACAATATAGGTACTTACTTATATTTTATATATTGTTGATGATGAAGAAAGCTTAGTTTAGTGGATTTTGAAAAGATTTAATTTTACATTTAGGTGGTATTCATGTCGTATCAACATTTCTAAGAAAAGCCAGCATGACAATTACATATTTCGGTGTTTTTAATTTACACTAATAGCATTCCAAGTTACCAAAAAAATATAATGTATGTATGCATCATGTATTGATTTTATAAGTGCATACACTAAGTCATATTACTGTCTATAAACACTTCATGTTTGCACTAAAACCATTCAAATGTGACATAAAACAAAGGTTGCCAACCATTCTGTTAAAAACAGTATTATATTTTTTTCCTGCTTGTTTATACTTTTTACTGTTCAATGAAAAAAAAGTATACAAAATACGGTTAAAATACCACTGGTATTTATGTAATTTTACTACACACTTTACTTAGCTTAATTTACTTAGATTTGAAAAGAAAATCAAATACTGTTTCGTTTCTAAAATACTGTTCATTTTATTTTTCTGACCTAAATATACTGTATTTCTTGTACAAAAATTTGGCAACCCTACATAAAACATGTTTCATTATTTTTTATGTTGGTAGTGTTCACATCCCTGATCAATTTTATATTTTTTTTAAAAGTTGCATATAGTAAGTAGATATGTCTGATATTAAAACATGCCATTTGTTCTTATATGTTTGACAATATAAATTATATTTGTTACATTAACAGAAAACTGAGATTACATACTTTTATGGGAATGTTGCATCAGTAAAAATACACCATTATTGATTCTTTTTTGTGTCATGGGACTGCAAGTAAGCTTTATTGCAAAATTAAAACTCGTTTTTAAATCTCATATGAATAGAAGTACAGTAAGTTACAGTAAGTTAAACTTATACTAATGTAACATTACTATACATATGTCATTGAGATTAGATGCTTAAAGTGCATCAGTGCTCTTTACAAGTAGATACAAATGTATGTAGGTCACTGAAATGCTGTTATGCATTATTGGTATGAAGTCACTTGAGCTTAACATGTTTAGTAATTGAAAACTATATAGATTACATTATAAGTATACAAACTATATAGGTACCATGTGTTAAATACGAATGTTTTACTAAAGTAAGCTGTGCAGTAATAAACAGTTATGGCCCGATGGTATAATTAGTGGATATTATAACATCTATTGTACCATATTCCGAGTGGAATTAATGTCAGTTGTGCATGCTTTACAACTGACACTAATTCCAAGTTACATGTATATTTATCATATGCTCAAACAGTGAAGGAAAACATGGAGACAAAATCTTGTATGCCTAAGAGATTATTTCATTGGTATGTGAACTTCACATTGTGAAGTCTGCCAACCTGCACTAGGCTAGTATGGTGGACTATAGACTATTCCCTTTCAAATGAGAGAAGACCTGTGCCCAGTAGTAGGATTGTGAATGGATTGATTATGACGACTGCAGTACATTTATAATGTTTGTTAATTTCTATCCAACCTTACCTTTTTTTCATTGACTTGTCTAAAGGTTTTATTTTTATGAATACTTTTTTGTTTACCAGGAGACATACCCAAACACACCGCCTGTATGGTTTGCAGACAGTGAGGATCCCATAGTTACAAATGCTGTCCAGATCCTCACTAACACACAAGGCAGAGATAACCATGTTATAAACCAGGTAAGGATATTACATGTATGTTAATAAAAAGTTTTTCTATTTTTTTTTATTTATATAAAAAGCTCATTAAAGGTAAATAAAAATAATTACAGTATTTTATTTCTATAAAATATTTAGTGTTATAAGGAATCAAAAGATCCAAAAATCATGAGAAATATTTAACATCTCCTTACATACATATAAATATCATCATCAATTTATGTGTGTCATTATTTTTCAGAAGTTGTGACTAACTTCCTGTTATATCATGTTAACATCTGGAGGCATGGTTATTTTTTTTATCCTTTCTTTTATTTTATATAGCTGTACATCATTTGCCAATTTAAAATTGTGAGTCATATCATTCAGGGACCCACCCACAAACAGAAAAAAAATATCCTATCCCTGCCCCATAGAATTCAGGCTTTTATTCCAATGTGACTGGAATTTATAATGCTTACCTATGATAAATAATAGTTAGCCTATCAATATTAAGCATTATTCAACGAGAAAACTGGCCTAGCCGTCTTGCATTAGGGATTTTTTCTGACTATTTAAGCTCCTTTTATTGACATTTAAATGCTATGCTATGATTATGTAGATTGAGCCTCTCCAAGATCCAGACTACCAAAACTTGCGTCATCAATTGTGAATTAGTGATTTACTTATGAATTACTCCTATTAAGACTTTCACTACTAACATAGGTCTTAAGTAATTACTAATAATTATGAGTCTCTGTCACTTGAATTAAATAAATAAATAAAATAAGGACTTCAATCTAAATACCTATAATATTATAGGTATGTAGTCGTGACGTAATATCGTAATGAAAAATGTTTCTTCTGTGAATTTTCTGCAAAGGGTTGCACGACACCGTACTTGATTTCGCTGTACAGAAATGAAAAATATGACGTAAGCGTAACCCTAAGAAGCCATGTTTACGATACAGTTGAGGAAAACACAAAATTCTCATTATTCGTGGTACGAAAAATAAAATAATATTTTAGTAATTGGGTACGATTGACTTTTAACCTTCTCCAATTATTGTATGTAAACAATAAACTATTTTTATGACACCCTAGCTGCCGCCCGCGGATCGACCCGCGTGGTAGGTAAATCCGTCGTTCAATCGTTCACCCGTCATGCTGGGACTAAGGGACAGGGATTCATTGTTATATATATGCATATAGATTCCAATTATATAACAATCAGATAATTGTTATATACTTGAGGCTAACTACCAGGGAATAGGTTTCAATTTTGTCTATCTATCTATCTTAAAGACTATCGTTTGATCACGAACTCAGGTTCATTGAACTCTGGTTGTACAAAAATAAGTGTCACCTACACATTGTGCAAATTGAACACGCCATTATACTATTTTAAACATTACACGTGTTTTATCATAAATATTCACATGTTCTTATTGTTTACTATGTATTTAACATGTAAATAATACAAATATGACTTTCTATCTCAATGACGAAGTAGACAAAGTTATAAGAGACAGGTTTAGTTAAAATAGGAGACATTAGGTAACTTATTAGGTGGGTGATAGATACCTAATCGAATATATATTTTTTAATAGGTCCTAAATTAATTAAAAATAAATTAAACTAACATTCGCCATCGACGCAAATTTTAATTTTACTTTTTTTTTTGTTGATTTAAAATTTTCAATGTTTTTCATAAAAAATATCGAAAAAAAAAACTTTAGTTTGATAAGTTTCAGTCTGAACTAGGTTTCCGCTAATACGACCAATATTTTCCACTTTGTGACGAAGTCTTACTGATTTGATAACACCTTATTACCGTATCCTGAAATATCTTTAAATAAACGTTATATTTTTCATTTAAATAAACAGCTTCGATAATTTTATAGATTTTTTTTATAATAAGGTGTTACAAGGTCGTTAATCTTTTGTTTCTAGGTTGGTATACTCTTGCGAGAACTATGCAAGTTACATGGAGTACCGGAACCACCAGATTTGGATTCTTTGTCTCTTCCAGTGCACCCCGCACCACAGCAGAGGTTCGTGGCAAATATTCTAAAATATTTCAGCCTCGCTTATATTGATTTTACAGTAGAATGCTTACAGGCACGTTACGAAAGAAACATGAAGAAATAGGTACTTTACAAAAGGCCTCCAAGGACTTAATCGATATTGAGAATAAACAGATTCTCAATTCTAACGGCTTATACATGCATGCAGGGATGGAGACGAGTGGACTAGGGACCAATATAATAAAACCAAAGCTGCTTGCACTTGTGTTGTACGACAATATTTGTTATTCAATTAACTAAGCTTTTCGACTTTAAAGACAACAAGAAAAAAACAACTGAAGATTCATATATGGTTAATATCCTTTTCTTTTAAACTGTATGATGAACAAAATACGACCAGTGAACCAATTGTGTTTATTTACCAAATAGAGATCGACTGAAAAGTATATCTAATGGGAAGTTTAATTTTATAAAGCAACATCTGTGCTCTTGAGACACACAAGACATTTAGTATAAGACTTAATGTCAAACATTAAAAAATAATATACGCGTCGACTTGAGAACCTCCTCCGTTTTATGTTTCGTCGGTTGAAAAAGACAATAGACAATATTAAAATTTATTTAATTTAACACATTTTTAGTTCAAAATACTTCGACAGTTTACAATCTATCTCAATGTATTATTAACTAACGGTTCATATAATTTTTAACATCACACGAATGAAATGTGATTTTCCTGAATCAGTAGAAATCTGAAGGAAAAGTTGTCAACTAAGTAAAAATAAAATCAACGTCAAAACGTGCTATTGGTATGAAGTTTTCTGAAATTATGACGAAATTAGTCATGATATTTTATTTTATTTCACGTTTTCACCACAAAAGCGGTCACGTTTTTGGTGTAAATTACATTACATACTTAGGTATTTATAATAGTAGTTGTAATTAATCGACATATTCATCTACATTTTTTTTAAATGTAGATCCATCTACATAATTATAATGTTTTAATCTCACCATTTCGAAATTTCGATGCGAAGAAGCAACGGTAATACAAAATTTGATTTATAAAATAATAACGTCATAGACAAAAAAATATATCGAATATTCTTTTAGCTATTGAAATCCTAATTCTTTAATCTATTATATAGTATGATTACATAAAAATTCAAATCACTATACCATCAATTATTTCGTCTTAGTATATACATCTTGCGTTGATGAAGTCTGGTTTTAAGATTGTAGAAGCAGTGACTATCATAGGAAATCTTTGTATCTTTCTAGAGTTCCAAGTGTAACGTCAAATGGTGCCGAATCTGGCACCGAAGAAGATGAGGAGATGGCAGCAGAAGAAGATGAATCTGAAGGGGAGGATGACTTGCCACTAGAAATGGTCGACGACGCTGGGCGCAGCAACAAAGTGAGTAGCCATTTATGTATCAGGTCTGTGATAGTTCCATCCCACGTTCAATACCACTTACTTCTCTAAGCTACGTGTGTATTTATTACATGTACATTACATTCAAACAGTGAAAGAAAACATTGTTAGGAAACCTGCATGCCTGAGAAATAATACTTATTTCCTACAGAAACTCTGGAACGCTTTATAACGTTTTCACTCCGGGATTTATCGATAGGTGTGAAGAATGGCGGTACTCACCCTAGGACATGCATTTATTTTATATTAAACACATAATAGGAGTTACTAGTTAGGATTTAGAGTATTAGTACTCCGTTTGCGAACTTGTTTGGTTCGAACGGTCGTAAAATGAATTAGTACCTAGTATAATTATTGATGCAATAACAGACTTCTAATAATTTAAGTTTCAAAATAATTTACAATGTTATTTAAAATATGTACATTTGTATAGTAAAAGGATCTACGGGACGAGATACAACAGGAAGAGCTTTATAGGATTAATATAATCCGTGCATTTATATAGTGTATTTATTGTGGTTGGTTGGCTATCAGTTAGCACGGTGTTGCTATCTATAATATCAAGTGAAAGTTATTTATTCTTACCGATCAATCAATATTATACGACAAAGTACCTATCGAGTTTGTCATCATCGTAGTAAAGTTGTTTTGAATTTAATAATAATAATAATAATAATAATATGTATTTTTATTACTCTTCCACAAAGGTAACTTACAGCTATATTTTTACAAGCATTATTTGTTAATCTCAACCTCTGTGGGAGACTGGTATCTGCACTAGGAAACCCTGTCACACAGATTACCAGGCCCCCCCAAGAAACAGCGTGCTAATAACTTAAACATAAACCTTTGTTAAGAGAAAAAGGCAATTCTTATGCAATAAACATAGCTTATGATAGTATGTGTATGAATAGTGTTGCATTGTAATATTATGTAGGTGTTTATATGCATGAATTTGTGTGTGTGTGTGTGTGTGCGTGTGTGCGTGTGTGTGTGTGTGTGTGCGTGTGTGTGTTCGCGAAAAAAAGTTGTTTTTTTTTTTTTTAAAGTGAGTTATTTTGGAACAATTAAAAGTTCTTCTGTAACATTGTAGTTACATTCAATGAGATACGACGTGAGAGCTTGCTTACACTTTGACTTAGGCATTGGGTATATATTTAGTATATAGTTTAGTTTATTGTATAAATATGACCCAAGAAAACAGTAATGACGATGAGAAAGTACTAGTTTATAGAGTGCATTTGAACAAACTTTAGATTTGTTACGTTTTTGCTTATTTAATGATGGGTTATAAATCATTAATGAATGGGAGCTACGATGTATTTTGCGGAATGAAGGGTGGATTTCGTTAAAATGTCTCCAACATGTGATTATACAAGGGTACAAGTTACTTGGGATATTCATTGGAAGAATTTATAGAACCTACATTTATACTGCAACAAATTATTTCCCTAAATATTCTAGGGAAATTCAGGAGCTTACGTATATTCAAATCGTCCCATCGTTTACGAAGGTAAGTTTTAATGATGGAGTGACAGGAATATTAAGAGTGAATAAAATATATTTCTATACAGTGTAAACACAATAGATCATTTTGCCAATTAGAAGGTTGATAAAGAGGGCCTTTCTGCCTAAGTAGGGGCCTCATAAGTAGTGTCTAGCCAGTTTGAGTGAATGTAGTGACAATAAAAAATGCGTTTGTGTTTTTACTAGTAAGGCTTTATGAGGGCGTTGAAAGTCGTAATTTATGTTAATGAGGAAAAGTACCCGCGAAGCCGCATTAAATGCACGTAACGTCTACCGTTTAGCGCATTTGATCAAACAGCAACAGTGTGAATGCGTCCTAAATGAAATGGTTTTATAAAGAAATCGAATGTAAATGTTCAAGTTCAACCGAGTTTATGTTTTGCATATGAAACTATGAATTTATGCGATCTTCACCTGCATTATCTTTAGTTGTTATTCACCTGTGTTGCGTTTTATGGAAATTATGTGTCAATGTCGTATTCTTTTTACCACAAATTGTATATTATTACATTATTAGCTTGCGAATTATATATGTAAATTTCTTAGTCACAATATTAAATACTGCATTTTTTACTGCACATTATTACTAGGTTTTTAATTTATAAGACGCATAAATACTTAGTATGGCCATGGTGGCTTTTTAAAAAACTACCCTGTAAATCAGAATCTAAGCTATAAAATAAATAATGTTGAAGTTATTCTAGTTATTGAAATATAAATTTGAACAAGACTGACATCAAGAATGACGACTCAGGTAAAATTTTGACCTGAGTCAGTATGCTGGCTTTTTATGTCACTTCTTTTTTGGGGCTCGCAATTCTTATCTTCTCTAATTATTACTCTTAAAAGACCATCAACCATCTAGTATCCGTAACACAAGCTTCGTTGCGTAGCTCAGAACTAGATAGATATGTCATAATGTTTTGACGACTCGGTGGCGCAGTGGCTGAGCAATCGGCTTGTGCGTCACAGGTTGCGGGTTCGATCCCCGCACGGAGCACATATTTGTACGTTCTACAGGTAGTTGTTCCGGGTCTGGGCGTTTGTGTATGTGAAAATTTGTGTTTGTAAACGCACCCACGACACAGGAGAAAATCCTAGTGTGCAACGTTTTAAAAAAAAAGCTAAAGCTAAATGTCCGGGTACATTTATTTATTATTATAAATTAAAATAAGCAATGTAAATTTCCAGGACGACATGGAAACAGAACACTTAGCGACACTGGAGCGGCTGCGGCAGAATCAGCGAGCAGATTACCTGTCGGGCAGCGTGTCTGGCAGTCTACAGGCCACCGACAGACTCATGAAGGAACTCCGGGATATATACCGCTCATGCTCCTTCAAGAACAATATGTATTCTATTGGTGAGACAAATTATATTACCAGCTTCCATCCACGGCTTTGCCCGCATGCCAATGTCTAAACTAGGTAATATACTACTACTACTAGCTGTATGCCTAATTCCATTCGAATCTGTTGAGTGGTTTTTGACAAAACAAACATCCACACATACATCCATACAAACTGTCACGCTTATAATATTAGTGGAAGTATAATAATAATTTAATACAACTACAGAAATAATACGAGGAAACATTAATTCCAATAGCCAACAGAAAAACTAAAAATATTGCTTGCATCTTTATGTGCAACTAGAAATATCGCCATGTTCCACTAAAATGTTGAGCGGATTGCAAAAAAATGGCGTTTGTTGTTAAATATTTATTTTATTTTGTTTTTAATATTTGTTGTTATAGAGTAATCTTAATTATAGAGAATCTTCGACTATTATAGCGGCAACAGAAATACATAATTTGTGAAAATTTTAACTGTCTAGCTGTCGCGGTTCTTGAGTTACAGCCTGGTTACAGACAGACGGACAGACAGACAGCGACGTCTTAGTAATAGGGTCCCGTTTTTACCCTTTGGGTATGGAACCCTAAAAAGGCAGTGAAATATTTTGAATTAGACCAATATGAAAAATATTCCAATATTATTCATTTTCAGAGTTAGTAAATGATTCCTTGTACGAGTGGAACATAAGGCTTCGCTCCGTGGATCCAGACAGTCCGCTGCACAATGACCTGCTTGTGCTCAAGGAGAAGGAGGGCAAGGACTCTATACTACTCAATATCATGTTCAAAGAGACATATCCCTTCGAACCGCCGTTCGTTAGGGTTGTGTACCCTATTATATCAGGTAATTGATTTAATCACAGTAACAAGTGTTAATTAAAAAACACGGTACAATGTGATGATCTTCGCCTCCTTCTAAATGTATTCGTCATATCGTTTCACGGAAAGCTACATCTCCTCCAGTCCACGTCACAAAATTATCTCTGACTTGCGCTATTAAACTGTCTTAAATTAAAATAACCTTATCACATAAGTTCACAAAAAAAATACGTATATATTGCATATATGTATTATATATATAATTTTCTAACTCAAACTCGATGTGCAACAAGTTTGGGATATTCTTTGTATGTATTTTAATTATTTATGTGTATTTCCACGTTTCTCTGATGAAAAATGAATGAATGCTTTTTTTTTCTTTCAATTTCCAGTAAAAACAAAACCGTGTATCAAATTCTATACCACATATTTTCAGGAGGCTACGTTCTAGTCGGCGGCGCGATATGCATGGAACTCCTCACGAAGCAAGGCTGGTCATCCGCCTACACGGTGGAGGCCGTCATCATGCAGATTGCCGCCACGCTGGTTAAGGGCAAGGCGCGGATCCAGTTCGGGGCCACCAAGGTGGTGTCGCAGACGCAGTACAGTCTGGCACGTGCGCAACAGAGCTTCAAGTGCCTCGTGCAGATACACGAGAAGAATGGTGAGATTGTGTATTTTTTAGATCACTCACTGTACCTATTCCTTGCCTTGGTAACCAAGTAGTATCTGACGACCTGATTAGCGCAGCGAGTCTGAGTTATGGATGTTTCTGTCTGTTTGTATTTGCAAAAAAAAAATTGAATATATGTATTGCATCAACCATCAAGTATCCATAACACAAGCGTCGTTGCTTAGCTCCGATGGCGCCGTGTCTGTGTTCATCATCAACCCATTAATGTCCCACTGCTGGGCACGGGTCTCCTCTCAATTGAGAGGGATTGGGCTATAGTCTACCACGCTAGCCTACTGCGGGTTGGCAGACTTCACATGCATCGAGAATTCTCTCAAGCATGCAGGTTTCCTCACGATGTTTTCCTTCACCGTTTGAGCATGTGATAAATACGCACATAACTTCCGAAAAGTCAGTGGTGCGTGCCTTGGGTTCGAACTCGAGACCTCTGACATCTCAGTCCACTGGTCATACCGCTCGGCTACCACAGCCCGTGTCTGTGTTAGGATATATTTATTTATTTATCCACTGTATGCTTACCGTACTAATGTTTTGGTTCGTTCATCGTCTACGCAGTTGAAGTTAGTGGATGGTCTCTGAATAAAGATTGAATGCAGCTTGAAATATTATTAGTGGTTCTAGATCGTGTGTTGTGAATATTTTCTACTTTAAACAATGTGGTGATGTTTCCTAAATCATAATACTATGTATTGCAGTACTTCCAGCACAGATTATAGACTACACTAAGTTTTAAAGTAATAGGTCATTTTGGTATGTTTTTTTAAGTTGAGTCTCAACACAATGAGATTAGTATGGGGAGGAAGAAAGTACGTGGCTAATATTAAGTCTTAAAAATCCTTCGTAGATTAGAATAAGTTTGAAAATTGCTGGTATTGTTTAGTTTTTCTGGAACAAATAAAACGGTATTAGTATTTTCCGATAAAGTCGAAGAGTGACTGATCATCCTAATACTTTTTTATATTATAATTACAAAATGTTGACCATTGATGACCTTCTGCTAATTTGGAGGCTGTAGAAATTGGGTGTGTTTTGTATAATGTTGTTATTGTTTGATTAATATATTTCGTTGTTATATTCCAGGCTGGTTCACACCACCGAAGGAGGACGGCTAATGCAGGCCATATCCCTGCCGTTACATTTAAGACTAAACGTGCAACATTGACAGTAACGCCCAAACAAAACAAACAACCACTCCAAATTTGACAAGTGATGAGTTTGCGTGAAACTTTACATTATGATTCCATTATGATGTTCGTTTTATTATTGAAACGCAATTATGTATGTGTTAAGTATGACTGAGGGACTACGTCGATATCTCGAGTATTCTACGTGTACTTTAATCGTTAAGTGCTATTTGTTCTGACGATGTGCGGGCGTTCGCGAGAGACTATACAAGACTTATAGGAAATGTTTAACTGTGTAACGTTTTTGTAATCATTAATTTTCTCAGAAAGAAGTTATCCATATGGTAGCCTTAGACGTTACTGGAGTGTAAAGTTGAAAAATTCTTTGCATTTCTTTTTAGTTATTGAAATAAAAAACCTGTGATTCTTACACTGTATTTTGTTTTTGGAAATCCTTGCTTTGGACCTTGTAATATAGCTTGATTTTAATTAAATGATACAAAATATACAATTTATCTTATAAAAAAGCTTTTACTCGTTTATCCATTATGTATAATTGAAAAAAATATGCTTATTGATCTTATTCATAACATCGCTACAATCGTTACATGAGATCTTTAATTTGATACTTTTTTACGTGACTGAACTAATCACATCATTCATTTTGATTATTATTATCATTACAGACATTATAGTTAATTATCATTAATTATATCCACCACATAATAACATGAACCTATACTATAATAATACCAGCGAAAAGGTTTTGTCGAATCGAATCTCTGTCATCTGTATAATAAGTCATTGTTACGTAGTCGTTGACCCTTTAAAGTTTTGACTTTTGATTTTGTTTTGTATACTCCATTAGAGCCTTCAGTCCTTCTACGTGTATTTCGCTTCCAGGAATGTTTATTCTTTTGCAGTAATCTTGTTCATGCATATTATTGAACCATTGTTTTAATTTTGGAAATCTGTAACATAAGATAGTCAAATTTATATCTCATCTCGCTTAAACGAAGGTGATATTTGTCCGTCATTCCATTTGGTAAACTTAATTCATTACCTCAAGATTTTGAAGAGTTGGTAAGTAGGACAAGTTACGCTACATAAGTTTAAAGATCCACAAACCTCTTTGCGTCGATAGGAACCAATCCATTCAAAGATCCCATCGTGGAAACTATACTTATATCTGCAATAGTTATTGCGTCGTCAGCCATATACAAATTCTCTGATAGATAATCTTCAAGCATTGAGTATGCGTCGATAATGTTCCTGATCATACGTTTGGACATCTCAGTAAGTTTTCCCCCGTAGGTTGGCGCCTGAAAATATAAAAAGAGGAATACTAAAAGACCACCATTTGTTACCACCATTAATTTATGATAATTTTTAAAATAAAAGGAGTTCAAAATCGGATGTTCTTATAAGCTTATAACACCTTAATTTATAACCCTGCTTTACGCGTTGCAAGTTTATTGAAAATAAGAAAAGTTATTTAGAAATCGAAAGTGTTATAATATAATTAAATTAAAGCCAATTCTGGCGGGGACAGAATGACCAATAAAATTGTATACAGTTATATAGTTCTGTACAATATATTATGATTATTAAGCTTGTGAAATAATACATTTCCACCTAAAAAAACGAAATTCATAATAATATTTTTTATCATACATATATACAGAGTTACGTTCGGAAATCACCGTCTCGGAAGTCTCCGTCGACATACATTCACGCCAGCCTAACTTAACTCCTACCAGTCTCAGAAACTGGTGCCTAGAGCGAGATAATAAATGGATGATGATTATGATTACCATGACAGCTCTTAGTCTTGGAAACAGCAGTCCACAGTCGAAGAACAGCCTCTGGTGTATCGTTGCGCGCTTCCTACTATCAGATGGGTACATTTGTGCATGCTGTGGTTTCCCATACTTGTCCAGTAAGTAGATTATTATAGCGTGGCTAAAAACAAAGACGTATGGATTTTTGGTGCTTGGGAAACAAGAAGTATAAAATTTATTCTGAGATGAATAAAATATCACCTGTCAGCTAACCAGAAGTCTCCTTCATCTAGCAAAGGAATGGTCCTCATCGGATTTTTCTGCAATACGGAGGCTCAATTTAAAGTATCTGTGGCTAAAGCTTGTAAAAAAAAACTTTTTTCCGAAAGTACAAAATACACTATTATATGCATCATAAATTTCATATTTTTATTTTAAATTTGTTCTCACCGTAGGTATTTTTTGTTTTTCCTATTCAGCGTAAAATCTGTTTGATTTTTGTATCTTCGTACTTCATTTCTTCATACAGAAGACAGAAGCATAAAATAGTAGGTAATACCTATTTGTTAGAATTTGTAATCCACAATTTTACAGCCGTTGCAAGAATGACTTGTAACCGGTACCTTTTTGTATTCTGGTGTATCCTGTTCCCGTGTTACTGGATTTAAATCCTGCTGGTTGAGGTTTAATCCTAAAATGTCGATGACCATCATTACAGCTCTGCCTGGCGGACTGGGATCGGCTTTGTACAGTATTGGCGGCATTTTATGTCCTGTGGGGTTAGGGAATGATAAAAGGATATACCTGTGCTAAATACATAATTATTTTGAAAATAATTATGCCCTATTTAAATTCCTATTTTAAACACAAGTATTCGATTTAAAACTGAAACAACTTTTATGTATTTTAGCGCGGTATATTGATATTACTTAATTAACCTTAAGAGTTTGGTGTTCTAATGTTATAATAACTAAAATCTACCCTACATTTTTATAATTATTGACATCACGATTTACGCAGAACGAGCTTAATGTATCGTTAAAATACAAATTGCCCTAATTGCCCTTGCATAAATTCTACTAGCATTCAATTTCATTGCATTCTGCGTAAATTGGATTGTTGATAATTGATGGTACAATAACCTACATAACTGTTAGAAATGATTATTTCGAGACACTCAACTCAACATCTACCGAAATGTCGAGTTATAAATAAATAATATATTTAATCTACCTACAAATATTTCGAAAAATCGTAAAAAGTATAATAATTCGGTACACTTTTGTTAGGGTTAAATGATATTTATTTTTGTAAATAATACATTTGCCTCATGAATTCCTTTGCGTTGAATTAAAAAGTTAATCTCGCCTTGGGGGTTTTGAGATAAGGACGGGAAGAAAAAAAAACAAAGGAATAAGTGATGGACAATTTGGTCAGGATAATTACTATTTGTATGTACTTTTCTGGCTGTGTAATTACTTAATGAATTATCTGTAACTGAGTATAGTGTCGATTAATAAATATGCCAGTGATTAATGTTTATATTTTATGATAATTGGATTGAAGGCTAAAGTTTTATTATATTGAGTTTAGTGTAGATCCTACAATCCAGTTTGGTGATGAGTATTACACTTTTTACGAATTTTATCTCGAAATATTTGTAGGAAGGTACCTACCTATATTAAATATCTCTAAATCTATATAGTGTAGATACGTACATCTAATAAAAAAAATTGTCGTTGGATTAGTTTCAAGGATAATTTTTTAGACTTTAATTTTAAGACTTGACCTTTGGAACAAATTAAATCTGTACCTATATAAACAGTGGATAGATAAAGTTTGATTAGGTATTCAATATCATGATAAAATAAATGGGTAAGTAACTAACAAGTAATCCTATTAACCTACACTGCACAAAATATACACCACTCGCCACGTTTTAGTTTCATAAATATTACAAAGTTTTTATTGACTAAAAAACTCAAACATCTAGGTTATGTTTTTAACTAGATAGGTAATTAGGTACTTTACCTACATACCGTTAATATTTATGAATAAAACTAAATCATTGTTCAACGCTTTCGTGTGTTTCTGTCTTGGTTTCTGTTCTTTAATTTGTCCTAAATGTCTTATCTATCTAATTTGTCTAGGTACCTACAACAACAACAAACAACCCACAGAGTAAGTAATTTGACTTTAACTTTACCTATATAATGTAATTTGTAGTTACTACAAATTCAATTTACCACGATAGAAAAATAAAACAACTTCGTTTTCACAACACAGAAAACAAACTCCGATTAGTAGCTATCATTTATCATAATAATAAAATTTTACTTTTTATTACGGTCTTTATCAGGCCTGTTTTTGCTAGCATTGCTGTACAGCTGACATATTAGTACATGTTAGTACCATGTGTTTTGACTAGATAGCAGCACGGTCGAACGAAAACAACGAATCATGTGTGAGTGTGTGTGTGTGTGAGTTCACTGGCACTATGACTAGATGTTTAGGTATTATCAGGATGAGGTAGGTTACTACTGCTACTAGGTTCAAAAATGATGGTGTTGTAGATAATTGTAATTTCAGTGCCTAATTGGTGCGATACGCATAAGTGAGCTAAGTGTGAAGTTCTGAGTTCGACTCCCAGTTAGAGCAAAATAAAAGTTCTATAAAATCTTCAGTAGTAGCCCGCAAGTGTGCCTGGTTAATGTCAAAAGGTCTGTATATAAAAAAAATACCTGAAACTAAGTAAGTACATCCAGTTTACCCTGCCCAGACCTTGGGTAAGTTTCGGCTTATTAATGGTATTATTTATTAGGTAAATGTGAAAAACAAATCTATTAATAAATTAGGTAGTTAGCAATGGCACGTGTAAATGCTTGAGGTCAAGTTATTATGATAGAATTTATTGGTTGTTAAGACTTTCGGAGCTTTTATTGGAGACGTGACAGAAATGGTACCTACTTAGTTTTAAGACTACGCTCTTATCTATCCATTTATTGTCTCCCAGCTGACAAGGGTCTCCTCTCATCGGCGAGGTATAGGTAGGCTCTATAGTCCACTACAATACCCTGCTGCAAGTTGGCAGACTTCACACGCCACTGACAAAACCTCTTGGGCACGCAGATTTCACCTATGTGATAAAAATACATATAACTTCCAAGACTGATGGAGACTTGCGATCAAACTCAAAGGGTTTTTGACTTCAGTCCCTTAGCCTATCACAGTTTTTAACACGAAATAGATGGCTACTGTAACGCTGTTATTCATTCATGATTACAATAGGTACCTTCTAATGAGAACAAAATACTAATACACCAAGTTACTGTACCATAATATGCTTATTTGATGCGCATTCAACGTGGTTTTATGCTTCGTTAAATCAACGAAAGGGTGTTCGAATAATACAGTACAGCTGTGCTGTATTATAAAAACAGATTTGAAACAGATTGTTTTTATAAAGAAAAGTTTATCGAATTGTCTCCAGTGGTATCATAACCACCTAATATACCTAATATTCTCAATATCAACCGAAGTTACAACATATCAGTTGTGGGCGTGTAAGTATGTGTACTTACACGCATAATTATGTCTAAAGTTTTGATATGGGGTGGAGCAAAAACAAACATAAAAAGAATAATAAAATATTTAGGAACAATGTAAATAATTTATGTGAAGTATTTAGCCTATTTTCTTGGCGATATTATCGAATATTCTCAAGGAATAATCACTGCTACACGGTGATACTAAATCAAATGTTTTTCAAACAGTGATAATGCGTACAATGACATCTCATTGTGTGAAGATTCGGGTCCTCGAAGGGTGAATTGTAGCTATTATAAAAATACCGATAAAAAGAAAAACATATTTATTTTCAAATGTTTAAAAACATGTGTTGTTTTTACCCACTGATTGAAGCTGTTTGTTGTCAGCCAATCAGCTTGACTGTTTTATTATGTAGGTGCCTGTGAACGCGAGATGTTTGCATCAGAAATGGCGTAAGGTTAAAGTTTAATAAACCACGATAATATATGTAGCACTGATTTAATTAAGAATTTGCGAAATCATAAATTTTAACAGACTGATGATAACTGAATTCCTAGGCTGAATGGTTCTTACATTTATAGCACGATTTTATTATTCTTAATTAAATAAAAGGAAATCATTCAGAGCAGTTTTGACTAACATAATATCATATTACTATTACATAGCTGCTTTCACGTGGAACAGATAAAAAAAATACAATTACGTGCCTACCTACTAACAATTATTTCCATTTTCTCTGACCTTGAATACATTGAAGGGCTCCAAAAGTAATGTACATAATTTATATCCTGAATTCAAAGGATAGATATTTATGAAAATGTAGCTAAAAAGCTTCCAATGAGGTGTTTTAATCAATTGAAGCTTTCTTTTGTCAGTAATTTAATAAAAGCACTTAACCATCTATAGGCGCTAAAATTTAACATGTCTTTTAAAAACTATTTATTTATTTAAAGGTCACCCAGTGAAAGGGAATTATGTAAACATAATTGTAGATTTTATTCGCCATTCATGATAAATAACAAAGGATTTAAATACAATAACACGCTATAGACGTAGACTAATAATAACATAACAATGAGAAATAATGGAAACTTTTCTTAATTTGCTATGCAAAATAAAATAGGCTAATTACATCTTATATGCTATAATTATACTAAAATCTAATAAGGTACGTTAGTAAATAGATACGAGACAGATTCGGCGTAATGTGTACGTCTTATAGCTTCAGCGAGCATCACAGATATGTCAATAGTCTGGATCTTAGAAGTCATCTTCATATTATTTTCCTGAGGGATTGTATTTGTCACCACAATCGCCTCAAGGCATGAGTTATTGATCTTATCTATAGCATTTCCTGCAAATACGCCATGGGTTAGTATAGCGTATACTTTACTTGCACCAGCTTGATACAAGGCTTCGGCTCCCTTAACTATTGTGTCGCAGGTGTCTGCCAAATCATCAACCATGATCGCTGTCCTGTTTGTGACAGAACCCACAAGAACTGTTGCATCACCTTCGTTAGCCCTTTCTCTCTCCTTATGGATAATAGCGAAATCGATATCTAATCTATCAGCGATAGCAGTCATTCTTTTCACGCCCCCAGCATCGGGTGACACCATAACACTGCTCTTCCAGTCAGGGATGTTCTCCTTAATCCATTTTGTGATAGCCGGTTCAGCATATAAGTTATCAACGGGGATGTTAAAGAATCCTTGAATTTGTGACGAGTGTAAATCAATTGTAATGACGTGGTCAGCACCAGCAACTGATATGAGATTGGCAAGTAACTTAGCTGTGATTGGTGCTCGGCTCTTTTCCTTCTTGTCTTGCCTGGAGTACGGGAAGCAGGGGATCACTGCTGTAACTCGGGAAGCGGACGCAATCTTGCAGGCGTTTATCATGATGAACAGCTCCATAAGATTGTCGTTGATCTCTCCACAGCCACTCTGTACAATATACACATCCTCGCCTCTTACTGATTCTCCAATTTCAACGTTAGTCTCCTTGTTGCTAAATTTCTTTGTCGTAGCTCTTCCCAAATCAATGCCAAGTCTCGCTACAATTCTCTTCGCGATATCTGGATGCGAGCTACCGGTAAATACTTTGATGTTCGGCATTCTTGCACCTGGGTTATTGAAACTCCTTTTACGGTTATCTTCGAGGGGCTCCGTCAGACTTTGCTCCGGTTTCATTAGATCGAGAGTGAAGACTACCTTCACTGGACGCGTACCAACTATGAATAAGCTGTTGTTTTATATAAATGGAGATTTATCTTAGTTCACTAACAGGTCAGTTCATTATAATAATCTATGTCCCCCACGGTCTTATCCATATTTCAGTAAACACGTTATTATAAACACTGAGCGTTACTTGTTTGTTAAGACAATATATTACGTAAAAACACTGTCTATTACGAACGCGCGGGCTGGAATAGTACGGCACATAAGAAGTCTATTTTATTGTGTTTCAGATAAGGGGGTCGTATTGTGATCTGCTGTTAATTGCATCATTGCCGATAAAATTATTCCCTACTCGCAACAAACCTGTTTATGCGTTGGCATGGATACATACAACGATCGATATAGTTTTGTTCTTCTTGCCAAAAGTTTTAAGAATTTATAATGTATCTACGTAAATAGATTTCTGTTCATAGGCACGTTTTGTTTGAAAATAGGACATGCTGCGGGTGATTTTTTGATGACACAACTAATTAAAATATCGTATAACTGGAATCGCTAATTTGTTCTTGATAGCTTAAACCTCCATAAGCCTTAGAATCTTTTTCTTTTAAAATTAAGTAAGACTGACATTTTTTCAAGAAAATTGATATCAATCAAACGTTGTCTTGTTTTATTACACCTTATTATTAATATATTAATCAATTTGTAGCTTCAAAGATACTAGCAAAATATACTTCATATTTTTTTGTAATACATATAACTAAATGATTTATATGTATTACAAAAAAAAAATAGTATCGATACCATTTTTAACAGATTAGACCTATTAGTTAAATTACATTTATTAATTATAAAAAACAGTTAACACAACACAGGTGTTTTAAACTATGTGTTAACTTGAACAGGATTTTGTATTTATTGATTGAGCTCAGATAATGAGAATGAAATTCATTATTAATTTCCCTCATTATTCCTCATTAGACCATTTGTGATTCCCGGGACTACGAGACGTACAAGTATTTTTGTGGCCTTTGTTGAAGAATCTTAATTGAGCTGATTTCTGGTGAAACGTATTGGAAAAGGGTTTGTTTTGTAAACATTTACATGTGTTAAACCAAAAATTAAATCGTAATAATTTTTACGTTAATTTCAGTCTTAAAGATAGCTTTTTTATTTCTTTTAATCACACAGATTCACTTTTGAGCAGTTAAATCTTAGAAATTAGTAAAAAAAATATTAATTCTTAATAACTTAACTATTATCTAGTGATTCTAGCGTCATTAGTCATAATCACAACATTGTCAATTCACATTATAACAATTTTGTTTCATGATTAAATAAATAGTTAACATACTTATAAATCAGTCTTCTAAATACTCAATTAACACATTAATTAGACTTCTTTGCTGATTTAATAAAATAGGTTTTTAAAAATAGCGATACAATTATTTGAAAATAAAAATGATTACAAACCAATTTCAACAATCTTGTCCCGTCTCGAGTCTCGACCCACAAGTCCCGGGGCTCGAGACAACTAAAATTACAAATAGTCCCGGGACTGCGAGACACGAGACGTCCCGGGACCCAAACCGTAGTTCCAAATCAAGACTATTCGAACACTGACTTTTTGGAAGTCATGTGCATATAAATCATGTTCAAACGGTGAAGCAAAACATTGTGAGAAAACATGCATGCTTGAGAGATTTTCTCGATAGCGTGTGAAGTCTGCTGACCGGACTAGGTCAGCGTGGTGGACTATAGCCTAATCGTTCTCAAATGAGACGATACTCGTGCAGACACAGGACAGCGGTCAAACAATAATTGGGTTAATGATGGAAGTGAACTGGGCGCCTAGTCGAAAAATTTTAGCTTATAGTCGCCTTTGATAGTATCTGAGTTATAAATTAAAATAAACAGATAATATAAAAGAAACTATATAGTTAGGAAATGCAATTATAACAAACTGCTTATCCTACAAATAATGCATGGAATTGTAATCCATACATGATTTTAAATTAAATTGTGAAAAAACTAATACTCAAAAAAAAAAAACGAACAAAATATAATACACCTCAGCATAAACACCATATATCAGGTGACGATTCGATTAGCGTAGCGGTATATAAAGGCTACCTTCTGTGGTAAAGGAGGTCCTGGCTTGGAATCCTGGTCGAGGTTTGTATGATGAGCATGGACATACGCGTATGTACCTTATGTATTTGTACGGTTTACGTACACTTAGGTATTTTTAGCTGAGTACACAAATCGACTGCCTTATTTTAAATCGCATTAATTTAAGACAATGTGCACTATAACTGGCCACCGGACATACATGTGTGAGAATGACTCTATAATACATAATATATTGTTTACGTGACTTAGTGAATAAATTGTGACATACTAAAAAGGGGAGTTTTTCTCAAGCACACTCACAACTATCAAACTACCTAACTACAGTCTAATGTACCGTTCACGACACTGTACAGTATTGATTTAAAAAAACATCTATGTCGCGTATCAACCATCTAGTATTGTAACACAAGCCTCGTTGCTTAACTCGACACTACATGGCGTTGTGTCTACTATTTAAGGTTGTTTATGGCAGCCTATAGGTGCACTAACTTCTATAAAAACACTTATCACCGTTTCTTTTAATTTAAAGATCTTTAAATACAAAACAAAATTATTTAAAAATATTTATTGATACTACGTGTCTTATAATAAAAGGACTTAATAAATAATACTGGAGATATGAACAAAATTGCAAAAATATGTACACTGATATAGTTATTTTCTCAATCAAATTTATAAATTAAACTACAAATTCAAAAACAATTTCATCACTGGATTGCAGTTGGCACAAGTCTATAGTGGCTCTAATTAATCTTTGATTATCATAATTGTTTTTATGTTTATCTAAACCATATATTGCTATTTCACTAATACTTCGAGCCCATATAGCTGCGTTAGGATTACAAAATACTCCAAAATCTTCTCCTAGAGCAGTTATTTTTAACTGATTAGCATTTGCTTCGAATATGATTGTTATCTCTTCCGTCATATGAAGTCTGCCTGTAGCATTGCAAGTAGTAATTTCGTGTGTAGTTGATTCTGTCGTAGTTATCATTTCATCTTCATTTGTTTGATCTGTTGCTTCATCAGTAGTACCGATTACAATATCTCCATCAGTAGCACCTACTTCTGTCGTACTAATATATTGATCTGATCCTGTAGTTAATGCAGATTCAGTAGTACTAGTGGCTTCAATAGTTTCTGTTTCACAATCAAGGGCAATTATGATTGAGTATGCTGATTGAAGTCGAGTTAACTCTGCAGTCAGCTGTACGTTCTGAAAGAAAACGTTATGTTCCCAAAATTAATTATATACAATATGACAACTCGATAGGCGCAGTTGAGTGATCCGCACGTAGCAAATATTTTTACGATCTACAGATAGTTGTTTTGGGTCTGCATGGGCGTTTGTGTATATGAGAATTTGTGTTTTAAAACGTACCCACGACGAAGGAGAAAGAAGAAATCCAAGAATTAGGTCTTATTAGAAAGAATTCGTGTCGTACTTTCTACACAAGCTTCTCGAAATAGAAACAAATCATAAATATATGTTGACCATGAATAAAGTAGGTATTCGGGTCAAGGTTACTCATTTGCTATCAATTGATCTTGCTAAGATTTGGGGTAGTTATAATATTATATTTCCTTGACCATATTTTATGTACAACAAAGGAGGGCTGATACGTATTGGGGGTGATAAATTTTTTGGGTAATATCGTCACGTAACGTTTATTTATAGACTGGCAAAATGAAATTGTATGTGTCTATAAATATTGATCAGCCGAAATACAGTATTACAATATTGGTTGGATAAAATAATAGTGATCTATATCAAATCAAATCAAATCAAAAGGTTTTTATTTCAAATAAACTTTTTCAAGCACTTTTAAAACGTTATGATTCTAGTTGCACGGTTCCAAAAAGTCGATCTTATGGAGAAGAACCGGCAAAAAACTCCATAGACACTCTTTTAAAATAATGGGTATTGAATACAATGTTCAGGCAATGGTGTGTGAGTGCGATATAGTATTATAAATGCGAATGTATGTATGTTACTTCTTCACGCTTTATCCGATGAACCAATTTAGATGAGGCATTGAGATAGTTTGAGGCTCGGACATAGGGTATTTATTGGCCTGGAATCATCCCTTAAAAGGTCGAAAAAGGGGGTGGAAATTTGTATATGTAACCGATAATCTCTTCAAAAAATCCTCCGTAAGAAATAACTGAGCATATTTATGAAAAAGTAGATTGGATAACACTACTTTACTAAGCAGACAAAGCCAAAGTCGCCGAAAAAATCTAGTATATGTCTTTGTATATGGGTAAGTACATACAATTTCTAAACTGTTCGACCTTGCTTCCGCGAAGGACTTACAAAATAGTTTTTTGATAAATACATAGTATCACGCTTGTTTAGCGTAAGATTTATGATGTTGGTTCTATTATGACGAGTAAAATATAGGAAAATATTAATTAATTTTCTTTATTACTTAGACCGTCGTCTGGGTACCTATTAATCGTGTGAAAAAGCGAAGTTGGCAGAATATTAATTAAGTATTGGAATAAATTAATGCTTTTTAATTATATCTTGAATCAGTTTGATAAATATATAAATATTTATTAATTTTATATATTATTCGTAACATTCCTTACCTTCTGCATAACGATAATGGATCCACTTCTCATTAACGTCAAGAAGTCTGTTTCTGTAGTACTCATAGTAACTGCTTCTCCTTCTTCAGCATCTATCTTCAAACCACTCCAGAATTCAAACCATGACCCTGGAGGCACCCAGAAGTGAACATGCGTTTGGCTTGGTTGCAGATTCGGAACTATCAATAAATCATCTCCAACCGAAAATTGAGACAGCAAATCTGTAAGATTGTGAGATGTAGGAAATTGGTAGAACATTGGCCTTAGAAGTGGACCATCTTGGAGTACCGTGTAGAAGTATGGTAATAGACTCATTCTTCTAGTCAATGCAGTGATCATATGCGTTCTATCAGTACCAACAAACGATAAGGGATCTCTCAGAACCTCTTTGGAATGAATCTTAATCATTGGCATATAAGTTGCTGCCATATACCATTTCGCACACAGTTTTATTTGTGTGGCGTTATCAAAATGCTCTGTATCGCCGCAAACTGGGCTTGACCAATACCAGTGACCAGAAATACCTCCTAAACTAGCATCAATCATTTCCTTTTGTAGATTAGTCCAAGATGTGGGCACATTCTGTTGGTTTAAAATAATATTGCCGTTCATCCATTGACTGGTGGATTGAGTTGGGATTGGTCCTTTGACTTTTTCGAATGCAGCGGCAAATTGGTTTCCGTATACGTTGTGTGTGTAGAAATATTTTTCGCCGGGAAGTTCTGTGTAGCCTGTAATGTCCAATTCTGATGTGATGTTTAAGACGGGGCGAGTGGCATTCCATTGTGGTGTGAGATTGAAAGCGGCTTCAAAGTTCTGGAAACAATAAAAAGATGTATTTGTTAAAATTTGTAGACCCGATTTTTTTAGCATTCATTTTAACTCTATTAGCTGTCGCTTTTGATACTATTTAAATGTGGTAACTTAGATTACTACCTGACATCTATCATATTAAAGAAAATAAAACTGTTATACGAGCGTTGAATTTACGATTTATAATTTTCTTATTAGTATCCTATTTCCAGAATCATAAGATCCATTCCAGATTCCTTTACCTAAAAATATAGAAATGAATCACGTAGCTACTAACCTTGCTGAAATACGGCAAATATCTTTGAATTCCTTCAACCTCCTTTTGAGATTCGTCTAAAGGCCAATTGTTTTCTAAGACAACACCATCAAAATCAGTATTGTATACCCATAAACTTTGCATGAACTCTTCGCTGACATTGTCATAGCTTGGATAAATGACTTCATATTCTCCTACCACACCTTTGTATACGTCGTTTGATTCTGAATCGCGGAGATTGTATTGTTCATACAGTTCATCATCAAAGCAACGCTGTTGTTCTTCTATTCTTGTCTCAATTTCATCCTCCTTATCTTTCATTGCGTCATCTTCGGTTTTAGGCGGCGGCGGATGTCTATATCTTATCTGTAAAATTAATCATTTATTAAGACCTCCACTCTTGTATAAAGCATACATTTTATTTAGTCTTATTTCAAGAGTGGAGCTCTTTTGCCCACTGAGTTAGAAAATAAGGTAAATATAAATATTGTTTGATATAATAAATAATATGTCTGCGATGCAGTTAGAAAACTAATAATATGCGAAGCCTAAATAAGATGAGAAAAATAAACAAATGTAGTATCTGGTTAAGTAGCTCCGTAGCAACAAGTATGATAGTTTTGGGCAGAAAGTTTGGATGTTTGTACATGTCTTTGAATGGACCTACGTTATAATTAAAAGTCTAGACGTGAGGAACGTTTAAAGGCAAGATCACGTAGTTTGTCACTCGATAACACGATATCCGAACTCGTCGATAAATAACGTAGTATTGCTTAATAACAATCCTCGGTCATTAAATTAGTTTCTAGTGTAAAGTTTGAAAAGGTTCATTCACACGAGAGAGTTACTTCTGGCAAGATTAGTAAGTGATATTTTTCAAACGACAAGTCCCAATTTGAATTTACTGTTGACAAGTTTGAACTATTTCATCTCAAACAATGATTATTATCATCTATCTGAAGAGGTTTTAACAAAGGCTGTAGTCCCTTGGGAAAACATCGGCAAAGCGCGATGGTAGGTATACCTGATGATGGTAACCGTTTACCATCAGGCATGCCTTAAACTTGTTTGCCGACCTTTTGGACTACAATATATATAAATATCTATAACTCTATACTTATGTATTCGAGTCGAGTAACTTGAACTGTGTGAACGAGCATTTAAATTGATTTTCCAATTTACGATTATAGTTTCGTAAATCTGAAATGAGTATGTAATGAATGAGTACAGCACAGACGACGCAAAGTAACTGTAATAATATATGTATACTGTTATGAAATTATAGCGTAATTACCAAAACTGTTTAAAATAAGCTTTTGCTCCGGCCTACCTTCAACCTCGTTTTAAAAATAGAAACCTATCAATGCCCGTGTTATTTGTTAGTATCTGGGTATATCCAGATATACCCTGATACTAACAAATAACACGTTGTACGATATACCTGGGTATATATGGGTATGTATTGCACGCACTGATTACAAGTGGGATCTGATATGTGAAGCACGTACACTCAGGCAACACGGTTGCGACTCGCTACGGTACGCTGCTTCTATTCTCTTACCTGTAGCATGTATTCCGTACCTATCTAGGCTGCTTAGTATACCTAAACATATCTAAAACTACTCTACTATAAACATGAAACGAACACGTCAGAAGTGAAAACTTTTCTTCACAAAGTTAGGTATATTAATTATGTATTTACAGATATGTATACCTTCACATATATCTATGTATCTGAGCGTGATGGTCACGTGAGTTCAGTGCTTTTTCCCCATTTCATACTGCCCAACGTACCTAAAGAAGTTTTCTAGTTAATTTTTCGAGTTTTGCAGATACTCAAAAACAGATTTTTTTTATATAGAGAGATTAGTGTCGATTGATTTTGATCCAAACTCCCCGATAATCCGAGGTTGTGAACAAAACTGTAACAGCTTTTATAATCTATCGTAGGTACTCTGATTACTCTGTTATGATTGAAATCACTCATCCAATTAGTATTTTTAAGAAGCTGGGCTTAACGGCTTACGCAAAAAATGGAATTTAACAGTAAAAAATGTTTAACAAAGTCCAAGATTAAAAAGCGTACGACGATCATTAATAAAAAGCTGTTACGACTGAAAATAAGTTTGAACTATATTTCTTCATACTTACGATTCATGACTTTTCTTGTGGCTCTTTTCTAAGGCTTTCCTCTCTAGGAACTGTTTGAAGCTTTATATAATTATTATGAAACTGGCACTTGTAAATTGTATAAAAAATATTATTATACCTATTTCTTAAAGTCGTTTATTTTGTAACATAACATTTTTTGAACCTTATATTTATTTATTTAATTACGTTAATGTCGTTTCCTTTGGGCTTCGTAAATAATTGAAGGGAATGTTTCACCGCCTTCTGTCACAAGGTCGACAACGCGCGGGCTACACAGAGGTCTTCTGGTGTTGCAAACGTCAATAGGCTACAGTAACCACTTACTATCATACGAGCTGTAAGATTCCTTGCCACCTTATTGATATAAAAAAAACCTCCTGATAATCTCTCCTGATACTGATATATGACATATGTATGTATGTATATACAATAAAAATCTTTGTAGTGTATCTACCATCTAGTATCTGTAACACAAGACGTTGCTTATCTCGAGCTAGATGGCGAGGTGTGACTGTGTCTGGTAAATTTGTTGATTATTATATATCAATACTAGCTGACCCGCGCAGCTCCGTCTGCGTCTCCTAAGAGAGAGCGTGGTTTAATGGAGTTGGAGTAATGAATTTTCCCGTTCTTGCAACATTTTTCATTTATACTCCACTCCTATTGGTCGTAGCGCCTATAACGTTCCTCGATAAATGGACTATCTAACACTGAAATATTTTTTTATTCCAGCCAGTAGTTCCTGAGATTAGCGCGTTCAAACAAACCAGTCTCTTGTCAGTTTTATAATATTAGTAAAGATAAAAAGCTTGAGTAGGTACCAATACTTACGTATGGAGAAACATGAGGAACGAACTTCTTCCTTGCATTTCTGATCTGCGTAGCTCCCTGGTTCACGAGGGTAACAAGGGTGCTGTTACATTCAGTGTTAAAGACCACGGGAGCAGTTCCACAGTGGCTGTCGAACGGCAGTCTTAGAGAAGTAGCTGATGTTATAAAAGACTGTAGTTCTGTAAGAGGAGTCTCCGATGTTGATTCACTAAAAATAATACAATGCTTTTAGGACAACTTGGCGCAGTAGCTGAGTGACCATCTTGTGCTTCACGGGTTGCGGTTTGATTCCTGTATGGAGCAAATATTTGTAGTGGTTTCGGGTCTATAGACGCACATGACACAGACCTTAAGTGACAACGTTCTTTTTTAATAATATAGAATGATTTAGGCAGGAGTTTCTTTCTACTAGTAGTTCAAATATCTGTTTTCAAGATTTAATAGTTTTTTTGCAATATTAGTTATTTAAAAGTAGTATACATTTACTAAAACGTAACATTATTCATAGTCTAAAATTAAAACAGTCATTGAATACAAATTTATACTTAATAATTGACTAGATATGACATGCATGACAAACTACCTACTTGTAGTATAGTAAGGGAATATCTAGATTCATATTTCATGCTCTTTGTATGTAAATAATAAAATTAAGTTGTCAGTTTCAATTACCTATAGAAATACAGGCGTGATAGTATGTTTGTATACCATCCTATGGAACAAGAAAAAATACGGCCGAGGCAGTATTTAAAAAGACTTACCGGCAAATATGTACCCCAAGCATCCAATACTCCAAACTCTTTTTGAACTGAAACGCACGCATGACATCCTTCATTATATCCACAGGCTTGGGTCCCACAAACAAATGAAATTTGAACCCAACATTGGTTATACTGCGCACAACCAAATGGTTATCATGTCTCACAATGATTTCTGTCGGGTCTACTGTTTCGATCAAGATCCCATGATAAGACCCATTCCATTTGGCATATATCAACGGGTTTGTATTCAAACCTCCTTTATGGTTGTATATTGTTTTCTCTGTTCCCCCTTTTAGCGGTATCTCGCCTAAACCGTACATTGATTCATTTGTGAGTATGAATGAAATCTCCCATATATTATTCGATGCTATAAATGGACCACGCGCTGTATTGAAGATGTTTCCGTGGGTCGTATTTACGATTATATTCAATTCCGGTTGTGAAATGTTGTACGTATAATTCTTCTGTTCCAGTCTTTGTCCGGTTACGTTTCTGTCCGATGGATAGAAAGTCAAGGTTAGATGTGTTGCTGAAACTTCGTCTATAGATAGCTTTATATTTGTTAAGCTTCTCTGTGATGCATACGGTACTGTAGGTCTTCGTGGGTTTAGTAAGACTTCTTCAGACCAATTTCCATTGAATATATAAGAGAATCTAGAAGGGTATCTATGATAACATAAGTTACTATTGAGGTCATAGCAACATTGTGCGTGGCATTGTTCCATAGTTACTGCTTCTACGCCGCATGGAAGTCGGGATTCTCGTGGTACCAGGCAGGAGCCGAATGAGAAGCCGTCGGATGGCGGAAGGTCGAGGGTCGGGAAGAAAATATAGCGGTAGAATAAAATTGGTGTTATAATAGCTATAACCATTAATGCCGTTATAATTTTTAGAGGCCTGTTGAGTAGTATTCGGTCGTACCATTTTATTTCTGAAACAATTGGGAGAAAATAATTGTTAGATTATTTATAAAGAAAAAAAAACATTTATTCATGTAGATGGTGGCCACATACTTAAAATTATAGACAAAGCAATCGATTTCTAAGAATGTGTGCCCCACGTTAACAATATGAACATAAATTATAAACTTTTCAATTTTTACAAAAAAAGGCGGTGAATAGTATTAACAAAATAAAAGTAAGTACTTTGATTTTTACTGCTCGTATACTTTCCGCATATAGCTTTAACGGAAGTTACGTATGCCACAACAACAGCATCAATCTACATCGGAACCTAAAAGGGATATACGGCAGACAGGCTACATAATGGGTAGTCAAAATTGAGTTTGCATAGCAACCTTTTAGGTCTTTGAAGCTGTTATTTATATGTGTAAGCAGAGCTTTTAATGTTTTCCTACCTATTGAACTAGTTCATAATATTAATGGCTGTGACAGCATGTTGATTTCTTACACTTCCGCTAATATTGGACACTGAAAGAAAACTACTTTTTACGAAAAAAACTTCCTTCTGGACTGGATCCTTTACAGCATGGTCACGGGTATATCGGATGCTGTAAAGGATCCGAAACGTCGGGTTACGAATTTTATCGCGGTGTATTGATATTATTTTAACCCGACGTTTTTTATTTTAATCATCATCATCATCATCATCAACCCATTATTGTCCCACTGCTGGGCACGGATCTCCTCTCATTAGAGAAGGATTTTTATATACTATCACAGTATTTTTATTTTAATACTGTGATAGGATTGTGTTGTGTGGACTGTGAAGTTTACGGTAAGTCGAACCCGAGATCTTGACCCGAACGGCAAAGAAAAACATCCTGAAGAAGCCTGCAGGTTTGAGATCCACACGAGGCTAGTGTGGTAAACTATAGCCTAGCCTACTCCTAATAAAAATGCCGACAAACCCGTATCCAACAATAAATATATTTACAATGATGAATATTAATTGAACATCCTCCAACATAACACAAATAATTCTTCCTCAGAAATGTAATTCAATAGAAAATATTGTCTACTCTTATATGATCATTATAAGACTCCCAAGAACTCGAAGAACAACATGAAGTTTACACCTCCTTGTTAACAAACACGTATTCTGCTCTGATTTCCACATTGAATGTCAATTTTGTGAAAATGTACCTTTTGTCTATATCTATGTCGTTCATATTTATAAATTTAATATAGAGGGAGGATTTGATTGTCTATTTGTTTGAAATAAATAGGCTTTAAAACTACTGGACCGATCTGAATAATTCTATCACTATTAGATAAATTTTAATTATACGTGATGTGTGTTTTAGGTAGGACTATGTAGTCTATAATTTACTTAAAATAAATAATTGGGATCTGTCTGTATGTCTGAAATAACTCTTAACGTGATGTCTCTCTGAGTTTATAGTATAGATATAGTATAGAGTCGGGTCGTACATTACATTTATTTTAGTATTTTATGTATTGTATGCGACCTCTTTTAAGTTTAGAATTGGGGAACTATATTTTTAAATGGAAAAAGAAGAAGAAAAAACAAAAATCGGAGACGGCGGTCGTCAAGCGGAAAAGTTAATAAAAATATAATTAAGAATAAATAAAATAGTGAGAATCAACAGTTTCGACGGGTAAGTGCGTAGTGTATTTAAGATTTTTTTGTATATTTTATTTAACATAAGTTTTCACCACGCATTGGCATGGGAACCGTGCTATCGTAGATTTCCTAAATTGATCTTAAGATCAACCAACCTACGTCCACCCGCGTGAAGTCGGGCGGGCCGCTAGTTATATTTTCCTTGTTAAGGATCCATTAATTTTATCAGCTTGCTTTATCAAAACATCTGTTGTTGAGTCTAAACTACTATAATTACGACTCGATCTGAAGGGTTTGGTTTTCTTACTATTTCTATAGAGAATAAATAAATAATGAGCCTATGGATGGAATTTTTTATTATGATTTACAATCATTTCTATTTTTATATCAGAATATCCAGTCTTTACCCGAAGTCGCCTTCGTCTGCGTAAAATTAGTAATTATTATTATTTTTTACATTAGTCATGTATTAGTTTCCGCCTTGTTTCACCTTCTCTATCCCTAGTAATAATAATACTAAGAATTAAAAGTGTCCGTCGATTTTTACCCAAATGTCCGGCTAAATTGGCTAGTCTGTCCGTCTTTTCTGTTTTAAAACGTGGTAGCCCTAGTCCTGTTCAATGTAACTTACAATATTTTTCTTACTTTTTTTGTGCTAAAAATTGTTTCAACAAGCTATGCAAATGTATAGTAATAGTATACAATTTCATAAGATAAACACAGACTTATAATTGGTTAAAGTTTAAACACGTGCATATTTTGATGTCTACTCCTATTATGTATAGTCACTGACTCTGTTATCTGTGAAAACTTTTAATTGGCCGTCTTTTTTCATATCTACTCTTGTTTATAATATTTACGTACCTACTACGTACCTACGTATTTCATAATTGCCTACCTAGTTTTGAAGACAGGCGAAGTTGTTAATTATCAACTGATCGCGTGACGTGTTGTGCGATCTCGAGGCCAACACGTCGGGTACACAAACACGGATAAAATTCATCTAAGACGTAACTCTGAAAAGTCAATTATTGGGTAAAACGTGGTAAACAGACCGGGGGTCAATAGATATATTTTCTTAGTAGTATATTATAATTTTAACCCGACGTTTCGGATCCTTTACAGCATCCATGGTCACGGGCAGACTGAGGTGTTTGTCGTCTTGAAGTTATAATTATTAATTATTATTGACAATCCGATTTACACAGAACGAGCTCACCGTGTCCTTCGTTTTGTGTACTGCACGAAGAACTGAAACGTCGGGTTAAAATTATATCAATAATATACCGCGATAAAATCCGTAATAAGTAGTTTTATTTCAATGTATAATATTCGCGTAAGTTTAAGAAATCAATATGTCTATAGGCTACGGTACTTAACCGCTTACCAGCAGGCGGGGCTTTAACTTAACTTAAGCTAACCACCACAGTCGATTCCGATTTCTATCAATATTTTTTAATATTTATATGCCTATGCCACTATTGTTAATATTTACAGACCACATAAAATAATAATTGTATTGTCTTTTAAAAAATAAGTAACGAACAGATTTGACTACTAATATCATTGCTTTTAAAATTAAGACCTACTCTGTACACTTAGTATGCAAAAATAAAGTTTGAGTTTGACTCATATCTATTTAAAATATATGTTTGCCAAACCCTTTAGTGGATCTAGGAGTAATTATAAGTGGAGAAGCTATTCCCTGTTAATTACTTTTCCAATGTAGCCCTAATAAATTTTCCAACCCTTAATTGGCGTGCTAGAGATAGCAGTCTATCAAGGGTAGAGAAGGGTCCATTACGGCGATCTTTTTTATAGTTCTAACTTTGAAAACTATGTCAGCATATTAAACTTTTAAATTCTTACAATTAACTTCGAAGTTTCGCTTGGAAGATTGAGTTTTAAATGAATGTTTCTTTTTAATGCAGAAAGTCCAAAACTGGCTCGTTGGTCTAGTGGTCGTAAGTGCGACTTCTGAGCAAGAGGTCTTGGGTTCGATTCCCAGGTCAAGCAAAGTGGTATCATTGAGTTTGGATTCGTGCCCGGTTAATAGCAATAGCTTCGCCCTCTATTACGTGGGAACTAAAACATATTGGCAATATGTGGATGTGCATTAGTATAATACCTCTGTCTAACCCTTCAGGGACGACAAGCGTGATGGTATGTTGTTATTTTCTTTGAATGTTAAAATAAAAATAACGATAAATGAATGAATTCTGTGGATCGAATCTTTGTTTTGCTTCTTCTTCTATTTATTTATTTAATTTGTGGTAGTTGATATTCTACATTATATTTCGGTATATTAATTTGGAAAAATAAACTCGTGTACCTAAACTAAACCTGGATAAATATAATCTGAAACCGATTAATATTATAAGGTTGTAAAAATAAAGCATTTATTTATTTAATAACTAGTCTTTGCTCGCGACTTCTGCGTAGAATTAATAATTTTATCAAATCAGATTTTACATCAATCGGCTTATTTTTTCTTACTCTCTTTTAAGAAATTATCGATTCTGCATACAAACTTCCACCCTTTTCACCCTTATAAATAATTATTTCCAGGATAAAAACTATCATATGTCCTTACGCGATACAAACTCTCTCCAAGCCAAAAAAACATCTAAATCGGTTCAATAGCTTAAGTGGGATGGATGGGTGACAGACAAAGAGATGGACACACTTCCACATTTATAATATTAGTATGGATTCCGTTTTTAGGTCAAATGCAGACACACCCTATTAATTTTATTTTTTAAACAAACGTCATAAGTATGGGACCCTAATACGGGAATTAAATGGTCGTAAGACGTCACAGAAAATAAGGAAAGTATTTTTAGGCGCGGAAAATCTTTATGGACCGTTCCATATTTGCAAACCCCGACTAGCCAGATAGTCTAATAGTCTAACTGATCTAACTGACTAGTCTAACTGACTAGTCTAACTGACTAGTCTAACTGACTAGTCTAACTGACTAGTCTAACTGACTAGTCTAACTGACTAGTCTAACTGACTAGTCTAACTGACTAGTCTAACTGACTAGTCTAACTGACTAGTCTAACTGACTAGTCTAACTGACTAGTCTAACTGACTAGTCTAACTGACTAGTCTAACTGACTAGTCTAACTGACTAGTCTAACTGACTAGTCTAACTGACTAGTCTAACTGACTAGTCTAACTGACTAGTCTAACTGACTAGTCTAACTGACTAGTCTAACTGACTAGTCTAACTGACTAGTCTAACTGACTAGTCTAACTGACTAGTCTAACTGACTAGTCTAACTGACTAGTCTAACTGACTAGTCTAACTGACTAGTCTAACTGACTAGTCTAACTGACTAGTCTAACTGACTAGTCTAACTGACTAGTCTAACTGACTAGTCTAACTGACTAGTCTAACTGACTAGTCTAACTGACTAGTCTAACTGACTAGTCTAACTGACTAGTCTAACTGACTAGTCTAACTGACTAGTCTAACTGACTAGTCTAACTGACTAGTCTAACTGACTAGTCTAACTGACTAGTCTAACTGACTAGTCTAACTGACTAGTCTAACTGACTAGTCTAGCTGACTAGTCTAGCTGACTAGTCTAACTGACTAGTCTAACTGATCTAACTGACTAGTCTAACTGACTAGTCTAACTGACTAGTCTAGCTGACTAGTCTAGCTGACTAGTCTAGCTGACTAGTCTAGCTGACTAGTCTAGCTGACTAGTCTAGCTGACTAGTCTAGCTGACTAGTCTAGCTGACTAGTCTAGCTGACTAGTCTAGCTGACTAGTCTAGCTGACTAGTCTAGCTGACTAGTCTAGCTGACTAGTCTAGCTGACTAGTCTAGCTGACTAGTCTAGCTGACTAGTCTAGCTGACTAGTCTAGCTGACTGTGATGTGATTACAAACACAATTTTTCACATAGGTGCATAAACGCCCAGACCAGTAGCGTAGCGTGGGGGGGGGGGGCAAAGGGGGCCATGGCCCCCTTTCATATGCCGGCATCAAGTGCCACGTCGTTTTTATGCTACGCTACTGGTCTGGGCGTTTATGCACCTATGTGAAAAATTGTGTTTGTAATCACATCCATGAAGAAGAAGATGGCTTTGAGTGTATTTAAAGCTGATAGTTTGGGAGAGGCCTATATCCAGCAGTGGACTGCGATAGGCTGAGTTGAAAATAACATCCAAGTTTTTTATTAAAAAATCTCTGGTCAACCCACAGCAACTAGCAATTTCACTGAATTCAAAATCCTTTAATTCTCTGACTACTTTTATCAAACCATATTATTTATTATTCGGATAAATGCAAGAAAATAGAATTGTTTTACACATGACCGTCAGCATTTCAAGTCTAGTTAAATGTAAGATACTTGTACAAGGATTTATGGAACCACTAATAGGATTGGAAGTGTCATATATCATATCATGCATTATAATCTAATGGATTACTTTAAGATATTGCGCCTTGCAAGACTGTCATTAATTACGTAGGTACCATTATGGTCTGACAAGACAGGGACGTCTATTTAAACGTTTTATAGCTATGAGTATGCGAGAGGGAGATGCAGCTATGCAGGATATATAGCACCATCCCCATTTTGCATTAGAAACAACGTCGAAGTTAAAATATAGTCCATCATGTTGGATTAGAGTGGGTTGGTAGAATCCACACGTCTCGCGGCACGCTGCCGAGAAAATATCTCAAATTTCACTGCTTTTACATATGAAATAGCTTAGTTGTATTGCATTGGACAGTTTTAGTATAAGTACACAATTCTGTACATTCAGTGGAAAGTGATATAAGTGTCAAACATTAGCAGTGGCTGGGTATACATACAAACACATAATATATGGACGCTCAGTCACACCTCAAGTAACACACGCACAAACGTCGCTTATATACATACATATATCATTTTGGTCGGGTTGATTTTTTTTTAAACAAAAAAGATCTAGGTAATTATATAATTGAAAAATATTCAGCATGTTATATAAAATTGGTGTTAAAACCTTATAAATTTGCTTAAATCGTAAAGGATATCTCATTTTATGTTTGTTGTACAAACACCAGCCCCTCATGTACATACGTTTACATAACTTAAGCTTTGTTCTAGGCTTAGGGCACACTAGATTAATGAAATACAATATGTTATCTGCGTCTGTCAGCCGTTGTGACTTATTCCTTACACGAGTGCCCACTTCTGTATAGCCTTGACTAACTGTTCAGCGGTTTCAAAAGAGATTTCAGTAATTTCACACTATATTACGTTCACTAATAGTCTCATCATCAACCTATTATTGTCCCACTACTGGGCTGCAGTCTCCTCTCATTTGAAAGGGCTAGTTAGGCTATAGTCAACCACGTTAGCCTACTGGAGGTTGGCAAACTTCATATGTCATCGAGAAAATCTCTCAAGCATGCAGGTTTCATCACGTTAGCCTACTGCAGGTTGGCAAACTTCATATGTCATCGAGAAAATCTCTCAAGCATGCAGGTTTCATCACGATGTTTTCCTAGCAAAAAGTGGTGCATTGATTTTTATTTATATAGGTTTGTAGTTTTACGTGAAAGTTTGTTTGGATATTAGAATGTGTTTGATATTGCAAAGACTGGGCGTTTTTGCGGTCTGTTTTTATTATCGACGTTAAAAAATACTTTGCGTTCGAACTCGAGACCTTTGACTACACAGTTCACAGTTTACACCTCTAAGGGACTACAGATCACTAATATCATATTATTATTAAATCTAGATTAATCAACGTTTGCAAAAATGGAGAGTGGTTTGAATTGGCGATATTGCCTAAGATTTGCTAAGCAAATAGGTCTGAGGGTTTTTCTAAATGGTCCGAGTATGTCTGCGCATGAGCTGTGGTAGCATAGTGGTGTGACCAGTGGACTGACATGTCAATGGTCTCGAGTTCAAACCCGGGCACGCACCACTGACTTTTCGGAAGTTATGTGCATATTTATCACATGCTCAAACGGTGAAAGAAAACATTGTGAGGACACACAAACCATTGCATACTTCAGAGATTTCTCGATGGCATGTGAAGTCTACCAACCCACAGTAGGCTAGCGTGGCTCCCTATAAAAAGAGAGGAGACCCGTGCCCAGCAGTGGGACAATAATGGGTTGATGATGATGAGGTCTGCGCACACTTAGATAGGAGTCTTGCATACAACAGCAAGACAGTTAATAAATAAATGATATGAGAGATTGTCAGTTTAGCAGTGATGAGAACTAGTATTCATTTTTATGAATTTTATTTATCCGTGAATAGAAATCTGTGTCTCTCTATGAAAAGGATATAAGGAACAACTTAATTAAAAAACTCATGCGAAATTCCAATTTTGACAGAAATGAGTTTACTTTACTATGTCACGTACCATAACGTGTTTAAGTTGTCTTATTGGGATTATAAGAGAGGGATGGCGCTATTCAATGTATAGAGCGCCATCCCTCTTTTACGCCTGCACGGTAAACTGACGGCACGCAACGTGTATCATTTCTCAGAGCGCGGAATATTAGTCTGTATTAAATCAGGATTATATGAGGTAACGCTTAAGTCGTGAGAATAATTTCTAATACAAAATAAGGCTTACGTCTTGCTCTTTCAATGGCAAAGGATATCTCGTCATCATCAATATCAGCTTTGGATCCATTCACGTGTGGTATCATGGTTCATATTCTGTAGCGCCTGAAAATAGTAAGAAAATATTAAAATCTTTTTAATACGTCGCCTCTTGTGTGTGTATTGTGATCTATAATATAATACTTTTGATGTCTTGACGCATATGTTAATTTAAAAATAATATAGTTATTAATATTAGACATTGAAATAAAACTTCCTATAGACATTCGCTCGTGGCCATTAATTAACCTACACCAATATATCCATAAAAAAAAAACAATTTATTGCGATAAAATCTGTAAAAATTAACTTTTTAAAAAAAGAAAAACCAACTTCAAAAACTAAAAAGCAAAAAATAACTTCATAGAGTTTTACCTTTGTTTTAGTTTTTTAAAGGTATGAAGTCGGTGCCAAGCCAAACGTAATAGTAAGTACACTTACTATTACGTTTGACTGAAACATAACAGTGACCTTGAGCGGGATGGTTAAAACCACCACATCATCGGCACCGACTTCATACCTTTATAAAACTAAAACAAAGGTAAAACTCTATGAAGTTATTTTTTGCTTTTTAGTTTTTGAAGTTGGTTTTTCTTTTTTGTAGTGACCTTGAGCGGGATGGTTAAAACCACCACATCATCGGCACCGACTTCATACCTTTATAAAACTAAAACAAAGGTAAAACTCTATGAAGTTATTTTTTTCTTTTTAGTTTTTGAAGTTGGTTTTTCTTTGTTTAAAAAGTTTTTTTTTTTTTCTTTTTAGTGTTGTATATATTAAACTTTTCATATCAGGTCAATCTAACAGCCTGAAAGAATACAACTATCGATCCATATATACGTACTTATAATTATGAAAGATTTTTCCTTCAACTCCTAACCGTTGAGGAGTTGTACCTTCCATCATCAGATCATTACATGAGATGGTGATTTTCAAATGCAAATACTTGAACAGCTTTGGAGAATACATGTAAATGTAATAAATGCCTATAACTGAAAGAATTTTCTTTTAACTTTTAACTGTTGAGGAGTTCTACCTTCCAGCATCAGCTCATCAACATCAAATGATGATTATCAGACGCAAATACTGGAACAATTTCAGTAAATATATTCAAACGTGATAATTGCCTATAAAAATTGAGGGTTGCCCTCGATTTCCCTGGGATCCCATCATCAGATCATGATGTGGTCACAATGGGACCAACTGTAAAGTCTACCCTTTTAAACAAAAAAAGATTTTTGCAAATCGGTCCAGGCGTTTTTAAGTAATTCGTGAACATACATAAAAAAAAAAAAAGATTCCGACGAATTGAGAACCTCCTCCTTTTTGAAGTCGGTTAAAAAAGAAAATTCCAGTAGAACACAATATTATGAAAAATAAGAATTTATGTTAATTCTTATGTATTGGGCACACATAAACAAAATAAACTCTTAATCAATTAACATACAGATTTTAAGCAAAATATTTGTAGTCTCGAAATAGTTGGTCCCTGAAATACCTAATTCCCTATTCACGGTCCTAGACGACTAGACTATTTCATTTGATTATGTTAATTAAACATACAACTTATGTTCATTATAAAATTCTATACTACCTATACATGTTCATTATAATTCCATCAACTTTATTGCTCACATTTGTTTTGTATAAAGAATCTATATCTATAAATATGTATATACTAGCTGCCGCCCGTGGCTTCACCCACGTAGTAGGTTGATAAAAAGTAGCCTATATTTTTCTCGAAGGTCCTGTCTTTATCAATACCATATACATATAATACGTTTGTAAACTGAAGGTATAGCAAATTTCTTTTTCAAAGATAGCGTGGCGTAAGAGCAGGCACATACGTAATGCAATAACGAAATGGAAACGCATTCAATCACGACGTTCGATCAGTCAAATTGGTATTTTTACTGTCACTAAAGGTGATTTTTCTCAACGGTAAGGAACTTTACATTGCTTGATTTCTAAACTACCTACCCCTTTGTGTATTGGTCGTTAGTGTGATTGCTGAGCAGAAGGTCTTATGTTCTATTCCTAGGTCGACCAAAGTGTTATTGGGTCTATGTAATTCTCAGTAGCAGTTCCGAGTTTGGATTCGTGCCCGGTTGATGGCAATAGGCTCCCTATTACATGGGACCTTAAATATACCGGCAAAACGTGGGGGTACATTAGTACACCTCTACCTAACCTGACCCCCTGCCTAACGACAGGCGTGGTGATGGTATAATATTTTCTTGGCAAAAGTAGATAGTCCCGATGGAAATTTCTGATACAGATTTTAGAACCTTGGCTGTTCTAGCATGGTGGAACCATTCTAAGCCTCGGATTATAATGGGAATAAATACCCTATCGAGACTTTCATCCAACTTCTTGTTTTGCTTTATTTTTCCATATTATTTAGTCATATCATAGTGGTATGCAGGGATCGTAGCGCGTGGCATTCTGTAGTTTCTACTTACCCCCATGGGAAAAGGCGTGAGTGTATGTATGTATGTATGTATTTAGTCAGAGTATAGTATTTTGTGTCCGATAACACGTATCAATATGCTATCGGGTCAAATTATGCGATATAGGGCGACAACCATATCGGCGAACATCTTGTCTTTGGCCCTTTTTCAACTATAAGGAAACCTTTTTGTTCCGACTGTCTGTATGTGTATGAACATACGAGAGACGCAGCAGACATTCTTAGTATTAAAAAAGTGTTATATGGCAATACGGTTTGGTCTTGTTTGTCATAGGTATTTATTAATCACTCCGACGAAGTAGTAAATTGTAAACAGTTTCAAGTAATATTAATATATAACCTAATTCATATTTGGGTCTCCCAGAATCGTGGGTAGGTACGCGACACACGTAGGTATTGAATGTAGAACGCCGCGCACCGACCGACTACTAAGGTATAACCGTATTCTTGTGTTGCCGTATACAAATTTAAATATAAACCAAATATAGGTTACCAAAAACATAATTCATATTCAAAGTATAATGTCTGTAGTTGTGTGTGTTACATGATATATTAATTATTACAGCCTTACTTGTGTAAATGTAGATCAAATAAAATATTTGTACGCCTTAGTTCGAATTCAATAACCTAATATACGAGTTTTCAAATTAAAACATGGGAAAGTCTGCCCGCGTCAGCATATTTGACTTAAATCGTACCTATTTTATAATGGAAGTATTAAAAGTACATAAATAAGTATTAAAATTAAGCTACTTTTTCCAGATTTTGTCGCGTCTATTGATATATTATTTGGACGATCCGATTAAGGCTGCCTTCTGTGTTAAGAGTTCTGGGTTCCAATCATTAGGGGTAAATGTTCTGAGTTATGGATGTTTCCGTTTCTATGTATAATATGTACATACATCATATATTTGCTAAAAAAACTACTATGTAGTGTATCAACCATCTACTATCGGCAGTAAACCAAAGGCCTATATTTTTATTTTTACTTTATTGTATTTTAAACTACTGCGAAGCTACGTCTTTGCATTCGTATTTTTTTTTCTTCCTACCTTATCTATCAAAGTAGCACTTATATTTTTATAATGTACATATCTCAGCAGTAAAACATAACCGAGTGAATGATAGTTAAAGTTTGGACAATCTAATTTGTAAAATATTTGGACATTATTACACACTGCCATCTAGTTCCAAGCTAAGCAGCGAGGCTTGTGTTACGGATACTAGATGGTTGATATACTACATAATATATATTTTGGAAATACATACAAAAAAACCCTACCGGGATTCAAAACCGGGATCCGTAGCACAGATGGCAGCGTTAACTACCGCCGGGCTAATTGGGCCAGGAATTGTTATCGAAACATTGGCTAGCTGTATGTCTATTCTATTGGCTAATCGACACTAGGTAGAATTACATGGGTGGTTGAATGGCATTGTTCATTTTAAAAGGTTCTATTGAACTAGACATGTAATTAACGGCTATTACAATCAGTTGGCTCAAACATTGAACAATTTTGAAAAGTTCTACTAACATCGTGTTAATAAATATAGATATTTTTATTATTTAAAATATCAATTTCTCTTTATATTCAATCTTTATGTGGCCTAGTAGTCGCAAATATGGCGTCTGAGTGTGAGGTTCGATACTCAGATCAAGTTTTAAAGCTATTTTTATATCGAGACAGCTCTGCCTGATCATTTATATTTCCACGAAATATCTTTTCTAAATTATTTTGTATTGAAAACGAAATAGTACCTGTGTATACCTACGTTTAAACTAGCATTACTCAAATAATAAATAATTTATCATGCCCTTCAATTTGTAATACATCGAAAATCCAAATAAATATAAAGATAGAAATAACACTAAATATTATTTTTACTGAGAGCATAATTCTTGCAGTTAAAATTCAATTTTACCAATCTAAGCGAGTACACATAAGTCGCACTTTATCGTCATAATAAAACAAAACCGTGAACATACGATATATTAAAACATTAATATCACTTCAGCATCATCATCACATCAACCGTTAGACGCCCACTGCTGGACATAGGTCTCCCCAAGGATAACCACGACGATATCACTTACTTTATTAATAATTTAAAAATTCTATTATAGTACTAACAATAAATACAACAAACACTTATTAAACTAAATCACATAAAAATAAACATCATCATCAACCCATTATTGACTCACTGCTGGACACAGGTTTCCCCTCATTTGTCCACTACACTAGCCTATTGCAGGTTAGCAGTCTTCACGATCTTGGCAGGCCGTTTGCTATCAAAAAATAAAAAAAATCTCTCAAGCATGCAGGTTTCCTCACGATGTTTTCCTTCACCGTTTGAGCATTTGATAAACACGCACATAACTTCCATGAAGTCAGTGGTGTGCCTTCGGTTTGAACTCTTTGATATCTCAGTCTACTGGTCACACCACTAACCCAACATTGAAAAACACATCACACTAAATAATTAACCCAATACAATCACATTCAGTGCTTAGCTAAATATTAATATTACTTACCTATTAATTCAAGAATCCGTAACGAAGGACAATAAAATCAACATGCACTTATTAAACTAAATCACGTTGAAAATCACATCACACTAAATTATTTTAAAATTTATTTAAACAATACAATCACTTTCAACGCTTTGTTCCATAAAATGTTTATTATCTATGACGAGTGTATTGATTATCATAATTACTGATTTAATAGGTAGATAGGTTAACTGATAACGTGGAATCCCGTATAGAAGGAAATTGATAAGATAAATAATGTTTTATTTTGAATATATTGATAAATAGATACTATTTTGTTTTGATTCAATTATATCCGGTATATAAAATGTATGTTTCCTTAATATAAACTTACCTAATAATTTACGTTTTTAGTAACTGCTTATAATCTGGACATAATGTGTAATGTCAAGCCTGTTCATACAAATATTTCTTATTTGCGATTATTTAACCATACATACGAAGTATTGCGCTAATTATACCATATTTTTCATCAATCTACTGTCGTTTACTGTCATTCAGTTAAAGAGTTAGGTTATAGTAGTATTGACCTTTGAGAAACCATCGTACCATCACGCCTGTCTTTCTCTAAGGGTTAGGCAGAGGGGCACTAATGTACACCTACATTTCGTCGGTATGTTTAATTTCCCATGTAATGGGGGTAGAACCTCTTACCGTAATCCGGGCACGAATCTAAAGTCCAAGCTGCTATTGAGAATCTCATAGAAAAACCCAATGTCACTGCTCGACCTGGGAATCGTACCCAAGATCTCTTGCTCAGCAGTTGCATTTTACCACTACTAGACCAACGAGGCAAGCTTAGTAATTAAGGTTCATCATCAACCCATTAATGTCCCACTGCTGGGCTCGGGTCTCCTCTCAATTGAGAGGGATTAGGCTATAGTCCACCACATTAAGGTTACAGAATCTTTATTCACATTAAAGACAAATCGCTGTATAAATGACTAGTCTATTTTAATAAAAAGCAAGTGACTACTAAATGCACTTAGTAACTAATTTTCAGTAACACTATGTCTAGTCAGTTTACAGACTTAATTACCCTTAACGATAGTTCATCTTGACCTCTTAGTTTTTGATTAGTCACCTGCTCTCGGTATAACCTTCATGAATGCTTTGCTGGGCAAGCATAACATGCGGGCTAGTGTTTGGGCACGGTAGAAGTGAATCGGTCCAAGAACAAAACTGCACGACCGAAGGACACGGTGAGCAAGTTCTGTGTAAATCGGATTGTCAATAATAATTGAAAATGTAAGGTAGCTGTTAGTAATTATAACTTCAAGACGACCAACACTTTAGTCGGCCCGTGACCATGGATACTTTAAAGGATCCGAAACGTCTGGCTAAAATAATATCAATATACCGCGATAAAATCCGTGAAATGTAGTTTTATTACAATACTCTTTGTTTTTTTTTCTCATCTCTTCTCATCTTATTAGTTTTCTTACTGTATCGTAGAAATATTATTTATTATACCTATCAAAGAATATTTAAATTTTCCTTTTTTTCTTATTCAGTGTTCAAAAGCTCCCACTCTTTATATTAGTCGTACTAGAATATTTACATTACAATAACACATTAGGATTAAACAATATTTTATATATAAAAATCTCGTCATAAATACACATAAAATTCTCGTGTCACGGTGTTTCTCGCTGAACTCCGCCGAAACGGTTGGACGGATTATTATAAAATTTAGTATGTATATTTGGAAGTATGTATACTGAGAATCGGTCGTAGGCTATTTTTTATACCCATATGTGATAAGGATGTCCCTCAACAGACTTTTTTTTTGACAAAACATTTTTGTATTTTTTTTATGATTTCGCATTGAAAAATACTTATGATCCTAATGACATGTTATTGGTCACAAGAGTCATCATATCGTTCAGTAGGTATTCATTAGATTAAGCCATACGGGTTTAATCCCGGAGTAACGGTTCAATTACTTTGTCGATTGCGTTAATGACCCAATAATTAACCGTAGGTTAAATGTCTGTTCAACTACTTTATTTAGTTATGAAATGTGAAATGTTTGTGTTTATCCGATAAGATAAATTAAATGTCCCGAAATTATTTTTGTTGCAGATGTGTAATAATGTTTTATCTTAATAAATATTAACGAAGCTTGTGATATACATATTTTTTTTAAATAAATAAATGACCATACTCATCACATAAATATTTGTCCCTTCCGGAATTCGAATCCTGGACGCCAACAATCGGAACAAAATGATTTTAATTTAAGAATTAATTCAAATTTATCTAAACAATATAGATTAAAATTAAAAGCAATATTTCGCAAAGCTTTATTTCTTCGAAAACACAGGTAAACAGGTAAAGTGACTTATGTTATTAAAATATTAATATCCAACTATTATATTATCAAATCCCTATAAAATCCTACACTAATTGAAGTACTAGGATTAAAAAATAAATATAATCCAATTATTTCGAGATTAGCGAAGGCTTGAAAAACAAACAGAGCTTTTTTCCACGAATACACGTAGCAACACTGAATCTTAATACGAGTATATAATTCCCAATTATAATTGAGCCGTAATTTTTTTCTTAATTTATTTATTTAAGGATTACCAACAAATTAACAAAATTTTCTTAGACCAAATGTTTACAAAAATTCATACAGGTACGCAATGCAAATTCAATTATAAGCAATCACAGCTTACACTTAAAATGATCATAGGAATAACACAGACACTAACATGTCTTCTAAAAAAAACACATACGTAGTAGAAAAAACATTATTATTCAATGCACAACTGAAAAATAGAAAAAAGTATTAAATTGTGACATGGATTTTAGTATTTTATCAATGTTCACACAGGGGAAAACTTAGTATGCCCTCGCGTCGCTATACAAGACACACCCTGTCGCCCCCTAGGCAACGGATGTTTCCGCATTTAAAAAAAAAAAGGGGAGAACTTAGTATGGCTAGGATTTTATTCTTTGTCGTGGGTGTGTTCACAACGCCTTAAAAAAAAATTACTTCAACAAAACTCCCAGACTCGGAACAGTTGCCTAGATAGGTAGTAGATAGATAGGTAGATTGTACAATTTGTGGCTTTTCTGTGAAGTCCTTAGTAAGAAGCTCCGAAGTCGGTTGATATCAAAGTGGTTAGATACCTACTCGTTGGTTGATATACTACATATATACTTTTTTTTTGTAAACATATACATATTATACATAGATACATCCATGACTCGGATACAAATGCTTATGCTCATCACACAAACATTTGTCCCTACCGGGATTCGAACCCGGGACCCTTAGCAAAGAAGGCAGTGTTAAGTACCACTGGACTAATTGGGTCGTCAATGTTTTAAAATGTTTATTTGTTTGCAAAATCTTTCGCTGTTCAGGTTTATAAAGGCATTCATTAATAGTTTTAAGTTTTAATAGAGAGAGGTTAATATTACATGGACGTTTTTCTCGAAGCTTCGTATTTATCTCCTATTTTCTCTGAAAGTGTAGGCACCTGCACCTGTTCTTTACCCACCCCCATATTATTAATATTCTTTTTACAATAGAAGTGTATATGCTAATTATTAACTGCCTCGTTGGTCTAGAGGTCGTATAGTGCGACTACCGAGCAAGAAGTCGTGGGTTCGATTCCCAGGTCGAGCAAAGTGTTATCGGGTTTTTCTATGAAATTCTCAGTAGCAGCTCGGAGTTGGATTCGTGTCCGGCTAATGGCAATAGACTCGCCCCCTATTACATGGTGCCTAAAACATACCGGCGAAACGTGGGTGTATATTAGTACACCTCTGCCTAATCCTTCGGGGACGACAGGCGTGATGGTACGTGTATGCTAATTATTAGTGAGTTGAGTGTAGTTGTTGTTTGTTATACATAGGTATAGCTAGACGGAATATATGTATTAGTTTTCAGAACTATGAATAATGGAACACAAGTCACGATTATTTAATAATTTGCTTTTATGAATGAATAAGTACTTTGACTATTGTCAAATTGAAATATTAGTAACGCGCGAACACGCTTCTGGTGTTGCAAATGTGCATACTACGGTATCAGCATACAATCAGGCTGAACATAAGTTTATTTGCTAGTCTCGGAGTATTTAAAAAGAAAAAAATATATAAACCTGTACTGACTTCGAACATAACATGTTATCAGATTACTGCACAGCAATGGAGACTGTAATAGCTTATATTTTAAAAGCGTTTTTAAGAGTTTTTTTGCAGGAGTCTTCTCCATAAGATCATCTTTTTGATACGGTGGAGCTAAAGCCTTAACGTTTTGCAAATGATTGAAAAAGATTATTTATTAAAAAACTGATATTTTATTTGAAACGGTTTTTTATTATGTTTGTAGGTAAATTAAATAAAAAAAAAATATATCCGACGGCGGCCATCTTGGACCGATTTCCATCAACCTAAGAACACTCCGACTAATTCACCTTTAAACCAAAAGTTCGAAAGCTACGATGCCATAACACACTTACACACACATAGACGCAACAGTGCAACTAGAATCATTACGTTTTAAAAGTGCTTGAAAAAGTGTATTTGAAATAAAAACCTATTGATTTGATTGATTGACACGTCAAACATAGAACACCCCGTTGTTTTTGTATCGGGGGTTAAAACAGGCCAAATGTTTTTTTAGGGTGCGTGGAATTTCCTTGAATTCCATCTTAGTGGGTGCTCGCATTGAAAAATACGATTCTATGTAGTTAACCAATATATCTGTACTGTTTGTCAGTAACCTCTTCACGCTTTAACCGCTAAACCAATTCAGATGAAATTTGACATGGAGATAGTTTGAATTCCGGGGAAAGGAACACAGGAACATAGGAAAGATTTTGTCCCGGAAATCATCCCATAAAATGGAGAAAAAGGGGCGGATGTTTGTATACGGAATTGATAATTTTCTAAAGAAGGATAGATATGAATACGCAGAATGATGAAAAAAATATTGGATATAATATATGTACATAACTTATTCTACACAGACGAAGTCGGGAGCTACAAGTATCATCATCATCATCAATCCATTATTGTCCCACTGCTGGGCACGGGTCTTCTCTCATTTGAAAGGGATTAGGCTATAGCCCACCACGCTAGCCTACTGTGGGTTGGCAGACATTACATGCCATCGAGATAATCTCTCAGCAGGTTTCCTCACGATGTTTTCCTTCACCGTTTGAGCATGTAATAAGAGCTACATCTACAAGTATAATAAGTTTTAAAACATTTCGCCGGGCGGTACCCGTCTTACGACCTAAGCCGAATAAGAATGTTCCACAAAACAAAACAATTATTTGGCCTTCATTTTGAAAGTACTTTCTTTTTGTACCGTGATGTATTGCACCAATTTGTAACTGTTGGATTGCTTTCAGTAATTAACGATGATCCATCTTTTAATGCGATTACGTGAAGTAATAAGACAGAATTGCAAAATGTTAAAAAGAAATGCTGAGTTTCTGCTTTTATTTTTGCTTCTACAGAACAATTTATTAAATGGCCATTATGAATATAATTTAAGTGCTTTTCTCACTATTAGGCTAAATGTGATAAAGCTGTGATAGCCTAATGGTGAGATCAGTAAATTGTGAAGTCGAAAGGTCACGAAGGACACACCACTCACTTTCAGAAGTTACGTGCGTATTCATCACATGCTCAAACGGTGAAGGAAAAGATCATGGTGAAATCTGCATGTCTGAGAGAATTTTTCGATAGCATGTGAAGTCTGCCAACCCGCACAAGGCTAGTGAGGTCGACTATAGCCTCATCATCATCATCATTAGCCTATATTCGTCCACAGCTAGGCGTAGGCCTCCCCTAGTGAACGCCACAGAGCTCGATCATCATCTATAGCCTAATACCTCTTAAATAAAATGACACCTGGGCCCAGCAGTGAGAAAATTAATGGGTTGATAATGATGAGGTAGTAGGTATATTTGTATTTTTACGCTAGATTTTCTAAAAGCAACTGTTACTTAACTCTTAACTCTATTCTACTAACTCCTTAGTTGGTGTAAACACAGTCCACGTGTAAAAGTTATAGGAACTATTTGAAATAAAATCGCTTGCCAAATACAAACAGGACTACTCCGGATCCGTGCAAGATCTTTGGTATTTCTGTAAAGGATTTTATGGATATTCATCGTAATAAAACATGAAATAGGGAATTTATATTGAGATGTTTGGGTCCTTCTTATATAAATACCATTATACGACCCGATTAGATAGTTCAGCGGTAGTTAACGCTGCCTTCTGTGCTACGGGCCCCGAGTTAGAATCCCGGTTGGCACAAATGCTTTTGTGATGAGCAACAGTATTTTTTATCCGAGTCATGGATGTATCTATGTATAATATGTATGTATTTACAAGAAAAAAGTATATATGTAGTATATCTACCAACTAGTATCCGTAACACAAGCCCCGTTGCTTAGCTCGGAACTAGATGGCGCTGTGTCATTAGTGTCCATAAATATATATAATATAAGAGGAATTCGTAACCTGACAACCTAGCTTTCTTAACAAGGCACCCTTACCACAAGACCTCACGCTCGTGCCAGATCTCATGTAAACTCCGTGACGTCATCATTCACTTAAAGATATCTAACCTCTACCTCTCTTAAGGTCGCAATACCCTTAAAGAACCAATTTTCCGTACGCCTACAGTTTTTTGACAAAGGGAATCCTAAAGAAAATTCCAGCGTGTAATCGTTCATTTATTAGATACACGTGTTATTCAATTCACTTGTCTGTGTTCAAAATGTAATCTGTAACAAAAATAATACTGTATAAAGGTTATATGATCTCAGAGTTGAGATAACATATATAAAAAACGTGAAAAAACTAACACATTTGAGATATAATGAAGCCTGTTTTATTTTATCGAGACCACCCGATTAACGCAGCGGTATTAAAGGCAAACCTTCTGTGGTCCTAGTTTCGAATTACGGTAGCGGTAATTCGTGTGATCATCATCAACCTATTATCGTCTGACTCCTGTGCACAGGTCTTCTCTTATTAGAGAGGCATTATAGGCTATAGTCCACCACGCTAGCCTACTGCGGGTTGGCAGTCTTCACATGCCATCTAGAAAATCTCTCAAGCATGCAGGTTTCCTAACGATGTTATCCTTCACTGTCTGAACGTGTGATAAATACGCACATTCCTTCCGAAAAGTCAGTTGTGCGTGCCTTGGGTTTGAACTCAAGGCCTTTGACATCTCAGACCGCTGGTCTCACCACTAGGCTACCACAGCTCTTTTTCTCAGTTGTGTGGTAAGCATGACCATTTGTACCTGAGTCATGGAAGTTTACATTAATATAAGGACTACAATTTTTTCGTGATTTGATTTCTATGTGATAAAAAGTTTTCTTCCCAGGAGGAAGTACAAAATACTTTCACACAGTTTGTCGAATCTAGACCACCAGAGTTCTATCGCAGAAGCACAAATGACCTTCCTAATAGATGGCAGCAATGTATAGATAATAATGGTAATTATTTTGATTAAATAAATTTGCTAAATTAAAAAAAAAAACGAATTTGATTTTTCAGTACAGATCAGCAATTAACCCTCAATATTAAATTTAATGATAACTGCCCCGAAAGACTGGTTCGGAGAAATAATTTAGTTTTACTATTTGAACAATATTTTTAATTTTTTTTATTTATTTATTTATTCAACCGAACTTACAATATCAATACAGGTAAACCCAATGCGATATTATAATTAACTAATTCTAAAACTTACAATCAAAATTTTTAATATAAAATGGGTATATAATACATCCCACGTGTGCACGCTATTCCGTCGCTTTTATTCTTCTTATTGCTTGCTAGAAGCTTGTTCTGGCTTAGCAATTACTCGGCGCAATGTATTAACGTAGCGTAGCTTTTACCTTTGCAAAACATCGACTTTTCTCCAAATTAATATAATTTGTAAGTTCTACAAATAATTTTATTTCTATAGAATGTTTCCATCCCCTATTTTACAGCTGTCCATCCAACCGGCCATCTTTTACTTCATTCCTGTCGCCTCCCCAGGCGATGGGACGGTCCGTAAAGGAGATTTCCGCACTTAAAAAAAAAAAAAAAAGGATATCTTTTTCTGGTTCTTGGAACTGTAAAACTATAATCTGAACTTTTCATAAAATGCTTACAAAAAATTATTTAAATAAAAATCTTTTGATTTCATGTTTTAGCACGAGCAGTTTACGACTCACGTTAATGACCTGGTTAGTATAATTTATAAAAAAATCATATTAAATAATAATAAAATCAATGGTACGGGTTCTGTATTGTATGTAATTTTATATCATACATCAAAAAAGTGTGAGAAATATTTCCTTTTTCTTAACATTATTCATAGCACTTCAAGGCTAAATAGTATAATAAATAATATTTTTCAAATATGAGGACTATTTATTATATGAACACATTTAAATTATTCTAAAAAAAATAATTACCATTTTCGGTACAGATCGCTTACGTACATAATTATATTGTATTATATATCCCTACAAATTAATCTCATTAATTTATAGGGATTAAAACTAAGCATTGTAGAACCAGACCCTTACAAGCTACCTATTAAGACCAACTAGTACTTGTAACTAAATTACAAGTTAAAATTTATCACAGTTACGAGTGTCAGTAACGGGTGTTACTAACTTTGTTGAGGTCGGCAACCACTCAGATGTGGTTAAATGTCAGTATGTTAAATGACATCATTGTCATTAGATTTCTGAAAACCGTAACCATAGTGACTCGATTGCTGTATTTTACGTCTCGGGTTGCGGGTTCGTTCACCGCACGGTACATTTGTTCGATCTACAGGGAGTCGTCATGGGGTTGGGCGTTTGAGTATATGTAATCATTTGTGTTTTATAAACGTACCCGACGTAACGGCACGGGACAAAATCTTGAGAACACACGTTAAAAAAAACCGGTCAAGTACGAGACCTGTGAAAATTTCTTTCTTCTGTAAATAGATCTTTTTAAAGACAATTTTACAAGTCATGTAAGATTACTTTTTTGTATCTACTGTGTGTATTTAGTAACTGACGTACTTTGGGTACGGAACTTTAAAAAAGAGGACAAAACAGAAAGTTTAAAGTTCAATCGAACAAACTCAAGGTCAGGGTTTTCAGATTTCCGACTACTAATAAAGATAGTCAAAATTTTCGTCTGACGTTCAAAATTGCCGTCTTCATTCATTTTTGACGACCCAGTTAGTCCAGCGGTAATTAACACTTAATTAACCTTCTGTGCTATGGTTCCCGGGTTCGAATCCCGGTAGGGACAAATGTTTGTGTGATGAGCATGAACATTTGTATCCGAGTCATGGATGTATCTATCTATATTATTTACGTATTTACACAAAAAAAAAGTATATATGTAGTATATCAACCAGCTAGTATCCGTAACACAAGCCTCGTTGCTTAGCACGGAACTAGATGGCGCTGTGTGCCATATTGCCCAGGAATATTTATTTATTTTATTATTTATTCATGTGAGAGGGATTCGTTTATAGTCGACCTCGGAAGCCTAGTGCAGTTTGGTAAACTTAACAGACCATCTAGAAAACCTCTCAGGCATGATGGTCCTTCACGATGTTTTTCTTCTTTGAGTTAGGTTATTTATATATTATTATTTCTATTATATAGGTTTATTTGTGACGACCTGATTAGTCCAGCGGTAGTTAACGCCGTCTTCTGTGCTACGGGTCTCGGGTTCAAATCCTGGTAGGGTCAAATGTTTGTGTGATGAGCATTTGTATCCCAAAGTATGTATTTCCAAAAAAAAAGTATATATCTTCTAGCATCTGTAACACAAGCTTCGCTGCTTACCACGGAACTAAATGGCGAGGTGTCATAGTGTCCGAGGGGTATATTATTATATTATTTATCTATATACCGCGCGGGGTAAGCTGTGATATCTTGTTCTAGTAATATAAAAGAATTGTCAATCATAATCTAAACACGATATTTCGAAAATATTCATGACACCTATTCTGAAGCTGAGTACCAACCTATACGTCAGCAGTTTATTGATTTTACCCACATACGGGTTTTAAGGAATTTAATTAATTCGGAAGTGGAGACGTACAAAACTGCGGATGACAACTATTCCTATATAAAGTACACTACTAAAATAACTTTATGATATCTGATTGTTAAGTATTTTTATGTGTTTTTTTTGTGACAAACAAGCATACGGCCCGCCTGATGGCTAAACCTTTACCGTGGCCCATAGACGTTTGCAACACCAGAGGTGTCGCTCACGCGTCGCCAACTCCGTAGAAACCGTCTTGATTTCTTAAAATAAGGGAGTTACTAAACTGAAAGTAAACGGAATTCACATGCTGTCACGATAGTCAGTCACTCAACAAGCTCTGGTAACCTTAAAATTACCTTAAATACCTTAAATTATTTACAGGTTCTATCGCAATCTCATTAATATTATTATAATACCCGCATCCCGGATTCTTTACAGCCACCCACTTTCACGAGCTGAATATTAATAAACCGATAAATTATTTGATACAAGTATTAAACATAGTTTCATTTTAATAATTTTGTGATTTTAAATAATAATAATAATAATAATTTCTTTATTGTTCAAAAAATCACAAGTTATGTTGGTTATTCCCTAGACCCCACACTAGGATTCCCTGTGTCGTGGGGTCTAGTCTCTTTCGTTCAATTAGATATACTTGAAATAATAAAAAATAAAAATAAAAACAAGTAAAACAAAATTAGAGCAATAATAACAACACAAAAGGTGTGTGTGTGTGTGTGTGTGTGTGTGTGAGTCTGTGTGTGTGTGTGTGTCGACTTGAGTGTAGTGTGTGTTTGCGTGCGTTTAATGTTTGTTACTGTATGATTTTCAATATATCTTCAGTGTTTTCATAATTTAATCTAAGAAGTCATTCATATATTTGTCTTTTAAATTTATTCTTTGTCAGTTGAACTATCCTGAGTTTAGTATTAAGTTTTTTATATATATAAGGTCCCATGAAGAGGTATGATCTACTACCAATTGCTTTCCTGCACTTTACCGATTCCCAGACCAGTCTACGACCGGAGTGACTGCTCAAGGCACTACTCAGGGCGCTTTTATGAAATCGCATAGTGATAGAGAGTATATAAAGTTGACGGACACTGAGCACTCCTATTTCTGCGTAGAGTAGATTTGTGGAGTATCTATATGGTCTACCAAAAGCTGTTTTTAGCAGTGCACGTTGAGCTCTTTCAACTTTTAACATATGCGATTTTCCCACCGCACCCCACGCAGTAATGCAGTAATTAAGAGATGACTGGCAGAGGGAAAAGTATACCATTTTTAGGGTTTTTTCTAGCGCGACTTTACCTAAAGACTTAAAAGTCCGCATAAGCATTCTAGTCCTACTGGTTAGTGCATCAAGATGACTAGTCCATGATAATTGGTTATCAAGATAGACCCCAAGATATTTAATTGAGTTGATTTGGTCAATTTGAGGACAATTACAGCTGCTAAACAGAGAGCAAGAGTGCAGTCTTAGGGACATTGTGCACCTTGGAGAGGAGCGTTTGGAAACATAAAAATGGACAGCTTTGGTCTTTTCTATATTGAGGGTCAACAGATTCCACTGGAGCCAATTAGCAACCCTTTGCAGACCACTTTCTACGCTAGACAGAACATAGTTCCAGGTTTTGCCAAAGAAGACTATTGCAGTGTCATCCGCATATGTAATTATTTTCGCATGAGGCAGGTCCAAGGCACATAAACCATTTATGTAAATAATAAAGAGCGTAGGGCCAAGGACACTGCCCTGTGGGACACCGTAATTGATTGTTTTTAGTTCGCTGCAATAGTCTCCCACGACCACCTTCTGACTTCTATCACACAGATAAGAGCCAAACCATGCTAGTGCCTTGCCACGAATTCCAAAATACTCCAGCTTCCGTATAAGCAACTTCCGAGAAACAGTATCGAACGCTTTGGCGAGGTCCAGGAAGATGCCAGTACACGCCATGCCTTTATCTAAGTTCTGTGAGATAAAATCTGCTAAGTTTGTTACTGCATCCTCCGTGGATCTACCAGCACGAAAACCAAACTGATTATCGGAAAGGAGCTTGTTTTTTTCTAAATACGCCAAGAGCCTCTTATTGACAACTCTCTCCAATATTTTAGAAAGAGTTGTCAGCAAGGAGATCGGGCGATAATTAGATGGAACTTTAGGGTCACCACTTTTATATATAGGACAGACGTTAGCAGTCTTGAAGCAAGTAGGGACTGTACTGGTTGTTATGCTTAAATTACATAAGAAGGTTATGGGATTGACTAAGACATGAGCACAGGCTTTGAGGATCTTGTTATTAATATGATCGTTACCAGAAGCTGACGCTACCTTAAGTTTATTAATAATTTGGTGTATTTCGACCTCATCAGTAGGGACAAGAAAGAAGGAGTTTGGGCCTTTATTGGAGGCGGAGTAATGCTTAGCGCCTCTGGCTAGTTCAGCCTCTGTAATATTCAGTTTTTGAAGTGTACGACTTGCAAGTTCTTCGCCAATGGTTGAGAAATAGTGATTTACACTATTTAACGACGCTACAGGATTGTCATTTGAAACCAGTTGAGCGGTCTCATTTTTAGCACTTTTAATATTACATATATTTTTAATTTCAGTCCACAGCTTTTTGTTATCTCCTACAGCATTATTTAATCGCTTCCGTTCATATTCAAGTTTTAGGTTGGTAATCAAATTGTTGCAATAGTTGCGGTAGTTTTTGTATTCTAGTTGGATGACAGGGTTATCACGATTTTTCTTTTTCTTTGCTTTGATATGCATAAGGTCTCTACGTCTGATACATTTTAGAAGATTTTTTGTGATCCAAGGTTTTATGATGATCTCTGAACTATGACTAACACGTTTGCTAGTGTGTTTACAAATTTTTTCACCTATACTATTAACAAAAAGCTGAGCTGCGTTAGTTACATCACAACATCCATAGACCCAGTCCCAATCTTCATTCTCAATGTCCTTAATTAGATTAATATAGTCAATATTTGTAATTTGTCTTTGAACATTTGGCTTTTGGGGAGCTTTGTGGACACCAAAAATAATCGTTTCATGATCGGTAATACCAGTTTCACACACAATTGAGGTCACATCCCTATGGGTTTTTAATAGCACGTGATCCAGGCAGTTTGTCCCACGCGTAGGAAATGTGTGAGCAGGGAAATAGCCATAATGACCAGTCAGTTCTAAGTATTCTGAAGCTTTGTTATCAGTATACCCAGGCTTGATGTCCAGATTTACATCTCCCACGATCGCACATGTATCACCCTTGCAAAGTTCTATTACTTTCAGGAGAGAGTCGCAAAACCTTGTGATATTAGGGAAAGATGGAGATCTATATAACGCGATAAGTGACAGCTCATTCTTTACAGTAATTAGCAAACAATTCGACTCTTTAAAAGTTGGTTCTGAAACAGTTACATGAAGAGATGATTTAGCGAAAACGCCAATACCGTCATTTTGGTTGAAGTACACCTTAGAACAAAAGTAATCATAATTATCTATTTTAAAGCAAGGAGAACTGTTATCCAGCCAGCATTCTGTGAGAATAATAATATCTGGGGAAAAAGAAAAGCGACTTAATAAAACAAGAAAGTTATCAAAATTTTTCTGCATACTTCTTATGTTTTGCACGACTACAGTGTACTGCTTCTCAATATCACCCATATGTGATTTGCAAGTTTCCACAGAGTCGAGTTTAAACTGTGAGGTATAATTTATTTTATCGATCTCGCTATTGATTTGTATTAAGTTAGCCATAGGTTAAAAGTCAAAGAATAAATATGTCCCATTTTAAGTGTACTATAAGGTGCGGAAATGCGTATCTGTGTAAAAGATAGGCTAATGCTAACAATCATAGTGTGTTTATGAGGAGTGAACGTTGAGTAATGGTATTTGCACTGAACAGATTTGTTTTTAGAATATTGAGTATGATTTTGAGTGTGATGCGTTAGTGTAGTTGTGTTACAGAGTGAGTGCCAGGTGTACATATATGTGAAAGGCTTAGTGTAAGTTGTGTAGTGTCTTATGAATAATGTGTAAGTTTGGTAGTTGTAGGTGGATAGAAAGTAGGGTGTGTATTGATACATTGTGTTATAGTGGTCTAGAAACAAAATGAGGATAACAAAGTAAATTACATTACATACAGACATGCATAAACAAAGATAAACAATAAATACAAATAGTCATTTTGCGATGAAATTGTCTTTCTGGCTTTTTTGTTTTAGTTCCATGAGGGTATTTTCATTTTTAATGAGTACAGAAGGTTGCCCTTGTTTTTCTCGGAGGAACACTCGACCGTTGGCTACCCAGCAGTATTGATAAGCTTCTGTTTTAGCAAAATCTCGAGCAAGAAATAACAGCCTTTTCGTCTTCGCTGTGAGGTTTTCAGAAATGTATATAACGCCTGGAGAACCCTGAAAACCCAGATGGTTGGTGTTTAGCTCATTATTTTTGTTTTCTAAATTCCAGGTCTTAGTGGTTTTTAGAACTTTCTCCTTGATCAGAGTGTTAGTAAACTCGACCACAACTGTACTAGTCTGAGTGTTCAGTTTTGAGGGTAGCCTATACACGTCTGTGATATGTATATCTTGTACTTCAGTTTTTGTGACATTAAATAAGCAGTTCACCATCCGGTACAAGTCATGTTTCCCTTCGTTTTTAGTTTTGGGAACACCTCTTATCTCTATATTAGTCTTCTTGCAGTTACGCTCCATGGTTTCCATTTTTTCTTGTAGCAGTGAGATTTCTACACTGATCTGGTTACGTTCACCCTCAAACTTATCAAATTTTCTTTCAATGTCTTTTATCTGGCCGGATAAGAAGTCTATATTCCCTATAATATCCTTATTTACTGTCTGTATTTCACAGTTTTGATGTTTTATATCGGTAATGTTCATCTCGATAGTAGTCATGGTAACGTATTGGTTTTTTATTTCGCGTATACTACTATCCATAGCATCCAGTCTAAGGTTTTGCTGGGTAATCATAACCATTAGTAGTTCTTTAATATCCTCTATTGAGTCCCTGTTTAGAGTGGATATGTTATTGTCGTCATCCAGTCTGACGCGTTTGTTTATGTTTCGCAATGTAACATTGTGGGGTGTGCTCAAAACCGGTTCCTTTCCGCGCGTCGATAGATCTGAATCGGACGCAGATATACATTTCGGTGGAGTGCGTTGTGTACTCATAATAACGTGAGACAAGAAGATAAACTTCAATAGGACAGGCGCTTATATTGTATAATACTAGATTAAGTATCTAATAGTTGTAATGACAGCACCGTCCGCCAGTGTTCTTAAAAAATATTATTTGTTTCGTTTTCGAGAATCACAGTCTCTGGACACAGCTTAAGCGTTATGCATAAATATGTATGTATACCTGCATATAACGCGACGTTATTTAAATACGTGAATGGCTTTGAATTGCGCACACGTCACAGCTAGTGTTGCTAGACAGAGATGCAGAGTCACCTGTCTCTTTAACGTTGCGGGTGTGAGGGGAGCCCCGCAGGGTCCTGTACGCAGAGCGATGCCAACAGCTGACGTGGTGAATAAGGTCGAGCAGGTTGAGCTTCACTTGTTATTAAAGAGTAACACTTGTTCTTACTTAGCAAAATTATAGCACTGTATTGTGAACTTTACTGTTTATTATTTATTAAAATAAGCCAACGGCACGTCTTCTCGCCGGGAGACCACGGACGAAAGAGGTAAATTACCTGCTGCATTAAAAAGGTTTTAGTTTGTTATTGTTTTACTTAAAATCACGATGAAGTGATATGATAAAAATTCCGTATGTTACTATATTTTTAAACCCACTTCAAAAAAGGAGGAGGTTATCAATTCCACTGTATTTTTACTACAACATAAATTATTTTTTCATCTCAATTCTATTGCACATTTGACTCTCGCTACGATGTTGGCCTCCTTATATGCAGTGTTCATCACATCCATAAAATACTACAGTCCCACTGCTGGGACCGTGTCTACTCTCAGAATGAGATAAAATATTTTTGAATCCGACTACTCTAACATATCAGTACACCACGACTATATAGTTGAAGGGTCAGGCAGAATCATTGATCTAAAGTTATTCAGTTTGCCAGAATTATTTTATATCATTTGTTGTAAAGAGCCTTAAAAAAATTGTATTAGCCTAATTTTATTGAAATATCCAATTACAAACAAACTGAGAATCGAACTCAGAACCTATATTGCCAATTTAATTACCTTATTAATTAAATTTGTTATTTAAACGGGGTTACAAACACTAGCCCCGCTTGGATAACTAAGGCAGTTAAATTCAATATTATCCATATTAAGCTAAAGATATTAAACAAACTTTACGCTGATATTGAATGTTGGGACAAAGTTTAACAGCTTAAAAAGTCAAACTGAATAGTGGTGCCTTTACCACGTGACGAGGGATAAATATATTTAATACTGCCGTTGATATAATCCGTTAAAAGGTTAGGTTAAATAAACTTTCGCTAACCCTTTGGAAACCCATAACCCTTATAAAAATATATATATACATAAAGTTGTTGAGAGAGTTATCGATGTTTTTTGAACTCTTACTGTTACGTTTTGATCAATGAAAGTTTTAAATAATTTTATCATAACTGGCACGGTACAGTTGTGGGATACACACCCCGTGGCCTCCACATATGCTGCTAAACACCAACCATGCTCTGTGAAGAGGACTGTGTCTCCCACACAGTCACGGCTTTTGTCTCCGAAGGGTTAGACAGAGGTTTACATACACCCACGTTTCGCCGGTATGTTTTTAGGTCCAATGTAATAGGGGGCGAGCCTATTGCCATTAAGAGGGCATAAATCCTAACTCCGAGCTGCTACTGAGAATTTCGTAGAAAAACTCAATAACACTTAGCCTGGGAATCGAACTCAAGACCTCTTGCTCGGCACTCGCACTGTACGACCAACGAGGCAGTTATCATAACTTTTTACATTCATTTGAGTATATTTGGAAATAATAAGTTTATTAAGAAGCAGTTCCGACAGAATAAATTAAATATTGTAATACCTATTTCGATAATAATTACCTAATGTTTTGACCTACCTCTCATCGTAGCCGTAAGTTTTCAAATGATTATTTAAATGTGTTTCTAGTGTAATTTAGAGAAAATCCCCCTAAAGAAGAAAAGTAAAAACCTTTAATTGTTTCTTTATTCTCCGACAATACTTAGTCCGAGTTAAAACTCTAATTAAATACAAAAGACCTATTTATTTTCCGTTTTTTCTAAAGAAAGTGTTAGTTTGGAAAAAGTTAACACAATAACATCACGGGCCCTTGAAGAAACAAGAAAAAAAAATGTATAGAATTGATTATATGATATATATGATTATATTGATATGTATACGATTGTCAATAATAATTGAAAATGTAAGGTAGCTGTTAGTAATTATAACTTCAAGACGACCAACACCTCAGTCGGCCCGTGACCATGGATGCTGTAAAGGATCCGAAACGTCGGGTTAAAATAATATCAATATACCGCGATAAAATCCGTAAAAAGTAGTTTTATTTCAATATGTATACAATTTTCTCGAAAACATTGTCACGGAACACACTTGATGAATATTTGGGTACATACTGACCGTGTGTATTAGATAAATATAATAGTATAAAATAATATTATCTGAATGAAATATTTATTATAGGCTCGAAAAATGGCCAGGAAACGAGAGGCACCGAATGGTTCAATTTTTAGGCTAAGAAGACTACTTCTGCTAAAATAATAATAATAAACATTTCTTTTAAAGCTTGCTTTCCGTTTAAATAATATAATATACAAGATTAAATATAATTATCATTTGAAACGTTAAATGTTTATTAGTAGCAGTTTGAAGAACTGGAGTCGCTAATAAACATTTCATGATTCCGCCTCTTGCGTCATATCGTGCTACGGCGCTACGCTGGCTACACGTACCGGCAGCGCTACGGACGGTCGTAGACTTGCGACGCGCTACGACGAAAGGCGGCAAAGTTCAAGTTTCGTTTGAGTGATTATAAAATTTGTATTTAAAAATCCATAAAAATATTAATATAATTTCTAGTGTAACGTGAAACGTGTGTGTGTGATATATGTGATTGTGCTTATAAAAATATTTGAACTTAAAAGTTTAATTGTTTAGTGTTAAAAATATAGTGAACTTACCTAAATATAAAAATAGTTTGTGAATTCTTGTAATTGTTAAGTAAATTAGTGATAAATAATTTTAAAAATGGACGTTATCTTGGTGTCAATAATTGCCAACATAAATAATTCAAACATTTTTTGTGGCAAAATATAAAAAGTTGTGTGTCTAAATGTGAATTATTAAAATAATATGATATATATAACCTAAGTGACTAACAAAAGATGTAAAAGCAAATAAAAATAATGATACAAGAAACCACGTCGGACGAGAACTCCGACTACAATCAACAACTGTGGGATTATTTCAATATGGAAGGCACTTCAATAGTGAATGTGACAGATGTGGTGGACACCACAATTCCTGCGCCGGAGCAGGGGTTTGTGGTGGGGATGTACAGCGCGCTATTGATCGCTGGCGCGGTCGGCAATGTTGGCGTGTTCGCGTCACTGATGCGCTCGCGCAGACGAAAGTCCCGCGTCAACCTACTGATGACGCATCTTGTCATTGCTGACATGATCGTATTGTTCATCGTTATACCTTTGGAGGTGAGTTTTGTTATAGAAATTACCCACTCTAGATGTATTATTTATATATTTTTTTAAGTACGATGCTCCTGTGTCATGCGGCTCCAAAAAATAATTATACACGCCTAAATGGAAATCCGTTATTATAAAAGGAATGAAAATTCATATGCAAGTTATTGGTTTGGAATAAATAAATACGTATTTCATGATTTTTCAAAATCGACTCTCTAAATTAGTGAAATAGGGGTTGAAAGTTTATATAGGACGTCCGCCATTTTGAAAATAAGGTAAATGAAATCTAACGTATAAGCTTGTCAGGTTACTAACTAAATGCAACATGTCTCATCGTTTTCAACCGAAATTCAATCACATACAGCCATTCTTACTGCCAGCGAAGCCGAGGGGAGCAGCTGGTTTCCAATTAAACCGATACTAATTAAAACCACGAGCTGATAATGAGAATTTCAACGAAAATCCCGAACATATTGTGTTCGATCTGGTTATCGGAACTCATGATTACTGGTCACGATAGTAACCACTTGATAAATGAAGCGGTATTTTACTTTATTTTATAACATACTAGCTTTTGCCCTCGACTTCGTCCGCGTAAAATGAGTAATTTTATCCGCTTATAAACTTCCACCTTCCACTTTTCTCCCTTTTAAGGGATGAATTTCAACGCGACTGCCCAGCAAGAGGTCTTGAGTTCGACTCCCGGCTCGAGCAGTGCTATTGGGTTTTTTTATAAAATTATCAGTAGCAGCCTGGAGTTTGGATTCGTGTCCGGTTAATGGCAATAGGCTCGCCTTATTACATGGTACCTTAAATTTCGGCTAAATGGTATGTTATATGTTTCTCATGCAAAAACTTACCGAACAGGTTTTTATAAAGCTTTACAGTAATATAACATTTCTATTACTGTAATAGAGCTGTGGTAGCCTAGTGGTGTGACCAGTGGACTGAGATGTCAAAGGTCTCGAGTTCGAACCCACTGAGTTTTCGAAAGTTATGTGCGTATTTATTACAAGCTCAAACGGTGAAGGAAAACATCGTGAGGAAACCTGTATGCTTAAGAGATGTCTCGATGGTATGTGAAGTCTGCCAACCTGCAGTAGGCTAGCGTAGTGGACTATAGCCTAATCCCTCGCAAAAAATGAGAGTAGACCCGTACCCAGCAGTGAGACGTCAATGGGTTGATGATGAAATTACTGTAAACTGTATTCTAACTGATCAATATTTCACGCGGGCTTAGCAGCAGATGGAAGTCATATATAGTAATAAATTTAACTATATATGAAATTTAATACGATATTAGGTACTCTGTAGCTTGAGATATCTATTATAACTTAAATGAACTAAGTTTTCCCATTCCCTTCAGCCTATTTGATGTTCCCATTGCGGGTGATTGGGCGTCGAGGGGGTCGTTATCGAAGACCAATACGAGATATTATATAGGTGACACTTAATGAAAGAAAGTAAAATATTATGTTTCTACGCTGAATCTCAAGAAACAAATAACATCATTTTGACTAAATCTTAATGGCAGAATTCGGAAAATCAAAACACACACAAATGAAACAAATTTTCAGCGTTAAAATTATTTATTTTAATATTATAAAGACGAAAGATTTGATTTATTTGTTTTTTTATTTTGATTATGCTCCGAAACTACTCGACTGTTCTGAATAATTTTTTCATCATTATTATGACTTCTTCCATTAGACTGCTACATTATGTGTGATGAACGTTAGCTATATTTTATTTAAAAAACAAATAGGCATGAAATACCTATATCTATTTATTTATAATAAGTACACCAATAGCAAATACATACAACACTTATAGACAAAATAGTAAGGTACATTTTCTTATGGATATGCCAATTATAGGAGTACATTACATTTTTCTGAAAAAAACAATTTTGGATTAATTTAGCTTAAGCCAATTATTATATTTGGTTACAACTATATTTACCAATCACTCAATCAATTTAAGGAATTACATGCGAATACTACTATTGAGACCTAAGTCCAGCAGTGGACGTGTGATGGTTGATATGATGATGATGATGATGACTACTATTGAAGCTGTTTGAGATTTATTTCCTAACACCACCCAAAGAATCATATATCTATCTGAGCGAAGCTAGGGGCGGGTCGCTAGTATTAAATAAAACTTATTGCTGGACTTTTAATCTACTTCGTATTTATCTACTATCTTTCTGTTTGATTAAGGTTAAGAGTATTAAAATACTCGCGGTGAAATAATATAAGTTGTGCTTCTGCGAGCGCGTAAGGTTGTCAAAGCTTGTTATGAAGTGACTATTCTGACAGCATGTGATCCATTTTGTTTTTTTTTGCTATTCGTGTAGTAACTCTCCTATTTCAAAAACGTAAAACGCTCTAAATTTTTTGGGGTTCTTCAAAAAAGGAGTGATTAGGTTTTGATAGGGTCGGCAACGCTCAAGCGACATCTTTGGTGTTGCAAACGTCCATAGACTACGGTTACTGCTTATCATCAGGCGGGCTGAAAGCTTGGGAGGCAATCCCACGTGGTATAAAAAAAAACCTTGTACTTTGGATAATTTTGCCATAACATACACACATATCATCACGCCTGTCATCCCCGAAAGGTTAGGCAGAGGTGTACTAATGTACACACACGTTTTGCCGGTATGTTTTAGGTTCCATGTAATAGGGGGCGAGCCTATTGCCATTAACAAGGCACGAATCCAAACTCCGAGCTGCTACTGACCTGGGAATCCAAGACCTCTTGCTCGGCAGTCGCACTGTGCGACCACTAGACCGACGAGGCAATTTTGCCATAACTATCCCTTTATTGCAAAAAGTGTTATAATAAAGCACTTTCCCCATCGAGGTTAATCGCCAACATGATGGCAGATGACGTGAGTGGCTTTGAGAAGCCTTTACACTAGAGATGTATATGAGGTGTAACACAGTAGGTTATAGGTGCTAAAATAAACATGCGGGGCAGTCTTTGGGGACTGCGAATGGAATTTAAACGCACTAAGGTATATCTATGTATATATAATATATATATATATACACAGTATATATATCTAGGTCATGTGAAACGCGTTGATGATGTTGTTGTTCACCCAAAAAGTGCTTAACGCGGCAAAGAAATTTATATATATATTTTTTTTATATTTATCCCAGTCATCACAAGGTTCAATTAAATTTTTTGTGGTTATGGCTCCATCGACGAACATTCGATGATTTTGCCAATGTCACCGACCGACCCTGCCGACATGGCAGCGGGTCAGTATGTAGAGGGATTTAACGATAACGATAATGCCTAAATTGTATCATAAAATAATAAATATAGGTACCCGGATATTAGAACACAGCGCCATCTTGTTTTGGTCTAAGTAACGAAGCTTATGTTACGGATACTAGATGGTTGATACACTACATAGATACATTTTTGTAAATAAATACATACCTAATGCAATGTTATAAATAGAAATATCAAAATCAAAATATAATTGGCTCTTTTTGAACGTCGACAATAAAGACAGCCCTCAAAAACGCCCGTCCTTCACCGCTTCCTAATGTTTTTGCTGGGAAGAAGACGCGGCGCAACAAACTCCCAAGAAAAACAGTTCTATCTGTTAATTAATTTGATGATTCTATACAATATTACAATGAATCTAATCAGTACTCAGTATTCATGACTCAGGTCAAATATCCAGGCTCATTGTACAGAAGTTTGCCATTCCAATGCGCTAATCGGATCGTTCAAAAATTAAAACAAATAAAATTGCTTTAGGGAAAGTATGTTCTATGAAATCTGTCAAACCGTTCAAAGTCACACTCACATTGAAAGCACTGACTTCACAGCTGTTCCTTTTTCAGTGATGTAGGTACATTAAGTAAATAATGTGATTGGAAACACGGTTTCGCTTTGAGTTAAGTGGTGTTTCTTGTTTGTGATTGTGTCAGTTTCAAGATTGACTCAACAAAACACTTTACTGACTGATCGATAAAGGTCAAAGCGTTATGAAACTCTTTTATATAGAAATAAGGAAACATGATTGCAAAATTCCTTTGCAAAATATTAATAGCAGATTTAAAAAAAGTCAAGCTGAGTTTCCTTCTATTTAGTTTACGTACAGGAATTCTGATTTATAGCTAAAGCTATTTTCAGGTTCCGTATACATCATCATCATCATCAGCCTATATTCGTCCACTGCTGGACGTAGGCCTCCCCTAGTGAACGCCACAGAGCTCGATCTTCGGCTCTTTTCCTCCAGTCACTGCCAGCTGTCTTGCGCAAGTCGTCGCTCCACCTGGCCGGCGGCCGTCCTACACTACGTTTGCCGTAGGGGCATAGGGGCTCCAAATCACGATTTGCTACTCAGGATTTCGTAGAAAAATCAATAATACTTGGTTTGATCTAAAAATAGAACTAAGGATTTAATTTTAGCAGTCTCGTTTGTAGATACTACACAGACAAAATTTACAATAAAAAATATATTTGTGAATAAACAGTCGAAAATGTAGTTACAATATGTTAAAAAAATATTGAACTTATACGTGTCTGTAACAATACCACTGCATTTCAACGGGTGAACTGGTCACTGGTTTCCTTTTCAAAAAAGGTGCACGTTATTGTACAAAAATCATTAAAAATTCCTGCACAAGACTGCAAATGTAAACTTCAAAAGCTACACGTTTTTATACACAAAAGATTTTTTTAAAAGAGCATATTCTGTTTCATCGCGCAATTCCAACCACGTTGTCAGTTCATAGGGATGTGACGTGAAGGAACTGATAGATTTTTTAAAGTATTTGTCTTTTGGTGAGCTGTGAGAGCCTGGTTGTGTGACCGCTAGACTGTTAGGCCTAAGAGCTCAGGGCACGCGACGATAGTGGCGGTAAGACCCATCATGGAGGATTGGCTTGAGAGGCGCCACGGCGCCCTCAGCTTCCGGCTGACGCAGGTCTTGTCGGGACATGGGTGCTTCGGCAAGTACCTGTGTCGCATAGGCCGGGAGCCATCGCCCGGTTGTCACCACTGCGTGGGTTGCCCTGAGGACACGGCGCAGCACACACTCCAGGTCTGCCCAGCTTGGGCAGAGCAGCGCCGTGAACTCATAGCGGCAGTCGGCGGTGACCTCTCGCTTCCGGCCGTGATCCTATCCATGGTCGGGAGTGAGAACGCGTGGGATGCCGCCGCCTCTTACTGCGAGCAAGTTATGCGCGCAAAAGAGGCGGCGGAAAGGGAGAGAGAAACCACAACCTCTCTCCCGATCCGCAGTAGACGCACCGGGCGCCGGAGGGTGCAAACAGACCTCCGGCCTCCATGAGCTGTGGCCAGCGGGTAGGCGCGACTAGTGGAGTCCGCCGCCCGACCTGAAAATGGCCCCAAGTAAGCGGCGCGCGTGTTCGTCACACGTGCGCCTGCGCGGAGGACGCGAGGCAAGCGATGCCTCGCTCCTAGCCGGGGTCCAGCGACCACAGCTGGACCGAAGCCCGCCGGGGTTGTGGTGCATGCTTTTGCGAATCCCATGGCCCCGGCAATTGGGTTGGTGGCGTTGACGGGTGCGGTTTTTTAGTCGGTAAACGCTCATGCGGAGTCCGACACACCCTGTTGCCTCCCCAGGCGACGGGAAGGTCCGTAAAGGATTTTTCCGCACTTAAAAAAAAAGGCCTTAGAGCTCGAGTTCAATCTTAAGGCATGCACCACTGAGTTCACAAAGTTAGCTGCGTTACTATTTATAAATATCATTATATTACGGTGAAGTAACCTACTATTCCCTAGCTTGTTTATGCTAGGGAAACCTGCTGCCCGGATTTCTTGATGGCGTTTGAAATCTGCCAACCTTCACTAGGCTAGCGCGGTGGACTACAGCCTAAATCCTCTCAAATAAAAAAAGATCCGTGGACAGTAAATTGATGGATGGTGATCTGATTTGTTTTATTTAATTTTAAGTAGTACCTTTCTCTCATATCTTCGAAGGTATGATGGATTGAGCAGTTGGTTTTTAAATTGCCGGTTAATGGTCAAATATCCGCACGGAATAAATCGATATCTTTGGGCTCAAATGGCATAAAGCACATTTCAGGAGAGATAAAAATAACTAACGGAAAATGGTTTCTCTCTGACATCTCGTTCGTTTTTTGGGACACTTTTATATGTCAATATTTTAGCTTTTAATTACTAGACGGCGCCGGTGTCAATTTTATATTGTCGTGACGTAAGAATTAGGTGTGATATACGTTATTAAATATTTTTGGGGCAATCAAGTAGTGACAAAAACGTATTAGTAAATATAAAATTATTAAGAATACTACTAATTTGACCTTTGAATATTGAAATCGAACTACTTTGTACGGCGAGATTATTAATATGCCTGTGCCAACGAGTACTGTAAAGGATACGTAACGTGTATGTAAAATAATATCATTATGCCGCAATGAAATCCGTAAAGAGTAGTTTTATTTTAATGTGTAATATTCGCGTAAGTATAAAAAATCTATTTATTTTGAACTAGTTCTGAAAATTAAAGAAGTATTACGGAATAATTTTTATTTTGTTTGTTTTTAACCGGTCCTACACCGGATTGTGTGTTTTACGACCATCGGGCTTGTGAGGTATCAGAAGTGTTGACATTAAAAATGAAATATGAATTGTACATCAAATATAAAAGTCCTACAATCATCTAAAATGTTTCAGACAAAAGGTAAAATTTTTGATCTCTGTTTGATTTGACATTAATAAAGCGAGCTTAATAAAAAGAGCTACGTTTAATAAAAAGTTAAGAAATCATATTTGTTAGAAACAACGAAAGAGGTTAAGAGTTTCCTCAGGATCGGCAATGCGCGAGCGACATATCTGGTGTTGCAAATTCTATAGGCTATGGTAACCGCTTACCATTAGGCAGGCATAAAAGAAAAAAAAGATGATAAAAAATGAAAATAATTATGATGCCTAAGATGTGTGTGTGATACGGCTATTGAACCTCAAACAATTGAGATATTTGTCCAACCATTGTTCTTCTACGACAAAAGAATGAGTGCGAGATAAATATGTTATGTTATTTAGAATAATTCGATATGAATCACCCCACATTTATTACAAAGCAAATAGCTACTCCTGGGGTATAAATGAAAACCTACACAAAAAGCGCCCACAAAGACGATTACCTAAATAAATAATTGGTAAAAAGTAAATCAAAAAACTTTCACTAAGTACAGTGTATATACAAATTGTAAGCCAACTTAATTAATTGAATTTCATTTTATTATGTAATTGACCTATATTCTACAGGTTTAACCTAGTTCAGGCATATCATAAGTAATCTTTTAAATTGTATAGCACTTTTTATTTAATAAACAAAATTATTGTATTGTTTGGATGGTATTTACGACAAATACGCTCGCACAAACCTCTATAAATGTTACCTGAATCTGAACAATATCGAAATATGATGAAAAAATATAGTCATCATCAACTCAATTATAAACCCACTGCTGGGCACGGGTCTCCTCTCATTTGAGAGAGATTAGGCTATAGTCCACCTCGCTAGCCTAGTGCGGGATGGCAGATTCTACATTCCATCGATATATTCTCTCAGGAATGCAGGTTCCCTCACGATATTTCCTTCACCGTTAGAGCATGTGATAAATATGCACGTAACTTCGAAGCGTAACGTGGGATTATACTTAAATAAAGCAAATAAATAAATATTTCTGGACATTATTACCGAGCGTCATCTAGTTCCGAGGTAAGCAACGAGGCTTGTGTTACGCATACTAGTTGGTTGGTTAAATGTAGTGGTTGGTTGATGGTTACAAGTTTACTTATATGTAGTGATATACTACATATAAGTAAACTTTTTTTGTTCTAAATATATACATATTATACATAATTATGTAGATACATCCATGACTCTGATACAAAATGTTTATGCTCATCACACAAACATTTGTCAAAGCAGTGTTAACTACCGTTGGACTAATTGGGTCGTCAAACTTGATATTTGGGATTTAACTTAGGACCTTTGACTTCACAGTCCACTGGTCACACCACTGGGCTATCACAGCTCTAAACTCTAAATACCTATCATCTAATATCTTTTTATCTGTAGAAATATATATCAGCTAGCTTTTATTACAACTTCTTGGAACCGTGCAACTAGAATCATAACGTTTTAAAAGTGCTTGAAAATTTTTATTTGAAATAAAATCCTTTTGATTTTGATATTCCGTAACTACGTTTTTGTCTCAAGTACAAATTCACCGATCTCATGATAACTCTTCAACTGATTGAGACTACGAACAGAGGGACTTGAATAGATAAATTATCAAGTGTCGTGAGTCGTTGGACACTGATGCATCGTCGTTCAATATAACATACATAGTCATATAGTCATTCCCGAAGTGTCAGGCAGAGGTGTAGGTACAGTCGAACAAGCTATTTGGTTTACATCCACACATAGATCGGTCTATAGTTGCATGTATACCAATTAACTTGTAGGACTGTACTAATGTAGACCTACGTTTTGCCGGTATGTTTTACATCCCATTTAATAGGGGGTGAGCCTATTGGCTTCACGAATCAAAACTTCGAGCTGCTACTGAGAACTACATAGAAAAACCCCAACCACTGCTCGACCTTGCAGTCGCACTGACGATCGCGAGACTAGCGAGGAAATATTCGTTCAATTTAATCCTATTCAATACCCAATATAACTAGAGCCCTCTAAATCCCTCCAACCGCAGATTCCTGCCCGCTTTAGAAGTCAATATGTCTTTAGGATTATTGGTGAAGTGCAAAGATTTCTGATAATGTCGTAAACTTTATTGTCTTTGTATTTTGTTTATTTATTTTATTTTGCTAAAGTGGCAAACATGTTTACGACCCATGTAATGGTAACTCAAGCGTATGAGAGAAAATATGAAGAGTAGGCAATAAATACTACATTATATTAAGTGTATAAATGACTACAATAGACCAATAAGGCAGTTTTATTATGAATTTATTTAATTCCAAGTATAAAATAAATTCATAATAGACTACAATAAGAGGTTTACTTAAACACCCTCCTTAATTACGATTTCCTAACAATTAGGGATTTTAAGACACTTCACCGGGTTCTAGACTACTTACTTCGGTTTATAATTAGCTGCACTCTTATACAGCAACTTGGCGCTATAAGGGTGAAAACTGTTCCACCAAGTTTGAAGTTCCAAGTTTATGCTTGTCATCATCATCATCATCAACCCATTAACTGCTGGGCACGGGTCTCCTCTCATTTTCTCCTACTGCGGGTTGGCAGACATTCACATGCCAGCAAGACAAATCTTTCAAGCATGCAGGTTTCCTCACAATGTTTTCGTTCACCGTTTGAGCATGATTAATACGCATCGCTTTATTATCGCTTCTGCGTGCATATAATTTATTGTGCGTGGGATGATAGCTTCAAGATGTTCAAGAAAACCTTATCAAAAAAAATCCTATCGTAAGTTTTTTACGGCAAAACATTTGCCACTTAGGATTACGTCAGTACGAATACAACATTTATTTTAGATATGAGTGATATTTAAATTAAAGTAAGCACTTAACTTTAGGTACTTATTTAGTATTTCATAACCGCCATTTCAATATCAAAATGTCACGAAAGCTTTTACTTTATGTTATTTTAAGCCCGCTCTTGTTTTTGTCACAGACAGATCACAGTATATATATAAAAGAGGTAAATATTAGCATAACGTTTTTTTATTAAACCTTAATGTGATGTATGTATTTTAGGGAGCATAGCGAGACTTTGTTCAAATTGAGCCGCCCGACTGGGGAATGTGTAAAAACAATAGTTGTTTTTCTGCGAGTAACTAAGGTTGCCAAAGCTTGTTAGGGGAGTGACTATTCTGATAGCATTGGAATTCCGATTGCTGCAATATAATAACTTCCTTATTTTACATACATACCATCACGCCTGTGTTCCCCGAAGGGTTAGGCAGAGGTGTACTAATGTACAGCCACATTTCGTCGGTAAGTTTTAGGTCCCCTGTAATAGGGGGCGAGCCTATTGCCATTAACTGGGCACGAATCCAAACGCCGAGCTGTTACTGAGAATTTCATAGAAAAACCCAATAACACTTTGCTCGACCTGGGAATCAAACCCAGAACCTCTTGCTCGGCAGTCGCTCTGTACGACCACTCGACCAACGAGGCAGTTAAGAAACCTACGTACCTAAATAATTACCTTATTTTGAGAACCCTAAAACGGGTTTTAAATGGTTGGTAACGCGTGAGCAAAACCTCTGGTGTTGCAAATATCGTAACGGTACGATACGATACGGAAACTGCCTAACATGAGGCGGATCGTAAGGTTGTTTGGCACTCTTGTCGCATAAAAAAATGTGAATATAAAGCGGTATGCACGGGTCTGAATGAAAGCCATGTATGTGTATGTATGTAGCCGTGTTTATCCAATAATAATAAAGATGAAACTTTGTTTGTTTGAACACACTCTTCGAAGCCTTCTTGTTGAATTTAAAAAGATATTTTTATGTTTGACAGCTTTTGAGGAAGGCTTAGAGGCAATTTAATTAATATTACACTACGATCCTTGACAGCCTGGAAAATGGCGAGTGAAACTGTATGACTCAGATTGACACATAATAGACAATTTTAGTAACGCATATTATTTCCCGACGTCAGTCAAAAAGGTACATTATAAAATGCTGACAGACGGGTCATAGTAATCGAAACAATAACCAAACATACTGTTAAAATAGTTATGAAAGCAGTTACATAAATATTACTTTGAAATTGACAAAACTACGTGCATTTTTGGTACGCCCATTGCTCAATAACAGCAGCTCCAAATTTGAATTATTGCACGGTTTATGGTAATTAGGTGCGGCCGTATTTACTTATGCCAACCCTGGTGGGTGCTCAGGCGTGATAAAAAAGGTTGTTGCACTACATAGACGAACATATTTTTTAAAAGATGCATCCATGACTTAACTGCAAATATCCATCGACATCGCACGATTATTTGCCCTACCGGCGTTCGAACCAAGGCTACCTATACCTATAAAACCGAAGCGCTAATACTGATCCCCAATAGGACACTATCAGTTGGTTCAAAACACGACTGGTACAGTACACGGAAATAATTTTTATTTCAAGCTTCAGAGTCCAATCTTGTTACAATTTGATCACAGATAAACTAAGGGCTGGTTTAGACAGAAACCACAATTCCTGCAACGTCACTATTATTTCTCATTACAGGAGAAATAAACCCTTACATACAGGCTTACAGCCGACCCTTAAAGGCTTTTGGCGACGTATTTACGTTTCAATAAAGTACTTTCGAACGAACCGAAATGCGGGCGGCGCGGACAGGCTGGGCTATTTGCACAAGAGAATCTTTATACGTACCATCAATCTTGGTTAGCTTTTCGACCGTATGACCTTGGGAATAAAGGTAATACCTAATTCTTCAACAGAATATTGATATGATATTTTAAAAGTATTGAAAAACCACCGTAAATAGTTTATCGTGATTTTAAGGCCTCTTTAAGATTTTTTTTTGCGTTATCTTGAAACGAAAGTTACAAAATATGTACATATAGTTTTATCTTTAAATAGTTATAAGTTTTTCTATCATACAAGATACATACAAGTATTTTCTGTGACGAGTTTAGATTCGTGACTTATTACGAAAAAAATGCTTTAAACAGCAGCCATGACGTCGTCACTTTTGTAAACGTACTTTAAAATTAGATACGTTAAGCTCAAATTACAATCTCATCATATTCATATTTTTTGAGTAATCTTTACATAAATAGAACAGAACAGTCTAGACTTCGTTTGAACTTTAATATTAGATATATATAGCCACATGAGATAAATGATAACTATTCTATCAAGGTCGTATATTGTCGTTTATTCGTCATGAGAAATAGATAAACAGAATCTCTATATTACTTACGCCTGCCTAGTTTTAGTAGAGTTTATTGTTACACTTGTTACCATGCACTAAAATATTAAAAAACTATATTATAATTTATAACTAATAAATAAAATTCAGACAGACTTGGATTCGCACTTTTCAAAAGAAGGACAATAGGTACATATTTTGATTACTCGAATAAGGTATTCTCTAGGTGACCGGATTAATTAGGTAAGGGCTTGGGAGGACAAAGCCTCAATTGTTCGACGGTTCACGATTAATAAAACACTCGTCTTATTAATTTTGTTAAACGTCGACGTCAAATTTCTAGAACCGGCGAGTGGGTTCTTGATTATACTCTGGCAGGGTTATTAGCCCTTATAGGTAGAGACCGGTGTATTCAACTACAGTAATGAGAGAAGCGGGAACGACCATTAGACAAGCGGAACTACCATCTACTTTACTCAAATATCCATCTTATAATAATTAATATAACGTTCAATTTTCACTCTCACGGTCTCATGGTTCGCTCTTACTGTTGCCCTATTTCCACCCCGTGTCATCGAAATTAGTATAGAAGTACATAACATACATACCGTCACGCCTGTCGTCCCTGAAAGGTTAGGCGTACACCCACATTTTGCGGGTATGTTTTAGGTCCCATGTAATAGGGGGCGAGCCGGGCACGAATCCAAACTCTGAGCTGCTACTGGGAATTTCATAGAAAAACCAAATAACACTGCTTGACCTGGGAATCGAACCTTTTGCTCGGCAGTCGCACTGTACGCCCACTTGAACAACGAGGCAGTCAATAGTCAACTAGGCGGTATAATAGTATAAATAAAAAACTTTCTTAGGGCAACAAAACAAACTTGACCTAAATAAAGTATAGTTATAATAAAGTACACGAGTCGTTTTTCTTGCATCTGTGGGTATGAATCTCTCATCAAACTCCGGATGATTCATCGTTCTTGCGTTTCTTATCAATTGTATGTATATCTCATTGTCGTTATTGTTCTCGCGTATCTTATCATCTCATAACTCTCAAAACTCCTTTTTTATTGTTGATAGGTTTACGCTTGACTGCCAGTTCACCCGATGTTGCGCTCTCGCAAGTTTCCTCGATCTTGCATCTCTTATCGTTCTTGCACATCTTCTCGTATCTTCCCACATTCTTGGATCTGTTATGGTCTTGCATATCCATTACATAAAATATAGCTATTGCTATTGTCGTAGTTTAGGGCTTATTTAATGTACATTTAAAAAAAACAAAAAACAAAGCGGAGGGATCAAAAAGATTTTTCTAGAATAATAGGGTTGTTCAAAGTTTTCAGCAACAACATATTAAGTGAAGCTGTTAAATGGCATCACAGTATAGAATCGCTATTTAATATATATTATCATAACAAAATCGTAAATAAAAAATCTAGCTAATAACTCAAATTCATCGTTTTGAAGCGTTCTTGGAATCATATACAAAGGATGAAGGACTCTCGCTATTATTATGACTGCTTGCCACGCTATTAGTTCATTTAATAATAAATGTTATGTCTGGGAATATTTTTCTATATATGAGAACTCTCGAACATACTGTGTTCATTATCATGTACGTAGAGGCACATGTAGAATATGCCATAGGCACAGAGTCATTATCAACCCATTATTCCCAGTCCCACGGCTGGGTACGGGTTTCCTCTCATTTGAGAGGGTTTAGGCTATAGTCCACCACACTAGCCTATTGTGGGTTGGCAGACTTCACATGCCATTAAGAAAATCTCTCAATCATGCAGGTTTCCTCACGATGTTTTCCTCCTCCATTTAAGCATGTGATACATACGCACATAACTTCCGAAAAGTCAGTGGTGCTTGCCTTGGGCTTGAACCAGTCACGTCAACGTTAACGTCAACATAAGCGTTGTTGTACACTCCCGTGACGACATTGACATATACGTTGAAGTATACGTCGACGTTAAAGTTGACGAAGACCTAGATTTGGATGAAGACGTTAAAATACTCAATACATTTGTTGCACTCCACAAGTTAGGTGGGATATATAGGAAAGCATACGAAGATGTAGACGTATCTCAATATACCATGTCATACGTGACACTACCGACCTCTTTTGCCGGCTGTGTATAAACAAGACCGTTATGTTTATTGAATTGGTACAATTTGTGCTGAATTTTAAGCACCTGTGGAGTTGCGGTGTCATGTACGTGATGTCTGCAGATTATGTATTCAAGGTTCAGTTCTCGTTATATGTTTAATCTTAATGAGGAATGACACGTAAAACCTTCAAAGTCAAAATAAAATGATATGATTAATTTAGACCGATATAAAGAAACTTTGGAAATGTCTAAAACCTTTTTGTACGCCCACAATGTACCTGTGAACCTCTGTGATTAAATTAATTATACGACGCCCGCGACTTTATCCGCATTGAAATAGTAATTTTATCCAATCATCTTTTCATCAATCTGGTTATTTACTTCCTACCTTCTTTCCTTTTGGCTTTTTTTAAGGGATGATTTGAAAACCAAATCATAGCAAATTTCATCTAAATCGGTACAGTGGTTAAAGCGTGAAGAGGTAACAGATAGACAGACATACCTTCGCATTTGCAACATGAGTATGGATTTTTATATTGTCTACGTATGTGATAAGTAAAAGATCACTTCTTCGCTCGAGTGTTGTCCCAATGAGTGCTTTATTAGAGCAGGTAAATATTCGGGGGTAATATTTGGAAACTTTGTTATATTTTTTGCACAGCATGATGATTTGGTGCCCCACCGTAACTAAAGCTCTGCTAAAATCTATATAGAGAGCGTCAATATAGCGACACAAATCATGGACATCGTATCGTAGTACTTGTCTATAAATACTATTCAATTAGTAACTGCGGATCACTGCAAAATTAATCATCATCATCATCATTTCAACCGTTAGACGTCCACTGCTGGACATAGGTCTCCCCCAAGGATCGCCACGACGACCGGTCATATGCCGCCTCCAGTGGATTCCAGCGACCTTTACCAAGTCGTCAGTCCACCTTGCCGGGGGCCTACCCACACTGCGTCTTCCAGTTTGTGGTCACCACTCTAGAACCTTCAAGCCCCATCGGCCATCCGTTCTTCGAGCGATGTGCCCTGCCCACTGCCACTTGAGTTTGGCTAGTCTTCGGGCTATGTCAGCAACCCGGGTTCTTCTACGGATCTCCTCATTTCTAATTCGATCACGTAGTGAAACTCCTAACATAGCCCTCTCCATCACTCTCTGAGTGACAGTGAGCTTCCTTATAAGGCCCATTGTAAGCGGCCACGTTTCGGTGCCATAAGTCATCACTGGCAACACACACTGGTCAAAGACTTTCGTCTTGAGACACTGCGCTATTTGGGACGAAAAGATTTGGCGTAGCTTCCCGAACGCTGCCCAGCCGAGTTGGATTCGACGATTGACCTCTTTCTCTAGGTTGGACTTACCTAACCGGACATTTTGTCCCAGGTAAACATAATCGTCGACAACTTCGAGAACAGAGCTTCCTACCTTCACCGGAGTCGGCACAACATGGACATTTGACATGACTTTCGTCTTGTTCGTGTTCATTTTAAGACCGATACGTTCAGAAGCTCTGCTGAGGTCATTGAGCATAGTACTAAGCTGTTCAGCGGTCTCAGCCATGACTACTATATCGTCGGCAAATCGAAGGTGAGTGAGGTACTCACCGTTTATGTTGATGCCAAGCCCTTTCCAATCCAGAACCTTAAAGACATCCTCTAATGCAGTTTTGAACAGTTTCGGGGAAATGTCACCACGTCACCCTGTCTCACACCACGCTGCAAGAGGATAGGTTTTGAGGTCTGATCCTGTAATCGGACTGACATAGTGGCGTTTTCATACAAACATTTTTTTTTATTGAGATAGCAAACGAGCAGGCGGATCACCTGATGGTAAGTGATGACCGCCGCCCATAGACATTTGCAACACCAGTGGCTTGCAAATGCGTTGCCAAACCCCTTAGAAACCGTTCAGGTTTCTTAAAATAGGGAGTTACTGAACTGACAGCAAACGGAATTCCCATGCTGTCAGAATAGTCACTCCCCCCAATGAGCTCTGGTGACCTTACTCACTCGCAGAAAAACAACTTGTTGATTCACTGCGGTCTTCTGTAAGGCGGAGGTACTTCCCCAGTCGGGCAGCTCAATTTGAGCGAGAAATCTCGCTATGCCCTACCTCCTACAAATATTTCAACGCTTCGATGTACCGATAGTCAATTTGGCACCGCTGTAAAGCCTGTAGTACCGCCCAAGTTTCGATCGAATCGAAGATCTAGACTACCGACCTATATACGAAGATCGAGTCGAAAATTAATACTTATTATTAATATATTTTGACACTCAATGTCACAAACTATTCTAATCTATTTTTCTTTATGGCAACGATGCCGTTGTCGTCAATTCTGCCAATGTCAAAAGTGTTATTGAGAGACACGAAGTGTATGCTTTAAAAACATAAAATATATACACCACACCAATATTCACAGGTTAATTAATCATAACTTAATATCGTTTTTGCGAATAAAAATCATTAATGACTGGAGTAATTCAGGAGAGGAATGAGTGAGTAGAGCTGGGAAGTTAATAGGGAGGGGAAATGTCACAATCTATCTTAGATTGTGGTTTAACATTAAATGTCAAAACTGACAGATTTTGGACGCAAAGATTTTAGATAATACATTGAGAAAATTGAAGGATTTTGCTATTGTCTTGGTAGATTAAGCACGCGTTTCTTAACCTCCGAGTTTGATTATTATCAAAATCTTTTTTTTTGGTGTTATATCTATTGTTTTGTGTTGTCTGGTGAAGGAATCTAGCTATAAGGTTAGTATTTTAAGCTTTTTTGACGCTCATTTCCTTGGAAATGAGTGCCGAAGAGCCCCCAGACGGGGGAGGAGGGATACCTCCTGATATAGAGATTTCGGAGTGCTCGCAACTATCCGATGTTGGTCGCGTAAGAGCTGAAAGCAGAAAACGTACCGGAGAACCTGATTTGTATATAGATGCAAAAAGAAACAAGCCACCATCTGACTCAATCCAGTCTGTTTTTATTAAACCCGGATTTGAGAGCGACTCCAAAGTCCTATATACTGAGTCCGACAGAGCACCTTTCTCTGTCTTCATTTCTAAACTGGAATCAGACCCTAAGCAAGGTCTATCCTTGAATCCCTTGAGGTTTGCTCAATTTATATACAACAAAGGATTTAAAGGTGTTGTTCAAGGCAGTGTAAAATCAATGGGCCGTAACAGGATGTCTGTAGATTTTGTCTCTTTTAATGATGCCAACCAGTTTGTTAACAGTCCTGTATTAGGGGAAAACAATTATATTGCGACCATCCCACGCTTCCATGTTACACGCATGGGAGTAGTCAGAGATATTCCCACAGACTGGACTCTTGAGGATCTAGTTGCAGGTATTGAGACCCCTCGTAACTGTGGGGAAGTTATCAGGGCGAGGAGGCTCAATTTTAAAAATAGAAATGAGGATTCAGTTTCATGGTCTCCATCAAGAACTGTAGTGCTGACTTTCTCTGGTCAAATACTCCCAGAAAAAGTGTATTGTTATAATGCGTCTCTCCCTGTCTCTATCTATCATCTTCCCACTATTCAATGTCGTAATTGTCTTCGTTTTGGCCATATTAGCACCCAGTGCAGATCTAAGCCCCGCTGTTATCGCTGTGCTCAACCACACCCTGGTGATAGCTGCAATGTCCCTGATTCACAAGCTACATGTCTGCTGTGTGATGGCAGTAACCATAAGGCTACTGATGACAAGTGCCCTGAACATACAAGACAGAAGTCCATAAAAATGGTTATGTCTCAGGAAAATTTAAGTTACCGGGAGGCTTCTGTTATGTTTCCCCGCCCCAAATTGTTGTACTCCAATGTGACGGCAGGTCCCTCCGCTTCTAAACCACATCAATATTTTCCTTCTGAACCCCATCTCTTCTCAGACCCTTTTCATAGCACTAACTCCTCTCCATATGCAACCCCTGTTAAATCCTCTTACGTCAAGACCGTATATCGTTCCCCAAAACCACGTCCAGACTTGGGAAAAACATATGATATCCCAGCTCATCGGTCAATGATTTATACTCCTAGTTCTTCTCAACCTAATGGCTGTACTTTAAACTCCCGTCATGTTGAAACCACTCCCCTTCCCACCCCTAATGACAACTTAATAGAGCTCCTAGCTTGCTCACTCATTAATATGTTGTCTAAATTTAGTGACGCAATACCGGACAATGTCATAACTCTAGTTCAACAGCTCCTAGAATCCTGGACTCGTCAAAATGGAAAAGATCCTTCAGTGGAACTGTAGATCAATTCGCAGGAAAAAACACGAACTAATTTACCTCATCAATCGTTTCACCCCCGCTGTCTTTGCCGTGTCGGAGACATGGCTTAAGCCTGGAACTTCTTTTAGGGTTCCTGATTTTTCATGTCTTCGGGACGATCGAGAGGACGGCTGGGCTGGCTGCGCTCTATTGGTTAGCAGATCTATCACTTTTTCCGAGATTCGTATTCCCAACCATGATCCTGGCCTACATGTTGTAGCCGTTAGAGCCTTAGGTATATCCTATGTATCTGCCTACATCCCTCACCCCAATGCCAATATTATATCTGAATTTAACTCTATCCTTTCTTCTATTCCAAGCCCTTTGATTGTGCTCGGTGATTTCAATTGCCGTCACACTCTCTGGGGCTCTCACTGTAATGACCCCTGCTCCAGCTTTCTGTTAGATCTCTTAGATGACCGCAATCTTTGCGTCCTTAATGATGGATCTGCTACCCGTAGGGTTTCTCCTACCCAAAACATTAGCGTTCCCGACCTTACTTTCTCTTCCCCTTCCTTAATGTCATCACTCTCCTGGTCGGTTCTCCCTAATTCCTACGGGAGTGATCATTTCCCCATAATGATTTCGTTTCCAAGCACTCACCCTCGTTCTACCCCTATTCAACCCTTACAAAAATATCTTCTTTCGCAAGCTGACTGGTCCCATTTTTCTTCCCAATTGGATTCGGAACTTAAAAACCTCTCCCCTATAAACTCCTCCAATTCCTTCATTATCTACAATGATTTTGTGGAATGTTTGTTAAGAGCGGCCGATTCCTCAATCCCCTTAAAAAACTCTGCCCGCCGCCTATTACCTTCCCCTCCTTGGTGGGATGCTGAGTGCACTGATGGGGTACGAAAACGTAAAGAAGCAGAAAATACTTTCGCCTCTACTCTAGACTTGCCTGATTATATAAATTTTAAAAAGACTTCTGCAAGTGTTTGCAGGTTATTAGCTAAAAAGAAAAGGTCTGGCTGGCTAAAGTTCTGTGAATCTCTGTCTCCTCGCTCTCCAGTTACCCTTGTTTGGAAAAAAAGTAAGTCCTACCGCAGAGCTAGTGTCAATCAGTCTTATGAAGTCACAACCAATGACCCTGGTGCTTGGTTAGATGACTTTATCACAAAATTAGCCCCCCCTTTTGTCCCTAGTTACGAATGTCTTCCCACTGTAGATCCCCCTTCTCCCCCTACCTCTGATAACTTTGATGACCTGTTTTCGTATTCAGAATTGACATGTGCCTTGGAACATCTTCGTGATTCTGCTCCGGGTGGCGATGGAATACCCTATTCCTTTATTTCCAAATCCTCTCCAAATTGCAAATTAATCTTCCTTGACCTAATTAATTCCTTTTTCGCTTCTGGTCAAGTCCCAGACTCCTGGAAATCCCAAATTATTATTCCCATTTTGAAACCTAATAAAGACCCAAAAGATTCTGCTTCCTATCGTCCTATCGCTCTATCCTCTGTCTTGGCTAAAATCATGGAAAACCTCATCAAGAACAGACTTGAATGGTTATTAGAAACCAAAGGCATCCTAGCCAGGTCCCAATTCGGTTTTCGAAGAGGTATGGGCACTCTAGATAGCCTCAGTATCTTTCTATCTGATGTCCGCATTGCTTTTTCTAATAATAAAAGTGTTCTTGGTGTGTTCCTAGATATAGCCTCAGCCTACGATAATGTCCAACTTCCATTACTCAGGCAAAAACTGCTACAGCTGAGTATTCCTGTGAGGATGGTCAACATCATCTGTAATCTTCTTATGTCCCGCTCTATTTCTGTCCGCCATCAAAATACCCTCTCTCCATCCCGTCTTGTGTGGAAAGGTTTACCGCAGGGCTCGGTCTTAAGCCCTATCCTGTATAACGTATACACTTATGACTTGGAGTCTTCGGTCAGCTGTTTCTGCAAAATTTTACAATACGCCGATGACATTGCACTTTACTTCAGCTCAGCTTCTTTTTCAGAGGCCTCAACCCGCCTAAACTCTGCTCTTCAATATTTAAATCAGTGGCTTATCGATCATGGCCTAAACCTTTCTGTCCCCAAGTGCAATGCAATCGTCTTTTCCCGAAAACGTACTATACCCCCTATAAACCTATCCGTTGAAAATGAACCTATATTAATACGAGATAAGGTTAAATTTCTCGGCCTCATTCTTGACTCCAAGTTGTCTGGTCTACATCATTTGGATTATATTTCGAAGAAATGTGAAAAAGGTGTCAATGTACTTCGTGCTCTCTCTGGAGTTCGCTGGGGAGCCCATCCCACTTCCCAAAAAATACTTTACAATGCCATAGTTCGCAGCCACTTTGAATATGGGAGCTTTCTCCTAGAACCATGCAACAAAATAGCCCTTGCTAAATTAGAGGGGATTCAATCTAAATGCTTGCGCATCATCACGGGTGCTATGAAATGCTCCCCTATTAATGCCCTTCAGGTAGAGTGTTTGGAGCCCCCCCTTCATTTACGTAGACAATATCTTTGTGATAGATTTTTTTATAAAGTAGTTCAAAACAAATCACACCCCTTTCTTCCTCTTCTTCGTACTCTTTTTGAGTTAATCCCATCATCCCGCTATTGGTCCCATAAAAATCCTCCTCTCCTTATTAACAGCTTCACCAAATTTAATAATATAAACGTTGCTTTAGGCCAAACAAATCTGCACCCCTTATTTGAAGTAAATTTTAATTCTTTACACTTCCAACCTAAAATTATATTTAACTTTGGTATCTCGAAACATGACCCTGCTGCTAATGATAAATTTAACAAGATCTTAGCAAAAGATTGGCATGACTGGCTTACCATATTTACAGATGCCTCGAAGCTGTCAGACAATAGCAATGTCGGATCTGCGGTATGGATTCCAAAATTCAAAATAATTCTTCATTTTCGCAGTTCTGCATTTGGCTCCATTTATACTGGTGAAGCAATAGCTCTTTTGGAAGCGATCTCCTATGTTGAGTCTCATGGTCTCAACCAATCTATTATTTTCTCCGATTCTCTGAGCTACCTTCAAGACCTGGTTAAATCACCTTTCCGTTCTCGACACAATTGTCCTCTCACCTTGCAGATCAAAGAACATCTCTATAGATGCTATTGTTTGGGCATAGATATCGCCTTGGCCTGGATCCCTAGCCACTCTGGTATCATAGGCAACGAGAATGCTGATTCGATTGCCAAATCGGCTACTCGGAATGGGATGGATTCTCATACGTGTTGTTATGCTCGAGATTTGCGCTGTCTTGCCAAACCAGAGATGATGAAAAGCTGGAATACTCTGTGGCAAAAAACTCGTTTACAGAAGGGCAAATTTTATGGCTCCATCCAACCACTTATTCCTCCAAAATGTTGGTTTAGCAAATTAAAACTCTCAAATAAACTGGCAACCTCTGTTGTAATCCGCCTCCGACTTGGATTTGTATGCACTCCAGTTTTTTTGGCAAAACTTCGAGTGAGAGACAGCTCTCTATGTGAATGCGGTCTAGAGGAGGGTACTCTGGAGCACTTGTTTTTTTCCTGTCCTCGTCTAACTATCCCCCTTTACGACTTACTACCTCCTGATTGTCCTCGCCCAATTAACATTCCTTTTCTTTTATCCTTAGCCCATACTCCCGCTGTTAAAATTCTTTATAAATTTATTAATATAAATAAAATCTATTTATAATTTATACGTTAGATAATTATATATATGATATTAAATTATATTAATTATTATTTTTTGTAAGTATATAATTGTATTTGATGTCTAACTCTCATATTATGTGCCGTCTTATATGTTTTAACAAATGTTTTGTTTGGGTTTTTTTTTTTAGCATGGCAAATAATGGATGGCAACACTGCAAAAACTGACCAATAGTCATTACAGTTTCCCATGCTATTGAGTATCGACTATTCCTATATTTTACCTTGACATTGGCAAAATCATCGAATGTTCGTCGATGGAGCCATAACACAAAAAAATTGAATTGAATTGAATTGAGAAAATTGAACTTGAGAGAGATTTTTTGAAATCTTTGCTAATAAGCACTTTACGAGTGAATATTTTTATAAATAGCGGAGTTAGATTGTCTGGTTTACTGCTCTTATCATGTTGATGTTTTTCAGGACTGTGAAGACTTTTTTTTCTATGATAATCCGCTAAAAAACATACTTCCTGTAGTATTCTCATTGAACATTCTCAGTCTCATTTCGCGGCAAACCATAATTTTTAATAATTTTCTTCTGTGAAGAAAACAAAAACATATCACGTAGTCTAAGGCGGCTTCGGTTTTTTTTGTTTGGAAGAAAATTTATGCCAATAACACAACAATTGCAAACGGAACAAACATTAATCCAAATTTCAGCTATCTAGACTCGGTAGTTTTAACAGTGTCAGTGAAAGCTGTATAAATACATACATATAAGATAAGAGACCCAGGAACGAAGTAAGCGATTTATATCCCGTATCGGTAATAACACAGCAACTTCAGAGTTTATAATACTATTATTGCTTGGCAAAGATCGTCTCATATTCGTCCTTCGAGCTTAACCTGTTTATCGACGTAGAAAGCGAAGGCCATAGCTGATATGAAATTTAATTTGCCTCTAGATTTTCTCGCCCTATTTAAATATTACTATAGCACGACCTCGATGCATATTATCTGATACCCATTTGATCATTGGATGTTATTCAGAGATTTATTATGAGGCACATTTATTTTATAAAGAGATTTTCTTATTATTAACAAGTATCAACTTATTAGTAACTATGATGCTTGTGACAAATATTGCTGTATTTTTTTTTATTTGAGTGTTGAGTTTATGACAGTGTTCGTTTTATGCTCGGCTTAAAAGTATGTTTGTCCAGTCTTAATAAAACAGGAATTACTAGTAAACACACAAGAATGAACCTACTTAATCAGACGTTTGATATAAACATGTGTACACTTATATAACAAGTTTCGTATTTTGGATGTAAAGACACTTTTCACATTAACCCTATGCCCGGGCAAAAAACGGATTCATTAACGAACTTTGTTTTATACTCTTCTTCTGTTACCGCTCAGTCAGTAACATGTGGCAAAAAGTTACAGTACAATGATTTAGCTAAAGCCTTTTGCAAAGTAACAATAAACAAAACATCATAAATCAACGTGAAAGCTATAAACCCTTTCTAACTTGGGTTTATTTTTATATTTTTGTAACGCCATTTTGTCGCCTACCTTTGTTCTTTAGGAACCTAACGCAGACGTAAAATAAACATATACTCAAACTCGGTTCTAAACAACAGTAAAAAATACAGTACTCACATAAATTATTATACTACATATTATCTATACATCTATGACTCGGATACAAATGTTGATGCTCATCACACAAGCATTTGTCATATCGGGATTCCAACCTCGGGACCCATAGTTCAGCAGGCAGCGGTAACTACCGCTGAGCTAAACGGGTCGTCGAATAATACCAGTGTACAGCGATAAAATCCGTAAAGAAGAATTTTATTTCAAAATAAAGAACAATTGCGCTGGTTGTTGGTATGTCGATAAACCTTCTAGGGTGCTAGGAAAAATATTTATATGCTTAAGAGTCCCCCAATAATCGGAATGGAATTGGCAGATTTGGAGTACAATTTAGGCTATATTCATATTAAAATGTTCTGCGCGTTGCAAATGCGTAAAGATGTCACGATATGTACCAAACGTACTTATGTCTGTTTACTTCTTTCTTCTTATTTGCATCGTTCATTTGTTTCGTTCATTTTTCATTCGCTATATCTTGGACCGTTTTCCCTTCGCTGACAAGCGACCTTTTAGTGGAACGAAGAGGTTTCCTCGCCCTTGAGTTTTGTGATTAAATAATGATGATAAATATTTGTTTTTCTTTGCTATGTTATGTGTTTTGGTCTGGGCTGATAAACAACGTAAGAAATGCAGTGATTACCTTTTTCAAGCAATTTGAAAAGCAAATTTTTTGTCGCAATGGACTGTAAAGTTCCAAGTTCGTAAATTCTTTTTAAAGACATCTGTGCGAGAGAATGAGATACTGATTACCAAAGATCTCATATTTAAAGAGAATATTATACAGACAATATACCAAAGCATACAAAGTCAAAGTCAGAATTCGGAAAGTTTAATAACCTGACACCGGCCAAAGGTACCTACAACGCTTTTATGACGGATGCTTTATGGTAGTGGAAATGCCTGTATATACATATATTTACATTTGAAACAGGCTTTTTGTGTGTAACCAACCCTTTTGGTCATAGGCATGGATGGATACTATTAGTTAAAGATAGGGCTTGAGGTAACAAAATATACGTTTGTCTTTGAAGTTGTTCAGGGTAAACTGGATAACCTGTCAATATTGGCAGCGTTGAGGCTAGTCGCCCCTCACACTAGATTGCGACTCAAATCAGGGGATTCCATCGATCTACACTAATTTAATCTAGCTTGCTCCACTTCCTAGGGCTCTAAAATAAATGAACGGCGCTGGGTGATGCATGTATTTAGTTTTTAATTGTTCGTTGATGGAGTTTGCAAAGCGAAATTTAAAAGCCAAATTTGGATTAATAATGTGTCGACTATGTAATTATTGACTAATGATCGTCAACCCTATCTTTTTATTTGAGAGAGATTAGGCAATAGCCTAGTACGCTAGCTTAATGTGGGTGGGCAGAATTCACACGCCATCAAGAAAATCGCTTAGGCATGCAGGTTTTCGCACGATATTTTCCTTGATTATTTATGATAAATAAGCATCTGCTTTTTAGTATCGAACTAGACTCTACTGTCTAGTACCACTGTAACCACTGAAAAATTTAGTATTTAAAGTAGTTATACCAGCATAATCTTTGAGTATAATTTCTTATACATATTTGTAATTAATTGTATTGTAATATAAATAAATAAAGGTACATACGCACCTCTGAATTTCGAAGTCATGTGAGTATTAATAGACATTGCGTTATCCGCAAAAGAAAATTCACGAGGAAGCCTGTAAATCTCAACCTACATGTTTTTGTGCGAATGAGCACTTACGCAACACTTTGTTCGCATCTCAAAAGTCACGATGGGATCGTAATCCCTCTATTATTGGATGGTGTTATGTTGGTGTTATCCGTGATTGTTGTATAGGGTTTTTTGGGGATACGGATAAGATAGAAATATTATTGTTGGAGAGTGTGTCGCAATGCAGTTTTATCTATACAACTAGCTTTTGCCCGCGGCTTCGCTCGCGTTAAGAAGTACTATTATTAATTAGGTATAGCTTTATGCATGCAAAGTCTTAGTCCGATCGGTTAAAAATTGACAAAGTTTCATACAAACTTTCATCCCCTATTTTATCCCCTTGGGTGTAGAATTAATCAAAATCCTTTCTTAGCGGAAGCCTACATCATAACATCTACCTGCATGCCAAATTTCAGTCCGAACCGTCCTGTGGTTTGGGCTGTGCGTTGATAGATCACTATGTCAGTTAGTCAGTCACCTTTGAGTTATATATATTTAGATTCTCATTTAATGAAACTTTGCAGTAGTTCTAAACCATGAGGCGAGTTTTTCATCATGTAGAAGGATGATATATATTTAGTACTTAATTTAGTCTCTAATGTATATACTAGTAGTAAAATATATATAGCAGAGGTCGCCATACAGTTAAAATCCGAAAATAATCTTTTATATGACTTGTAAAAGTGACATCAAAAGATCTATTTACAGAAATAAATATCATTTATAGACTTTTTTAAGTTTAAACGCCTTTAAATAGTGGCATTAACATTTAAAGTGAATTTGATCGACACCATTTTCGTAGTAGCTTCTACTTTGTCTACGCCGCCACGGATCGCGGGTTCAATCTCTGCTCGGGGTAAATATTTTGTAAAATTAAAGGTTTTTGCGGTTAGGTATTTTTTATGGACCCATAATACTGAAAAAGATCTTGGAATGGTTAAACACAAAATTCTAATCAATCACGAATTTACTCTTTTATTTAATCATATATCTTACAAATCTGTATTGCGTATCAAAAAAATGTATTATTATTATTATTAATGGAATCTCTAATAAATAAAAGCCAAATGCTTTTCAAGCGAAGTCATATATCGAATGGTGTCATTAATCTATGCACGGTACGTAATTTAAAGAAAAACGAGTTTGAAGAGTTCTTACACTCTGACGATTACCTAACCATCATTAAAAGAGCTTTAGACTTACTTTAGATTGCATTGAAATTTATAGAAAAAGAGCATAAATTTTATGGATAAAATATTTACTTTATTGCTCATCCACATTCATTAAAATATCTAGTGTTAAATTACGAAATTCTCATTAAAAATTGATTCGCTTTTCATTCACGTAACAAAGCTGCTTAATAAATGGCATTAATCAGTTGAATCATACATATTAATATTAGTTATTTGATATAAAATTTGATTTGACATAGACAAAGCAATTTAACATTTATTACAAAACCAGCTTTTGCCCGTTTTTTTTCACCTGTTAAGAAATAATATTAATTCCGCATATAAACAATCACCCTCAACTTTGCCCCTTTAGAGGATGATTTCCAGGACAAACCTTTGTTCTTCACCCGGACTAAAATTATCTTCATCCAAAATTTCATTTAAATCGGTTAAGTGGTTTAAACGTGGAGAGTTAACAGACAGACAGACAACAGACAGATACACTTTCGTATTTATAATTTAGGTCTTTTAATTGGTGTAAGTAATCGATCATTATTATTGAATAACGGATATAAATGAGGTTTTTTTTAAATCTTGCAAACAAATTATTCACAATGCAGAAACACTCCGACACAGAACAAGTAACTATCTGTATACATAAATGTATATTTATGCTGTATGGGGATCAAACTGGCGACACGAGGCGCACAAGCCGATCGCTCAGCCACTGCGTCAATCAGGTTGTTATTTGTATTTAAAGTTCACCAATATAATATATATTATGTATGATGTGTATAATTTATCTACATATATTTCAATTACATTGCAATTTTAGGTAATTCTTTATAATCAATCCATTTACTCTCCCATTGCGAGGCACGGGAGTAGACTATACTAACAACACGCTACCATAGCACGGGTAACGAACGAGAAAATCTCTCAGACACACATCATCATCAACCCATTATTGACTCACTGCTGGGCACCGCGCATTCATTTCATTTGAGAGGGATTAGGTCCACTACACTAACCTACTGCCGGTTGGCAGGCTTCACAATCTTGGCAGGCTTCATCGTTTGCTATCGAAAAAATCTTCAAGCATGCAGGTCGCCTCACGATGTTTTACTTCACCGTTTGTACATGTGATAAAGCGCATTTAACTTCAAAAAGTCATTGGCAAAATACTTGTGATCAGAGTCGAATTTAACTTCACAGCCAAAGCGACGATTGAACCTTGAACGTTCGTTAATTATAGTACAGAATCCTAAATTAATTATAGTACTGAACTATTTTAATTTGTTTAATTTATTATTAACACGCCGCAAATACATATAATTATCTTAATTTATATCTAGAGATTTGACAGGCGAACTAATATTAAACTGAAAATAGCATCACTTAACCATATGGCATTATCTATAAATAAGTACAATCTGCAGAAATGGTCAATTATTATCATTCATTACATTATATCAAATTTCAATAGATTAAGATAAAATGACTCAAAGTACAACCACTCGTTTGTACGCACAGTTACAATCTATTTTTACTTTATTTTGCAATTCTGTAGCACACCCACACGGTAGGAGGAAGCGAAAACATGGGTGACGCTGCTGGAGTATTTTAAACATTCGCACAATTATTACTAAGCTTAAATTTGCCTGCTTGCGTTCGGAGAGTGCGATATTTGTTTCTATTATATTTCTGGATTTTATTTTGTAGAAATAGATTGACCAATCAATGAAATATAATTATTCCCTCTAATGAGAAAACGTTGAAGATTCTGACAGGGATAGAATATGTTCAATAATGGAGTACTGTGGTTCATTAAAAGGCTTAAAAAAGTTGATAAATAACCAAGAATGTAAAATTAAAATTTATTTGTTTTTTTTTTCAATTTGTATTCCCGTACGGAAAATAGTCCCACCATTTTATGATTGTGTAGAGTTATAGTAATCTTAAGAAAGAAATGAATTCGTATTTCCAAACTGCGCAAAAATTAACTCCGCATCGACGCAGACTGTAAGCCGTGTAAGGAAACTAGTATCGATGTCAAAGTAAAACAAATATTTATTATCTGCTATTAATTTGTATATCAGTCTGCGGTCAGTATTAATATTGTCAGAAGCGCTGTAAGGTGGTTTTAATATTCTGTTTTTTATTATATTACAAGGGGGAAACAAGCTTAAGGTACTTCTAATACTCTCTACTTCGCGCGTTGCTGACCCTGTAAAAACCGTTTAGGTTTCTTAAAATAGGGGAGTTAATAAACTGTCAGTAAACTGAAATCTGGCAAACTATCAGAATAGTCACTACCCTAAAAACTGCTCTTTTATTTCTTTCAATAGCTCTCTACAATACACTTTTACTAGTTAATTATTATAAGGTGTTGGTACCTGGCGACCTCTGAAAAGAAACACCTAAACACTCTCCGAGATTCAATTAGCTGTTCTTATGATAGACATTATGACAGATTATTAAACCACCGTATTACTAAATTTCGTAATATATACGAAACAATACATATTTGCAATACACTTTGACTTGACTTGACATAAACATAAGAAATATTTAGATAAGTCTATTATATTTATTGAATGAATAATTAAGCCTACATTGATTTAGATAGCAAATTTAATTTACAACCCAACTTAAACAACAATTTGTTATTAGTTTGGGACAAGTATAGAATATAAGATTAAACTAACTTACCTAAAGTTATATTATTGTTCAAGGCTTTAATCCCAATAATCTTTAATACTTAGTATTATTCCAGTAAAATAATGAATTACAGTTACTTTTTAACCGCAATTACTTGGGGAAGATTCTTAGAGGAACCTCTGACATTGACTGGCAGTGGGCAGGGCATATTTCTCCAAGAACCAAATGACCGTTAGGGCAAAGATGTGTGGCGAACGCGTGGGTGGGTCCCCAGTAAGGTGGTTCTGACGTCAATTTGCAGGATGCGGGTGGCGCAGGACAAGCCGTTTTGGAAATCCTTGGAGGAGGCTTATTACGAGCAGTGAACGTCCTGTGGGTAAAATAATTATGATGGCTTGGAAATAGAGCTGCCACAAGAAAACAAAAATTGTTTTTAATTAAGTTAGTAAGTAGTTAGGGAGTGAATATTATTGCAATTTCAGTACTTTTATTAGGAACTGAATAATACCATATTAATTTTGATTGGCCAGATAAAATCTCCATTACAGGAAAATTTTAATATATATTTCAATAATAATATAAATGTTTTAACAAGACCTATGTATATAATAGGAGTTGAGCCTATTAAATTTCCATGAATAATGATAATTTTATAGAAAATATCTCCTTATTTTTTTCTTAAATCGTAAATCAAACGCAGCGCCTCACTCTATGCAGCTACGTGAAGCAATTAACATGAGTTATCCGAAATGATAGTACCTAGTCAATTTATTTTTGTGCCATTTCTTAACATTATCACAAAAACCAATTATGTGTAATACTACAAACGATAAATACGAACACATAAAATTTACAACGCCGTCTCGAGTATTATCTTTATAACACTTTTTTATGGTAAAGTGAACATTTTATTGCTATTTTCAATATAATGGTATCCTTAAAATTACGATGGTTTACCTTATCGTTTTTCATCAATGTGGATCCATCTAATGTGACGATTTACTTGATCAATGGATCGTAAATATCATGATACGTTTTATCATGATACTCGTAGTGTATGCTGATACGCTACGCAGTTGCTACGGTGTTCGTAGAAGCTACGGCGTAGCCGTTCGTCACAACTCTAAATAATAACTTCTTATACATAGAAGCATGAGACGATTAACATAATAAATATTTTCTTAGACAATAAAAGGAATTTTTAATCTTAAAGGAAGTAAAATGTATTGTGAAAACAGCAAAAAAACATTTCTTTCGGCGATATAACGTGTTTCAGAGCAGTCGGCTTTCGTCTCACGGATCTAGTCAGATCGAGTCTACGTTTCAGCATCGAGAAAATCTTTCCTTTCTTCACCGCTAGAGCATGTAATAAATACGCACATAACTTCCGAAAAGTCAGTGGTAACATACCTTGGGTTTGAACTCAAAACCTTTGAATTTAACAATCCATTGGTCACCAGAATATCACAGCTCTTATGGTAATTATTTAAAATTAATTTGCTTCATTCTGTAATAATACTAATAAAACAAAAATATCAACAAAAAACAAGGAGGGAGGAAAATGGATATAAAAATTAATTAAAGATTCTTTTGTCGTGGGTTATTTTGAGATAAAGAATGCCAAACGAATTATTAAAATTTATCAATAAAAACAAATGTTTTTGTATAATATTCTTCTTGTTAGATAAACTCAAATACTAAAGAGACTAGACAGAAAGACTTATAACTGTGTATGACATATCTAGAAATCAAAGAAAACTTCAGTTATTTCCTCTGAAGACAACATTAAGTTCTTATAATTGTTATTCTTTTATACGCTTCCACAATCAAAATACACACTCGGCAATATTTCACGCTCGTGTGATAAATTAATAGGAACGTAAATTTGTATATTCATGGTGTTGATTGCGCAAGTAATGATTAGGCAATCATTTCGTATAATATCCGGTCATTTAGCAATAATAAAGCTATATTACTTAGTTGTAGATATGGTAACAAAGTCTTATGATTGAAAAATCAAAGGTATTCATAATTATTATACAATCACATATTATTATATAGACACGTCATGCACGAACATTACGGCTATGCAAAATGGCGACAGCGACTAATTTGTGCAAAGAAAGGGAAAGACACATTTTTATCTTTCACTGTCGTAGTATACTTTGTAAACACATGAAGGCATCTTGTTCTCAGGAAGTATAAAACTATTAAGCACGAATTATTTTTACGGAACGTACCCTCGCAACGCTGGTTGATGCGTCACTAAACGCGATCCCGGCAATTGCCTTGATTTCTTGTTGCCATTTTAGAGAGCGGGTAACGTATCTATATTTTTTATATCATTGATATTAAACATATTTGTAATACCAAACTATATTTTTTATCAGCGCTGATATATTTTTAGGGCACTGAGAGAAAATCAGCGCTGCAGCTTGATTTGTTGCATTTGTTGTAGTGCAGAGAAAGGTACCTATTCTAACATCGCATAAGGTAACTTAATTAGGTTAAAACTTTAATTCTATCATTTTATTGTTTGGTATTTAGTTTTGTGTTGTGACGGTCAGAATCAATTTTCTTTCTTTATTTGATGTTCATGTAAGACGTTTAATCCGTCTGTCCTTGGATCTTGAAAAGCACAAACCGGGTCTCATGAAATCTGAGGTCCGAAATATTCTATAGATGACTCGACTATGGACCCCTACTATGCATTCCACCACGGTTGTATCCACGAAAGGTTAGGTCAAAGGAATACTGAGGTACCAACACCCACATCTCACCGCCCGGTATGTTTTGAAGTCTGTGAATATAATATGTACTGTGAGGTTGCCATTTGATATGTACCGGGCAGAGAGCCAAACTCTGAGCTGCTACTGCAAAATTCATATAAAAACCAAAAATAGGACCGCATGTTTAGCAAGCAGTATTGCTTTAGGACTTGTGGTCTATGTATAGACTATATTGCAAATTAATTACGCACTATAAAAAAAAAGTTTAGAATGAAAAAGGAGTGTGTATGCGAGAGTTTATGAGTGGGTGTTAATTTTTATTGTAAAATTTATCATTGATTTACTACCAACTTTATATACCGCTACGCGAGCTTAAAAAACCCAGGCCGCGCATGGGCACAGATTTAGTGTGGATTTCTTTGGCCCGGTTTTTTTCTGGGGTAGTATCTAATGATGATAGTTGTAACATGCCTATTACGAGTAATATCGTAGTTTGTCCGCTTACCTATTCCTTGTAATAAATGTTTTAGATAGATCTTTTAAAATGTACGTTCTAATTTTAGTAACCTCACCATAATTATTATTAAATTCCTGTATTCTTTAGAATTATCAGAACACACTTCGCTTAACTTGAAGGTTTATTTTAAGGAGGCTAAAAACTTGCCGAAAGAAAATATTTCCGAAAATCTGTGTCAATTTCTTATCTCTCCGGTTTCGGAAACGGAGCATGAGATATCTGCGTAGATCGTTTTGCAGTCTTAAAGACTGATAAAAGAGGCCATAATGTGAACAGAAGGGCCACTGAGAATGTCGATTTTGCCGACTCTACGACAATTTCGTCACGGCATTGTCAAATCTGCTGACTTAATAGAACGATTGAAAAAAGAGTCCACGCTTTTAATCTCATTGATGGATTGTGATAATTGTTTCTTGAATTATATTTTCATGTAATATATGTTGGACTATTTGAAATATATTGTATGTGTTAAATTAAAAACCCACCTGGTGTATTTGTATTTGCCATAATTTGTAAAGGTTTGTGCGATGTTCGCATACAGTGAAAGTCGCACTTTTTCAAGCGTACTGTACCTCACTGTACACATGCAGCTTGTGGGCAAACTACACGCAGAGGAGTTACAGCGCCCTCCGTGTCCAATTTAATAATGCATTCAGGGCGGTGCTGGGGTTGCCCCGCTTCTGCAGTGCTTCAGGCATGTTCACAGCAGCACGCGTCGATTGCTTTCATGCGACCATGCGCAAAAGGTGTGCGTCTTTGGTACGCAGAGTGCGGGACAGCGCGAACACCGTACTGGCTATGATAGCAGCTAGAGTTTATTGTCCCTATATCCGTCACTGCTGTAATAAGCATGTCACATATAGTGTTGGATAGAGGGACAATAACAATATTAATAATTAGAATTAAATTTTTTATTTTCTCTTCAATGTAAAAATATGGGTGAACATACCTGAATTAAACGCATTTTATTTATTTTTTTATTTTATAATTGAATTTTCATGACGTAACTTTCTGACATTTTGTTAATATCTAAGTGTAAAGTAATCATTAATTATTTACATGTGACATTTTATTTGGTCCAACTTCTTCACATGTTTTTAAAAAATATTACGTTTGACTGAAGGATAATTAATGTTTTATATTATTAGCATGTTAAGCAGTGGACTGCGATAGGCCGAGTTGAAAATAATCCTTCTTCTGCATTTAATAGGATAAAATTTGTGTCGTAAAAGTCGTCAAAAATAATTTCTTTCATTTTTCATACATACGAGTAGGAGACGAATAGTTTTCCAAAGTGAATGAAAGAACAACAATTTCGAAATGAATAAAAGAATATTTTCATACTTTACAAGAGTTGTCAAAACTCTATTCCCACGTAGATTTTATACAGCAACAGCAAGGATTGAAATAATTTATTTGTCAGCTCAATTATGTAGCTATATTTAATTTTGATTTCAAAGCAATTAAGTTATCAGAACTGCGTAGAATAAAGTGTTGGTTTATGAAAATTGTGCATAGTAATTATTAGTTAATAGTGTTCACTTTCAAATGGCATGCTCTATAGTCTATTTGAGCTTTGTGTTTCTGCTCTTTGATTCACAAAACAACTCATAGCATTCAATCAGTCAATATAAAAGATTGACTAAACTATAGCTACATAATATATTTTGATAACAATTTATTTACTAATACATACATATATCTATATAAGGTATAGCTGGGAGTATAAAAAAATACAATCTACCTTCATCTTTATTGCCTACAATATGCTGAAGTAAAATAAGGTTGAGGTCGCCGAATTTGACTTTCTTTGTAGGGACTTATAAAAACGGATGTCAGCAAAGATTTTACCCAAACTTCTTTCAGTGATAATTTCTACTGTCCTTTTTTTTGTGAGGTAAAGCCTTATCTATTATAACACGGTTTTCAGCGAGATTCGGTTTTTTTAATATTTCATCATTTTGCGAAGGACTTTTTTTGTAACAGTTTGATAACAATAAGGTATTTTCAAGAAAGCTATCTACCATCTTATACAGGTAGGTCTTATACAATGGTATTTATGATTTATGGTAGGCCTTTTACTTTGCTCGACTATCGCAAGCCAAAAATAGTTATCATATCATAAATATTCAATAATTTTCTGGTCTTGTAATAAAACTTATATTTTATGGATTTTATCGCAATATATTGGTATTGTTTAACCCTGACCTTTTGCCGGTGTGTTTAGGATCACATATGATAGGTACTAGGTACTAGCTATGATAGGTAATAGCGTTGATATTTATTATTACAAACCAATTTATTATGCCAAATCGAAACGCCAAGCGGTCGATAAGATTATTCTATTAAACAAACCACAAGGCTATCACAGCTTGCATACCTGTAAAGCTGTGAACAAAAGTATATTTTTTGTATAATTTTATTTATTTGGAACAAAAAAAACAGTTATATATTTATTAAAGTTATATATTACACCTAAATAATTATAACCTACATTAATAAACATAATCTACCGTTGCCCACGATTTATTTATACAAACTAAAAGAAAAGAAGTGAAAAACTAATTTGTGATTAATTAAACTATTTAAATTTTGTTAGAAAGTGTTTGAATAAAATTATTTTAATATGTTTTCTCATTGTTCACAGGTTGGTTGGCGAACAACTAACGCTTGGTTGGCTGGCAACTTAGCGTGCAAATTCTTCTTAGTCCTAAGAGCTTTTGGCCTCTACTTATCCTCCAATGTTTTAGTCTGCATATCACTTGACAGGTGAGATGAAATATAAAAATTCTATGCTAGTTTTATAGAAAAAGACTAAAGCAAAACATTCATTTTAATATAACCCATGTTTTATATTATTGTAATAAAATAATATTTCTTTATTCTACCTTTTCAACAGAACATGATGAAACTATAACCAACACATTAGATCAGATTAAATCAATCATTTTTTTTCTAATTAAATCAAATAATTTTTATATATACAATCGGTAAGTTTCATGCGTGACGGACAACGCATGTAAAGTCTGCTAACTGGCACTAAACTGCCGTGCTGTATCAAAGCATAACGAACATAAAATACCGTCACCCTTGTCGTCTCCGAAGGGTTAGGCAGAGGTGAACTAATGTACACCCACATATCACTGTATATTTATATCCCTTGTAATAGGTGGCTATCAATTCCACAAATCCAAACTCCCGAGCCGAGAAAAGAAAAGCCCAATAACGTTTTACTCGACATCGGAATCGAATCCAAGACCTCTTGTTCTATAGTCGCATTTAGGACCAAAAGTTCAACGAGGACCAAGTAGACTGTAAATGGGCTGACAATGTAACCTATTTGAAGACTACACAATATCAAATAAATCGGTTATAATTATGATGAATTGCCAATATTACAAAAAAAAATCGGTTCAACTTGCCAATTTGTTTGCGCTCGTAATGGTTTTTCACATTACAAAACTGATAAAAAATTTCGTAACAAAGGATTATTGGGATACCTAATTAGAAAAAAAAAATATAATTCACCAATTTCAATAACATGAATCCGCGTAACTTAATTCAGAATCAGAGAACCAGTCTCTTAAGGTGGCTAGTAAATTATTCATCTAATAATATTAAATAAAATTGTTCTCAAATAAATTTAATTGTTTCAACAAGTACGAGTTAAAGTTATTGTAATATAATCAAGCTGTTGATTACCTAATATTTCAATCTCCAAGAATTAAATAACTATTCCAATATACAAATTACTAGCCAGGCGTTCTTTATGGTTAGGTGCTTGATTTGTTAATTAATTTTTATTTTATCCTGATACGTAATTCAATTATTTTTGTAAACTTAAATTCAATGTATCATAATTATACACAAAGTAGGCCACATTTAGTTGTTTTTCTTTTTGTACATAATACAAAAGAAATTACATTAACAAAAAATATCACCTTTGGCCTTCATTTGTTTATGTGCCCATGTATATGTTTTAACAAATGGAACTGGGCAGTGAATTGTCATTGAAACAGTCATTCATGTTAAAATAAGCCTTATTAAGAAATTGCTCTTAGCAATAAGACCGCTAATTGTGCTTACCGCTGTATTACTGATTGTATTTCATATTTTGTCTGTTTTGGTTATGTACAATAAAGAATATTCTATCTATCTATCTATCTATCTATTAATAGATCAATTTTTGATTATGCTTTCTATTTCATGAATTAATTGAAATAAACGCATTTTACGTTATGTGTAAGCACAATGTATATATTCCGAGATAAAATATAAGCTATTATTTACGTAAAAGTGTATAAATAATAGTTAATATCACGTCCTAGTAAAAATATTACTTTGTCAGCAGTTTAATACAAAGGCTGATTGTGACTCTTTGATGCTCTATTCATGTACCATCTCCAGACTAGTCTTCTCGTTTAAGATTTAATACCTTCATTGGCATAATAAAACTTTAGCTATAACTATTCATCTATCTACTTTATCAAAATAAATCTGACTTTACGGATTTTATCGCGGTGTACTGATATTGTTTAATCCTAACGTTTCGGGTACTTTACAGCATCTATGGTCACGGGTTGAATATAGATTAGTAGACTATGGCAATTTTGACAAGATCTTATCAAGATAATGTCGTTTTAACAATCTGTAAAATATTTGACAAGTATTTCTATTGACCTGTCAAAGTATTGACATGTCGCGCGTTTGACTGTCAAATATTTGACGAAAACTCGATGTTGCATGGTGGTGCATGTTGATCCGAATGTAATTGGTATATTATTATTTTCTTCGGTAACTTTTTTTAATGCCTTTATGGCCCCGAACGAAGTAAAGGAACCAGCTGTTGTACCAAAGTTTTTTAATAAACTAACTTGTGAAAGTCTGCATTCTGGACTAAGTAAAAGTACCATGTTATCAGAAAATAGGTTATATGAAAGTTTTAACGCTCAAAAAATATAAAATAACTTTGAAAGGATATTTATTTTGTAAGTGGATGTATTGAAGGATCGGAAATCGATTTAAATTTAATTCCATAAAGGAGACCGACACGATTACATACAATCCAGGGCCTAGAATGTAAAGAGATGAAAATGGTGTGAGTTCATAGATGCGGACTTATTAGTCCCTCGCTGAAAATTCTGTGAGTTTTGGCAATCTGAGAGCAGAGTTATTAGAGGATTAGTAAAAGTGAGGTTATGTTACATTGTTTAACTTACAAGCTGATTCCTGAGGCGTAAAAGAGCTGCTAAAATAACATAATTATGTACAGAGTGGCTTGGAACTATGGAATGGATGCCCTTATCAAGCTGTAGGGCTGTAGCTAAGTAATAACTAGGTACCTATTCGGAACAATAGACCTAGAGCGTTAAGCAGCGCTTCCATTGGTCACATGGCTAACCATTCTTAGAACATAGCAACTCTTCAGAGAGCACGTAAAGCCGTACTCTACCCTACTATATCCTGGTAGTCATACATACCTGATTGAATACCTGTGATAATCGTTACTGACAGTCAAAAGCCCAAAAATAACTGACAGACAACCTTTGGATATCTATCGGTGATGACCAGACTCTCTTTGGGGAGGTCAGATGTCAGCTTCATAGGTACATAATAAATGTGCCTAATATTATTTTTAGTCTTTATTATATTTGATGGAAAATGTTGGAGAAGTCATATTAATGCACATTAATGACTAGAGGTCAGGGTAACAGGTATGAAGATATGGGAAGAACAATCTAGATTAAAAAACAAATCATTTTAAAATAATATTTTATTCCTCCTCTATTATAGTTAAAATATCATCCAGGAGCAAGGGGTGGACAATCAACAAATTGTCAATTATCTGTCAAGTGTCAACTCATCAAAAAACATGTCTGATTTTAATCGATATGAAATCGTAATTATCGTTTTTCAGTAATTAATTGATATTTTATTATATAAATAAAACTATGAACATATACACTATATACCTTCGATATATTAATATAATTACTTTGAATTATTTACTGATTGCTATTGTTTTATCGATTACTTTAATAAATAGTAAGATATTCCATTTACTTCGTTAACTTAAATACAATTTTGGATTTCTCATATTCCAGGTTGTAAATTAAGTGGATTTTAAGCACTTTGAAATAGAAAAATATACCCTTTTTTTTAAGCCATATCTCAACTCTTTACATTTTCGGCCCAGAAATCCCCGTCTCCTTTAGTAGAATTTTCGAGGCTCATGAAAGAAACAAATATTTCTTTAAAGGAATTCAAGCCAGCTTTTAATGTATTTTTTAATCGAAATCTAATGATATATTCGGTATTATAAACGATTGAAAGAAGGATTAAAAATCCTTTAATTTATTTATGTTTTGTAAATGTGATTTATCACAGATATTAATCTATATTAATTTACATATATTTAATTCAAAGTCTCGGATTGAACTTTGAGTTAAGATAATTAGTTATTGGATTCTTCTATCAGCCAGAATACTTTATGATAATAGTATCCATTAATCTCTCAGAGAAATAATTAATCATAACTGCTTCGTTAGTCTAATGGTTGTGCGACGACTGAGCAAGAGGTCTTGGTTTTGATTCCCAGGTCGAGCAAAGTATTAGCGAAAGAGCGAAATGTGGATGTACATTTAGTACACCTCTGCCTAACCCTTCGGGGATGATAGGCGTGATGGCATATAGAAACCATTACGCCAGTCTCATAACAATGGGAAGAAAAAGATATACATATTAATATATGTATATCTTTTATATTTTTCTTCTCATTCTTAAAAGATATATATTTATATAAAACAAAGGAAAAGAATATATTGAAGATGCAATCCGCATACTGATTGTCATTCTTCAAAGGCCCAACTAATTCTAAAGCAAAGCTATAAAGTTCTGATTATGTCACTAGATTCCTATTCATCTTTATCTAACCATTATTGTGCCACTGCTGGGCTGCTAATCCCTGTCAAATGAAAGGAGACCCGTGTCTCCTCTCGTTTGACAGAAATTAGGCTATATTCCACCACGCTTGGCAGAGTTCCCACGCCATCGAGAATATCTCTCAAGCACGCAGATTTCCTCACGATGTTTTCCTTCATCGTTTTAGCATGTGATAAATACGCATATAATTTCCGAAAAGTCCATGGCACGTGCTTTGGGTTTGAACTCGGGACCTGTGATCCCTGATAAATGTGACCCTATTAAACTAGTTTATTTTACATTCAGTGTCAAATTTTGGCGATATTTCAATTTCTATTGATCCTTTAAAACTACTTTGAAAAATCTCTTTTGCCGTAATATCATAATTTCGTCAGTCCAGTATCAGGGATACTGGACTGACGAAGTAGGCTGACGAATTCAGACCTTTGACGTTTGAAATTCAAGATAGTGTCATTAGGGGTGTAACTTTGAGAAATGGCAAGTCATTCGTGAAATAATTAAAGTTTATTGAATCTTGGGAGCTGTTGTTAACGTCCGACATTAGGGACTCGATGAAGATTGAATAGACTTTAGGGCTAGCTTAAGCACCTATAACTAAAGAAAAAAATGATCGATTACATTGGAATATCGAGTGTCTTTTGAAAAGCTATTATTGGTTATCTTAATATCGCTTTCAAATCTTAATTAGATGAACTGAAATAATATTAAGAATGTAGTTAAATTATTCATTTAAAATTTATTATTTAGTAAGTCGATATCTGTTATTGATGCTGTTGATGTTAATTTTATCATAAATACATATTTATTTATAGGCATATTTAAATCGTTATCAGAATGAGACATGCTGATTTTTCCCACGTATGTGAATACTAAACTTTTTTATATACCTGGACATTATGACACAGCGCCATCTAGTTCCGTGGTAAGCAACGAGGCTTGTGTTACGGATACTAGTTGGTTGATATACTACATATATACTTTTTTTTTTTTTTGTAAATACATACATATTATACATAGATACATCCATGACTCGGAAACAAATGTTGATGCTCATCACACAAACATTTTTCCCTACCGGGATTCGAACCCGGGACCCATAGCACAGCAGGCAGCGTTAACTACCGCTAAGCTAAACTGGTCGTCGTCGTAACGAAACTACTTTTATATTTGTAAATGTTTGTTCAATGTTGGGTTAAATATTATTTCCGCAAACCACACATATTTTGATGTCCTAAAAGTCGTGATTTCAATTGTGAGTGTCTGTTTATGTGACAATATTTTTTTTAAGACTCATCCAATTATACTTTGTTAGGGTAAAATTTTTCTTAAAAAAATAGCCAAGTATATACTAAACAGGATTTATTGTGTGAGATACATAGTTTATATTGGTTTGTACAGTTTAACGAAATAGGTTTTTTATAGGTACTTTGACTACGCAAATAATATTCTGATGTATTCTAAATACTTATATTTTCAGGTTCTTCGCGATCCTTTATCCATTGAGGCTACCCGTCGCCAGAAAGAGAAGCAAGATGATGTTGTCTCTTGCGTGGATTATCGCTCTTCTCTGCAGTCTACCACAGGTATTTAACTAACTCTATTTATAAATGTTAAGTTGGTTGGTGTAACCTTCAAAAACTCAAAAAGTTCTGCACTAATCGGGCTCAAATTTTGACACAATACACAACCCACTTCAAGTTTTGGTCTATTTTTGCGTAAGTGTAACCACAACCACAGCAAAGCGTGGCAGGTTTCAGTGAAATATAAAACTTAAATTATCACTAACTTATATTATTATAATGTAACATTTCTTATAAATATTAGTAGGTATTTAGGTAATAGTACTATAGAGGGATTAGTCTATAAAAGATTTATTAGATTAAGCTGTATCTTCATATATACCCATAGCTTCATATAGCTACATTCGCATCCCGGTAGGGACAAACGTTTGTGTGATGAGCATCAACATTTGTATCCGAGTCATGGATGTATCTATGTATAAGGAATATGTATGTATTTACAAAAAAAAGTACCTTATATATGTAGTATATCAACCATCTAGTATCTGTAACACAAGCCTCGTTGCTTACCACGGAACTGAATGGCGCTGTGTAATAATAAATAAATAAATATTCAGGGACATTTTACACAGCACCATCTAGTCCCAAACTAAGCAGAGCTTGTACTATGGGTACTAGACAATGGATATAATACTTATATACTTTTTTTTTTGTAAATACATACTTATAATACATAGGAAACACCCAGACGAACACAAACACTTATATTCATCACATAAATATTTGTGTCCCGTGGGAATCGAACCCACGACCTCGTGATCAGCAGTCCGGTACTCGAACCACTAGACCACATAGGTCGTCACGCCACGCTATTAATGTCCGGATATATTTATTTATCATCATTATATAAATCGTTAGATGTCCACTGCTAGACGTAGGTCTCCCCCAAGAATCGCCTCGACGAACCGTGCGCCTCCTGCTTGCAGCGCATCTTTCAGTACGTGGTCGTCACTCGAGAACTTTCCAGCCCCATCGGCCGTCCCTTGTTTAAGCGATGTGCCCTGCCCGATCTCATTTCTGATTCGATAACATAGTGAAACTCCCAACATAGCCCTCTCTATCGCTCTTTGAGTGACAGTGAGCTTTCTGAAAAGGCCCAGTGTAAGCGATCACGTCTCAGTGCCGCAACTCATCACTGGCAACACACATTGGTCAAAGCCTTACGTCTTGAGACACTGCGCTATCTGGGACGAAAAGATTTGGCGTAGCTTCCTGACAGACCAGAGATTGTGGCGATACAATTCAGTACGCACAATTTTCTCAAGAATCGTACCGTTTTAGTTATATTTAGGTAAATTAATTCGCTTAGATAGTCGAGGTGGGCTTCGGTATTAAAACTAATTTAGCTACGATTATTCTGGGAAACGGTTGTTATGTCGTGGTAAATAGAATTAACGTGAATCCTTGTGTAACCACGTTTCGCAATAAAACGAGAATATGTGGAAATTACGCTTACGCCTCAATTGAGTTCTCTCACGTAAATGGATATATTTTACGGAAATGAATGAAAATCTGATAATCGTAAACCGTAATAGGAAATACAGGTAAATACAATCATCATCATCATCATCAACCCATTATTGTCTCACTGCTGGGCACGGGTCTCCTATCATTTTGAGAGGGATTAGGCTATAGTCCACCACGCTAGCCAACTGCGGGTTGGTAGGTTCACATGCCATTGAGATAATCTCTCAAGTAAGCAGGTTTCCTCACGATGTTTCCCTTCACCGTTTGAGCATGTGATAAATTCGTAAAAAACATAACTTCCAAAAAGTTAGCGGTGCGTGCCCGGGTTTGAACTCGAGACCTTTGACATGTCAGTCCACTGGTCACACTACTAAACTACCACAGCGGTAAATACAATGTTTTGTGAAATTAAAGTACGTTTTACGGATATTATCGCGGTATATTGATATTATTTTACCCGACGTCTTTCGGTCGTGCAGTTTTGTTCTCGGATTTAGATTTAATAGAATCAATGATTGGGTTTCGAGCAGGGGGCAATACCCAGCCATCTTCTCTTTTAAAATTTTCCTATACCTATACCTTCCTATATATATACCTATAATTATATACAATTTACCAATATATAAAGGAGAATGAATATATTAGGTACATGAACTTGACTGCTCATGATCGCATGCGGAACTTTTGAACGAAAGGAAAAGAATTAGAGCCAGCAAAGTAGTATTGGATTTTATATTAGAAATTCAACAGTCCCAGGGATCGGATTGGTGCTAAGTTCCTGGTCTGGCCTTTATAGGGCCTAAAACATATCTTCAAACTGTATTGTGTTAAGCAAATCATAAATAAGTTCTCTTCTGCCCAGCTCACCTCAACTCTTTGATGATGGAGGCATTGCAATTGTATGTTATGTTAGATTTGCTGGCAGTTATCACACAAGTACATGTAACCACGTAACTAGCAACCATAGACTATAGACGCAAGCAATTCCATAAAGAAATTATACCTTAGAGACTATTTATCTTTGACTAAATTACCTTTCAACTGTAACATAATAATGTTAGCACGAGAAATTACTTGTTCCTACCACATATTATATAAAACAATTATATACCAAAAATAGTACATGAAAACATTTTAGTAAACGGTTTGGGCGTTTGTGTGAACGTTATTCAATTAAATAGGCTCCAACACTATGAAGGTCGTTGAACTTGGTATATTCTTATAAATGTGAACAAATAAATCTCGTGTTTATACTTTGTGTGGGCAATGATATTATGAGATAAGGTGGTTGGTATAATAGTCTCTCAAATTAAAAATATACCTAGTAGATTTGAACGTTCTCACACACACTATTTTTAATGAGTTACTCCACGATTTTGAATTCATAACTCCACACTTTGAACGACGTGCCTGATTTAAAAAAAAACTGTAATGGTGAAAATTATTTGCGTATTGATCACCGGCTCAAACGGTTAAAGAAAACATCGTGAAGAAACCTACATGCTTGAGATTTTTTGATGGCTAATGAAGTCTGCCAATCCGCACTAGGGTAACATTGTGGTATATATAGCCTAATCCTTCTCAAATGAAAACAGACCCACGCCCAGATTTGTGTTTTAATACCCCTTATTATACAACAGTTGCATAAATAACTATTATGATTATGGTGGAGCTGCTAATGAATATGAATGCAGCCGGTTGTTATCCGAAAATGCACTGAGGAACACGCTTTTAGGGCGGTGTTGTTGGATTGCTAGATCAACAAAATGTGTTCGATCGTAATTATTGCATCCTCAAACGGCGCATGCCTGAGAGAATCTCTCAAAGGCGTGTGAAGTCTGCCAACTCGCACTAGAGCAGCGTTGTGGACTATAGCCTAATACCTTTTAAATAAGAAGAGACACGTGCCTAATGGTACAGTAAATGGGTTAGTGATTAACCACATAAAAGTGCGTCGTCTGCTTGTTAAAAAGTTATTTAATTAAATAAGAAAAAAAATAATCATCAAGAAATTATTATACTGAAAAAGGTTTTAAGGCGCCTCTGTAGTTGACAACACAGTCAATAAATAGCTTCCATTACAGAACGGCCAGACTCAAATTTACCCGAGTTAAGTAAAGGAGAATTTATTCACACCAATTTTTTAAATTTCGCCTTAAGAAGTTGGTCGTTTTACTCTGTTATACACTCGTGAAATAATGGGGCAATATTTTCTCTCAAATGCTCAAAATTAAATAACAACATGAAAAATATACTAGACAGTAAATAAATGTGGTTTGAATAATCTGGGTCCTTTATGAGATTCTTTGGTACATTCGAACATTGGAGAAGAAAATACTTTACAGGAAGAGCACACAATTTTTTTGTAAATCCGTGAATATTAGACATTGAAATAGAACTATTTTTTATGGATTTCATCGCGGTATATTAATTTAACCTGACGTTTTGGGTCGAGTTCGACAAAAGGACACGGTGAGCTCAATAATTAACAGAATAGTCTTGAATTCATTGCTTTTTACAGATATTCGTAACTATTTAAAAAAAGGAAAGTTTCTCAGAAACAAAAAACAGACTCTTGCAATGAAATTACGATTTGTTCTCAAAAATACATCTATCTACAAGTTCAAAGAAATTTGCCGGAATGCATATGAAAAACGTACTACTTTCATTAATTTCTCGTTACGGCATTTCTGGAATTCAAATAAAGTCACTGTTGTACAATCCAGTTGTAATATAACGTATTATACCGATTCCAATGAAATTACAAATGCAATCCGTCGAATTCGTACGAGTTTTTGAATTGAAACTAGTTATTTGCCACTTCATTAAACTAACTATTGAATTAAAAAGCGATGTGAAATTTCAATTTCAATAGACTTACTACGCCTAAAAACTATTTATATAGAAGTTGGTCTACTGTATAGGTATACTCCATCCTCAATTCATTTATTGCACTCCACAAGTTTGTTATGCCTACACATCGTGATAACGACAATAAAATGAATGACGACAATTACATGTAATGAGTCATTGTTGAAATCTTTGTACCTAAACGGTTTTGTTCAATAGAGGACATAATTTGACTTTCATATAAATGATGATGTTGAACTTATTATATACTGATATACTGATAAAATAATGGAAAAAAAATAGCCATATTGAATTGAGAACCTCCTCCTTTTTGAGCATTTCTAAAGCAAGGCACTTATACCGAGGGCACGCCACGATAGTGGCGGTAAGGCACAGACCTTACCGCCTCAGCAGATGCTAGTGCATCTGCTGAGTGTTCAGAAAAACGGTACACGAAGTATTTAAAAAAATAAAATTTATTAAATATTTTATCAAATAACTGAGTTCGTTCGTTATATGCTTTTCGCGCTGGTTTGTAAAAATAATTTATAAAAAGGCTGAAATTAAATTACTTTTTATGGATTTTAATAATCTCCCAGCATGATTCTTAATATCTAACATTTTACAGCATCCAACAGACCAAATTGGTAAAAGTATATTTTTATTGCCACGTCTGTCTTTTTTTCATGTCATTTAAAATTCATGTCAGAAATCAAAGGGTCCTTTTGATTTGTGGTTATATTTTGTTTTCACTTTACATAATTGAAAGTATCAGACAAAAGTCGTAAACAGGCATGCAGCTTTGCATAATGTGGAATATTTATTCAAAAATGTATATAACAAAAGACGTAAACGTAGCCTTAGCCATAGCATAACAATCTTAGTTGATACAATATAAATCATGGCTTAGAAAACCCTTGTTTAACTTGTCATCCGTTGTACCTTAAGCTTCAGGCGTGAGACGGGAAGGGTGATTCCCACTAGACTGGGAAAACCTAGATCATTGCAGGTATTTCTTCGGAACATAGCGAGTTATTTATAGGCCCTGACGGGAAAAGCTTTACAAAACAGAATGTCAGGTCTATTCCCAAGGGATTGGGCAGAGTATTACTGATATATTCGTCCTACAGTTCACCATTATGGGGTCCAGCTCATAAACAGAAGCACGAGCTACTATTGAAAATTTCATCATCAATCCATATACTATACCACTGTTCAGTACGGGTCTTTTCTCATTTGAGAGGAATTAGGCTATAGTCCACCATTATAGTCTAGTACAGTTTGGCAGACTTCACATGCCACCGAGAAAATTTATCACTTATGCAGTTACTTACCTCACTATATTTTTTTCACCGTTTGAGCATGTGATAAAGACGTGCATAACTTAATCTAATTTATGGTCAATGACGTAGGTTGTGTTTAAAAAATCACAATAAGAAACTAATTGTAACGGGCATGGTGAGTTTTAACTTGACGACCCGTTTAGCTCAGCGGTAGATAGCGCTGCCTGCTGTGCTATTGGGTCTTGAGTTCGAATCCAGGTAGGGACAAATGTTTGTGTGATGAGCATCAACATTTGTATCCGAGTCATAGATGTATCTGTGTATAATACGTATGATTTAAAAAAAAAAGTATACCTATATGTAGTATATCAACCAACTAGTATCCGTAACACAAGCCTCATTGCTTACCACGGAACTAGATAGCACTGTGTCATAATGTCCGGAAATATTTATTTATTTTAAATAAATAAATAAAAGAACTTTGAAAAGTTAGTAGTACGTCTTCGGATTGAACTGGAGACATTTGACATCTCAGTCACCTTTTCAGACCACTAGGCCAGAGCTTTTCTCTAAGAGTTGAAGGAAAACTAAATGTAATTTATTTTTTCTATCTAGAAACCGAACTTAAGATATGCAAACTACCCGTTAGCGATTTCTAGATTAATGAAGAAATCTTTAAAGACTATTATTGCAAGCGAAAATCTTTTTCTCTCTGCGGAATCTACCCTATTAAATAGTTTTTAAATATTATTTCTTTGAGTTCAATCTTGGACAGGATTTTTTACATGAAAAATATACCTACATTTCTTAAGTATTCATAGCATGCAAAAAGGTTATTTTACGAGATTAGTGAAAGAAAAGAAAGGGTTTATATGTATTGCTTTTATATCTACCATTTCACCCACTACCAATTTAATCCATTTCTAACCAATCGACTTCGGATATACTTAGGTACCTACTTGATTCTTTTTTTCAAACAAAATAACAATCTACAGTTTTTTGTTGCCCACCCACTACGTCTGAGTAGAAGACGCATTAAATACTCGTAATAGAAAAGCTTATAAACTTTAAGCTTTATAATGACTTTTTCTAACGAAAAATATGTTATGAAATATATATTATTAAGTATTGTATTCTAGACTAGACTACACTTGAATTTTTTTTTGTTTAAAAATCTTTTTGATAAAAAAGGAACAAAAGTGCTTAGAATGTTATCAGGCGTACTAATGAATGGTAATACCAATTTGGAGCTATTATAAAATTGTGAGGGCTTTCAAAAATTCATAGGCTAGAATTGTTATAATACAACGATTTTATTACATATAAAAATATAATAGTAAAAGAGAAGAATATTTTACGTCAGTCCAACAAATTTCTAGTAATAATTAAGGTTTCCCATATACCCCTTCGCTACCTTTTATTTTCCTTCATCATCAACCCATTATTGTTCCACTGCTGGGCACTGGCAGGCCGCCAACCTGCAGTAGGCTAGCGTGACAACGCTAGCCTACTGCAGGTCTTCACATGCTATCGAGAAAATCTCACTAGCATGCAGGTTTCCTCACGATGTTTTCCTTCAACGTTTGAGCTAGTAATAAATACGCACATAACTTCCGAAAAGTTAGTGGTGTGTGCCTTGGGTTTGAACTCAAGACCTCTGACATCTCAGTCCAATAGGCTACCACAGCTTCACTATTAATATTTTCCTTGCCTTTCCAGTATTCTCACTCCGTCAGCATTTTCGTCGTTCCTAAGCTACGCATCAGTCTCAGTACAGTCTAATTCCATCTGTCGTTCTCACTGATTTCATTCATTTCTCTTTAAGTTTAATAATTAAATTATTACAGTCTAATTCCATCTCTCGTAAAGTAATTATCAAACATTATAATAGTACGTAACCTGAATTACATTTAAAAGGTAGAGGGTTTTCATTGAAATATCAATGTACAACGATACAATGTTGAATTAATTAAATTGGGCTTACAAACTTTGAAAAAAAAGTGTTTCAATATACGCTCGGTTAATATATTACATTTCATTCGATGTGAGGCTAATTCATCAATATTGGTTATTGAACTTTTAGGTGATCTTATTATTGGATGCAGTGAATAAAATGTTGCATGTGAAAATCATGTAAGTGTTTTGGTAAATAACTGGTTTTTGAAGTAGTATGAGTTTTGCCATTCTGGCTACTGTGCTCTTTCTTTTGTATTGTCTGATCTTTAGTGTGATTGCTGAGCAAAAGGTTTTGGCTTCGATTCCCAATTCGAGCAAAGCGTTTTTGACCTTTCCATGAAATTGTCAGGAACAACTCGGAGTTTAGATTCGTGTCCGCTTAATGGCAATAGGCTCGCCCTATTACATGGGACCTATAAAATACCGGCGAAATGTGGGTGTAAATTAGTACACTTCTGCCTCACGCTTCGGGGACGACAGGCGTGATGATATGTTATGTGCTAAATCCATTGTGTTGCTCTGGTTAGACTGATGTTTTAGCAAGCAGCAAAAATAGTGACTTATTAAATTCTCGCAGTAGGTAGTACTCGAGGATCTGTCAATAAAAAATCTAAAAATGTTTGACGCAGATGTTTAAGTCAATGTCAAACTATCACTTCGCCCACTTGAGTTCATTCAGCTTTGAACCGTGGAGCTCTGGGTGTTCTGCTGTCTATATAATGAGAAATGCTCAGATAAACTGTTCGAATCGATATCACAATCGTTTTTATAATTGTACATACCTACATTCTGCCACAGAAAAAAGACTCATCTCCATATACCAGGTACCTGTCATTTGAATAATAAAAGTTTGTAGCGTTCCTTCGTTTCACAATTGTGTAGGTTGCAAAAAGATTTTCTTTTCTTTTCTTTTTCTCCTTGGAATTCGTGTAAAAGCAAGCAAAAAGGTTCTCAAAGGAATTTGCAACTGTTCTGATGTTGTATATCCAAGGGCGAGAGTGACTACTTCCTATCATTTGTCGTGTCTGTTTGTTTGTTCCTTTTGATATTCATTTAAATAAAGTTTTCCTGGTTTCCATTTATTTTAGGGAGAGTCCATTGACTGCGCGGAGTCATAAAAATACGGGCTATTAAAAAGCAATTAACACCCACTAACACTATTCCCCGACATGAGAACATGATTGTCTTATAACTCATGTAAGACTTTATAATAAATAAATAAATATTCCTGGACATTATGACACACAGCGCCATCTCGTTCCGAGCTAAGCAACGAGGCTTGTGTTACGGATATTAGTTGGTTAATATATTACATATATACTTTTTTCTTTGTAAATACATACAAATAGTAATGATAGTATTGTTCGATACTTCGAGAAAAAACCCTTTCTCCTCTTTATATTTAAAGATTTCTATAAAAAAGTATAACTTCCAGAAAAAAAGTATGATAACCCTTATGTGAAACGAAGTTTCTTAAATGAAAATTTCAGTGTTTACTTAAGAATTTCCTTTTCTTACATTATAGCTGATAGTTACATAACCGACGCTCTTATAACCATAAAATCCGAGACATTAATTAACTTTTCGTCTCGTATTCCCTTGAGGTAATTAATTTCTTTTAAACAATTTTGAACTTAGTTTTCGTTTGTTTCAGAGTCTAGTTTTCCGTGTGATGAGTCATCCTAAGGTGCCGGATTTCCAGCAGTGTGTATCTTTTGAAGCATTCGCTAATCAACAGCAGGAATTAGCGTATAACGTTTTCTGTCTTTGCGCCGTTTACTTTCTACCGCTGACAATAATATCAGTGTGCTATGCCTGCATATTTTATGAGATATCAAAAAACTCTAAAGAGAATTCAGGTGAGTTCATATAATACTTTCTCATCATTATCATCATCGTCAACCCATTTATCGCTCCGCTGCAAGACTCTCGACTCTTCTCTAATTTGAGCGGAATTAGGCTATAACTCCACCGAACTAGGTGGAGTTTAGGTTGGCAGACTTCACACGCAATCGAAAAGATCTCTCATTTTATTCTGGTTTCCTTACGAAGGTTATCTTCACTGTTTGAGAATGAGAAAAATACGCACTTCAAAAAGTCAGTGGCGATTGCCTTCGGTACGTCACTCAAGGCCGAAGACTGGTTACACCAATAGCTGTATTGCCTGCAAATGAATTTAATGCATGCACCTTAGACTTTTACTAAAAAATACCAAAAGTCTATATGCAAAAATAAGATGTCTCTCGCTTAAAGGCATCTGCTACCTATCAACATCTAGTCTGCCAACCCGCAGCTAGTAATACGAACTTAACTAGTAAAAGTTTTGTAGTTATTTTTTAAGAAATGATTTATTCCGAACTTTGCTTCCGTTTTCGCTTATAAAGAATGATTTCCGGGATAACAACTATTATATGTATATGTATTCTTCCCCGGTACTCAGACTATCTCTATACCATATTTAATCTAAATTGGTTAATCGGTTTAAGCGTTTATCGAATCTCCTTTTTTACCCGTTTTCGTCCCCATAAGAAAATATGATTTCCGAAATAAAACCTATATGTATCCTTCTCCGGTATCTAAAATATTTTCATGCCTTATCTAAATTGGTTCAGCGATTTAAGAAGGAAGTATCAGATAGATAACCTTGCATATTTATAATTGTAGTATTGATCGGATATCGTAGTACTTGGAAAAGTTAAAAAAACCACTTTGAAGTGATTTTAGCTTGCATTGTGTTTTAATCTGTATGTTTTTTTACGCTGTCTTTATTAAATTACGAAAAGGTCCTTTTAAGTCCTTTTTAAAGAACTTCAAATATTTTCGTTTCATTGTTACGTTGAACGTAAGGATTCGCATTTTATTTAATTTTAGCTTTTTCTAGTGGTGCGGTGTGGATATTTTTCTAAGAAGAATATTTCATCGTAACATTTTGGAATGTTTTAAAATAAAAGATTCGCCATTGAAACACCAATAAAACCTAAACAAATAACATATGTGGTGAGTAGGTGAAATACCCAATTTAAAAAAAATGCAAGTTGCTGTTCACACAATAATGATAATAAAATTAGATGTGTCCCCTTGACCTTAAAGTTGAAATTTCCAAAATTCCTGTATGAGATAAATGTATTTAGGTAGTAGTTTTACATATGATATACTAGTTGAAAACTAAAGTAAGTCCAAGACAAAGACAAGTGGTACAGTTCTTGGAAGTTATTAACATTTATCTCTATATTTCAGAGAAATACCACCAGTCTGACCACAGCCGAGTGATGCTGCGAAGATCAGACCAGAGACCGCTCGCTAGAGCGAGGAGAAGAACGCTCCGAATGACAGTTACCATAGTAACCGTGTTTGCTTGTTGCTGGCTGCCATACGCCACGATGACTTTATGGTAAGTTCGTGACTTTGAATTAAGAACAATATAAATGCCGTCTAAATCATTTGCCGACTTTATGAAACATATTGATACAATTTACGGTTGAATGAAATAGGTTGAGCGATAAGTGTTCCATGTTTAAATTGTTACCATTTTTTATCTGTATTTGTTGAATTGAATATTTGAGTTTAGGTCAGTTTAAAACAAATACTTATGCTGTTTTAATAATTCTTTGAAAAATAAGGAAAATTAATATGAATCTTCGTTGTATAGACTTAAGCATTAATTATTATGAAAACACATTTTATTAAAGAAGTTACCGTGTTATCCAAAGTCTATCAATAAATTCATAAATTAATAAATTAATTCTGTCAAGTAAATTAAAATGCTTTCAAATCTACTCATGAGGACAATGCTCCAGTAATACGAAAAATATGCACATAATATAATATGTTATGACGTCACTGGCATTGTGAGATTGAAATGAACTACTATCTCTACGAAATGTATATTTGGATCATTCCTTGCTCTCTCTCATATATGTTTGTCACATTTTACAACGTACATAGTTTGATACTTATATAGAACAAAATATTTCATTTAAATGGTATTGCATTTAAAATAAATGACTGCCTCGTTGGACTAGTGTCCGTAAGTATGACTTCTAAGCAAGACGTCTTCGGTACAATTCCAAGGTCAGAAGTGTTATTGGGTTTTTCTAAGAATTTATCTTAGATGCGTGCCCGGTTGATGGCAATAGGCACTCCCCTATTACATGCATGGGACCAAAACGTGTCGGCAAAATGTGAGTGTATATTGGTATACCTTTGCCTAACCCTTCTGGGAATACATACGCGATGGTGTGTGCATTATAAAATAAATAATATTTATACTTACCTACCTACTTTGATATCGTAAAACTTTTACAACCAAAAACCAACTAACCTTGAGTACAACTGGTATGACGTTGTTAAATTTGTAAAGTTACGTGTGTTATAGTTATCAGCATTTCTAATTAAAATTGTATGCACCTAAAAGTTACACTTTAGCTTTCTGATCTGTGTGTATTGTTCAAGCGTTTGAATAAAATACAAAAATATAATATATATGTTACCGGCAATCTGTATAGTTCAGGTATTCTATACAATACCTAGGCAATGTATAAAATACCTGGGGCGTCCAGGCATTGTATGAAATATTATGAATATTATTACCCATTACATACTTTACCTAGGTAATTTATACAATTCCTAGGGATTGTATAGCGTGCCTGCTGCTGCACCGGCAAAAGTTAGAACTACGACCCAGAGCCGAATTCACAATAAAATGAATAATAATCATAATAAACTCGTGAAACCAAAAAATGTTTTGGCTAAGTATATTACCGGCTGCACATTCGGTATTACGTTTTAAGTATTCTATACATTGCCTAGGTATTGTATAGAATAACGGATACATGTATTACCGGTAATATGTACATTGTTTTATAAGCTTGGAGCCCCGTTTGCGTCAAAGTGTTGCAAGCTGTACACGCGTGCGTAGGTGCCCCCAACTACCACTTCAGAATGTATTAAGGTCATACAAGTGATAAGATCACACCGTAAATAGGGCATGATCGTAGAACTAGTTGTTTAAACTACACTGTGAGAGTCTTTGTAAAGTTTTTTTTGCATTGGAACGGAATCAGAGGAGTCCACGACGAATACTTTAATAAACTGATCTTTAAAATAAATAGGGATGTGAGTGGCTTAAAATTTTTACTAGGGGCCCCCATTGGATATTATCGCTAGCGAGTTAGACGACCGTGGGGGGCCTGAGTTTAATAGTTTAAGCAAAATATGATCGAAATTTTCTATAAAATTCCCAGTAGTGGTTGGATTAGGGCCCGGTAAATAACAATAAACTCTAGTTAGTATATAGTATCTGAAATATACTTACAGGCGAACTGTAAGTGCTTCTAGGCAGTTTAGGTCGCCAGTTAGAAGGAGAATTTTAGGAACGACCATATTACGTTGCCGTTCCTAGCAACTGACACCAGGTAGGCAATCACTGGATGAGAAGAGCCTTAATTGAAAAGGATAGCTCCGAGGCATGAATAAAGGGACGAGCTAGTATGGTGTAGTCCGTCCAGCAGTACACTGATGATGATGATGATGATAAGAATGATAAATGAGTGTTCAACATTATCATGATTCGCGAATACAGATGAAGTAATCCGTTTTGTTAATCTATATAAAACCTGTTACGTGACCTAACAGTCAAACAAATTAACTAATAGCCTGCCTTTAGGCACGGACGGTTCGAAAATAGATCTCACCTTTGTGGATTTGACCAATAGGAACGGTTCGACGTCTTAATTGGAATTGTGCAGGGTACTCTCATTTCCGTCACTTCTAGAAATTTCGAATTGGTCTAGCGTCGGTATTTGATATCTGGAAACCATGTAATATAAACCCAACCTGTTTAATTAAAGACCCAAACACGTATTAACTATTCGTGCTATTTTGAGTTCTAAACCCATCCAGTAACAGGTGATATTAATTGGGAAAATGAATCATAGATAAGATACCTTTTCAAATTATCTCAGTAGCTCGGAGTTAGAATATAAACCCGGTTAATGCACTAGTTGAGACCTCTATATTACATAATTTTAACCTTAAACATAAGTGTTGGTGTACATTAGTATAATTCTGCCTATTCTTTCGAGGTTAGGGCGTAATGGTATGGTGAACCTTAATGGGTATCTGTCTAGCCACCATTTCAAACATTTAAATGGAGATATTATCTTGAGATTGAATTATCAAAGAGTACGCTGGGCGTTGAACCCGAAAGCAGATGATTAGATCAGATGTAAATTTAATACAAAATACAAAAGGTTTTTATTTCAAATAATTATTTTCAAGCACTTTTGAAACGTTAGGATTCTAGTTGCACGTTCCCAATTAAGTACTTGATCTTATGGAGAAGACACATGCAAGAAACTCTATAGTCTTTATTGAAATAAAAGATATTGCAGTAGAATATTCTGGTGTGCGAGGTCAATGTAAAAAAATGTAACGTCTTAAATCGTCAATAGTCAAAATAATAAATGAAAAAGATAAGGTATGAGACATTAACCACTATACTGAACTCACATATACAATTAAATTATACAAGTGAATTGGGAGCGTGAAATACACCATAATAATAAGCTACATATATACATATGTATGTCAGACCATGTCTATAAAAAATAGACACATTCGAATTGAGAACCTCACAACTTTAGGGAGGCCACAAGCACATCAGTATTTAAATCCACACATTTCTGTCGTCAATATCCATCATCCTTAATTATATAATAGGTTTTCTTGACAAGAACAGATTTTACATGATTTTTAAATTTCTTGCCGGTGAGATCGGATAAAACGTACACAAATCCCAAGTAATTATTTATTTATTTTAATTAGTCTAAATGTAGGGACCTACCTTTAATTTATGTTTATTCCTAGTATTTAATGTTATTATGATAGTCACTATTGATGTTAAATTTTACCTGGTTTTTCCGGACGCACATTCAATAAAGGGACGGAAATGTTAGTATACATATTTGTATTTTTAAACACTTCTTTAAAGGAACTGCGGATAGCCCTTTTCTGTAAAATAGAAATAGATTTCTTTCTTTCAACGTCCGCAGCTGAATCCCACAGAAAGATGCCATATGACAATGCTCTGAAAGTATATTCATTAATTTTGATTGAATGTTTATTTTTACATGCATAGGTTTTTTACCTGAAACAGGAGCGTATAAGTACATATATGTACGTGTATGTGTTTGGCATTGTAGTTCTGAAGCGGATAAACCGATTTGGATTTATTGTTTTTTTTTTAATGTAAATCTGCTCGTTCATTTGAAATGGTCAGTCTCACGTGGGTTTCTGACGAAAATTGGAGGAGGTTCTCTGAAACAATGCTTATATAAATATGTTATTATCGGAATATTATGGAATTTGACGGATTAATTTTTGTATAACTTTGAATATCGCAAAAAATCTATGGAATATTAAAAGAGTATTTTTTATTTATTATCTTTATAATGTCAATGGACGGTTGAATTTTATTCTTAGTCAACAAATTCGCGAAATACACGATTACTTTTTTTTTGGTTTAAGAACAAATAAAGCAATAAAAACAACGATAGACAAAAACAAATAAATGAGAAAACAAAACTAATAAGACATATTGTTTTAAATTTATTGAATTGAATGTAAATGAAAAAAAATTATAATAGTTTGAATGACGATCGATATTTTTTATTGACGTAACCTTGTAAGGGCGGCGGCGTTTTTGTGAAGGTGTAGTATGAATTGTTGAAGCCTTTAAAGTAAATGTATACAATAGGTACGAAGATATTTTTTTTTAGATATTTTATAAAGCAATTACATGCTAGTCACAAATATTTGTGTGTGTGTGTTTGTGTGTGTGTGTGTGTGTGTGTGTGTGTGTGTGTGTGTGTCAATATTAATTACTCGTTAGACGCTACTTTAAATATAAGTTCTAATTTGTGTTGATTATTGTCATTGTAATTACAAGTAAATTTTAGGAGTTCCTAATAAATACAATGAAACATTAATAGAAATGTAGGTATTGTTATAATTTCTATAAATTTTTGCCCTAAATGTCACTTGTCCTATTAAAATTATTTTGTATTTAATTTTGAAAGTCTCATGGGTAAAGCAATATTACTTCAGTTTCTTTAAAACCCAGTAGGGTTTTAGAGAAACTAAAATTTTCTATAAATTATTATTATAAATTATTACTATAAAGTAATCATTGTATTAAAGTTACAAACTTGATAATTAGTACTGAATTATGATTCAGTGGGATCATAAGTTATGGTAATATCATAAATTTATAATAATAATGAACTGCTGTACTTAATAGACTTTTATATAAATAATAATATAATAATTTTAATAATATTTTATTTAACTAAAAGTGGTAGTACAGTCAAACACTTACAAACAACAAAATATGCACTTAAAATGAAACATATTATAGTAATATAACTATAAATATATATAGTTATAAGTCATTAGTCAGTATTTGTATGAACTCAAAATGTGTGTATGATTCAGTTAAGAATAGTTGTATGCATTACAATACGCCTTAAATTAGCTTGGATTTCTATGTATTCTAATCTAAGCCGTTTGCAGACAGTAATAGAATTGTTAACAGTTTGCCCATATATCTAACCTATCATAAATAGGTTTTCTCCTATAGCAATTAGGCTCAATTTACATTAATAGAGTTAATAATAAAAAATTTACTGTAAATGTTATTGATCGTACATAATAGAGATAACGGTCGAAACGATGCCATTTAAAAAGATAAAGATACGTCACTTCAGGTCTAAATCCAAGAACAGTTTTTTTAAGTTTCCAAGAATTATTATCGAGTGTATTTAATCAAATGCTGCAGTCTGCAGTAGAAAACTAATTAAAAAGGCATTTCCCTGCTACATGACTTTATTAAAATCCGTTAATTAATCCCGAAGTAAATCGCGAACATACAACGTGAAATTAAATGTATATATTAATAATATATTGTATGTATAAATATGTATAAATTCCAATGTTCGCAAACTTACTTTTTCGAACCACACGAAACAAGGAACAAGGTCTGACTGCATACAAGTAATTTAACCTCTTGTTTTTCTTAATTTTTAAACCCTAAACCACAGGATACTGTGTGCTTGTTTTGTATGAATCGTATCTATGTATATAATCGTTTGTCCTGACTGATTCATCAACGCAGACCCTAAGCCACAGGGTTTTTCACAGATGATGCATTCTATGATGAAAATATCCGCTGAGAAAGGATTATCAGCAATTCGACCCATATGGGGGTAAAATAAGGGATACACGGTTATATGGAAATCCGTTATTTTCAAAGTTAGAGATATAAAATTTAATATACAAGTTTTTGGTTAGAAATAATTAAACACGTATATCGGGATTTTTTTTAAATCGATCCTCTAATAGGGTGAAATAGGGGTTGAAAGTTTATATGGGAAGTCCGTCATTTTTAAAGTAAGAGGAATGGAATTTAGTATTTAAGCTCATCAGCAAAAATAAATGCATACGTGTTACGTAGTTTTATATTTCAACCCCTAACGGGCGAAATGAGAAGGAGATATTAGTATTAAATTGCGCGGGCGAAGCTGCGAGCATCAACTAGTTGTTAATATAATCAATAACAATGTTCGTATTTATATCTCGTTAGTAATTCTAACATCGAGACATTTTAACGCTAGTTGGGGGGAAATGAATAAGCAAAAATACTTGTTACGAAAAAGTCATTTACAAAATAAGTTCAGAAATAAAAAAGAACTTCCATGCAGTCTAAAATATATTGTCACTGGCCGCCAACATAAAAAGTTAAGCGACAAACAGTTTTACAATTTAAATGAAATAATATTTTGTGAAATATGGGGGTAGAAACATCAAATTTGTAATTATCATGATTCCTTTCTTGGAAGTTATACGAGCTTTTGTAGACTTCTGAGCAACTTGATTTATGGTTCATGTCATGAATTCTGAATAGGCATTTACAAGTCTTCAAAAGTGGGCATAATTATTTTATTTCATTTTTTCATTAAAATACTTAGTGGGTGCTTCCAAGAACTTAAGCATACCTCATAAAAAGAGCTTACGATATTGATTTACTAAGTACCTTCCTTTTAGATTTAGACGGTTTTATGCTGTTCCATCATTACATCTTCTTAAGCACATAGGACCACATATATGTGTATGAGCATAAACAAAATTATTGACCTGAGTCATGTGATGTTTCTGGATTGATAAAAACTGGGATTTAAAAAAATCACTTTTCAGTCTATCAACCACCTATATATAGTATCCGTAACACAAGCCTTTGTTACTTGGCTCATAACTAGATGGCGCTGTGTCATAATATCAGAATATTTACTATTTATTTATCTTGGCTATGAACGCTAATTAATACTGGTCATAAACATCTAGTTACCAATTACGTATGATAATTGATGTCCTTAGTTATGATAGTAAGTATTTGATTAAATTGACTAATTAAGTTCTAAGGTAACTTTTAGTCTTTCTTAATTATGTAGAAAGGTAATTTTTACGTAATTTCAAATGAAGCCGGTGTCATATTTTAAAGAATAATTAATTGCTCAAAGATTGATTACATTCACAACTAAATCCTAAGTTTTATTAACCTAATCTAATAATATTATTAAAAAAGAAAAAAAATATTTTAGCGTGTAAATAAAATTGCGCATATTTTATTTTATTGAGATGCTTAAGAGATTTCATATTTCAGTAAATTATTATAGCTTTCAAGTTACCTAATATTTGGACTTTTACGTAGCGATATTACTCATAGATACTAAATTGTGTACGTTTTTATAATAAACTACCGAAATCTATCACAAGGAATTTAAAAATCATGTAAAATCTGTTTTTGTCCAGAAAGCCTATTACAAAATTAACTATGAATTACAATATACGACTATGTTGAAGATACGAATTTGTTAAAGGTAAAGACTGATGTGCTTGTGGCCTCCCTGGTACCCTGAAGTTGGTTCCATTAACAAAAGCAATGTCAGCCCAAATGGTCTCCTGTTATAGGTATTAGTTATCATGGCATTTTTCATGCCCTCAATTTACTGGTATAATTTAATTGTAAATGTTAGTGTAGTAGTTAATGTAACTTACAAATGATGCATACCTTATCAATGTTTTTTTATTAGGTACTTTGACTGTTGACGCTTTAAGACAGAAGATATTTTTACATTGACCTCGCACGCCTGGTACTAAAATATAGTACTGCAAATCTGTTATACCTTTTTTTTAAATGTCTTTGGCGTTACTCAGATACAAATGTTTCTGCTCATCACACAAACATTTGTCCCTACCGGGATTCGAAACCGGGACCTATAGCACAGAAGGCAGTGTTAACTACCGCTGGACTAATTGGATCGTCAAGATATGATGAGACAGTCCACAAGATGAGTCTGGAATCTGGAGTCTAGTCTTTCAAACTAGACATAATTATCTTAGAACGCTATGTACTACTGATTAGCTGCAATTGATGGACTTTTGAAAGTCATCTCTTTTCTTTAAAAAAACAGTTTTATACGCTATTTTCTTCGTGGTTTTTCTAGTTGGCAATGCAGTGCTACGGCGATGCTCCACCTCAACTTTATAACTGCAAATTTAAGGCTAGAACTTAAAAGATTTTATTTTCAACAGGTACATGCTAGATCGCAAATCAGCAGTCCACGTGTCGGCTAGAGTTCAAGACCTGTTCTTCATCATGGCCGTCTCCAACTCCTGCATGGATCCCCTGGTCTACGGATCATATATTATAGACCCAAGGACCGTGAAGAGTACTATCAGGAAGATCTTTTGTATTCATGTCAGCCCTTCGGAAATACCGGGTGAGTTATATAAACTAGGAAATCAGAAGCATATAACTAAGATCAGAATAGGTAACACCAAGCACAAACGTATAGAAAAACAATTTCCCACATCTCTCTAACTTAACATGATATGTTAACCCAACTTTTTTAAGCCGTTTTCAACCCGTTAACCAGACTCTTTGTAGTCTGTAATTATTATTATTACATTTTAAAAAACTAAAATCAAACCCGTATCTTTACAAAATTTCGTATCTTTGCGTTTGACCTTTGAAGAATTCGTTCATCTTGAGCCAATCGTTTATTTATGAATCCGATCATGCACGTTATACAATTGTAATGTCATCAAATTTAAACCATCATGTCAAATTTCCACTGCGTAAGTAGTTTTATTTTAATTCAGCTTTGAACATCGGACCATAGACTAATATATACTATCGGAAACATCGGACCTAAACAAACAAAACCAGCTGAAAATCGTTGCAAATTAAATAAAATATTTAAAATAATAGGGGTCTTTGGCGAACGGACGTGAAGTGAGCTAACACTTTCAACACACATATAAATGTATACATACAAATACAGCTCTACATGTCGACTCACACATTTGCGTGTGTTCAAACGTCATTATTTGCTTAACGTTGTAAAGCCTTTGAAAATTTATTTTGATTGTTCAGAGTGTGACATCATCATCATTATCATCATGTCAGCTGGAGAACGTCCACTGATGCACATAAGACAAAAAGTGTGACATAGCTTAATACAATTAATAAGGGACATAACATACAAGTGTGTATCTTAAAAAAACATACTAACCTATCACGTCTCATGTCGTAATAGAGTGACACAAACCCTCAGAAATAAAAAACAAAACTAAACGTTTTGTTAAGTATTTTTCAAGCTGATACCAATTAAATTAATGAGACTATTTCAGGCGTATATAATTCTATTAGGCAAATACGTATGAACGATTTCACTATGCGAAGTCTGTCAACTCCCACTAGTCTTGAATGGTAGACTATAGCCTAATACCCTAATCCATTTAAAAAGAATACACTGCTGTCAGTGGAAAATTAAATAATGACGATGAGGTAAAATACATGAATAAAGATTTATGTTACGCGAAAACAAGTTTATAGTTATTACAAACTCAAGAGTCAATTTTATCAGTTCAAGGAAACATTCATAAGTCAAATCTATTTTTTTTTAATTCGATTTAAATCTACACTTTTGAGTCTTCAGTGATAAAAATAATCAATTGTGCGCCAGAAATATTTTATATGACCTGACCACTTGTGAACTTAAATACTGTGAAGAATCAATTTTCCTTTGGGCGTTAAATCATTTTTGCAATTCCGATTTTTGGCATTTTGTAACTTCATGGTACGGTTTAGTGGGCGGACTCCTTTCCGGGAAGTAGCAATAAAAATGTTGTGCTTAAAAATGGCTCGTAATATACGCGAGTGTACTTATTTATGACCAGAGTCAAATTACGAGTATTTTAGCCCCGGGTTATAATAAATTTACCGAAACGATGTTCTTTTTATAACATTATTTACAGACTTCCAATGGCAGATAAAAATCATCGAAAATTTTGTTTTGTTTTTAATGAATACATTTTGTTTTATGGTGATAAGGGGGCAAACAAGCAGGCGGCTCACCTGATGGTAAATGATGACCGCCGCCCATGGACATTTGCAACACCAAAGGTTTGCAAATGCGTTGCGAAACCCCTTAGAAACCGTTCAAGTTTCTTAAATAGGGAGTTACTGAACTGACAGCAAACGGAATTCCCGTGCTGTCAGAATAGTCACTCCCCTAATGAGCTCTGGTAACCTTACTCACTCGCAGAAAGACAACTGTTGTTGATTCACTGATGTCTTCTGTAAGGCGGAGGTACTTCCCCATCACATCTAGTACACTATATCGTAGATATGGTTAGTTACCCCAAAAATAATAATTTGGAACATTGCAGATATAATATGGATTCATGTGAGTGAAATTAAGTTTGTTTGAAGTTCAATTTCCATTTTGATTACTAAATGTATGCTTGCAGTAATCATGATTTCTCGTGAGATTACGTTTCTACATATGCCAGTGTTTATTTGTTTCAATTTATTACACCGCCGCCGCAGTCGAGATTAATCATTATTGTGACGTCATTCGGACGTGATTAATCGATGCCTATCGTTTCTTTTATGTAATACTTAGGTATGTCTGATAAATTCCATTAATCAGTTTTCCAGTTCAATTTACTAAGTCAACTGATCTACCGGTTTGAATTACCCGACATTGAAAAAGAAGATGCGATGATTATATTGCATTTCTTGTTTACTTCAATATATTTTTTAAAGGCAAACCATAAACGTGGTTGTTTTCGTAAAACTCTGGTACTGAAATTCAAATACCGCTTTTGTATAATAAAATTAATAAAACTCTTCAAAACTATGATCGGTAAGTAGTTACTTTATCTACTCTACTATACCGTTTATTAGATTAAATAATATTAATGACTATTAAGCTAGTCAATTGACGGATTTCAAAATCAAAAATTTGTTTTAATCGGTATATAATTGGATCCATCGGTTTCTTTATAAGTTTCTAAGTAATAGAATGTTACTATCGATAAATAATCAACATTCAGACCACCAAAGGGCAGGATAAGGCGATTTCGCTGTAAAATAATTTAACTTCGAAGGTTTTGTTTAAAATAATTTTACTTTGTTGACTTTGAAGCGATCTGTTCCAGAAAAGCTTCTACGAAATTCTTGTCCAATCAAGAAATAACCTTATCTCTATCTAGTTTAAATGGTAGGTAACTAAAAATGAAATAAGATAAATTGTTTGAGTTCGTTTATTTTAAACGCAATGTTTCCAATATTTTATGAAGTTTTATTTAACATCTATCCGCAGTTTGTTGTCGTGTTTATATACGGGTAAAAAAATATTTAAGAGACGTTAAGTATATAAATATAAATTTATCTGGACATTGTGACACAGCACCATCTAGTTCCGAGCTAGATGGTTGATATACATATGACTGTTTAAAAAATATATAACATTCAGCTACATTCATCAGTATAACAGTCTTATCTTTGGTACCACTTGTTTTTTTTTCTTAATGACCATAAGTTCTACCACAACTCATTGCAAGGTTATCCATTAATTACCGCAAACTCAGTATATACGTAGGAAAAATTTTATTTAATTGATAAAAAAAATATTTATTTAGGAAAGAAAGACCTTGTTCTTTTATCAATAAAAATACGTTTTTGTTCACAAAACGCAATATTCGATAGTACGCCATCGAATATTATGTTTTCTTTTGATCTATTTCGATTAATGCAAAGAAATTATTCCAACCTTTGGCGGCACGTCCGGGAAAACCAAATTACAGGTATTCATGTTATACGTCTGCCACATACGTGAATGGCAACTCCAACTGAGTGACATGAATTATTTACACATTATCATTTTGGTTACAACGTCAGCTGATCTGATTACTCGTACATTAGATACCTACTTATATACATATGATACGTACTTAACCTGACTTTAATTAATATTTTTATGGAGTTAGTATTTGTCATAGGAAAAGAAAACGTACTAAGTATAGTTGTTATTTCTCTGGACAAGATTGGCACAGGACCGAAGTAAATGGCTTGCATGTAAAGAGGCCTATACCCAGCAGTGGGATCCGAAAGGCTGTGGATGTTGATGATGATGATAGTCATTAGAATGTCCCGACGAATATTATCATACCAACTACTGCATATCAACTACGCTACATTTTTATTATTTATTGCCAATCCGATTTACTCGGAACGTTCGTCGCGCACAGTATTCAGTGAAAATCGGATTGAAAATACTTAACAAGAATATAGGGTTATTAATAGCTGTTATTAGTCTGCCCGTTACCAAGGATGATACAAAGAGTCTGAAACGTTGAGATCGAATAATATCAATATACCGCGAAAGTTTGTGGAAAATAGTTAGACGTCACCTTCTAGCCGCGACATCATATTAATAGACTTAAACTTAATGTAACACAAATGTTTATTTATGAATACCTACTTTTTGGAACCAGTATAATATTTTGAATAATCTAGTAAGTATATATAGTACTTATATAATCCAGCAGCTGACATCAGACAACAGTTTATGTCAATTCAGTGTGTGTCTTCGAGAATGGATTATTTCGATGTCTTGAGACGAAATCAGGCAACGACAAAATTATGTCGCGGCACGTTTGTCTTGACTCCAAACAAATCCCGCTAGATGTATGTGGTTAAGGGCACATTATCGATTTTACACATTCTAACACACACAAACATAACACATATATAGTATGTACTAGCTTTTGCCCGCGACTTCGTTTGCATAAAATTAATAATTTTATCTGCACTTCCACCCCCTCGTCTCCCTTTCAAGGAATGATTTCTGAGTAATGAATGATAGTTTGAGTCCCGAGACTCAAACTATCTCCATAAAAAATTTCATCGCAATCAGTACAGTGGTTTAAGCGTGAAGAGGTACCTAACAGATGGACAGACACACTTTCGCGAATTCGCGAATTTCACATTATTGCGAAATGCTGACGCTATCTAGTTCCTAAAAAAAAAAAACAAATGTGACTGATAAAAGTGTTTTCAAAAGATTGATTTACAGAAAAAAACATAATTCATCATCTACAATACCTAGCTGTTTACACAATAATTATACTTTTAATCTTTATACAGGTATAACCGAGCCAGACGTCAAGACAAAGCTTAGCACACGACGTCCGAGTCGCGAAACGACGCAGTTCGAAAACGTAAGTTCACACAAATTACTGCATTGTGTTTGGGATGCTGAGTTTCCAAGAATGAATTATTGAGAGACCTGTGTAGTGCGGGTTGTGGTCTTCAAGTACGTTAAGTTTGCGCACTGTTGCTTCAAGTGGAACATTTCCATTTCATAACTGTATGGATTGTTGAACTGTAATCTGTGTTTAGTAGCATAGATTTATAAGGAGTTGAAGAATAGAAATATGACTAATAGTGTATATGGGAATGGAAACATCTATTATACAATTTGGTTCTAACTTGTTGAAAACATGTTGGTGATTTATAACATAAGATAACCATCATGCCTGTATAAAGGCTTACGCAAAAATGTGTGCACTCAAAAATATTTTAAGCCCTATCTTATAAGGGCGAGCCTATTGTCGTTAATAGAGCACTAATCCAAACTCCAAGCTGCTACTGAGAATTTCATTGAAAAACCTTACAATACTATGCTCTCACTTTCTTTAACTTGGGACCACACAGTCAGCAGTCACACTTGTGATAATTGGATCAACGACGTAGTTAGTTTATATATTTCGTTTGACAATTTGCTTTTATTATTTCTTTCTTCGACTGGGTTTTTTCTTGGTTCTTTCAATGCCCAATATGATTTCTTTTATCAATAATAAAATCTACCAGATAGCTAGGTATGCGACCAATTAGTTTGACGACCCAAGTAGTCCAGCGGTAGTTAACATTGCCTTCTGTTCTATAGGTCCCAGGTTCGTATCCCGGTAGGGACAAATGTTTGTATCCGAGTTATGGATGTATCTATGCATAATATGTAAATATTTAGAAAAAAAGTATATATAGTATATCAACCAACTAGTATCCGTAACACAAGCCTCTCGGAACTAAATGGCGCTGTGTCGTAACGTCCGGAAATATTTATTATTATTTACGCTAAGCGCCCAAATTAGTCGATAATGTGATCAGTTAGTATAGAAAACTGTCAGAAAAATCATTTTACACAATTATCGATTTGACCATGGTAGGTACAGGAGTACAATCAACCGTAATTTGCTTAGTGTTTTAACACTATGGGAGCGAAGTGAGATAAAAGCTACCCAGGTCAAAAGGAACTATTATAATATATTAAAATGTGGAAATTTTAATGGAAGGTATTAAGTTAAAACTTCTACTCAGGAGGTTAGCGAAGATATTTTTTACATTAACATTATATGCAGAGTAATGTGGTATGGTTAAAGCCGGAGACAGCCTGATGTTCCTCATGAAATAATAGGAAAATAGTAGTATGCGTGAGAGAGAGAATTGCCTGCCTTTTCGGTTTCCAAGTAATCTATAACATATTGAATATAAAACACATATAAAACGAATCTGGAAGGATTGAAGAAAAAATTAGAGTACAGTGCAAATTTTTTATTTCAGTTATTTTGCAAACCTTTTACTAGTATAGTCTTTTCACATAATGTTGAACACTTAACTGTAAACCTATATTTGTCCCACGATTCGCTAAGCCGATAGTCACGGATCGCTTATTTTGTTTATTTAATAACTATCCATATAGTTGACATACATTTCTGATCTTCATTTTATTGCAAACAAAATGGAGCACTGAACTTACAATGTTTACTTTATAAGGAAGCCGGAACCGTTATTAGTTAGTTTTAGCGGATTATTTCCGTCTACCGTGTACGTGTTTCCTTTACTTTGGAGATGCGTTTTATTTTAGTTTTAAACTGCTCGTTTGTTGCTGATACGATAAGGCAAAGTTTCATTTTAATTCATATTGCCATATTCTTAAATTTTTTATGTTTGTCATGCTTTACAAGTACTTGTATGTTAGATATTATGACATAAGTGTCACATATGGTAAAATTGATAGTACTGATTTATAACTATAGATGTTTTCCTCCTTTTTGTTCCCTTTCCCGTTCCCTTATGTGAATAAAACATTTATATTAAAACAAAGGATCTTTTATTCATCTTGTACTACCTACCAGACTACTTGGTGCTAGATCAGTCAGTGCTAACTACCCTTTTAGTAGGGAACACTTTAATTAAAAGGCAATTAGACCCTAAAAATATCGCTATAATATATACATATATACCTACACAACATTCATATATAAAAGAAATAGAATAGATGAAAGTGAAGCATCAGAAATGAAAATCTCATTACGTATAGTGACACACCCACAGGCAAACGATTCGACTTATTGCATTTAGCTTTTACCATCGCTCCCTCTATTATGCCGGTTTGGGAATTATACGTTGAACGAGTATAATAGGTATGCGTTGTGAATAGTGAATTCACCGGAATACGGATTCTCAGGCTGTACGAATATTAAGCCGATTTGGTAAAATAGCTTTTGCCCGCAACTTCGTCTGCGTAAAATTAGTATTTTATTTCCATCCCCCTGTTCCCCATTTTAAGGGATGTTTTCCGGGATGAAAACTATCCTCTGTCCTTTCCCGGGACTCAAACTATCTTTATACCAAATTTCATCTAAATCGGTTCAGCGGTTATAGCATGAAGAGGTAACAGACATACACACTTTCGCATTTATAATATAACTATGGATTTTGTTAAATATTCATGGCTCAGCTGTTATACCGCTGCAGTTTGTATATGTGTGCGTGTGTGTGTGTGCCCGTGAATACTTCGATATTACCGCTGGAACTCAGATTGTTGCAAGTGTGAGTGTGAGACAATTGAGTACACAAATATTTTTTTACTGAATCGTAGCTACATTTATAAGCAAAAATCGCAGCCTGTTCAGTCTATCTAACGGATTGCATTGTCAATTTATTCATAGAACTCAATCATCAGAAGTAAATCATATTTGTATAATGCAAAAAAAGTGTTCAAAATAAGTTGGAATGGTTGGACAAGTCGAATGACCACTGTACCGACAGTGGTCAGATTATTTGACTTGCGTCAGTACGGACTTACAGAAATCATTTCGTTTGTCAATGATAGTGGCTCTGAACATACATTTCTACACTGCCAGTAAAACTGGGGACACATAAACTGTTAGTATATCTTATGCACCTGGGTTTAATATGGAACATATTATTATGTTTTTATTTAATTGTTTTGTCAGGTTGTACTACGGCAGTATTGTTAAAGTTAACTGTAAAGGTATTTTCACTGTAGCCAGGATCACCTGGCCACAGTCAAAATGCCATCGTCAACATCAACATCAACGTCAATATCTATTGACGTCAATGTTGACATTGACGTTGACGTGGCGTCCGTGTCGACGTAATTTAACGCGTTTGAATACTAAATACCAAAATATCTAGCTTTAGACTAGGAACAGTATCAGTACTTTATGTGAAATATGTTCAATATTAATAATATTAATACTAGCAGATTCGGCCAGGCATTGCTGTGGCTTAGTTATTAGTTGAAGTAAACTATTCAATATAGACAAATCATTATTCACCAATTAACTCGTTGGTATAGTGGTCGTAAAGTGTGATAAAGCAAGTAAGAGGTTTTAGGTTAAAATCCCAGGTCGAGCAGTGCTTTTGCTTATTTCTAGGAAATTCTCAGTAGCAGCTTGAAGATTGGATTGGTACCCGGTTGATGGCAATAAGCTAACGTCCTATTACATGGAGCCATATTAGGCTCCATGTAATAGAACGTTAGCTTATTGCATACGGGCGAAATTTGGGTGTACATTAGTAGGTACACCTCGGACTAACCTCGGATGAGCTTTGCACCTTAGGTCAGTATTATAAAGCAATATTGGGATTATAAATTGAGATAGATATATTTATATATATATTTAATTTATTGTACACACTGACACGAGGACTACTACTAGGTACAATAAAACATGACTACCTAGATTTATATAAAAAATATATATTTAATTAGTTTGATCTTTAACAACATGGTCATTCGGTGTATATTGGCCTATAACTTGCCTTTCTCGCACAGAGGTGTTAGTAATACTGTACGGGAGAAAATATTTGCACTAACGCTCGCGTGGGTCATTTATTAAAAGAAGACTTTTTTGTTAGCCTTTTAGGTTCGAAATTCATTGACTGGAAATTGGTTTTGGCTAGCTGGCTCTTTTTTAACAGTATTTTTTTCTTAGTGTAATACAAAAATGTACTCTAAATAAATGTAGTATGTATACAAACTCTTTCTTGAAACTGAAATCTGCTGAAATCATTATTATCAAATCCAATTCATTATTTTAATAACCGCCATCGTATAAAAGTTGTTATAAATTTAACATCCTTATCTTTGTGCACGGTAGCTCCTAACCAGATGATTCGATTTTGATTTACTTGATTGCATAGACTTATTGATTTCGTTATTTAATGCCAAAATAAGGTATTAAAATAAAACGGTTTCATCGTATCGTATCGAATTTTCATTCTGTACTTTTAAACATTTCGGATAACTTTTCTAAATAGCCGACTGAAAAAAAAATCAGTTTAATTTCATATACTATTGCTGTAAATTTTCATTCAACAGAAACAAAAAATATTACTTTAATCCTAATAATATTTCGAAAACGATTTTTCGAATCGTAAAATGATGTTGACATACCTAATATTTTTAAACGACAGTCACGTCGACGAAAAAATGAAAAGTTCTCCACGTTTTTTTATCATTATGTTCGCATAATTCATGTGTGCACAATCTATGCTATTAAATGTTTTCTAGTACTAAGAGTTCTGAAGCAACCCACAGACTGACAAACAAATAGACAGATATACAAAGTGATGGACGAATGTGGTGAGACTGTAAGGGTGCCTCGTCGATAGGGCTGCCATCACCTACATTGCCAACGCCGGATAAACACGGTAAAAATCCCGGACATTTGGGTGAAATCTAGCTTTTTCCCCGGACTACCTTGAAAAATCTTTTTGCAACAAAAATAAACACATATTTTTTTTATAATAATTTTCCCTGACAATAAAAGTGTCCTAGTTTTTTTTTTTTTAACTGTTGCAATATTACCTTTTATTGTAAATATGTTTTAGTTTTAAAATTGTATGAAATAAATAATTATAATTATAACATTTTTATACATATAACATTTAATTTAAATAAAACTATATTTATTTTATAGCGATTAGAGTTATACCCGGACACTTTTAAAATCCCTCCCGGATGGCTCTCGGGCACCCTTCAATCTAGGATAAATCCGGGGAATCCCGGACGGATGGCAGCCCTACTGGTCGATCATATACTAAAGTCTCTTCTTTTTTTTAAGTCTGATTAAAATTTCAATTAAAGTTGCGTTAAACCACTGAAGCGTTTTTGCATGTCAATTTTATTAAGTCCTCGTTACATAAAACATGATGACAGTATGGACATTTAAAAAGCTTCATTGATGGGCTTAAAAGTATGTAGTTGTATACTTCATAAAATGCAGTATAAAATAAAAAGTTTTGTGGTGTAGTTTGTGTGTTGCACAACTAATATGAAACCGAGATTTTGCTTAAAAGATTTTTGCAACTGCTTTTTCTTTACCCAAGACCAAGAGTATAATTATAACAATATAATTTTATTTTGTTTCCCAACTAAGTTTTAATTGATTTAAACGCATAATTTCATTTTCTTGCAGCACTGGCGTTTTACGTTTTACGAGAAAAATAAACTTTCTGTCCTTAGATTTTTTTATATCAATGTTTTTTCGTGATTATCTTACGCATCTTATATATGCGCATATGCATGCACTTGTACACAAAACATATTAATTTGTCACACTTATGCAAATACTACAAAATAGAAATATAATTAAGTTTATATGCATTTCGTCGCAATCTATTGAAGATTAATTAATTGAGTTATCGTTTCCAGCATCCATAGCCCTGATGGATGCTGGAAACGAATCTTAAACACCAGATTTATAATAGTCAAATTAATCAATCAATTCGTATTTCTTTTATTTCAATGTTTTGAAATATCATACACTCCAACTACTCATACTACAACTACTCGTCTGTACGAGTACCATAATCACTTGACAAGTCTTTTGACTGTAATCTATTGCTGCTTGTAAATAATTTCAGCAAAGGCGTTTCTTTGAGGCTTCATGGCAGGAAGTCATTAAATATTTAACGTAACAATAAAAACATTAACATTAACAAAACATTAACAATAAAAAATATAGTCGGGTATTTTTATAGCATTCCCTTGTATTATTTAGGTCCTCTAAAAAGACGTTCACTATGTTTATGCCGCAATAAACGCTTTTCATCTTCACCAAAGGGTTTACAAGCAAAGGGCCGAAATTATTGTCATTTTATGGACGCTCACATATTACAAATGAATACCATAGTCGGTTGCCTTCATGCATAGTAAAAAACATATATACATATGCAAATTTCTTCACTAAGAACATCCAGAATTTGTATGATAAATACATACCTATGAGTCACACAAATGGAAAGCAGTTGGTTCAAACTAAAAATATTAAATATATTTTATTTGTCCCCAGATACGATTAACCTGCGTCCGTCGCCACAAGGTTCGGTTTGAGGAGACATCGATTGTGAGACCCAGCGTCGTTTCCGACCCAATACCATATTGGACTGACCATTCAACAGACGAAAATATCGTCAGGTCTGCGCGCAGCTGCGAAATATTCATTGTCCACACTCCAAAGAGGAATTTTAGGTAGCGACCACAAACACCTTGCAATTTCGTCCAGGAGAGTAAATTCTAGACTAAACTGAAACAAGTGATGATACCTAATACTTGTTACGAGTGATTTTACATGTAAAAAACGGTTGTGAAAAATATTGTAGTGATGGAACAAATTGATACAAAATAGTTGGAGAGAGTGACAACTGATTATACAATTATAAACTTTAAAATAAGGGTAGTTAAGAACACTATGCCATGCAATTAAACTGGATATTTTTTAAGCGTGAATAAAGAGACGAAATGCACTGCGATAAAATAAACAGTTGAAGGTGAACAAATAAAACAATATCTGTGTGTGCTGGGCAAAACTGAACTTTATGGAAACTAGAATAATGTCTTCACCATAGGTGTGTGTGGTGAAAAACAGAAATACTGGCGGAACATTTATGGCCCTTATGTCTATAATAATAAGGGTGAAAAGTTTTTCGTATCAGGCAAATAATAAAGACACGAGCGACACGGGCAGCACGTGCGAAGTGTTTGGTGCGAATTTGGTGCGGTAAAAATGATCGTTCAGTTTTAAGTGATTTAATGTAACTAAATTATAGCAATGAATTTATAATGCAACAAAGAATGTGTATTTATATATAAATAAAGAAATTTGACTTTATGTAGATTTCCTAAGTTTTTGAACATCTAAAATTCAGTGTACTACTTAATAATATGATTTTGTTGAAGGATACATGTTAACATTACTTTTAGTTTTTTATACAGGGAGAATAAAGTGTCGGTTCGTATTTTGTAACATAAATAAAATCATGAAAACATATATATTACGTTTAAAATTATTAAAAAAAATGAGTTACACATCACAAAAACATTTGTCCTTACCAGGATTCGAACCCGGGACCCATAGCACAGAAAGCTGCGTTAACTACCGCTGGGCTTATCGGGTCGTCAATTAGTCAATATCTCATTCGGAAGAATATTTTTTGAATTCAAACATTCCAATTTGGATTTTTTTCGAAGGAGGGATAAAGGTCATCTGGGACAATAGAAGCGTAATATACATAATATACATACATACATGTACATACATACATATACATATTTATTCGGTAAATAAGTATATATATTATATTAACTAAACAAAGTGCTAATAAAATTTTCATTTACCTGTACCTAAATAAATCTAAATCTGTTCAGTGAGAACAGATTTAGATTTATTTTAAGCGTGAAGAGGTAGACATACTGAAATTCGCATTTATAATATTAGTATAGTTCTAAGAGAGAACACTTGTAATTAGCTGTCTGGATACTAAAGTAATCACTGTCATGTTAAATTAACTGACAATTTTCCATGCACAAAATAATATAAAAGTCCATCGTAATAGGTAGAAGGTTAATTTATTTAATAATTAATTAATATTTCGACTTAATTTATGTCTTTTATCAAATAAAATCCTCAGTTATTATTAACTGACTTTATTTCCTTATGGAAATAAACAAATATGAAATTGGATTAATACAATCATCATGCAGAAATATAATATGAAAACAGAGGTTTTAATTTCCGATAAAATGAGGAAAAAATATCACATGATCATTTTTCTCGGAAAAGACGAAAAAAATAATTAGATGCGAACTAGATACTTTAATGCAAAGTTTTTAAAGAAAGGCTCGACGTTAACCCTCGACGCAAAAACGACGGGGTGTTATAAGTTTGACGTCTGTGTGTGAGTGTGTGTGTGTGTATGCGTGTGTGTCTGTCTGTGGCAGCTGTCGTAACTCCCGAACGGATGAACCGATTTTGATTTTGTTTTCTTTGTTTAATAGGTGAATCAGTTGGAAGTGTTCTTAGCTATGTTTGATTTTTGATGGGAAGCTATTTTTTTATTTTTATTTAATTTAGTAAAAACATATAATACTTTTGGAAACAAAATGGCACGCACGGTCAGTATCACTTTATATACTTGAATCTTTTATTAATGTGTATACCTTTTTTTGTACTTCTGTAAATTTTAGGAACTTTTATAACACACAGCGTATGTCATTCCAATAGTAACCTAATATAAGATACACATAAAACTAAAGAAATCAATATATCTAGGCCATAAAGTCGTACAACTTTCTCGCACCTTGAGAGCTCGGTTTAGATAGTATATGGTGATATGTACCTATCTCGTTCTTGTTCAAATACAAAACCTGAATAACAAACCTGAACCCTGAACAACTTACTCCTATCAGCTTCAAAGCGAACACATTCTATCAACAAGTCCTTTACAATTCCACACACCTCATGTATATACCTCAACGGGTAATAGTTGCGCAACTAGTGAGTTTGTAGTAGCCCTGTATTATCTGTCATCAACTCACTTATTGTTCCACTGCAACTGCTGGGAACGAGACTCCACTCATTTGAGAGAGATTAGGCTATAGGCTACCACGCTAGCCCAGTGTGGGTTGGCGGACTTCACAAGTCATCATCAAAAACTCCCAACCACGCGAGTTTCTTCTTAATGTCTTCACTATTTGAGCTAGTGATATAATATACGCACTTCGAAAGTCTGTTGTGCCTGGGGATCGAGCCCAAAACCTTTTAATACTTAGTCCACTGGTCACATCATTATATAAGACCTAAAACCGTTAATGTACGGCCCTGTCCTTTGAGAATTAAGACGTGATTGTATATTGACTGATATAACCAACGTCAAAGTAATTAAATTTTGTACCTATAGTAAAATAGGTAATATTGAGTACGTCTCATCCCATGGGTGTCTTAACAAATGACCAAGGGTCGGGACAACGTTAAGGCTTTATTAGAAATGAAACTAGATCCCCTTAGGGATGCGTAAGTGAAACAGCTTTTTGGGTTTCTTACACTTGCGCGAATATTAGACTTAGAAATAAAAATGTTTTTCGTAGATTTTATCCCTAACTATGGAGTCGCAATTCTATCGCAATTATGGAATATATTTGCTATGGTCTTCCCGCTACTTAAAAATATCAATGGACTGCGATGAAATTCATAAAAATTGTTTTAATTCCAAGTTAAACAGCTTTAATTACTTTTAACTTTATTACCCTGGAAATATCTAGTCAGGCAACAAAACAAGTCATACTCGCTTAATTAAAAAATAGTACAATTAAAATTTACTTAATTCAGCGATTAAGAATTCATTATGAATGAAATGAAAATGATGCAAGTTGCTCTATTTTCTTTCCATATTTCTTGACGTGGAAGCAGTTTGAGCTGGTAATATTACTTGAAACCAAACTTGACTCCTTACCTATTGTCGGGTTCATGGTATACGTACGTAAATACGTACCATACCTGAAAGATATTCTCAAGTGCGGTCCCAGCCACTTACTAGATTGAAACAGAGCATACTCAATCATGCTTAAACTCGCTTTAATCCAAGAAGAGACTCGAGCTCTATAGTGGCCCTACAATTATATTGGCGATAATGATGACAAAGAACAGAAGATAACTGATATAAAAAATCTCGTCTATAAATTACAAGGTAATTTCGCAAAATCAAGTCCGATTCACCATTTAACAAGATAATAATTGATCTTTGAAAGCTGCAGTGGTCCTGTTCGAACAAGTTTTTCGGTTTTAATTTTGAATGCAGGAAGCCACTAAACGGATTTCAATTGATTAAATACGAGGTTATTTCCGTATACTTATACGCATCAAAAAGGTTTGTATTTACTAGAAGGACTTATAATATTTCATGGTTATATTTAAATATATTAAAAAAGGTTTTTATAATAGTATTTATAGGTACCATTATATGTGTACCATTTCATCTCCAAGTTGATGTTATATTATTATGTATTTTAAATACAATTGAGTCAATAATTAAACTCATGAAATTATAACAAATCAATTAACATAAAAGGTTTTTTTAAACAAACCTAACCTAACTCTGCATACATTATCCACAAATAACACTAAATTTAGTTTGATTGACACTAATAATTATGTGTGCAATTATTTTTATTTGACGAAAGATAAGTACTATCTTTCTAGGTATTGTAAGAGACAGTTAGCTATGTCTCTTTCTTATTATTTTGATATTTTAGCCAAGAATATGGCTATTCAACATATTGGTTCTATTGAGCCGCTTTCTGACAATACACAATTTGACATTTATAATAATTTAAATTAGTTTGTAAGACAACAGAGGCATCCTCTCGCGTTTTTTCATCCACTAGTGCTTGCATTTTGAGTGATTATGTTACTGACCTATGTCAACCGGAATGCAGTATTATGATGGATAGAAATAGAAATTGTATCAACCTGGTGCACCAAAACATACAAGGAATCATTAATAAGGAATTAGAAATTGAATTTTTTTTTAATTGTAACAATATAGATATTCTTTGTATTACAGAACATTGGCTGAAAAACCATCAGTTAATATTTAATTTTAGTAATCACCAGGTTGGTAGTTCGTTCAGCAGAGAGAATGCCATTCATGGTGGCTCCTTAATCTTATTAAATAATCTACTCAAATTTAAAGAGCGTAAAGACATAGTGAGCCTCTCTGTTGAGCGAACAATTGAGATAGCCTGTGTGGAATTAGAATAGTTCATAATAATAAGTGTATATAGGCCACCATCTGGGATGTATGACTGTTTTGAGGGGGTGATGGATGAAGTGCTTCATAAAGCCTGTTATAATACAAATAAATCAATTATCACATGTGGTGACTTCGATGTTAATTTATTAGAAAATTCAGGTGCCAGCATTAAAATCATCAATCTTTTCCAGTCATATAATCTAAGAAACATATTTTTGGAGCCTACTAGAATTACTGCTACTTCAGCTACATGTTTAGATAATATTTACACCAATATTATACTAACTAATAAGAAAATTATAAACCTACTGGACTCTGATCACTCTGGACAGCTGATCTGTTTCCATAGTGAAAAGAAAAAAGTAGCTAAAAAGGATATCACAGTCAATCCAAAAACACATGGTCGCTTGGAGGCATTTAAAAATAAACTTAGTCATAAGTTACCTTTATTACCCTATAATAGTGACCCTAATAAGCATTATGATTCTTTTTTTAATATTTATTGCAAAGATTTTAATTCTACTTTTACACCCAAGACGATCAGAGTTAATGGAACTGCATCTTTCAGTGAATGGGCCACTGTTGGTATTCATAAAAGTAGGAAGAGACTTTACGAGCTATATAATGAACGAACTTATATAACTACCCCGGAGTTTAATGCTTATGTTAAAAACTACTCTAAAATATTTAAGAGGGTTTGTTGTCTCGCAAAGTCTCGCTATATAAGCTCGAAAATAAGAAATAGTAATAATGTAATTAAGATGACCTGGAATATTATCAACAGTGAAATAGGGAGGTCTGGTGGCCGAAACAGTGAATATAGTCTTGTTATTGACGATCAAATAATTAAAACGGACTTGGAAGTTGCCACAGCATTCGAAAACTTCTTTACAGATATTCCTGTTGTGGCTACTAGATCTTTAAATTCATCACCCACTGTTGCTGAGAACTTACTTAAGGAAAATGTAAATGCTAGCTGTACGGAATTTAATTTCAAATATGTTAACAGTAATGATATTATTAAAACATTCAATACATTAAATGTAAAAAAGACTGCAGACCTATGGGGAAATTCTGTCGACGTTGCCAAATCTATTATTTACATTGTAGCACCTACCTTATCCATTATATTTAACCAATGTATTGATAGTGGTAAATTTCCTGATCTTATGAAAAATAGTAAGATTATACCTTTGTTTAAATCAGGTAGCACATCAGACCCTACTAATTTTAGACCGATATCAGTGCTACCAACGTTTAGTAAAATTTTTGAGAAAATAATTTTAGAGCAACTACAAGGTTTCTTTTACGCCAATAAACTAATAAATGGAAAACAGTTTGGTTTTACTAAGGGTCGTTCGACAACCGATGCCGGTGTTGAACTTATAGGTCATATTTTAAATGCGTGGGAAGAGTCGCACGATGCTTTGGGTATCTTTTGAGATTTATCTAAGGCATTTGATTGCGTTCTTCATGAAACATTAATCAGGAAGTTACACCACTATGGTGTGAGGAACACTTCTCTGAATCTTCTTATTTCGTACCTGGGTAAAAGGATTCAGAGGGTGGACGTCAATGGAAAGATATCTCCGGGGTCTGTAGTTTCTATGGGAGTTCCGCAAGGTTCAATTCTTGGCCCCTTTTTATTTCTAATTTATATTAATGATTTACCGTATCTCATGGGGGAAAATCAAGAGATAGTGTTGTTTGCAGATGATACCTCCCTTTCATTTAAACTGAAACGCCAACAAATGGCTACTGGTGATGTGGACAGCGCTATCTCGAAAGTGGTACACTGGTTCAATGCAAATAATTTACTTTTAAATGAAAATAAAACTAAATGTGTAAAGTTCACAACGCCTAACGTTAGGCAGGTAAAAACCAGTGTACTTATTAACGGTGGAGAGTTGGATCTTGTAGATACCACAGTTTTTCTAGGCATTACCTTGGATGCTAAGCTTCAGTGGGGCCCACATATAGAGAAATTATCGAAGAGGCTTAGTTCTGCAGCTTATGCCGTTAAAAAGATACGTCTTTTAACAGATATAGAAACAGCTCGTTTAGTGTACTTTAGCTATTTTCATAGCGTGATGTCATACGGCATTCTGTTGTGGGGGAATGCTGCTGACATCCAAACTATTTTTGTGTTGCAGAAAAGGGCTATTCGATCAATTTACAGCTTAAGTCCCAGATATTCACTGAGGGAGAAATTTAAAGAGATTGATATCTTGACTGTGCCATCGCAGTACGAAAATCTATTATATGCTCACAAGAACATCAATCTTTTTGAAAAGCGATGTGATATCCATAGTATTAATACCAGGAATAAGAATAAATTTATTGTTCCTGCAACTAGGCTCCAGAAGATAAGTAAATCGTTTAAATGTCAATGCATACGATTGTATAATAAAATCCCAACCCATATACAAACATATAGTCTCAGCAGATTTAAATCCTTTATTAAACAGAAACTTTGTGCTAAAGGCTACTATACATTAAAAGATTACATGGATGATAAAACTGCTTGGGTTTGAATAGTTCTAATGAACCGGGCTATCAAACTATTTATTATGTTATTTATTATAATCTGGACATATTTTTTACATATCAATCTCATACATTGAGGTTAACTTTTATATATTTTTTTTCTTTTGACATAATTTTATATTTTACATTTTTGACATGATTTTTATACATAGATCTCAATTTTTTTTTGACATTATTCATTTTATTTTTGACATGAATTCTATATATCGATTTTAAATATTATTTTTTTACATTAATTTTATATAATGACATTATTTTGATTGTTATGTTCAATATACATTATTGTAATTTTATACATAATTATATGAATGTGAGCACTTTGTAGGTACCTATATAAACACATTTATAAACTTTTAATGTCTGGCGGCTTTGGGATTTTAAATTGACCTACACGAATGTCCTACTGATCTTGCATTGACGTGCGTCGGGTCGTTGAGCTCCCTCAATGTTGGTTGAGCTACACGATGGCTGACGTATGCGTGCTGTCAGTATGGACAGGTCAACTCAAAACTGCACTGGTGCTTTCTTCAAAAGGCCATCTCAGACTTTACCCTACATAGTCAGGCTCACATACTATAGACACAAATGTTTGGACTTTAAAAGAGACCATGATTCTCTGAGTTTGTTTCGGCATTTCTTCTCAGAGGTCGTCAGTTAGGAAATGCCGATGCCAACTAGATATTAAAAAAAAAAAAAAAAAAATTACATGACTTGTAAAAGTGTCTTTGCAGAAATAAACAATCAATCATTTCAATCATTTCATTTCAAACTAATATGAAAAAAGTCCTTATCTCGTTCGAACATCCTCCGGGCAAATCATTCTTGTTTGCAAAAATTTTAATAATCCTCGTGGCATTGTGAAATCAAAAACAATATAAACGTTAATATACGAGTAAAATATTATCCTAGCAGAAGCATAAAGAAGCGTCAATAAACATTGGCTTTATTTTGAAATGAAAAACGTCGTCTCTCATCTCATCTCATAAAGTATAAGGGTAATGTAAAGTAATGTAAAGTAAAATGTAAAGTACAAGGGGAAAAAAGTATAAGGGTAACTGAACTGAGAAGCACACGTTAACGCTTGCTCCGCAAATAATTTTAAAATTCCTAGTTTAAAGTGCAGTAATGAACTGGATTTTTTTTTGTTTATTATTTTAAAACAATAGTTGAGTGAATTCAGAACTTTGCATAGTGTATCAAACGATAATTACTAACACAAATCCACATTTTCTAAAAAACCGTTGCAAAAACTTGTGAAATGGACTCAAGGAACTGTTGTTGATCGAAACGCGTAAGTCACACCTATTTCATGGCGCTTATGACCATTCACCGGGACAGTGTACGCATGCAGCCAACACTCGAGCATCGTCACCGCGCAGCGCTCTAAGCACAACATCGCTGCACACAATATACTGCTACTAGACGCTTCCGCTTAACAACGGCTTTATAAGCGCTTCATATTGATACCGCCACCTTTTATTCTCGCTTTAAACATGTCAACAAAGAATTGTGCTGGGTGCATGAACAGTTTTAAAAGCAGAGAATGTTTGCAATGTTGTGTTTGCCACCTGTGGTACGACCTACTATGTGCAAATGTTCCTGAAAAGCGGCTTAAACTCATGAGCTTAGAACATAGAGGATCTTGGAAATGTCCCGGCTGTCAAAATAAACAACCCAAAGGAGATAATACTAACACTCCTATACGACCTAATCGAATTGAGAGCCCTCCCAAAACTGTACAGCGCTCCCCCTCACCTTCCGAAGGAAACGTTACTATTCGCACAAAGCTATCAAGGGCTAATACCTCAAACGTAGAAATCGACGATAGCCTAATACAGGTCACGAGAGGTACATTAAGAGAAATATTAAAACAAGAGATACAAATAACACTCTCGTCCGAAATAAGCGAATTAAGGCATGAAATCACCGAAATACGACTAGAGCTAACCAACCAACTTAAAACTTAAAACAAAAAACAAATACTTAAACATAAAATTTCAATAAATTTTCAGCATATATTTATAACTTCGTTTTTTTGTGAGTGTAAATATGATAAAATTGAGGGTAAATAAAGCTTGAAGATACAGAAGCTCAGTTCAATTTATTAGTGAGCTTACTGAAAGCTCTAAATTATGTATTTTTATTCGAATTCAAAATGGAATGAGAGCATTTTATCAATTTAATTTTTTTTTTATTATTACTATCGCATAATTTCTTTAAATCCTATATAAACGGGTGTTGTCTTATTTTCTATCAAAAATCTTTGGCGCATACAAAGAATTTATTGTTTTAAAAACTATTATCACAAACCATAGTTTTTGTACAAAAATCTATTTAACGTAATTTAATCCTGAAGTCACCCGTTCTCAATCCGTCCTTATTCAAAAAAACATTTAATGAGCTCATATTATATCGACAAGCGTTCAATTACTATGGCCAGTGTAAAGTAATATGCGTCAAATAGCAGTACCCCGCCTAGTATTTTTCATGAGAATATTTTCCCAACTATTTCGCGGTCGACTTATTTATTTATTCATATATTTATTTATTTATTTATTTATTTATTTATTTATGTATTTATTTATTTATTTATTTATTTATTTATTGATGTATTTATTTATTTATTTAATTATTTATTTACTTATTTATTTGCAAACCAAGTGTACATATACATAGATCTTATACAACTATTTGAACTTATGACTTAGCAGCCTTTTTTAGGCATTGCAAATTTGCTGGAGGATTTGCTTATGAGCCAATGCGGGATAGCAGTTTTTTATTTACATTTTTTTATGAAACCAGGAGGCAGCGAGCTTACGGGCCGCCTAATGGTAAGAAGTTACCGTAGCCTATATACGTTTGCAACACCACAGGTGTAGACCTCCTAGAGAAACCCTTTTAGGTTTCTCAAACTAAAGGAGGCTCTGTAACCTTACTTAAAGTGCGATAAGAACTTCGTAATACCAATGTTCTCAGGGTTATAAATGGTTGTTAGGGTTTATAAGATTTCCGACTACCACAAATAATTGTAATAAGTATTTGTATGGCGTACTTACATATATTCGTATCCCTGGGGAAGACCACGCAGTGGCAATAACGGAGCGTTGGTTCTGAGCCTTTGCGACATACATAGGTACTTCTGACCAAAATTGTGGTCTACCTTACGGTTAAGATTAATTTGAATATCATGGAACAAATAGGTTGATTTTCCTTTGCAATAATATTATGACGCTACAAATGTCAACCTTAGCGATAATTAGATGTCACAGAAACTTTGTCAAAACTGATAAACCATTATTTTGGTCGACTGTACTTCCCAAAACATGCGTCATGGCGCCTCGTTAGCCACTCATTCATTACAGGTCTTACCTCGCCTACCTCTAAAGTGACAGCCTGACACATATAACATTACAGATCGATTGACCAACGTGATAAACGGAGCCGCGACGATTGGCAAGATAAATATATTTTATTCAGATTATCTCCTGTTATCTCGGAAATAGGTTATTTACTAAAGAGAGAATATTCTGAAAAACATAGACTGGGAAATTACCATTCACCAATTTGATTCGAAATACAACTAAATAAAATTGTGCTCTTTTCTATACGAGATTCTGTAAGTTAATTCGTCTCCATATTGGTGTCTAGGTAATAGGTAGGTACATTTATATATGGAAGCATAATTATTAATCGTATTTGGAACTGGTAGATGTTTTAAAGACACGTATAGGTTTAGAAAAATATATGTAAGAGTTATTGCTCTGAATAATTGAGTTGATGTTACTAAAAAAATATTATAACTAGCTGTTGGCTTCATCATCATCATCATCATCGACCTATTAACGTCCCACTACTGGGCACGGGTCTTCTCTTATTTGAGAGAGATTAGGCTGTAATCCACCACGCTAGCCTACTGCGGGTTGGCAAACTTCACATGGCATCGAGACAAATCTCTCAAGCATGCAGGTTTCCTCACGATATTTTCCTTCACCGTTTGAGGTTGTGATAAAAAACGCACATAACTCCAGATAAGTCAGTGGCCTTGGGTTCGAACTCGAGACATTTGACAATTGTTGGCTTCGCTCGCGCAATTTTATACTATTTTCTCCACCCCATTTCTCTCGTTAGAAGTGCAATTTCCAAATACGACGAAACACGGCGAAATTATTTTTGCTGAGAAGCTTGACTATTGCATTTCATTCCTCTTACTTCTAACTTTAAACTCTCTTACTCTAAAACAGACGGACTCCCCACATAAACTTTCAATCCTTATTTCAACCCTATTCGTTTTCAACCCATGTGGTTTAGGCTCTACATGGAATTAGTCAGGACAAGTAATTGTATTATAGAATACTAGCTGACCCAGCAAACGTTGTTTTCCCACATTATAGGGGTTGGTGGACAACCCTTATCACTAAGGGGTATGAAAAATAGATGTTGGCCGATTCTCAGAGCTACTCAATATGCTCACAAAATTTCATGAGAATCGGTTAAGCCGTTTCGGAGGACGGGAACGAACATTGTGACACGAGAATTTTATACATAGGATTAGCAGCCCGTTCCGGCTCTAAACGGACATTTATTTTATCTCTATTTTTTCTGGTTCATTCTAATGGCGAAAGAATTTTAGAAATCGGTCCAGTACCATCTTTTTGAGTTTATTCGTTACAAACATACAAAAATACAAATCTTTCTTCTTTATACTATGAAGTATAGAGGTATAGATAAATAGATACTGCCTCCCACCCTCGTATCTTTCACATATTATATATATTGATAAAAACACCCTATCTGCTGATACCTTCAGTCATGTTTGCGTGATTTAACAAACATTCCAAATTTCACATGTATGATATTAGTAAATATAATCCTGAATAGGTTTTTGATTAGGTACTCAAGATTTATTGAACATTTTGTGAGTAGTTTTTTTAAGGTAACTAAATTAAGAAGATCGGGGTCAATGAGACTTATTACTTCATTGATATACCTACATAATATATTATATCGACGTGTTAAGGCCGAAACTCAAAACTAAGATACCAATTTGCGAAACAAGCAGTAGGTACAACTCATATTCACTTTCTAGCGACTTGAAGACACGACTTTTTTTTGGAAATTCTATTCAATTTCTTTTTCGTTAATTAGCCGAACCGATTGGCGCAAGGATATAAAAGCTGCTTTCTGGGAATTTGAAGTCGAGACCTACGCAATTTTTGTGCGAAGAACATGAACTTTTGTATCTGCAAATATGCCCTGCGCTGTAACTTAATTTGACATCTCATGTATCCACCATATTTCAGGCAAATAAATGATTTGATTTGATTTGATTTGCAGTAACAACTGTGTATCTTATATCCGTAACACAAGCCTCGTTGTTATTAGGCTCGGAACTAGATAGCGCTCTGTAGTAAAATATTTATTTATTTATATATTTATTTTTCAAATTGTTATTTCGGATTTTTCTGTTATATAATTATGTTGATCTGTAATGGGAATAATAAACATAATATAAAAGTATACAACCGTTTAATGTTTAACACAGAGGCAATTATTATAACTTACACATAAATTGTTCGACTAGAAAGACTAGAATTAAAAATATTCACTGATAGCATTAAAAACACTTCACATTAATTATGTATACATACATGAAATAATTAGTTTAACCATTTGAAATAAAGCTACTTTTTACGGATTTTATCGCGATATCGATTTATATATTGAAATGAAATCATTTTTCCCCGACCAAAGCAGCTGTTATTTATAAAAACATCAAAATAAAACCTACACCTCAGTCTATCTGTGGCCATAGATACTGTAAAGGATCTGAAACGTCGAGATAAAATAATATCAATATACCGCGATAAAATCCGTGAAACATTGTTTTATTTCAATGTGGTATGAAAGTTATTACCAACTGTCACAGTCATCAGGGCATCTTTCTGTTTAAAAACCAAATTCAATAACTAATTCCATTACGAATAAACTTTAACAATAAATAATTGAAATCAAAACTATTTCAAGTTTTTACGCAGTAAGATTGGATCAGGAAAAGTATTATAAAATAATAAATCTTTTGAATTTACAACAGACATTTAAAATGTTTCAGAATTTCATCAAACATTTTTATTATATTATTTGTTTTTGTCTTTTATTTTTAATTTATTTTGATTTGTTCGTGTAACAGAGATAGTTGATAATGTCCACTAACATAAACACAATATTTGATCAAAAACTTGTTTATTTGATTTCTTATCTTATTTTTTATAAAATTATTGCCTTTCATCTTTATATTATTACCTAAACATATTTCTAGTTAACTATCCGATTTTATTAATAATATTAGAAAGGCGATTGAATTTGTAGTTTTTAAAGTACACTCAACTAACTAGACAGAAATAAAAAAATAACCTAATATAATATAATTTATAATATAACATCAAATATTAATAATGAAATTGAGTATGACGATGATAAAATTTCATGAATGTTTCAATCATCATTTTCAATCAAATATTTAATAAATACGATAATATTGATTTTGTAAGTGTACATTTTTAAACTACATTTCTATATATTCAAATAAATAGTGAAAAAGTATCTGCCGTGGGTAGGAAACTCCGAGTGGATAGGTTACAATACCAGTACTACCGAGTAAACAGAATACCCAGTGAAAAATTATGTCAATTTTAAAAACCCTTGTGTATAAATCTAGGTAGATTACGCAAGTACGTTACGTTACGTTTAATTTTTTTTGTCCAGCATTAGTTGTATACTAATGGGCTGTGTTTTATTTTGTAATTTCTCTGACTATGAGCTTGATTATAATAGATTATTACGAGTCAATATCGTTTGTGTGTATCGATACCGTTATTTGAACCGATTTATTAGTATAGCAAGATAAAATAGCTCTTGTGCGGTTGTGGTAAATAACATAATCGCTGGAAACTTTTATTTTACACACGGAGCCGATCCTTGCGTTATTTATTTTGATGTAGGTAGCTTATATTTCATGTCAACTTAAGTTAAGTTAGTGAATAACGGCATTGTCTGCCCGTAGTTTAGATTAGGTTAATACAAAAAATAAAGTTATTCATTTATCTGTCAATTTACCATAAATACCTTAACAATAATTAATATCTAAATAACTTATTTGTCTTAATATCGAAAGAATAAGAACGTATCAAATAGACATCCGAAAAAGAGTGAATAAAGAGAAATATGACTCTGTATATACATATGTAAATAAAAAAATTGGCACGACTTGGATTTGGTTTCATATTTGATTGATGACGTCATCGGGGGTATGATATTCAAAGGATGAACAGACATTAGTTTCACACCCTGCATTTTCAGGGCTGGCAGCATGCCAAATGGTGATATTTTTCCCCAGATATTCCCTTATCATATTTCTATTATGGACGAATGCCGAAACAGTACAGATATTTAACCTTACAGAACATATTTTTTAGATTATAATCATTCCGTCTAACAAAACACAGCGTCAACAAAATTCTTTAACACTTTTTAGCAACAAAAGCTTTACAAAATGAGAATTTTCAACATTGCAAACAAAAGCGAATTGCAAAAAACTACACAAAAGGTCCCTTCTTTACATATATCTTTCTATAACCTAACCTAATTTTCCGCGTTACTTAATTTAGATTATTTTAATGAGACTTCATTATCTTGTTATCAGATTATAGTTGATAAGGTGTACGGGACTTGTTGAAGAAATCTTAAGACTATGGACTCTTATATAACTACGGTCCTTCAGCATCGTATTCTATTTTAATTTCTTACGAACAAAAGTGTCCTCGGTTATATAAAGGAGATTTTGCGCGCAAGGGTTGAAAACAGCTAACTGATGTGAGACCTCAAAAGTTGTAGAATTAAAATCTTTTAATTATGATGGGTAATTGCAAGTATGATTCGTTTTGTTGCTCTAACGTCCAAAGTCAATATTGCTGTGTACTCAATTGAGTTATACTTGTTTTTACATAACTTATTATATTATTGTATAAAGGTGTTAGAGATAATCCTTCTAATATTCAGTGTCAGAATTCAAACTTGTAGTTATTATCTCAATCTCAGAGATGTAATATTTTAAAGAACTTAATTTGCCGTGGCTACGAAGGACGCGGCAAGGGAAAGAGTCGGCTCAATTAATGGGTTTATTAAAAAGTACGAAGGTAATATTAAATTAAATAGGCTTACTTGGACATTTTAATGAAAATGTATTACATCAAAGTCTTAATAAATTTTCATTCAACAAAATTCTATTAAAAATTGAGTTTCTCTATGAAAGACATCGTTTTGGTAATTGTATTTATTGTATTTACGTAAACAAAGAGATTATTTTTATAACCATATTTACCTATTAACAAAATGTCTAAATATCCCATAAGTGACGGAATTATTCTTGTATTAGAATATAAATGTTGTTATTTTATTTATTATTATTACGTCTTTATGACAGGAAAAGCACTGTCTTCAAAAACTGTTGGAGTTTCTCATATTATTTACACATTCTATTTACATATATTATTTTAATATTTAAATACTTCTCCCTCGCAGTTTGCTTCGTAACCTCAATACCTTATGACTCAACAAGGCATACATTTCATAATTTTAAACCAACTTCAAAACAAGACAGTACTATTACCTCTGTGGTTACTTCAGTACCATCTAAATTTTCTTTTGTTCACGCATAACTTTATTGACCACTAGAGACCCGCCCCAGATTCGCACGGGTAATACAAAAATATTAAAAAAAATATAAACTTCAATGTATTGTTTCATACGGATCCCTAATAATATAATTTAAAAAAAATATATTGCCTATGTTCAACACGGATAGCGTAGCATTCTAATGGTCAAAGAATTATTCAAATCAGTCCAGTAGTTTTGGAGCCTATTCAATGCAAACAAACAATCAAATCTTTCCTCTATATAATATTAGTATAGATTAATACAGTGACTAATAAGGCTTTTAAGGTTTGTGTAATGGGTATGGACATTTGAATCTGGGGCGTCAAATAACCGTAACACAAGCGTCGTTGCTTAGCTTGGAACTAAATGATGTATAAAAATGCTTAGATATAATTATTTATTTCTAGCGAACAGTTTTTGGTTTTCCCATTTTGTTCAATAGAGTACATTGCTAGGTTTTCAGGTAGTTCCTATTTAGTTGGTATTCCACCACCAATACTGATGATACGCCGTAAAACCTCTTTGAAGTTGGTTTCCTTTCTTTAAAAATATATTTATAACACAATCTATCGTATAAATAATGTAATTATTGAGGCATTGGTGAGACAGATCTCCTTGCTTGAAGTGCTTTGTTGTCGCAGTATGATCTTATGTCTTGTATGGATTGCATTAAGAATACAGGTACGTCATCATCTCGTTTCTAGAACAAAATAAGATTAATATTTTTTTGGGTTATCGTGACCATTCCTCCATTTCTCAGCATAAAATATATTATTCAAGAACCCACCACTATTGCTGAGCACGGCGGTAATTTTGAAAGAGATTGGGCTTAAGTTCACCATGCTAGCCTAGTGTGGGTTGTCAGATTTTATATGTACAGTCTAACAACCTAATTGGTATACATGCAACTATCGACCGATCCATGTAAACCAATTAGCTTGTTAGAGTGTACCTAATCGAGAGAGTCCTTCAGGCATACAGGTTACCTCACGATGTTTTTCCTTCACCGGTTGAACAGGTGATAAATACGTATTTTTGAAGTGTTTCTATAGTATTTATTGCGCATTGTTCTAGTTTTTCCCAAGCACTATTACTAAAGATAAGGAGTAAGGTTCTATTACATGGTCGAGCAAATTAATTGTTTATTTTTCTTATGCAAAATAGCAATTAGGTACGTGAATGGCCTGATCATTTCCATTGTTAAAATTATATAGGACCTAAAAAATAACTGTTAACATTAAGTTTATCACTACTTCAACTCTGCTGGTTAATATAAATACAACATTATCATCAATCACATACGTGACGTATGTAATATGTTAAGAAAACCCAAGGTCACACTGACCTACATTCTTCCACACAAATAATGTTTGTAATAAAATAATACCTGAAACAGCACTTCGCCCTCGAAGAAAGTCAATTGATGTTTCCTCGTCCTCAGAAGTAGCCCGACGAGTTTGTCCGAGATCACTGTGTATATCTGTAAGAGAAGCAATAAATAACTTTATTACAAGGCTCTGTAGGACGAAGTTTCATCAACATTACAAAGCTATTTGTATTCTCCTTTTTATTTTATAAGAATAAAAAAATATATATTAAGTCCATTTGAAGATTTTTCTTTAACCAGATTACAAGTAGTGGCTTTGGCAAAAAAAGTTTTTTAACTTCAGGATTGAAATGGGAAGTTGTTATAATAAATTATGTGGTTATTTATTATGATGGCATATTATGAAAAGTCTAATCTCTTTAAATAACCTATAAAAAATAAAATATATTTTTTATATAAATCGTGAACAAGCATCCCAAATTCACACGATTCATTTGTATTGGAATCGGCACTATACCTATGACTGTTTTTTTTATATAAAATGTATTTCCGTAAAAAATATTCCATTAATTAAATAATATAATTAACAAAACGTTCTTGTGACCGTCATTCACATATAGCATTCATAAGGCTGCTGTGAATAAAAGCGCCAAATATGAATCGTATTTACAGACTGCTTTTCGAAGTTCTGAGAATTTCCGAGTATTATAATTACATATTATAACAGTCTGTGGTAATGCCAACAGCCCAGTGGCAGTGGGGATATCCTGACGATACGGAGAAATTTTACAATGGTATGAAGCTATATTTGTATCAGTTTATAATTTTTTTAGCCTAATCCCTCTCAAATGACAGGAGACCCGTGCCCAGCAGTGGGACAATAATGGGTTGACGATGATGATGATGATAATTTTTTAAAGTATATATATTTTTTTTTTGATATTTGTATTTGTTGTTAGGTACATACATGCCTTGTCGGTATAGTGGTCAAAAAGTGCGACTGCTGAGAAAAAGGTCTTGGGTCCGATTCCGAGGTTGAGCAGTGTTATTGAGCTTTTCTATGAAATTCTCAGTAGCTCGGAGTTCGGATTTGTGGCGGTTGATGGCAATAGGATAGCCCCCTTTATAGGATAGTCACACTTTACGACCGCTAGACCAACCAAAAAGAGAATCTAAAAATAAATATTTGTCTTTTTTTGTGAAATGAAGGAATCCCTAAGTACACGAGATACTCACTAAATACGATGTTACACGTGCCCAAACACATTTATTTCAGAATGCGACGGAAATGTAGCGCTTTTCAAGAGTTGGTAGAAACGTAAAAAGGTTCTCGGAATCAAGTGAAGTTGGAAGTGTTGGAGTACGGTGTTTAGGTACTTCTCATTGGTAAATATATATGATTTTTGATGCTATTATTATATATAAATATACATAAATATAAATCTAAATTTAAAGTATGTATTAAATATATACACGTTATGATATTATGACACATTATCCAATGTTATCCACATTATGACAGAGCGCCATCTAGTTCCGAGCTAAGCAACGAAGCTTTTGTTACGGTTACGAGATGGTTAATACACACATATAACATAAAAAAATTCAACATTTGCTAGAGGTAGGAATTGCAACAACCATTAAACAGCCTTGCTCGAATTTATCACCATTCATAATGGCTATATAAGTAGGTAGGTACAGGTAATAAATTCTCTACCACTTTGTAAATATTGTACTTTCATTCCATTACAGTTTAAAAGCCTGACAAATGAGATTCAGTAGCACGCACGTTCGGTTTGTTTCGGGGCAAAATGGTAAAATATTTAATTTCCAAAATATTAACTATTCTACTATATATCTACTATTCAAACACTAAGAAATACAATTTTAATATAATAAAACAAACGCAAATATACAATAATAATATTTCAAAATTTATCATACTCTAGCTTTTGCCCGCTACTTCATCTACGTAAAATTAGTAATTTTATATCTACCTTCCCTCTTTTAAGGGATGATTCCCGGGATTCAAACTATCTCTATATCAAATTTCATCTAAATCGGTTCCGCGGTTATAGCGTGAAGAGGTAACAGACAGTCAGACAAGACATTTATTCGAAGATTTTTATTTCGCATTTATAATATTATAGTATGGAGTATATGGATTAGTATGGATTATTGTCACACTAGGTACTTCAAGCATTATATTATCATCATCAACCGGTTTACTGTTCCACTGCTGGGCTGTGGTCTCCTCTTATTTCAGAGGGATTAGGCTATGGTCTACCACGCCAGTGGCTTGGGAGACTTGACACTCCATTGTGGAAATCTCTTAAGCATGCAGGTATATTTACGATGTTTTCATGTTGAGCATGCGGTACGTAACTTAAAAAGTCAGTGCTGCGTACTTCGGGTTTCATCTGAATTATTTTTTATTTATATAGATAATATTATTGACTTAAGTAAAAATATCTATGTAATAGCGGATTTATAAATAAATTCGTGGCAGATATGTATATGTATGCAAAATATTGTATAATGAGCTTTCTTTAATTTTAAAATTTAATAATTTCTATAAAAATTGATCGATCTAATCGTTAAATTATTTGCCAGAAGTCATTGGATGAGGGCAGCATGATTATAGTAAATAAATATTTACTAGAAAGCTGATACATACATTACATTGATATATATTTTTTGCCGGGATTCGATCCCGGGACTCCTACCACAGGTAGCCTTTAATACCGCCACGCCAATCGGGTCGACTAATTATAACCGGAATAAATTATTAACAATCTTTATTCAGCAGTCGGCCTGAACAAAATACGGTCATATCTAAATACATACACATTAAAACCGTACCAATATCGACGTAAACATCGCACATCCGCGAGGTTTATTTCTGTCAAGTATGTTTTCCATATCCATATTCGGCTGGGTACAGGACCGATGTGTTTATGTTACTAATTACGCGTCATTGGACGCACTGACGACCGAAAGGAACGCAAAGGGGTGCCAAGTTTTCAAATAAATAAACTAATACATACTACGTTGGTTGTAATATTTTAATGTATTAAATGCACATTCCTTTGTTTGTTTTGATATTAGAGCATTAGGAATTTATCTAGCTTGTTTTCACGTGTGGCTTTGTTCGTTTAGAAGTTTATGTGCTAGAGCTAAGAACACGTCTAATGGTACGGATAAAATTATTTAACCTTGCCAGAATATTAAATACATTATTATTGCTTTATTACCGAGTTTTTTCCAGTGTAATAAAAATGTTTTCCCTTGGTCCAATACTAGGTAAAATAAAAATCATTAACCTATCTGCTGTCCTACTTCTAGACACGGGACATATTTCACGTTGATAGGTTTTAGGCTATAGTTCACCACGATGGTCGTCCCCGAAAGGTTAGGCAGAGGTGTACTAATGTGCACCCACGTTTCGCCGGTATGTTTTAAGTCCCATGTAGTAGGGGGCGAGCCTATTGCCATTAACCGGGCACGAATCCAAAGTACAAGCTGCTACTGAGAATTTCACAGAAAAACCTTCTAACACTGTGCTCGACCTGGGAATCGAACCCAGGACCTCTTGCTTGGCAGTCGCACCGTACGATCACTAGACCAACGAGGCAGCAGGGTAGACTGTGGTCTAATTTCCTCTTAAATTAAAGGAGATCGGTGCCCAGACAATAAGTGGGTTGATGAGATTCGAACTCGAGACCTACTACATCTTGGCAATCCGTAGCAGTTAATCAAAAACAAACCCGAACGATATAGCGCATTCAATATTTAGATTCGGAGTGCATTTGCATTGCAAGCAATCTACTATCGAACTCAAGTTCAAACTGAATTAAGTGTCTCTTTGTAAAGCAGGGTTGAGTGAATAAGTTTAGCCCATATCGTTTGGTCCGACCGAGTTAATTTTACTTCTAAATTGATAGGGTTGCCTTTAAAGTGATGTAGTCTCTAAAATCAGATCAAAGTCGTGACAAATATTTTTTGTTGGGTACCTTCTTACATATTTTTGCATATATTTTCTTTATAATACTGAAAGCTTTAAGTATCTAATAGTATGAATGATTTCTCCTTTTGATGATTACATTATAGTTAAGACTCTATTTTAATACAAAAAGCTATTTATTTAATATATAAATGGTGATGTTTAGCTATGTAACCTGTGATGTATAATAATAATAGGTAATTAAAATTGCAATATTAGTTTTAAGTCAATTGGCTGCGTCCTAACAGGGTTATGTATTCATTATTTGTAAGCCATGTCTGTATAATTATGTTTACATTGTGCAATATAAATAAATAAAACTAAGAAGAAAGGATAAAGAAAGACACAGATATTTATGAAAAAAGGTAATAACCCTGCTACCCAGTCAACAAGCGTATAAACTATTTATCGTTGCTCGAGCCAATTTAGAGTAACTGCCATCCCTAGCGTCAGTAGGTAAACCAATTCCAAATTTAAACGGTGGCCGTGACGGTGCGAGTCGCCACGCGGAATGCAGAGTGACGTCACAGGCGGTGGACGCCGCCGGTCAGTGTCGCGGCCCGTCTATTATGTATCACCCTGTTGTTTATTTGTATATTCTTGCTACTAGTATAATTCTTGCTACTAGTATAATTCTTGGTATCTGCACAAAGAGGGACTGTGTTTATGACGTCATTATCTGTTATATATTCTGTAGTCGCTAACGTTTTCCGTTCCGTGGTTTGGTGTGAATTGCATCGTTGTAAGTGTAACTGCTAAGCAAGAGGTCTTGGGTTCGATTCCCCGGTCAAACAACGTGTGATTTTTTGTATGAAATTTTCAGTTGCAGCTCGGTTTTTGGATTCGTGTCCGGTTGATTAAGATCGATCCCCGATTACATGGGACCTACAACACACTGGCGAAATGTGGGTGCACATTAGTACACCTCTACCTAACCCTTCGGAGACGACAGGCGTGATGATATGTTTTATTATGGTTTGATATGGCTGTGCCAGTTCTAATGTAACGAAATTTGTTAGGGTGGCAAAGTCAGCTCTTGAATAAATTAAGTGTGACATTAAAATATTGCATTAACACCAAGCGCCAAATAATTCAACACTCATTCAATTTATGTGTCTCACTCCATTGAGCTTGCATCGCGTTGCTAATGGCTACATATATAAATATACGTACGTTCATTACGTTCATTCTTTCCTTCATATTTCAACTGACCGAACAGCCTTTACGTTTTGTTGTAGCAAAAACTTTTTTTTATGGTAATTCGGGGGCAAACGAGCAGGCGGCTCACCTGATGGTAAGTGATGACCGCCGCCCATAGACATTTGCAACATCAGAAGCTTGCAAATGTGCTGCCAAACCCCTTAGAAACCGTTCAGGTTTCTTAAAATAGGGAGTTACTGAACTGACAGCAAACGGAATTCCCATGCTGTCAGAATAGTCACTCCCCAATGAGCTCTGGTAACCTTACTCACTCGCAGAAAGACAACTAATGTTGATTCATTGCGGTCTTCTTTAAGGCGGAGGTACTTCCCCAGTCGGGCAGCTCAATTTGAGCGAGAAATCTCGCTATGCCCTACCTCCTACAATGTCACAAACAAAACAAAATGTCAAGCTTTTAGTCTAGAACTGTGACCAAGGGACTAGGGAAGCAAAGGACTCGACTTCAAACCCAAGTCACGCTACATTGGCTTTTTGTAAGTTAATAGCGCGTTTATAACATGTTCAAACGGTGAAGGAAAATGTTGAAATTCCTCACATTCATTTTATTATCGGCTGCGTTGTGAAAATGCGAAGTAAATCGTTCCAAATAAAGGAGTCTTTATTTTCTATACGAGATTATATTGTCTTAATACCAATAATAATTAAAAAATAAATCGATAAAATATTTTTATTAGCGTCGTTATTCGATATACATATATACAAGTCGATTTGTTTACTTCATGTCCGATTTATCGTTTCCTGTTTGATGGAATGCCTACTTGTGTAAATAAATATAGTTAACACTGTTTGACCATGATTTTTAAATCACGGTTTAATATGAGTGATTTATTACCTACAAACTAGAATATTATAGTGTTTGTATCAACAGTAATACAAAACAGTAATAGTGATATAAACACGGACTAAGAAGTCATAGGACTTCAGTTCGAATCTAAAACCTGGAACTTTTTGAAATCGTACGTATAGTCGCTGAAACTTTGAAGGAAAACATCGTGAGGAAATCTGCATGCTTGAAGGGGTTTCTCTGTACCATGTGTGAAATCGATTAAACCTGTCTTAACAGGTCAGTCTGTCTACTTGTGCCCAGCAATATTACAGTAAGTGGGTAGATGATTTTTACTATAAAAATTATGGCAATAGGCACGCCCCCTATTACATGGGACATAAAACCGGTGAAATGTGGGTTTACAATTAGTACACCTCTGCCTAACCCTTCGGGGACGACAGGCGTATGATGCTATGTATGTATGTAAATTAACTATACAATATTTATTGCAATTTTTTTAAATAAAATCAAAGTCGTAACATGATAAACATTGTATTTCTTTTCTGAGACTTAACAATATTGTTTAATAAATTGTTTAGTAAAAAGTTTAATTGCTTCTTATTATTTTGCATAAAAGAAATATTATTATAGTACTCTAAATTTGATATTGCATGCTATTTATTTGTAATATCTAAGCCATGATATTCTGCGAACAAGTAATTACTAAATAAAATTTATAAATTGTACAATTATATGTATATAGAATAATTATTTCACATTTTAAAATATATGACGGGCTACTGGGCTGAAGCGTACTTGTCTCAGAGGTCTTGGGCAAAGGAGGGATAGGCAGACAAATACAAATGTTTTCCCTGAGTTCACCAGTAGTTTTTTCTAGACTCGTTGTAATAGGGGGCGAGCCTATTGCACATTCGACTAGTCGACCAATGTAGTCACCATTTCAGTTCTCGTGGGGTGTAGTTTTCTAAGTTTTTTATTTCGGTTTGTAATATATGTTTGTAAGTACTGATTAGATTAATTGTAATATTGTATAGAATCATTAAATTAATTAACAGACAGAACTGTGTTGCTGGGGAGTTTGTTGCGCCGCTTCTTCTTCCCAGCAAAAAACACTAGGAAGCGGTGAAGGGCGGGCGTTTTTGAGGTCTGTCTATATTGTCGACGTTCAAAAAGAGCCAATTAAATTTGGCCTACTTTGAATAAATGATATTTTGATTTTGATTTTTTGAATAAGCTCATCTGTAAATAAATCTTCAGATTTTCGTTTGGATGAAACAAACGAGTTGGGCTAATACAATTTATTACACTATATTTAGTCATGTAACTAATTAGTTTGGTAAATGAAATTTAAATGCTTATAATGAAGTAGGTACATGGACCCGTGTATAGTAACAATATCGTGACGTTGTATGTATGAAAGGTTTCACAGTTCCACGAGAAAGAAAAGCGTACACGTGTAAGTATATTCTTAACAAAAGACTCATTACTTTACTGGCGTCACTCACTGTTAATTTTAAAACAAACATTTCTGCTAATTATATGCCGAAATTATTGTTGTATGATTCACGCCTATAATAAAATCTTTGTACATACAATTGTAAGCAGTCCAATGAATCATATCAGTAGAAATATTTAACAGTTTGAATCATTAATTATTATGATTCTGACAGGTCTGGAATGCGCGAGAAATCTAAACGATTCTTGATAAATAGTTTCAGTGTGTATGATGTCTTATTGTATCTGTGCCAAAATATATCGAAAACTAAGTAGGTAGATGTCTAGGTGTTAGAATTATTTATTTACGTTATGTAAATTATTACTGCTGAATAGCTGTGGTAGCCTAGTGGTGTGACCAGTGGACTGAGACAAAGGTCTTGAGTTTGAACCCAAGGCTCGCACCACTGACTTTTCGGAAGTTATGTGCGTATTTATGACATGCTCAAACGGTGAAGGAAGACATCGTGAGGAAACCTGCATGCTTAAGAGATATTCTCGATGGCATGTGAAGTCTGCCAACCCGCAGTAGGCTAGCGTGGTGGACTATAGCCAAGTCCTTCTCAATTGATAGGAGATCAGTGCCCAGCAGTGGGAAGTTAATGGGTTGATGATGATGATGTAAATTATATTTGGATATGTAACATACATACCCTCACACCTGTAGTACCTACCAGAAGGGTAAGGCCGAGCACGAACCGATACACCAAGCTGCTACTAAAAATTAGATTAGACAAACCCAATAACTCTTTGCTCGACCTAGGAATCAAGCCCAAGACCTCTCACACAGTAGTCGCACTTACAAGCACTAGAGAAACAAGGCAGTCCTTACAATCATTATCAAGACAATAATTCTGCTTTCTATTGCTATTAAATTGTGCTCGATGACATAATTACCTACATTTATAAAACAATCAAAAGTCAAAATACAAATACACAATGGTGCCGATGATGTGGTGGTTTTAACCACCCCGCTCAAGGTCACTCGCAGTGAGTGTACTTACTTTGGCTTGGCACCGACTTCATGCCTTTAAAACTAAAAAAAGGTCAAACTGTATGAAGTTATTTTTTGCTTTTTAGTTTTTGAAGTTGGTTTTTCTTTTTTTTTAAAGTTAATCTTAAGTGCATACGTACTAGAATTAACTGCAAACTACCCTATTACTCGGAGTTTTTGACAATGTCATTGAAAAAACTGACTTCAACCTTAAAACTGGTATTGGAGTACATAATTATGTAAATCGATTGTGAGACCGCAATATGGATTAATCCATCCTTGAGGACGGTCCTACTTGAATTGCGGACCTACCCTATCCTCTTAGACAATCCTTTAAAAAAAACTAGGTTTAACGGAAAAACAGGTAAGTACGTACATCGGTTGTGGATCGAAATTTTGTTATTTCCTTAAATACTAGAATTGCGGACCTTACTCTACACCGACTTTTGAATCCCATTAAAATGATTCGTTAAAGCGAAGAACTGCTCCAAGCATTCATAGCAAGCATTAATATAACAAAATACAAACGTTATAAACAGACAAATTTCCTAATAGAATCAGCCTCAAGGCTTACTTATAAAAATGGAATCCGATATTCTGACAAAATGTAAAGGCAAAATTTAATTAAGAATATTTTCTTGGAAACTGAAGGGCCAAAAGGCTACTCCGGTGTTTGAAAAATATTTTCATTTTAATGTAATATTTCTTATCCTATAAACCCATAATAAACATAATATAAATATAAATTGTAAGGGCTACTTGACAGACTTGGCGTAGTAGCCAACTACGCCAAGTCTGTCAAGTCTGCACACCCGTACATGGCAAGTACGGGTTGGCAGACTTCACCTGCCATAAAGAAAATCTCTCATACATGCGACTTTCCTCAGAATGTTTTCATTCACCCTTTGAGCATGACGTGACAAATACGCATATAACTTCAAAGAGTCAGTGGCCTTGGGATCGAGCTCACACTATTTAACTTCACAGTCTACTGATGACACAACTAGGTGATGCTATAACTATGATAAAGGAAAACATTATAATTTAATTACTAGACTTAGGTACTAAACGTCTAGTAAAGACTTAAAAAAATATTAATTGGTATCGAATAAAAATAAATTTAGAGCTAATATCATTTTGTGTTTAAAAAAATGTTCAAATTTATTAATACAGTTTCCGACTTCATTTACGCAAGGACGACTTTTTGAACGTCGGCATTAAAAAAAACCCTTAGTGGTTTTCTGGGAAGAAGTGGGGTAATTAATAAATGAACTACTTAAACGGAACCAATTACGCAGACCAAATTAATACTTAGTTTATTCAAACTAGTAATTAATTAATTAGTCACTGATGTTATAGCTAGTTTTCAAATATTTTTTTTGTATGGCGGCTAACGCGCAGGAGACTCATCTAATGGTAAGTGACATTTGCAACACCAGATGCTTGCAAATGCGTTGTCAAACCCCGTAGAAACCGGTTAGGTTTGGCTATAATAATTAATGATTATATTTTTTTTTACATTAGTTTAGCGTTTCACCAACGTCTCACTTGATGGTAAATAACGACGTGGTCTAAGTCGTAAGGCTAGCTTTATGATCTCTTTGTGCTCGTCGGGAAATACAGACTCAGGCAATGTTTAAACGGGGGTACGTACACTCTAACAAGCTAATTGGTTTACATCCTCACATGGATCGGTCGATAGTTGCATGTATACCAATTTGGTTGTTAGAGTGTACCTGCATTGGGCCAAGGTGCCCGGCTTTCTGAGATTTTTTAGGCAAAATAAACTTTGTACTTTACGGAGAATAAAAATTTGGTTAAGGTCAACAATAACAACAGTCTTGTTTGGCACTGTATAATGAGTGTACATAGAAAGAAGGTTCCTAAAGCACAAAATTAAATTTGAATACGATATTTTAGCTTGATGTCTAGAGCTCGCAGGTTGATTGAAATAAATAAGTAAATATTTGAAAAGCCTTTTTAATTTTCTACTACTTAGTTTATTTACTTCGGCTCCACGCTTTGAAAAATGGGATCGCTCATGTGACGACCCGATTAGCGCAGCGGTATTAAAAAAACCATTAGGTATGTGTTAAGGGTCCTGGATTCGAGTCCCGGTACGGTCAAATGTTTGAGTGATGTGCATGGATTTAGCTCGGAACTGGATGGCACTGTGTCATATATAGGCGGATATATTTACTTTATTTATTTATTTATACATATACTACTAAAGCATCAAATATAATAGTTGAAAGCTGCCTATTTAAAACAATTGGCAGTGGCGGTGGATCTGCTTACACGTGGAATGAACTGTTAAAACTCTACCGAGGTCACGCAGTTCCAAGTTAAGCCTGGACACACACAATAATAATTTATTATAATACTAGCTGACCCAGCAAACGTTGTTTTGCCACATTATAGGGGTTGGTGGACTACCCCTAACTTTTAGGGGGATGAAAAATAGATGTTGGCCGATTCTCATAGATACCGGATAAGCACAAAAAATTTCATCAAAATCGGTCAAGCCGTTTCGGAGGAGTATGGCAACGAAAACTGTGACACGAGAATTTTATATATTAGATTATAAAGTGTGTCTGTCTGTCTATCTGTTACCTTTTCACGCTACAACCGCTGAACCGATTTAGATGAAATTTGGTATAGAGATAGTTTGAGTCCCCGGGAAGGACGTAGGAAAGTGTTCATCCTTTAAAATGGAGAAAATGGGGTGAACATTTGTAAACGGATAAAATAAAAAAAAAATACGCAAAGTAGTGGGCAAAAGCTAATTATTAATATAATTATTAATATTTTAACGCTAATTGAAATCTGTATGTGCTCTGGTACAAGTCGTCTCAAGACTGACTTCGCCAGATGGTCCATTTTAATCAACGAATTAAGATTGAAAAATGTACCTTTTGTGTTTATAAAGTTTTTATGTTTAAATTTATAAAGTTTGACTATTAGTTAATCGTACTTTAGGTATTTTTTCATTAACGAAGATTATAACTCAATTATTGTAAGATCTATTTTTTGGCTTAGAAGGTTGAAGTTGAGTGGCTATGGAGTTTCTTGCCGGTTCATCTCTATATTCTCTATGAGATCAACTTCTTGGAACCGTGCAATTAGAGTCGTAACGTTTTATAAATTCTGGAGAAAAAAAAAGTAAAAATTAAAAGTTTTTATTTCATGTTAATATGAAATAAAAACTTTTAATTTTATTTGATTTGATTTGAAGTCAGTATGAGGCCAATAAAATTAATTTATAAATATCTTATGTCATGGTGTTTGTGGTCACACTCTTGAATCGGTTCGACCAATTTTAATGTGTTTTTTTTTTTCATATATTTGGTAGGTATTAGAATAAGTCGTATAGTATTCACGCACCTATCGCGGACCTATATTAATACTCTATGGCTGTTTAATATTCCTCTTTCAAGTTGAGAATGTTTGATGAAATCGCTTTTCATTCAAAATCTTGTCTCAAATTGAAAGCTCTTTCAAGCGAAAGATTTAGTAAAGACTGTTTGCGTGTGATCGAAAAACAATGAAATTTTGATAGAGAAAGGGTTCGATCGGTTTGGCAAAACGGTGTGGCGGTCTCTTTAATGTTTATTTCCAAAGCGGTCCGTTTAAGTAATTTCACTTTTGTGTGCCGTATCGGAATTAATTTAGTTCGACGACCTAATTAGCGTAGCGGTTGGGTTCTGGGTTCGATTTCCGATGGGAGCAAATGTTAGTGTAATGAGCATGGACATTTGTAACTGAGTCATGGGTGTTTCTATGTTTAATGTCTATGTATTAACAAATATATATATATATATATAACGCCATCTAGTTCCGAGCTAAACAACTAGGCTAGGCAACAAGTTGATTCTAGATGGTTGATATACTATATATATATATATATATATATATATATATATATAGTATATCAACCATCTAGAATCAACTATATATATATATATACTATATATATATATATATATATATATATATATATATAGTATATCAACCATCTAGAATCAACTTGTTGCCTAGCCTAGTTGTTTAGCTCGGAACTAGATGGCGTTAGATAATAATACCTGAATATATTTATTTAATGAAACATTAAGCAGTACATAATTATGATAGTGCAGTTGACTACACATCACTGCACTGCACTAAATATTTCCGGGTATTATGACCCCAGCGCCATCTGGTTCCGAGTATGAACTGCCAGACAGGTCATTGCCCTCGATTTTCAATTCAAGGAAGGTTCGAATGCCACTCGCTCGCTTGGAATGCGAATTTAGCCTACTATAGCAGTAGACTATTATGGCAATTTATAGCCTGTCCACTTGTGAGGATCCCCACATCAAAATGTTTTATTATATTTTGATACGAAGCCACTTGTAATGAGTCCACGATCACCGATCATGCCAATCACCGATGGGTTAGGCAGAGATGTACTAATGTAGATGCAAATTTTGCCGCTATGTTTTAGGTCCCATGTAACAGGGGGCGAGCCTATTGTCATTGACAGCGCTCTTATTTAATCTCTGAGCTACTACTGAGAATTTTATAGACAAACTAGCTGACCCAGCAAACGTTATTTTGTCACATTATAGGGGTTGGTGGTAGAAGAGTGAAAATTTAGACTTATAATTATTTTTTAATGCCAAATAATAAAAAAATACAATAAAATGTTTTTGATTTCTTACACTTATGCGAATATTAGATAACTTCGTAGTAATTATAACTTCAAGACGACCAACACCTCAGTCGGCCCATGACCATGGATGCTGTAAAGGATCCGAAACGTCGGGCTAAAATAATATCAATATACCGCGATAAAATCCGTAAAAAGTAGTTTTATTTCAATACAATATTTTGTCAAAAAAAAAACTGGTGAGGGACATCCTTCTCACCTCGGGGTATAAAAAATAGCCTACGACAGATTCTCAGACCTACCAAATATATATAAAAATTTCATAATAATCAGGAGTTCAGTGACAAACACTGTGACACGAGATTTTTATATATAAGATTTATGACATGATGTGTAGATATAATATATATAACAATTTCATAGAAAAATTACTATCTATCTACATAAAGTCATATAAAATTATAGCGGGTTGTCCGTGTTCCATCAAATGTTTCCAGGAAATTTGAAATTTATCGTCTAATTCATATAATTGTTTTATAACTGTGATATAATAAAAACATCAAATTAAAGACGTCATATTTTATGATAATAAAGATTATATGACATCGAAGACGGAAATGTCGAATAATGTATGACTATAAAACTGTAAAATTATATTAGGTACCTACCTATATTATTTTATGATAAAATATACCGATATATAACATCACACTCTATGCTTGCAGGGTGAAACAGAAGATTAAGAACGTAAAAAATATAGTTGAAAAATTACAGAAATGGCATCCACTTAACCCTATAGGGGTTAAGTGGATGCCATTTCTGTAATTTTGTCCCAGTATAAACCGTGGACCTTTGCTCAGATTAAGAGAGGAACTATTCGGGGGTCATTTTCCTACACCCGGGGCCCATTGTCCTACACCCAAGGCTTGCTGTGGATTACCAGACAAGACAAGCCATCAAAAAAACCTCTCACTCGTGCAGATTTCCTGCAAGATATTTACGTTCACCGTTTAAACCGACAATATTGGCAGTATATTCAAAATCAACACGTAATTTTAGACCGTCAACCACATCACCAGGGAAACCATTAAACGTACATTACAGAACATTGGCCTTCCCCTTGAACGCAGCAAATGGAATCGCGGCATAATGCCATAGATATATATACATATTACACTTGGCATCTGTGCTCGTGATTTTATGATAAATAATAACATTCCACGACATGATGGCATTGTGTGTTATACATAATATGTATCGCGTTAGAAAGGGACAGCATAAAACAAAAGAAAATAATAAGACCGGCTGACACTCCCATGGCCCGCGGGCCAAGCTATAGATTAAATCCATACTCACTAATATTTTAAATGCGAAACCGTGTTCGTCCTTTACTTTATTTTATTACCTTTTCACGCTAGAACCGCTACACCGATTAAGATGAAATTTGTTAAAGAGATTTTTGTCCCGGAAATCAGCCCATAAAAGGGAGAAAAAGTGGTAAAATCTTAAAAGAGGGAAGGAATTAATGAGCAGTTTGGATAAAATTACTAATTTTTCGCAGACGAACGATGTCGCGAGCAAAAGCTACGTAGGTATGTACGCGTAGTCTCATTGACTACTAATTTAATATTACCTAGGATGTCTAAGAAGCGTCTCGTTGGGTTTTTTTATTTTTTTTTATTTATAATTAGGACATCCAGCAGTTGTTACATTTTTTCTTACTTCTATTAAATTTATAACAATATGATGTTAAATGCACAACTTTTAAAGGTGTCACAACATGCACAAAACTCAGAGAGCAACACTCAGTGTCAAGTCAGTTTAGGTGATAATTATTATATAATGAATAACTTAATTCTAACATAACTTAGATACTAAAAATAAAATAGTAATAATAATAGTAACCTTTTTTTTTTAGGTATAAAATTAAAAGGAAATAGAATAGACAACTCAGAATAAAAACTAAATTAAATGGAACACGGTTTGCGGTCTCTTCTTAACAGTCTCGGTTTCTGGATCAAATGCTTAATAGATTAAGAGGTACTTGTGGATAGGACGTGTATTGTTAAGAGGGTCCTCTTTGTAGATCCGTAACTGCTGGTAGCTTTGACCCAAAAGTAGTCGCATATTTTTTTATTTTTTTTACACTCCATGTTTTATACTAAAAATATTTTTTTTTATGTCAAATAAATAAATAAGAGACTAAAATAGAATAAGAATGTCGAGCGTTTTCATTTTATCTATGCTATCTATTTATTCTTGTAAATTTTACTTGTGACAAGACATTTAGAGCGCTGTAGCTACAGCGCAAAATACCCTACCCTCTTTCCATATAGATAAGGTATAAATTCGACTAATATTGCAGTAGTAATCATAAAATTCAACCGATGATAGCCTAGTCTAGCACTGTGACCAGCGGTCTGTGGATTCAAAGGTTTCAAGTTGGATCCCTTGGCATGCACCACGGACTTTTCGAAGTTACGTGTTTATTTATCACATGCTCAAACGGTGAAGGAAAACATCGTAAAGAAACCTGCATGCCTAATAGACTTTCTCGGTGGCGTGTGCCACCCGCACTATACTAGCGTGTTGGACTATAGCAACCTCTCAAATGAGAGGAGATCCGTGCCCAGCAGTGGGACGACTGACTATAATAATAAAATTCACATCTGACAAATGGCTCACTAAATAAACAAAATCAAATTCTTTCACGGTCGCCATGAAGGTCGTAAATAGAATAACAACAAGTAATTTTCCTGAAAACATTTTAATTTATGTATTAACCACTTAAACAGTTAGCATCGCCTGTCAACGTTTGCTCTCAAAACGAAATATTATTTTGACGTACACATTTCAGATTTATTTTGGTTACGCCGCCGGACCGACCTTGCGTCGTAACAATGACTTCTTTTACATAATTTTGACAGATACACAGGTGTTTTAACGATGCGGAAATGTGAATCACCAAGGAATCCGATCACCAGTGTTGAAATAGCTCAAAAATATTGGAATAAACGAACTTTGTATTAGAAAAAATTGTTTAACAGTTTATTATGTTTGTCGTCGTTTGTGAAAATCTTCAGGGCTTTCAAAGCCAATGAAAACAGAGGAATAATCAGACGTGGGTGGACTGAACCTGTTATTGTTGATATATTATTATTTGTAAAGCCCTAATATTTCTCACTGCCTAAGGAAAACAAAGGAATAAACAGATTCTTGCGGACTGGACTTCAAAAAATTTTCCCTTGGTTATCAGTAAATCACTGAATGTCGTGTCAATTTAATTTTAGCCAATCTATATATTTATTTCTATGTTTTATGTGACCTCTTGCTCGGCAGTCGCACTAGACCAACGTCCATGGTTGTAATAGTGATAAGACTGTAATGGTATAGAGACCGAATTTCTGACATTTTCAAATTTTACGAGAATAAGTATGATTATTCAATTAAATCATAAAAGAAAACACCGAGAGAAAGACATGTCTGAGTGTTTTAGGTTTATGTTGTATGTGAAGACTAATAAAGAACAATCTCCTATCTTAATTGATGATGATGAATTTACCAAGCTTAGACTAAATGTAGCTTAGTAACAACAGCAAGACAATCAAAGTAGGGTAAACTACCCTAATGTTGGCACCCTACCAATTTATTGGCACCTTACACAATTTTAACTATATTAAGATTATCAGAACGCAAAACATATTTTTTCAAATAGGAAAACATCGGTAGTTTTATACTCTATTGCCCTGCCAGCATAGAAACAGATGTATTTTCAATATGATGCCTCAATAAGAAATTAAGTGACGTGTCTGAACGTTTGTGGAAAAAAATAATAAAATTTGGATTTTTTGCTAAGGTAAGACTTAAGGAATTTTATTCTTGTGTATATTAGTTGATCTTTCGAATTTTGACTACAAATGTTATTTCATGTGATTTAAGAGTGCTTAATCTTATTTTAGCCGTAAATAAATTATTGTATTAATGGCGATTTTCATATTTTTTAACCGTGCTAACATTTGGTATCAAAAATATGCCATTAACCTTTTATTGGCCCCTGCCAATGATGTTAGATCTATTTATTGGTATGTATCAATAATGGGTAATTCTGTAGTGTTTATGATTGGTAACATTGATATTCGTTTCAGTTAACTAACATGAAACCAAGGACGAGAAATTATGTAAAAGTAAAATCAGTAAAGGTGAGGCGTAAGGTGTATACAGAGGAAAATATGCTTTAAGCGTAAATCCTTAATGATATACTTGAGTTGAAAAACTTTTATCTGAAATGGAAGACTAATCGAAGATGAATGACTTAAAATTACCTAGTTACATGATTTATGACTGATTTTTTATTACTAATTATTTAAGAAGAGTAACTCTTTCCAATAAATGCCTACCTCTGACTTTGATTCTAATATTTTTGAACTAATTAATGTTCTTACTCAAATATACCTATATCTATATATTAAATAAATTAAATCCCTAGAATTTAGAATAGCTGTAATATTGTCTTCTACTCATTTAAGTGTATACCCACAAAATTAATGAGGGGCCAATAATAGGTAATTTTAACTGCCAGTAAAAGGGTTACCTATGCCAACATTTGGTTTTTTGAGACATTTCTTTATAACATAAAAAATAGGGAATAATCTACTTTAAATTGAAATAAAAAGTACATATAATCAATCTTCTATGTGTATTTAACCAATATGGATACTCATTACCTTGTTAAAATTAAAAAGACATGCCTAATTTTAATGTTTTATACACGCTACTCCTTAAAGTGCCAATAAATGGGTGTTTTACCCTATATAACAATTTTATCCAAATTATCACAATAGAAAGACTATTCATATTTCACAAATACGACCTCTACTGCCTCGAATTTAAATACAATTTATTTGCCAAAAATATTTTGGTTCATATTCCCTTCTAATCTTATGATACCGGCTGTCAGTCAATATTTACGCGGTATTCCATTTTTAAATCAGACACGTTATGATGTTGTCATATTATATTTTGGCTACTATAACAGCCATGTGAGACAACTTTTAACGGTCACTGGTTTTTAATTGTTTTTATGTGGTTGGCAATGAGCGGGGTATATTTATAAGTCTTCTTACCCCTTATACTGTTTTTACCTGCACTTAAAATGTCTCCAGATATGACTCAATAAAATGATGTCTGTAATATCCGTCGTTGTATTACGCCGCTGTTCACAGATGTAGGTACAGCCATAAATTGGGACCACAATCAAGCTTAGTGCGATATTTACTATCGATACTTCTAGTGTTGCAAACATCCTTGGTATGGAAACCGCTCACCATAAGGCGGGCTTCAAGCTTGCTCCGCTCCCTCATGCAATAAAAAAGATAGACTAAGACTTTTTGATTAGGAAATCGAACGTAGAACCTCCTTCAAAAGTCAAAAAAGGTCAAAGGTTATTGGTCTAGACAAAGACTTTTTCAAAAGAAAATTGAAGATAACAACAATTCCTCAAATAAGCTGAGACTCAATATTAAACGTTGTAGCAGAAATATTTCTAAAGCCAACGATTTCTCGCAAATATGACTTGAGCATTCATAATCTGTATAATCGAGTAAGATGATCTCTTCAGTGGAATTTCCCGTTTGAACATTGCAGAGCTTTGAAACGAACAGCCATTTAAGCCCTTTTCCCTTTTAACGATGGTGCCTTTTCAAATAGGAATATTTTTTGAATTGTTTGTTGAATGCCGGTTTGTTATGGTGGTGTTATTATTACCTGTTATTGTTTTGCGTTATTTAAAATGAGTAGATGAATTGTAACGAAAATCTATAAATAGTATGATGATTAATATATTCAAAATTAATGGGACAAATGTAAAAAAAAAATACAAAACTTTTACTGCGTCCGACCTTAAATAAAAACTATATTTTTTTTAGTAGAACTAAACTGCACGCAATCTACTTTTAATTAACGAATGAATCGATTACACAGTGCAAAGTTTGATTAAGATCGGCTTATTTGTTTAGAAGGTTATCACGGACAAAAAATTGTGACATGAAATATTTAAAGATATACTTTAAAAAACTTTTACGGGTCATTTCTGGAGCTGGCACTCCTATCTGACGGCATCTGAAAATAAAATGCTAAAAAAACTCAAAGACCTTTCAGGACTTTTCAAAAACTTTAAAGGGTTTCAAAAGTTTTATAATTTACGGCTCAGTCTGAAATAGTCTATTGATGAAAAATACCTCCGAGTTGACCTGTGTCAGTGGAAGGCACCCATGCATGCTTCACACACAGTGTAGCTCAACCGTGAAAAATGAGCGAGCAAATGAAAATTAAGAAAAAATGACAAATGACCTTTTCTATTTATTTCACACGAGTAAATTTTTCAATGAAATGGTGTAACATTTTAAATTTGACTTATTCATACGCCTGTCACCATCGAAGTGTTAGGCAGAGGAGTACTAATGTCCACCTAAATTGTGCCGGCAGCGGGGCGAGCATATTCCCATCAACAAGGCACGCATCCAAACTACGGATTGCTACAGAGAATTTCATAGAAATACCCTTTGTTCGATCAGCAGTTGCATTTTACGATTAATTTATTAAATAATAAACCATTTTATTAATTATGACAGACATATACATATACAACTTATACTAATAAAATGATGAGATGTGTTTAGTCAACGTCAAACTTGCTAATAAAATAACAAGAAAAACTTATGCCAAAAGATATTCAACACGCCATTATGACAAAACTTATGTAATTATATAAACAATAATTTTATTTGTAAAAGTTTTGTGATGTTTTCTACATGTGTTTGAATGTATGTGTGTGTGTTGATATTTTCCTTCATCAGCGATGAAGGAAAATATCTTGAGGAAACCTGCATACATGCAAATCCTATATAGATTGTGTAAAACATTTATTTATTGCTTTTCCGTCTTCATTTTTAGTTTCATGTTTAAGTGGATTTTATTATTATTTTATAATCTTTTATAATCTTGATTTAATTAGGTTCTCCATATACGTAGATTGAATGAATGATTCCACATGTATAAAATACATATGTAAATAGCATGACCTACATATGTAGTACCGAGGGCATTTTGTACATTCATTATTTATATCTATTCAATCGAAATACCGACCTCGAAAGCTTATTAATTACATACTATACTTAATACATGCAGATTTAAGAGCCTGTATTACTATGTATTTAACCTAGATTTGATTTAGATCGTAAAGCAGTAAACGATTGACAGAAGATACATAATAAACAATATTTATGAGTATGTTATTTTATATAATAATACTTTAGTTCGTTCATAGATAAGATTTTTATTAAAACATGATGAAATGTTTGGAATACCTAATTACTTGTTAATAGCATTTTATGTATAAAATGAGTTATATTACTGAATCCAATGCCCAATCCAATAACCATTTTTTTTAAAGTTACGTGCCTATTAGTCAGATGGTTAAAGGGTGAAGGAAACCTTATACTCCATCGAGACAATCTCTCAGGCGTACTCGTGAGATTTTGTTTTCTCAATGGTGTGTGGAGTCTGCTAACCCGCACTAGGTTGGCTTGGCAGACTATAACTTAATCGTGAGTTGATACCCGTGCCCAACAGTGGTATATTAAAAGGCGTTAATGATGTTGATAATGATAAATCTAAACGTAAACGCATATTTAAGACGTAAATATATTTGTACCATCAAAAAAAAGCTTTCTTTCTGCGTTTGGCGTTTTGTTCATTAGAGATTTCAGAACTAAGATTGCAAAATAAACTCGCCTTTGAGCGGGAGGAAATTGTTTGCTCTTCAAGAAATTCTCACAACGCACTTCGTTTACTTAAACTTTCTTATATGTAGTATTGGGAAGGAATAATATTTTTTATATAGGTACCTATTTTGTCCTGTCTCTTTGTTTGTCTCTTATCTCTTTACATGTAAACGGTTAAAACACTTTAAATTAAGTTTGGTGTATACATAATCTGAATCTCATGAAATGACACAAGATATTTATCCTAGAAATCATCCCCTGAACGGTTGAAAATATTTCTTTATTATTTATGTTTTCTTAAGAAATAAAGAATGTTTACTCATGTATGACTTATGATTTATGACAGCTACCTAAATAACTAACTCTATACATGACGAAGTCACGGGAAAGCTAGTATACATAGTATGAAACACTTACCGTAAATAGTTCTCCAAATGAGATGACTTTGGTGGCGTTCTTCAGTTCTGGAGGCAGGAGGCTCTTGCACGGCGCTTTGCCGTACTCATTGATGATCTCACATAGTTCCTTCATTTCAGTACATACTCTAGCTTGAGCTTCTGCCCCTCGGAACTCAGTCATTGAACCGGGGATAGGTCTGTAAAAAATAAAAAAAAACTCTATTTTTGTCTGTACGCCCTTTGTGGGGGTACAAAACGCCCATTTTACCCATTAAGGTCGTAATTTCCTAAAATCCTTTTCTAACGCTGACAAAATCGAATGGAAAGCATCGAATACGTCAATGTCAAACTGAATATCTCTTTAGTGATGTAGCATGCTTTAATAAAATAATTCTTGAATGAGTCTCACGTACCTACTGAAAACCGTAGATATTTCCACGCCACAAACTATGCAATTAAATTGATTGGATTGGCAAAAACTGTAACGAAAAGCTACCTAAACCCACGCTTATTGAGATTTCATTAACCCTCTGGGGATTTCTCTAATTCGTTTATAAGCATATATGTATATGTATTTGACGACTCGGTGCCGCAGTGGCTGAGCAATCAGCTTGTGTGTCACGGGTTGCGGGCTCGATCCCCGCACGCAGCAAATATTTGTACGTTCTACAGGTAGTTGTTCCGGGTCTGGGCGTTTGTGTATGTGAAAATATGTGTTTGTAAACGCACCCACGACACAGGAGAAAATCCTAGTGTGGGGCAACGTTTTTTTTAAAATATAAATAAATAAATGTACCTATGACTTATTTATGAATAAACCTACCTGCCAATTTACAGACAAGGCTTTACATATCTTTATCATTCAGTGGTAGAGTGAGTTTCTCTTAATTATTATATATTGTATACAGGTTATTCCGAAATTAGATTTGATCTACTGGAAATAATTTAAATTTTTTAGGGCACTTACATAGATCCTACGCTATCAAAGGAGACGGCAAGATAGTTTAGGCTTGTTCCTTATGAAAGCCGCACTTTTTTATGCTACGGGTCAGGCAGGACAAGGAGTCACTAGCTCACTGCCCATCCTGTTAAAACGTTTTCACTCCTCAGTCTTTACTAATCAGAAAAAAGGTCAAGAAAAGTGAAGAATGTTTTCATATTCCCACGGGTCTGACTGGCTGCGGTCTAGCAGCTGGACTGCAGACCTTATAAGGATAGGAAGAGAGATCTACGACGCGTGGGGATTTTCATAAAGATGGTTCTCCTAGTTGAATTTAGGCCCAATTACGGTGGCACAGGGTTCCTTATCGTGAAAGGTCAATATCTAGATAAAGGTTATAGTATATATATAGTAGTATATTATATATATCTCTATATGGACATATCATCTACCATTGTTTCTAAGATAATTAGGTTTTATTGATCACTCGGTTTCTTGAAGAATTTATCTTCGGAGCAATACTGTTTTCCTTCCAACACAAGATAATGGAAGGTCAATCGCATAGGAAATTGCGTTATAACGGTAATTCATCCGTCAAATACATCTTACTAGCTGACTTAATTTTATATAGCCCAAAAGAAATAAAGAAGAGTATTGTTGTAATCTATTTAGTGTTCTTTTGCGGGCATGTCTATTCTCAGAATGTGAAAAATAGAGGCTATATTCCATCTAGAATGGTATTCGGGTTCTTGTGTCTCGTCACTATCTCGAAAGTTTCGCAAGGCTTGCAGGATTTCTCGCGATGTTTTCATTCACAGTTCGAGCAAGCTTAATATTAATATATAAAAGTCCCAATGATTCGAAAAGTTACAGTGTCAATTCACACTGTAACTTTTTGAATCATTGTGATTTACATTCACATTGGTTTCTTCAATCCAAACTCAAGTCTACGAATTATATTAATAAGAACGCAATCAACATATCAATTGGATTAAAAATAGCGTTATCAAGAAGCTCTATAAAAAGATTTCTGCAAAATACCAATGTTGTTCATAAGAAAATAATTATCTCAGATAATATTCTAATTTCAACATAAGTTTAAAACGTTTAAAAAAAGTTATTAAATATATTAAAATCTTGAAATAACTAAATCCTATCACGCTTGAATTGCTTTTGAATTACTTTTAAAATAAAATAATACTAAATTGAAATTTAGTATTATTTTTAATAAATACTCTAAAGTATATACATAAAAGTCTTTGATCGAGATAGTAGGTAATTGGACTGCCAGAATGTAAGCAAATATTAAAAGAAAAGTGACACAAAAATGCATATAGATTCCTACAACAATCCTTGAACTTTTTCAAACACAATGGGTTCATACTATTAAGTTTCTGAACTTGTTAAAATATGTATTTACATATGTACAAACTTTTCATTCACTTAGGACGTTGAACTCGAAAGAAACTGGTATATTGAAGTTTGAAATTGGAATCACATGTTATTCTGAGATAAAAATCTTATTGTACCTGTTCGGACTACATAATTATTTATATTTGGGTAATATGTCTTCGTACACACGTGAATGTAGCAAGCACGCATGTTTACAAGACAAGAAACGACACAGTGAACTGCGGCAGCAATAAAGTTACCCATGCGACGTGAGCGATATTGCGCGTTCTGTACCTATATATTCATCTATTCTGTGCTACAGTGTTAATATACTGCAAAGTTTTTTTTTGTATTTCGTACATACATACTCGCAAGCTATGATAGCCTAGTGTTGTGATCAGCGGACTGTGAAGTCAAAGGTGTCAGTTCGCTCACTTGCACCATTGACTTTTAAAAAACACGTGTGAGTTTTCCACCTGCTTATACGGCGAATGAAAACACCGTGAGAAAACCTGGAGGCCTATAAAATGTTTTGACGGCGAGTGAAGACTGCCACCACGTACTAGGTGATAATGTACTTTTATTCCATGTCATGTATAGTGTGTTCTGTGTTGAAGGTCCATAATAAATAAATAAATAATGATTGTAAAATTTTTACAATCATTATTTATTCATCAGTACCTAACACAAATAATATTTAATATTATTTGTGTTAGGTACGTTTGATATGTATTAGAAGGATCTTTGGAGATTAAATTATACTGAAAAAAGACACTTTACATAAATAAAAAATTTAAGATATAATAAATTAATAATATAGCCTACTAGCTGACCCAGCAAACGTTGTTATGCCATATTATAGGGGTTGGTAGTAGAAGAATAAAAATTTAGGGTTATAAATATTTTTTAATACCAAATCATAAAAAAATACAAAAAAAATGGTGTAAAAAAAATTGGTGAGGGACATCCTTATCATGTAAATAGCCTACGGACGATTCTCAGACCTACCAAATATACATACAAAATTTCATAATAATCCGTCTAGCCGTTTCGGAGGAGTTCAGCGACAAAGACTGTGACACGAGATTTTTATATGTAAGACAAGATTTTTAATCTTAATATTCTACTAAAAAAAAAACTCGGCAATGTTGCAAGTACCTACTCTAAACGAACGCAACTGAATATTTCTATATGTTCGTTCTTTAACAATACTCGCCATACAAAAGTTCTTATTATGTTTCCGCCCCGTTTAGCACGAATAGCCACTTGAAACTTTATTACATTTACGACGGTAGGTCAGACGAAAAATGATGTCCATTCTATGTTAAGTGGGTCACTTTAAGTTTTGTTATTTTGGCCTTTTGGTTTGTATCATATGGTTTAGTACACTGAATAAAAAAATCAGACACGTTGGATACAGATTTATCTGATTTTTTTCTGACAGGTACTTGGTAAGAAAAGTATTTTACAAAATAGTGAGTGCACTTTGAGTTTTGAAAAAATTGTTTATGTCACTATCTACCCAGTGTTAGAATTGTATTCAGGTATTAATAGTTCAATCTTTAACATTTGCTTGCTTATGCTTATTATTAATAAGCGATATGCGGAAATAAATATTGCACATTAAACCAACGGTTTATTTTCCCGAATGAGTGTGAGTGTTGCTAAGTGTTGTTGAATAAATCAATTATACAGCTTGACCTTTTACTTGTTAGTTTTACCAACCAACCAACTAACTTTATATCAATAAATTGTAAATAATTTATGAATTAAAAGTGCTAAAATAGTATAATTAATTCCTAAATTTCTGCCGTAAGCGTTTACGTGTATTGCAATACTAATAATACATTCTAGCGCACAGTTAAATTTGAAAAGGAATTGTAAAATTTTGAAATTTTTGGTAGCGTATTACAAGTATGTGTCCAAAATTACTCACTTGCCATATTCATCCTTTGAAAATGTGGGTTTGTGGTTTTTGTCAAACTGTCCGCTGAATGCCGTCACCTTTTGTAGATCGCTGTGTGCTTGGGCCTTTGTGTCAAACGCCGAGATCAGGTCTGTTAGAGATGAGCTCTGCAAAAAAAAAAAAATTTTAGTTGTAAGAAGGTTTGGGTACTGTAGCGACTGCAATGTTGGAAGTAATGTAATGTTGCGAGAACTCTCGCTATGGTTTACCTCTTAAAAAACTCTCTACTATCAATTTAGTTGATGTTTTCATGACTGTACAACTTATACGTCGTAGAACAAGAATTAACGTTGTGCTAAAACTAATAAATTAATAAATACGACTTGGCATCGGCGGACGTTTAAAAATAAACGTCTCATGAACTTTATATGTTCGACAACCGACTATTGTGCTGTATAAATATAGTATGAGTTGTACAACACTAAATACTAATTTATAGGTTCTATTGGAAACAATTATCGTAAGATATATTTTGATGACATGGTTGGTCCAGCGGTAGTTAACGCTGCCTTCTGTGCTACGGGTCCCAGTAGGGTCAAATGTTTGCGTGATGGGCATCAACATTTGTATCCGAGACGTGGATGTATCTATGTATAATAAGTATGTATTTATAAAAAAAAAGTATATAGGTAATTATGTAGTATATCAACCTTCTAGTATCTGTATCACTAATCTCGCTGCTTACTACGGAACTAGATGGCGCTGTGTCATAATGTCTGGGTATATTTATATAGATTTCTTGATGAGAGATGAGGGTCCTAGTTCTTATAGATACAATAAAATTGTATAACAATAAAACTGCCTCGTTGGTCTGTTTACCTTAAGTGCGCCTGCTGACCTCTTGGGTCCGATTCCCAGGTCGAGCAAAGTGTAGTAACGGCATAAGTAGGGGTGGCGACTATCCAGGTAAATTATTAGATCCTAACATTAACCATGATGGGCTTTTTATACTTTAACAACTACAATACACGTTTTCTACCACCGTACGGGAACAATTTTTAACCGACTTAAAAAAAGGAGGAGGTTCTCAATTATTCGACTGTATATATTTGTTACCTGATAATTTCCAACTGGGGGAACCGATTTTAATGATTATTTTTTTATTTGAAAGCTGGTGCTTCCTGTGTGATCCTATTTCAATTTGGTCCAGTTCTAGCATTTCAAGTCGGTTTTTTTTGTGTAACGTTATCCAGAAAAGGCAAAGAGTTTGGTTCATAACTATGGCGTTCGAATAATAGTAATTATAAATACATAGTCTTGTGTTAATATCTTAATCTGGTTTTTAGAAAGCTTTTAAGAACAGTATAAATACTTCTTAGCAGCTTCATTTATTCATGGATTAAATCTATTATCTTTAAAGGTCGGCGTTTGCGTCATGATTCGCGGGTTCAAATATCTGTATGACCTAAAATAGGTACAGGTAGGTAAGTTTTTGTTTCAGGTCTTAACGTTTGAGAGTTTTGTAATATGTTCGTAAGCCCAACTTACAGAAGAAAAACTTAGTTTGAAACGGTTGTATGTAAAAATAAATAAAATTCTATAATACATTAGGTACAATTGAATATAAACAAACATGAATGAATCTAAAATGAACATAAAGGGTTTGTTTAGATCGTACCAGATACATAGAACCAGTCTCGATTTGGGAGTTAGGTTAGAATATGAATATGTATTATTGATTTTATAAAATATAAAGTTCAAAAACACTTATAAATATTGAATTAACACATTTACACCTTCATTCTGGCAAATAAATGAATTTGAATTTGATTTTGACACCTATTATTATATTATCGATTACCTATGTCCCAGATTACGATAAAATAATTGATCCTAAAATGAACTTCTATTCAAAAGAAGTACTTAGACCTTTCATATGAACGTATCATTGTATCTAAATAATGTAGAAAAATAACGACCAATACTATAAAGAACATAAGAAAAATACTTCCTGAACGCGGCGGTATGTTAAATATTTACCGCGGGTGAGCGTAGTCATAGAAGGCATAACCGTATAATATATCATTTGCTAACAACTACACGTTTTACTGTTTGGAAAACAGTGCTGATGTTAAGACGCCAGATGTGTTTCAACATAGAATAAACGGATTTTATTGCCTCGTTGAATATGCTTTTGTGAATTGTTTGAGTTTTCCACAAAAAAACTGTTTTGTCCAAGAATTTATCATACGAAGTATCAAAGATATGATTGATCCTTGATATTTTATAAATAAATATATCCGTTCATTATGACACAGCGTACATAGTTCTGAACAAGAACAAGCAATGAGGTTTCTGTTTCGGAGGTTTGATACTCTATATAGATGTTTTTTTTATAAATACATGCATACATATTATAAAAAGAATTATCCATGACTCAGGCATAAATGTCCATGGTCATCACAATCACACAAAAGTTGGTCCTACCGGAATATGAATGGGGACCTTCACAGAAGGCCTTTAATACCTGCATCATTCGGGTCCTAAATCCATTGAGACATAAAACCTGGGTCTTAAGTTATATATAGGAAGGATAATTATAGTCTACACTCTTTTTTTCTGTTCCGTGGTCTATATTAAAAATTTTAGAAATCCTTTGATTGAAATAAAGAATTTATTTATAATACTTGAGTGACATTAAAAGAGGGATAAACAAAATCTAATGTCAACGTAATATGGTTTTATTATTTACTTCAACAAATTTTTCGTAAACATGGTTTTGAAATGGTTTTGACAGAACGAGATTTGCGAATAAAAAATCCACGATTAAAAACGAATTTCTCCCAGGCATTCTACTTTATACAAGTAGACGTTGTATGTTATACATTGTATACAAAATTTATATTAAATACATTACGTACCTCCTAAAACTTTTTTTCCAGATACTATTTTCCACAGAACCTTGGTACATTTAGTTTATTATATTAAATCACTATATTGAAAGATATATACTTACAGCTCACAATGTAATATATACTTTATTAGCTACAATGGTACTTTATTATGTCATTGTAGATAATAAACGGATGAAACGATTTTGATTGTGGTTTTTCGTTTAAAAGGTCATTCGGATTCGAGAGATTCAAGATTTCGCTTAGCTATGATTAAAGAATATTTTGTTCAGCCGTATGAATATTATTAAGTCTGGCGGAGTTTTTAATTTATTGTCATTGTGTATAATTTTATTTATCCAATAAACATCATCTACTTAATCTAAAAAAGACTGATTTTATTTAGCAAACATATTTTTTTCAAATGTTATAAGAGATAGCTTCATTTATAAGATATTGTCGTTATTGATTATTCAACAATCTATGAATGATGTATAATACAAAGAGATTGATTTAATATAGACTTACATTTCAGGGCATAAGAGTTCACCCATTTCTTTCATTCACGAGAATATTAATATTTAAATAAAACTATTCTTTACGCATATGGTCGTGATATATTAATATTATTTGATCCTGACATTTCAGATGCTTTACAGCATCCAAGGTTATGGGCAGATCGAGGACAAGATAAGGACTACGTGTACTGGTCATCATCAACCCAATTTTCGTCTCACGGCTGAGCATGGGTCTCCTCTCATTGTTCAAAAAGATTAGGTTAAATTTCATCATGCTAGCCTAGTGCGTGTCGGCAGACCTGTATGCTATCGACAAAATCTTTCAGGCAGTTTCATTACGATTCTTTCCTTTACCGTGTGATTCTGTGATAAATACAAACATAATTCCAATAAGTCAGTGGCTTGAGGACAAACTCGAGAATTTTTACTGCTCAGTCTACTGGTCACACCACTATTACTGCTACATAAATTAATTATGCATATCAAAATCACATCGTAGTTTTATTTGCAATTTTATTATTTCATAAAAATTATACATATGCGATAGAATTTGTAAAGATACGGAAATACTCAGATCTGCTTTTAGATAAACATAATATGTAGTGCACTGTTCTAATTAAATTCATCTAGATTTATATCTGACAGAAACCCGGCAGCTGTTCTAAAGCTTGAGTCACTCTCAGTACAGATGTTTGTTTTCATTGCCAATTTCGGATTGAATGGTGTGTGAATGTGTATTTTACACTTATCAAATCGTTCATATCAACGGGAAATAAACTTTAATATCGGGAAATTCACTGAGGTATTCTGAATCTGGATTGCATTACGAAAAAAATGGCTGAATAAATAAGTTTTTGCCTGACTTCGTAACAAATTTATTTATTCATCAATCTGTTAATTCTTTTCATATCCTCCCTCTTTTAATAAATTATCGATTCCACATAAAAAGCGCTTTTCGCTCTTGGAAGCGATGATTTCCGATTTTGATTTGACAAAAACTATTTACATACCAAGACATACTTCATATTATGTATTATATTTCTAGGTATATATATATCGAGAGGAAATATAAGAGATAACTAAATTGTGAAAACATGACCTACATATATCTATATACAACAATAGTATTTTCAACGTAAGATTTTATGTTAGGTTGGATTTAGGGTAAGTCCTGTTTGCTAATCCGCTTTATTCCTACGTGTTGGCTTAATGGATAGTTTTTTAAATTTGATTTTGTGCCTGGCAATAGATCCGCCTCCTTTAAACTTAAAACATTCCCTGCCGACCCTTTTCTGTTGCTATGTATTGTTATTTCACATAAGATATAATTGTCGGTACGAGTGGTAAGCACAGATTTTATTCGTAAAAGCCATTTTACGCATGTACGCTTTTGGCTAAATTTGTTCAGTATCGGTTTGTTAGTCAGAAACTATCGTCATTCCACCAAAGAGACCGAATATTTATGGAATGCGCTAGTGAAGTTTGTGCTCACGACTCGTGCCGGTACCTATAATAGTTTGCTGGGCAACAATGCTTAAATACAATCAACAAAACAAATGATAAAGGCGAGCAACAGTGAAAACAATAATTTCATGTTGTTTGTGTTGATAGGGTAATTTTTATTCATCTGTCATAACACCCATTCAGAACTAATTGGATGAACGTAGGTGTTGTAAGGAAAAAATGTTGATTTGTGTATTGTTTTTGAGTGTTTGTATGAACAGTGTGTGATTTATGTAGTTTTTTTTAGTAAAATAGAATAGGGTGTTTTTTTTTCATTTTTATATTGTGCAAGCGCCACCACGTGTTTGTCCTAACAAACATACATTAGAATATATTTTGTTTCAAATTAAAGAAAATTATAGACTAAATTATTTATTTCATGAATCATTATTCTTTTATGTTAAAATGAGTAAAGTGAATGCGATAGTGAAACAATATATTCATATTTATTCTTAAAAGCCAAGCTCTTTACATACTGAATCTTTGAAATAATACGCTTCTTTTAAAAATAATTGCCTGGACTGTATAACTCTTATATTGAATACCTATTCCTATCGTCTCTGTTTTTTTATCATATATGCATTATATTCTATAAAATTCACTAAGCTTCGGCCTGGAGGTGGGGGCCTGGTGATCTGTAACACAGGATTTTCCTACAACAGACACCAGACTCTCACAAAGGTACGAATTTCTTTACTTTTATTTATTGTTTTACCAGATTTGTACCTACCTTTGTGAATGAGTGAAATAAATAACTTTTATTATATTACCTTTTATTATTATTATATTGTAAAATTAATAAACAACTATTTTTCTACTTATTCTTTTACCTAATTGCAAATAAAATGGGTATCAATTGTTTTTAATTTGAATGCCATTTTATGTTGCTTCTATGAACTTCACTTTAAACTTTTTATAGGTTGGACATGAAGAAATGGTAAGTAATATAAACGTGTTTTTCAACATAAATAATTTTTCAGAGACAAGAATATCAGAATTTGTCATTGTTCGGGTGAATGACAGTGTGATTCGTCGGTTGGCAGTGCTCCTGCGACCTTTGTTATTTAACACTCATTATGTTTGAATGATTGCTGTTTTGACGTACTTATGTACTGTGATTCATGCTTCCGACCACGTTGTTAGAGGAATTTTACAGGATAAAATTAGACGTCAAATATATAATGGATAATTTGGAACATTTTCCGTCGCACAAGGATCTAAAATTGAAGTGTACGATGACGCAGGACGTATTAATTCTAAAATTATTTACGCTTCATTTGATAAATATTCTCCGTACTGTTTACTGGTTGCGTGTGCCATAGTTGTTTGCGCAGATTCTGGATATCGTTCGCAGATTCTCGATATTTCATCGTACATTCGAATAACAACATTTTGTATTTTCTATTGCAAAATGTTTGAAACAACATTTTTACAAGTATTATTGCAAACTTTAAATAAGAGTTTTTTTTTATTGACTCATCCAGTACAGAGCTGAGATAGTATAGTGGTGTGACACGAGGAATTTAGAATCAAAGGTTTCACCACTGATTTTTCGGAAGTTATGTTTGTATTTATCACAAACTCAACTATTCAAATACTTCTCATGAGAGGAGACTCTGTCCTTTTTGCCTACCTCTATGGAAAAAAGGGAGTTAGGGTAGGTACGTAAGTCACCATCAACCCATTATTGACCCACTGCTGGGCTCGGGTCTCCTCTCATTTGAGAGGGATTAGGCTATAGTCCACCTCGCTAGCCTACTGCGGGTTGGCAGACATTAAATGCCATCGAGAAAATCTCTCAAGCATGCAGGTTTCCTCACGATGAACGATTTTCCTTCAACGTTTGAGTATATGATAAATACGCACATAACTTTCGAAAAGTCAATGGTGCGTGCCTTGGGTTTGAACTCGAGACCTCTGACATCTCAGTCCATTGGTCACACCGCTAGGCTACCACAGCTCACGGGTAAAAGTACGTAAGTGTCTGTCTTTAATTTAAGGTACTAACATAAGTTTCAAGTAAACTGATTTTATTCGAGAAGAAATAAATCTTGTGTGTTTCTTTTTTATATCACGATGGTCGCAAACCATGATGGTAAGCACTTCCCGTAGCCTATAGACGTTTGCAACACCAGAGGTGTTGTATTGCCGGCCCTGTAGAAACTATTTCACTCTCTTTTAGAACCTCGCTTACGCGTCACCGACCTTGTAGACACCTTTTCACTCCTTTTATTAATTAAAAGGGAGAGTTATAAGTTCCTCAAAAAATATTAAATGTCTTTTTATTTTCTTTGTTAACGAATGACAAATGCGTCTTTGTAGTTATTTTCTATTACGTGCATGATATGGTATGACAAATTGCTTTAACATTTTGACAGATGTTCTATTCCAATGTATAAACATCAATCATAGAAAATCCGTCGTTTGAGCTACTATAAATAGATGTTTATCAGTTAAAAATAAGTATATTATGTCTTGATTCCAAATGTGGATATAAAACCAATCTTTTTGAAAAGTGATATTTATTTTTAGATTTTTTTTCAATAAATAAAGAGGTACCTATCCTCCTAAACACAAAATGTAATGACGATAAAAATATTTTTCAGAAATACGTATTAATGTAAATTTTTCATAATATATTATTTGATAATGTTCCCTTATAAGTTCATTTTCTGCGAATACTTATTGAATATCAAATTTGTCACAAAAGTGACGCTAACCTTGTTTGGTTGTATCTATGTAAAACTTGTGCTTAGGTTTCGTTGAAATTTGGTAGAAAAACTTCTAAATATACCAGTTACTATCCTCGACGATTCATAATCGTTATTGCTATGTATCTTGTCCCACTTTGTGACAATCAGAATGATACCGGTCGAAAAAATTCATGGAATTCTTGGCAGACGTCCATTTCAAAGCAAAAAAGTTTTTATAACGTGTTATACGCTAATTCTATTGTTTTGCGAGGTACAAATGGGATATTCTAATTAATTGACAATCTTTTGTTTCATTTGACGTCTGATTTATTCTAATTTCGAATAACTTTGCTAAATGTTGCAGCTAATATTCGACTGACGATTGGCATAAATGCCAAAGTATTCCTCTCGTTGTTAATCTGTCTGTTTGTAACGCTATATAATCTGAAATGATGTACATATTTATGAGAAAATCTTGACAGGTAGACTTTTTAATTGCGGCGTGTTAGCTCTGCCAATCTGCATTATCGCGGTGGACTATACAAATAGGTATATAGTCTAATCTCTCTCAAATGACTGAAGATGTTTTAAGGCATGCGTTAAGGCAGTAAATCAGGGAGGATGAGATTAAAAAGGTCTTAAAACAGATGTCGAACAGAACAAAAAACTATGTTATTTTATACAAGTTTTCTATTTAATATATATAAAAACTGAAATCTACCGGGACTCCAACCCATGACCCTTGTCACAGAAAGAGGTCTAACAACCACTGCGCTTAATACGTTTTGTAATTTAATACCTATAAATAATAAAGAGTAATTACGCAAATTATTTAAAATTTAAAATGAATGTTAATACGGGAGCTACGACTGCCAACAAACTGCTCTGTAGTTTGGCAGAAGTAAATGTAATTGTATAAACCTGATTATCTTAATGAATAAACACTTTTTCATTTCATTTTCATTTTTAATTTCATTTCATTTCATAACGAATCATCATACATAATAGTGACATATAAACTATTAAAAAAAATATTATGGTGTATCTTGGAAATTATTGACCCAATACCAATGTACTTACAATGAACTCAACGTAATAAAAATCATTCATTGAAATGCCTTCGCAATTAACGAAGGTAGGTAACACCCAAATAAAACAAACGAAAATGTCGTTCTTTTCGTGGTATCTATCGACCAAAAATTGCTTCACAGATGTAGTAATAATGCGTAACGCCATTTCTTGAAATTTGATGCTACAATGTACCAAAGTGCATTAATCTGATGGAAGTTCAATTTAGCTGAACAAAGGGATGTAAAACAAAGAACTTATGACGTCACTATAAGTCCGTAGCAAAAGGGAGGTGTAGGATAGAGTACTAAGCTTTCTGACACACGCTGTATATTCCGTATTACGGACTAAATACATACGTACTCGATGAGAAATGGATATTTAGAAAAAATTTTTTGAACAATACCGTTTTTATAGTGTGTCTTTTTTTACGGCGCCTTCTATTTCCAGGCTAAGCAATGAGGCTTGTGTTACGGTTACTAAATGGTGTACATTACGTTACATTAAATAAGTGTTTATACATGGCAGTCTTATTATCTGAAAGTCTGAAATTCTGCGAGATGAAAGCTTGAGAGTATTTTATTTTTGAGCTGTGGTAGCCTAGTGGTGTGACCAGTGGACTGAGATGTCAGAGGTCTCGAGTTCAAACCAAGGCACGCACCACTGACTTTTTGAAAGTTATGTGCGTATTTATCACATACTCAAACGGTGAAGGAAAACATCGTGACGAAACCTGCATGCTTCAGATATATTCTCGATGGCATGAAATGTCTGCAAACCCGCAGTAGGCTAGCGTGGTGGACTATAGCCTAATCCCTCTCAAATGAGAGGAGACCCAAGCCCAGCAGTGGAACAGTAATGGGTTGATGATGATGATTTTATTTTTGTATTATATTATTTGTATTTTTAATTGCTAAGTTTCTTGGCTGTTCTATTTAATGAAAAAAAAATATATACATAGGTACTACCAATATCTACAACAACTGTACTCATAACTAACACAAACTATTCTTAATTAGTATTCCAAGTATCGCGTTCAAGTTAAATTCAGCGAAGTTAGTAATCTGCAACTTATTATCCAAGTTAATGACATTGCAAAAAGTTAAGATGACAAATGCAGTAGGTACCTAGATGTTAGTATACTTTAATTCTACCTAGATTAAACTCAACTAAGACTTCGTCGTGTCTTGTTTATTGGATAAGTTTTCTCGCGAAGAATGTAGGTAATTGAACTTTTGTTGTTCTTTACTTCAAATTGTACTATCAACCTTATGTTTTGATAGCTTATTTATGAAACTCAGCTTCAAAATAAGCATGCTATCATGACTCGATCACCAAAAGGTTAGGCAAAAGCTTACTTATGCGCACCTACACCTTTAGTTCATTGGTAAGCTTATAAACTTACCAAAACTTACAAATTCTATCATAAATAAAATGTTACAGAACTCTATAAATGATTGTTAGCAAGGATTAAATATGAAAATTGGAAATTACCAATGTGTATAAGAGAAAAAAATGACATACATATTGCAAAGAATTTACGTAGGTGGTGTTCTAAGTACGTTAAAAGTTTACCACAGCAAACTGTCTAATAAATTAAATGCAATAAAATGTTACTCTCAGACGGGCTTTAAACTTGATTTAAACATTGTCATGAATGAAGACATTCCTTTTATTTTTGGCTCGCGTTAAAAAGAATGTAAGGCGTCATTGTAAATGTCTAGACTATTAGACATAAACATAATAATGGTACCACAAAGAAAACATCAAGCGCTGACGTAGGAGGAACAGCTGAAAAAACCAATCAATGAATGTGTGATGATTCAGAAAATCTAACTTTTTGCTTATAAACATATCGAACTGCGAGTATTTATAAAAAGCATCGGAGGAATCGAGCAAAGTCTGTTTTTATTTAGAGGGAATTTATTCAAGTATATGTGTAAACCATCGTATTTTGTACGTCATTCTGTAAGCGGATATTGTGGTTGTAAAGTTATTGCACTGAAAGTTTAAAGTCTGCAAAAATTCCAGCACGGCTAACAACGTTTACACTTTTTTTACCTCTTTGTTTCGTACACAGTGTAAAGTGTAAGTTTGTATTCACAGCTGAAACGTAAACGTGCTCGTTCCAGTTATCACGATTAGACGACAAGATTAGCACATTTGTATTAGGCTGCCTTCATGAGACATTTGTATGTAAGTCACGGACGTTCCAGAACATAATAAGATTAATTTGTCTACATTTTATCAGACAAACCCAAAGGATAATTAATTGTTAACTGAAACTGAACTAAAGAGTTATATAAATCATTCTAGGAACTAGAACAAAATTCACACACCACTTTTTATATGTGTGATAATATGTATTAAAATGGAAGAAAACAACTATGTATTAAGAGTCAGCCTCTTTGCAAAGATCGAAACTTGATAGCGCCACGCAAAAAGTAAATATGACTTTTTTTATTTATTGCTCCACTCTGAATCATTTAACCTCTGATATTAGAGAGGGGCAGATAGTGGTCGATCTATACAGCGTATATCAGAAAATAAGACAAAAAATTATCCTCAAAACAAGTATTTCCTACGCGGTCCACGAGATGTGGGGGTCTAAGAAAGGAAGTTTAAAAGTAGCGATAATAATAAATAAATATTTCTGGACATTATGACACAGCGCCATCTAGTTCCGAGCTGAGCAGCGAGGCTCGTGTTACGGATACTAGTAGCTTGATATACTACATATATATACTTTTTCTTAATTGCATACTTATTATACATAGATACATCCATGACTCGGATACAAATGAATATGCTCATCACACAAATATTTGTCCCTACTGGGATCCGAACCCAGCACCCCTAGCACAGAAGGCAGTGTTAAATACCGCTAGACTAATTGGGTCGATTGGACTATAGCCTAATCCCTCTCAAATGAGAGGAGACCCGTGCCCAGCAGTGGGACAATAATGGGTTGATGATGAATTGGGTCGATATTTAGCTGCATCTGATTATTGGAAGTTGACAATGACGTGGTTGCGGAAAGGGTAGAATGGTACCGATTTTTATACTCTCTTGAATACTAGTCAATGAAATAAAACTACTTTTTACAGATCTTACTGTGATACCTATATTCATATTTTATTTTTTTGATCTTGAAGTTTCGGATCTTACATCATCCGTGATCACGGGTGGCGCCAGAACGTTTTGGTCTGCCCGTGACCATGGTTATTATGAAGGTTAAAAATGTTTATATTTTCAAATATAAAATGATGGTGATATTGTGTATAAGCTACAAATAAACATGAACTGCCTCGATGGTTTACTGGTCGTAAGAGCGACTGCTAAGCAAAAGTTCTTGGGTTCGGTTCTCAAGTAGTGTTATTGGAGTTTTCAGTGTTATGAAATACTCAGTAGCAGCTCGGAGTTCGGATTCGTGCCCAACTAATGGTAATAGGCTCGCCCCCTATTATCTAAAACTATATGGGATCTAAAACATAACGGCGTAAACATGAGGGTACATTTGTTTAATTTTTTTTTAAACGTTTCTCCACACTAGTATTTTCTCCTGTATTGTGGGTGCGTTTACAAACACATATTTTCACATACACAAACGCCCAGACCCGGAATAACTGTAGAACGTACAAATATTTGCTCCGTGCGGGGATCGAACCCGCAAGCCGTGACGCACAAGCCGATCGCTCAGCCACTGCGCCACCGAGTCGTCAAACGACACGGTGACGATTCGTTTGACAATAATTTATTTCCATATTAAAGCACACTGTAGAAACTAAAACTCTATTAATTAAGCCATACTTTAGTACATCTCTATATAACACATTGAGGACGACAAGCGTGATGGTTTGCTTCTACAAATAAACATGTGTGTTGTAAATACTATTGGAGAGACGTTTATATAATACAACACGGAAGAAATGGAGCATGCACTTGACCAAGATACCGTACAAGTGTCAGTGTTACCTACTCCGAGAGAATGCGATCGTGTACTTGTAACAACTGGTATTATTCAATGATAGTTATACATACTCCCAGTATAAGTATTTTGTACGTATCTTTAATTAATTGTAATTGGTCTGTGTACCGTTTTAATTGAAGTAAATTAAATAAATTAGTAGCATACTAGCTATAGCCCGCGACTTTGACTGGGTAAAAACTTCCAACCTCCATTTCGCTCTCTTGAACGGAACATACGTTTCAATAAGTTGCCAATGGAGTTTAATTTAAAGGCCCTCCAAAAATCTGGTAATTGTGAAGTAGAGCAAGGGTGTAATGCAAAGAAAACTAGGATTTTAATTGGGTCTCTGAACCAGCGAGGTATGAATATTTTCCGAATGATATTATGACACCACGCCATCTAGTTCCGAGCTTAAGCAACAAGGATAATAGTTAGTTGATAAGGTCAATGACTCAGGTCCATCCTTATCATACATACATTTGCCCCTACCGAAATTCGAATCCAGGTACCTAACCACAAAAGACAATCTACCGCTACATTCATTGGGTCGTCAAAATATATTGAAAGAAAACATTAAACAATCTTATCGTTATTACTTTTTAAATTTATGAATACTTGAAGTTTATTAAGTGGGCTAAATTTGAGTGGATGAGAATGTCATATGGGCTAGGAAGAAAGAGAACTGGCGAGAAAATTTAGTAATTGAATTTCCCGCATGGACACGAGCTCTTAAACTAAAATGAATTGAGTTTTCTTTTCATATTGGGTCGTAGCAATAATTTAAGTTTTACTGACGCTAAGCCTGTAATAATTCGAGTTTTAAGTCTGTCAGTATTAAATAATTTGAATTTTAACTACATTGAAGTAGGTATACTCCAAATCTTTTGTGAAAGTCGAATAGCACATATACTATTTAAAGATTTAAAGTGTTCATTTAAAGTCAACCGAGAAGAATGTGTAAAATAATATGAAAAATTTAAAATGAATAGTTACATTAAATTCACAGTGGTTTTACCTCAAGAGATAAATCAGCAATTTCTACAAAACATTAATTAACGTTTTACAAATAAAATACTGTTTGTTGTTTGAATTAATTTAGACTTTATTCACCTCATTGAGCTAATGAATCATAATATTGGGACAGTAATAATTGATTAATTAACTCATTATTCTAGCCTTGAATAGTTGTGTGTTACCTAGTGTGATTAAATTTATCAATTAGACAAAGTTTTATGCCTTTTTGTTTGGCGCATCTCTGAGTTCGGAATTGAGTTCAGTAATAGGTTCACCTCCAATAATAGTATATTTTATATGTAACCCATAGGAGCCCATTGGCAAAATATAGGTTTATGAAATTTAAGACTGAAGTTACATGCGATTGTGTCTTGGTCAGTTCTTTTTTATTCTAATATATCAAAGACACATTTTTAATATATTTTATTTAAAATAAACAGTCACGATTAAAATTACAAATAGAATAGAATATGATGACATGATTGACGACTTGACGATAAGATTGGCTCAGTACCTGAGCGCTAGCCGTATCACAACCAAAATGAAAAAGTTTATCGTTTTATTTTCGTTGGAAGAGAGATGGCGCTATACAACCTTTAAAGCGCCATCTCTCTCCTACAATCTAACCCTGATTCCCGCGTTTTTCGGGAAAGTATTGGAAAGAAAATTGTCGAGGATAAACAGTCATTTGTTTTACTGGTGAATAACAAAACCTTCTTTGAATTTGGCACGGTAACTTCCATAAATTCTACTTCAGCAAGAGCTAGAATCGTTTTGCCTTCAACGTTAATGAAGTGTTGATTAGACCGAACAATGTTATGGAGAAAAGTTAGATGAAGTAATATTTGGCACATACAGCCGCACGAGGCGTGCCAAAAGTTCCGGATTCACTCAGTCATAGACGTTTTTTTGTTCTATTGTTGATTCGGATGTTTTGAAAGGAAAGTATGTCTTACTAGATTATTTTTGTGTCTCGATTTGATGTATATAGAACATCGCGATAGTCAACTTCCAAGACTTGTACTGATAAAATTGATTATTCAAAGAATCAAACTGTTTGATTAGATCGTTACATTGATTGCAGTTTGTTTATTGGCAATGTATGTTTATCTTATATAAAACCCACTTGCAACTTCTGGAAATGAAATTACACAAGAATATGCATATAAATCAGGAAAAAAATTAAAAACATGCATAGTTGTTTTCTTTGTTTACCTACATTATAACAAATCGCCAAAAATGCCTTACCCTAGATCGCTTCTGGATGGGATCATCTCCGGGTATGGTGAGAAAATTTCCGCTCATTTTCACAATAATAATATCACAACTTGTAAAAACACTATTTGTTTTTGTTGAAACTGTTTAAAAATAGCGCGGGTATCGGTTGCCGAACGTGCGCGCGCGACTTTGGTCAGTGTTCAAATGAAGTATCAAGAGTTTATGAATGGGTGACGTTTTAAATAGTCCCCCCTCTCTCGTGTATAGTGACGTCACGAATCGTAGCTGGGCCGTGTAGGAGTGTCTGCGTTCCAATCGGATTGTTACCTAAATAGCCCGTATGATCAGCTGTGTAGGTATTTTCATGGAAAGCTCCTCTCAATGACGGGAAGCCGCCGATTGCTGACGTCACGCAACTGCATGTTGTTCAGAGAAATCATCGGAATTCCGAGTGTTAGCTGATTTACTCTTATTTGATTCAAATGTAACATAAATACTCTGTATAATTGAAATGGTTCAAAGTCATAATGTCGAAAGTTTATTGGCAGTCAAGATTGTTTGGATAGACGCAAATAATTCCGGATGGAGGTTGATTACTATTCTACGTTGCTGAGTTTTTTTTTTAACTCGTTCCCATTTATTTTATCGACAGCATTGAATAAATAACAGTATACTCGTTACTGTTAAAGTTCAATTTTCATTGCTATACAGCATATCATTTCAATTGTTTTTCAAAGAAAAGATTTGAAAGTTTTGATCCGTTATAATCAGGTCGTTGCTAAAAAGCGCACGCTCCCGGCATTCGCGTGTGTGGCTATGTTTATTTTTGACCAAATATTTACTAATATATTAATAGGACACTTTTCGGGGATATTATGAGTAAACGATCGACTTGACGACAAATGAATAGCTGTTTTGGTCACAGTGACAGTTGACTCATTGTTACAAACATATCATTTATTCGGTTGTGGTTGTATGTCAGTCACGCGGTCAGTCTTGAATTGTCTCCTTCATTCTAAACCAGCTCCTATATCTCAAGGTAAGCGTCACGTGGGAATAGGTCTATACCAATTTACCTATAACTTATTACCAAATACTAGTTGTAATACCTATCAATGACTATTTTCAATGGTGACCCACTTTTTTCCTTTTGTATTCTTATGACTATTAAAGACTATATTTTTTCCTTTATTTTCAGCACCACCGTTTTAGTGCTGCTCCGCTTTGTTAATTGTCTTCCAAATTCCTTTTTCCTCATACCTTTGGGTTCGTACTATTTTCCTTTTATACTGTGTAATGTACCTACTTATCTATGTACATTTTCAAGGTTCGGTGATTTTCTCAGAGGTTAGAACAGATGGGCGCCATGTAGTACTAAAAAATAACAAACTTTTGAATATGTTTTTACAGAAATAATTATCATGTATCAAGGTCACAATAAGAATGATCATTCAACATTTTCCTGTTCTTTTTCTTTCCTATTAACAGTCTACTATACCGGTACAATATAAAAATAACAATTATAAATATACCCGAATACTACATATAACACAGCGCCATCTAGTGACGAGCTAAGCGACGACGCTTGTGTTACGGTTAGTAGATGATTGGTACATTACATGTTTAGGTACTTATTTTTGGGAAAATATACATAGAAACATCCATGATAATCAAATTTCCCACTTATAACAGAACTGTTTTCCCCCATTCATGAGAATAATTAAAGCTAGTGGGAGATTTTCTCGATGGCATTTGAGAAACTATACTAGGCTAGTATATAGACTATACCCTAATCTGTCTCAGATGCAAGTAGACCTGTGCATGCTTTGCACAGGTCTACTATGGGACATTAAATATATGGTCTTAATGGGATTCATTTTCATATTTATTATCTACATCTAAATATATACAACTCAAAGGTGACTGACTGACTGACATAGTGATCTATCAACACACAGCCCAAACTACTAGACGGATCGGGCTGAAATTAGGCATCCCCTAAGAAAGGATTTTGATTTATTCTACCCCTAAGGGGATAAAATAGGGGATGAAAGTTTGTATTAAAACTATACCTAATTAATAATAATACTTCTTAACGCGAGCGAAGCCGCGGGCAAAAGCTAGTAAATCTATATATATGAATACCATACGCAAGGAACCCATTACCCATATGATATCTTGCATTTAAAATACCAGGTTTATCTTAATGAACCGCGATCTGAAGTACTTCATCGCATTTATTACAACAAACATTCGCCCACGTTCCAATTGATGTGGTTATTTAATCTTCCCAAATTAAACCTCATATTTCCATGAGATCTATTTTCGTAACTCTCAATATATTCATTTATAATAATAACAGGAAAATCCCTACACAGCTACGTTTTATATATAACTGAGATACCGAGATGAACAAATACCGATAAATGTATTTTAGTTTTGTTGATTTACTAACACTAAAAGTAAATGTAAGAAATTGGAATAAAACTACTGTTTGTAGATTTTTTCGCAGTATGTGGCGATTCTTGGGGGAGACCTATGTCCAGCAGTGGACGTCTAACGGTTGATGTGATGATGATGTTGATATTATTTATTTAAATACATTCTTTACAGCGCCCATGGCAGACTGAGGTAACTATTTCAATGTCTAAATTGTTACATTTATTTTAGCAGAATTTAGGAAATATTTTTTTTTATTGAAATAAATCTACTTTTTACGGATTTTATCGCGGTATATAGATATTATTTTAAGCCGACGTTTCGGATCTTTTACAGCATCCATGGTCACACAGAACGACCTCACCGTGTCCTTCGGTCGTGCAGTGGACACGGTGAGCTCGTTCTGAGTAAATCGGATTGTCAATAATAATTCAAAATTTAAGGTAGCTGTTAGTAATTATAACTTCAATACGACCAACACCTCATTCGGCCCGACCGCGATAAAATCCGTAAAAAGTAGTTTTATTTCAATGTCTAATATTCGCGTAAGTGTAAGAAATCAATATTTTTTAGCTATTTTTGCTATTTCTGTCATATCTACATATCATATCTTGAATAATTGATTTTATCTTGAATATTAAATATTTATTTTTATGTTTAATTTGTCGTTGTTATTGGCAGAATTTAATATTCAGGAAAATTTAATTTGATTCATATTGTTTACAATCAAGCGGGTATAATGAAACGAAACGAAATATATTTGAAATACGGATATTTATTTATTTTTTCATAAAAATTCTAAATTCAATAATGTGTTTAAACATGTAACATTTACATATATGCATTTATACAAAGATGTATGCAATGTTAGTGATATTTAATACTAAAATTGGAGCATAACAGACTTACAATGATGCTGATGTATGTGACGATCACATTTTACACTTATAAAATAATATTTACCAAGTATTGTCAAATGGTAAAGGTTTATGTGTCAATACGATTTGTTAGTATTATATATTTTGATGAGATTATAATGAATACTGTGCGCTTTTCTTTTATACTAGCTCGAATCGCAATATCTTCATAAACATTATAACTGGATACAGAAATTTGATCGATACACATATAGTTTAAATTAAATACACGAAAATTAATACTGATATATTTTGGTTTATGTAGATATCACACGATCCCATCAATATAGAAACTTCCCTTCACATACGGTGGAAGAACGAACTGCAAGTATTTACAAATGTATGATCCAATAATGATTTTGTTATAATGAAACGTTTATTTTAAAATAACACAATCAAAAAATCTATTATTTGATGGGCGTCACTATACTTCTCCAAAATATTTTATTGAAAAGCTATATTCAACGCAGTAATGTGCATGAAACGGTTATTTATTCATCATTTATTTTGTCGCGGACAAATAATGTATTTTATGTTATAGCGCACATTATTACATTGAATAAAATATTTTATTTGAGATTGTTAACGAGAAAATAACGATTTAATAATAGTCGTAAATTTTTCTATTACGCTATAGTTATACAGATTCAGTCAACTCGGAAATGTAAATTAGAAATAATAAAAGTATTTTCTATATATTATAATAAGACGAGTAAATATATAATTAATTAATATATATTATTGAGATTTGGACTAGACAAACCACATTCTCTATCTACAGATATGTAATCCATGATAAATGCTAATATTTAGAAAATCTATGTCCCGTGTCAGTTAGTGATGTGCCTATCTACACATCGTGTGCATTTTCAACTTCATCAAATATTTATTAGGTATTCAGAAAAAAAATCTTTAATTTTCATAAACATCTAAAATAGGAAAGTCATCAAATTTAATTTACAAATAATATTAGTTACAAAAATGAAAATGAATTTATCATTTGATCAAATGAATTAAAAGGGTACCCAGGATAGTTTTAAAATGATTTGTATTTTGAAAAAAAAGAAATGGTAGTGCATTAATGCTATTGAAAATGTACACACAGTAAAATGTATTTATGTGACAACTTTCAAACGTGTATTGAGTTTTGGACTGTGACATTTTTATATGTATATTTTAATTATTATGTTAATAAATCAACGATTCGTTATTGTTATTCGCTATAATATAGCCTTAACAAATTATTTTTGAGCACTGGGGCCTTAAAATTGAAGGTTTTTCATAAATTAACAAGGAATAAAGGTTGGGTTAAATAGTAAAATAACAAAAACATACATAAAATGTTTCAAAAGTAGCAAAGTGAAATGACATGTTACAAATGGAATGTTTTAATATTATCTAACATAAAATATTATATTATTAACAAGTAACATTGGATGTATTAAACAGATAAAATACGATTGTTATGATGTTACGTCATTTTTTATAACAATATCACAATTTTCAATAATATACAAAAAGACATTGGAGATTTTAGATTACATTTCAAACAGGCCAAGCTATATTAAATTAATAGCAAATATTGTGATATACACATTTTATAACATACACTTATTGTTATATAATACATGTCTGTATTACATATGGATCACATACATATAATATAGATCACTCAAAACGGGACACGTAAAATAATGATAGAAGTATATTATAAAGATGATAATACCGCACATTTTTGATCCATTTTGTTACGCAATACTTTTTGATGTAACACATGGGAAATTAAATTTTGATTGAAATAATCTAGAACAATCAATTACCAGAATGAATTCCGTAAAAACTCCATGACGTAAAAAGACACAACAAAATAAATCAAAACTGATAATTTCTGATACACCGCGTATATTTATTGCGGAAGCTATTAATATTAAACGTTGCGTTCGGATATATGGTTCAAGATAATTCGCTCCTATGATTAATTCTATATTTAAGTATAGACGTCAAAAAGCATCGCGTAAAGGATCTTGAGAACAAACGACGGCTAACACTATATTTAATTCCATTTTATATAACACTCATCACCTAAACGAACATGCTTTATGTACTTCGCATTATTCTATATACCACGCATTTACCGAAAGAAAAAATATACAGAAACGCATACCTCTTAGCACTCAGGGAACATCCTTAACACTTTTACACCTTACCGACTCGACAGAAGCAATGGAATCAACAAACGAAGGAAATAATTTACATAAGGCCATATATTTTACTGTACACGTATAACGAGTAGATGATTAATTAGATAAATAATTATGTTGCATTTTAATATTAATGTTTAAGGATTAATTCATCCGTATGTACGACAGTTTGGTCCATATAAATATTATTACATAAATCGTGGGTCAACGATGCGTTCGCGAATTTAGGTAGCCAGCAAAACTGGTCAGTTTGGAAGAAAGGAAATGACTCAATTGCCATATCATAAAGAATCAAAAGAGGTATGGAGCGTTGTAAAGGCAAATTAATTATTGCCAAATATTTATAAAGTTTAAGGTGTCTCTTGAGATGGGAATGCAGAAGTAGCTGGATCCCTAAGTCGCGTCCGCTGCGGCGCCCGGCAGCTCAAAGTCAGTCTTTTCTGCTAAAGTTTACGAATTTGTGCAAAATATTCTACTATCCGCGTAACTTAACAAAGATTAATTTTATTTACAAAACACATCTCTAATGAGATCGTACGAAATAAAAGGAACGAGCACTGACCGGGAGCCGCCGGAGCGCCGAATGTCACTTCTTAACTCCGTTGCAGTGGCTTCGTCTCTCTCGCACACATCGTGCAGAACATTATTCTGTCTCGCTTGCGCATTTTAAACTGTTTCGATATACTAAAGGACATCACAACCGGATCTGTCAGTCCAGTCGCAGTCTTGGCATTGGTGTGTCGTGTTGAATGTTGTGGCACGTGGGGTTTGCTTACATGTTTCACGAGGGACCTTGTCCACCGGCGGGTTCGGACCTAATCTCCGATTTGAGCTTGACAAACTCCCTTGCGACTTCATCGTTATGCCTCTGAGAAAGTATTCTCAGTATCGTCCAACCAGTCTCATCCATCTTGATTCGAGTGCCCAAAGGCAGCCAGCACGCAATAGCACCCTGGAAATTTAAAATTAAGACAATTTAACAATTTTCAAATTCAGTGGTATTATAATTGTTTATAAAAACTTGACTACTTAAATAATTTCACTTTTACTTTCACTCTAATTGACCATATTTTTCTGACTCTTTTTTGTGTTTCTGTTGTGTCATATTATTATGTTGTTTTCTCGAAAGAAATCAGAGAAGTTGGTACTTATGTAAACTCATATTTCGTTAAGATGTTGTAGGTCCCATATAAATGAGAGTAAACCTATTGATATTACCTGTTCGACAATCTCTGTCATGCGCATGATAGCAACGCCGACGAGTCGGTCTTCACGCGCGAAGCAGTAGTCACGCACGCACACGTGAAGCTCAAACAGATCCAACTGTTCCGTGTTGCTCACCATGCTGAAAGAAAATAGTTGGGTATTTTTTATGTAGAAAAAAATACAATTTTACCATAAAGATTTCAAACATGAATGTTAAAAAACAATGTGATACATTATAAACATCTTGTATAATATAATAGAACAAGATAAATTGTGTAACGAATGATATGGCTATAAAAGAAGTAGAGGATGAGGTAACGGTTGATAGAGATGTCACCGATCTCGAGTATTGATAAGGATAAAGGTAGGATAATGAAGATGTCCAGTTTAGTGTTGGAAAATAACTAGGTACTATGTGAATTATACTTTTCCATTAAATAATCCATTTACTATAAAGTGCTATAAGAAATTTCAACTTACAAGTGGAAAGTCTCATTGAACTTAGGACTCCAATTATTGCTCTTGGATTTCGTGGCAAACTTCCTCTTCTTCTCCGCCAGATGAGGACCAATAAGATTGACCTCGATAAACGGACGGAACATGCCGCTTGCTATCACCCACTTCAAGTCATTTGCTGCTACCACTGCAAAGATCGTTTGGATTGTGTTAACAAATTATCAGAAAAGTGGTATGTATTTATAAATTAATATTAATTTCTGTGAAAAGAAACAACCCTGTAATATTTTTTTAATAGCAATTTGTAACAAGCAGTTGATTAAAGGGACAGTTTCGAAATTTGACGGAATTAAAACTAAATTTAAGACTGACACTTACTTATCTACTATATTTGCTACAGAAATACAGCTTACCTTTGACTGTGATCTTATGTTCACCAGTATTTGGATGTGTAAACAGATCCACTTGCAAGGAAACTTCACCCACGCTGCCTTCTTCCACAACTGCAGCGTCTCAAAACACACAAATCGTTAAATTATAGCATATATGAAAAGAACTATTTCATAAGAAGTAAGTAAGAGAATCAAGAGAGTAAGATTGAAATTTTAAATGTATTCAAGGAACCAGTTTTTTTGGAATTTTGATTTATTGCCTCATTTAGCATCTACATTTACTTTCATTACCTTGATTTTGCTGACAGCTAACAAATGTTCTGATGAGCGTATCAGTCGTCTGAGTGTAGAGACTTAGAGCGTATCTCAAGGACTGCAGTTCAGGACTCTTCTCTAGGAAGGCCTTTTTCAATCCGTTGCCTCCTGCGTGGAAGTACAGCTTGATGGTATCGAGAGCCGCGTCTAGGACTCCACACTGCTTTGGCGTCAAACTCTTTTCAGCTGATAGGTGCTGTGGATTCAATTAGAATCAAAGTTAATCATAATGCACATTGAAGCTGATGTAAAATAATGTGAAATGTTGCTGTAATTTTTTCTAATACTATCTTTTTATTATTATCTACTAGCTTATTCAGAAGTCTTGCTACCTTATCGTGAGAACAACATAATTAACTTAATAACAGCGGATTAATTGGATCATGGATAAATTGGAAGAGGTTAGATTTATCATTTACGAATTAAAGATGTATTTTTATTCCATACCTCTTTCGAAATGTCCATGACCCCGGAAAGCGCGTGCTTGACATCTTGTTTGCCTACTGTGCTCTTGAAAAGCTGCGTCATATCCTCGATCTTAGCATTCGCTGCCAAGTTCTTGGCATTGTTTGTTAAATTCTTCAGCATCATCTGTAATAACAATTAGTATTGTTATAATAATGTGTTTGTAGAATCAAAGTTTTGAGTTTTATTTTTTTGGTATACAAATAAAACTCAAGGCAAGCACGAATATTATTTAGATTTCTTACCGTTTTATCAGTCATAGGCGGAAGCACAACAGTCTTTTCTAATATCTTCATCACAATCTTCCACAATTCCTTTAGCAGTCGTTTAAGTACAGTCTTTTCACAGGATTCAGCGTACATTGTGAGAGAGCCATCCTGCACACAACATTAATTAATGAATTAATTAATTACTGATTTTTATGGAGTGAGTAATTGAGTATGTTATAAAACCTTCAGTCATTGTTGGTTTATATGAAAGCTTATGTCATTTGTATTTCTAAGTTGAAAACATAAATCTTCTTTGAAAATATTAAACCAATTTACTAATCACATTATTTCTGAGGTTCACCAAGTTAGTAGTTCACCGAGGATTCATTGTTGCTCCTGATTAAAATTTATTATCTATTTAAATATTAATACGAAAAATATTTATACACTAACCTGAAAAATTTTATAGTTTGCTAGCTTATGATTGTGTCTAAATAATATACTAACTAATGTAAACTAATATAATTATAGGTGTTTTTTGTGTTATTGTTTGTTTTAAGTTGGCTTTTGTTGTATTTTTGTTATTTACCAATATATCCATGAGTGGCCTCAACACTTCGTCAGCCTCATGATGCGCAGGTGGTTGTTGCTGTCCAGGTGCACCACCGCCTCCTACCTTCTGTAATAACTCGCCTAGTTCCTTTACACTCGCTGTAATACGCGTTTCCAAGCTGAAATGAGGACATAATAGTAAGTATACAAAAAAGTAATAGTAAAAAGAATACATTTTTTTTTCCTTATTCTACTTAATTAAATATGTATTAGTATCGTATACCAAGTCACAAAAAATTTGTGGCAAAAAACACAATAATATGACCCAAAAATACGTTTTTTATACCAAAGAGCAACCTTTGTATTTCAATATTGCTTGCTATAAGTTATCCAGTTAAAAGTTCCATTTTTTGACCTGTTAGCAAACATCGAAGCCAAGTCATCTAATGTGCCGTTGAGCCTATTTTGAAGATCTTTCAGGATATCAGCTGCATCACGCTCCAGCTTAGTGCCTCCCATCGCTTCGAACATCTTCTCTAATTGTACCCGCAGTTGTTGAATGTTGTTCATCAAGATACAGGCCTAAAAATAAGTCAAAGTAAGGAATATAAGCGTGCGTATATATATAAATATATATTTACGTATCTTTGTAAACCTTTTGCATATTAATGCAAGAAGCAAAAACGACAATACAAAAGATACAAGTCAACATACCACTCGTTCCTCCTTCAAATGTTCAGGGAACTCCTTTTTGACAATATCGGCGTATGCTATCAAAACTTTGACGATAGTTTTCGCGAACCTCTTCATATATCGCTTCCAGATCTCAGGGTCAGGGCACTCAAGTTTGGAAACCACGTCGAAGCACTGTGTCAATTGCGTGAACACGTCTACCACGGAATTACTGAAGAGTGCGTGCTCACTCGATTTTTGGAACTGCAAATACATTTTTAGGTTATAAGAATGATGTTAGAATTAAAGTATCAATTTAAGCATAGATGCAAGGAGCAATAGAATGTATACAATTATAGTCTTATAAATTAAAACAAATTTGACTCACCCCATCTTTCTTATCCCTGTTGAATGCTCCATTCAGGTACTCTAACGACACGTCATCATTCTCGTTGAGCCACTGCATGACGAAGGGTTCAAACCAGGCTGGGTACTCCGGAACAGCCCCGCAGTATGGTGGTACGTCTTTCACGTAGTTTGTGTGAAGCCATTTTACCTGAGTGTTATCGTAGTATCGTTATTTGCTTTAATTACACATTCAATTAATAAAATATTAAATAATTTGTTGTGTCCTTAGTAGAACATTTTATTGGCATCATCTAAACAAACACACATCCATAGGAATGAATTGTCAGAAATATTATCTTTATTGATCAAAATTGCGTACTTCTAGTCTAAGCCTTATTTTATGCCATACGTCTAGACTCACGCACTTTATTAATTAATTCATGAAGTCGTGGAAATGATCGCCTTTTGTGCATAACATCGTAAATGTATTATTTAATATTTCTGTGCTGTTTTTATATGTGTGTATAAAAAAAACTAACTGGCAATATTGTAAATAATCTCGAAGTAATTTACCTTAAAGTGTAAGTTCATGTAGGCGGAAGACTTGCAAAGGCGATGTTGTTCGTGCTCCTCCAAAGCGTATTTCATGTCTACTGCGAACAGTGACCACATCGTAGCCGCGGATAGCTGCAAATATAAAAAAATATATAACCTTAACTTATTCTAGACTCATATTTTATATCTTCCCAAATGTATCGAGGCGTTTAAATCCTAAGCCAACGTATCTAAAAAATATTTTAAGTTCATAAAGGTCGGTTACAATATTTTGGCAGGTTTTTTCAATTGAAATGGAGTATTTAAAAATATATATTTAAGTAGGTAAATATTTATATATTTATACTATATCATTTATTTTTACTATATGAAATATGGAAGTCCTTTAAAATAAAAATAAAACAAATGGAAAAACACCCACAAGAACTAATACTCGGGAATTAAATTAAAGATAAACCTCTTTTTTTTAAGTGCGGAAAAATCCTGCTCACGCACCTGAAAGTTTGGTCACTTACATATAATATTAAACTAGAGCTTCCTCCTTTACTGAAGCCTGTTAAAAAGAGGTACAAATAAAAAAAGGTTCATAATATTACCTGTCCAATATTCAGCTCTTGAGGAAACTGGTTGAGGACCGGAGCGTAACTATTTCTGTCCTCTTCTATCACAGATACGATGAGAGCGATCAGTTTGTGCCAGAAATCCACTGAGTCTAACTGTGGACCATGGTCTGAAGGATCACGTTTGGCCTCATTTGGATCCACCTAGAATTTACAGGGAAAAATGAACTTAATTATAATCCTACATTATTTACTATAACGTCCGTATCACATATCAAGTTTATGTCAGTTTCCATCAACATCATCTGGTAAAATTTGCGGTTAGAACTTGTCTAGTTTAAATGAAAATTATCACGATTTGTGTTGAACCAAGTGTTCAAAAGGCAGAAAAGAAAATATATATTGATGAATAAAAAAACAATTCACTAAAACTCAAATATGTATAACTAAGTCACAATTGCAAAACCAAACATGAAAAATAAATTGTAAAAAAATTACTCTTTTTTCGCGGTAATTTGATATAACTTTATCATGACGTTTCACCTACCAGTTTTCCTGTTAGGAACATGTTAGGATCAGCCCATCAGAATTCAAAGAAATAATCCGTAAAAATAAGTTTTATTTCATTGTCTCGTATTCGTGTAGCTTGTATTTAAAAAAGGTGATTCGATCATTGAAGAAATAAATTGATATTTTTTACAGGTGACTAAACACTATTTCTCAAACCAGTTTAGTAGTTAATAATGAATCAATATATTTTAACTATAATAATAAAACTCACCTGAAACTCCCTGTTATACAGCTCGTAACAATTTTCGAATAGAAACTGATATGTTGATCTAAGGCAAGCCTTCACGCAGTCTTTGACCACAGTGCTGGCTCGGGGCGGACTGCTTAACTCTTGAACCTTGAAGAAAAATACAAATGTCAACAGATACATACTCAAACTGCTAGAATAAGCTTAGTGTATTTAATTTTCTATAAAAACACAATGCTTTATGACTCAGCTTGTATGGCCCCAGAGAAATTATATTTAATAATCACAGTTTGTGAGCCTATTGCTGTTTACCGGACACACATCCAAACTTCGAGCTCTAATTAAGAATTTCCGAATAGAAAAACCAAACAACACTACATGATCTGGTTATGTAATCCAGGATCTTACGATTAGCAGTTCTATATCACCTACTAGATATGTGAGGTAACCCAGTATCTATAAAAAAAAAAAAATGTTATCTCCAGTCATACCTTCATCCTAAAGAACGTGATGCTGGTAAGCAGGTCAACTGTAGACTTGAGGTCCATAAGTTTCTCTGCGCTTGAAGCGGGAAAGTTATTCCGGTACATCGACAGATCAATCCTGAGCGAGTTGTGCAACTGATCCAGTAGCTTCACAAATTTCTCTTTCTGTGGACAAAATATGATGTATAGCAATTTTATATCCTACTAATATTATAAACGCGAAAGTTTGTAAGTATGGATGGATGGATGTTTGTTACTCTTTCACGCAAAAACCGCTGAACAGATTTGAATGAAATTTTGCATACATATAGTGTATTAACTGGATTGACACATATGCTATTTAATATATACTAATTCAATTGAAATAAAATAAAATTTTAAAAGCGTTTGAAATTCTTCAATAAAGCCATCATATTAACTACGATATTTCTGAATGACTTGTCGTGATTGTTTGTATGTATGCTTCTTCATAATTCATAACCAGTATTGTAACATACTTTGCTTTAATCATACTTACTCCAAAGTTAGAGGCAGCAAATCGGTCGGAGGCTGATACAGCAGACGAGGCGGTGGTGTGAGCGTAGTATGCGTTGATGTTAGCCAACAACGTCGACATCACTGCTGGCACGCCAGCACACAGGTACTTCGTGGACAGGCAGTGGAAGTGCCTGGAGAAGAATAGTAATTGTTTAATTATTATGGATTATTAGTGTTAATTTAAGACTTTTTTCATACCTTAAAAGTTATTTATAAAAAGATCTTTTTACTAAAATTATTGTTATATATTTTGTTTTGTAATTAGTTTTTGGACGGAATAAATATCTGTCATATTTACACTTGGAAAGGTAAATTAATAAATACGTATCAACAAAAACATAATAAATAAAAATACTTTTTATTTGTCTATTTAATTATTTCTAAAGTATTTTTTGGAATTTACTTACTTTTTATAAAAAATATATTTATTAATAGATTTATTACACCGGAACCACCGTATAGCAACTTAGCTACAAAGATCTCTGACAAAGATGTCAAATCTTTCTTCCATATTGTACCCCTTATATCTTTTAGTACTTACGTCATAGCTTGATAAATGGCTTCAATCCCGTATCTCATAGCGAATTCATCAACGATCTCTTCTGGTATATCGTTGAAGTAGACCTTCCAAGCGTCATCACCTCTCGCAGCTGGTAACGTCACTGCCCCACTGTTCTCTTCACAAAGGTAGTGGAACAGGTTCTCGTGGAGACATGTGTACTATAAAACAAAAGAAAAAACGATATTTCAATAAGTTGTAAGACAGCATGTAGCCCATTCGGCTCGGCTACCCACAAAATGGATTGCTTTTTGGAGTGTTTAATTAGTGGCCTTGAGTATTTGATCACCACACTTACATCCTTATTAATACAATTGTAAATTCAATATAGATCTGGAATATTATTTTCGTTAACTGTTTCCTCATCAAGAAGCATGTATGTTATACTACTCGCGTAAAATGACGACGAAAATGTTTTATTTTAATTGGTCCAATTTACTTCTGAACTATCACACGTAGTTGTCCTACGCTTGAAATAATTTCATAGAATTGGACTGAACTGGATATTCAATGAATCTCTGTAACGAATAAAAAAAACTTTGGAAATAGAAATTAAAAAAAAACGAGTTCATTCAATCGTTTTTTAATAACACAAATGTTTATTATTCGATTTTGATTTTCATATTACATTTGATTAATATTTGAACAGCTTGAAGATTATGTATTTTGAAAATATTTACGATAAACTTTATATTCAATTTGGTTATGAAGAATTATATTATGGATTATTTAGGTATATCTTCAAAAGTGGTGTTCTACCTCCAGAGAATTCCCTTCGGGAAGTGAGGAAACGGTTTCTCAATCGTTAATATATTTGAAGAAGCAAAAAGCTCTCCAGCTCGGCTTAATACGAAATTTATAAATTAATCTGATCCATCATACTATCCCTAAAGGAATAAAAGTTACAAATTAAAAAACTTCCATTAACCGAATAAAAAGTTGCTCATATGTTTATTTTCAATTCGATTTGGTACTTCTAAAACAAAATCGAATCCGCATGGGAAATCGCGGTGCAAACCGAAAATAAATTGAATTTCCACTTGTGTCCGCCCCGACTGACAGTGATAAATATATGACAGAATATTGTGTGTGTTTGTTATATACATATTTCATCTGAATATGGAATGGCGATGTTTCATGAATATTGTCACTGAAGGCTTTTTTTACCAGCAAATTTATTACTTTCTTGAATATAAATTGATGTGTTACTTATCAAAGAACGCAACTCATTCAGTTTATGTATATCCATATATATGTATCTTACCAATCTGTAAGGTTAAGCTGCACTTGCCGAGGTCAGTCTATTGGGAGACTTTTCATAATACATCGTGAGCTCAAAAGTTAAGCCAATTGTCATACGAATGATTGACAGAAAAAAAATGACAGCCTCTAAATGATAAGAGAAACGTTTAAACAAAAGTAGATCTACGAAAAATATATTTAAAAATACTGAAATAATAGAAATATTTTTTTTATAAACTTGAGTATATACATTTCCAGTAATTTTAAGATTGATCTCTCGGTAAGTAATTGGTATCTCAAATTTTGTCACAATTCTGAAATGTTGTGTTTTTTCATCATCTATGGTACAAGGGAAGACTAGAACTTGTCTTCAAAATAACACTGATGATAAAATTTCTGCTTTACCCGCAGTCCCAGATAGGTAGGAGAAAACGTAGGTATAAACACGAATTCCATTAGGGTGCGGAAGCTGAATGTTTTGATATACTAAACTGGCAACACTGCGGGCGAGTTGGCTGCGATATGTTATCGCGTCGACGTTTGGCCACGTTACGGTAATCGGGGAAAGGTTTTAGCCGTAGTTACGTAGTGTATTTTGTTTGTATTACCACAAATATGTTAGGAAATACTGCTTTAAAGAAAATGCATCCTATTTTCTGTTTATTTTGAGGTTTTGCTGATCTCGAGCCTTAATGGCACTTTTCTATAAAATTAATCCATCACCTAATATTTATTTAACTTTATACCCAGGGTGAAATAAATTTTGCCATAAATGTCAGGCGCATAAAAATAAAGATTCGATTTTTAGGCATACATATATCAGGCATATGATACATCAAAAGGGACCCGCGCGTTTGGGCATTCTCTTTCTAATCTTATAACATTTTACCGACTGATCGGATACAAACACAAAGTAAACTCCTTTATACATAGGTACCGATATGTCTAAACATTATATTCATGGTTTTATCAATATCACTCCCACACTTCCCCCCTACTAGGCATATACGTCACAGACAGTCGTTTCTCACAGTCCATTGAACAATATACGAAAACTAGAACACAAAGTAGGACCAAATAGGATTACATTTTATATATCACTAACCTTGATCATAATAAAGGAACCATATTTTGAATTATATATTCGATTAGATAACCGAATTTAGACCTATACGAAATCAAACGATGCAGAAAAACAAATTGAGTCAACGACAAGACGAAACAATTTAAGAGGAAAAAGTTTAATGTAGACATTGAAACATTTTTCAGAGAATATAAATAGTTTTCACATATTTAGCCTTCTTTAAAAGCCTGACTTTTATAGTAAATTAAACTAGTATTCATTTATAAAAAAATATTTCTTTTGAAACTAACTGTATCCCGCAACGATTCGTAGTGGCTCATTGTGGTTAAGAATTGTTTGAAGCGAGTTGTGTATCAAAGGAAAATTTTAGTTAAACCGGTGCAGAACTTTTTCAGTTTTTAATATTTTTATGTATAGATATTGATATACGTCTCATTGTTTAGTCACTACCGTTTAGCAGGAGGTCCTGCATTTAAGATTAACGAAGAAGAATTAGGGTTTATTTCAGTATCAGCTGATATCAGCGTTTTATTTCAATTAAGTTGATAAAACTAGTTGCACGGTTACAAAAAGTCACTCCAGCTAGCTAGAACCCTGTTACGTATATTCAGGTTGACCGAAAAATATACAAAAAAAGTGTTATACCATCTCTGCCTAACTTTAGGGATACAAGCCGGTATATTGGATTCTTCTTAAAAGTAAAGCTTAGTCAGGCGTCACCAGTGATAGTGGGTGCCTCGAGCAAGGTATACCTAATATTAATCCCATAGTGTATCATGTCAGTATAGCCGTAGGAGCGCGCGCCCTTGACGTTTCACCCTTATTATCATAGGCATAAGGGGCAAAAGTGGTGCTAGATTATACATTTCAAGTTGACTGGGGTTATTATTAAAGTTATGTTTGGTCGGCTGTCACATTGTTATGTAAAGTGTGATATAGTTACGCTTAAGGTCGATGCTCTCGCTTAGCTCCGCTAGAGTTTAATATTGCGTTTTATGAGATTACTAGCTTTTGCTTGCGACTTTTTTTTTTAGTTTAGCTAGATAATTTTTTATACAATCTGCTTTGCCATAAAACTGCTTATTTATTTGCTTAGAAAAATTTTAATTATAAAGTATACGTATTTAAGTATATGTTTTATAGTCAGTTTTTATTTTAATTCTAGATCCCCATGCAAAATTTCATTTAAATCGTTTTAGCGGTTTATGTGTGAAGACAAACAGATTTTTCGCATTTGTATGGATTGCGTAATATTCATAACATTCAACATCACAGTGTTTGTAATCGAGATAATTACTTAACCACAGTTACAATTAAAAGGCCAGTAATAATAGAGTAAATGATAATGAAAACATGATGCTATCACATATTTATATTATTTGGATTTAAATAATACCTAACTAAAATATAGGCTAAATGAACATATTTAATTTCAATGAAATTGGCGTACAAGGTATTTTGATACACTAGGTACCTATTTTGGAATAATAAGCTCTAGCAAGAGCTCATTATGATTACATGAATCTAAATAATATGAAAAAGTAACAAAAAATATGTATGAGTTTCTGTTTATAACTCAATTAGGTTTATATGGAATCCAGTCTCCATCAGTTTGTTAATTACCTGCTGCTTTAAAATAAATTTAACACTACAGATCAAATTTGGGCTTCGTATAATCTAACTTATACCTATTATAAATATGAAAGTTGGAATGTTTGTTATTCAATCAAGCAAAAATAGTTACGACTGTTTTGGAAAAAATATGGCACCCAAAAAGTTTATAATTTTAACGACGCCGCGACGACGACGATTGGGACGGCCCAATTAGTCCAACGCGGCAGCGGTAGTTGACACTGCCTTCTGTGCTATGGGTCCCGGGTTCGAATCCCGGTAGGGGCAAATGTTTGTGTGATGAGCATAAACATTTGTATCCGAGTCATGGATGTATCTATGTATAAGTATAATATGTATGTATTTACAAAAAAAAAGTATATATGTAGTATATCAACCAACTAGTATCCGTATCACAAGCCTCGTTGCTTAGGTCGGAACTAGATGGTGTTGGGTCTATTAAAAAAAAATATATGTAACTAGATAATAATAGACTTGTGGTATGCCAAATTCACTTGGTAACATTTTGAATGTAAAATTGCCAAAATAATTTTTAGATTCTAGATTATACCTGCATAAGCCGCAAACGGCATTTAGTTACTAAAATGACTATTTCAAACAAATTGCTTCTGATATTAGTGTCATTACAGTTGCTAGAACCTTGTGTTTGTAACTACCTTACAATTTGTAGAAAAAATAATTAAATTTAAACTTTAAAATATACCTACAAAAAACTATTAAATGAAAAAGAGAGGCATTTTTCTTGTAAGAACCTCGAAAAAATAACTATTTGATAAGGAACTGTCAAACAGTTTCAAGTATTGTCGTTCTTTTAATTCACGTGAAACCAAAGTAATGAATGAAATCCAATTTTATTCATAGCTTGGTTTGAGCCTTTACGAACTTTATAAAAATAACTACACAAAGAGTTCGGTAACGTTAAAGTACTATGAAAACATACTTTTAAAAGTTTCCTTTTATAAATATATAATTTTATCGGAAAACTTTGAAACGTTAAAAACTTTGTCTCTGGAAATATTATTATACAATGTGGGGAGGACAATATGATCATAAATGAAACTTCGTATAAGTCATGATATTCCCAACCGTCACACAAAAAATCAAATGAATATATCCAGTAGTTTAGCCACAGGACATTATTTTTCATTTTAAGTATTTTCGACATGATGTTTTGTAAACAGGAGAGCACGCGACAGGTTAACGACTTACGTTGCCAGCTCGCCACTTTAAAAACCTACGCCTTTTCTATCAAATTTATTTTCTCAATGCAAATTATACTTTATGCCCGAGCCATAAGAGTCATAAAGCGTGTCATCACAGCTAGATAAGAAAATATGTATGTGCGAAAGAGATAGGTAAGTTTGCTTGTTTCCTCTTTGCTTACTTGTCGACGTGTCTAGGTTACGCGGTCAGTGTGTCACCGGACGTCCTTACTGCCTGTGACGCATTTTATTTTCTCTGGAATTTCGGATGCGCCCGCGCCCGTTTGAAGTCGCCGCGCGAGTGTTATCGTATCTTTGTTGTTGTGTTGTGTTGTGTTGTGCGAAATTTGACGCTTTGTTTTAATAGTGACAGGACACATAAACGTATTATAGGTACTTAGTTAAATAGCTAAGTGAACTTTGCGAAATTAGACGCTTAATACTTGGTGTTTCAAGGTTTTATTATTAAATAATCATGCCTCGTTACAATTATACCGCTTCGGAGTACACTGATATGATTTTAATTTATGGGGAGTGTCACGGTAATGCCGCTTTAGCTGTACGGACATACCGTGAGACCTATTATCAAGAGTGAGAAATAACATTATACGTCGGTGTAGTTTGTGTATTCAAGAACACGGCGGACATATTGAAAATAAAAAAATTTAATGACTGGCGACATAATTATGTGATCGAAAAGTGATTGTGAATAATAAATTGATCAGTGAATAACTCGCGGGTGAATGATGCCCGACTATTTGGTTAATATTCTGTGATTTGATTTGTGTAATTGAGCATTAATAACAATAAGAATAATGGCGCCAAACATTACGTCGCTGCGTCGGCCACAGCTTTAACATGAATGAAACCAAGCTGCGTTGCCATTCTTATCGCAGGTCAGTGTACCATTTTTATAAATGGTGTTTTATTTTGTTTGCAGTTTTAAGCTATTTAGTTTGTAAGAAAATTTTTTTTTTTTTAATTTCCATGTTCGGATTTATTTGATAGTTTACAAATGTTTCTATAAACCAGTATTGCCAGTGTTTTCATTTAAAGTCATATTGTCATCTCCACATTGTATACCGTCATCTTGTAGATTAATACTTTTCATTTAGTACTCGTAAATCTATGTTTATATTATTTGAAAGAAAATGTAATCAAAATTTTATTTTGAATCAGCTCTGTAGTAGTTTTAATGTAGGTATATCTTTATTCAGAAAAAAAATATATAAATAACAACAAAAATTTTGTTTCTAAATAAATCCTTATTTAGTAACTCGCTTAACGAAAGGATTACCACAGAATAAACAATTATTCTTGGTACAGAATGGTCACCGTCTGTCTCCCACCATATTCGGGGCTGTTTAGATGCAAAATCATGTCTGCCTGACATTTGATAACTTGACAGTATTCAGAGCAAACGAACGAACTAACGCGCTATGTTATCTTTCAGTGCTAAAAATAAAGACAGTAATTATGAAATGTGCTATATTCGTTTTCATCATAGAATATTATTCTAAAGTAGTGACATAAGTACAAGATACTTTCCATGGACCAAAACTTTTATCAGACGATTTAATGCGCCACTAAAATACATAAAAATCAGCCATATAAAATTAAGTTAAGTAACTTTTATTTTTAGTTACCTTTCTTACTTGGTACCTGTCCGGGTATCACAAGGCAAACTCCACAAACACGCAGGTTGTTCAAAAGACATGAGACACTACTCAGAACCTAACGTTTCATCTATGTGAAAATAAGTTATGTCAGATCGCTTTGGGATCTTGTACTAAAACGTAGTAAGTGTTTTGGGTTTGGGTGTACAAGTAGTACACCCAAACCCAAAATCTTACCAAACTCATGTAATATTGTAATTATTTTACTTTCTATGTAAATATGTATATGATATATATATGAATAAAATTATGTGTTAACAACATAATTGTTGTAATTAAAACTTCGTTGTACGCTCCCAGTATCATTAAGGTAGGGAAGTTTACTTTTGTTTTCGATACATTCATTATGAAACATGAGATTTGGCCTTGAAAGTTACTTGATTTTACAAGATTTTATATTTACATGTTTTGAATAAATCTCCACCGTAATAGTTCAAATATTTTTTTCGGATTTTAGAAGGATGGCATTTACTAATTATAACATTAAGATAGTTAAGTCTTTTCACCTGCTTGGGACCTCATTATTGTATATGCTATTAAATCTAAACAAGCATAAAAATGCCCGACCAAAGGAAACGGTGAGATCGTTTTGGTTTTGTGTAAATCGAATTATTAATAATTAACAAAAATGTAATGTAACTCATACTCCTTCAAGACATCCAACACTTAAGTTTATCTGTAACTAAGGATGCTGTAAAAGTCAAGATTAAAAAAGAAAAATTCCGTAAATAACTAAATTAAATTAAAAAATTGAATAACCCACGACCGATTGGACCGATTTTCATCAGACTTAGCTAATAATACTTTTATTCTTTAAGGGACTTGCCCTCCACCCAAATCCCTACTACTGCAACTCCTGTAAACCAGGATCAACAATAGTAACTATCCAGAAAATCGTCGAGACAATGAAGTCCGACGTGTCCCAGGGGAATGATTTTAACTGTCTTGGAACCCGCAGCGAAATTAATCATGAAGTTATATAGGAGGAGTAAGAAAAATATCAGTTTTTTTCACTTCCCTCCTTATCAAGCGAGAGACAGAATAGAATTTACATGACACTGATATGAGAACAGATGTTTACAACTGAGTTAAGCCCAGTTGCCAGGCACCACGGATGATAAATTAATAAGTTATGGGTCCTAATAATGTGAGCTATTATATCTGATTCCAATAATAGGTATGGCAAAAACGCTTAAACGCACGGAAATTCATCCTAGTCGCAACAAGGTCCGAGTAATAAATCACCCCAGATATAATTTGCAAACTATCGAGCATAATATTGCGTTCACTTTGCCATAGACTACACTCCCACAGGATATGATGTGCAGATTGCTCGTATTCACAGTTATACGTTGAACAAGGGCACAATGGTGAGGAGACAAGCTTAAATGAAAACAATTTACTTTTAAAGTTGCCGTGTCCTGTAAGGAATTGGGCAACACAGTGGTCCACCTCCAACCAAGTCCTCTCCAGCCGCTCACGGACGGATGGAAAGAATTGGTGGAGATGGCGGCCCTTAGTAGAAGAATCCCACCTTATCTGCCATTCGTCTAAGAGTTCCTCCCAAACGTCGGCCTGGGGTTTAAACAATCTAATAATCTTAGCCCGGTCACGTTCTAAAAGGAATTCATTTTTCAAGTGCACTCTTGAAGCGAAATACATTGCAGCACGTCATTGTGCCTCGAGATCGACCGGCAGCACTCCCTGCTACTAATAATACTCCAGCTAATAATACTCCTGACTAATTCACCTTTCAAACAAAGTAAAGCAAAATCAAAATCAGTTCATCCGTTCGGGAACTACGATGCCACAGACAGACATACAGATACGTTACACTTCGCCCCGTCGTTTCTGCGTTTTGGATTAAAAATACATAGTTTTATTTCAATGTCTAGGAGGTGGATTCCAAAGCAGTTTAAGATAATAATTAACATCTTCGGGTATTCATTAATCGATCATCGCCAGTTGTCCCTCGAGTATTGCTAACGGCCGTAGGATACAAACCGTTAAGCGGGTCATATGCTTGTTTTATTAACATAGACATATGAAAATAATGGGTCAATTGTACCTTTTTTTTGTTATCGGTGTGGAAACTTTCAAAAAGCACTCGGCATCTGGGGAAGAGACCGGGTAGTGTGGGACTTTTACCTCACTAAAACCACCCCGGTGGTCACTATCTGCACACGAATGAAGGTCCCGGGTCCTCTTAAGAGACCAGCTCCGGAATGGGTCAATTGTACCTACAGTTGACTCATTTATGCACCATCAATGTTTGTCCGAATATCTACGTTCGAGTAACATTATTCAATACAAGTCACTAACAACCTTGCTGTTAGAAATGACAGGCTATTAAAGTAAAAAGCACTGACGGCTACGTAAAAAGGCCTGACTTGATAAATCGACTTCATCCCCGAATGTTATACAATTATTTTTTGTCGAGTCTGTCATCGTGGAAAATTGCTGAAAATGTTTTTTTCTGTTATAACGCCTCAGTCGTATTTTAGCGAAATTGAGATAATCCACTCATCCCCTTGTTAAGAAAGGAACAACGGCCGCCCACCGTAGCCTCTTTTGTTCTAGAAATTTGTTTGTGTTTTATTTTAATAATATTTCTGTCCATCTTTGAGAGGTAAATTATAACAGAGCAAATTTTCTAAAACAGGTCAAGGTAGTTTCTTGTTGTTATACTCTTTATATTCATAACTCTGCGTACAAAAAATGTTACCGCACATTTTTGTCTAAGTCTAAATCTATGTAGTTTATCAACCATAAAATATCCGTAAACATCCGTAAAAAGTGACCGATTACTTATTTAAATAAAGAATAAATATAATTACTATTCCCATTCGTAGCCCATCTCACTACGGCGTCGTACTCTCTCGCTGGCACCTCTTAAATTGCGCCATTTGCTTCGATTATGTGCTAGTACTGTCTAGGTTTGACCCACAAACTCGGTTATGTTATAGTGCCATTGGGACCAATGCTACATTTGTGCTGTCTTGGCTACCATTTAGCAAGGGGTGTGGTCTTTATCGTCTTTTTCCCAAAAATAGTTATAATATTTTTTATATGAACAAGATAAAACTTTTAAAATTAAATTTCAACTACACGTATGGTTTGAAAAGCATAAAACCTTATAGAAAAATCTTAAAATTATCCATTTATTCCATCCAAACTTTATTTTCTCTGACTACAACCGCTATTATAAACTCTATTGTAAGATTCAAAGATTTAATATTAAAAAATATTGTAAAACTACAAACACACATCAATTCAAAACAAAGTTGGGTTGAGATTGAAAACTCGAGACATTTTACTTCATAGTCCACTTATCATATCGACACACTATGATAACAATGGACGATCGATCTCAAGCCACGCACCAATGACGGAAAACATTTTAATAAAACCTGCATGCCCAAATTTCCTCCATGGCGTATGAATTTTACTTGAAGCTAGTCGAGCCCTTCTCCCTAAGATAGATAGATGTCCAGTAGTGTGTCAGTAAATGCTTTGGAAATTAGATATAAATGACCTAATTAATACTTTACCTATAACAACTAAGTAAAACATGTTGGGAATTTAATAAATTAGTTTGAAAATATAAAACGTCGTAAAAAGGAGGTCGGGATAGAAACCTCGTTTTAGAGTAGTTACTATGAAAAATATATAACACCACACTGAATTGGGTGAACGTCTTCGAGAAACGAGTATCCAAATCGATACTTTGCGCTAAAGTAGTTCTCGATACCTCGTTCGGTAGAAATATTGGACTCGTTAGTTCACGCATGGTTAAATACAAGGAACGCGATGCTTTTCTTTCCAATATATAATATTTATAAAATACTGTTTTTAAAATTAATTAATTACAAACATACATACCTATACATTTATACAATGAGGTACTATTGTATTATGTATCACTTAGTATGAGTGACCAGAGAGATTATGTGACCCAGGCTTAAAACATGAAGTAAAATATTGTACGGAAACGTGCATAGCTAACATAGAGTTTTTTGATTGCATGTGAAGCCTGCCAACCCTAAGTAGGCTAGCGTGGTGGACTATAGACGAATCATTCTCAAATGAGAGGAGACCCGTGAGGAATATTAATTGATTATTATCTATATAATAAAACGCAACAACACTTACAATATAACACTGAAACTTACAGTCTGACCCAAGATTCGTAGTTTAGCAGCCATACAAACCTTAAGGCAATAAAGATTAATTCTTTAAAAAGTAAAATAACATACTTCCAAGGACAATAAATTGGCAGCAACGAATACCCCGAAGGACAAAAAAAACAACTAGACTAACCGTAACTAGTACCGAGATAATGTTTTCTAACTATCCAAAAGACATTCCAGTCTTTAAATTATTTAACAATTCCAATAAAAAATAGCGTCTGGAAACTCGGCTATAAAAAGGTTTTAGAATTTAAAGTATTTACATAATAAACTGTTCACGTTTATTCGAATATAATTGGATTTGATATATAAAATGAAAACAATTAATATAAAATTGTCAGAAAAGCTTTCGTTTTATCCGGCATTTGGGGAAATAAAAGGGATAATGACGAGGATTCAGATGCATTATGGGAAGCGATGAACCGAATAGTTGGTCACATCGTAAACGATAAAATCCATCAGATAAATTCACAATCGAAGTTTAATCAAATAAATTACATATCATGTCTTTAAAAGACCATAAAACAGACAGCATTTTTTTTACTATTAGGTATGTACATCTAGTTTAAATAAAAACTACGTTTCCTAACATGATCTTTGAGAAGAAGACATCAAATTTGGAAATCACGGTCTTAAGTCCTGACTATGTATGTGGCCTTTTGAGAGGAACCAAAACCAGTTTTCAATTGACCTCCCCAAGCTAATGGTACGCATACATTCAGTAATTGTTTGTCTATAAGAACGTTGAATAAAACGGATGATTGAGCTTCCTAATATGGAAGCTCAATCATCCGTTTTACTCAACGGACCGCGTCGCAAGTCCGTACGCGGACCCCTCACTTTGTGTTATAAATTACTTCATAGTAAATGTCCGTATCATTTTCAATCCATGCCCCAGACGTGCCTCGGCTTGCTCCCGGAACGATCTAAAGTGAATTATTCTTTGTTCTAAAATATGTTGCAAGATAAATAAAATGTAAATTGCTCAACTGCGAAATACTCAAGTTATGGGTACTGCAAATGGGTTGAGCTGGCAAAATGAGATATTTTTCGCTTCTCTGAAGCAAAATGCTTCAGAGAAGCATATATAAAAGTGTTAATTAGTTCATGTTGACCTACTTTTTTACCTAATAATCATACTATTTTTTTTAAATACCCCTCATTTATCACGTATAAACTTCCGCTTTAGCGTGAATTGCAAGCATAAACATGCACGCGATTATAAATCCTACCTTTCTAAAAATAATAATGAAAATGGCTCAAACTACTACAAAGTTCTAACATAATTCGTTTAGGGAGGTCTCGCCAATATTTTGGAGTTCATTTAATTACGGAGACCCTTAATAAATCAAGGAAAGATAAATTGGTTTAAATGGGACCCTCCTACCTTGCTAGAGGTACCAGACCGCCGTAATTTATATGTGTGTGGACTTGGCCCTACTAAGGAACCTGACACAATATGTATTATACGTATAACAGACAAGTAACACGCATAAAATAGGTTTTATACTAGACTGGGTGCCTAGCGTAGCGAAGAACCGTGCCTATCCTACGTCTTTTGCACATTTTTGACAATGCGGCTGCTAAAGTAATGTACAAAACTAGAACCCAAGACCGCCAAATAAATAAACTTCATTGATATGTCGACTATCCGTCAACAATGTAGTTTGACACCTGTTTGCTACTAAATGTGTCAAGCAAATGTCAAAAGAGGCAATTGACTGTACATTGGTGCTAAACAGACTTGGGCCCCTAGTCAGTTTTATATAACGTAGTAAAAGTAGAATATTTTGAGAATTGAGGCTTTATATGAAACGGTCTATTTGATTTAGAGAAGGGTTGAATTTATGCATCATTAATTGTATAATCGGGTTTAATTGGATTTAAGTCAATGAAGGGATTTGGTGGAATAACCGTACTGCTTTGATGTTACATAATTTTTTTTTTCTAATTTCATTAGGTTATAAACTCTTTCAATTATGTTTAAGTTAATCGATGACTAAGAGGAGAGGGCACGGGGCCCAGCAGTGGGAAAATAATGGGTTATGATGATGAATCGATGACTAGTGTAAATGTAAATACGTGCTTTCGGCAGGAGCAGATAACCACTATATGAAGTACTACTACAATGATAATTATTATGACTTTCAAAGAAACCACATGACATCTGTGATTAAATGTGAAATTTAATCACAGATGTCATCAGGAAACACAACCGCCATATAATTTCGTACATAAAATGTTAACTTGTTTCTTCAATAACACCTGTTTAAGGCCTTAAATATATGTAAGACTATGAAACAGTGGAACTTTGAAACGTATGACTGAAATCACTGGGTCTAGAAATTAGTTTGTTAAAGATTATAATTATGTTGGTGAATGTATTCATGAATTCTATAGCCATAACGTAAGTATAAAATCCAGCAACCTTAGGCATGCCCATCTGATTATAAGTGGTAATATAATCGTTCCTTAAGGACTCTAGATCACCTAGTACTCTTCCTATCTTATGTGGAATACAATAATGTAGAACACAACTCACGCTTAAAAATCTTTTTCTTATTCTCTTATATGAGCTAACTATTTAAAAACTATTCCGATTTTAGCACAGTTGCCAACCAAAAGTGATGTTATAATTTCCGATGCCATCTTGATACTAATATAATGTAATACGTGACTTGTAAAAGTGTCTTCAAAAGATCTAATTACAGAAATAAAAAAAAAAACATTTCAAATAATTTCATTTTGATGTGCACTATCAAACTCTCTCTCAAAGTTTTTGTAGCGTTAATTTTATAACTCGATCTGGAGTTACGGAGTTATGGATTTTTCTTTTTACATTCAAACTCTGTTATAAGAAAGAGGAGCTAAGCTCCTAAAGCTATTTGCATACTAAAGTAGCTTTCCTAGTCGCACTTACTCAACTGTATTTATACTAGGATCATTTTATTCAAAGTATACTAGATAATAAGATAATATATAAAGAGGGTCACAGGGCAAATAGTCCAAGGAAATAAAAAAATCCTTAAAAATGGGTTATATCAGTACAAAGATATAACTTGGGGGAGATAATTAAGAGAATCTAGGATTTTTTTAAATTTCCGATTATCACACAATTATGTAAAACTAATTAAGTCTCTGTACACGTGTATTACACATTCCATGTATTACATTACCTCAAAAGTAAATAGTCTAAAGTGTCAATAAATCAGATTTTGGATATTTTTATTCCATAAAATCCACTCCATACTTTCTACTCATACGTATGAAAAGGACTATTAATATCGAGGTAAAATGTGTATAGTAAATAAAATTTACACTTGTAATTATGTATGCTAGCGTGATGATCTGAAGAATTAATTTGATTCAAAGTTATATCACGCAAGTATTTCACTTGAAATTTAAAAATATAATTTGTCAGCGCTCCCTTTAATAGTAACAAGCACGCATTTAAGTTTTCCACTCAAAAACTTCAACTTAATTTAGATACTTGCAAACGAAAAGTATAGTTTGCCATATAAATAATAGATTGTAATACAAACTTGTTTACTTTAGTTTAGTCCTAATTGAAACTTTGAAGAGTTCTCAGTTAGGGCTTCGTTTGGAAAAAACGAGATTCAATAGATTTACTTTCTCTACGTTAATAGGTCCGCCTTTGTGAACTTAAATTAGTTTATTCAACCTAACCATTTTTTTAACGTACAAACGTAACAAATACGGGAACTCTGATACGGGAATCGTCTTCAATAAATTTACTGTCTTAAAGCTGGGCAGTATTATAGTCTCATCCAAGGAATTAGACGGTCAGGAAGAAGGGAACTACCTACAAAAAGTATGTTTATTTCATTATACATATTTGTCAATGTTTATTGCCGACTATAAAATAGAATAAAGACACTGGCATGAGTACTAATTCCTTTTGCTGTGTTTAAAATAATAATACACTGAATTTTTATTGAGATTGAAAGCGGCAACATAGTTTTTAAAATTTTGCAGTCTCGAAATCTGATCCAATATTGTATCTTTATAAAACCAAATTATAGGGCCTATAATTGAATTAATTAATTTTTATTTTTATTTATATCAGGCATATTTATAATAACAAATAAATTTATGTTAGTAGGTACAAACTTAAAAGCAAATTAATGATGAGATACAATCATATTCAATGATAGAATCTCACTCCGATTATTCTAGCCTATCATATCTCTATCAGTAGACATTATGCCTCTAGAGATTGTAAATCAATTCTGTTACCTAGTCAAGAAGGCAATGTAACGCCCGCGGGAGCAAAGGGTATTGAAGATGTCTGATTGAAATATATCTTTGCTATGTTATGCCAAGTTAGGCTATATTACGTAACAAGTTTTTTTTAAAGTTAGTTTCAACTTGCCTTACCTCTAGACTTTTCGTTTATGTCTGTATTTATACATATACCTCATGTCTTTTTCCCTTGGTTGAAGATATAAACGTTTCGATCCCTGCATACCAATTTTGCTTTTTATTTTATTTACCCCACATCTTAGCATGAATGCGCGCCGATTACAAATACTGCGCTTGTGACCTTTTTGGAGGAGTAAGGAGTTTGTATTTATCACTGGCGCAATGGCGAGAGAAAACATCGTGAGGAAATACATATGTTAGTCTAAGGAATATAGACTTGTTTCAGACTATAGTCTATAATCCCTACAATTTGAATGGCCCCTCATTACCAGTAGTAAGATAGTAAATGGATTGATATTTGAATAGATATCTTCGTCCTAAAGAGTCATTTACAAGCTATACAAGACGACTTTCATTTCAACGTTATAAAATCCATAAAGCGTATGTATTTTAATTGCCTGACGAGTCAATTAGCGGGACGGTAATTTAGGATCGCTTTCTGTGGTATGGGTCACGGATTTAAATACCGGTGTGGGCTATATTTGTGTGATGATTGAGACATTTGTACATGATGTATTTTTCCATATATTATCAATCATCAATTCTAAACAATAAATCCTCGTTGCTTAGCTCTGAGCCAACCGACAGGAAGTTAATCATGTGCCAAATTTAACTCAAAATATTCATACATAAATTTCCCATGAAAAGGCAGACTGATGTACACAGATATTCAAATTTATCCAAAAAACAATTCAACGTTTATTGTGTATTATATTGTACATGTAAGCGTTGCCATATCCTTATGTTATGTAATCCAAAAATCTTATCGCGTGCGAGGCTTCATCGGCACCTGTTACAACATCAAAGAAGCAAGAATGCGAAGATTGCTTTACTCATACATAATATATACACAGATATACACATTATGTATATATTTGCATATATTTGTGATTATATACAAACTGAGTCTTTGATGTAAAGCGATAAGTGGGTTATAGTAACTATTGTGGTAAAAAAATCTAGTAAGATTTATTTTGAAATAGAAATGAAAGATTTCGATTAAAAAATGGTATTGAAAATCTTTTAAAGAGGTAATTATACTATCAGAATTCTATCCCAAAGCCGCTAGGCAGATATGCATTGTTGTACCCAAAGGTCACCAGTATTATTTTAAGTTCAATATGATTGATGACTTCTGGCTAAGTTATAAACACCCTGAACAATCAAACTGTTAGGTAAAGCTGCATCAGCTGTCAGTCTATGGATGGGTGACCGTTCAGAACGATCGAGACTCCCCGGTGCCTCGCCTTTGGTTCCCTAAACCTTGAAAATCTTTAGGGGTAGTAGAAATCTGTAAATTGGGTAAATATAACGTCGATATTAAAAGAATTGAGGAAAAAATAGAAGGAGAGAATGTTACTTCTGACAGCGAATGTATTAACTGTAATCTAGCATTAATCCAAACCCCAAACAGCTACATAAAACTCGATTGAAAAGTCTAATTACACTTAGGTTAGCTTGGGAATCGAAGCAGTTCACCCCAGCAGCTAAGAACAAATCTGTTTACGATTTTTTTTAAGTCCATTTACTAAGCAAAGTTTGGAGAAATGAAAAACTGGTCTTAAAATGAAGTATTCTGATACTCCATTTTAAGACCATTATATGGCATCGTAAAATTTTAAGACCGTTTTATAGTACCTGATATCCAATCGCATCTAAATAGAATTGAATCCAGAAAGCTGAGAAGATGGTGGGATACACTTATCCGTATATATATGTATATATCGACGTACTGTAATTGGATTATGTGCTTAATACGAACACCGAGAAGCGCTGAATTTGCTCGCGGAAAATTCACTTAAGCTGTTATCTGCAATGACGTAAGCTTATTTTTATATAGTGCTGCCTTTTGTCTTCTCTTAAACCTGTAATTATTTGACTCCGTGATATAAATATATACATAAAACATTTGTTTTGGACTGAAACCTTTATTTGGGAGATCATTTTCTGTCTAACCCTGTGGGTTACTACGACAATCACTAAGCAAATTTTCTTTTTCATCATTGTCAAATATATTTTTTTGCCAGGTATAAGAATTTGCTTTGCCGTTTTAATATAGTAAAAATGCTTTCTTATCTTCTATATAGAGAATACCAATTTCGGCTGCCTGTCTGATTGATCATCAACCCATTATTGTCCCACTGCTGGGCACGGGTCTCCTCTAAATACGTTAAAATATTGCTGTTGGTTTCATCCTAAATCCTTTACCCTCCCAATGTTGAGCTCAAATCACTGAAATTGACAGTTGTAGTCCACACACAGTCCGCTACACAGGCCTAGTGCTGGTTGGTAGACTTTATATAATAATGTGAATTAAATCCCTTCAGCACGCAAGTTTTCTCGCGATATTTTCTTTTTGCCATTTAAGCGTGTGAAAATGAACATCTACTCGATCGATAGTCATAAGTGCTTCAATCTTAGATGCAAAATTGAGTCTTATGACTTTTTCAGTTTATAGTCATATCACGGCTTTTTAATTATATTTTAAACGTGTCTTTAGCAGCTCCAATTTAATTAAAGGTTGGCAAGTTGTTGGTACACGCTGTACAAGTAATGTTTTTATACATATATACATATGTGCCATGTTAAGTAGTTACTTTTGTTTTATTGTTATTGTGCCCTAAGCGAAGCGTGTACTAACAATTACAAGGTCCATGAAGTAGATTAGTACGGGTTTATTTTTAAGAGGTAGCTAACATAAAGTGTTTTAGCTTAGTTGTTTTATTTCTGTATTTATTTTTGCTTTTAATGTTTTATACGCTCAAAGCACACGTTATTGCTTGGGCATTCATAAAAAGGTTTATTTATTTTATTAGACCTAATCATTGAACCCACAATTTTATGCTCGATAGCTGTGATTGCGACTTCTGTACAGTAAAATACTTTGATTGTGTAATTTCCTATCAGTTACGAAAATATAAAATTCGCATGTTCATTATTTTGCACAATGTCTTGTGTTGGCATTCTATCCTTGACCTCGCCTTAGCGAAATGAAATATTTTCTCCCTAAAGGTTTCAGAATTTAATATAAGTTTAAAAGTATTATTTTTCTATTAATCCGCCCTTCGTTGTAAGGTCTTAATAAAAAAAAATCTAATCTAAATCTCTCGTGACTGATCTCCGTATAAAAAGCTTTAGCATTAAAATATGATTTATCGTCGTGTAACTTTTAGAATCCATAAAAACTAAGGCATGGGGAAACAAACACCGCACCGCTTTAAATTAGGCAAAGTCCAATGAAAGTCAAGCGTAATCCTTAATATACACGAGTAATTATGTTGTTTGATGTAGAAATTATTTTTGTAATTATTATTTGCAAGTGAAATAACACTTACTGCCTTATCATTAAATCTAAAATTCAGTGCGGGTCACATTGTAGTGTAATTGCGGCATACTATTAGATTATTAAAAATGTTTATGTAAAAATAACATTATAGAACTCATTATCGATACCATATCATCATATCAACCGTTAGACGTCCACTGCTGGATATAGGTCTCCCCCAAAGATCGCCACGACTTTAGGGTAGCTGTATATATATTTTACCATATGCCTTGGTAAAATATATATACAGTTAAGATACATATATCTATAAGGTGTGTCAAAATATGCGCATATGCACGAACATTTAAGTGCACATTTGAAATATAGTAGGTGAAAATACCTTTGATTGAGAATTGTGTGTAAGTTATAATATCATCTCGCAGAGACAAATACAGCGATTCGCGGGCACGGCAGTGCGAAATACACGCACGCTTAGAACGTGACTCATTCATAAGCATTCGAAGCGTGTACCGTGCACAGTTGGGAATTCAACTTTAGACAATACCCTAGTTTGTATAATATATACTAAACATACATAGATTTTATACACAAACAATGTACCGAAACTCTATAGCCCGACCGAAATCAAACCGTTGTCAAGCGCCAACCCTTTACCTGTTCGTAACTTGATAACTAATCACGTACAATAACAGGCGTGCTAATCATTTATGCAATACCCTCTTTGCCCCTCAAATTATTGCGTGCTCAGCTATTGATATGAAAATTTAAAATCTCCTTTACCCCGTCCTTGAAAATTGAACTTCAAAGTATAAGCATTAGGTTTTTGTTTCGATTGTGCGTAATATGTATTTTGCTATTATTTTTTTCTGTAGTGTGTCAGTTCAGTGAGTTTACCTTCATTTGTTTATAAAAGTGACGGAGTTTATTGAAAAGTGTGATTAAATTTTTATATAATACGGTTTATTTTTAGTTGTTGAAGTTTAATTGTAGCTATGATTGAAATATTGGCTGTAGTAAACTAAAGCTATTATATTTATTTGATAAAATGTTTCCGTGATATATCACGGTTCAAATTTCATTTAGATAATACTCACTAACATCTTTTGAGGACGCATTACTCAAGACAGTACAAAGTAATGTATTCTGAATAAAATATGTTGATGTAATACACACTTTACTATATAAGACTTGGATATAAGAAGCAAATGGATTGTGTGAAAACTGATATAGCTAGAAAGGGGGTAAGTAGAGATCAGCTGTCACTGTATCAGTCGATAGTTAGTATTACATCTATATGTTAGAAAGAGAAATTATGACAACTATAAATTGTATTAAAAACATTTGCTGTGCCCTTACAATGAGATTTAATTTATTTATTTATTTATTAATTTTTATTTGGAAAACCAACAGCTTTAAAATAAAGTGAAATAGAAAAAGTATGTATCATAAAGCCAATTACAGGTTTTCACGATTAGCGACAACCTTAAATTAAAAAAAAAAAGAAAACTTAACGGACACTTAAATACAACACAACTACAGATTATGTTTTAGGAAACGGTTTATCAAAAAACTTAAGGTTGAGCATCTTCCTAGCCGCACAGCTTTTAGTGTCAAATGGATCAAAGTTGAACTCTTTGCACAGCTTATTGAGATTTCTGCTAGCCCGCACGATATATGAGTTTTGTCTATAATTTGAGGAACAATGTGGAATAGAAATAGGGGGATTATATCTAGTACACCTACTAGGGACACTAAAATTAATTTTATGCAATAACTCAGGGCTATCAATTTCGTTCGAAATTAACTTAATTAAGAAAGAGACATCTGCTAATTTACGACGATTAGTGAGGGGCAGAATGTGAAATTGTTTGCATATTTTTGGGTAATCGTCAAAAGTATATGGAATTTTTAGCCGATAACATAAATATCTAATAAAACGTCTTTGAATATTCTCTATTCGGTTTATGTACTTGTCATAACACGGATTCCAGACTTGTGAGCCAAATTCAAGATGACTGCGAACATATGTGCAGTACAATATTTTAAATGTTTTCGCTTGCTTAAAACACTTAGAGAGCCTCATAATGAACCCTAGTGACTTTGATGCCTTGGCAACTATTTTGTCGATATGGACATCAAAAAGAAGCTTACTATCGTGATAGATGCCCAAATCACGCACTACATCACACTTCGTTAACAGTTGGCCCTTTAGTTGGTAAGTAGTTGGAATAGGAAGACGTTTACGACTGTAGGTAACAAATGAGCATTTGAGGGGGTTCAGATCCAGTTTATTTAGTCGACAATAATCATCCAAGCGCTTCAAGTCGGCTTGTAGGCATTCCATATCCGTGACTGACGATATAGAAGAAAAAATCTTCATATCGTCAGCAAAGCAGAGTAGGTTAGAGTTGTGAAAGCAAGTGTCGATGTCGTTTACATAGATAATGAAAAGCAGCGGACCCAATAAGGAGCCTTGAGGAACCCCACTGGGAACAGAACCCCAGCTAGAAATGTAGTTGCTGATAACCACAGCTTGTGACCTATTCTCAAGGTATGAAGTAAACCATCTCAAGAGGTCGCCCCTAATACCAGTGATGAAAAGTTTTGATTTTAAGATATTATGGTCAATTTTGTCAAATGCTTTACTGTAATCTGTGTAAACGACATCAACCTGAGCTCCATTATCCATGTTATGAGTAATAAAGTCATTAAGAAGCGTTAAGTTGGTGACAGTTGAACGACCTTTAAGGAAACCGTGTTGAGAGGCATTAAACGAATTCTTGAGAGCTTCATAAACTTGACCATACACAACCCTTTCAAAAACTTTGGCCAATATACAAAGTTTGGATATTGGCCGATAGTTAACTATTTCAGTCTTAGAACCTTTTTTAAAAATAGGAGTAATGTAGGCAGATTTCCAGATTTGAGGCACGGTGCACGAAGACAGTGATTTTTTAAATAAGAGGGAAATTGGCAAGGCTATAGTCATCGCACATCCTATTAGAAACTTAGGGGATAGGCGGTCAGGTCCAGCAGATTTAGATGAGTCTAGTTTTTTAAGCAATCTCTCAATTTCCCCCACACGTACCTCGATTTCGTGGATATCCGATACTGTAGTGCAGCTAGGCGCCAGATACTGGCTTGGAAGGTTAGAAGAAGGTAAGTCCTTATTAGTTGGAGCAAGGAAATTTAAAGAAAAATGCGATGCGAAAGCATTACAAATTGACTGACCAGAGGAGAAAATAGTATCGCCATGTTTCATAAAACTTGGTATAGTGTTACATTTTGATCGATGTTTGACGAAACTCCAAAATCGCTTTGGGTTTTTCTCAATAGCCGCTTCCGTACTGGTTAAGTACGTATTATAGCATTCACTTTCAAGATTTTTTATCTTATCCCGCAAATAAATGAAAGTCACTTTATCCGACAACCTGCCATAGCATTTATACTTACGGTGATATTTAAATTTTTCTTTGATCAGTCTTTTTAACGAAGGGGAATACCAAATAGGATAGGAGTCATGAGAAATTCGTCTGGTAGGAATAAATTTATCATGAAGATCCAACATAGTGTTGTGAAAGTAACTGACCGCATCAGTTAGTGATTTACTATTTAATTCTTTCGCCCAGTCAATAGACGATATCTCCTTGTTGATAGAAATAAAATCACCTCTGCTAAAAATATACTGAGTACATGGTGCAGGCATTAAATAGGAACAATAAGCAAAGTCTACAACAATACTTAGGGCCGGGTGATAACTGTCTACAGGTGCCAAGGCGTCCAAACATTCAAAAACGGATACTGCCTTGTTGCATAGTACAAGGTCTAGAAGTTTACCATATTTATTCAGAACTCCGTTAAATTGATTCAAGTCTAAGACACGCATTTCGTCAGTCAACATATACTCATCACTACTACAAATATTGATCGGGGAGTATGACTCATTTGTTAACTGCCATGTTATACCACTCATATTGAAATCACCAACAATTATAAAAGAATCAGATGGATTACTCAAAACGTTATCAGTTAGTTTGTGGAGAAAAATTATTGTAATAACATCATATCATATACACACCACATGATACGATAAAAATGATAGTAATTTAACTAATAATTGATCGTAAAGTTTGTACAAATGAACAGTCAATATTTATAATTTTTCTGTTAAAAATAATAATCAATATTTATAATATTAGACATTGAAATAAAAAGTAGTATTATTTTTTGTCTAATATTCTCGTTAGTGTAATAAATCAGTATTTTTATTTAACAACTAAAATACAAAAAAAAAATATGATTTTTATCGCAATATATTGATATAGTTTAGTTCATTATTATTTTTTTCTTTTGGCATGTAAATTAGTCCAACGGTATTTAACTTTTTTATGCATGATAAGCATCAACATTTGTCCGACTCATGGATCTTTATATTATTATAATAATTACGTATTCACAAAAATGTATACATATATGTAGTATATCAACCACTTGTATTCGTAATACCAGCCTCGTTTTTTAGCCCCGAACTGGTTAGCGCTGTGTCCAGATATATTTAATTAAATTTATCTTGATGTCTCTCCTTTATTTGAGTCATGGCTGGAAGCTGACTAATTTGAGATTTGAGATTCAAAGTCCTATATTCGCGTTACTGAAAGAAATCAATAAATTAATTAAAATGTCCGCATATGTGTAGGTACCGTCAAAGTAAGCTATTTATTTCACACTCTAAATCTTGCAGATTCGAATTTATGTGATAAATCAATATATGTGATAAAGACTACTCTCTCTCTCCCTCTATTATAGAACGTATATATTCGCTGATTGAAGTAGAAAAAACTAACCACCAAAATCATACTTTACAAAGATTTCAGCCGAACTATAGCAATGTCATTGATTAATGATCGCTCATAAGGAAGAATAAAGCATTGAAACTACCACCGTCAATTCTGGTCGCAGTAAATGGGCTCTCATCCGCTTAAACAGCTCTTTTATACTCAGCCAATCTAATATATTTAGGTTCGCTGGGTTCGTGATCAAATCAAATATCCATAATTTGAAGCTTAAATAACCTAAATTCACACATAAATTTAGGATTACGGACATTTTGAGCTTTATGCCTCAGTATATTAATGCTATTTTCTACCCATCCCGAAATCCTAATTAATTTATACGTCCTTTCTGAATGACATATTCATGAGAATCTGGGAATCAAATGATTAATGTTACGAGTGAAAGGGTTTGTATTGATTTATGTGCCTATGTGTTTCTTATCTTCATCAATAAGCAAACGTTATATGCTACGTAAACAAATATTACTCTTATTTTCATTGTATGCAGTGCCGAAAATAAGAGTAAAGTGGGAGACAATTAAAAACAACAAGTGAGAGTAGTTAATTGTACAATTTTGTTATACAAATAATTCTTCATCACTTTTGCGATATATTTATGACTGTACTGCTAACTACAAATATACAGTTATTTTAACAAGGAGTGAGGGCTACTATTCATCTATTCATAATAATTGTAGCTAAGACTTAACATACTCTCTGAGATAAGCCAAGAAATATGATTTGTAACTTAACATACAAATTCAAAGATACAACGCCAAAACAATAAAATGTAAACGAAAATAAAACACGAGTGAACAAGTTTCATAATTTTTGTCTCGATTTTTTCACGCAAAAATCCAAGTCATCCTGTTTGGATCATACGCAGAGCAATATAGCACGTATTTGTTATATTCTGCTATGTGCTATAAGGATTTTTATTCGATAACAAGATACGAATACGAAATTGGGAGAACATGACTGTGAAATGTACTTGTGTATACTATATAATATGCATAACCGATAGTAATGTACGAGAGTGGTAGTATAATGCTTCTATTATTTAATCCAATATAGAAGATTTCAGACGATTTCATCTTTTGTTTATTATCTACCTATGTGTGACGTCATCAGTAATACATATTAATTGTTTATTGTGGTTAAATTCTATGATTAAAAATATCAAAAGGATCCATTACTTTGTAATCGTACTCGCGTTTGAGATTCGCCATACTTAAATTTTATAAATGGAGGAGTGCGGAATATTAAATATAAACGAATGTAGTAACATATATTTTTAAGCTCATACCGCATATGTCATATATTAATGACATGAACTGTCAAAACTATAGACAGTTTGAATTCAAAAGAAGAATACCCATTTTTAAATCGCGAAATTTAAAGAAGTTCCTAAGTAAAACTTCCGGTCTAGGACTTTTGAGGGATTGGAACTATTCCGGATTCAATAGCGAACAAGGAAAAAAAGCTATAAAAAATATGATCTTATCAGAATATTTTTAAACCCCGACGTAAAACGATGGGGTGTTTTAAAGTTTGACGTGTCTTTGTGTGTGTCTGTTTATATGTGAATCCCGAACGGATGAACCGATTTTGACTTTGTTTTCTTTGTTTGAAAGGTGAATTAGTCGGAATTTTTCTTAGCCATGTTTGATGGAAATCGGTCCAAAGGTTTATTAAATTTGATTTTTTTATGAAAAATGAAGTAGGATGGAATTTTGACCCTGGGTATGAGTTTATAAAGAGTGCGTTTTGTCAAATAATAATTAAATAAGAATATTTATAATATCTATGCTATTGTAAAACAACCCGTAAAATCTATGTTATTTTCAATATTGGCCGATTAAAATGGCAGGTTCATTTTGGTTCCATACTGACTAAAAAAGATTCAAGACATAAAATATGAATTCTGTATTCCGTGCTTAAATACCGAATATCTACCAGTACAATTCTTATTGGCATTCAGCTGTTGTGACTAACCGATATAAAAGATTGTCATTAAAAAATAAAGGCTTTATACTCGTAAGCCTGTCGTCTATGGCAGCTATAGCCTTTTACGATACCCATGGGATGCTTTAGTGTGAGTCCATTCTGCAATTAACTTGTTTACTTATAGTGCTGTTTCTGTAAACAAACCTAGCTCCAACTAAGAGCAGCGTATGTTCGAAATAGTATGAAGTATGTCGGTTTATTTGTGGAGTGATTACTGTGATTAGTATTCGCGTATTGTTTTCGTAGTTTACGGATAAATAATATACCCAGCAATTATGACACAGCGCCATCTAGTTCCGAGCTAAGCAATGAGGCTTGTGTTACGGATACTAGAAGGTTGATATAGGTACCTACTACATGTATACTTTTGTACATATTATACATAGTTAGAAACAAACATAGTCGGAAACAAATGTTGATGAACATCAACATTTTTTGTCCCTTCTGAGATTAGAACCATAGCACAGAAGGAACCGCTAACTACCGCTGGACTAATCAGGTTTAAGGTCATAATATGAAACTTGTTGTATGTAATTACACGATCTATAAAACAGTTATCTGTCACGATAACTGATTTATAAGTAACGAGTAACGGTTACCTTGCTATTTACACCTTTTACAAAATATAAGACCTTAGATATTACAATAATATAAGTTCCATGTATGCGATTTTATTCAAGCAACAGGTATGCATCATACTCTTTATTGACTGTTGATCAACTAAGTTTCAATTAAGTAGGCTTAGTAATAGATTGATTACCTGTGTAAAATTCAGAAAGCATATCTTTAGGACAAGAATCTAACGTAGCCTATAGATGTTTGCAACACCAAAGGTGTTGCTCGCGCGTTGCCTACCCTGTAGAAACCACCTAGGTTTCTTAAAATAAGGGGGTTACTAAACTGATAGCAAACAGAATTATTCCCATGCCGTCGAAATAGTCACTCCTCCAACGAGCTCTTCACATTAAATTCCATTATATACAAATCTAAAGATGTTTTTAAAACATGTTCTGGTTATACGCAATATGAAATTGTAACCCACAAAAATCCGGAAGTGTCATGATCCTCCTACAATTTATTACTTAGAAAATTAAGAGCCATTAATCTTATAAGTCCGTAACGGCTACAAATTTGTCTCCTGCTTGTGTCTACCGTAGCGGAAACCTGTACACCTTTTGTCTGTAGAATAAATAATAGGGACATGTTGACATTTTCGTACAAGACTTAGGAGTTTTCGGAAAAAGATTTTCCGAGCTTAATAATAGAAAAAAAGAAAGAATTGAGGACACTAAATAGGTGTCTACCTGAACCTATATATACATAAAGTTACGCTGTAGTACCTACCTATATAATTATGTAAGTATTGTGTTCATCTATTTATATATGGTCGTTTTTGCAAAAATTACACAATCTATTATAATAATAACACCAACTCATCAATTGCACCCTTTGATTAATGAATCCTGTAATGTAAAAAATATAATAGAATAAAATAATATTAATGAAATAATAAAATAGGATAAGAATTTGAGATAACCTGAAATAAAAAATACCTACAAATTGATCTTTTTGTTTGTGCATAATTAAGAAACTTATTCAGGCAGTTAGGTACAACTTGTTTGGACTTATTATTTATAACTCGCTCAAGTTTAAGATAAATTATTTTCAACAAAAGTTTCAAGTAATACTCCAAAATATTTTTGCCTTTTATGAAAAGTCAAGATAATTAGTTTCAAGGTTCAATCAATGTATATATAGGCTGATGATGATGATGATGATGATATCTGGAGCTTGATAAATAATAATAAAGCCAAATAATATTTAATTTGGTATGATTATTATGTTATGTTATGATTATTAGAGCTGTGGTAGCCGAGCGGTGTGACCAGTGGACTGAGATGTCAGAGGTCTCAAGTTCGAACCCAAGGCACGCACCACTGACTTTTCGGAAGTTATGTGCGTATTTATCACATGCTCAAACGGTGAAGGAAAACATCGTGAGGAAACCTGCATGCTTAAGAGAATTCTCGATGGCATGTGAAGTCTGCCAACCCGCAGTAGGCTAGCGTGGTGGACTATAGCCTAATCCCTCTCAATTGAGAGGAGACCCGTGCCCAGCAGTGGGACATTAATGGGTTGATGATGATGATTATTATCTTTTGTTCTGATGTTTGAACCGTCTTGAACCTACATCTGTACGTAAACATAATAACTACTTAGTACTGATTTCTCAGACTTACGCGAATAAAAGAGATGAAATAAAACTTATTTTTAAGGATTTTACTGCAATATATTCATACTTTTTCAAAACTACGTTTCGGTTCAAAAGGATTTACCGCGAATAAAATCCGTAGACTAGTTTTAATTTAATCTGTCATTATTCTCAAAATCTCTTAAAGCTTTTTTTTATTTCAATTTCTTCTACTACCTAATTCAAATTCATCTAGGTTGTGACCAACTAGTTTAACTACGAGTAAATATTGAGATCCTTACATCTAAAATGTATGTATATTACCTCTATTTGAGTTTATTCAGTCTCCATGCTTTATAACGTCGCGGCTGAATGTACCTAATGGAGTGTTGATAATCGTGAAATGTCTTCAATCCAAGTCATTCCCGGTATTCCTAAATACCGACCAACAGCATCCCGATTTTATCATCCACCTACCAGGCTTCAGTGCCTTCATAAAAATGCTCTCAAATATGGCGCCTTCCTTTTTCCTTGTTTGGGTACGGTCAGGAGGTTACATAAAGGGAATTAAGGTTGGCCCTTTATAAAATGTTGTGTTCGCAATCACTTGCTATTATTACACCCATCTTGCACTTTCTGCGTGAGATGAATTTTGTTGTGTGATGTTTTTTTGCTAGCGGTATTTGTTACAGTTGGATGGGATCTGTAAGGTATATTTAATATAGAATGAAAGTTGTAAAACAAGATGTTAAAAAGAAAACAATCGCAATGTTTCGATGAGTTTCGAGGAGGAGCTTTTTACTGGTTAATTTAGGTGGAATTATATAATATAAAGCTTTATAAATAGGTGCATTGTTGCTTTAATGTTCATTGCGTAAAAAAAGAAAAATATTTGTGTTGATTAAATTTCAATTCTATTCCATCTAGTTAACGTCTAAAACAAAATGACCATTATACTCTTTCTCTTCCTTACAAGAATTATCTATAGTGTAAGCTAAAGATCAGTATAATAAAATCTTCAAAGCAATCATGAAACCAGTTACAATTCAGAAGATAATAAAAGATGGGGAAACGATATCATAAAAAAATCAAATCAAACATATTTTCAAAAACTGCCCAAGTTCCTGCAGCATCATAAAAGCCGACGCGAGATATCTTTATAAGCCACGCATACATACCGTATCTAAACAACCATCATCGTTTCAATGGCGGAGTTCCTCACGCGAAAATACCCATACATGCTGAGTATAAGGAAAAAACGGGACGCTACATTAATCCTGCGGAAGAAGGCCGCGAGATGTCAGCATTGAAGATGAGTACGTGAGGGAGAGGGACAAAAGTACTGATCATCTCATTCTGCGTACAATTCCTGATATTTACTGCGTTCGGGTTAGTATGTAGTATGTACCTAATTGCAATTTAGTCGCTGCAAACTAGCCTTGCTATGTATGTCCTACACGATCTCTGCATACCATTCCGTCTATAATTATTATACATTTTATTATGCATGTATGGTTACGATTTTATTCGTAATCGCTTATTTACAATTTCTGCGGAAAAAATGCCTCCCAAAAGCCATAAATGGGCAATAGGCTAATAACCGCTCTATTACCTACCAATTGATCATTCGATTAATTTATTTGAAGAGTTCAAAAAAGTTTGATTATAAATATTGTAGTAGGTGTAACAAATCAATTTCGAATTTTATATTTAAAAATGTATTATCATAACTTCTCATTCGCTTCACATTCGTATTTTTTAAATACATTTTCAATATATAGAGCTAATTTTTTACATGTAAAATAACGTCGAACAAATTTTAAAGGGGGTTACCTAAAATTACATCGATGGTAATAATAGGAGACAATAGGATTGTTCTGAATGACAATAGTGTTCGTAATAAATGGTCGGCGTTAATCACGGCCGGTTCAATAATTTTTCTTTCTGTGATTTAATTGGGTCGATTAACTCGTTTGTATTCTTTATTCAGTGGTACGAATGGACGACGGTTTCTGTTAGTGAATTGTATTCAAGGCAAGGAATTTCAATGTCGATTCTATCTTTTTTGGCTACTTTAATTGTTTAGTAGTAGTACACGAACTGATGACAGTAGTTACATGACTTGTAAAAGTGTCTTTAAAAAGATCTATTTACAGAAATAAACAATCATTCAATCAATCATTCATTCAATCATGGACGAAAAAAACACTATGTTCATTATTGCTTGTTGCGTTGTAACCGTAATTCTTAATTATTTTTTGCAGTTTATTTATTAATTTTTTTTTATTCTCCAGGAAGGACACCTGAATAAATATTTATTTCTCATGGAACACAAAAATTCTACCCTAGGAAAGTCTTTTGCAGTAGGTATAAATTATACGCCTGCCTAGGTAATATCTTTAGATGCAAGTCTGTCACCAAGGAGTTTTACTATATTGCAAACTTTGTGTGTATTTCATCATAATTATTACAAAAAATAAATAAAATCGCACGACATTTTATTTATTCACTAGAAGATCCATTTTTACAGAGAAATGTACACGTTTAATGAAGTATTGGTTCATATGATGACAATAGCAATTCATTTTGCTTGCTCTGTTTTACATTTTTAATTGGTTCGCTTGTACAATCCTTTTTTATTCACGGATACATTTTACTTTTGCTGTTGTATGAAATCGTAAATTGTATCAGATATCAGACGAAATAAATGTTTAAATTAATTTTCTGATTTGCTTAATGAATCCGCAAGTTTGATTACAATTTCGTGATTGCAACGTCACGTCAGATGTTGCATCTTTTATAATTTTTTTATAGGTTCAATTTCGTAATTGGGTTTACTTTCAAAATATGAAATATTTACGCTGTAGTCAGTAGGCAGTACTTATTTTAATTTAACAAAGATACAGGTCTATATTTATATTTAATTAAGACAATACTGGTATTATCTCGCTTTCATTCAATTTTAAGTGATGTAACTTGGCATACTTATAAACTTGAAGTTGATAAATTGACCAGAGTTAAATTTGTTAATTTTGTATATTAAGAGTACGAAAACGTGCTTTATTCAAAACATTATTGATGAATAATTTTCATTTATGTATGAGATATTTATCGGGATAGTGGCGGGTAGAATTAAGACTTCCTTAAACTTTGCTAAAATAATTCGTTTAAGGCTTTTCATTACTTTTGTCACACTATTTTTTTTAGATTTTGTGATAATACCTACGAGCAACAAAGACATTTCTTCAAAAACACCAATCAGAAACCTGCGATTCCGAAACAAAACCTATTACAAAGTTTTCATTGTCGCTCCAATAAAGTTGAAGGACGATAACGCTTTTTATACTCACGTGCTGATCCCTAAACGTACAACACTGGCCGGTAGGTAGCGTTAAAGTAATGCAATTAAAAGTTGGTAGTGTGCGACATTGCCGGTGGGCGGCATTGCCGCCTTTGAGCGGCAATTATGTCGCCGTAAGTGGTTTTAATGCTGTAAGTTAAAGGGACGTTTTCAGGTTAAGCGGAGTATGTGCAGTAGTTAAAGTACTTTCCAGTAGTTACAATGGGGTACTACGCACTATGAAATGGAGCTATTAATATTAATTTTATTTTTATTTTCCGTGCTTGCATCTTTGTTATTTTATGTCACAAGTGGCGAATGAGCTTACGGACCGCCTGATAGTTAGCGTAGTAATTACTGTAGCCTATCGATGATTGCAACACTGGAGGCGTCGCTCGTGCATTGCTGGCCCTTTAGAAACCGTTTAAGTTTCTTTAAATAGGAGGAGGAGATACTAAACTGACAGCAAACAGATTTCGTATGTTGTCAGTAAAGTCAATCCCAAATTAAGATCATGTTACGTAGACACAGCGTTGTCTGATGGACTCTCAGGTTTTAAACGTTTAGACCGTTGTCAAAACAGGTCACGACAGTGATTTTAATAATGGTTGTAAGATTTTTGCTATTCGATATGCTATACATGGCTCAGGAAGTAACAAATATAGTGTATATATTTTTGTAGGGGAGGGATAACGATCACACTGAGCTATTATACAATCTTCGCATGAGTAAATTATTTTAATAAGTTTAATACATTAAAAATTATTTAGAAAAACAGGGAAAAATAGAATAAGAATCTGGTTAGATCGAATTAAAAAAAATAAAAAGCAAGTAATTAAGTAATTAGTTAATAAAATCCATTAAAGAAATGATAAAAATTGGCTTTATATCGCAATCGTAAACATTAAAATATTATATTAAATAAATAAAAAATATAGACTAGGTATATTAACGCTTTTATTCTAACCTTATCAGTTTACGTTAGGAAAAAAAAGAAGAAAATGGACATATACTTCATTTTTACGGCATTTCTCTCATTAATGACTCTATCAATACCAACTATCAATGCCAACAATACCGACGCCAACAATACCAACGCCAACAATAATCTTGCCACCAGTACCTACGCAAACAATACCGACGCCATCAATAATGACGCCATCAATACCGACGCCATCAATACCGACGCCATCAATACCGACGCCATCAATACCGACGCCATCAATACCGACGCCATAAATACCGACGCCATCAATACCGACGCCAACAATACCGACGTCAGCAATCATGTCACCACCAATACCTATGCAGACAATACCGACGCCATCAATATCGACGCCATCAATATCGACGCTATCGATATCGAAGCCATTGATATCGACGCCATCAATATCGACGCCATCAATATCGACGCCATTAATATCGAGGCCATCAATATCGACGCCATCAATATCGACTCCATCTATACAGACGCCACCAATATCAACGCCGTCAGTACCGACGCCATCAATACCGACTCTTTTAATACTGACGCCACCAATACCGACGCTTTTAGTAACGACGCCAATAACACCGACGCTTTCAATACCAACTCTATCAATACCGACGTCATCAATACCGACTCTTTCTATACCGACGCCATTAATACCGACGCCATCAATACCGACGCCAACAATAGCGACGCCAACGAAATTGATGCCACCAAAATCGACGCCATCAATACCGACGCTAACAATACCGACGCCATTTATACCGACGTCAACAATACCAACGATAACAATACCGGCGCCATCTATACCGGCGCCATCTATACCGGCGCCATCTATACCAACGCCACCAATACCGACGCTTTGAATAACTAATAAAAGCCGTAAAATCCTAATTTTACGCAGACGATGTCGCAAGCACAAGCTAGTATAACAATATTTATAAACCAACAATATATTGCCTCAAAATCACGCTAAGCGCAAGTATATTATCAGATTTCTATGAATTAAGACAATTATCTTATATGATACTAGCATTTTCCTGTTACCTCGTCTATGTAGTCTTTTTTTCATAAAAACTTTTTATAAAAACTATCCTCCATCCTCTTCGAGTCTGGGAATCAAACTATCTCTATATCGATCTAGTCTATATCGAACTATCTCTAGTCGATTCAGCGGTGTAAGCATAAAGAATGAACTTTCGCATTTATAGAGCCATTTGCCATCAGAGTGACGTTTATTATGAAGACGTTCGGATGACAAAATTAAGTTTAGTAGGTATATTTATATTAAGTGACCTTCAATTCCCAAGTATCAGCGCCATTTCCCAAGCACATGGCCCATGGTGAAGTTAAATTCCCATTATTACTCAACAGGATGAGCCCTTAGTCGTTTATAGGGCAATTATAGCCTACAGATATTAGCTAATTGTTGCCAGTTAAGATGAATTGATGGTTATGGGGTCATGAAATAGCAATTCAGAATTTAGCTACTAGCAACATTCTCTCTGCATAACTTACTTAGCACATTTTAAGTGGGTGTACCAAGAGTCGTGTGAATAATAATACATTATATGAAATTGGTTGTATAAAGACGGAGGGGTGAACAGAAATAATGTGGTCATCGATTTTAATTGGTGATGATCACGGATATATGAAATAGGCTATATGATATTGTTTGATCTATAGGGTAGGTTAGTGCCTATAATACTCGCAACTGTAGTCAGTTAGATAGATTGGCAATTAGATATTTACTTATTTTACTATTGGGGAACACTTTGAGTCAGTTTCTTCTTAAGATATCTTAAAATAACTGCCTCGTTGGTCTAGTGGTCGTGCAGTACGACTGCTGAGCAAGAGGTCTTGGGTTCGAAGTGTAATTGGGTTTTTCTATGAATTTCTCAGTAGCAGCTCGTAGTTTGGATTTGACCCGGTTAGTGGCAATAGGCTCGCCCCGTATTACATGGAACCTAAAACATACCGGCAAAACGAAGGTTAGTTCACCTCTACCTAACCCTTCGGGGACGACAGGCGTGATGGTGTGTATGTCAAAATCAAAACGAAAAGTTTGTCGCTAGAGTCTCCTTTAAATATTTGTGAACGATTACACGATTTGCCCAGAGGGTTCACTTTTGTTCCATACGTCTCAGGTTCTATATATACGCATGGAACGCATTCCAGTCCTTGTATCTGTTAATGTACCCACGACCCAACACTACAGCGTAGAACACTATAAAAAAGCCGCGTTAAAAAAAATTAAAAAGAACTTTGTAAATTTTCATGAAAACAAAAACTGCACTACTAACAAATTTGGAAGCCGACTTAATTTGGAATTGGAATACAGCCATTAGTTGCAGGCCTTTGAGGTTGTAACGTGGTTATACAACTACAGGTGTCACAGACGTTATTAAATCGGTTCGGTAAAGCAATCTCCGCGGTTTGCCAGTGGATGCGATCGCGTTAGCCATTCAGCCTTCAGTCACGGTTACCGCTCACTAAACTAATCTAGTCCACCGCAATGACCGACCGCAGGACGCTAGATCTCACTGCTATACGGATTATATTATGATTAAATAGTCATGTGATTCTGGGTATTGTACTCGTAAATAGTTTCTTGTCACTTAGTAATGTTCTCGCATTCTCACTCGTTACTGTTTCACTGCTGGGCAGTCTTGTAGTGCGGTTTGGCGTATTTTACAAGTTATCGAGAAATTTCATCAGACATTTAGGTTTAATCTACATATAACTAAACTAACAAATATAAAGCATAAACTAATAAAAAAATATGCGTGTGTGTAAGTAATAATAAACATTAACATTCATATACAAAAAAAAAAACTATGTAGGTATGTAATTATGTATAGATAAATCTATTGTATTGCAATTGTATATTTAAAATATAATCGAATTTATATAGTAGCCCTCATATTTGCAACGCCTGTAAAAGGCCGCTAAGTTTTAAGTGCCTACTTGTATGTACACAAAAAAACCGTAAAAAAGTAGTTTTTTTCAATGTCTAATATTCGCGCAAGTGTAAGAAATCAATATGTACACTTAGTGTTCAACAAATAATCTTTCACCTAGTGTAAAATGTTATATAATGTTAAATAAGTTGCTTTATCTAAGACTCAAGTCTAAATTACTTTCCCGAGAGACCGATAGCTTAACGAGCCACGCTTCGCCAAGATCTTGAACATTAACAGGCGACTGCAGTGCTAAGTAAAAATGTGCAGTATTTTGTGTTGTGTTAAGTTTCAATTAAGTTACCAGGTAGGATAGAATGCTTGGTTAATTAATCCTAGTGGTTTCTTGTTGTCAGTCAATATTTTTCGTCAAAATATTGGGCACATACATTCCGAACATACAACACAACTCGAACGAGATAAAGGTAATAATGATTTCCAACGCTCACGGATAAAGTACCCAGTCTAAAGACACGATTATTGTAGATAGATATATATTTTATACAACATGTAATATCATGGTGGATATAAAGAACTGTATTTACTAAGTACATTACATATATGTGTATATATATATTGTTTTTAAATAAAGTAGGTAATACAATAAACGACACCCCATTTTACATAAATTCGCATTCACTTTAACAAAAGACATACGATGTGCTAAAAATGGTTCTTTAAACAAATTGCGAAAATTTTTCATGCCATTACACATACTTAAATCACTCTTATAACGCCCCATTAGAGTCCTCTGCCATCCATACTTCCATACTAATATTATAAATGCAAAAGTGTGTCTGTCTGTCTGTTACCTCTTCACGCTTTAACCGCTGAACCGATTTAGACGAAATTTTGTATGGAGATACTTTGAGTCCCGGGAAAGGCCCGGGAAAAATTTGTGGGTTTTATGAAGGAATTGAGTTCCTAATTCGTTTTGTTGTGTTGTCAGTATTTTATGTTTACGTGACTGTGTTGTTGAAAATATTCTAGACTTTATCACAGGTGCTCAAAGCTCCTAACTTAGTTTTCATCACACATAATGTTCGTTTTATAAGCGCATATCAGGGAGTCATTATTTAAAAATACTCACTTTTTTTGTCATATTGAAGTGTCCTAAATAATCATTTTTAACGTGATAATAATATGAAAAAAGACGTAATATTTAATTTTATCATTATGACATATTTAGTTCCTATCACAATATGTTCTTTTCTGCATATTACTTTTACAAAATAATGTCGATGTTTCACATCTGCCAGGCGTCCCGTGACGGCTCACTGTTTTTTTTTAATTTTATTTTCTAGTAATTGTTGAAACACCGTACGACGCCTTTTTGGGCGAGTAGTACATTGATGAATTATAGCATCTGTGTTATTCTCATGTGTTTGTTGTAACACTGATAAATTTAACTAAAATAAGATCGTAGTTTTTTACGTGAAAGAGTATCAACCTTCTTCACATCCAAACAAACTTTCACACCTTTATGTACAACAAATGTTATGTCCATACCATATGTTTTTATCTGCAAGACACAAAACTAAATAGGTAGTTTAAAATATTAAATAAGATAATTAAAACTTAAACCTCTTTACCGTCTTGAATAATACCTAGTAGTAAATGTACAACCTACTTATAATATATGCAATGCAAACCTAACATAAACTAACATTACGTGCAAAAAAAATTTAACCGTTTCAATAAATTACCAAAGTGCTTGTCAAAGTTCAGTTAGGGACCATCTTTGGAAAAAGCCCCAGGGAAACAGTGTATATTTTTTTGTATTAAAATCTGAATGCAGTATTCCGTAAAATGTAAAAAAGTGAGAGGAACTTCGCGCCGGCCGTTGTCACAACTTTTAATAACATTGGATTTTACTTTGATGGGGTGTTGTGGAGTATAGAAAATTGTATTTTTACCTGATAGTGCGGAAGGAATAGTCGAATTGTATTTTTGTGTGATAAGTTTGAAATAAGTTACCTTTTTCTATTAATACTTTACTAAAATTCTCGCAGGACCTCAACAAATCGTAGTTTATTTCGTCGAAATATAGGCTTTTTTATTATATTGCATATTTTAATCTTGTTCTATAATTATTATGAATTCATGTCTGTTTCTGTTTTCTTTATAATTTATACATCTTTTTTCGCTGAATATGAATTATGAAATATTGAATTATGTAAGTGCCATTGAAGGTATCTAAAACATCAATAATTAAAGATATATTTACAGGTAAGCACAAATACATAAGGCATAAACAATAATATTATTCTTTCTGAAGAAACTTAAATTCCGCAAGTTCTTGAGAGAATTAGTGACTCTGTTGCTGAACATAATAGCAACCAATTTCGTACAAAATTTGAGCACAATTAAACCGCGATAAGGGGGAAATTTTGTAGGAAATTCAATATTAATATTCAAATATAACCCGAAACGTTGCTTTTCATGAGTTCCCAAAGTATATTTTACAAACATTTGGATGAAAAGTTGAGTAAAACAGTCTTTGAATTGCAGCGGAGCATTTCTAGTAAAATTAGACTTGCACATCACCTGAACGCTGAGCTTAGAGCGAGCGGACGTCCTACAGGACAGACGAACTTTCCGAATATACTTTATTTAGCATAAATTTCGCTACTACATTGTATCCATATGGAGCCAGTTCTATTTCTGAATGCAATTTGTCATATTGTAATAATTTCGTGAAAGTTACTCGTATTTACACTTGTGCATATTTTGTCATTGAATCAGAACCTTCATTCGGAAAGCTTAGAATATATTGTGGAAGTACCTATGATGAGGTATCTTTGTTCAAGTTATGTAAATGTGTACACAGACTTCGTACAAAAGAGACAAAAGGAGGTTTTAATCAGTAGATATAAAAAGTATGCATGTAAATAATACATAGGTTGAACTTAACCTTGTGTTGATCAACACAAGGATTTAGGAATTGCCTTTATAATAACGACAGCAATGAGAAATAAATGTGAGTACTATTGTATTATTGTATAGTAGCATAGTAATATTGTTGAACAGCTGTTTCTAACTATCCAGAAATTTAAGAGTACAAAAATAGGCCTGCAAAATAACCAAGGAGATGAATATGAAGTCCAAAAAAATTATAAAAACACAAGTTAGTAAGTAATTGTTGGTTTATTGAACATTTACGACCATCATAATATTATTATACCTAGCTGGATATTAAATATTGCATACTCGAAAAGTTTTATCATTAGAGGACTTTTCATCAACTCTAATATAATCTGATTTATGGTCTTGTGTTATTATAATTTCATGCAACTGACGACCGTTTTAATTAAGGGACAATATTGAGTACAGTCATTATTACCAAAGTTATACACGTAAATTTAGGCACATTAATTAAGTTTATATTTAATATGTCTTCTTAGTCATGAGGTAAATGTCTTAGTGCACGGTCAAGGGCTCGTGAATGTAATGTTAAAGGTCAAGAGATTTTCTAACCTTTAGGGTTATTGTTAATTATCAGAACATAACGTCGTCGCATGAATTTTTTTTTATGGTGATAAGGGGGCAAACGAGCAGGCGGCTCACCTGATGGTAAGTGATGACCACCACCCATGGACATTTGCAATACCAGAGGTTTGCAAATGCGTTGCCAAATTCCTTAGAAACCGTTCAGGTTTCTTAAAATAGGAAGTTACTGAACTGACAGCAAACGGAATTCCCATGCTGTCAGAATAGTCACTCCCCCAATGAGCTCTAGTAACCTTACTCACTCGCAGAAATACAACTATTGTTGATTCACTACGGTCTTCTCTAAGGCAGAGGTACTTCCCCAGTCGGGCAGCTCAAATTGAGCGAGAAATCTCGCTATGCCCTACCTCCTAAAACTAAGCTAACCAAAACCAAAAAATATGGAACTGGATTTGAAAACTAGAATCTTAGACATTCAAACTTCAGATTTTTGATACAATTTTTCACTTATATTGAGCCTATTAATCGTTTAATGTTTTTTTAACCATTTTAACTAAAATATTATATCTGGCAGATCAGGCAATTATTAGTCATCTGCCTTATTGACAATGACGTAAAACTCTTTTATTTGAATACATGTCACCAAATAAAATGTCACTAGCATCAAAACCAGCACAAAAGTATTAAATAAAGTAAAGCGTTGCTTCGAAAATAGATTTAAAAGTGTGTTCGAAATTGAAATGAAATTTCGAGTAAGCTAAAGACTTGACGTCAACTAAGAGCATACCTATTACCGATTAAATCGGGCTCTTTGTAGATTTTACAGAATTGATATCTGGAAATGAAGTTCTATTTTTCAGTAAAATATTTTTTATTCGAAATTCGCTGTTGGATTTTTTTAATAAAATGACAGTCAAATATTAAATAATTTATGGTGATATATTTTTATCTGTTTTATTACATTAATCAATTTAGCATTTTTGGTTGACACACAATATGAATATTAATAGTTACCCTCAGTCCGCTTCTTGCTAACTTTACATTTATTTAATCCATTGCCTCTTAAACTAGGGTCAGGTCACGAATAAATGTAACCTCCATTTCACGCTGTTGAGTATTCAGTATTTGGAAAAGTTTTATGACATGACAGGGTAGGTAAAATACATTTACAATATCACTCTACTGAAACCATATCTCAAATACTATTGTGTGTTTTTTAATATTAGCAGTTTTTATGACTATTTCTATCTGATTTAATATAAATACGGCTACAATTAATATGGGAAGACTCTTACGGTTAAACACTCAAACGTTTATCAACTTTAGGTATTCTCAAATATTGTGCTGACTCTTTCACTTTTCAGGTAAATGAAAGAGTCAGCACCATCCATTACGATATAAAATTGAGACTGACTAACTACAATCAGCAAAATACACACTTTGAAATGAAACTCAATACTATTCTCGATAACCTCGGCTTTGAAACTAATAGCCATCGTATTTCATTTAGGAAGCATATTGTTCGTAAAATTATTTTCCTATTATGTTGTCGTCTCTTGTTCAAACTCGTTTATTTTCGTAAAGCATTTTCTTGTGTACTTATAGATTTATTGCTGTCCAATTATTTTGCTAGAGTAAAGGAACTAGTGTATTGATATGGACGTCGACATAGCCTTGACATTTTAAGTCTTATAATTTGCGTTTTCTAATAAAGATTCACAAATTATTTAATTTAATTAAAGTTAATTCTTCCGTATCTTGTAGTTTTCAATATAAAGTTCACTTATGTCTTGTAATTAGTTAAAGAATATAAGTTAGCATATTTATACTATTTATTTTTTTTTTGGCGTTTTTGTATCCATTGACATTGACGCTACTTATACTCGTAGTTAATATAAATCTATCTCACGGCATTTCAATCAACTCAAATAACAATTACCAGTACATATCTCAACAATAAAAATCGTAATGTAGCTAAAATATTCGCATTATTTTAAAATTGAAACTAGAAAAAAATACCTACGTCCCAAAAATGTTATGTAGTGGCATTCAATTTCACGTTGTTAAAAAAAGAAATTTTAATTCCATCAACCTTAATGTGCTCGTCCCTAAACTTTGCTAGAGAATAAACATTAAAATTCCCGACGGGAGAGGTCGCACAACTGACATAAAATAGCCAGCTTAAATTATTTGCATCACAAAACTGGCCACCGTACCTACCCAACACCCTGGGGGCCGAATGTGACCAAGAAATTATACTTTTGCATTAGCTAGCCGTTTCGCTTAGTTAGCCGGCTACATAAACTTTTCACATTTATTCCGAAAAGTTGGTCCATTCAGCTCCCGCATCTGGGTTCTAGGTGCCTTCAACTCTACAACTAGGTTTGATTATATATCCAACAGCACTGAACCGCAATAAACGACAACGTTATTTGAATAATGGAAATATAAAAGAACGATTCGAGTGAAAAAAATCGAGGAAACTTTTGGGACTTCTATCGATTTTAATTATATCCCTGAAATGGATTGGGTAACTCAAGTTTGTTAAGAGTTTTATAATACTATTTGAACACTTTTTTATATGAAATATACCTTCATGGCTCTTTGGTTGATAATTATAAAAAAATATGTTACATAAAATAATATTATGGACAAATGCCTGAGCTTTATAGCTACCAAACCAATATTAACAACAAATAAATATAAATATTCCTGGACATTATGACACACAGCGCCATCTAGTTCCGTGCTAAGCAACGAGGCTTGTGTTACGGATACTAGTTGGTTGATATACTACATATATACTTTTTTGTTGTAAAAACATACATATTATACATAGATACATCCATGACTCGGATACAAATGTTTATGCTCATCACACAATCATTTCTCCCTACCGAGATTCGAACCCAGGACCTATAGCACAGAAGGCAGTGTTAACTACCGCTGGACTAATTGGGTCGTCAACAAAACAAAACACTAATAGTCTTACTTAAACTTAATTGACGAAAGAAAGAGGACTGTTTGCTGACTAACTAAAATAGAAAAGCGTTCGAGTGTGTGGCATAAATTATTACAAATTTTTTTTTTGGAGGTCCCTTTCCCGTAATTAAGTTATTTTATCTTACATTATTAGTAGGCACTACCTAATTCCTTCTTCTTTAAGTACGCTGAGAAGTAGTCTTTACCTTGAAGTAGAAGAAATAAAGGCAGTGTAGAGGCTACCTACTCCTACTATAACAACATAAGTAAATAATTAAAATCCTATATCAACTTTAACTGAAGTCGTTCGCAGAATGTCAATAAATATTTCACTTCTAACATTGGCCGTTAAAGACAAATTACAAAACAATATCCAATTACGTTTGTCAAGTTCAGTAGTTGCGTTAAATAACAAGTAATTACCGACTCCGCTGGCTGTAGGCCAAGGGGCATAGTGCCAATGCCCCGAGCGACCTGTTGACTCGCGAATTGGAAAACATTGTTTATAAAACGTAAAGGAAAGGTAAGAAATGTTGGAAGCCATATTTCCACCGCCGGGTTGTTGCCCTGTATTGTGGCTTGACTTTGGGTAAATTCTGTGAAATATTTGCTACTATTTAGATTGTCGATTACGTGTGTTTATTTCATTTGGTTTTTGGACTTAATTTCTGTTGTACCTAGCCTACCTACCATACGTAGACATTTTTAATGTCACCTTTCGTACCTACTTCGACAAATTACTTTTTGCCGTTTTTTTGTTAATCATAATTTGTTTATTTAAAATAGGTAACTCTATTCTCTAGTAGGTCACACGCAATTATTTTAGAAACGAAATAATCCAAATCCATGAAACGTTTTCCTGTAAAATTTACACCGATGTATGTATGTCACTTACTTGGACATGATACGGTGCCACCTTCTCCTCGCCTTTGATCTCCACGTTGATGTGCAGCCTGATAGCTCCAGAAACAGCAGATTTGTCCGTTCGTTTTTCTAAGTTGTACCAGACGTCCATCTCGCCTGACAGGGTTCGTACCTTTAAACAAAAAATCCATCAACTCCCTGTAGGAATGTGCTTATTTAATGTCATTTATCGATACATAGAATGTTTTACTACAAATGCCTCAATAGTGTTCCATATAATGTATACTACTTGTTTCATAGATTATCTGTACTTTATCCAACATTTCTTTTACTTTTAGTTTCATTACAAATATTTTGTAGTTACCTAATTTATATCTGCTTATATTATTCTGCTGCCTCTTTAATCGGACCAAAAAGATAACTAAATAGAAACTACTATAATAACTGATAAAAAACAAACAGATTATTCTATCTAATAAATATTTATTACCTATGAGACTAGACAAGCGAAAAGCCTTTTATCATAACACAGTTGTCAAGAACATAACAAAATTTCGATGAATAAATAAATGCTGCTTAATTATTCTGACAACTTATTTCAACATTATCATTAAAATGATAATAAATACATCAAGCCGTAGATATAAAATGACAAGGATATTAAAGCTTTATACAAAAACAAAATTAGTTTACCTCGATGATTGTTTGACCCAAGAAATCATCAGATTCTCTCGTCAGTTTTTGGCGTAGTTTTGATTTCAAATCGTTATCTTCATCCCACACTCTCACTTTGATACGATCTGATGAATTGTGGCATTCACTGGAAATAATGAAATTTGTAAATAAAGCTATGTATGACTAAATCATAATTTCCTTCGACTCTGTAACGTATAAATAATCTTCGTTTTAGAAAATACGACACAGGACTAGGCCAGTATTTAATGTTCAATACAAAGTCACAACACAAACCTAGAACAAGTATTGGTAGACCAAACAACAATTCCCTTGGGTAATTAAACTCATGACTGTGAAATCCAATATATGACAACAATATACAATTTTGTTCTTACTTTCAACTATCATAAATAACAAGATAAGGATGTAATTCAAATGTTTAATTTAGTTACTCACAAGTAAAACTTCTCATTCCACACGGGATTCAATTCCTGGGGCATCGTTCTTGTCCGTTTCTTCACCTTGCTTACTTGGACGGTAACGTAGGGGTCTGAAGTTCCACTTTTATCTTTCGCGATGAGGCCTTGAGCACAAATAACTGCCCGCGAAGGGCCTATTCAGTATTTTGAAACAACATTACAATATTGATAATGCAAAAGTGATATTTCTCCAAGTATAAATAATTTGTAGGTCCTCATAAAGAGGAACTTTGCCCCACAAAGTAGATTGCTTACAGAAATAATATTTCAAATATTCTGCTCCAGTGGGTCTCAACGTATAATAAGAATAATATAGAAGACTATTCCAAAAACCCTCCGGCCACGGTTGAGTGAATTCTGGCGAACGTATTTCTGGCAAATCTTTTGAAAGTAATACACATTCATACTCATGGCTGTTTCATAACTAAATATACTTTTTTCATGAAATGTGATACATTGCGTTTTGATATCTGGCCATGGGAAGCATTATTAGCAGATTAAGCTAGCTCCAACTTATACTTAAAAATAACCTTACCAAGCTGTCTTCTACCTTACTTACCAAATTGGGCATTCTGTGCTAGAAAACCTTTTGGAAGTCTAAAAACAGGGTTTCGTGTGATCAGAACGGGTCGGGGTCAAAGAAGAAGACACTAGCTTCAAACTACCAAACTTTTTATCTATGCCCAAATTCGATTTCTAAAACAACTTGAACATAGCGCCTACATTATCGCAACTTCTAATGCAAACTTCGACCAAGAAGAAAGTTTCAAAGAAGAAGTATAAAGATATGCGCGGGAATCAAGTCTAATGGTATTGGAATTTTCACGAATCGAAAAGTTATTGGTATTAAGAGTAGAAAGGTAGAAATTTCGGGATAATTGGGGTCCTTCATTCGGCATGCTTTTATTCCTTCTAAAATATCATTCACTTACAAATGGCTACTGAAGTATAGATATCTATCATCGTCGCACTGAAAATTAAACAGGTTAATGTTCGTGATGTGAAGCCCTATCACCATTCATGTTACAGTATACGAGTTGACAATCCGCTCATAATTGTTACATTTATTGTTAATCTGTGACTCTCATGCAATTTGTGTCAATTTAGCAGACGTGCTGCCGAGTTGTGGTTTTGCAATCATTATAAACGAACGTGGTTTGAATCGTGTCATTTCAGTGTTCAGGGAGTATAAAATTTGTGTGCGTGACAAGATTCATTGAATTTGTATTATCTTTATAAGAGGGTTAAGTGAAGTGTTAGATTCGTGGAATTTCCTTGGTGTTAATGATTAAATCAAGCTAAGTTTTTTATCGATGAAAGTGATTAGAGGCGGTGCATTAACGACCGTGATTGTTCGGGTAAGTATTTGAAGTATAGATATGCAATAGATACTTTTTTGATATCTGCTGAAGCTGCGGCTTACTATTACTTAAGCGTTTACTTTAACCAACTTAGCACAATATTATTACGCTGTTACGCTATTGTTCACAATATAATGGAAATAATATTTTTAAGCAGATATCAAAAACAAGGGAAAATAGAATTCAGGCGAAGAGTCTGTCTAATAGTATCAAAATTGCGAGCGTGCGGTTCGTAGCCGCCAAAGACCACCGCAAACCTGTAATGGCGATCTTGCAAGACCACTTTGATGTTCCTTCTATAGTGACTTGCTTGGCCTGTTCTAGACTGTCAATGTGAGTGTCTGGGTCGACGTTAAAAGTCCGCCTGGCCGCCACATGAAACGAAAGATTGAATACAATTTAGTGTTGTGTTTGTATTGTGTTATGCCTTTGTTGTCTTCACCTCGGCCGGTACCTAGATCCTAAAAGGAAAACATTAAGTGCAAACACTGTACATCAATCGAACCTGTGATGGCGATCTTCGCGCTCCACTTTGATGTGCCATCGAGAACTGATTGCTTCACCGTGCTCATGTGCGCCGCGTGAGGCTCCCCTTCCATGCTGAACACGCGTCTGTCACATACACACTCGTGTCAGCGATTGCTTTCCAATATTTTCAATTTACTCAACGGCACTTAATATGATTTTAAACGTTACTTTTCACGACATCGTCAGAAACAGCTCACTTAGAAGCTATTCTCTGTTACATAAAATGGGTATCAAAAGGGTGTTAATTACGTGCGGTATAACAAATGCAATTTTATATGCATATTTATTCCAACTAAGTGATTAAATAATAGTTATAACAAAAAATGTGATTATGATAATTTAAGTTTAGAAAAATATAAATCATATACCTGAATCCGACCCATTAAGAGCAAGTCGTTAAACAAAGTTGTAATTTAAACATTATCATAAATCTATGTTAGAAGTATCATTACCTGATCAGTTCAAATATTTCAGGCTTGTCTCGTTCCCGTTGTTTCATTCTTTCTTTCATAGCCGTGATGATGGAATTGGCTTTGTCTTCGGCGCCGTGTTTGGATGACTTTTCAGCCGCCCCTGCAAAACACACTGATCAGGCAGTGCCAATATAGTTCTTGGAATTTGCGGGACGCGCCGGGACGGCCCCCCGCCCCGCGCCCACACCCGCTACGACCACTCTTGGCCTCAACCTGACAAGACTCCAACTTCGCAATGCAAATTTCACAAACTTAATAGATGTCAGATCTGATCAGGTCATTGACGTCGAGCGGCGCCAGTCGGAGCGGATCTGAGCACGGCGCCTGGTAAATGAAACTCAATACAGTTCAACGTATTGGTAGTTTATACCTTATAGACGTTGGCGGATTATTAATAAGTATTCATGTATCAACAAGCCACCAAGCATCAGTGATGTACGTTGAATCTGTATCGTTTACTAAAACACCCTTTGTTTTGTATGTATCAGTATTGTTTGTTGGTTCATTTAAGTTTTTTAAACGGACCTTAATTACGGGCTTATAACATTATATACAAATTGATGATTTAAATCACTTTAGGCACAGTACACCTCAGGGACATAGAAATGAAAACATAAAGATAGACCAATTAATACAAAAACGTGGAGCTGTATAAATGAAAATATATAAAAGAAATAAACTAAAGGACCACATATAATATAGAAGTGGACAGACACTGGATTGCGTGCACACATTGCTAACAGGCACATTTTAACAACACGTGGTATTTGTCAGATTTGTTTGGGCGTTAGTGTTATTGAAGCTTCTAAACCGATTTATAAGAAAAACGGTGTGTAAAACAGTGTAAAATGTAAAGTAGGGTACAGAACAGTACATGACACAAGTAATATAATTTAATAGGGTTTTAACAAGTTTCGGCGCTGGGCGGGGCAACCCGAAAGGAACTAATGGATAGTAGGACCGGAACCCTATCTACGTGAGCTACACGTCCACACTTCGAAAACTTACTTTTATTTTAAATTAATTTTCTATTAACAGTACTATAGATAAATGAATCGATAAAAATTATGAAATAACAAATCATAAATAGAATTACTCAAACATATAGAACTAATATACTTACGTAAAACAAAGAGATAACCATTCCGATGACTTAAGACAAATGAATTCCAATAAAAAAATACTAAAATTAAGAGTAATGAAGTAAAATGTCATATCTGTAAATGCAAGTATTTATTCCAAAGTGTAGACTAGGAATGAAGATGGCGTGCAGTCGATGAACTCTGTTGATTAAAAACAATCGTATATCGCGGAATTTGCCTAACGACTGCTCGCCTACATGATCGTGCACATGTTAATCTAGAACCGAATATTATGGGAATAATAAAATTTGAAATATAATAATAATAATCGTGTATTGCACCGACAGCCATGCACACCGATAAAGCGATCGTCAAACCAGTCGGGAAGGGAAAACACATCATGCTAACTTATACAATTATATGAGGTCAGAGTAAATATGAAGAAAAAGGTAGACAAAAAAACATCACATAAATAAAACCACCACAACGTTGAAAATATAAAAGAATGAAATATTCATATAACTGCGTGAATCCACGTGATGTTGCTAGTTGTGTCATTTGGACCAATGATCCTAATTGTGTTCTCGAATATGAAAAATGTTTGATCACTGATGTGTAGCAATTGACACATGCAAAATTTTAACACATGCACACCAACCGAACTAATTATGATAGTAAATTATACTACGACGGTATTTTTTCTTCGTTTTTAACCATTTATTACCTTATTAACATCACCTAGACAGCGGAATCTAACAAATCAGGTAAACATCCAATACAATAAAAAATACATAATCATCAAAGAGCGCCAGTTTATAGAAAGGCTAGATCACATTGTCATTTTGGAGCAAAATGGATGCTCCCAAAGCTTGAGCAAGTATTATCTGAGATATAATGAACAATGGTCATAATTTACGAAACTGATTTTCCAACAAATGGTTAACTCGCATTTAGGATAATAAATCTATAAGTCTCCATTATTATATCTTGTGTAGACTTGATCAAAGTGCGGGGCATAAAGGTCATAATTCTCGACAAGCTTTGCTCTCCATTAAGCGCCATTGAAACTCGCTCTGTATGAGAGTTCTGGGCTAACTTCCATTTCCGGCTTACGTAACAATGTCGCTCATATTATCCTTAGTCGTATTTGTGTTCTCAAAATCATGGAATTTATTTATATAAATATATACCTATTGGAATCTAAAAATCAATCAAAAATTATATCTTCGATTCAATTATGTAACTGCTGTACAATCACAAAGTATTCGTTCTAAATCCAAACAAAGCATTTAATCTAAAGGTTTAAAATACGTAACAATCTAGGCTAACTCGGTAGAAGACGGATGTTTCAACATTACGTAAATAATTAAATTACATAAAGCGAAACAGTCCAAGCTCGCGCCAAATAAGACTGAGCTCCTTTAGAGACTGTGCATTAAATATTGATTTTCTTCAGCGACGTTGTGTATCCAAAGATCTTGTCTACAACGAGTGACCTGTCAAGTGCTTCTTGACTCACTTGAGTTTAATAAGGAGGGAACTGCGCTTCGCAGCCAACTCTAAAAACCTAAACATTTCATGCTCTCCGAATTTTAAAATTAGCTCTGGATAAAATGACGCTCTTTAAGATTTAAATCTTCAATCACATTCGAACAATCAATATTTTTGTGGTTGAAAACTGTACATATATATTGTGATTTGGAAATAAAATTTTGTTCCATGATTATATTTATCTTTAGCAATACTTACTTATTATCCTTGAAATTAATTAAAAGTGAAATTGGAACTCTTTTCGTCTCTCTAAACTGTATTAAAGGAACACCAATAACTTAAGAGAAATTGGTTCCATTCTTGACATGTTAGAGATTTGAAAGTATCGGCAACTAATTTCAATCTAAGTTAATAAATGGAACAAATTTCTTTTAATCTTATCATATATACATATATGTATATACCTATTGATCATCTTAGGGCTCCACTTACTCTGTAGACAATCAGCATTAAGAAGATCCTTGCATTTTTCGTGGCACTTCACTCCACATTCAGTACACCTTACACCTTGCCTTGCGATGCCCCAGAGTAGACCTTCGCACTCATAACAATAAGTGGGCGAGGTCGCTGTCCATAGCACGAAGTTATGGGGGGTGGTTGATGAAATGGGGTAGATAAGCGCTTGCAAAGTTTTCTTGTATACGTGCATTTTCTGGAAGACACTTTGGGATTTAGAAATCAAATGTTATGAAAGGTTGGAAATGTATGTACATCATTATTATTATTCTTCTATAATTAGAAATATTGGTGTTTGAACTCACCAGTTCTTCATCATTCAACGTTGCTCGGTGTACAGCTGACGTCAAACCTGCATTCCTCTTCGTAGCAGCCATTGTCTAAACAGTAAAATATATATGAGCAATAGGCATACATTTAATACTCCTCCTCAGTCTGTACTTGGCACTGAGTCATGTGTCTGCTATTTCTAATCAAGCTTTGAATTGCCTACCTAACTACATTATTTCGGAAAGATGCTATAATTATTTCACTAGTACTGAGAATCGTTTGTTATCATTTGCAATTTGAAGCTACACATGCTTTTATAAGCTGTTTTTAAGCCTGTCATTTTACAAAAAATTTAACTACCATTTCGAAAAACTTCAGTAGTTACATCGTTAGAATTTCTTGTAGATTGTACAAAAAAGTAATTGTAAGTGCGTGTAAAGTAAAAATGTGTGTATTTGTGAGAGTTGGTAACAACATTGAAACAGTATAACATTTGAGGGGTCATGTTAATTGATGTTGTGATAAAAAAGACTTTTCAGTCGCAGAAATAATATTTGCTGTGATATTGAAGCTTCGTAATGAAAACGGAATCGGCAAGCACGTGCATATTCTCAGTGTGGAATTAAATTTCACTTTAATAAATTCGTTTATAATGTATGCTGTGATGGTGTTATGCAATCATTGGATGTATAACATTATCATGTAGCTTTACCTTTATACTTAACCAACATCTGAAAGATGATCTAAAGCAGAGACATGCAAAGGCCAAATCATATTAAATCAAATTTCAATGCAAGCAAACTATGTACAGTGAGCGAAAAGAGAAAAATTTCATTGAAATTATTTAATTGAAATTTTATCTTTTCACTGTCGATTAGAACTGCATGCATAGAAAAAGAAGTGTTATTGGGATAGAAATACCTTGAGAACCTGCGGGTCCGTGGTAAGGGGGTAAAATGCAATGACATTATTAATTTTCATCAGGAATAAGAGTCGTTCATTCGGTGTCTATGGTTCTGCTACGGTTTTTTGCTCCGGTGACCCCTAGTTTATCTTTTACACGGTACAGTAAGGGTTGGATTGGTATCTAAGAATAGGTAAAAGGCCATCTAAGTAGTAAAGAAGGAAAAACACAGTACAGGTAACATTGAGACATCAATGAAGAGAGAAGGGATCAAATAGGCCTCTTTTATATTTTTTATTTCATTATTTAAACAACAAATGAGGAGTTATAAGTTCTATTGAGCAACAGTAAATAATTCCTGAGCTTAACTCATATTTTATTCAAGTTACATTAGATTTTATGATTTATTTGGTAACTTACTGTGGTGTAAAATTTAACGTCAACGATGTAATTTTCTTTAACAATCTCCCCATAAATTGTTCAAAACACATAATATGGAAATTTTCCGTGTAGAAGAAAACATTTATTACGCGCCTAATATTACCAAGCTTCAGGAAGCGTACGTCGATGCGAGCTGTAAACATTTACGACCAGTTTCAAATATCTACCTTCAATAACCCTGAATGCAGATAAAGGCAAATGGTTTATTTACATTAATCGGTTTGCCTGTATTCGATCGCAGCCCATTTATAGATCAGTGGCTAGTGAAAATTGTAATTTAGTTCACGATATCTAAAGTAAATTGTTATTATTTTGACTGTGTATCAAAACCATTTATTGGCCAACATAGTTGCGGCAGACATTCGCATAGTAATTTATCTTCAGTTAAACCAATTGCTGTAGACATATTCGGTCACCGACGTAATGTAAATGAGCCATTGTTACGCCCAAGACATCCCTTTAAAATAGTTTCAAGTCAATTTTAAGATAGCGAATTGAAACCGGCCCGAGAGAAAGATAGCTTACTTTCATCGGATTCGTAATAGTACAGATAGGGTTGATTGTATCGATAAGAAAAAATTAAAACGTTACTTACAAGTTCGGAGACGAGCGGGATCGATTTCCTTCTGGGCCTGATGTCGGGCATGCTGTCAATGTTACTGTAGAAAGGGTTATCACCCGGGTGCCTATAAAAATGTTTTACTGTTAGCATATTAGTGGTGTCTAATTGCGCCATTTTTTTACCAACAATTGGTTAAATTTTCTAATTTACTGATATAATTTAGTAGTCTCAGCAAAAAGATATGTTATCAATCAGTCATGTATTATTTTTCTCAATTTAATAAATCAACAATTGTTGTAAATAGATTTATTAAATAATTATTGATTTTGAAACGTTATGAATTTTCTTGACAAAACCTTATTAAGTATTATATTTTATTGTCTATATTTAGTGGTTAGGGTTCGAATGAATAGAATGAACGAATAGAATTAATTTAAAATATATATGAATTATAAGACCCTAGAAAGAGTAATTTAGGAAAAGAGTGTTTTACAAAAATGGTTGGGGTACCTAAGGAAAATATAAGAGTCAATTTGAAATTAGTACCAGTAATTGGGGATTGCGCATGAATGTACATTATAAGGGATGTAATAATAAAGGAAGACGAAGTCTAAAGTTTAGATCGATGGATTGTGTGACAGATAATATGGCTATAAATGGAGTAACTGATAAGATGGCAGTGATTGATCAAGCGATCCTAAATAAATTGGTGCATAATGAGGAGGGTGATATATGTACTTTGTGTGAATTCGAATATTTTTAAATTATATATTTATATGACTGTTAAAATGTTCTTGTTCACATACCCATTTCCTCTGCCTCCCTGGTCATTGAAGCCTCCGGATCCATTCTAAAAACAAAAAGAAAACAATAAATAAAACAAAATAAAAAATAAAATAAAAAGCTAAAGTTTATTCAAGAAATTAAATAACAAGTAACAATTCATTAACATAATGACTAGTTTTCTATGACAAATTGGAATAACACTCAAATAGAAGACTTCAGCTTTAGCTTCAGGGTTCAAGGAATGATTACTAGTTTTTAAATTGCATTGAACGACTGCAATTATATTTTCAAATGGTTTGAGTAAACTAACATTATGATGTAATTCATGAAAACAGTAGCAAAATGTTGTTGAAAGATTTGTTTAACTTTATTGCATTAATAAACCACAGTAATTATGTTTACTGACAAGACAAAGCCTTATTTAAAATGTTGTTGAGTGAACATACCAACAGAATTGTCATAGAAACTTAATCTCACACTTATTATAATATGTTTCACATGGAGAATTAATATCATGATTACTAACTCAATTATATTGACTATATTAAGCATAGTTAACAATGCTAAACAAATTTGGGATAGCTTCAATTGAATTTTTTTTTCAATATATTACCAAAAACATACGTATAACAAATTTCGGACCAAACAAATCTATGAAGTTCATATTTCAAATGACATTGTCTCAATTGAATAAATACAAATTTCTGTAAACCCCTGCATATATAATAATAAAATATTTTGCTAAATAATTTCCTAATTTGCTCGTAATAATATAATTATCATAATTCTACGCAATATCTTTCAACATCTAAAACCTTCCACTAAATATGTTAGTACATAAAGTGCCAGCTATATTTTTATGTAAGTGTAAATAGCTATACGATTACCTAAGCTGTGTGTTATCTAGAATACGTTACGATATACATGTATTTAAATCTATTATGAGTAACATTCATATTACTCTATTGAGATATTTTATATGTAACAATGATAATGAATATGTCTTTGGAAATTGATATGAGGAATATAACCTAGGAATATTATATTTGGAATAAATAATTTGTCTATTTTGCCCGACTACGTTGAAACAGGTGAGATTATAAATAAATAATCAATTTTCTCATTATTTTTATAGAGTAGAAGCACTCTATTATCTTGGTAGATTGTATATTTAGTGATACAGTTTAAATCACTAACTATCTACTTAATTATCAGTTTTTTTTTCTAGTATTGGTGATTTACTCCTGTTAAAAATTGAACTGCAGCTCAATTTTTTTATGTAGTTCCATAACCTTGATGTTTCTAAAAGTTGTTCGTAATCGGGCTTAAGTACGTAATCGATCATTACTTTGATATAAGTATTATGTTTATAAAATAGACGTATTTTTTTCGAGAAAAGCTTTTTATTCCGATCTCTCTATAAATAAAAGGAACATCTTTCTCTGATATGAGATGATATGACCATGAATGAATTTGTACGACAAATGCTTTCGAAGCCGATTTACGGATGAACTTTATTAATAGACAGCAAATTCATTAATATAATACTAACATTAACAAACAAGACCTATCAAGCAACAAACACATATAATACTGAGATTATTTAATTGTATTTGTAAAGATTACCGTTCTTTTTCAAGTACAAATGCTGTCAAGCAACCCTTTATTAAAAATTGTATATGAGGTTGAATATAATCTTAAGCTTTATGTAGGTAAAAATCTTTTAATACATATTATAGAAAGTTCTTAGTACCCTATTGCATTGGTTATACCTAATTATTGCCTCAATAAATAGAAAGAGCGTCAATAGTAAGTAAATATCATATAAGTATAATATTGTATATACGAGCACCCTATTCTATGCATTCAATTACATATTTAGCAGTTTATGGAGAAAAAGAAACTGGTTGAAATATTCTCACAACCGCAGATAGTAGTAATTCTTTAGGTCAATACTACCTAAAATAACATCTAAATTAAACATGGTAACAAATCCCTTTATTTTGGGTAACTTGAAGTTGAGTGACTCGCTTTCGCTGAACGTTGTTTAAAATGGACGACTATAATAACAATACACGTCCTACCAACTATTCTAGTTATAATATAATAGGTATGAAACATTACGATTATTTTCATGTAGTAATAGACTTGTAAAGCGGGTTAGTAATAAGGTTAGCAATGGCTTGAGTATATCAGTCTAACTATAAGATTCATCTCAAATAACCGTGGAAGTAATCTGCTGCTTACAAATATGTTTAAACAACTTATGATTAACTCTTTACCCTAATCTCATGAAATTTTTGCATAAGATAACTTACACCTGCGCTGACTTTGTCCTTTTCAGTTGACGGCGTCGTAGCTGCTGGTGTTTCCGAAGTCTTCTCCTCAGCTTTGCGATCTTTAAGTGCTTTCAATAGTTTCCATTTGCTTCCAACAGGAGCATCCTGCTGGGGCGGTGGCTCTTCCATAGGAATAGATTCTTGGTGAATTTGTGGCATATCATAATCATCATCAAGTTCATCACCACTTTGTACTGGACTATCCGGCCCTGATGTTTCACCAGAACCAGAATCTTCAAAAGATTTGTCATCATCAGATTCCCTTTGTTCAATATCATCTATTGTTTCTTCAATCACTGGGAAAGTAGTAATATCTTTCCAAGTATCTTTGACCGGAGATTCATCATACTTTTGTTTAACAGTTGCCGTCTTTAGTTTAAGCTCCCTCAATACAAACGACATTTTTTCTTTTAGATTTTCACCGGATTCCTCATCTAATTCCTCTATTTCTGGTTCTTCTGGTAAAGTTTGTTGACGTTCAGCCTCTAATTGTGACTGATGTTCCATTTCTTCTAACTTTCTAAGTTCATAACAATACCATTCATCCTCAGAATCAATACTATCTTCAGTGCTCTGTCGCCTTGATGAAACTCGTGAACCACTTCTCCAAGAATGTGTGCTTCTGCTGTCATCATCGTCATGCTTGTTTGGTATTTCCAAACTTTGTTGGTGTCTTGGTTGAAACTTATTTGGTAAGCCACGAGTGCTTTGGATTGATGGACTCCTTTCTGGTAATGTAGTGGAATCTTCTGTCAATGTTAAATTGTTTACTACTTCAGGAGTACTTGGCTTGCGAAGTCTCTTATCTTTCTGGTTCGTGTATTCTTCGTTAATTTCTTGGGGAGGCTCGGTTTCTACTTTTGGTGGTGAAATATCAGCTATGTGTTCATCTGAGACTGATGTTGACTTTCGAAGGCGATATTTCCCTAAAGCTCTAGAAACTGCAAATTCTTGAGAACTTCCACTATAAGACTTATTGCTTTCACTTAGTCCTTCATCAGATACAGTTGATGACTTTTTGACATCACCGATTGTAGCAAATAGAGAACTCGGGGACTGGCTGTCTGCCTTTTCATCTTCATCTTCAAATAAGTCAACATTTGATATATCTGTATCGATATCCAATTTTTCTAATTTTGGTATATTTTCTTTTTTCATCTGACTAACACGAGCAAAATGAAAGTCAATATCATCACTTTTATCTCTTGGGATTGCATTGTTGACTGCAGAAAATTTTTCATTTTCTTCTATAATACATTCAGTATTCTCATCGTCATGAAATTCTATTCCTTTTTCTTGTATTCGTTCTTGTATCATTAGCTGTTGTTCTACAATTTCATGATTATTTACTTTCCTCTTAGGTTTAGGGGCTACTTTAGGAAACATGCTACCTTCATGTGTGGAATCTGAGAATACACTATCGCTGTCCTCTGACTGAGCACTAGACCTACCACCCGACCATTCAGTTTCTGATGTCTCTGGGTCCGACAGCGATTGATGACTGGCTTGTTGCTTGCGCCTTGCTTTTTGTAACAATCCAGACATCGAAGCCACTAAATGATACTTCTTTTTTCTTCTCTGCGCTGATAATATCCTTTCTTTTAAAGATTTTTCTTGCTGTGGTTGTTCCACGTTATCCACACCCGAAGGTAACGAATGAGATCTATGCTTCTTAGGTAAATGTAAATCTGGAAGCCAGTGGCTCATAGAAGACATAGCAGATTTTAGCGATGAAGTCCTTTTTGGTTTTTTGGGTTGCTTATCCTGCATAGCTTTTCCTTTAAAGTGATTAGATATTGATAAATATCCTGACTCAGAAACAAGTACACCAGTTGAATCCACATATTGCTCTTTTCTCATTTTAGTATGTTCAGGCGCAGCTTGCTTCTCGAATCCTTGATTTTCGTACATTACATTGCCATTCCTTTGATCATACTGTTGTTGTTTAAAATATTCTTGTTGTAATTGATTTTGAAATTGTTTTCTCTCAGTTATACTCAAAGAATGTGATTTTAAGCTTGATGTTTCCATGGAACTAGTTGGAGATCTACTGCCACCTTGCCAAGAAATCTGATCTTCCAAAGATGTTCGTTTTGGTGATTCATATCTAGTAGAAGTAGGATAATACGAAAGAGCATCAGTGAGATTACCAGGTGGATATCCAGAACGATGTCCTTTATAACCATTCTGATAAAAATGAGGATCGTTCGCACCCATCGTATTAGCTCTTGTCAAGGCTCGTTTACTAGTATTGGCCGCTGACATTACAACAGTTTGTGCATGGTAACTAGGTTCTGGTGGATAAGAATCTACTGCTGGCCTTGCAACAGATTCTGTAATTTCATTTCTATCTAATAATTCGGAAAAACTTCTATCTTCAGACAACATTCCTCTTGGAGTACTGTAGACAGTTGTAAAAATGGGTTGTCTATTTCCAGCTACGGAATATATTGAAGGGGCGTCATTGCCATAATAATATTCTCCAATGTTACTTATTTGTGTCATTTGATCTGTTGCCGAGTATGGAATATCACTTTTTACATATTCGGTATCAACTTTTCCCTGCAATTTGGTCAAATCTCTAGAGCTAAGTTCTTTTGTCATGTGATCTGTTTTTCGTAAATTGTAATCGCTCTTCAAATTTGCACCTTCGTAAAGATAAGAATCTACAAGCGTTTCTATGTATGGTTTGGAATCAATCTCGTATGACATTTTTTGTATCGGCTGTGGAGACGGAACCCTCATTTTATGAGAGTCGTGACTTCCGTGGATTCTTCCTGTTTTGGGAGAACCTGGACTCTTTTCCAGACTTGACCATCCACTCATAGATGATAAGCCTGAATCGGATTTCGCGGCAACAATATTTGCAGAATCCCTTTTTACATGTTTGGGTGACGTTTTTGGAGATTTTGGAGATCTCGGACTCAAACGCATACTGTCAAGCGGCAAAGCGCTACTAGTAGATAGCATTGATGGGTGGGCAATTAGTTCGTTGTTATTTTCGATAGATGGAAATCCGTCTGTACCGTTCGGTGGCGCTGGTGGCGGAGGACTTGGGGATTTTCTTAATCTGTTATCTTCATAGCTTAATTCATTAGTACTAGGTCCGTTGTATATTTCGTGAATTGACAATGGAGAGTGTTGCTCTGAACCTGATTTATAAATCTCGTTTAAAGGCTGAGATAGGCCTTTGTTAGAAAAATAATTTTGTCTGGTAGTGTCTGTTATTTGATACGGAGAACTGTATTCAAATCTTTCCCTCGATAGAGCGCTAGGTGATTTGGATGCTTTAGCTGCGTTTATTTCTGCATTGGCTACCGCCGAACTATAAGCCAGACGCCCAGTTACTGTTGTGTATGGTTCTGTAGTAGTTCTTTCTGGTACAAACTTTCGACGGGGAGAGAGAGTTGGTGGCAAATAATCCATTGCTCTCTCTGTTGCATTATCAGTGAGTGACAATCTAGATGGGGATTTCTCTCTCACAATAGAATCTTTAGGTGCCGTTAACATAAAATCATCAAAACTTTTCATCATATCGTTAATGGCCCAATTTTCACCACCTGAATAAACACTTTTTAATTGTTCATTTATTATGTTGCCATCTTCTAATAACGTTTTAGCCTCTATTTCCCTGTCATGTTTTTTTATTTTGGTTTCAGGACTAAGAAGCCTCGTTTTCAAGTCTTTCAGTTCTCTTGAATCTTTGTGTAATTGGGTTGTCAATCTATCTAATTCATGTAATTTATCTACTGTTATTTGATCTATTGTACTTAAAGCAGACAAATGCACCAAATCTCTTTCGCTAATTACGGGTCCACCTTTTAGTCCACAGTAATCTTTGTAGTCTGAGGAACTATATATTTGTCGAGAACATGTTGGCATGATTTCTATATCAGGCTCTTCAGGAGCTTCCCAAATCATATCTAACTGTGATTGTGGTCTAGATGTTTCATCACATACTAAGTCATCACGATAAGCTTGATTCAAGCTTTTATAAAATGCTTCGTTGGATTCCATTATCTCTTCTTGATGGTCTAATAACAATGAACTTCTTCCAATATCTAAGCCTTCTTCGATACCATCTTCAACAGTTCCATTTCCTAATATTTCTCTGATCACTTCTAGCCGAGTAATAGGGTCTCTGGAGCTGACTGTTCGACATGTGTAGAAGTCCAGTAATGTTGATATCACACCCTGTTGATCGGCAAGTAACGTCTCTAATCTCTCTAACCGTTCCCACATCCTGACATACTCTTGGCTTAGCAGATCGAGTGCTCGCCAAGCGTATTTTAGTTCTGTTTCGAGAATATTGAGGCGTGTGCCGAGGCGCTCCATGTAGTCGCTGATGATGTAATCGCCGGAGTAAGGGGGCAGGTCGGGAGGAAGTGCGAGGGAGCCGCAGTCGTCCATATCGACCTCTGCAACCCCATTCCCGCCGTCCTCGCTTTCCTCCATCCCGCCGCTTCCGCCTGCCCCAACATTGTCGTGGATATCGCGCATCATCTTCGGATCGGACAGTGGGTTGCACATAACATTTTTCACTATGAGTCATCCCATATCGGTTTATCGTTTACACTTTTCACTTGAAACAGTCCTCTGTCACTGACAGTTCTTTCCAAAGTCATTTTACCTCACTGAATGCCTAACGCATACTTTAATTGTTTATAATTTAATTGTTCACTTTTTATAACTATTATTTTTTTCAACACTTTTTAAATGTATACTTTGTACTTCGACGGAATGAAATTGATAATTAGGTTACATCAAAAATATACTTTGAGTTACACTTATCACTTTACTGCAACAAGAAATATTTTGGTTAGTGGATGTTGGGCTCCACTGGTTTGGGCATAAGACGGCTTATGTGCACACCAGTGGGTGGGAGGCAAAGGAATACCTCGACGGAACAAGTAAACTTTGCAGCCTACGCGACCCAATTCCTTTAACGAAAAGTTTAAAATTTATTATGGCCGAGTTTTCGTAGAAGAAAGTCGACATGTTCCTGTATGAGGCAGCTAAGCGGTTCTTTTTCGATTCCACATGAGTAAATTTATCTCAGAGGTGGAAGGTTTCGCTCGGCTAGGAGAGGAAATAGGATGAAACGCAAGGAAATTAGAGCCGAGTCCAACCACCGCTTCGCTTAAATAAACTATAGGACTTTTACTGGATGAGGACCATGTCATTATTTAGTGGTAAACAAAACTTAATTTTTGTGTTGTTCCCTAAAGCTTTATATCTATTTACATTGTAAGAAAGCCACGTTTCCCTCACACAAACTAAATAAATGAAGAACGTCTATAGGGCAATACGTGACTAGATTACTACGAAGGAATGCCTTTGACACCACAGAGAGGAATATTTGAAGGAGCATGTATAATACACATAGTACCTACATCTATCTAAACAATGTGACCCGACGTTTCGTCATAATAATATGATAAATACTTCATACAGCAAATATTCCTATAACACTCCGTGCGTGTTACGTATATTTTCATTTTATTAAATGCTGATGTCTTATTTGCGTTTTACTACTCGCATCTTAACTATATTATATTTTCGTGTGTTTGAGGGTTTGTTCAGTGTCCTATTAAGGTTTATTTTTGGATGTTGATTGTTATGCTTTAGTTGTGAACTTAAAAAAAAATACACTTGGACATTGTTTGGTTTGATACGTATATGTGGCCGCCACTCAATCAAATTTACTTAAATTGCAACGTATACGAGTAAAACGATTTAATTAGAATTAATTTTCGGGAGCAAGACGTTCTCACCGGTCGCGTAATTTTGTGTCTTCTCTTCCCCGCGCGCTCCCGCTTCCCCTTCAATTCGAGCCGCGGCGCGCGGTGCCGACTGCAGCGCCATTTCCGTGGCGGTGGCGACAAAACGAATTAATTGGCGTTGACATAAGCCCCCGGCCTTGGAAGCTCTGCTTTCAACGAAGTATTGACGATGAATATTATACAAGTGAATTGATGGTGATGATGGTGATGATTGTAATTTATGCAGTTTCCTCGTTTTCTTGTGGAAAAAGAGGACAAATTTTAGGAAACGCCCTCTGTATGACTCCTTTCGCCGTTTTAATGGTAGCGACTCGTGAGAGGCCATCCTTGCCGGGAAATGTTTGTATTATTCTCCCGAGACGCCATTGCATGGGTGCAAGATTATCTTCTTTGATTAATACTAGAGTATCGGGTTGCAACTCTTCTTTCTTTGTTTGCCATTTTGTTCTAGTTTGAAGTTCAGAAACGTATTCTTTAGACCATCTTTCCCAAAATTGTTGTCGCATTTGTTCTACTCGGTCATAACGAGTTAAACGATGTGAAGCAGTGGTCGTCAGATCCGGGCTGGCGGGCGCCGTGAGCGGCCGACCAATCAGAAAATGGGACGGAGTAAGAGGGAGGAGGTCTGCTGGATCAGTGGATAAGGGGTACATAGGACGAGAGTTGAGGACGGCTTCTATTTGCACTAATACCGTGCTTAATTCTTCATAGGTTAAATTTGCGTTACCTACGACGCGGCGTAAGTGAAACTTACACGACTTCACCCCTGCCTCCCACAGTCCCCCGAAATGCGGTGAATAAGGCGGTATGAAGTTAAATTTTATACTATCATCAGCAGCAATTTCAATGATATTATTACGATTATTATGTAAAAATTGTGACAATTCTTTCATTGCCCCGACAAAATTTTTACCATTATCTGAGAATATCTGAGCCGGTTTACCTCTTCGCGAAACAAAACGTTTTAAGGCGAGTATATACGCGTCTGTTGTTAAATTAGTTACTAATTCTAGATGAACTGCACGAGTAGAAAAACACACAAACAAACATATGTAACATTTTTCTAATTTAGCGCCCCTTCCTTTGCGGTTCAATATTAACAGTGGTCCGGCATAGTCCACACCACATCGCAGAAACGGATAGCCTGGTTCTAACCTTTTTGATGGTAAGTTGCCCATTTGAATGTTGAAAGATTTTGCTTTCATTCGAGTACATGTCACACAGTGATGCACGACATACCTGGCTAAATTGCGACCTCTAAGAGGCCACCAGCCTTCACGTATTGACGCTAATAATGCTTGAGGACCAGCATGAAGCTGTTTTTTGTGCTCGTATTCAAAAAGAAGACGTGTAAAAATATGCTTACTGCATAATAATAAAGGATGTTTTTTATCATATGAAAAAATTAAAGAATTTTCGATGCGACCTCCGACTCTAATAAGGCTATTATCATCAAAAAATATATTAAGACCAGATACATTACGAGATAGTTTAAAATTTGAGTTTCCCGTTGACGAATTAACTAAATCTGGAAACGATTCCCTTTGCGAGAACCAAGTTAAAATTCGAATAGATTTATTTAATTCATCCACTTGTAGCGGGCCGATTATACGATTAATTTTTATTTTATTGCGAGTATTATCAATAAAACGTAACATGTAAGCGAATACGCGTTTCATACGATTAAATGATGAAAATCTTTGAAATGGAAATGTATTAATATTACTCTGAGAAACTAATAACGTAGTGTTTACTTTTATATCTGGTAATTCACGAGTATCAATATTGTGGCAACTATAATCATGAACGAATTTAGAATTAAATGTATGCAAAAAATCTGGGCCATGCCACCAAATATCGGATGTACATAGCGCATCGAGTGTTACCCCACGTGATACTAAATCAGCGGGATTAGATTTACTACCTACATGTAGCCACGGTAAACTACCGGTACGTTCGTTAATTTGAGATATTCTATTCTGAACAAACGTTTTTAAAGAATGGGGCGACATTCTTAACCAACCCAACACAATTGTTGAGTCAGTCCAAAAATAAACTGTGTCAAAACTCAGACGAAGCGAACTAATAATTTTCGTATATAATTTAGCCCCTAACAAAGCGCCGCATAATTCCATACGTGGGATTGTAATTGGTTTGAGAGGCGCGACCTTGGACTTGGCGCATAGTAAATGTACTACCACCGAATCCGCAGCGTCAGAGTACGAACGAACATAGGCGCATGCCCCATATGCACTCTGTGAAGCATCAGTGAAAATGTGAAGCTCTTTATGTTGCATTTTACAGTCGACTGCCTGTCGTGGTATACGTGTATTTGGTAAATATTTAAGTGACTCGACGAACCCTTTCCACTTAGTTAACGCATCGTGAGGAATGGGATCATCCCAATCAATTTTATACAGCCATAACTTCTGTAATAATATTTTTGCAACAATTATAGTAGGCGCAAGCAAACCTAACGGGTCGTAAATCTGCGCGACGGCTGATAACATAATGCGTTTTGTGACGTGATACCCAGTTGGCTTAAACTTTGTCGTATAATGCAACTCGTCTGTTGTTGCAAACCAACCTAATCCCAAAGTTTTACTTTGACAATTTTCACCTAAAGATAAATTTTTTGACGAATTGAAAGTTGTCAAATCGAAGTTAAACAACCATTTACGTAAATATAAACCACCCGATTTTAATTGATTAGAAACCTTATTACAAATGTCTAATAATTTAACTTTATCATCGCAACCCGTTATTAAGTCGTCTACGTAAAAGTCTTGGTCAATGACCTTTGCTATAATGTTATCAGTGCACTCTGATGCGAGCTGTTTAAGACAGCGCATGCTTAAATATGGCGCGGATGCAGTTCCGTATGTAACCGTGTTAAGCCGGTACACACCGAGTGGTTCCGTAGGACTTTCTCTCCATAATATTAATTGCAAACTTTGTTGATCAGGTTGAATTAAAATTTGTCGATACATTTTTTCAACATCGGCGCAAGCAATATATTTATACTGACGGAATCTTAATAAAATAGCAAATATATCGTTTTGTAAGGAGGGACCAGTGAATTGAATATCATTCAGTGACTTTCCACTGGATGTTTTAGCGCTTGCGTCGAATACAACCCGTAGTTTAGTAGTTGTGCTGTGTTCTCTTAACACACCGTGATGCGGTAAGAAATAATGGGGAAACGTATATGTATCTATTTTTGTCATATGACCGAGTTGTAAATATTCGTGCATAAAATCAAAATATAACGATTTATAACTCGGTGTGCACCGACCTAACTTACGTTCGAGCGCGAGGAACCGATTCTCCGCTCGCTTGTATGAGTCGCCTAGTTGGTCAGCTGATTCGCGTAGTGGAATCCGCACCGAGAAACGACCGTGATTATCACGTATTGTAGTATCTACAAATAATTTTTCGCACAAACGCTCCTCATCTGTTAAATTATCTGCATTGCATAATACTTCTTCCAACTCCCAAAATTTTCTTAATTGCATATCTAATTCGAACGTTTGTGTAAAATTGCATTGGACTTTATTAATGCGCAAGTCTTTTTTGCGAACTAGACCTGACACAACCCAGCCTAATTTAGTATTTTGCAAATAGGGGCCGTTGGAAAGACGAATTAAACCATCACTGAGTAGTTCCCAGAATTTGTCAGCACCGATTAATAAATCAATGTGATTACTCGAATAAAATTCAGGATCTGCGAGTTTTACGTTACCCGGCACTCGAAAGTTATTTATATTATTACCGATCGAAGGCATCGTAGCGGTTATGCACGGTAAAACTAGACAATTTAAACGCATATTAAAATCATTATTTTTTGACCGTAACTGTACATTACATGACTGTGTAGACTGCGTCACCGAATTACCTACACCTGTGACGTGTACTGTGGACTGTAATAAACGAATTTGTAATTTGTCGCATAACGATTTTGTAATGAACGAATGCTGACTGCCGTTATCTAAAATAGCACGAATTGTATGAAATTTATTATTGATGTCAGCAATGTCAACTAACGCAGTTGATAATAACACAGGTTCTTGTAACGAATATTCACTGTCAATATTACGAGTTTTAGCGGACGTACTATGCAGTAACGCGGTATTGTATGCGGAGCCGCCTGCCTTCGGCGCTCTCGCCGCGGACTCGGGCTCGGCTAGCGGCTCGACCGGCGTCGCTGCCGCGTGCGACCCACCTACGAGTGATGTCGCTCTGTGATCGTTATCAGTACAATCCGCATGAAGCATTGAATTATGCTTACGGTTACATTGCCTGCATGTACCGAACCAGCAATCGGAAACTGTATGTCCAGTGCGCATGCAATTTTTACAAAGTTTATTTTCGTCTACGAATTTTATCCTATCCTTTATAGAAAGGTTATTAAATTGACTGCATGAATACAGTGGGTGATTTGCCTTACACATAGTGCATATTTGGCTACGATTAGATGCAGAATTATACGAATTATTATTATGTTTTTGCTGCTTAGCTGAATTACGAGTAGATAGGTAACTATGTGAACTTGTTTGAACCGGTGTGTGTTTCTTTACGAAACTGTCTGATGATTGTTTATTATGCGAATTTTGGGTAACCTTAATAGTTTCTAGCATATCGGCCCTATCAGTAAGAAATTTAATTAAATCACTTAAAGTTATTTTATCACTAGTGGGACTTAGCGAGTTATTAAGACTGCCTTTATGTTGTTCCCACTCCCGTTCGGTGGTTGGGTCCAATTTGGAAACTATTAGATATATAATTAAAGTGTCCCAACTTTCCGTGGGCTCACCTAAACCTTGAAGAGCACGAATATTTTTTAATATAGTATCTATCAGCTTACGAATTTGAAATGACGATTCTTTGTTAAGCGATTGAGTTGTAAAAAGCGCCTTGACGTGATTATGAACGAGTAACCTATTATTATTAAACCTATTTTCGAGTAGGCCCCAGGCTATCGCGTAGTTTTCCGCTGTGAACTGCAAGGATTTTATAATCTGACGGGCAGTACCAGATAAAGCAGACCGAAGATAATGAAATTTTTGAATTTCATCGATCGTTTTAGAGTTATGAATTAACGATAAATATGTGTCTCTAAATTCCAGCCACTGTTCGAATGAACCATCAAATGAAGGTAACGAAATTGTAGGTAATTTAATACTAGAATGCTTATTATTACATGTATGTTTTTCTTCATTTGCAACAGACGACTTTAACATACATTTGGCCTTTGATAAATGTTCGTAATATGAATTTTCAAATGTTTCCCTCTCTAATAGTTCTCTTTCTAATTCAGAACCCTGCGACTGTAGTTCAATGTCATCCTGAATAAGAGAAAATTGCTCGAGTAATTTATCTGCTTTATTACAACGATCTTCTAAACCTACCTTTTGAAAATCTGATAAATCAGAGTCCTGTAAGGACTGGATATGTTTTGAAAATAAAGTGAATTTACCTTTAATCACCCCCCGTTTTTTAATCAAATCTTTTAAAGTTTCATCAAACGGCATTTCGAAGAAATATGAAAGACAGGAGAGAATAAAATACAAGTAGGTACTTACAGTTTCGTATTCAAAATGTCGGTTGGAAAGTAGCCACGAACTCACGCGCGACTCTGTAGGTAAAATACTTACTTGCACACGAAGTTTTAAGATTTACCGGGTTATATTACTGAAATTTAGCACACTATACACGATATTAGCGCAAATGAGCACTGGGATAGGCTTTGGATAGGATATTTAAATTTGAATGGCCGACCGACTTTCTTCCGCTGGAACCGACGCGACGATTAACTGACGATTATTTATGTTTCGATCCGGCTCGATGGATCAATGTTTGGTTTGATACGTATATGTGGCCGCCACTCAATCAAATTTACTTAAATTGCAACGTATACGAGTAAAACGATTTAATTAGAATTAATTTTCGGGAGCAAGACGTTCTCACCGGTCGCGTAATTTTGTGTCTTCTCTTCCCCGCGCGCTCCCGCTTCCCCTTCAATTCGAGCCGCGGCGCGCGGTGCCGACTGCAGCGCCATTTCCGTGGCGGTGGCGACAAAACGAATTAATTGGCGTTGACAGACATTTTACTCTGCGTTCTGAGTTAAGTATCACATTTCTCTTGCCATTTTTCTTGCCACGGTAGCAAACTGTTATACTCCAATGCTAACTATCGTCACTTTTTTATGTAAACAGAAAGATATCAATTATCAAATATCTTAAAAAAAACAGCGATCGTTAAGTATAAAAACAAAACTACGCTGAAGGACGTTTAAAGGACCTCTGAGCCGTTACCTAGTAAGTATATACGTGTAGATAAAAATGGGGTCTGCGATTCAATAAACAATAATGCCTTATCGATAAAAGGTGGTGTTTTGATATCGATATCAGATTTCAATTCTAGTGACAAGGGTGCGGAATTTATTTTTAACGTATTTTTAAAGATAACCTAGGTATATTTAATATTGATGGTAAATGTATGTACTTGTAATATGTGACTAATATTAATACTTTTATATTGGATCACGACTGCTAACCACGACTAAAAAAGAAAACATCCATACTATCCACCCAAATATTAAAAATGCAAAAGTATGTTTGTCTGTTACTTTTTACGCTTAAACGGCTGAACCAATTTTGATGAAATTTAATGTGGGTATAGTTAACATCCCGGGAATGAACAAAGTTCTTATCCTTCCGGGATAAAAACTATCCTATGTCATCCCTTAAAAAGGGCAAAAAGGAGGTGGAAAATAAGCTACTTAAATTACTAACACAACGTAGACGAGGTCGCGCACAAAATTTAGTTAAATGTATACAATGAAGACACAATTTCGTTAGACATTTTTCAACTATATTATTATTTTCATTAGTTAAGCGTTCTCTGTACGAGAACGTTGACAACTGACCGGCAAGTCATAGATCTCATTTAAATGTAAGACTAAATATCTAAAAATTTTTTTCATTCATTCATCACTTACTGGTAGGTAATAGATGCATGTCCGAGGAATTTTCTCGACAGCATGTGAAGTCTATCAACTAGCACACAACTAGACTAACGTGATAAACTATAATCTAAGAGAAGTCCTGTACTTAGCTGTGAGACAGTAAATGAGTCGATGTTGAATGAACAACATTAATTTACAAACGTAACAAGACTAAAGTGCAATTTAAACTAAATACCGAAATAAATAGACATGGAAAACTTCTAAATACGGTCCAAGAGTTCGCAATAAAAACTATTGCTTAAGTAGCTCCGCGGTCGCCAATGTAAAGCAATAACGAAACGATTGTCTTCCTTCTCACGACATCGAACTAAACTAATGGGAAGAGAGGCACAGAGGAAACCCCAGTTAGCAATCACCAATTGAAATTGTTGGATATTCTCCAAAATCAACCAAGGAACTTTTGCCGAACACTAATTGGATTTGTAGACCGCAATCCATGGGAGTCACATAAGAAACGTAGCGAAAACTGTTTTGAATATATTAAGATGTTGAAACCAAATTACTTGGTAAAGATTTTTATTAGAGAATCTGTCTGGTTCCCACGTAATGGCAAAAGGCGACGCGGCAGGCCCAGTCGGAGATGGCGAGATGAGCTGGACTCCTTCCAGAAAGACTGGTCCCTGAGAGCTTAAGACAGAGAGGTGTGGAAGAAGAGTGGGGAGGCCTTTGCCCAGCAGTGGGACGTGACAGGCTATTAAAAAAAACTGTGTAACATCAAAAGGTGAAACTCTAACATATACGAATTTAAAATCTAGGAAACTATTTTATTGTTTCTCTTTAAAAAAAAAACAATAATTTTCATATGTATCGATTTTCTTCGCTTATTATGTTACAAAAAGAAATTAGAGGAAAAATTTTAAACTCCCAATAATTGCTGTAACATGTACAATTAAAACGTCCTAACATATTTATGTATATTTGACTTTCAACAATTTTAATTACCTAATTGATTACTTCTAGCTGCAAAAAAATAAAGGCTTGCTATACCATTAAAACCCGTAATTGCCATATAAATCACATACATTACGCGTAATGTAACCTAACTTTCAATACCACTTACCGAAATTCACATTTGAAATCCAGTTGAAATTCTCACGAGAAATGATCCAATAATGATCAAAGGTTCAGTATAAGTAGGCACAATAAGGTTTGATGGACTTACTGGAAGTAAAGCCGTTTCGTACATAACAAGTAACAACCTTGCAAGACTCGATGTGAACGATCAAAGTTCTACCAACACTTGAAGCAATATTGAGTGCCTACTTCACGTTCGGGAAGCATCGAAATACTTTTTCGGGCAATATATCAGTCACGTGACTGAATGCCAAAACACGTGGTTCTGATGTAGGTATTTCTTTCTCGAAGGAAGCAATATAAGTTATATTTATTTTCTTTGCTTTTATTAGAAACATATCTGCTTCTGCTATAAGAGATTAAAGAAGCCTTATCACAGCAGTAGCTACATATATAAAGAGTATTTTTGTACAAAAAATACTAGTAAGTTTCACTTCAATATTAAGACACGTGTTAAAACCAACACGTCATATAAATAATATAGCCCTAAAGATCTTATGTGGACAGATTTATATAGTTATATTTATGGAAAGAAGAAGCGAGTACGGCAATAACTAGAAAATCCCTGTATTTCATAAAAGTATCAGTATTAATACAGCTTCAAACAAAAGTTTACACTGAAATTGTATAAAAGCCTTAAACTTTACCTACCTACGTCAAAATAGTGTCATAGATTTTTGTTCAGGTGCCTTTTCAATTTCAACCCTTCTTGCGGTCACACATAAATTGTAGGTGTCAACTGTACACTGGATTTATGAGACCTTTGCTCCATTAACTTTGTCTAGAATATATTGTTACAGAAGTTATTTAACAAAAATACTTCTTGCTTTTATTTGTTTTGCTCATAAACGCATTCAAAATTATTTTTGTGAAATATACTATAATATTATAAATTTTTCCTTGACCTCCATTGAATGATTGATTGAACCTTTGATTCTATTCACCATATAATCGATTTTTTATTTCACCCTACCAATCATAAAATTATATCAACAGTATATTTGCAGGACATTTTACAGATGATTACTAAATTGTACATCGAAACATTAAATCGAGTCTTACATTAAATTTTTACTGTCATAAAAAATACAATTACAAAAATAAATTCTAATGAGAATATCGGAAACCTATTGAAATCGTTCCACATTTTTTCTGGCTTCATTAAAGGATTCAGTAAATTTCTGAATCCTTGAGCATTCGGAAAACGTTCTCTGTTAAAGTAATAAAATGTGAAGATATTCAGGTTAATCCAGACTACAGTAACGTTTTATTCGAGCCACGACTAATTGTTTTAGCGTCTCAGTATTCAGAAGCAGGTAGATTAAATGACGTGATAAAGCTTAAGAATGAAAGATAGGAACGACGGTTAACGAACTGACGTGAATTTGGATTTGTAAACTGATTTGAGGTTGGAATAATCAAATTGAAAATCGAAATTACACTGAAACTTGTGTGTTTATATAACCTTAATTATAACAGTCGAGAATCAAGTAGTCTGTGTTAAATGTGAGTTGTGTCCGGGCGCGATGGTATTGAAAAACGATGTCATTTTAGGTATGCATATAGAGTCCATTCAGAGCGATTAATAAATGAAATCGGCAATATTTATAAACAGGAGAGCCAGTTGCAATATTTATAAACATGAAAACTTAATATCAAACAAACCTCCCAATCAATTTTTGTTGCTACAAAGGACAGTTGTACGATGCAAAAGAATCAACAAGCTGCAAATTATTTTCTTTCCGCTTCCAAATGCTCATCACAATACGATAAATCATAGAAGTTTCATGCCAGTCCGTTCGGCAACCACAAATGGACTGGGGATTATTACCGCCATGCAGCTGTTGGCATGTGTTCAAAATCGCCAGATGTTACGGTTCACGCTCGACTCACTGCCAGTAGGACAATATGCTGCGTCATATTTACGAGGCTTTAGTGCGAAAAAAAAAACTTTCGAGAGATCATTATACTGATTAATTTATATAAGACAATTCATGTCATTGGATTCAAATTCAATTCACGTTCAAATTTTATTTGTGATACCTACCTTATTTATGATTTAACACCATTCATTGGTTATATTTGATTTGCATATAAATGTTTTATGAAATAATAATCGGTGGATTTTCTTAAAGAGATAGCTCACAGTCAGATTTATTGTTTAAATTGAGCTGTCCGACTCGGAAAGTACCTTACAGAAAACCGCTGTGAAACAACAATTGTTGTGTTTATGCGAGTGAGTAAGAAGAGTCACCATAATAAGGAGTTACCGCAGCCTAAGTTTGCGTGTCTTGCGCGTCGCCAAAAACTATCAATAAGTCTTAGGTTTTTAAAATAGGGGATTTGCTACACTGAGAGCAAACGGAATTATCATAGTAACAGATTTTTTTTTATGGTGATAAGCGGGCAAACGAGCAGGCGGTTCACCTAATGGTAAGTGATGACCGCCGCCCATGGCCATTTGCAACACCAGAGGCTTGCAAATGCGTTGCAAAACCTCTTAGAAACCGTTCAGGTTTCTTAAAAAAGGGAGTTACTGAACTGACAGCAAACGGAATTCCCATGCTGTCAGAATAGTCTCTACCCCAATGAGCTCCGGTAATCTTACTCACTCGCAGAAAGATAACTATTGTTGATTCACTGCGGTCTTCTGTAAGGCGGAGGTACTTCCCCAGTCGGGCCGCTCAATTTGAGCGAGAGATCTCGCTACCTCCTACAATTCTGACACTATGATAATTCCGTTAATTTACTACGGTAACTGCTTACCATTGGTTGGGCTATAAACTTATTTGCCACACTACTGGCATAAAAAAATCAACTTCAAATAATGTTCTTCTCATTTCTTACGCCCGGCTCTATTAGACCGCGTGCTTTTATTCTCTGGCACAATTCGTATGCCTGCATTCGGATGCTGTAATACAACATCACGGAACAACTTAATCATTGCAGTACAACCAGAGATTATTACTAACGCGGCAGGATGCAGATGTTGGCAGTTGTTCAAACGTACCAGATGTCACGCTTTGCGCCTCAAGCTTGTTCCGTAGTGAGACTGTTAAGAGCATATTTAATGTACTTTGCTTTCTTTGCCGTTTTTCTCTCGCTTTTCTTGATTTATATGCTTGTATACGTTTTTTTTCAACCGTTAGACGTCCATTGCTGGACATAGGTCTGTTGTATACGTCATGCTTACTCATACTAGGAATATATATTTTGGTTTCGTTTGTATTACTTAATTTGGAGTAGGTAAGTATTATATTTGAATGACACATAGAAATTTGTGGAAATAAAATATTTTGAAATATTTTATGTGTATATTGTACTATGTAGATATATTTAGTTTTTAATAATTATTATATACCTACTCGAATAGGAGGTCATCTCCCCAAAACTTATATATGAAAATGTTCCTATTTGAAAGTTTCTACAAATAATCAAGATCCTGTATTTTTTGCAGTCAAATCACACGAATATAAACCAAATGAAAATAGATGGTTCAGTATAATATCTACATATATTGGGATTGAATAATAGCAAAACTTATACAGCGATAAAATCTGTAAAGAGTAATTTGATTACAATAAATTTATATTTGATTTTCTAGAGCGCAAGAAACTCGTAATAAGTACAAATTAATATAATTTATACTCAACATCTGCAGCTAAACAAAATTTGTCTTTTAATTTCTAAAACATTCAACTTATTTTAACATTTTTTTTTAAGTTTACTTGCCGCATAGACAAAACAATATTGATTTACCTAGTACCAGCAATGGCGCGAATAAACAATTTGAATAAATTACAGCCAGCACTTATAAAGGGCGTTATCTCAACCTCTACATCGTTATTCAGGGGTAGTCGAGTTTATTCAATTTCCATCATTTTTAAACGAATAAGATTAACATTGAGAAATGGTACCTCAATAATAGAAAAGTTCTATGTTATATTTATTTAGTTGAAGTTGTTTAAACTAGCTTTGGACAAACAGAATGTAATTTTACACAAATAGAACGTGTATTTAAAGAAAATGTTATATTATTTATTGAAGTAGAAGCCCTTACACGTAGTATGTACCTATCAAGCGTTGTTATACAATTAAATAATTAAATTTGGTTGTAATCATATGTAAATTTTGAAACAATAGCAATCAATATTTACTTGCCTAGCTCTCAATATAATAAATCTAAAGAATCCTTAACCTTATGGAACAGGTATTCCTATGTATATATTTGATCAAACTATAGAATATATCGGTATTGACGGTTCCTATTGAAACATTCCGTGATGTTGCCAGAACGTTTTCGTCTAAACTTGGCAACTCTACACATTGCAGTGGGGAGTTTAATGACCGAAAAAATGCTCTTTTGGTTTAAGTGGATGAAACGGCGCAGTCTGAGAATGTTAATTACTGACAAATGAGTTTTACAGGATATCAACTTGTAGATATGAATTGAAAAGATCGCAAAATAATACATTATTATACGTACATTGAAATATTAATAAAACCATCATTTGAATGTTCCATTTTACTGACAAAAAAGACATTAGACAACCTTTTACGAAACAATGATATTGGTTTCTTCATGATGCTATATTTTACCGCTTGAGTGTATGATAAATACGCACAAAACTTCAAAATATGATAAGATATTACCCTAAGAATTGAACCTGAGACCATAGATTTCCAAGTACACTGGGAAGCAGGCACTAGATTATCACACCAGTCTCTCAATCATTTCATATATAAGTGGTGATCTAAATACAACATTCAACAAAATCTGCAAAACTTTTTCTAATAGGACTATTTTCGAATAAATTCAACAGATCTTTTGTAAGTACGCACTTTGAGCGTACTAGAAAAGTAACAAATGAAAAAGCACGCTACTATAGTGAGGTACCTAAACGTGAAAGCATTATTTGTCTTTCTGTAAGCCGTTGAAAAATAGACGGCGGAATTACAACGTCCACGGTCGTAAAAAAACTCGCATTTCCCCGCACTAAGCCTGTTCAAATAGCACAAAAGTTTTGAAACGTGGAAACAAGTGGAAAAAAAACCGCTTGTAAGGTAAGTATGTATAAGCGGGGATTGTCAACAAAACGATTTTGAGCGTGAGTGTACGTCCAACGCCAGCATATCGCCGACTCATGCCCATTTCATTCAGTCGTTTTTCACGCCCAGTTTTGCAGGTTAGGGAATAAAATATTTTTCACTATCACACTGATGGAATCACGTAACACAGGATTGGCTTCTAATAAAATTCGTTTTTGAATCGAGCGTCACTGTTCGGTTAAATTTATGGATTTCAATTGAAAAAGCAAACTGAGCTACGAAGAGAGATGTGTACTCTTTTTATCGATGCATTTTTTATATTTTTCTTATTTCTATCAACGTGTTATTTCTATTAATTTTTAATGCACAGTTATTTGGATTGTTTAATTTTTTAAATAAATTTTTATATATAAATACCTAATATATATTAAATCGTGTAAATAAATTTTCTTAAATAGAAATCTATTTTAATTAAATATTTAATTTAAATTCTCCATTCAACATTCCTTTCGACCTCATAACATAACACCCCATCTCATCCCCATCGGCACGTATTCACATTTTACCTACATTAAAAACATCCCTTCTAATAAAAACGAGTTCGGAAATCGGCTTTGACACGGTGACCCGCGCTGTCAAACCCCTTCGTCCGCTGAGGCCTTTGGGCGACGTGTTTTTTTATATATGTAACAAATGGAGCCACATATCCGATATGTCAACAATATGTCTTAATACGACAACGGGCAGAGAAATTATTTGAAATTTGCATTGTATATTAATATGAAATTGCCTAAGAAGAAAGCGAACATTGAATTTCAATGTAATAGTAGTAATAAACTAGTATTTAATATTCTTAAATGTTTTATCGTAATACAAATATCCGATCCTATTTTAGACATACGTTTGAGTTCAGAATTAGGTGTGAAATTCAGTTAACCTTGTAAATATATCGATTTATTTTACAGAGAAGACATTATTTGTGTAGAACATTTGGGTTACTTCATCAATAATAAATTTTAGAGGCTTAACTATGATCAATAAGTCACTGTAGGTGAAAATTTCGTATAAGCAAAGTGACATAGAGAATAAAATATAAAGTAAGCCTTAGCGTTAAAAAAAATAATGAATTTTCTTTAACTCTAAAGAGAATTTTATCTTTAAGTTTAACTATAAGTAGAAGAACATTTTTTTTATTATCTGATTTGATTAGGTAATGAAGTGAAAGATTTAAGTACTATTTAACATTTATATAGTTAAACTAATTTTTGAAACTTGTTTTAATTCGTGATATTGGAAATTTGAATGTCAATTAGGAGAAAATTATCTGGTCGTCACCACGCAGCACCATCTAGTTCCAAGCTAAGCAACGATGCTGATGTTACGAATATAATATTTACAAGTGGATATCTCATATAATAGTTTGATTTTTACGCAAGTAAAACTACAATATATAATGCAAAATAATCTTTGTGCAAAGGAAATAAGTAAAAACAGAACGTTCTATTCCTTCTCCCTATGACGTCATTGAGTTCAGTCTAATTTCAGAGTAATATATTACTTTGTTCCCAACGTGATTAAGTTTCAGACACTCAGACTTTCCCATTTGCTGTACTGCCAAGAATTAGGACGAGTTCAAATTAGTTTAGCAAAACAAATACTAACTCATGCTGAAATTAAATCTGTGTTGAAGCTATAACTCTTTTAAATGTAGCAAACTTGACTCTTCGCAGGTGTATGCCTATTTATCACATGCTCAAACGGTGAAGGAATACATCGGCAGGAAACCTGTACGCCTGAGAGATCCTCCTGATAACATTAGAAGTCTGCGAACCGTCACTTAATGATGAAACAAGAAACAGGGATAAGAAATAATAATTGTAAAATAAAATCTGTACAATTTATATGAATTTCCTATTCCCATTAACTGGGCATGTCTAAACTCCGAGCTGCTACTGATATATTCTTAAAAAAAACCAATAACACTTAGCTTGACTTGGGAATCGAACCCAAGACCTCTTCGGCAGTCGCACTGTACGACCACGAGACCTACGAGGCAGTTTATTCAAGCTGTTTATACATTTATACTACAGAGATGTATGTAAAAGACAAAAATCTTATTACTGTAAGATTATATAGAAGAGATTTCATATAGCTATTACTTCAGTAATTGAGCAAAGCGATGTTATCAATATACGGGACGACAGACCGCATCCGCTTGATATAATCAGTACTACTCGTGAAGGAGATGAGACAGAACGGGGTGGCCTACTCTTAATTGTGGATAACGCAATCTTATATATCAATGTTGAATGTTCACATTTTATTTGTGTTGCCACAAGATTAGTAAGTGTTGAAGAACGTAGCTGAAATCGCTGTTCCGCGTCCTAACTATCTTAACTTATATCATAAACATTCATAGTAATATTATAAATGTGAAAGTATATAGGTATATCTGTTTGTTTCCTCTTTAGATGGTATGAGTTTGGTGATAGTTTGATCCCTGAGGAAGGACATTTATTACAGTTTTTATCCCAGAAAGTATACCTTTAAGAGGATGAAAGGTGCTAAAGGTGGATAGAAATTTGTATGGGAATTAGTCAATTTCTTAAAAAGGTAAAAAACTTTAATAATTTACCTAAAATTCAAGAAATTAATAAGCAAACCTACGATCAGTTTCTACGCAGCCAAAGCCGCGGATAAAAACTAGGGTACCTAAATACAATTACTCAGTACTGGCAAAGCCAAGAAGAAAATTATTGAACGTATCCTTGAAACCACAAGAGAATTTCCATTAGATATAATATTATACTTCATTTGAATTCTAGATTTTTCATATTGCTCTAGGAATACAATAAAATACGAATGCTAGTTGTCTAGACTAGTCGTGCAACTTGTAATAATAAGCACGAATGGATGGCTATGTGTATTGCAGACGATATAAATGCCGGTATTTTTTCTTGCCATTGATATAAAAATATTTCCAAATTATACAGTAGAACTAAAAGTGTCTTACACGATAATTTTTATATCATATTTATATATAAAATATAAAAATATAATCTTTATCTATAAATTTTATTATTATTATTATTTTATTCTGCTGTTGTAGCCTAGTGGTGTGACCAGTGGACTGACATGTCAAAGGTCTCGAGTTCAAATCCGGGCTTTTCGGAAGTTATGTGCATATTTATCTCATGCTCAAACAATGAAGGAAAACATCGTAAGGAAACCTGCATGCTTGAGAGATTTCTCGATGGCATGTGAAGTCTGCCAACCCGCAGTAGACTAGCTAATGTCTCTCAAATAAGAGGAGACCCATGCCCAGCAGTGGGACATTAATGGGTTGATGATGATGATTTATTTATTAGTATATTCCACCACGGTAGTCTAATGCAGGTTGGTAGCCTTCACCCACCATTGAGATAATATCTTAGACATCCAAGAGAGTCTTGGGTTTAGACTGGTCACTCACTTATGCTATCACAACTTTGAAATCAGTAAGAAACATTAAGGAAATCCTTAAAACTATTGAACCTATTTGTTATTATTATTATATTTATTATAATAAGGTTCAATATCGAAATAATGAATAACTAGAAAATCAGAATCGATGGCATAACTATTATAATTTGATAGGTCGACACTATAATTTATCTGTATCTGGCTGCCAATACTTGCACACAGTAATTTTACTGTCAATGCATGTAATGATTGATTTGGCTTCATAGAAAGTTACTAAAGGTGAGAATACAATTTTATGGTTTAAATGCTGACAAAGTTTCAGTTGAAAATATAGCATCAGTATGAAACATAAAGACATAAAATAAAATGTAGAATATACATAATGAAATAAAACAATATTCAACGGATAAATATAATACAGTAGTTCCTACAAAGTTCTTCATAGCTTAGCTTGCAATTTTTGAGAAAATAAAGTTTAAGAATGAATAAAAACTTCAAGAATGAAAATCGCTTTCAACATTAAAAAATATCGTCTTTAGCAAAATGCCGAGACATTTTCAACTAAAGTGGGTCAAAAAACCATTGACAAAGATTATATCGGAGATTGGTAAAACCAAACAAAAGACTTTTAACGCGAGGCCTGAACGACGAATAAAATACTAAAGTAAATGAATCGTAAAGAGAAGAACTTTGAAAAAAATGAGGTCAACAACCACTGGTTACACAATACAATAAGTGAAAATTTCTAGCCACCATTGAGGTGAACGAATTAAAATTCGTCTGCAAAATTATTTTTGAAATGTCTTTGAGATATTATATTGCCTTTTCCTCATTGTACTTTTCTATCCTATCATTTTACTTGTTATTTACAGATATCAAATTGAAAATTACATTTTGTTTTTAAATTGATAATGTTACATCAACAATACTTTCGACTTTTATTATAACGTTTTAATTATTTTGTATTTCGATTCAATTTCCTAACTGAACAGCTTTTGTTTCTGAAATTATCTGAATTATTTTAAATTAGATTTTGCCCGCGTCTTAATCTGCGTAGAAATGTCCAACCCCTTTTCGATTTCTTAAAGGAGGATTTATGAGATAAAAATTATCCTTTACCCTATCAAATTTTATCTGAATCGTCCCATGTTTAAGAGCGAAGAGGTACCACAGACGGACATACTATCGAAATTATAATATTGCTTGTTAGAATAATCAACATCAAATAAAAACTACTGTGTCAAAATATTCTACCCGTATAATTAAGGTTACAGGTACCGTCAATTTCGACTTAACATCGACAGCTATTATTATAAAACCATTAATTAATTCATGACATGGGCGCAGCCCGCCGCGGTCTTACAAAGCAATTTGCTCTTAATGAATAATGTCAAAAGATTTATTATCCGTTGGTGTCTAGTGCGATGTGCTCCTTTGGTCCCAAACACACACCCTTTGACTATCCCGTTTCTATCTTGTTGGCAATGGGTACCATAAATTAAATTGCACTGTGTAAGTAAATTGATACCATTTGTAATTGTCTTTTAGATTGATTTTAGTAAGCATTGGTTACTGTTTACCTTTCTTTATCGATATTTTTTTCACTTCAAGTGTTTCAATTTCGTAGCGTATCTGAGCGTGTGTACATATAACATTACACTTTTGCATAACGAGATATCTCTCTAGAGACTACTTTAAGGAGATAACGCTGCTAAAGCATGTATTATTTTTACTAAATTGAGTTAAATCTTGCAAAATTCTATTATTGTAAAAAATCTGAGTCTGAGTTCAACTTTTTTCCAGTCGTTTACTTCAATTGTCAAACATATTCAAGATTTTATATGACTATGAGTTTCAAAACTCGAGCTACTCCTGAATCTTTGCAAATATCCGTCTCTCAAGTACAGGTAATAAAACTTTCCCGTTTGAACAACTCGTAACATGCAATTTCCTCTGAGCATTGCTGTAATTCAGTAGTATATTAACAAAGTTTACTTGTCGGAGTATCGTAGGGACACTTTCTGTACAGTGAATTATTTCTGACGGCTAAGGAGTAAGTTTTTATCGCGTATTGTGGTCAATTTATATAACGTGCAGGAACGATCACGCGAGCCTTTACAAGTTATAAATTTATGGGGAATGGATTTCTCGTGCGGTGTGAAAGCTCATTGAGAACAGGTCCTGTACGCACGCGAGGAAAAATGTCGAGTTTTCTTTTTTCAATGTCTTCGCGACGTATCTAGGTCATCGTTTCCTGACATTTTCTTACTTATTCCAATGCATTTTTGCGACAAGAAATGTGAGTTATATGCTTGTAATGAAACGTGTTGAATAGCAAGCGCCGTTTAGTGTGGTTACTTAAAAATTGGAACACTCTCACCTTTTTTAACGCGCTCTCTAATGACCACAGAAAATACTTTTTGCACAAACGTTACTGTCGACTCGCTCATTATGCTGCAATTAAAAATATTACTTCCAATCAACGATAATTACTCAAAAACATGATTTTTTCATGTAAAAATATGTGTTAAATTGCTCAAATATCAATACAATAAAGGGGTGAAACCGAAATTAATAATAAATTATTTCTCATACATTTAAGGTAATTTATCAGAATGACGATTAATAATTTAACCGGGTCACATTTTCAAGTAGGTCAGGTCAACATTACACGGCGCCTGTATCAAATTCTATAGCAAACAAAATCAACGTTCATCACACTTCACGTGTTTATTGAAACACGACATTGCAAATAAAGTTGAATTTCGATATTTTTTACATAAATTGACTGTCAATAAATATAACACTTTAGTTAAGTAAAATTAATGTTTGATGATCTTTTATAAACAGAGAGGGAAATTGAAAAATGAGCCGTATTATAAGGTTAAAACCAAGCAGAGTATAGACACTAGCGATTGCTCCACTAACATAAAATAGGCTCATAAATTAACGAAGACGAAGAAAAAGAATCTTTTCTACAACATAGTCAATAAGTTTGTATAATATATATAATAATTTTCCAGTATTTTTTTTTCTAAATATCAATTGATGGTACGGTACAGTCAAACCAATAAGGATCCTAAAATTACATTACCGTTATTAGAAGAATTTAATTTAAATTTTCCTGTCACAATAAACCGACGTTAGCGTTATTCATTCGTCGGATTTCTCGTTAGCAGACGCTGAATGCCGAAGAAAGGTTTTCTAGCGGTATCCGCGAGAGGCTTTGTTCAGTAACCGGTTGAATCCGGTTCGGGCCGCTAATGAGGTACAGTCACGAACTATTCACAATCGCAATCTCGTAGTAAAACTGACCTCGATTGAAAATTATTTTGTGTTGAAGTATACATCCTTTTGTTTACATTAGAATGATTTATTATAACAAATACAAGTATTTGCTGATAATATGTACATTCACTTTTGAAAAATGTTAAATTAAGGGATTTTTTTGTTTAAAATCATTTTTCCGACTGCAATAAAATTACAGAAATAAAACCTACGCTGAGAGATTTAATACATTTTATTGCAGCATTTCAAAATAGAATACATATAACAAAGCGTTGAACAAAACTTTTAATACATGCATTTTACTAAATTTAATTTAAGTTACGTGATCGCTCAGATTAAAACCTTAGACAAATATGTAGAAACTACGTTTAAGGAACACACACTGTCACGTAAGACTCACGTGAGAGGTCGGAGACGAAAGTTTATAACTTGGATGGAATGATTTATATTCAAGTAGAAGTATGGCTGCTGAGCTTTAGGATACTGGGTTCACTTTCTAGGCTAGGTGTTATTAGATTTTTATACTACGACCTTAGTAGAAGAAGCCAGAAATTATGCTTGAATCTTGTGTTTTACTAAACTCGTAAAATACCTTAAAGTATTATTAAGATTCCTTCCAAAAAGGTTTCAATAGCAACCATGAGATTAGACCTTAAGATCCGCAGACCTGAGGGTGTACAAACTATAACAATCTGTGCGGTAATCAATCTCTTTATATCTTTACAAAAAATATTACCTTTTTGTAAGCTTGTATGAAAATAACCTTGATACAGTTCCAAACAAGAGTGACGCACGCACATATACAATTTTTTTAAGAATTATGTAACTCAAAGTTCAATCACCCCTAAACTAGACAAAATGTGGTCTATAGAGTAGGGTGATAGGATAGGCCTACAAAAAGTTCATGACATAAGCAAATTGAAAACCGCTGACATCATACCTTAGTCATGTTACACCTCATTATACAATATTGACAAAATAGGTCTAAACTGAATCTAATTAGACTTTAAAACTCTTTGCCCTGTCTTTAAAATACAAATAAAAATTATAGCAAGAAAATACGATAGTCAAGCTTAGCAAGTCAAATAAGGGTGTATTCATCTGGATTGAAGTGGAGAAAACCAGAGTAGAGCGGAGAAGTATAAATATTTGTCTGCTTTTCTTAACTCCAAAGAGATAGTTTTAGCAGCTGTATAGGTACCCATGGATTGATAACTTAGTTCAGCAATCAATGGAGTTTTATATTAAAGATATTCGCACAGTTCTAATAATGAAGTTATTTATACATATTTATAACTAGATTTTGCCCTCGTCTTCGTCAGACGTCAAACTTTATCCTTTCTTAAGACTCAAACTACCTCCATTCAATTTATCTAAATCTGTTCAGTAGTTTTAGTGTGAATACGTAACAGACAGAAATATTTTCGGATTTGTAATATTAATATGGATAGTATGAATGTTGATTGAATTCGTATAATATAAATATATTTAATATGCGATACACAAAGGATGTGCCCTGCCCATCCCGCCGATGGGGCTTGAAATTCCTAGAGTGGCGACCACGTACTGGAAGACGCAGCGTGGGCAGACTCCCGGCAATGTGGACTGACGATCTGGTAAAGGTCCCTGGAATCCACTGGATGCGGGTAGCGCTTGACCGGCCGTCGTGGCGATCCTTGGGGGAGACCTATGTCCAGCACTGGACGTCTAACGATTGATGTGATGATGATAATGACACAAGCAATTGGGCATTTAACTTAAACTATATAATTGAACTCTCTTAAACAAGGTATATCTCTCGCAATTTTGTAGGCTCTCGGATAATAACGCTAAAGAAGATGATAAGAAAATTCAATTCCATATTTCGTTCTTAAGTACACGCTTAAGATATTATTATTTAATATTATTACGTAAATGTAAAACGCTCTACGAGTTATCATTAAGTTAATACGAATATATACAGTTTGTTGGAAATTAAACGCTAAATGAAGAGATTAAAGACTCTTTTGAGTAAACGCGTTGAAACAGAAAATACTCGTGTAATGCAAATTGAGGAATAACGTAGGTACTGTTACTAATAATGGTTTCGTTTGCTGGCAAAAGCTTATTTCCTAATTTTATGCTGAACTGAAAATTACTCATGAATATAAATAAGACTGTAATAAATATATTCTCTTTAATAGTTATCATTTACATGGCATTTCTTTATATAGGTATATTTTAAGTCGCTTTTACAAAATATTATTTACTAAGATTTTGTAGATATATATGAATTACCTAAAAAACACCATAATATTATGTGTATTGTGTATTTATTGTTCATTACAAAATACTTTTTACTATTAAGATTTGTATTGTATATAAAGATAGTCCCCAAAATATAAAGCCGAGTTAAGATTTTGTACTCTATCTGAGAAAAAAAATAACCTAAACAAATCGTCAAAAAAATTACGAATGACTGGCAACTTTCGTCATTTCCCCTATACAAGGTCACGTCATTCATGGCATGCATAGAGATATTCTGACAGCTGTCCAGAGCTATATCCATCTAATTGTTTGCAGACGAATCGGTCAAGCCACATTAATTATACGGAGCCTTGATCATCAATCAACACCCCTACTCCCCCTTCTCCAACAAAAATAATACCCATTAGTGTCAATTTGGTCTTATGATCGCAGAGAAACAACGACCTACTTTCAAACATGGTAAAGTTTAAAATTTCTTTTTGTTTCAGGATGTCTGCTCACTGGTGTGGGAGCGGAGTTTCACGGAGTTTTGGAAATATTAAGCAACATTATATTGCATAGCAAGTGCTGTGGTAGCCTAGTGGTGTGACCAGTGGACTTAGATGTCAAAGGTCTCGAGTTCGGACCCAAGGCGCACCACTGACTTTTCGGAAGTTATGTGCATATTTATCACAAGCTTAAACGGTGAAGGAAAACATCGTGAGAAAACCTGCATGCTTGAGTGATTCGTCTCGATGGCATGTGAAGTCCGCTAACCCGCAGTAGGCTAGCGCGGTGGAGTATAGCCTAATCCCTCTCAAATGAGAGGAGGCCCGTGCCCAGCAGTGGGACGTTAATGGGTTGATGATAATACTGCATAGCGAAGCGAAGAGGATATTTTTATATAATTTTTAATAAATTATACGTACTACGTAGGCTACCGTAACCGTTTATTATTGGGTGGGTCATGAGTCTTGTTAGCCACTCTTGTCATATAAAAAATATAAGCACTATATTTTGTTTATCCCATATAAGCAGTCGAAAGATCAATAAAAATACAGTTATACCCAAAAACATACAAAAAGCCTGTCAGAATAATTTTGCTTGATTAACTAAAATGTTGAGTTATTATAACCCTCACTCACCTACAAATTGCAGGTTGTTATTAAAAACATAATTAAACTTGATAGGTATATAAAAAGTCTTAATTAGGAAAGTTTTTACACACGTTATTAATCCGTCAAGGTAATAATTATATACCTCGGGGCAGGTTGGCCCTTAGTACCTCGGTACCTAGATTACCAACAGAAACTGCAATTAGCAACCTACTTACCTACCTATTGCCGTTCTAAATTGAATACCTACTATTATTATGTGATATTTTCTGCAGTTTTTTTGCTATTCCTGACATACGTATCTTAACTACATCTAAATATTCATCATAATTACATCGATTACTCAAAGTAATCGATGTAATTATGAATCATCAATAAATAATTGATTGGCTTAGGAGCTGCTAGAGGACAAGCAAATAAACGAACATTATTTTTTATTAACCTTACCGTTTGATGTGCACAGAACAATAAATCATTACAAATATTAAAAGAAAAACTTACAATCAAAGCTACTGTATATTTGTACCGTAAATTATTATTACAAAAGATGGGATTATTTATTAACTGGTCGTAATTGACCCTCTATTTTAAAATATACTTCAATAGAAATTATTTTCTTAAAAATCAGTGATACTTTTATCCCCGTATCATGAAGGCTCGTGATGAATAATAAGGCTTAAAAAGAGATAGCCTACAAAAAGTCTAGCAAAGAAACCTTCTTGGACAATGATTTTGGGTCCCTCTTTTAGTAATGTTATTCTACATTGTCAGTTATCACATATACTTTTATCTTCGTGACAAAAAATGCTGAATCTAGAGATCTTTGAAAGAATGTCACTGAATATTTTCTTTATTTACTTTTGGTTGGCTCACAGTTGTAGCTTTTTAACATTGATTTATGTTCCTGTGGTTTATACACTTGTATTTTTAGACCAACAGAAAGAACCTTTTACCAAACAACTTCTAATTTTTTTTAACGTTGAATTTTACTGTAGACCCATTATCAATGGACTGAATAATATATAAGAAGGGAATGAAAACCATAAAGCGCTAAATGATAATGTCTAAACATTTAATACAAGTCTTTGGCAAAAAAAAATGTACACTCATTTAAAATAGCGAAGAATTACCAAGTTTAGAGGATTATTTTGAAGGCTAGGAGACATATTAAATGGATTGACGGTAAAAATTAAGGAACTCGATTGCCGAAGTACCTATAACCAGGTAATACTTATCTACCTACTTAGTATCAATATAACACTAGACATAAGCTAATTGACTAAGACAAAGCCGCCGTAATTCAATCAGCTCCAACAATGCAAATATTATTGCATGATATTATGACCTTTATTATAATGTATATCTAGACGTTTGTCTTGTACATACTAACGTACGGTATGTATATAGATATGAGCGATGAGCCCACATATAAAACTTCTTTGAATTTTTTTTTTTGATTTGGTATTAGAATTTCAATTTGATTTACCCGTCAAAAAGGTATCGTTATATTTTTTGTTTGATAAAGAATACTATAAGTAAAAACCTAATGTGGAAAAATAAATTTAATACTTACAAGTTTAGACAAAAGAAAGAAAGAAAAGAATCGTTTTAAGTTTTCCAGTTTGCGAAATTGAGGCATACATTATATGTACATATAAGATACTACCTAAAATTCTTTGTATCACAATATCAACTAGCCTTAGGTGTTTAAAAAGTAAATTAATAAAGTTGTGAATGCACTATCACTCAATTAATTAGACCCTGCCACGGACATGATAAGAAAGTAGAAGAATATCAGCCATTAATATACACCTCAGGGAAGTTGTTCACTCCTCTGCTAATACTTCTTGAGGAACTTATGACGTCATCATTACCCATATATTGAGGAAAATTACGTGTTACGACGAAACAGTTATTAATTTTGTTAAGTGTATGAGTATTCTCTGTAGCTAAGGGCTCTTGGATTTTGTATTTAGTGTACATATGTCAAGGTAATTATATATACACTATTTTTACTACGCACCATGCGAAAAATATTAGTAATTGATTAAATGTTGCTATTTATTAACCGATTTTGTAAAATAGTCTATATCAAAATAGTATCTCTAGGTATTTATTTTAATTATATTTTTTAATTTTGGTTATATCCCCTCAAGAATTGATCAAAAACGTCAATGACTGGATTTCGCAGCTTTGAATAAGTTTAAACTGCTCTCAAAAAGAGTTATTTCATCATTGCCTATACAATCACAAACAATACCCTCAATATTTTATATTTCTGGTTTTAAATACCTCAATTTGAAATATTGACACTATCATATTAAAAAAAAGTATTTTCAAAATATTCAACTAGTTTAAGACCTGAACAGAAACCTTTATCATGAGCTGATAAAGAGGTCAGGTCGCAAATCGAACATTATTTATTCGACAAAAGGTTGCCGAAACCCTCCTTAACGTATAACTAGGGGTAAAATAATCACTGAACTGTAAGTTAATAGTCCTGCTCAACTCTTAAATGATTTTGAGCAATTGTTCATGTGTTTAAAGCCTTTGACAAAGAATATAGGGTGTTCAGTAAAACTATATATAATATTAACTACATACATAACTGTTTATTGAAGACTGAATACCTTTATATTTAAAATAGTGTCAATGGAGTTTCTTCCGAGATTCAATCTTAATGTAAATGCTTGAAATAGTTTATGAAAAGTTTCAACGGATTTTAATTTAACTGAATAATTTTCTGCATGACATGTTTCGATGGAATGCATCGAGAGCTCATCATGAGTAACAAATTGTAAATCAACCGCAGGAAACGGGATAATGTGTGATATTCGATGGTTTATTAAATTGACACTGTTTGTGCTCAATGCGAATATTACTGTTCAACTGTATAATAATAGCTATAAGTGTATTGCACTTTAGAAATTACCTACTTTCCTTTGACACAGAAGTTGATATTCAACTTCATCCATAAGAAAATCAATTCCATAAATAAAGCGACGAATCATTTGCAAGTATTTTAATGTTAAATGTAATTAAATTATATGGGTTCGTGGCAGAGATAATTCCCTGTGGAAAAACGGTAGATAATGATAGTAATATTGTTTTATAGAGTTGAATCTGTATAAGAAAATATTAGAGAATATATTCTGTACGTATCATAATAAATTTGTTACAGGCCGTATGTTTGTACATTATGGATATTGAAGAAATTACTAGTTATTACGTAGGTCTTTGTTAGAGCAAAGGAAGCCATTACATTTTTTTAGTTCTTTTTTTTGTGTGATGAGTTTGCACACTTTTATACGAGTCATGGATGTATCTATGTATAATATGTAAGTATATCAACCATCTAGTGTCTGTAACACAAGCCTCGTTGCTCAACTCGGAACTAAATAACGCTGTGCCATAATGTCCAGTTTTTTTTTACTAATGGTTTATTTTTCAACAACAAAACGTACTAATACGGGCGTTTTAACCTTTCCACAATTGAGTTACAAACGGAGAGGTGAGCTATTTCAGCCAACAGAGACGAATTCTATTGATTATTTATTTTTGTAACACGCTTACTGGCCGTTGTTTTGTCACGGTGTATTTGAAGTATCTTCTTCAACTGACTTCGTATTGTAAGACTTTTAAATCAATTAGATTTTTTTTCCATTACCATAATCTTTTAATTTTCAAAATAGATTTTTGAAGACACGTTTAGAAATCATTTTTTATAACTATAGATGGTGTTATTAAGGTTTATTTTTGGACATAATTCCGTTAATATAATAATTTTATCATCAAATATTTTGGTTAAGTGATCATAATTAAGAATATATGTATAAATAAATACAGGATCTAAGGATCTAAGCTAAGCAACGAGGTTTGTGTTGACGACGTTTGACTCCCGTAGATGTATATTTTGTTGTTTATATTCTCATTTATATACTTCATATTTCGCATTCATATTCGTGACACAGTTTCTGAGAATCAAACCCAATAACCTTACCGCAGAAGGCAATTTTTCAACATTTTTGATCTAATAGTAAATATTTTATTCCGCAATCTTTTAGTGCTAATACAAAACCGTAAATACTAGAAGTTTGTGGCCTTCGCCTATATTTCTAGCCTATTTTTAGGTAAAATCATAAAACTGGCTTTAACCGTGCAACTGGTATACTTGGACATAACATACAATCACGCATATATCCATAATGGGCTAGGCAGAGTCCTAAAGTATTTACACCAGTACCTACGTCCAGTTCCTAGGCCCTATGCTATGTATGTATGATAATTTCATGAAAAATACTTAAAAACTCAATACAATATTTCACTCGAGCCAGGATCGAAATAGTATACGCATGTGACCATGAAACCAAAGAGAAGATTCTTAATTTCGTGGTTTAAATTGTATGACTCTGCGGCTAAGTTCGCTTAGAGTGAGGGGTGGGGAGGATTGTCAGCCCAGCTTAGCTACGCTTAGCTTGCACACTGCTGATTGCGCTAACATTATTTCTATCCAATTTGAAAAGTAATGAAGTAAGCCAGTCTTCACAGATTATTTTTGAAAGCAGTAACATAACTAACACTAAAAAAATATATCTATAGAGTTTCTTGCCGCCTCCATAAGACTTACCTCTTTTCGTACAACTAGTTTTGAAAATTCAAAAGTACCAGTAATATTGGTCTAATTGCAATAAAAAAATTACTTTGACCTAATGACATAATATGAAAAATTATATATCATTAAAAGACAATTCTATTTGAACCTTATTTCATTAATATCGGCCTTCCAGGATAACCTTTGATCTTTTGTATTATATTTCCATTAACATGGCCTCTTCATGAATGATTTAATTAATACTAAGTTAATACCGTGCTATTACGACTGAAGTGGGTTCCACGAACTATGTATTATATAAACGGTTGTTATGTTATGTACGTTAGAGTTCAAATATGTTAATAGTTAGATATTACTTGGAACTACTTAATTTGAAATGTTTTTTGTTGTGTATGTGATTAAAAAGTAGGGTTTGCAGGTTGCTTTTTCAATGGGCAACATAAAATTTAACGGAGGGTTGAATTTCGATCGATACTTTTTGTTTTACTAGAATTAAAATATAAGAATGAGAATAAAGTTTGTGACTTTTGATGATCATCACATTTATTAAACTCAAATTTGTTATTATTTTAAGATAAACTGTTATTAATATTTAGATTAATTTAGTTTGTTATATTCTTGAAATTCAACTACTAATTTACAGATTGTATCACGGTATGTTAAGTTATTTCAATCCCGATCCGAGACGTCTCGTCTTAGTCCAATAAGTCTAATACTTAATCGATTAAGGGTACAAAATCATATTATTCTATTCTACTCTTGAGAATTCAGAGAATTTATTTCAGAACTTAGTATTAAAACAAATGAAGCGTATAGCATATTTTTATGTGATAGATATCCTTTATCATAGACGCTACATTCAATAATAGCATAGAAAATTCAAAGAATAAAAAAACGAAGACTGAAGTAAAAATTTCTTCCTCACAGTGAGTTCTTCCGACAGCGCTTTTTTACTTATTCTCGGAAGACTTAATCGTATGCATTGTCCAAAAAAAATATCTTAGTTCTCTCACGGAGGTATAAAAATACATTTACTATGTATATTTATTTTTCGGTATGCTGTATATATTATGTCTGTATAAAGTTAGATAGTTTTAGTATAAATACTAGTACAGTAGGTCGCGTGTTCAGGAAACACAAATTACGTGATTGGGGACTTGAAATATTTTTTGCTCGCTGCCACAATATAATAATTATTGTAATTTCAAACCTATTATTAGATAATCTACTTAATGTATATATGAATATTGTATATTTGAACTAATGCTATAAGACTCCTTTCATTCGTCCTTTGTGGTGGTGGCGAGTCGAATATAATATAGAGAAAATAGGTCAAGATTGAGACAGCAATTTCTATCAAATTGTCTTCCAGAAATATTAAACTAGGATTTGCAAATTGTAAACTAAAGCAATTCACAACTAAATATTAATAATTCCCCAGCGTAGCGCACGTAGCCTATATCGTAGCAGGTGCTACGAATCGACTACGCCAGCGATAGTTTGAATGAAACTTTGCAACGATATTAAATGCTACACATAGTAAGGTGTATATAAGATAGCTGATAGTTTTATAGAGTGCTAAGTTACCGCTTCGAAAGTAATAACGGAAAAAGACTTTACTTTGTCGAAATACGATTTCTTTTCGTACGTGAATCTATTATAATTTGTCGTGTAGCATCCGCTTTTAATTATATTTTAATAATGTACCGTGAAATACATACAATATTTCAAAGAAAATAATTTCGTAGTTAGCACGCTATATTAATACCGTTGAACGCATTTAGGCGGGCAATCACCAGCACAACGTTTTTTAATCTATTAAAAGGTTTCCCATATATTGTATAGACGCTTATAGTGTTACCAGTAAAAAGCTTTCGCTATTACGGTCGTTACATAATTGATTAACTAATTACACTACATGGACGGCAAGGCACCGTCACATACAAATTCCTCACGTGGCTGAATTACAATATAAATGATAAACGATCACTTCACATCACTATCACATGGGTTTTGTTTACCACAGGATAGGGTACCTAATATGTACAGGTACGGGATATGGGTAGGTTCGCGGTGGGCGGTCGGGCCGCCACGCGCGGCCGGCTGTGTTGTGAGGCCGGCGGAGGACGCATCTAACACTGCGAACGCGGCCGGCCGGGCTCCAAGCGCCCGTTGCACTGCTGCGCGCGCCGCCGCCGCCGCCGCCGGCGCCCGCTCGATATCCGCGCCGCGCCCCACACAACTCATTATACCACCTGTGAGCACCGTCAAAACACCGCGCCATGGTTTCCCTCAGATCAGCTCCGCGTCGTAAACACGAACCGTTCTATTATACCGACAGAGGGCTGAAATACATTTAAACAACCAACGTCTCGCTTCCCGTTATAAGAAATGCTACTGCCAAGTTTTCGAACCGTTTATCGTGACATGAAACTCATTAGAATCAATCAAAACTTTCTCTTTCCAGTATGTGTTGCGTTCACTTAAATATTCTCTTCAATATCTACATAATGCCTGGCATTACGGTATTAAAAATACTGCTAAGTTTATCAAACTTTTTTGGATAGAAAAAGCAATTGCTTATAAAGCGCGTGAAAAAGGAAAATGGGGTTGAATTAAGCCTGACATAAAAATCAGATCAGTCTTGCTTATGGATTGCAAAAAAGATATCACATTAAGGACCTAGATGATAAATCGTTACTTTAAGTGTCATCCTGTGGAGCTGCATAAAATTGTTTAGTTATAAGTGGATAGTTATGTTACGACTCGTCCCGTGAAGCAGTTTCAGCCGCCTGATTAAAATTATAAACGGCCAAGTTAAAGGTATCGTCAGTTTGAATCTAGGGCACATTACTCTGATGTTTTATAAAATCATGGATATATTAACTACACACTCTTAAACGGTAAAGGGAAACATAACAATAAATATTAATGAGCAAACTTTATTCCTTTTTGCAGTTGCTTCCATATAATTCTTTCTTGCTTTTTTATCTTTGTAAGAAACTATAACAGGTCAATTGTGTTTGTTTATATAATAGAAACTACCTTACTGACTATGGTCTCTTTTGTAGTCCATTATCCGCCGACATATTCATTTAAGCTCCTTATTTCTACGAAAGAGTTTTTATTAAACTGTTTTATTCGAATAAAGAATGATAGTTACAACCTTGATTTTATCTTTTATTTTATAACTGTGTATATGTTATCTATATCAGAAATAGTAATAAAACCTCATATGTAACATCGCCTGACAATATCACACAAAATACAGTGTCGTTATAGTACTTGTGACTTCTATATCGCTAGTGTATATGGTAATCAGGTAAAATTGCGCTATTGGAGTATGCGAAACAGTACATTCAAATACTACCTTTTGGGAACAAATGAAATGTTGATTTCGGGAACATACTACAAACTGCCTAGTTACACAATAGATCTGCTTAGTGGTCTAGTGAGCCAAATCTAGATCGTTGAGAATCAATAACAATGTGGAATGTAGGTTTGTTTCCAGTTAAAGGCAATAGGCTCACATCCTAGGCACATGCTGAGCTGGACTCCTATTTGGTGCGATTGGGTACACACACCTAACTATATATAATTACTTCTACTTATTTCGAATCTTGTATGTGTGTGTATTTCTTTTGCATCAAATAAATGTTTTTTCTTTCTTTCTTTTCTTTCGTTCTTTCCTATTACATGGGATTCATATCACCTAGAACATACCGGGGACATGTAGATAAGTATTCTGAGTAGGTATATATAAGTAGGTACTTGAATTAATTCATGTTATGTAATTATAAATTATGAGCTCTGTGGCGTTCACTAGGGAAGGCCTACGTCCAGCAGTGGATGAATATGGGCTGATGATGATTATGATGATGTAATTATATATTATAGAAAACTAGCCTTTGCTCTCAACTTCGTCTGCGTGGAATCAATCATTTAGGTAGACATTTTCAACCAATCTGATTTTTCATCAACCAGTACCAAACATAAAAATATTAGAGAGCTTTTTAAAAAAAATATTGATTCCTCGTACAAACTTCCATATCCCTTTCATCCCCTTACGGGATAATTTCCAGGATACTATTTATACCCTTCCCGGAACTCAAACTTCAATTCACACTTTCGCATTTAAAATATTATTATGGATACGGTGAAGTAATTAATTTGTTATTCCCATCAATATTATATTAGCGTCGAGTTACTGGCTAAGATAAATATTTTGGTATTCCACAATGATATTGACATGTTATTAATGAGATTACTACCGATTTCACGTTTTTAAGTAATGATTAATGACCATTGCGTATCATGTCACCTGTTTTAATGAGATCCGTTAATAAATTGTCATGAATAAAGGATTATGATACAGTATCATCTTATTTTTTGGTTATTTTTATAATAATTTTAACTCAAGTCTAGTCTCTATAATTATTTTATGTGTATTTGTTATGTATCTCCGTAAAGAGGTATAAATACTCTTCGTATATCTAATAAACTTATTCTTAAGAATAAATTAATAACATTATGATGTTGCGATTAGGTATATTCAAATTTTCCCAATCCCGTGGGAGATTCCCTAAAGCCTCTACTTAATGGATGGCTACATACTATCTGGTAAATTACAACTTTGTACAGTTTTTCCAATAAGCGAAATTTTTATATTATAAATGGAAGAATTTGATTTTCATGTTATTAACTTAATTCATCGTGAGTACAAAGAATTAATTAATAATTTATTTTTATACTGACAATATGTCCTTGTCCTTCCCCGGGACTCAAACTATCCAAATTTCATCTAAATCGGTTTAGCGGTTATAGCGTGAAGAGGTAACAGATAGACTGGTAGAACTGTTGACTATAAACTCAACGTACGCAGAACGTGGAATTACACGTATACATGTCACTAATTCCATTCGTAATTTGCCATATCAAAATGCACCTTAATATGCACTTCAATTCGCGCATATCTACTTATACACAAACCCTCCAATATTACAGAAAACAAATTAACAACATCAAAATTGACTTTCTAATAACAGGAAGTTCTGTTATAATTGACCTATCAAAATAGACGGCTCGCTTTTCAATTTGTGCGACGCTGTTCCATTAAATATCGTATTTGTGCACTCAGAATCACAATTGATGTTAGTAATGACCTAACTTTATGAGCGTGGAACTGTCAAGCAAGCCAACGCTGGCTGGCGTTAGGCGGCTAATCCAATTGCTTCTGCCTGCATTTCTATTTAGGACTCCTATTGAAGATTTATCGTTTATCTAGAATTAGCGGAGCAGTAAGTGTAGGTTAAATTGTTGTATCCATTTTAACTTATTTTTATCTGGCCATCAAGTTTGCATCGTTGGAATGTTTGGTAACTTATTTTACTGATAGTATTATCGTCATCATAATTTTAGTTCTCCATAAGAATTACACAGGTTGAAATAAATGTTTTATAGATCGATTCAAATACGCTTGACTCTGGATTAAAATAAAAGCAGTTCAATTAAAAGATTTATATTTATAAGCACATCATAATAAAACGGATATTTTATTCATTTAGAATACTCTTGTTAAGTTTTCAGTAAATACAATAAAATGTATGTATTTATCTCACGACGCACGAATTGTTTGATACCAGACAATATATACTTGTTCACTTTCTGAATGTAAGACGTATTGGCACTGTAATCTGTCCGCCTGGCCAGCGTGTCGGTGTTTGAGATCTCTTTATAGCCTGAACAAATATAGACCCGGCTATTGAGGTCTTAGGTACTACAACTGCAGAGAAGATAGCAAAGTGAGAAAATAAATTGACGCTAAACAATTGCTTAACTTTTGGTTAGTTCATAAATTTTTGTACAAAAAAAAACTACGGAATAGATTTAGATAAAACGTTACAGTAAGTAATATAACAAATACTTCAGAATCCGTGGGCACAAGTTAGAAAATTAGTATATTTATATTCCTTTATCTTAGAACTGGGGTATTATACCTATTTATTTATAGAATCGCAGCACTATCCGCTGCAATTTGAGCAATAACATCCAGCCTCACGACTGCATTTTAACACTATTACCTCAATGGACCGGCAGCCATGAGAAGTTCAAGATAAATCCTTTGCTTTTGTTGAAACTTCAAGAATATTTCAATTCGAACACAGATTTCCAACAAATAACTTAGTAATAACAGTTCATTGTTATTTTCTAGGCGTGTTTTAGTTCTAGTTTATTTGAATAATTTACCTAGTTTCAGTCAAAACATAACTTGAAGGGAGGTTTTAACACTAATTGGTACTGTTCTGATACCTTTGGGATTTGTAAATGTGTTGTTATAAGTAAAATATAGATATAATATGTGTTTGTGTTGCTTTAGTATGGTATAAAATAATAAATTTAAAATTGTTTAAAAATTCTACGTCTAGAAATGTAATGAAGTTCAAATGAGTTCCTCGTAAAATTGCTTAGGTATATGTAAAAAAAAACGCACGGTCACAAACATGCTTAATTTTTTTTTATTTGATAGCACCTAATATGACTGGTATATATAGATATATGTATATATCTAACATAGGTAACTACCATCTTTACGCATAAAACCAGCGTTAAACAAAACATACTCATTTCTATATATTTCTGCCAAAAACCAACCACCAGTGCCGCATAATACCCAATTTTAATCATAAAGCATTCATTTTCAATTTTGCGCCTAATTAGTTGCATTAACTCATTTGAATTTGCACGAATATAAAATATACTAGCGAAAATCATGTTCGCCGAACACGCTCATTTCAAAACATTTTTTAATTTCTAACCCATTTCATGCGAACAATGTTAAAAACATATGCATTTTTATATCCAAATAAACTTTTCAAATCCACCTATATTATTACCAGCATATTTTTAAAGCTGAAAACACAAATATTTATTTTACTTTTTTTTCGTGTGTGGAATTTATCCATATTTCTATTTTTTTATGATAAATATCGATAAACGGTATTAAAGTTCAATCTTTTTGAATTTTATTTTCTCATTACCTAGGTATGTACATGATAAATTGCAGCATTGTGAAATCCTATTTTAAAATGAAAAGTTTTGTATTAAATAGTTAGATAATAAAAACATTCGTGGATCAAAATCCTTTTAGAATATTAATTGAAACAGTACAATTAATTTTGTAATTACAGCTTTACTTCCATTATTCACATAACAATAAATGCACTAATGCTTTTAAATAAACTTACAATTATTTTTACATAATATAATACGTATATTATAAACATTCATACATTAATCGCACATATGTCGTCTGAGGGGATAGATAGAGGAGTACACATGTACTCTTTTAGGATGCCCATATATGTTTTTAGATCCATGTAATGGGAGGTAAGCCATGCTTGTGAGGTGCTTGCTTTCATACAAAAAAAAAACGAATACTACTTTCAATCAATCAATTGGCTCTTTGTCGGGCGTACGGTGGGTTCCAGAAGTGAATTCGATTGTACATTTACTCGACTAATGAGACATCTTATATTGTATAATGTCTCAAGCCCACACAAACCTAAGCCTACATGTGTTAAGCATCAGTATGGTAAAGGCAGGATTTTAATAACTATTTGTAACGTAACTTATCATGTACCGAAGCCTCATATCTAAATAGGCAGCATAAGAGATACCTACGTTTCATGTTTAGTATCGTATGAAATTTTATAATACAACGATCGCACTAACTAAGCGATGTGCTTACGTCACTTGTTTGCTTAAAGGTAAGTGTTAGTGTTTACATATTTTCTGCTAGAACTGGACCAGAGACCCACAAAGACCCGACTACCGCAACGGTGTTAAAGACTACCTTCTATTGCCCGGGATTCAAATCCCTGTAGGGTCTATATTCGTGTGATGAGCATTTATATTTGTATCTGATTAATGGATGTTTCGGTGTATAAGAGATAACATACGTTTTAAAAATAAAGTAGTCGATAATTTAGTAAACGTAAAACAAGCCTCGTTACTTAGCTCGAAACTAGATGGCGCTGTTTCATAATATCCGGATATATTTAAAGGTCTTAACCGCCGCCAACGTGCGTCAATCGTGCTGTCATAAATAATTCCATCATTACATTTTCCCCGACGAAGTTTAAGTTCAAATAATTCATCTTACTCGCATATCACGCAAGCATCGAACGTATTTTCTGTGGACTCGTCATAACCCCCCTCGCCCGGGCGAATTCTGGGTCAAGGCCCCCCTTAAACCCGGATACAACTCGAAACTCCCCGTATGTACCCTCATTATCTGATTCTTTTACGGGAAATCTCATTTTGAGAACAAATTAAAACGCATATCTTTTTAAGGGTTACGTGTAACGTGCCTTTGTGTTAAGAGTGAGTGTGTGTAGGTAATTTTAATAGGTACCTACTAATAGTAGCTTCTGTATTTCTTTATTTTAAAACATTATTTTTCTATACTTATATGCTATATATAAATAAATTATCTTTTTTGTTTCTTCTCTTCCATAAGACCGTTATGACAGATATTTAATTTTATTTATTGTCTCGTTAGTCCAAATTCTTTTTCAATTATGACTAATTTCTATTCAAAAGGCGTTGCGTATTAATGAAAAAAATAATGATACATTTCTTTTTGAATTCAACGATTTTAATTATCATAGCAGCTTTTCCTTGAACTATCCTATCAGATAATATTATAATAATCTATTTATTTTTATATCAAACGTAGCCTCAACGTATTCGTTTTTACCTACACACCTTTCAATATTTTATATAGTTTTGATTCAATTTATAAGGTTAATACCAAATATAATCAATGCATAACAGACGAACATTCCCAAAAAAAAGTTCGCTTAATCTTAACATCACTTGTTAATTTGTGAAAACTAAAATACGAAAACACAAACTGCGCACCAAAATACACATTTTCCAATACATAAAATTCCAAAGATGTGCCTTTAGGGAGTATTCGGAGAAGTTGTGATATCAACACTACACTTGCTCCAGCATAATATTTATTATTAAGGTGTATTACGGCTTAAAATGGTTTGCGTTAATAATATGACTTAATGTGAAATCTCTCTATAGAATAAATAATATGAAAGAAATTGTTTTGTTATGAAGAGGAACCGTTTCTATATTGCGCGCAACGAAGTCGACTATCGACTTCTGGGTCTCAGGTTCTATTTTCGTACGGGTTAAATAATTGCCTACTACTAGGTGCTCTAGAATTGCGTGTTTAACAAACTATATGTGTGTAAAAATATCAAGAAACATTTATATATGATTAGGTATGTTTTATTTCAATGAAATAACAAAATATTGACTTATAGAGGTATTTATTAATATAAAAGTTACTTTAGCTTTTTTATATTTAGTTACAGATCTCTTAAACTCTTATTCCCATAAAATAATATTCATATTATATATTTGACGATTCATTTAGCTCAGCAGTAATTAACGCTCCCTGCTGTGCTATGGGTCCCGGGTTCAAATCCCGGTAGGGACAAATGTTTGTGTGATGAGCATCAACATTTGTATCCGAGTCATGGATGTCTGTATGTATAATATGTATGTACAAAAAAAACAAGTATATATGTAGTATATCAACTATCTAGTATCCGTAACACAAGCCTCATTGCTTATCACGGAACTAGATAGCTCTGTGTAATAATGTCCGGAAATATTTATATTTATAAAATGATTCCAAATTCTGAATTTGTATTCACATTCATAAGACATGGTGTCTTTTCTTTTCTAAGATCATAATACTCAAAAGCAGTAGTTGGATTATGCGTTCACTATCGTTCACTATTAAATGCAATATTTGAACTACATACGGCTGGTGATTTAATCACGCACGTATTAAAATGCAATGTGATAGCAACGTGTGAGAATGTAGGTCGGTGGCATTTATAAACAGCAGCGAATGAAATAACCATGACCAATATGAATCTGAATTACACACAGCTTGAATCGTAATGCTAGATAAATTAAAAAATATGTTATTGCAGTAAACGTGTAAGTTATGTAGGATGCAAAAATGCTTACAATTTTGACGACTTTCGATTCTACCGACGAAATAAGTGTGTTCTTATCATACGTAGCTTAAAATTGTATTTTATATGCGGGTTAAGATGGATCTAAAATGAGCAAGTGATGGCTGAAGACACAAATTAAATTTAGATTATAAGATAAAGTCTTTTCTGCGGTGTAAGAATAATATTTTGTGCAGGGAATACTCTCCTATCTTTAAGTATTCTTAGGTACTGTGGATTTAAGGTTCAATACCAATGCTCAGTAAAGATACAACATTTTTTCTCACTGATTTTGATTGTGCGTCTTGGGAGAAAAAAGTCAACTGCGCTTTGCTTAGCTTTACAAAACAGTACGTCTGTCTGATGAAGAACAAAATATGCTTCTACAGTAGCTTCACAGCTTTGAGTATGTTTTTTAATAGTCAGTTATAGGTATCGGCACGAGACGTGAGCACAAACTTCACTTGCGCATTTCATAATTTTCGGTTTCTTTGGCGGAATTATGATGACGAGGAGCGCCGAGGCTGCACATGATAGTTTCTGACCAGTAAAATGATACTGAACAAATTTGGCCAAAAGCGTACACGCGTAAAATGGCTTTTACTACTAAAATCTGTGCTCACGACTCGTGGCTACAATTATACATAGCTTAATTAAAAGTTATATAATAGTTATGAGAATACATTAAGACGAAATGAAAAGTATTTACCCCTTTTGACTGAAAGGATTATGTAAATACTTTTCAGCCTACTCCATTTCTTTTTCACAGATACAGTAAAACAGTCTAGCCACGTCTGGCGTTAACTTAATAAAAAAAACCTAACAATGTTTGCTTAAAAATGAACCTCAAGAAATCTCTAAAGGTCACAGGATCAGAGATGTCTGAATAAAGATACATATGTTAATTCAGCACTTTCTTAATAGTGTAAGAGAGGTACTAAAATAGAGTTACGATTTTCTTTTAAGACTTGGAGGTACGCCAGAATATGTGGCCTAATATGTTGTCACAGAAATAATACCTTAGTGCACTCCGCCTATCTCTCAGACATGCTGGTTTCCTCACGATGTTTTTTTTAGCTCACTTAGCATGCAATAAAACTTTGACTTTGACTCTTATAAGTTACATCAATTTAAATACAATAATTAAATAGCATATAAACGCGAATATAAGTCGACAAAACTAATTTTAAAGACGTAATCGCAGTAGGTTGTTATTATTTTAATCCTCATGTTTCAAATTCTATACAGTTTCCTTCGTCACGGGTAGACTGGTATTAGATGTATTGATGTTGTAATTACTAACAGCCAACCTACATTTCTGGTTATTAATGATTTACGCAGAACGACCTCTCCATATCTTTTGGTTGTGCAATGTTATGCTTGGATTTAGATTCAATAGAATCAGACCCAGTGATCTTCTCTATTGAAATTTAGGTGTTTTTAATAGGCTCACATAGGGTTTCTCTTGTGGTTTTTCAAATATGATGTTATACTGAGGTTTATGATATGTTCACAAACTGCTGAAAATTCATTTTTATTTTGAAAATTTGAAAAAGAAAAACTGAACCCTTTTAAAGTCACAGGCTGAATGTAGTCTTCTATATTTTTGTACAATTTACTTAAGAAGCAAGTTTCTTCGATAAACAGTGTTGACATAGACAAATGGGTTTATTTTGTACCTAATATTTTTACAGTTACACAGAAATTTAGCATACAATATTTCAGAATTTAACTAAGAATTCTTCATTGAACGAAAATCTCAATGTAGACGGAAAGTGTTCTTATACGAGGCATATTATAATTTGTCTGCTGATGTTTGAGTTAATGTGATAAATGTGTACATACATATTTATGTATATATAGATATTTATAAATTGTGTTACAAGACTTGGCGAGGCGCGAACAGAGGCGCTCAATTGTGTCATTTATATAATAGTCTATGTTGCCAACAGCCAAGAAGTTTTCTTAAACTGAAACGTTGATGAAGTTTTACCAGCACGGTATGACTTCTTCACGTACAGCAAAAATGTAGGTAGGTGACGTACGACTACAGTTTACAGATATTTTTTTACGTTCCATGAAACCCTTTCATCATTAACGAAAATATTATCTAAATTCAGAGAGAATTTTCTATCCAAATTTCGTAATAAAATCTAATAATGTTTGCTAAATGTGATAAGCAGAAACATTTGTATTCGAGTCATGGATGTATCTATCTATAATATGTATGTATTTACAAAACAAAGTATGTATGTAGTATATCAACCGACTAGTATCCGTAACACAAGCCTCGTTGCTTAGCTCGGAACTAGATGGCGCTGTGTCATAATGTCCAGGAATAATTATTTATTTATATTTATTTAATAATACTCTGCTTGACTTGTGTATTCAACCCATGATCTTGAAATCCGTACCCACACTGGCGATAACTAGACTAAGTTTGCTATAACGACTGACAAACAATATGAATTCTAATCCGCAAGTTTATTGTGTTTATTTTGAAAATGATAACAATGTTTGTTCAAAATTCCAATACAATTAACGATGAGACTGATTTTGATTAATTATGGACAGCTGTGAGAGGCACCACTGTTCTTGCTAATTAGGTAGCTGCCAAAATTTTCCTCAATTAACTAACTGTCGATATCATCGAGTTACGTGGTTATTGGAATTGATCGGTTGTATCGTACTTGGTTTCAGACATTGTAATCTTTTAATATGTTTTTTACGAGATTATTAATATTTGAAAATGTGGAAAAAGCTATCTAATAAGTGTTTTTATAATACTTTCTAATCCTTATAACACTTTGCTCGACATGGGAGTCCAATTCAGGACTATACGCTCACCAGTCGCGAAAGTACAACTAGACCAATGAGTACCGCAAAAACAGTATATATCTGTCACCTTGACGTATAAACCATTTGTAGTTTCTGTATGTTCTTTAAACTACATACAAAATGAAAGTACTTAAATACCTTTTCGAAATATCGCGTGTTGTAATCTCATAAAGAGCCCGTGATCACTCAATATTGGAGGTTATCCCATTTTATTACACCCCCTATAGGGAAAAGCTGTTAACTTGACTATGAAAATAATAATTTATTAATACCTTTGTTCACTTAGAAACAGATAGAGGTCTAGAAATGTTTTTAAAAATATTCTCTGGAAGCAAGAGAGCAAGATTTTAACTTGCTCCGAAATATTATGCTATCTGTTTTATTCACAAAATAATAAGGGTTGATGAATAATTATTTAATTATACTACCTAGGTGATAAGGTAAACTTATCATCTTAATAATGTTATTTGATTTTATTTGTGTATTTTATACCTATAACGCATTTTGAGTTCATAAATGATATTTGATTAAATACCTATGCTACTTACACTATTACATAACTATGCTATTCATATTATTAATACTGTTATTCGTAAATAGAATTTCACATTAGGTACATAAAAAAAATCATTGAATAAAAATGTGACAACTCTCTTTGGTCAAAATTTGCAGAGCCATCAGTTAGGATATACCGATGCCATCTATATCCAAAAAATAAATAAATATGCCTCGTAAAATTATACTTAAAAGATCTATTATAATTATCTATAAGTCTCTGGTTTAATTCTCCAGACCAAGTAATGCTATTGGAATTTGTAAAAAAAAAATCTTAAGAAACTAAGATTAAAGCATGTATGTCCTATAAATCAACAATATGAAAGGCACTAACAGATCGGAATACCTAAATATCGTCTTACTTTAGATGATGTTAACAAAAAAACCTTATACATCATTCTAGTTCAAATTTATTTGGGGATGACATACTAATCAGTTATGGAAACGTCAGATTTACCAAGGCGAAGTTTTTATATACTTTTGAAACAGTAGCAAACATTCACTATGAATAACGCCTTTTATAATTCAGTGATATTGGTAGCGCTATCTGAAAGTTGTAAGTCAAATGATGAATATAATTATGCTAGCTGCCCGTCAAGGCTTTGCACGGGTATAATGTACTGGATAGTCTTTTCTTCCCTGATATTTTACAAAATCATTTTTTCATCCTCTTTCTCCTACTCGCTTGGCGATGCATTTTCGAAAATGGCGATAGGTGTATGTATTTATTTATTTTATTTTTTATCAAAAGAGATAGTTCTCGTACAACTACTAGCTCTTGCTTCACCACTTCAGGTGTTAAATTTAAAAAACACGTATGTACAATTTCTAGTACTTAATAATATCATCTTACGGGCAAATTGGTATGTGATATCTTTAAAAAATGTACTTACATTTCTTAAAGATAAATACCCTTACCTACCATGCTACCTAGCATGGTAAGAATATTATAAAATATGATAATATTATCCTTACTAATATTATAAACGCGAAAGCTTGTAAGCATAGATGGATGTTTGTTACTCTTTCACGCAAAAACCGGTTAACAGATTTGAATGAAATTTAGCATACATATAGTTTATTACCTGGAATAACATATGGGCTATCTTTTATCTATATACCATGCGGTCAAAGCCGCAGGAGGCGCTAGTAATTTATAAAATATTAATTCAATTAGGAACCAACTTGGTTTCAACATCGCTTGACCAAATATCTCCAATTATTCTAGCAATTTATCAGCATAAGGAACGTTAAAAATACGAAGTGTAAATTTAAAACAAACTCCGTTTGTTGCGATGTTTTTCCAGTGAGCCGAACGTTTCAATTAGCCGCGTAAGCATGTTGCTGTCCTTATCTACGAGGCGACACTCTTCTGGGTCAATACAATTAATATGCTTAGGAGGTTGTTAGGTTATAGCGTTTGATGTTACTGTATTTAATTAGAAACCAGTTTATTTTAAATTCTATGTCTATTTTCATAAGATCTAATTTGAATAAATTCAATTCCATACATTAGATTGTAAAATAAAATAAACCAAATGTAATTAAATCAAAATGTCAACACACATACATAATTAGGTACATAACAACAAAGAAGCTTTCTCTAAATGTAGTAATACTTAATACCTTGAAATTTATTTAAAAATGTGAAATTAGGAATTAATTTTGTCCAAAAACTTTATCATTCATAAAATATAATCATTATTATGAACTAAAGTTGTGTATTTTATGGTCAAATCTACAACACAAAATACGGAATATTCATATTACGCTGTTCGGTGTTTCGGTGTAAACAAATTAGCTTTGAATCCTAATAACCAACAGAAACCTAAATCTAAAACCTTTCAGGAATCCAATATCTACAATAACCAACCCATTTTTTACCTTATCTCTTACAACTTAAGACACAACCTTGTTCCTAGTCTATGCCTTTAATAACAAGTTGAACTGAGTCGGCGTAAACTCGAATCGATAAGGCCCGTATTAAATTAGGAACTACTAACATCTGTGGGGTTCGAGTAACTGAGATAAACATCACAGCCTCGATAGAAACATACTTGTTAAAAAACTTTGTCGGACTACAGAAAGGCAACTGGGGACGGGACTGGAGTAGTCGGCTCCAGTATAATAATATGACGTTGTTAAAAACTTTTTTATTGAGATTCTGAGTTTGAGGCTCTCTGTGACCTTTTTATGCGGCTCGTATGAAGTATTCATAAGATCTTTTGGCTACATTTTTATCAGTCCCCTTTCGATTGAGTTTTTTGCACTTCAAAGTTTTCTAGAAAGGTAAAAAGGGAATCCATAGTCACACTGTAAATGAATACTAAGAAGACAACTTAAATGTAACTACAATTTAATTGTAAAATAACCGTCAAAAGAAAAATGTCAAAAAGAATAATTGTTTTTTTTCTCTTTTGTGAAATGATGCGAAAAATACTTATATATAAGTTAAGCCGTCAATCTGATTTGTAAAAAAGACAGCTTTTGTCTTAAAATGAATACCATTTCTTTTAGAATCCATAGATTTATACAATCAACATTTATAAAGATTTGTTAAAGTGATTATTGATGCTCCTGTCACTTTGACATTTAAACGACAAACAAGGGAATACAAACGTTAGAGGAAAAACTGTAACTCAATCTTGGTCCAAAAAATTATCCATTTTTGCACAAACGTTTTTGGTATTTACACAATTACACGGGGGCTATTTGGCATCGTTGGCAACGCAACAAGTGCCAGATGCGGCTGTGACGTCCGTGCCAGTTGTGGCAATGTTGCCAAAGAGCCCCAACGTCCCCACACCTTGCCAGACGCTTTTATTGGGCTTGTTAACGGCACTGTAAATACGCGTGACTTTTACGACGCTGTATTCTTGGCAAATACTTGTTCCGGTCAGATAATATGTGTTGGAAGAGAAAAGACCAAAGAAAAAAGAAAAGAAAAGAGGTCTTATTCTAGCTTTTACAGTACTGAGCGTAAGATTCAACGATTTTGTTTGCTGCAATCTTAATGGGAATAGATGTATTTTCATATATTGCGCTTCAAATTTTTATCCGTAACAATATGGATAGAATTTTATATATTTCCTGATAACATTACTGGTCAATTTGTAGTAATCTCAACAATTACAATATTCTTATGCTATAATCTACTCCTACATTATTTTACGGTCAGTCAAAGTCATGTCATTACTCACGAAATACTGAAATGACCTCTGCATTTGTTCTTATACTTAACTTGAGAATGACACGTTAATACGTGAATTTGCTCGTATACTTAAGAATACGTTGATTAAGGTCTAGTTTTGATCCTGCACCCACTGCTTTGTAGGACTGGAGGGTACCAAATCAAGATACCTATGTATCTGATATTATATTATGCCCATGATTACATTATGTCTCTTTTAAAATTTTACATCTTAAGGAAGTCAGTAACATTTATTTAATTTGACGACCCAGTTAGTCCAGCGGTAGTTAATACTGCCTTCTGTGCTATGGGTCCCGGGTTCGAATCCCGGTAGGGACAAATGTTTGTGTGATGAGCATGAACATTTGTATCCGAGTCATGGATGTCTGTATGTATAATATGTATGTATTTACAAAAAAAGTATATATGTAGTATATCAACTATCTAGTATCCGTAACACAAGCCTTGTTGCTTAGCACGGAATTGGTGGCGCTGTGTGCCATAATGTCCAGGAATATTTATTATTTATTTTAATTATTTCTTTAAAGATAACATTGGCATTAAGAGAAAATCAGATCAGATCGTACTGTACAAACTCAAAAGACTCAACTAGAAACCCATTCCATAGGGACTATAAATCTACGTATTAGATTGAAGTCCAGATTAAACTGTAAAAACTGTTGTTTTACCTTTTTACAGTACAATTAACTTATCAGAGTCATAGAGCCGTCACCGTTGCCTTAATTACATTCTTCGAACAATAGATTCGTGGACATAAATAAATTAAGCAATCGGAACAAGAGAGACATTGTCACGGATATCCGGACGTCGCGTGACAGTTTACCGGTGCGTACTGGTTTTAAATTGAAGCCAGCCGGACTGGCACGCACAACACGTGACACGATACACAAGACGTGTCTTTTAAGACATAAACAACATCTGATGGATATTTATGCGCTGATTTGAATACTGCGCATTACACATTAAATTTCCTCGTGAATAGTTATTGTTTTGACGTACTGCAAATCATAATATTATGTCGATGTATTTTCGTCTTATTTATCACATTATGATAAATATGACATGAATCATGTGTGTAACATTGAAGGAATTTGTATGATACCTATGTGATATCTGTAGTAGCTAAGACTGGCCTTATTACCGTTTTCTTCGTGTTTGAAGTTGCAAAGCACGCAATTAAATAGGAATCGTATACATTTAATTGTTTATATCACAAATAAATCGTAAGTATTTCAGACTCGATCAATAATTTTCTGTCTATTAGCACAATAAGTAAATTTCTAAACATTCATTGGTAAATAAGAACATGATTACTGTAAATTACTGAACATACTGTTATTTGTTTGTTATCACTACGGCAGTGAAATATATTTTAGTTTGGATCTATTCTCTGTACAAACTTTCAAATTTAACTTGAAACAATTAAATAAACACATATGCAGAACCGGAACACATTAAGTATGTAATATAAATATTTTATGACTCAAAAGAATACAAGGTTTTGCTTTGTTGCGCTAAAATAATTTAGATGCAAAATTAAATTGCATGCATCTCCCTACGTAAGAGGAAACCACGGGAAATCTTGCATTAGCGCCAGCTTCCACAGCATAAAACACAACAGCGGACGTACCACAACATGTTTTAGCATTCCTGTTTAGCTTGCAAGAGAGGGATGACGTTATACAGCCTGTAAAGCGCCATCCCTTTCTTACAGTCTCTATAATACTGCTAAAACAAGTTTTAGTATGGCTCCAAGACCAACAAAGAACAGAAAATACCTAGTTTTATTACACTTTTTACGAATTACCAATATTATACTTACATTTAAGTGGTAAAAAATAATCAGTGATATATTAAAAACTTCTAGAACTCATAAGTTATTACACTGAACAAAAACAAATTAGCCAACATACAATCCAAATAAATAGATCTAGATATATCTTAAATAAAATATAATTTCTTACTGATGATGATGGTATTATCGAAATACTATAACTTGTTTCCCCAAAATGTATGTTTTAAATAAAAATAATTTCTTACTGATGCTGATTTAATTATTGAAATACTAAAACTTATTGAGTCTTTTCAACTCACACAAATAAAGCATTGGTTGAAAAAATATTTTAGTCAAATATCGCCATTGGATTTTTCTAAAAATAATAACTGATTTCTTGGACTAATTTGACAGCCGTACCTACAAATTTTCCATTTTTTCTCAATTATTTTTGTAATAAAAGGACATTGAATTGTCAATTGGGTTAATGCGAACAACGAAATTCCATTATTTAAAAAATATATTTTCAAAGGCAACTGTCAACAAGTAAATGAGGCACAAGTCAACTAAGCGAGCAGAGTAGTAGTTGTTTCTATAGAGTCAGTTAGGTAAACGATGAGGTAGCTTCACAAATCTATTGCAATGCTCTCTAGATAAGACCATTCAGTTGGCAGCCATATGCAAATAGTCGTACGGACTAATGCCAGGCTTTGCTTCAATGGAGAAGCAACTAGTAGCTTCAGTAATAAAAACATTGAACTGTCAAAATGGTATTGATTTCCGTAAATGTACGACGCTGTAACATGTCAAAGTTTTTGATTTAAGTACGAGATCGTGTCAACGTTTATTAATTAATATATTTGAGAACTGCCTCGTTGGCCTAGTGATCGTTAGTGCGATTTCTGAGTAATGATCTTAGGTTTGTTTCCCAGGAAAATGTTTATCGAAGTTAAACAGAGAGAAATTAAGAGAAATGATTGAAGGTCGAATAGTGTTAATGGTTTTATCTTGGAAAATTTCAGTAGCAGCTTGAAGTTTGCATTTCTGCCCTGTTGCAATAGGCTTGCCCCCTATTACATTGGATCTAATACCGGCTATGTTATATTATGTGATGTTGATATGATCTCTGAGAAGAAAAGCTGAAACAAACTGATACAGCCATGCTCTCTTTTGAAGTACATTAACATGTGAGGGTCTATATAGGACAATGTTTTAAATGGCCTCTTTAAGCAACACCGTAGCGGCTTTGAATTGACCTGTCTGTGCCGGCGGCACGTTTTCATCAGTACCTACACTAAAGATTGCCATAGGTATTTCATAATGGCCAACAATTTATCTCAATTTATACGACCCAGTTAGTCCAGCGGTAGTTAACACTGCCTTCTGTGCTATGGGTCCCGGGTTCGAATCCCGGTAGGGACAAATGTTTGTGTGATGAGCATGAACATTTGTATCCGAGTCATGGATGTATCAAAATCGTAAAAAAAGTATATATGTAGTATATCAACCAGCTAGTATCCGTAACACAAGCCTCGTTGCTTAGCACGGAACTAGATGGCGCTGTGTGCCATAATGTCCAGGAATATTTATTTATTTATTTATTTATTTATCTTGCCCTTCAAAACACAGGTCTCGTTCTTAAAAAAAACTATACAAAAGTCATGTATAGACAGAACGCGTATTCTAAAGAGCTTAAGATTGCTGTAGCTTGATTAGCGTGATTATTATTAAGTGGTCTTTATCCATTAGTAGTCTTCAGAGACCACGTTCGCCTTTAATTTGAAAGGGATTAGGCTATAGTCCACAACGCTACCCTAGGGTGGATAGGCAGACGTTACCAAGAAAATTTCTCAAGCATTCCTCAGTCAACGTTTGAACATGTGATTATAATAAGCGCGTAACTCTGAAAAATCATTGGTGAGTGCTTTGGGATTAAACTCATACCCTTTGACTTCACCGCAGCATGCAATACCAGCTTCAAAATCTAATATTGAATCTAAATTATTTATGTACTTTGCTAACGTAAATATTAACACTCAATTACTTTTCAATATAGCAATATCACTTGCTTGAGTTGGTTGCGTTTATTGGACTAATTGGCTTCTATATAAGCTACAAATTATTGAATTTATTAAACTAGTATTGTAGTCGGATACCCACGTCAAGCCTGCGTGTCAACTCAAGCATATGATCGCTACAGTCAAGTGTAATTACCCATCAGCTTAAAGGTTAGCAACAAACGTTATTTAGATTAAGCGCTAGACATAAATACAGTCTTTGAAATTTCAGGAGGCCATAAACAGCTTTATAAAAATATAGTTTTATTACAATATATTCGTGTTTTGTTATTTTTGCGTGCAAAATTTCGGGATTATCAGAATACTAAATTTGTATATAAGTTTAAAAACAATTAGAGTCCAATTACTAAGAAAATATAATTATAAAATTTAATTGACGTTTTTAATCATTATTTATGCTTTGCTTTACGTGATTTTCTGTCGTGACTGGTCGTTCTAAAACCGAGTCCTTATTAAAATATTATGTAAATATGTATACACAAAACCCATGGCTAACAAAGGCGTGGAAAACTATACACCAACCACTGACAGCGTAGGAGCAATAAATTTATAAAAGAGGTCACGCTTACACGGATTAATATGGCGTTTATCATTTCTGACGCAGGCAATGGGGTGATTTTCCGAGTGTGTGAACACATTGCTCGCTATATGAGGAATTGCGTAATTATCATTCCATATCGGCCCGGCGTTGGAAGAAAAATAAAACGTCATTGTAATTCGACTCAGCAAGTAATTAAAATAAATTAAAACCAGGAGTTGTTATTTCATCCTTGATTGAAATATCGGTTTGGTCTTGTTTAGTTAGTATAAATAATAATTTATTCAAATCTTATAATCGAGTCTGTAACATCAACAATAATTACCACAAATAAAGGGGTATTTGGGGAATTATTCTATGGTCTTAGCTATACACTGCCATATACGTGTATATTTTATAGTACTCATAATAATATATAAAGAATTTATACATAGTCTTTGTCTAGTGGCGGATCAAACGGTGAACGGAAACGTTGCGAGAAAACCTGTAGTACGTCTGAAAGATTATTTCAATGGCATGTGAAGTCTGCAAACCTGCATTAGGCTAGAATGGTGGATAATATACCTCTGCCTAACCCGTAACCCGGTAGGCGTGATAGTATAATATATTTTGTGTACATTATCCTAAAGTACTACAAATCAAGTACCAATTTTGTCAGTGAATAGCTACACTAAGAGCAATACTTAGGTAAATGACGTGATGTTTTACGTGCCTGTCAAAATTCCAACCAGTTTAATGATTTCCATATGTGGCTGTTTATGTATGCTGAACACTCATTCTCTTATTCCTTCATGACGTAAATTCGTTTTAAATATTAAGAGGGATATTAAATCGTCCTAATTTTGAGATAACATGTAATTTGGGCTTTAAAAAAAACATATCTACATCAAGTAAGTCGAAAAGTCGAAAATTAAATATAAATTGAATTATTGTAAGCTGAGCAGTCGCGTCAAGAGCGAGGGATGACTTTTGCACGACAAGTAGCGAATTCTCTTTCCGTACGTACCAAAAACTTCTTTGGCCTACAGGTAACTGTAGCTATACAGTACGGTTTATTTTCTTATTAATTTAATGTAAAACCTGCATGCCTTGGCCTCGAACTAGAGACTTCGCCGTAGTTACACCACTAGACTATCTGTAACAATTTCTCAGTTTAATGGCCAGATCAGTCTACTTGTGACTGAATGCCGTAAAGAATCCGAAATGTCAGTTACCAAAATAATATCAATATACATCGATATCACGAAACTCGATCATTAGAACAATGCTCCGCCGGGTCATCTCATAAAAGCATTAAAATGAAATTGTATTCTCCGAAATGTTTCTCTGAAGACTTTTTGCGAGAGAACCGGGTAATAACATTCAAGGAGACCGCTATGCCAACTTGGGGAGAGGAAGAATGGTTGGATACAGCGTAATTAAAATTTTAGGGACCTCACGCGTTGTTAGGAATTCCCGGAGTGTCTCCGGACCGGCAATTTGAAGGATGACCTCGGAAAATGTCGGCTGTTTCCGCCTTACGTCGGCATTATTTGATAGTCATTTCTTTTTCGATAGCTATTGGATGGTTGTCATGTAACAATCTAACGTGGTAATTTAAATATTGGTTGATACCAATAGGTGCAATCAGAACCCAATTATTCTATTAAGATATGTTACAATATTTATGAACATTATATATATATAATGTTGATATATATATAAATATTGATATATATTCAAGCCTAATAAATATTGAACCATTATTGTTTGCCATAATAAAATTACGATATCAAACTTATTCATGCTGAACACGTAATTTCTTAGCATTAACTCTATTACTATACGATACAGAGCATAAACCTTTAGCCAAACTCATTTGCAATGAAACGGGGCTTGTTTGAACAGCTCAATTGGCTCCCAATAAAACGTACATCGTAACTTTATTACGGGAGACTGCTGAATAATTTACCGTCGCTTCCAATGCCCCGGTCATAGTGACATGTCACACTTTGTCACATCACTACTGTGTACCGCCCCGGTACACAGTAGTGATGTGACACAATCGAAGCTATTCTCTCCACGGTGTTCCATGAACGAATGAATGGATTGGAATTTATTGTTGTTGAAAAATCGATAGCGGTGGTTTAAATTTGGAATTGGTGGAAGCGGTTTGTGTACGGGTATTGTGTCGTTCGAGATTTAAATACTGTGTGCGCTTGTTTTTTGATGAAAGGATGGCTGGTCGTTAGTTTTTAAATCCTCCTTTCTTGCGCGCAGTAAAATCTAGACTGTTATAACCATAGATCAAAACTGACTGTAAAGGGTGAAATACGTCTGGAATAAATAATATTAACCAAATCCGAGGAAAGTAGTATCTTTTATAGTGCGGATAATCCTCATGGATTGTCTAACCCGTCTGGTGACGTGGTGGGGTATGTTGGACTTTACCGACTCCAAAACACACTTGCATCGGGGCCATAGAACTCGTAACACATTACTACCCAGACGGGAGCTATCAAACACTATGACTATGCTATTTTTTTACTAGATTCTACATACTACGGTTTACATTCTGTTCACTATTTTCGTACAAAACTACCTGATAAAAGCAAATCACACACACACACACACGCACACACACACTCATTTATACATATAAAACTTTCGTGTCACCGCTTGTTTTACTGTTATGAACTTCTTAAATAACTAACCCATTTTGATGACGCTTTGCATACTTGAAAAATAGGATTTCTAAATTTATAATTACAATATTTTTTTAATGCAAACTAATTAATACTATATAACTACTATAATTAATAATTAATACTATAATTAATAGATTTTTTTTCGTGCCCCTTTTTACGTAGATCCTAAAATACATCGCCAAAATCTGGTTGTTTGTTAGTATACTCTAGCTAATAGCTAGACCGTTTTAATGGTAAGGTAGCTAAATATTAATAAATTCAATAAAAACCACAAATCAGTTCTCACAATGCAATCACACCATATGTCCAGAGGTTTACCAACTCCGCTGATTGCATAATGTTATATTACGTTTCAATACGCCTTGTTATTGTTTGTGGAATTAAATTATGTATAATGAAATTATATGATTAAGTTGATTCATGGGTTGTGATCATTCATGGTTTGTGGTCAGACACCACAGTTGGTGGAGGGAAACATTTGGATTGTTTAAATACATCCAGTTAATTATTTAGCTGTCATGGCATTCTCAGAATCATTTGATACTGGATTGGATTTTTTACAGTGAAAGAATATTAACTGTAAGCATTATAATTTCGAACCATAGACCAGCAATGTGTTTGAGTTTAATTTTATAAGGTTCTAAGTATAATAATTACATTCAATAAAGCTTTCCCTCTAAGAGGTAAAGTGTACTTATATAAAACGCAACTTACAAATTCAAAATAAACTTAATACAGTACACGAGCCTCTTTAAATATCTATCTCGACCGTTTCTTAGTTATAAAAACCGTTCTCTTTACAAAAACGCTCTATCTTCATGGATAAAAATACCAACTATAAACGCCATTCTTATTTCAAACGAAACCCCGTTCAACTTAGTTCATTCATCTAAGATATCGATCACAATAACTTCAAGACATTCCCATCACTATGCAACAATAGCGTTCCATCGTTCTCCACGTCCGTTATACATTACAGCGGTTTCCTTATTGGATGGCGATGGTGTTTCGTCCACGCTTTGTCTTTGTGACTACACCCATTAATTCTAAACACCTATGAAGTCAATTCTGAGCTCTATTTTGCGTTAGAGTGGCGAAAATACTGTATTGTAACGGCAGAGAAAAGTAGTGAGAGGTACTGATACTCAAGATTTCAAGACAAATTTTTGTTAGGTCTGATGTGTTTTTTCTTAAAAAGGACATTGCAGATAATAATTTTTATAATACCTTCATGTATATTTAATGATTATATTATTATAATTTTATACAATATACATAGGTAAAATTAAATATTGTTGATATTAACAATTTTTCATGTAAAATGTCTGAATACTATTGGTCAATGGTCGAACGTAATTCTTGATTATTATTTTTTTTTTCTTTTTTTAATATCCTTCTCCATATGAACTTTAACACCAAATCTTAAACTTATGCATGCACGCAAAATGCATTAAAATGGGCATAAAAGTTTCTCTTCACTGTTAATATTAATATCTAATTCACCATTTAGGGGTGGACACGACGACTCGGTGGCGCAGTGGCTGAGCGATCGGCTTGTGCGTCACGGGTTGCGGGTTCGATCCCCGCACGGAGCAAATATTTGTACGTTCTGCAAGTAGCTGTTTCGGGTCTGGGCGTTTGTGTATGTGAAAAATATGTATTTGTAAACGCACCCACGACACAGGAAAAAATTGTAGTGTGGGGAAAGGTTTTACAAAAAAAATATATATGAGCGAGAATATTTTATAATAAAACCTCAATAAAAATATATATAAAAATGAATTGTACAATTGCCACAAAAGCCGAGGTAAGATGAATTTCGGTTGGCCTCGCATTCTGGCCCTTTCTATCAAAGATCAAAGGTGAGCGTATAAATTAACGGGAAAGACAAGCATTGCTCGCTATGTTTTTCTTCCGTCCTTAATCCATGTAGGCACAGTTATGATCAAAAATATTCGCGATATTTGAAATTAAGAATTAACTTTCATCAGTAAGATATTATATATATATATATATATATATATTTATGAATGATATAATTATGCAGTTTCGGTTTTGCGGATGTATGTAGTTGAGATGTTAAAATAAGTTTTTTTTTTCCTCCACCAATCTGTGAATTACAGTAACTGCATATGCAGCAGAGGGGTTAAAATGTATCTCAGAATCGATCTAATTGATTGACCTAACAGTTACCTGGCCATAATCTATAAGCATGACCTCGTATTTTCAAAATAAATCCATTCCAAAGCATTTCATAATTACATTATCATTTTACAGTTATATAAGTATTTTATTATAAAATATTTCAAATCTAATTTTGATCACTACACTAGGGAAATAATGTCGGTAAGCTGAAATGCTAATAAGCTTATATTGGTAACTGTACTCGCAAATTACGCTAAATTACCTCTAAATTAACTGACATATCAGTGAATATATGTATTTAAACGAATAAACTATTTATTAAAGTCGTCGGGACAGGTTTTGCTAGAATAATATCCTCAACACCTTTGGGATATCTAGTCGATTACGATCTATCTAGAATAGTAATTTGAATTATTAATATGACATTTAACTTGTGTTGGGGTTTTAAGAGCAATCAGTATTTATAAAATAAGTTGAAACATCTGACATAATTATGTACTGTTATTTTTTTTAATTACGTATACATAGTCATACATACAAAAACGGAACTAACATATATACTAACAAATACGTATCTTGTATTCTCTGTCAATATTGTATTTACAATTAATTTCAAATTCAAATTCAAATCTTTATTGCTTTCATATGTAGTTATATAAGATGTTACGATAAATATAGGTAGTATCAATATGAAACCCTGCAAGGGCGCTGCAAAATAATATGTATTATTTCTGATGGTAAATAACAAAAATATAATACACAATTTGATAAATTTTGCCTATAAAGTTAATTAAAACTTATTTTAAAGGTGACTTTGTTTGACATATGGTAATAAGTTATATGTCAATTCGATGCTATATACTTTTGGAATGGTTGAAATATAAACTAACATTTTGATTTTAGAACATCAAAACTGCATGCGATTGTCATCTGTTATTATAGGTCACACAACGTTCTGGGTAACCTAACATTGCAGCAATTTGTAGAACGGTTCTCTACGGGTTTGTACCAATGTATTATCATTAGACCAATTAAAATACAACATTAATCTAGTGTAGTGATAGTCCAGTGGTATGACCAGTGGATTATAAAGTCAATGATCTGGTGAAGGAAAACATCGTCAGGAAACCTGCATGCCTGAGAATTTTTGATGACGTGTGAAGTCTGCCAACCCGCAGTAGGTTAAACTAAATGAGCTATAAATATAAAGTAGTATAGACTATTAAAGTCGCCTGTATACACATACTGCTCTACCTATCAGGCTACAGCGTATGTAATAGAAATGTCTATTTTATTGACTCCCAAATAATACATATTGGCATGTGCCTTTTTTATGTGAGTAACATGTGCAAAAAAATCTACATCGGTATTTTTATTAGTTTGAGGAAAATATTTTCTGCTATAGAAACATTCTGTTATGTTCCATCTTTTTTTTTGTATCCTTTTGTATCTTATTATAACAATTAGATAAACGTAAATTCTGGCTAATCCTTCATCAATGTTTGAAAACAAAAGTAAGCTTGTCACGGCATTTAGCACTTCGACTAAACAGACTGAAAAACGCTGTCGGTTTGTTCGAGCTGTCATACGACCACCTATCACAATTATTTGTAGTGCTTAGATACCTCAAAAGCTCTAAAAGCCTCTATGTAGACTCCAAGTGAACTGTAACATACATGAAAGATAAGCATAAAAGGATAATGAATAACTCACTAAGTTCTGCCTATATTTTTTAAGGGATATTTGGAATATTTGGAATATATGGAATAATACAAACTTTCCAATTTAAACTTTCATTTGCCTTTAATAAAGATATAAGTAGGTACTTCGAATTTTGCTTTCTCTATGAATATACATACCATTCCGAAACCTGACCTAATTTACTGTTATTTACTGTTTGCATATTGAAAACTGTATGCCAATATAGAAACTTAATATTGACAGTTTAATGACGTTGCGTTGGTGTACTAGTTTTGTGTGTGCTCGAGGTTCTAAAGCCTCTATATATGCATATAATTATATCGTAGATACAGTTAGTTAAGTTATATGGGGACTTTCTATAAAATTCTCAGTTGTAGCTCGATATTTAAAATCGGTCCGGTTCATGGCAATAGGCTTTCCCCTTATAGCATTTGACTTACAAATATATACTGGCGGATTTTGAAATACATACATTAATGAACTATTCTAGTACCACATTTCCCTAACGTATTTTTAGCAATAAAGTCCAAAATTGCATAAAATATTTCTAATTCTAAACTGCATAACTATCAAGATACACTTAACACAACGAATGCGTCAAGTTGTTTCACAATTTTGTTACTCTCCCCCTGAATAAAACATCTGCCAACTAGGCAAGTTTATAAAATTATTCAACGCCGAGTTGATGTTAGAGTACAATTTCAACTTCCTTATCACAAATGTATGAATAATATATAAAGATGGTGCCTATCTACCAGTACTTAAAGTTTTTTCAGTTTTGGAGCGAAAATTAATAAACAACTATATTATTATATAATTCATATTGTATTAACTGTTGGAAACCATGAGTAATAATTCATATTCTATGTGAGTAATTAAGCCGGAATATGTAATATTTAATACTGCTGCCCGAAAATGCTTCACAAAGGTATATTGTACTAATGCTTTCAGATTTGCACAACATTTACTTATTCACCTATATTATAAATAAATATATTTATGTACATACCTATATTTCCATCTTATTTTTCCCATTTGGATTTGAATAAACAAAACAGATGAAACACGTGTCTGTTGCATATTTAATTTTATCCGAAAGCTCCAATACTGAATTTCGTACTTCTTCCGTTAAAACTGACAATTATATATTTTACCCCTATTTCACAATTTCAGAACAAAAACGCCTAAATATGTAAATATACATTTTTACCTAAATTTTCAACGTCTTTCTTAGAAAATCACGAAGTTTTTTACGACTGATCGTTTCTTTAGTGGTTATTTACATAAAAAAATGCATCATCAACTGCCAAAATCATAAAGTATTTAGCCCCCTAGCAGTAAGCTGCTTTGATAAATTTGTTAGGATAAATAATTAAATAGGATGTATTGATAATGTACTTTAATGTTTATTATTATATCCTTTGATTAGTAAGATATAGATTCTGAGAGAGAGCTTAATTTATCTATTATTTGTATATAAACCCATAAAGACGAAACCATTATTCTCAGTTGAAAACGTTCTATTTTTCTGGTTTTAATTAAAACTTTAAATCAATAGTAGGAATATAACAATATAATGTTATATTCCTACTTGTAATTATGTAAGTGTTATCTTCCGCACTACGTCTTTTCTCTCCAATATTCCTTTATCTGATTAGGAGAGTCCCATTTGATGTAATCAAAGATACGACAAGACGATTTTATCGAGCATTGTGAAGTGGAGAAATGAATGGAGTCGCTTTAGTCTGCACCCTGACTTATTGATACAAAAGAATTCGCTGAGAAAGCCTTTTTAATATGACTTCAAGTGAGTTATAAGTTGGTAAAGTGGGGAGTTGGGAAACTGCATTAGAAAATGTAGACTTAGCAAACATTAATATGGGAAGGAGCTTGAATCCAAGAAGAAAAAAGGTTTATTGAATTTATTATTTCAAGGCATTCTGATACAAATTTCAGCAAAGGAACGATAAACATAGAGATATACAGAAAGCAGATCAATATTTTTATGAATTAAGATTTATTTATTATTATTATTAATGTGAATATATTAGCAAATTCTATGTTTAGTCAGAAAATAATACACGAATGGAATTGTCTTTAAAAACTAGTACTCAAAAATCTCTATACACGTAGATACACACACTCACACTTGCATAGTCATGTTATCTAATATAAACGTACACAGTAATCCACGTTGTCCTTTGTGTTTCCATAAAGCGTCTCGTGTATGTAACTGTAACCTGTGTGATATGTTCCTTTGTTTATTATCAAAGTGTTCCATATATGGGTGAAAGCAACTTGTAAGTAGAAATTCCTCTGTTGCGATTTACTCGGAAAAAGGGAGATATTCCATGATGTTTTCCTCTGCGCAGTGGTTTTAGAGCTGCCTTTCATGGTAAGGGACAAATATATGTTATATACATGGACATTTTATACATAAGTCTTTTTTTTATGGTGATAATGGGGCAAACGAGAAGGCGGCTCACCTGATGGTAAGTGATCACCGCCGCTCATGGACATTTGCAATACCAGAAGGAAACCTAAACTTTTAAAATAGAGAAGAAGAAGAAGAGAAGGAAACCTAAGTTTTTAAAATAGGGAATTGCTAAACTGACAGCAAACGGAATACACATGCTGTCAAAATAGTCACCCCCCCAACGAGCTCTGGTAACCTTACTCACTCACAGAAATACAACTATTGTTGATTCACTGCGGTCTTCTGTAGAGCGGAGGAACTTCCCCTGTCGGGTAGCTCAATTTGAGCAAGGAATCTTGCTATGCCCTACCTCTCGAAAAGTCATGGACATGTCTATGAATAATACGTAATTGTTTCCTGAAAATTCTGATATTTGTAGGTTATCAACCATCGTAACATAAACAGTAACAACCGAGAAAATAACCGAAAATAACCATAACATAAACCTCTCTGCTTAGCTCCGAACTAGATACTAACTAGACATAATGATGTGTAGTTAGTCAAATAAAGTGTAATTCAATAAAATTGTAGTGTAAAACTATTCACTACACTTTTATTGAATACAATATAGTTAAATACAAAAATATCGTGATACAATAATGTTTTATGTCAGACTCATATTAAGTAACAAGGAAGTCATCAATTACCAAAGTTCAGAATTGATTAGATTCAGTTAGAACCTTGTTCGTAGCGTGAATAGAGTTCATTATTGAATTAAATCCTGTAAGTTAAAGAGATATTTGCTTTAGCGGTAACTTGTCTAATCGCTTTAAACTTTGACAAGCATTATTGTTGGTGCGAGTGTAAATTTAATTTGCTAGTGGATGTGCCTACCAGTTTTATTAGATTGTTTTATTATATAAAAGAGGTTTATTATGGAAGGATTTAATAGAAGAATAGGAAATAACGTTGTATCAACCATCTCCTTTTTCATAGGATTTTTTACATCTCTACACTCGTAAAATGTATTTTTTTTTTATATGCCATAGTTGTTGTAAGATCGTTTACTAATATTCATCATCATCATCCAACATCCACAGCCTTTCTGATCCCACTGTTGGGTATAGGCCTCTCTCGATGCGTGCCATTCACTTTGATCCTGTGTTAATCTCGTCGAGGCTTGACCCGAAAACTGAGCGATGTCTTCAACCCATCTCAACGACGGACGGCCAACACTACGTTTATGGACTAGGACTATGGACTATAGACTAGGACCAGCCTCCTATTAGGTGGATTACTTGTAAATCTGCGACAAAACCAAAATTTTATCTGCTACCAAGAATTTTATTGCAAAATGCAATAGCCGAACTTACTCTAAGCAGCTGTGCACAATTATTTATTACAAGCCAAAATTATTTATTAGTTGAGATTAATATTTTTAAAGAAATCAGAAATCACTATACTGAAAAAAGTATAAATAGTTACTGTTTACTGTTTTTAGTTTATTTTTCAGAGCAAACCATTTTGTTCTTTAGAGTAGCACGATTAAAGTTCCAAATTATAATTAATTTAAAGTGAGACATAGATCCTAAAACACTGACCTTCAAACAAAAACAGTTGTGTTAAATTCTGTAATGTCTAATTGCTATTGAAATGAACAAACGGAAAGTCTCGTTTCTTGATATTTACGCGAATACTATTCATTGAAGTAAGCCAACTTTGTACCCATTAATAACAGTTTTACATTTCGCTCCGATTTCGCCCACGACCGACTGCCATTAAAGAATTTAAATGACAAGGGAAATTACAATTCCATCTGAATAAAAAGGAGAATTTGTGACATTTTTAGCCTTAAGTCTATTATAACATTTGTTACGACAAATATTGAGAAAATAAAAATGTAAAGAGCTTAATTTCATATTGTGAGGTATTTTAGCGTAATAACTACGATGAGACCATTAAAAATATAGCACCATACTGAAAATAGAGAGGTAGATTATTGAGGTATTGCCGAGGTAACATAGTTTGCAGTTTCTAAAATTTGCACCTAGAATTTAGAACTTGAAGCTAGAAAAAGCTAACTTTATGCTGGATTTTTCGATGAAATTTAAATTGCAACTTGGAGTTTGTAATTTTGCCCGGTAAAGGGCAATAGCCGATATTTTTTTAATACCCTTAGCCCCTATTATAGGAAATCAGAAAAATATTTGTGGGGTACATCATTATATTATCTATTCACTGCAGAAATACAAGAGTCGTGATATTAAAACACAAATGTCGGTTCTACCAGTTGGCCTTCATCCCTAAATCTTATGCCTTCAAAATTATCTTGCGAAAGATAAGAGCATTGGGTTTAAGGAGGGGCCTCCTCTTTATTACGGCACATCTTGCTTAGCCTAGGCTTAGTAATATCATCATATCGACTGTTAGTCGTCCACTGCTGGACATAGGTCTCCCCCAAGGATCATCACGATGACCAATCGCGCGCCACCCACATCCAGCGGATTCCAGCGACCTTAGTGTGATATACCTACATAATATAAGTCTGTACCTTCTTAAAAATCAGCACGCAAACTTCTTTTGTTTTATCATATTTCTAACGAGACATAGTCTAAATTAGCTCTGTTCGTAACCAACGAATCGACATACCCAGCTTATTATACTGTCGTACATATGAGAAAATAAAATATTATACTTACATTATAATATAGAGTGTAATAAATGCGTTCAATTTATCCCCGACAAACAAAGGAGTGCATCGGTATTGCAGATATAACAAATGGCGGAGCGTTACCGTCGTATGTCCTCTCTTATCAGGAGAAACTCCGTCGTATTTCACAAGGCTAGACGCACCGAGCGGAAAAATAACGGATTTGACGTACCTCCCTTGGATTCTTGTTCGACTTATTTGTGCTGTCAGATAAAACCTATTGATATAGCGTTAGGAGATCTAGTTTTTTTTTTAGTTAGTACCTAATGACGTGAAGAATAAAAAATATTTTGCATTTGTCTAGTCTGTTCAAGCGATGGTTCGTTTGTTTTGCTGGTTTTTAGTGTCCTGATGGTTTTAAATTGTTTTGCTAGTTCCATAGATAAAAAGGAACCTTTATAATTTCACCATAATTATCTCTCTGTATGTCCGCAGTATAGCTCAAAGACTTTGAGTACTAAAAAGTAAAATAAAATCTTATTTCTTTTGTTTTTTGGGTGAAATCACCTATCATACTTTTTTTACACATAAAGTTGTTTTCAGAAAACGAATACGTGGAGGAAATGTTTTCTATTCTCAGGGGAAGTAAAGAAGTATTAGATTAAAACTTGAACAAAAGTTAGTTACATTACAGAAACTTGCTGCAGCCATGTCTTGATAAACTTTTCACGTAGTAACTGACAAAACAATCCAGCACTTTAAATAAGGGATAACAACTTACATTAAAGATGTCACTGAAAACTCATGTTTCGTCATAAGTATGTACTTAAACTAGATCAGATAAAAATAAAGTTTTTTTCTGTCTATTCAGATGTAATGCAGTAAGAAACGTTTTTAAATCTATATAATTGTCAAGTAATATTTGTACCTTCAAACAAAGGCAACTTGGGTCTTTACAAAAGTTGAAAATAAAATTGGGCAGAAGTAAAAAATACTGCAGTATAAATATGTAGTTAAAGTACTAATCAAGTAAAAGAGAAATGGAAGCAGTGAAATCTACCCCAAAGCTGGGCTGCTCAAATGGGGCTTTCCAAGAGCGCTTGGCAAAGCATACGAATTCCATTGTCGATGCAGTAAGCAGTAGCTTTTAGACGAAATATACCTTGTTATACCTTCGTTTGTCGAATAATTTTACTGTTTCAATAAATAATTCATGTTTTAGGAATAAAGATATTTGTAATTGTTTGGTCTTAAGAATCATGACGCTTATTCTAAGCGTCCTTTACATTATACGAGATCATAGGTGGACTGAGGTTAGGTGATCCAAGTAAATCAAGCCTAAACATCAAGACGCACAAACACTCACGTATAAACTGACGTGAGTATGAGGCATGAGATTGGTGTACAGTCAACAGCAAAAGTAGATGATCAAAATCAGAAATTCAATACTAATGAACGGAGTTCGTGCCAGATCTGTGTGACGTGGAAGTGATTCAAAAGTATGTGATTGTAAATTATACCAAACATTTACTACTAGTACAGCTGCCAATATTCGTAATCAGTTTTGACTCCAAAAGTTATAAACTCAATTCGCGTCAGAAATAAGAAGTGTTTTTTTTTTCAAAACTTGTGAACAGTTAAAATCCAAAATTAAATGATGAAACTGAGGCCACGCAACAAGTCAACAAGTCAATATGAATTGTACCGACGTCTATCTCGCTACATAGCAACGACGTACATAGCAACGGAGAACTGTCAAACTGACATCACATCCGTGTGGAGGGGCCACACCGGGAAGAAGGTGTTAGTGCATCCATTTGAAAAGGAGGATCCTCCGACCAGGCGAGGCATAACACCTCTTTTTCAAATGGAGGGATTAACACTTCAAAAAAAAAATTATAATAAATAATGCCATAAAGATAAAAATGACAATCTACCTTCCGGTTTTAATATATTGTAACCGACTGGGCAAAAGCCATCATTGACTTATGATTTTGTATCGCATCATCACTTTTGAACATTGACATAAATTTACAAACATAGAAAGATAATAATATTGATTGAATTATCGTTTTGTATCGCATCAGCTACTTTTGAACATTTGACAGACTTTACAAAAAAAAAAGTTTTTCAATTATATGATTTTTAATGAATATAATATGCTTTTTTCGGGGTTCATTTGGATGAAATTCGGCATAATTATATTAAATATGCAATTTTTTTTCCCATTCGGCTGTTTTTCCGTGAGCATAACAAATTAAATGACTGGGATAGTTAAATAATAAGTATGGATGAATTATCATGTTAAGTCATGATTACGTGGCCTCAGTTTCATCATTTAATTTTGGATTTTAACTGTTCACTAGTTTTGAAAAAAAAAACACTTCTTATTTCTGACGCGAATTGAGTTTATAACTTTTGCAGTCAAAACTGATCACGAATATTGGCAGCTATACTAATAGTACATGTTTGGTATAATTTACAATCACATACTTTTGAATCAATTCTACGTCACACAGTTCTGGCGCGAACTCCGTTCATTAGTATTGAATTTCTGATTTTGATCATCTACTTTTGCTGTTGACTGTACGTCGCCCCAGCAAGAAAGTAGCTCTTAGAGTGATATGAGTGGTACGTATAATTAGTGCGTAGTATGCTGTAAATGTGCGCCAAATAAAAAATTTGTGCGCCCTGTCGTTTTGGAAAAAAACGGAAAAAACCGTTTCTGCTGGGGGAGCGCTGTTCCAGCAAGAAAATTCTAAACGAATGATCGGAGGGAGAAAATTTGTGCATGGGTAGAGAGCTTATATTTGTGCATAAATGTGCGCCAAAAATAAAATTTGTGCGTCTTCAGGTTTCCGAGATATTGAGATTCCTGCTGGGGCGACGTTTTGCAAAATCGTGTATCTCGGAAACCATTGTATGTGCGCCTATAGAATAAAGACACACGAATAGCTCTTAATTTGTGCAAATTTGTGCCGGAGTTAGATTTAAGAAAATATTTATGATTTCGAAGTAATCGCGCTTTTTCGAAATACCTAAAACTTATCGGAGCGCCCACACAAGAAGACGTATACACTCACTGAAAACGGTATTCGGTGCTCATGGACGATTAAATTAACCATACGGAGTTTCAAAAATGTGCATGCATGCGTTACTGAATAATATTCACATGAGTCAATACGACGGTGTCGTAACTTTGACGGCGAAATACGAGAAACCGGCTCAACCCAGGATGTGCAGGTGTAAAACAATAATTAGTGCGTTTAGTCAAGTATGTATGGTGAAAATATTGAGCTTGAAATGTTTCGCATTAAGTAGATATCAACAGAAAACAAAACAAATAAACAACTGCTATGCTATGCTGCGGCTGGCTATCCGACCAAATTCGAATGACTACAAAAAAGCGACGGTTTCATACATATCGATGACCTTCTTCATTTGACGTATTAAACCTAAGCTGCTGTCCGTACAGTCGCGATCAAAAGCAAGTTGGACTAACTTTTAGGGGCTTATTAAAAATACTATTAGCCGCCTGTTGATCGAAATTTGAACATATTATGTTAAGAGTAATAACAGTTAGTCACTATGGAAATTAAACTGACAGTGAAAATCTTGTGTAAATTCAAACGTATGGTAGTAGGTTATATTACTATCTGCCTCCTGCGGTTTTGCTGCATAGTACATAGATAATATACAGCATGTATATTAACGCAATACTGTTGTGTCGATGTTTATACATCTTATGAAAAAGTAAAAAAGTTGTTGTATCAATAAGGTTATATGTATTTATAAGTTTTATTAGGGATATATATATTATGATTAATACGTGAAGCGAAAACTTGTACACCTATTTAATAATAATATACCTCTGAGATACTAGAAGGTTGATACAATATAAAACTAATAGTAATAAAAATACTTTTCTAGTTCAGTGTACTTAGACACAACACGTTAACCAGGAAGGTTAAGAAGGTCATCGATATGTATGAAAATGTTTTGTTTTCTGTTGATATCCACTTAATGCGAAACATTTCAAGCTCAATATTTTCACCATACATTCTTGACTAAACGCACTAATTATTGTTTTACACCTGCACATCCTGGGTTGAGCCGGTTTCTCGTATTTTGCCGTCAAAGTTACGACACCGTCGCATTGACTCATATGAATATTATTCAGTAACGCATGCATGCACATTTTTGAAACTCCGTATGGTTAATATAATCGTCCTGGAGCACCAAATACCGTTTTCAGCGAGTGTATACTTCTTCTTGTGTGGGCGCTGCGATAGGTTTTAGGTATTTCGAAAAAGCGCGATTACTTCGAAATCATAAATATTTTCTTAAATATAACTCCGGCACAAATTCGCACAAATTAAGAGCTATTCGTGTGTCTTTATTCTACAGGCGCACATACAATGGTTTCCGAGATACACGATTTTGCAAAACGTCGCCCCAGCAGGAATCTCAATATCTCGGAAACCTGAAGACGCACAAATCTTATTTTTGGCGCACATTTATGCACAAATATAAGCTCTCTACCCATGCACAAATTTTCTCCCTCCGATCATTCGTTTAGAATTTTCTTGCTGGAACAGCGTTCTCCCAGCAGAAACGGTTTTTTCCGTTTTTTTCCAAAACGACAGGGCGCACAATTTTTTTATTTGGCGCACATTTACAGCATACTACGCACTAATTATACGTACCACTCATATCACTCTAGGAGCTACTTTCTTGCTGGGGCGACGTACACATGAGATAGTGCAGCGTTAATCGGATATTAAAACGAATTTATAATTATAACATCTAAGTTTGTGATTTCGTTGCGATAAAAAAAAAATATCCTAGGTACTTGATTGTTTTGGTGACCTTTGATTGTGTGGTGGTTTTTATTAGGTGACATCAAATCATTTATTTGCATAAAACATGGTAGGTAACAAGATGTTCAGTAAAAAATGTATACAGCATGTTTTGCCGTGGCACGGCGTAAAATATAAATCTGATTCCCTGATTCTCTCCCAGTGGCTTGGTGCCCTTTAAAGGTTTCCATTCCGTAAACAAAACAAAGAAGAACTGTATTGGTTTTAAAATTAGTTAAACAAAATGTAAGCAACATACATTATTCACTATTAACCTTACTATACTAGTAACAGTACCAGCCATCTTTTTTTTAAGAATATCTATCTATATCCCATTTCTCCTAAAGGAAGAATCCACAATCTAGTCACGTTTACACCACTGATAAAGGTAATTTAGTGTTACGCTATAAACATGAATTCTACTTATTTAAAACCAAGCTTCATCTCGGGAGCAGTTAGAATTTCTTACAGTGTACAGTGCGAATAGAATATTCATAACTGTAATTAAATACTGTGTCCACGCTTGTGGACTGATTTTGTTTATCAAGAATGTGAAAGCGTACATATATAGAGCTCAGTCCTAAACTTGCTTTTGCAGTTCAATTAATACATATATTTTTATAATTATCTTGGTAAAATACTGATTTCTTACATATACGGAAATACTAGACATTGAAATATGACTTTTATTGCGGTGTTTTCTTTCATGCCGACGTTTCTCTTGTGACACATTTATTGTCCCACTACTGGGCACTGGTCTCCTCCCCTGTGATGTAGAAACAGGAATCGTGGTATATGCACATATGTCCATTATTTTGGCAACGTTTAAAAGCCTTCACCTTATTGTGATTTTCCGGATTCTTCACAAAATTTAAACGATACTTTGGTGCCGACGTCTTGCCAAGATACCGAAGATAGAACACTGACACCTGAAATCGGGACCTCCGCACAGGAAAGTCTTCCCGATTCGTATATGGATAACGGCGTCCGCAATAACACAGATTCAGTATCGGCAATATCCACTCCCTATAATTCAATTTCTTCGCCTGCAACGTTTAATGATAGTGACTATTCTGCAGTATCGACCCCAAAAAATAATAAACGTAGATCAAAAAAGAGGACTGATGTGGGTCTCAAACGTCTTAAACATGAAGATGAGTGGATAGTTAGAAAGAGAAAACGTTTGTGTAACAAAGGATTGGAGTATACCACGTCAAAAGGAGGAACTAAAGCAGCGACAAGCATTAAAGCCAGTTGTGTCAATTGCCGTCTGCAATGCTATAATAAAATAAGCCAAGAAGTGCGTATCGAGCTTTTTCATAAGTTCTGGGGTACTGGTAATCACGCGAAACAATGGCAAATCATCGCTAAATATGTGATACAAAAAAGTAAAATGACCGTCACTACCGTTGAAAGCATACCGTTGATAACAATATTATACCCGAAAAGTATCATATATTTTATAGAAATTTACTAATAACTGAACATGATGAGGATGCAAGTGATGATGAGGTTTGAATATTTTTATGTTCTTAATGATTACTGTTATTGAAACAACAATGCTATAAGGCATCATAATATGATCCTCTAGATATCTTCTTAGAAAAATTTACAGAATAAAATTGCCTACCTCCATGGGAAAAAAGCGTGAGTGTATGTATGTAATAAAATTGTGTATTGTATAAAATAGCCTCACGAAAAGATAAAGATAAAAACGTTCGGCTTGTAGTTTTGAGATAACAATATGGTTTTACTTGGCCCAAGCCGAATATGAAAGTTTCTGTAAAAAATATATATTCAAGGGAATTTTATCGAGGAGCCTAACTAAATTGTTGTTTAAAAAATATATTCATAATATATTATATTATTCGATAAATAGTAGATAAGATTGAATATGAAATCTTGAAGAAGCGGTGTACTTATCTGAAATTAAAGATTTGGGTTTATCTCGTTTTTCAAAATAGCATCTAAGCTGTTATAATGTTAATCTTTATTCAGTACAAATGAGACTAATTTGTGTTAGTTTTCATTTAATAAGTATTCGAAATAGTTGACTTACGGGCAATTCTTCTCAAATGAGGAAATATCTGTGCCCAGTAGAGGGAGTAAATGGGTTGGTTATAATGAAAAACTATGAAACCCTACAATACGCGAAGCCAGACAAGCACGTGCTATTTTTTTCTCATATTTTACCCATTATACGGCACAAAAAATTTTTCGCCTCCCAAAACTTTCTTCGAAGCATTAAACATTCACGAGATAAAAAATCTTCGAAATGCCGATTGTCGCCTTATATAAAGCTGCTAAATAAGTAAAGAGGGCTTATGTAAATGAATTAAAATTCATATTTAATATAAGACAGCGCTTGTTCAAAGTGCTGGCCTTTATATACAGCTAGACACATTTGCCTACTTATAACTTTATGATTAGGTAATGGAGGAAAAATGTAGGTTTTCATCTTTAGATTTTAACTTTAACTTTATTACTGTCATTAAAATAATTCGTTTCTTGTAAAGTATTTCAGTTAAAGAGTAGGTATCGTCGTGTTTATTTTTAATTGTTATAAGTTTATTTTTTGTAGTGATAATGATTTAAAATTTTAGGCATTGTAAAATATAATTGATGTACACATTTAAATGTTGACTTTAATAATAGAAAGACGAATTGAGCTGAATAGCTTGTGTCTCCACGTTTTCCAAGACGAAGCGCGTAAGGGCGTGAAGTATATATTATCGTTCCATTTGATCGTTTATTCATTACCAAACTACTGCAAAATTTTAGACAGATTCCGTTACAGAAAATCGTAAATGTTTTGTCAACAAAAAATCCATGCAAAGCAATACCAAACAATCTGAACACCACACAACAGAAACACATATCGTGTATTATTCAAACTCGTACAAAACACGAGGAATTAAAGAGAGAAACACATTCATCCCGTACTTACATGCGGATTCTACGATTCCGTCGGCGAAAGGGGTTAAATTGCGCGAATGTCAAACGCGTGTTGCGCTGGACGAGAGAACAAAGGTCGCCGTGTTATTGCGCGTCCCCTCACTATTGTGTCTCGGTAAGCGTAACTCTTCCCAGGGTTTGCGAATGTGTAATACGAGTTAATTGCTTAGATCTATCTCGTGAAGCTACATCTATTCTAGTTTAAAAAAAATCTAATAAAATCGTAACGTACTGAAACAGACGCCGTGTTCTTGAAGCTATAACTTCAGACAGTATTAATTGTATGTAGGTACGATCAATTGTATGTACAAGCAAACCCGTACATTTCTGTAGTTTAGGTTTTGTGCTGACGCTTGCACCTTGAATTGTATGATGTGTTTACTTTGACATTCAATTTATATAAGGAACAAAAAAGCTGATCAAGAAAAACATATTTTTATTATTTTCAGATACAGGTAACCGGTACCATAAATAAACCAACAAAAGCAAAAGCATAACCTGACCATTCATTTGTTTGATATTACATAGCCGGTTTTATACTACATAGTGTTTTTACTGTCGCCATTTTATCGCATTTATTAGAGGGCATCACTGTTATAATGCACATTTGCTATAAATTACGTATCTATTAATTTAATTTTCGAAAATGTTTTAGTCTCTTAGCCCTGCAAAAACCGTGGCCAGGTGAATGCCAAGCCACATAGATTAAGAAGTAGAGATATTCATTTATAAAATCTGTGTACTATTTATAGAATATGTTTCAATACATACTTGGACATGTAGTAGTTATAAAAAAATATAAAGGTTAACCCTACGTTGTTTGGTCGAGTGACAGACAGAGCCACCGCGACCGCTCGGATTTGTGCTTTAAATTGGAAAATACGGCCCGTTCATACTGAACGTCATTGTTACTGTGACGTTTTTTATTAGCAACGGAACTATTTGGGGTGGGATACACAATGCCTCCATAAAACTACAAGTTTTATGCATTTCACGTTGAAATTTTAGCTGAAGTGACGAGTGACGGTCGTTGATTTTTAGTGGTGTTTTATTGACTATTTTCAGTTTCAGTTTACTGACTACAGCGACATTTTCGAAAAGGTTTTGCATACCCATACAATGTCGCGGCTGTTAAAACAAGTCATAAAAGTTCAGCGTATATTTTTATTATGTAAAATATAACAATGTTACTGTTAACGATGCAGACTAATTTTCATATTTATTACAGTATAAATATCAGATGACGTAATGACTACATGGTTACAACAATGTATATAGGACTCGTGGACTTAATGTGTTCTCAAGTTTCCAGCCATCCCGCTGAGTTAAAATGGGGTTAAACGAACAAAGTTGCGGTCGAGACGCTGTAGATTGCGAATGATGTCACAGTATTGTATTAAAAGCAAAACTATTCCCTATAAGCGTCCCAGAATAAAATATTACGTGACTGTTCTCACTTCGAAACAAAAGACAGAAATACAGTCTGCGAAGCGAGACAAATAAAATACATAAATGCAAATTTATACGTAACATAATCAGCGGAACATAGTACCACGTATTGCAGATGCTAGTAAATCTTTGGGTTTACGATATCTCGGTAGATATGTATGTGTGGGATTTTGAAGATCTCTCGTCTCGAATCATACTTATATTATGGCTTTTACAAGATGTCGATATACTTGAAATGGTTGGAACTATGTTAAGGAGACGATTCGTATTCATGTGAGTTTTATTTTGGTATGAATAGAGTTCCATATTGGTGTCAGTATGTCACTTAAATTACTGTATGTTCTTATAACTGGATAGAACAAATTTGTGGTACCTACGTGTGACCTCACGCTGAAGTTTTTTATAAGCTTCCAGAGGCCTGTATCTGTCTGTTATTCTACAACACGTTTACAAACAAAAATAGAACCAAGCGTTCTGATTTTGAATTTGGAAAATGTTTTGAATAATGTCTGGCAATAGTTATTTTATTAACCAAACCAACTGTCTAATAGACCAATGAGATAGTTACTTTGATCGTAAGATGAGTTTAAAACTTTAATTTGATTTAGGTCCAGCATTAGTAGGTACCTATTATTAGGACTTTCTATAAGAATCTCAATAGCAGCCCGAAGTTTGTATTTGTGCTCAATATTGCAACTAACAGTATACTTCCCGACCGTGTAAAGTTATATTGGTGAATTGTGATATATAGCACTATATCTCTACATAACTTTTCACAAAAACAGGTATTTTTTTTTATTAGAAATACAAGTAGATATAAAATGAATATGGCAAAGTAGTACTCAATAGTATGTAGTACCCTTTTAGCATACCCCAACGTATACTTATAAGTAAGAAAAAGCTAGGTTGTTACACATGGGATCGTTTCTATAGTTCCTTGAACAGATGAGTGCCAGCCATCAAGTTTTACGAGATTGAATTTATGTCCGTTACTTAACATACTTTTGTTGGTTGAAGCGATAAAATTTGATGGAAATCTCGATCGTTTCCTTAATCTAGAAAAAGTTTAAACAATCCTAAATTATATGTTGTAAAAGTAAATAAAAGACTTTTATTCTAGTGTCTTATTGGTCAAGCTCACCATGAACTTGGGTTAAGTAATGGTCCTGTCAAAAGACAGATAGTGCTTAATATACCTCAACACCTCTCACGAGGTGGAAAATGATATTTACAGGAGGATTTTTCACACTAACAAAATGTTACAGTAATGCTCGTCTACTATTACAAGGGCTATTAGGTCATTACTTCTGCTTATCCTTACAGAAATACAGGTTTAATAGTTGTTTGTGTTATACTGATCAGTGAGTCGAGCATAATCTGGGCTGAACAAGCAATATTCATTATTAAGACGATGTATTAGAATAGAATATTGTTTGTTACTCAGATTGTAGGTGCATTATTTACTGTTAATATTCTGATGCAACAATATAGTGAAATATCGATAGATAGTTCATTATTTCATAACGATATTATCGATATTACTATCCTATTGTTACATTGAATATGAAGTTAATGTCAAGCTTAAAAATGTATAGCTAATTTAGAGTTTTTGATAATATTTTTATTTGATTAAAAATAAAATTGGTAGCAAAGGATTGGTGCTAATTGAGTGCAATAGAGTGCATGTAATAGAGGGAGAATATTGCTACGGATTTTATTGAAAACTCAATAACTAGTTATCGAACCCAGTACCTCACGCTCAGACGCACTTTTGACCAGTAGACCGAGTAACTACTTTATAAGTGTTTAACAAAAACTAATTTATTGCCGAGACCCAATAAAGACATTTATTCTTTTTTTACTCTAAATTCACTCTCAAATGTATTTTATAGCGACGGTACAATGGACCAGTACATCATCAAACAACATCGAATGTAACGAAAGTAAAGGTCGCGGCCCGCGATATGTCACAAATTGGCGTTGTCACCAAGAATCACGATTTATTGCTCAGAGAAAGGTCAGAATAGCTTAAACGATGTTCCGTTCTCTGATCTTATCGACAACAAAATATAAAACGCGGCCTGATATTTTCGTTCTCCGTTATTTTTGAACTGAATACATCATGGCAGTCGCTTTGTGACAATCACAGTTCTGCGATGCACTTAGTCTTGAAAGTCTATTTTGCTCTGCTCGGAACTTCGTTTCTCTGTTACGTAAAGTATTATTATTAGTATTTCTAACTTTGTAACTTAATTTTCCGATGAGTTGAAGTGAGTTTAATAATGAGTCCTAATGGTTATATGGCCCTATATATGTGTCTTAGATAATTTTGATATTATTACTACTTTATACTTACAAATTTCTGTATACACATAACACAGTCAGGGTAGTTATTGTTCTTGTAATTTTCTTCATCATTATTTCAAACAAAAATATAATTTTGTACCGGCAATGCATAAAGACCAAACTAAATTGTAAAACAATTTCTAGTCTGTTCTCTCTCTACCCATTAAATAGAATAAATGTTATATTAAACGGAATATTCGCTATTTTAGGTTTCATTTATTTTGATAAATTAAGATTAGCAGCTAGTAATTATGCCTAAAGAGATGTATGGTGCATTTACATGTGGTGTAGTACGCATCTAATTTTATATATCGTCCTAAAGGCATTAACGTGCCCACAAACTCAACAAATTATTTGAACGTAGACAAAGTTCTACAAAAATAATATAAACGTTATATATTTCCAGAAAATTAAAATCATACCTACAACATCAAAAGACGTGGATTATTTGTGCTATACACTTATTAAAAAATAATCTTATCTCAAAAAATCAATCCTTTACTTTTATATAAATGAAACAAAGATGTCTTTACTATTATAATTTCCGTTCAAATAATGGTCTTATTAAATTTCAAAATGAATTCGAAGATATTATTAATACAATCGCACAATTCGAGCGTACAGTAAATTACAATATCAGATATATATAGGGACCTAACTTCCTAACAGGTTGGCCATGTCTATACTATTTCGGCCTTCCTGTTTCTCAGGATTTGGTTTAGATATGTTCAAGAGAGTTACAAAGCTTTGGTCACTCAGTTTGGTTTCCAATTCAGTTGATACTGATTATAGGAAACTAGTACATGCCAATTTAACCGCAAACTGCTCAATTGGTTACAAATTATAATTAAATTAATATAGATTAGATACAGAGAGGTAGGGCATAGTGATATTTCTCGCTCAAATTGAGCTGTCCGACTAGGGAAGTACCCCGCCCTACATAACACCGTAGTGAAACCAAAATAGTTGTGTTTCTGCTAGTGAGTAAGATTGTCAGGGCTCATTAGGGAAGTGACTATTCTAGCAGCATGGAAATTCTGTTTGCAGCCAATGTAGTAAATTCCATATTTTAAAAAGCCAGGTTTTTACAGCGTCAGCAACGCGTAATCTCTGGTGTTGCAAACGTCCGTAGGCTACGGTAACTGGTTACCATCAAGCAGGTAAGCTTGTTTAATACCAAATCAAATCAAATCAAATCAAATGTATTTATTTGTTAGAATATGGTGGGTGTAAAATACAGGTGTTGGTCTTATATCGAGTTACAGCATATAAATCGTATATAAAAAAAGAAAATCTTCGTAGTGTCGCGTTGAGTTTATTTAAAATACTGGTTTGGTTAAGCTAGACGATAAATAATAATAAAAAACTTGAGAGGTGTCAAGGGACACCCGGATGGAACGAAGTTCCTTTCGATTAATTAGTGAAGGAATAGTAATAAAATTACTACTATAGCAAACTTACTATAGCAAAAAGTGTCGTTACAACTTTTCGTCTTATTTTTTCCGTCTAGCCCCCTTTCGCAACGCGCGATGAGGAACTTCGTTCCAATTATAATTCGTTTATTTCCTCACCAAACGATGACTGATGTCATCAGTTGGAACATATTTGAAATGGACTCAAAAAGTTCTTTCCGACAGTCAAGTGTATTTCATTCTAAAATTCACTTTATTTACATGGACTTAAAACTAGTTGAAGACGGCTTGTCTTGACTACATCTGAGAACAAACGTTGAAACAAACGGCGGTGTAGCTCAACCATAGTTTAGAGAGCTCATTAAAATCTCGTTTAAAATGCTTGGTACTGAACTATATTGTATACAATATAATGTAAAGTTAAATGCTCAAAAATGCACAAGTTTACTTAGTCTCTAAAGTAGAATCTACTAACTTTTGTGTGCGGGCAACTTGCAGTGTGACCAGATGTGGCGTAATTACACTGGTATTAAAAAATAATCCACAAAGGCTTCACGAAATTTTAAACTGACGTGAAGCGTATTTTTAAACCTAAGCCTTTTTTTCTCCGTCCGTGTCGCCTTATGCCTTGCAGAGAATATTAGGGGTCGGGCCCGTTTGTCATGAGACAACTTATATCAATTATTAGTAGTACGTACCCAAAAACCATGCAAGTTAAATTACCTATAGAATAAGTTAATATCACTTTTGACTATTAATTGAGTTGTGGAGGTTGGACATTATTTAGCCGACTACTGGTAGTCGTTCCGTGGAAAATTATGATATTCAGCCATATTTAAGTAGGTTGGTAACCGACCTTTATATGTTGGAAAAAGACTTAGTAGGTTATGATATTTTTTTGATCATATTAAAAGTAAAGTATTTCAATCATGAAATTCTGTACTTGTAATAATTCCAAGCATGTAGACAATTTTTTTTCATAATAATCCATACAATATTTTATTGTCTTTCGTGCATGTTAAAATATTAAATATGTTTATATACGATTGCTTTACTATGGAATAATATTATATTTTTATGAAATATTCATATTTATAAGTGGGACGTAATTTTATTTGTTTTTGTATCTATCCTCGTTCTTTATATCGTGACAATATTATATGTAGAATTTGATGGCGCACTGTAATAATAGTCCACATAATATGGGCTAAATCAATATTATAATAAGTATTTATAGACTCGCCACCTATTACATGGGACCTACATAAAACATAATGATGAAATATGGGTGTACATTACACCTCTGCCTAACCTTTAGGGGATGACAGGCATGATGTTATGTTATGTATTAATAGCACCGATTTTAACTACTAACTACTTAAACTTAAAATGTCTAACATTGACGTCATATGAAAAGTCATGCTCGCATTAATCAACGGAACAATGAATCCATTTTTAATTTACATTACAAAAGCCAAAATAAAACTTTACGTATGCGTAATTACAGGAACAAAGCCCAGTAACACAGAACAGAACATACCTTTTTGTCATTATGCCCTTTGAATTTCATACAAATGAATATTTTAAAAGTTCTTTCTAACATCGGTATCATCAAACAAGAAAATATAAATACATTCCGTTTGAAGATTTTGAAATCTGAACTTTGGCTGTTAGCACGAACATTTTAATTACTTGACTGGCAACTGGGTCGCTACGAAAAAAAAGTGATGTTGTTTAATTGGATTAATTCAATATTTTTTTACTAATTGACTTTTTTTTTAAATCTAGTAGATATTATTATTATAGAATATGTATGACATATTGTAATTTAATAAGACAATTTTTTTTGACGTCCTTAAAATTAAAAAGAAGGGTGTGAAATAAATACCAGTACCACATACACCATGTATAATTACCACTCAGTGTAAAATTTGTGATACTTATACACAATTATATTTTTTATTCTCCATGTTTGTTTTTTTTTCAAAAACTGCGGTTTGATAATGTTAGTTGGGATTATTATACTTAACTTTAGAATAAGATTAATCCGAGTAGTGAAATATGGTACCTATTCTTAATTTTAATTATGCTGAAGAAATTATTATTGTTTTAACATGCTAATCTGAAAATTTTATAATCTGATTATAAAATTTCTTTTCATTTGATAGCTCAATTCTTGTAGAAATTCATAGGCTATGTAACTTCGCGCGATAAAGAGGCGAGACGCGTTTTATTATAAATTTTAATCGTTACACATATTGACCAAAACTTTGAGCGTAGTCTTTTTCCAACTATGTTCAGGATGGTTCTCTAACAACACAGTTGGGGCTAAAAATCCGTATTTTACACGACACGATTGCCATCAGACCGCTTTGAGCGACGCTACAGAATACAGAACAAGTAACGCATGGTTTTGATTATAACGTTGAGCGCATACTCACGTACTCGTATTCTGCATTCCTTCATTCGTCACAGTGACAGATGCGATTCGTTCAAAGCATTTTTTCGCAATATTCCAGATGCAGAATGCAAGCTATTTCTAGTTTGCGTACCAAATAACAGAACAGAGTGTCAGTAGTGCTTGTTTCTTTTTTGTTTTAACTATTAATATGCTTTATGTGATGTTGTTGCAAAGAAACTACGTATGTACAACTATGTAATCAAAATGACTTAATGCAATGTAGTTTTTTTGCAATTTCGCTTTTCATTAGTAGATTTAGACACATTCCTAGTACAAGGATAAGAACAGTAGATATATCCACTTTAAATTAAACCACGTTTAATTGAGGATTACGGAACTCAGTCTTTATCTAAGTTTAAGCCGAACCACAGTGCCCACACGATAGAAATCAGTGCTCATTGGCATTCAGGGAACGGTGGAAGTTGAGAATTTTGCGCAGTTTCCGCAGTCGGACTTTTGTCGGACCGCGATCGCAGCTGGCCGTACGTATCGGTGAGCGTACACGGCTATGTCTTCGATGTGCGCCTGAACTAAACCATCACGTAAACGTCTACTGTATATTACATGGAAGTTGAACGTCCGTTGGAAGCGGACCAAGCGAGATAATTAACAAAGTTCACGGGGATGCTTCGAGCTAATTCCCTTATAGATCGTCCGCTAGCTCTCCCGTCACTCTTAAGACAGTACCTTATTTAATAGGGTCAGCCGAGTTTGTCCGTATTTCAGATTTAAAATGTAGTTATAGATTGATAAAGTATATACTCTTCATTTTAATGAATAAAGATATTAAAATAAATCCGTTTTTACGGATTTTATTGCGGTATACTAATATAACTTATGTTAAGACTAATGTTTGGAACATTTGCAACACCCATGCTCTGCTCGTAACCCGCCTAACTTTCCACAATCAGAAACAAAGTTGTTTTTTTTTTTCAATGTTATACTTGTACTTACAATTTATTTTAATAATAAAATTACATATAGGTAATCAAAATCGGCAATGACTCTTCAGTAAATTTAAAAAATCGATCAATTGTTTCATGTTATATATTATTAAGAGATGTTTAACGTTTCCCATATACGAGAAATGAAAAACGTTTACTTTTAAACCAATAATCGTTCGTAAGTAAACACAATCCTCTAATTAAATAAAACGTCTTTATTCTTACTAGCTTAACGATTAGTGTAATAGCTAGAGCTGAGCCGGTGACTGTTCAGGCTAAATCTCCAACACACCGCAAAGAGCACGTTAAGCTTCAACTCACAAACTAAGTCTCCCTGATGACTTGACATAAATAAAAAGTTCGACAGTGACGTCAGAGCTCGTAACCGGATAGAACTGGTTTTGTAAGCATACCCTGTTTAAGGTTGACCCCGCAATGTTTACGAAAACGTTGTTTCTTGTGTACCTACAAGAGATTATTCTGGCTTAGGCGAAGTTGCTTAGGACTTATGAAGGTTAAATAAATACGAAAATTAAATGTTACGGAACCACTACTGGGCACAGATCTCGCAGCGTGAAACGAGTTCAACCATAGTCTATTACGTAGCCCTGATTGACATTAGATCGCGCATAATAAACAACATAATTTCAATATAATATACTGTAAAAAATAAATAATAAAATATATAAACATAACTAAAATATGCATGTAACGGATATATATTATATATACATGTTAAGTACCAACTATCCACGGGATTAGCAAATTAATAGAAATAACGTCATTTCATATAAATATTGCATCAGCCTGGGAACCAGTGTGGAAATGCTGAGTCGACTCTACGTGACGCACGACGGCGACCGAGCGACGGCATCGTATTCAGGAATGTAACTCACTTTTGGTTCTAATATCGAACAATTGTCACATACTTAAACTATAAGAATATTATTGTAATTTTATTTAATAAATCTGTTGCAGTAATTTCGGTTTTTTTTGCAACCTGCCTGCCGGACTGACATAATTGGCGCAGTCGGTAGGATCCTCGAGGACTACGGAGTATCTACGAGCTGTCCTGGAGGTTGTCAAGCCCCGTTCGAGGATCTGGATCTACACGTCGTGACCTGCAGCAGGAGTATCCAACCATTGATACAGCGAAGAGGCCGAAATGAAAACCTTGTGAGTACATTAAAATCTTTTTAGTGTATTGCTCACCCCTACCTTTTAACTTTACCTGTGTTTAAAATATTATCCAAGATTTTCCATCCACGAGAATCACGGAGCGTTAGAGTAGACGAGAGTAGTAGTCGTAATAATAGGAATAGCACTCAAGATTTGAATAGGGAAATTAGTCCCGAATTTAGTAATAGCTTAGACAGTTCGAGTAGTAAGATGGCGGATTTAGATCGTATTTTTAAGGCCCTTAGGTTAGTGCCGGAGTTCGATGGCAACGTCAATATTTTAACCAGATTCATTCACTTATGTGATCAGTTAGTGGCAGAATTTGTGACAAATGCAGACCCACCAAATAGTCTCAATGCGATTGCTCTTAATAATGGTATCCTAAATAAAGTAACTGGCGCTGCAGCCCGATTGATCAATAGCAATGGTGTCCCAACTGAGTGGTCTGGTATTCGTAAATCTCTTATTAATAATTTCTCGGATCAGCGTGACGAAACAGCCCTGTACAACGATTTGGCATTATTAACACAAGGCAATGACACCCCTCAGGAATTTTATGAGCGATGTCAGAACTTATTTAGCACATTAGTGACGTACGTCTCGTTACATGAATCCCTAAATACTACAATTCAGGCTAAAAGAGATCTGTATAAAAAATTAACCTTGCAGGCGTATGTGCGTGGTCTCAGGGACCCGTTAGGTTCTCGAATTAGATGCATGCGCCCAGATAGCATCGAAAAGGCCCTAGAGTTTGTTCACGAGGAACAAAATGTACTATACTTACAACAGCGTAGTAATCAAACCCCGGACAGGAGGTTAACATCTCACCCCATGCCTACCAAACCACACCCCATGCCAAATTTTAATACTACACCACCTAAACCATTTAATTTTAACATGCCAGGACCATCTAGGCCCCAATTTGGTCAACCAATACAGCCACAATGGCGACCTAATTTTAATAACCAAAATCAAGCCGGGCCTTCGCGTACACAACAGATGTTCCGCAGCGCACCTAGTAATTATAATCCGAATAATACATTTAGGTTCACACCTCGTAACACTACCCCACAGCAGACTAATCAATACCCACGTCCCATGAGCGGTGTAAGTCACTTTGTACCAAAAACTTTACCTCCTAGTACCGGAATTAAAGGTCATGATTGGTCGAAATTAGGCAATCCTCCCCCTAGTAACTATTTTAAAACTAGGGAGATGAATTTTAATGATTGCTGGGGATACGATAATGGCGAATATTATAATGAGGACTATTCTTATTGCGACCCTAATGAGTATTATTTTGAAAATTATTGTACCGATTACGATCCCATGCAGTCCCAGCCTCCTGAAATCACATATGACACATCTCATGTAGAATCTATGGCACCATCAGACATTCATAAGGATTTTCAGGAAGCCCAGAAATCCGACAAACCAAAATAGAAGTTAACCTTCAAACCCAACGTCAACTTCCGTACTTACAGATTAATAATCCCCCTTTAAAATTGTTAGTTGATACAGGCGCTAACCAATCTTTTATTAGTCCTGAGGTAGTTCATACCTATTTTAGCCATATACCTTTAAATTATAGCCCATTTGAGGTTTCAAGCATGCATGGTGTAACGCGTAGTGACTCTTCTATTACCTTACCTGCTTTTCCTGAGTTTAAAGATGATGATAATGTCACATTTTTTGTCTATAAATTTCATGAATATTTCGACGGCTTAATAGGATCGGATTTGTTAGATAAATGGGAAGCCACCATCGATTATAAAACTAAAACTGTATTTACACGGAATGCATCAAATTCTATAAAAGTCTATGACTCACGGAACCCTAATTTGTACGAAGATATAATACCAGCGTCTTCTTCAAAGCTTGTTAAATTGCCAATTAATGTGCGGGATGGAGAGGCTATTATTCCAGAGCAAACTATATGTAATTGTCTCATAGGCGAATGCTTAACTACCGTAAAAAATAACCGAGGTATCATAGAAATACATAATCCGAGTCGTAACGATATTATCTTTTCTATGAATAGGCCAGTACAAGCTCAGTTACATAATATTAAGTGCACACGTACCGAACAAGCCCCTCAAAGAGTAAAGGAAGTATTATCGCGTTTGAGAACAAATCATTTAAACGACGAGGAGCGTGTCAATCTAGAATTATTATGTTCACGTTACGCGGATGTGTTTTATCTGGAAGGTGAAAATCTTACTTTTACTAACCAAATAAAACACTCAATTAGAACTACAGACGAAATCCCAATATATACTAAAAGCTATCGCTATCCCTTCGTACATAGGCAAGAAGTGCAAGACCAAATAAATAAGATGTTAAGCCAGGGTATCATTCAACCTTCGCAGTCTGCCTGGAGTTCCCCCATATGGGTTGTGCCTAAAAAGGTAGACGCTTCCGGTAAAACAAAATGGCGAATAGTAGTAGATTTTAGGAAATTGAATGAAAAAACCCTGGATGATAAATACCCAATACCAAATATCGCAGACATTTTAGACAAATTAGGTAATTGCCAGTATTTCACTACGTTAGATTTGGCAAGTGGCTTTTATCAGGTCCAAATGAATCCCGCAGATATCCCAAAAACAGCATTTACAGTAGAACATGGGCACTTTGAATTTTTGAGAATGCCCATGGGTTTAAAAAATAGTCCATCTACCTTTCAGAGGGTAATGGATAACGTTCTAAGAGACTTACAAAATACAATATGCTTAGTCTACTTGGATGACGTCATCGTATTTTCCACCTCCCTCCAAGAACATATGGTGAACCTTGAAAAAGTATTTAGTAGATTACGCGAATCAAATTTTAAAATACAGATGGACAAGTCGGAGTTCCTCAAACTTGAAACAGCTTACTTAGGTCACGTTATTAGTAAGGATGGCGTTAAACCAAACCCGGATAAAATATCTGCAATTCAAAATTATCCGCTTCCTAAAACCCCTACTGAGATTAAACGATTTCTAGGACTCATAGGGTACTATAGGAAATTCATACCTAATTTTGCCAGAGTTACAAAGCCATTGACACAGTGTTTAAAAAAGGGTTCAAAAATTACATTAGATCAAAATTATATTCAATGTTTCGAGCAGTGCAAAACTCTTTTAATAAATGACCCTATCTTAATGTATCCGGACTTTTCTAAAGAATTCATCCTGACAACAGATGCATCTAATTTAGCTATAGGAGCTGTCCTATCGCAGGGCACTATTGGTACAGATAAACCCATTGCTTACGCGTCCAGGACTCTGAACAGTAGTGAAATTAACTACAGCACCATAGAAAAAGAGTTGCTAGCCATTGTTTGGGCTACAAAATATTTTAGGCCATATCTTTTCGGGCGAAAATTCAGAATAGTCACGGACCATAGACCTTTGCAGTGGGTCATGAATTTAAAGGAGCCTAATTCGCGTCTTACCCGCTGGCGACTTAAACTGAGTGAGTTTGATTTTTCAGTAGTTTACAAGCAAGGGAAATGCAACACTAACGCTGACGCATTATCCCGGATTGAATTACATAATGAAGAAACCAACTCCTTGATAGCCAAC